>CM072814.1:0-1267500 GCA_036937905.1 Salvia rosmarinus | reverse complement strand
TCAGAATAAAATTGATTGCAGTAAAATTTAATCATTTTCACCCTTTTTTTTAAAAACTATGAGCATACATAAATCATGACATCGTTTACCTATGCCGATTTAAATGAATTTGTGGGACAATAATTAGTTTTGACTAATCGGGTCGGAACCGGGTCGGATATTTTATCCGAAATTATCGAACACCAACCTTGACCTTGCCCTAAAATAGTAACCTGGCCCTGACCCGTCTTGTTTAGTCGGATATCCTAACATAGTTAATCATAAATCAAGGAAATTGTCTCATGTGAAATGTTCCTCCGAATTTTTTTAAGTGTCTCATTAAGATTTTTATTCTTCTTTTTTAAGTGTCCTATATCAATCGTGTCACATATATTTTTTGAAATCGAAATTTGGACCTGGGACATGTTGTTGAAAATGTTGCGACAAAATATGGTATTTTTTCTAAATTTAGTTTTAGTTGTTTTCTGCGATCGAGTTCTCATTAATTTGTTCATTTTCTTTCTGTTAGATGCATTCATATATTTTATTTATAATGTTGCATATGAATTATAAATGAAAATGCAGTATATTTGTTCCCACCGTCAACAATTATTGGTGTTATATAATGATTTCAAAATCTTTTTGAGCTCAGGAAATATCCACTATTCAATAATTTTGTCTTGGATGTATATCTTCTTTTTCTGTGCAATTATAACGTTTGGAGTTCCATCACGACAAGTATCAAACACATATATACACGAGTGGCCATAGTGATTTTACGACAAAAATAGGAATTCGACTCGACATCTATCGTAGTTAAATTTACATATCAAACTATGATTTTAAGTTAGATTAACAATGTTGATAAACATAGATTTTCAATGATTTATTATGTTTAACTGAATCTTAATTGATACTGAAAATCATATTTCTAGAGAATATATATTTACTTAGCTTAGCATTATTTTGAAGAATTGATACTCATTGGCTTCTTTTGTTTATTTCGTAGGAAAATTATCACAAATTTGATGTGAAAATACATAGGTAAAAATCAATTTTATTTAATTTTTTTTTATCTATGTAAGCTTAAATTTCCATATTTTATTTTTTAAAAAAACTCAGCTCCTAAACAATATCGTTTGGACCTTACATGGTTTTAAAAAGTTTATTCTCTCACCCATGTATTTCCATATTTAGAACATCGAATTCGCAAGGATCTTTCTTAGTTTTAAGTATTGAAAATATTGTCCATGATTTTAATTGGTTAAAATTAATAGGTCATGATATAATTAAAAGCATGGTGATAGTTTAGAATATAATTAAGTATTTCACCTATTAAGAATCATCTACGTTTTTGTTTGGTCAAATTGACAAAGTTCACACAAGTCTAGTGCCTACTTGCCATCGGCACGTGAGAAATATCAACCAGGACTATATAATTAAAAACAACGATCGAGATTTGAAGCCCAATAATCACATGAAAAACAACAAATTGAGCCCAAAAATCTAAGAATTTCGAATCTGGAAATTGCTTATCAATAGTGAAGGAGAAGGTAATAGAGGGAGGGCGGAGATGCGGTGGTGTTGCACGGTGGACGGGCGCAAAGCTCACGGTGACGGTGGGGGAAGGGACTGAAATCTGTCCCCAAAGTGAGAAAAAATGAGAGCGAAAGATAGATAGAGAGACAGAGGGAGCGAATTCACGCTCCTTCTAATTTATTCAAATTACCGACAAATCACCGATGAATACCGATTGTCTATAATTTTTTTATCATTCATTTCCAATAGTCTAAATTTGTCGTTTACTGATTTTTCCTTTTATAAAATAAGATAAAATGTAATACCGATGGTCTGCATCCGTCGGTACATGACAATTCTGATTGATGCATGTACCAACGGTTTTTGTTCGTCTACCGTCAGAAATATTAGCGCGCAAAGTTGATGCCATATGATGTCGGTAAACCGTCAGTGTCAGTACTACGGTAAATTCGTCGATTTTTTTTTATTAGTGATAATAATCATCGACATAGATAATTAAAAAAAAATGTATTTTAGGTAAAAGATGAGGTCTCATCAAGACAAGAACCCCTCAACGGTTTAATTTATGTTTTGGCGACCAGGGCCCCTACCCATTGTCATGTAAAACCCTACTTTTGTAATTTACAAAGTAAAACTAAATATTGATAATTAACGAATAAAATTTATTGAAGTCGGTTTATGATACACGGGATAAATTTGTTTCAAACATGATTTGATTGACAAACAATCTTGATATGTACCACAGCATAAATATAATTTTGTGATGACATACAAATAATTTATTATTACCTCTTATATTCACCAAAATGAATTATTCCAACTCAATTAATTTATCGTATTATCCTCGTTTAACACCTTAAGCTTTATAAAGGACAATCTTGCAACGACCAAATTTTGGGGCCTTTCTAGTTTAAATTTATATAGAATCTATCCTACAACGTGATTAATTAGCTTATTTTTTAATAATTTGTCACAATTATTTCTCTTAATTAACCAATGGTGTGGACCATGCAACTATTAAACACACTGCACAAACACACACACATCTTTAAAGGTGATGGTCCAATCTCCCATGTTCAAGGATTTATGCATGTAGAGAAGAAAGTTCCAACCTTTAAAAAAACTCGATGACAAAACAATGATTGACAAATATGTGTAAATATAATTATAGCTTTTAATAATGTAGCTAAATGATTAGTTATACAATCGATTCATTTGATGAAAAACTCGAAATTCGTCCATAAAAAATAACTCATATTTAGTAAGTGTTTATAATTAGCTCTTGAGTCACAATCTTGATCAACTTCTTGCTAAAAAATGAAGAATCAATGAGTTTCATGAAATCGATTAATGAAGTATCATTTATAGGCATTAAATGAAGTGTACCGCCCAAGTAAATACAAGTTAAATATGAAAAAGTTGACGTGGTCTAGGAAAGAATTGGAAAACGAGAAAAACAATATAAAAGGGAAAAAAAATACTCTCCGTCCCATTATTATTGATTAGTTTTCATTTTAGGTTGTCCTGTTATTGTTGACTCGTTTCAAAAAAGGAAATAATTTTACATTAAAAGGTGTTTCGAATTTCGTGTCACACATTTCTTTACACACAAAACATAACTCTATTTAATTCACTTACAAAAAGAAATGAGCCAACAATACTGGGACGGAGAAAATATTTGTTACCAAAAAGGTAAAAGATACTTTGAAAATAAAGGATAAGGCTTAAGACATATAATATGATATGAAATATACAAGACGCAAACATGTTGCATTTTTCTCCAAATATTCCTATACTTAAGTTCTTAATCTAAAGTATAATACTTGTATACTGACCATCTCGATTTCTCGAAGGTCTTTCCCACCTAAACCAGTTGCCGGTCCGGTCAACCGCAATGGTGTGGAAAGAGTAATTAAGTTGGATGCTATAAAGGTGTGGGTCCTCAACGAACGAGTTCAATTTTTTTTTTTATATATATTATCATCATTGATTGGGATGCAATGCATAGAATTACAGACTTACGGTATCAAATGTACCATGCGGAAAAGTCGACAAATTGTTCGAACTCGACCCCATAGCATTAATTGCCAAGTCCCCCATCTACTGCATTCCGTACCAACTGTCCACCGACATTTCCCAATCGACTCTTTTACCTTCCCTTCTCTCATGCTACCACATCCCTTTCGTACATTTTAATTTTATTCCCTTGGTTATGTAAAATCCACCATTGTTATTCGAGGGTTTGGTATTACTAATTATTCTTAGTTATTGTTTATAATTTGTAAATCTTATAGAATTCGAACTTAAGATTTCTGTACCACAAACAATGAGTTACATCTCATGTTTGTTTTATCAATGATGCATGCATATTGTTATGCCTTTTCAGTGCCATGCTATTAGACGTCTATTGGCAAATTGAAATATAAAATGAGTAATTAAGATATAATTAATGGAAAATCGAAATACTCCCATTGCTCCTATACTTGGGAGTAGGGGTGCTTATATGGGTATCGATTTTCGGTTAGCCGACGATAACCGATTTTTTCGGTTTGGGTTCAGATATAGGTTATCCCCTTCAAGTGAATTTCGGTTATCGGCTTATTTATATATTTAGTTATTAAATATAAATTATTTTATTTAATATTATAATTTTGGTAATATTTGAAATGATCATTGATCTCGGTTAATTTTTGTATTTGTTTTTATAATTTTAATATTAAAATTCAATTAACCGCTAACCGAATCGGTTATCGGTTAACAGATTAACCCATCGGTATCGATTTCGGCTAATTATTTTTATCCATTTTGGTTTCGGTTAACCGAAACCGAACCGGATCACCCTTACTTGGGAGTCGAATTTATCTTGATCAAGAAACAATCAAAAGTAAAATTTGACAAGCCATTTTTTTACGGGGTTGAGATCCAGTATCCTATAATTGGTGTTCTACCGTGCGTCTCACTTTCAATTTTCATAGCATTTTTTCATCCTTTTTTCTTCAATTTTAATTTTGTATGTTTTAGTTTAATTTTATAATTATTACCTAGAGTTTGTTCCACCCAGTTAGAGTATATAATTATTTTTAGCATTTAATTTCACTTTTATTAGTTAATAATTTATTATTAGGGCTGATAAATCTAAAGTTGAGGTTTATTATTTTAAAATTTTTAATTTTTTGAAATAAAAGTTATATATGATACACAATATTGTAATAAATTCAATTTTTATAAAAATAATATTAAAATAATAAATATAATAATAAAATTCGGTGACAATACAAAATTATGGAACACTAAATCTCATCCTTTTTATATATGGTGCGTCATTATCTCACTATTAAAGCATTAATTTATCCGTATACATATAACTATACACTTCAATTTTTATTCAATTTTTTTATCTCGTAATTAATTTATATTTCTTGACTTAAGAAAATTAAACCAAATGTCGACATGGGATAGTATGGAACTTTACTGGAAGTTATAAGAAAATTTAATATAACAAATTACAAATAAAGAAAGGTTTTGTTTGTTCTTAAAAATAATATAATGGGATAAGATATAAATTAAATAAATAACGCGGGGCCAAGCTGTAATCCAAAAAGCACCCCACAAAAAGAGCGATTGAGAAAAAGCAAAGCAACTTCTCAGACTCTCTCTTCATTCACACTTGAAATCTCTCTCTCTGTCTCTCACATCAAATGAAGAACCTAAGCTCTTGACGAAGACCCATGGAGGAGGAGAAGAGAAAAGAGCCGACAGCACGAGAGAATTCAGCGGCTACAAAACCCTCATCCAACAACCAAACCATGGTGATTAATCAACAAATCAGCAACAGCAGCAGCTTGTTCGACATATCATTTGCACAAGCAGAAGCTCATCTTCTTCACAAAGGCTTATTGGGAGTCATGGACGTTCAAGATTTCAGCTGCCCTTCTTTTGCATTCGATGATTTGCTGCATAATATCATCTCGGAACCACCGCCTCCGCCACCGCCGCCGGAGTATTCCGAGGTGGTCAACAACCCCGCCACGCCTAACGCCTCCTCCATCTCCTCCTCTTCGACGGAGGCCGCCGCAAATGATGATCAGAAAAAGAATGAAGTTGTTGACGATGCTGCGGAAGAACAAGAACAAGGAAATAATCAAGACAAATCTAGGAAACAGTAAGAACTAAAAACCCTCTTTCTCTCTCTCTCATGGATCTTTGTTGTTCAATAATGGGGTTTCTGTGGTGTGCATGATCATAATTGGGGCAAAGATCTCATGATTTGATGTGTGATGATGTTTGTGCTTTTTGCCTTTGTTTTCATCTTCCTCTTTTTCCTTTTTTTTTAATACTTTCAAAATGTTGAAAAAGTCTGTGGTTTTTAATGGTTTTTGTTTTCTTCAGATTGAAACTTAAAAAGAAGAATCAGAAAAGGCAAAGAGATCCAAGATTTGCTTTCATGACAAAGAGTGAGATCGATCATTTGGACGATGGCTATCGATGGAGAAAGTACGGCCAAAAAGCTGTGAAAAACAGCCCTTTCCCCAGGTATAATTTTCGCACACTAAAACACTTTTCTTTTCCCTAATTATACATTAATAAATAATGTATAAAGTCATTTTTCTTGCTCATGAATATAAAGGAATAGTGGTTAAGAAAAGTGGGTCGTCTCTACATTTATTTAAAAAATTATATATATTATGATCTGATCAAATAAAAAAAATTACTGAATTTTCTAGTGTGTCTTTGTAGGAGCTACTATCGTTGCACTAGTCCAGCATGTGGCGTGAAAAAGAGAGTGGAGAGATCTTCTGACGATCCATCAATTGTTGTCACAACCTACGAAGGCACGCACACACACTCCTGTCCCATCACGCCGCGTGGAGCCGCCGGCATCATTCAGCCACAAGCCGGCGCCTTCCACGGCGGGTGCTGTGGCGGTGCTTCCTCGTCCCTTTTCGACATGCCTCAAATTCTTCAATATCCACACCACCAACAGACAGTCCAACAACAACGGCCCTATTTTACAAACTTGACACAGCCATCATCTTTGAGTTTTAGGACTAGTGCTACTGCTAATTCTAGGGTTCCACCACCATTTTCGTCTCCGTCGGCAAGTACTGTATCGAGAGATCATGGTCTTCTTCAAGACATGCTGCCATCTGAGATGTTGAAGGAGCCAAAAGGGGAGTAAAGATTAAGGTTTTTGGTTGGTCGAATTGATATTTTTATCTACTATGTTTAATTTTGACATATTTACTAACTCACTGGATTTGGAACTTTGGGGTTTTCTTTATGTATGAATCCCATCTCATAGCTCTATTGATCATGTAAAATTTCACTAGTTTTTATCTATAGGAGGGCTTAGTTTTTTTCTTTGTTTTTGTATTTAAACACTTTTAATTTTATAGATATATATTTTTTAATTAAGTTATATGCTTACTAGTGTTTTTTTTACCATCATTGATATATATTTGTACACGTGTATTGTACAGAGGGTATCGTGTTCGTATTCATCGTCGTGGATGAGATGAAACAGCATTTGTGAATGCAGACTCGTGTGTACATTTATTGAGAGCAAGCAAGCCCATTCTTGTCCTTTTGTATATGAATTACATTTGCATCCAAGAACTTAGGGTTAATTAGGGTTTGTACATTGGTGACATTAATTATGGAGATTAATTTGCTCATGAGAATAAGCATGGGATAGTTGAAAGCAATAATATTCTTGGAAATGAAGACTCTCAAACAAATTGGAATGTGAAAAATCATGTGAATTCATTGCAATCAGCTTAGAATTTTAGTGCTGGTGCAAAACTTTGCAAGAAAAGATTCATTAGTTGATACTATTTTCTTAAAGTTCATTAAAGGTGTGGAAATCTGTTTTATCTTTTGTTAATTTCTTATTAGATCCATTTAGTTGATAGCCATAGCTTCATTTATTATACTACTTTTCATGTATACCACAAATCTATATATTAGAAGTTATAAGTTCTAACTTGACGCTGTAAAAAGTACTTGATAGCCATAGCTTCCCGCGGCCGAGCATGACGGCATAAAACGATTGCTGACGTGGCCGCATCTGTGGGGTGATTTCCAATCCATGCCCTGCGGTCAGCGACCGCGGCCCGTTCCATCCAGATCTATTTTTTGGTATTTTTCCCCGTTTTTTCACTTATTTCCTTATATTTTTGAGTCCATCTAGGTTATATTTTCCTACTGGAATTCAAGCCTTCAAGGAACGCTCCCTACATATAAATACCCTTCTTAACATTGTTTTTCCATGAGTTAAACTTTATTTTTTATAGTTCCCTACAGGAATAGAGATTTATGATTTTACCGTTTAGACTTCTAGATTCTTCAATGTCGAATTCTCATACTGATTTTTATTATTTATTTCAATCATGTTTCTCTTTATTTTGTCCTATTCAATTCTTGCTATGAGTAACTGAATTTCTATTGATTTTAGGATTTGTATAATGTAGTAGAAATTTATGTGATTAATCTATTGAACCTATTTACCTATCAATTTGTGATTTATGATTCTTGGTACTTTTACTATGCTAGATAATTAGTCATTATTGATGATTGCTAGTTGTCTGATTAAAGATTCAACGGTTCTAATTAGGTAATCGAATTCATGAATTCATAATACGATTAATCTAAAAACTTAACGATTTTAGAACTAATTGTAGGAGAATAAATCTTATGTGATTTTTGGAGTTTTTATGTGTTCTTGAGACCCAGCAGAGATATGACATATATTAATCTATTATTCACGTTGCTCGATTTAGGAGACTGTAATTACTGTGTAATTCTTCATCTGAATTGACTTAATTTTGGTTAATAGTGTTATAGATTGACTGTGTGATTTTCTGTTATATCATTACATTCTCTAGAATCAGTCTTTTTATCTGTTATTTTTTCATATCTATTTATTTTATTTTTATCAATTATTTCCTCAATTTTGTCAAAACTTCCTACACCTATTTGTTTTCTTGAATAATTATGATGTGTTTGTGTCTATTACTTGTTGTGTTTTCATGATATCGGTCTCTGAGGATACGATACTCTACTTACTATTTGACTACAATAGACACGTTTAGTTGTAATTATTTATTGATAGGATTTTAGTGATCAAGCTTTATGGACAGTTTAAGCTCTTATCTAGCTGCGTTTTCCTCATGGATTACGACATACATTAGAAGATAGAGGCCAATGATTAAATTTGCAGTCTTCTCTGTTGGATTTGTATACTGAAAGAAGATTGGTTAAGCTTGTATATAATGTTTCACGTTACCACTATTCCGACCTTCTATCTTAATTGTTTACTTGATTGCATATGTTGTCCCTTTATCTCATACAAAAGTTAGATCATATAGTATGTAGAAGATCACCAAAGTTTGTATAATTGGTTATGCTGGTTGAGATATAAAAATAAACCCAGCTGAGACAACTTGATGATGGATTATCGGTATAAGCCGCAGTATCGATAAGAAGTAACTTGACTTGGTTGATTGTTTATACTAGTACGCCTTGACATATTGATGGATCACAGTGAGATGAGTTCTTCTATCTGACCTTCGTGAAGAACCTATATTTCGATGACTTTACGTTGATCTGAACCTTGATAAGGTTTCGGGTGAGTATGAGTTATTGACCATCACTTTGACTTGTTACAGATAAGGGTTACATGTGATAACCCAAGATTCTCTGAATTTTGGATGGTGACAGTACTTGTATATCATGCTAGTTACCTGTATCGAGTCCGTTTAGGATGGTGATATCCCCTTAACAAACTCAAAAGGTTTATTGTACTAAACCTTGCAGGTTGAGTTAGCTAATGTACAATAATAAGGTTGAGTGGTACTACTTAAGGAATCAAAAAAATTAATTATTTTAAGCAGTCAGTGCTATAAATAATTAATGGACATAAGATATCTTAAATACGGGGATTCTTAAGTCTAAGTACAAAGCTCGACTCAACTTCGATAATAAAATGGTAAGTTAGCATTTATTCTCTAGTGGAATGAATAAATATTTATAAATTAATTTATCTTATGGACTGAACATAAGACAATTAATTCATTTTATGACCATCTTTATTCCTTGTATTTGATCATCCCCTAGAAATCCCATTGGAATTCTGTTCCGATTATTGTATTATTTATTTAATACATCTCCTAGTCTAGATATATATGATCCGATATCAAAAAATATTAAGAGATAATTATTCTAGATAGGAATTATATTTAGAGAAGAAGATAATTATTATATTTATTAGATATGCCAGAGTCCTATCACATTAGGATTCTAGGGAGACTATTATAAATACATAGTAGAAGAAAATCATATCCTCACAATCTCCTCAGTAGTGATTTTAAAAAATCACATACATACACAAAGGGGCGAAAACCCATTTTGTCATTGATCTACTATGCTAGAAATTCGCAGGTAAGCACGAGAAAACTCATATGCATTGCAATTAATTATATAGGAGCATGCTAAGAATATAATCAATATATTGTGAATTAAACATCCAAGATAGATCCTCTGAAGCACGAGTAAATTCAAATTTTCTATCATTATCTTCCTTTACAATTGGATATTCTTCAAAGGATTTGCCTCATATTTATTTTTTGGCTTTCACCAAAGTTGTGAGATTCTTGCATCGAAAATTCTTCAACTCCATTTACAGTCATGCCCAACTCCATATCATGAGCTCTAGCAGCCAATTCCTCAAAAAAATTGTTGAGTATCTTTCAAATGGAATATCCTTATGCATACCTCGATGCTAATGTCAATTGCTATAGTTTTAGAGTCGATCTTTGCAAGTTAGACTCAAGTTCCTCCACGATTGATATAGTCGATGACATGCTCTTTCTTTCCATTGCCTTGACTTCATAAGCTCCACCAAGTTCACTATCCTTGGAGTGCTTTAGAAGTGATTAAGGAATTCTTGCTCCAATTGCTCCTAACTTTCAATTGAATTTGGCATACCAATCAAATGCATTGTCTTTCAGGGAACGAATAAATTGATGCAGCAAGTAATCTCCATACGTTCCAACATTGTTAAGTGAGCCTCATGCTATTGGTTGCATTTGCCATCAAATTGTTGAAAACTCGTAGAGAGTTACCTAACGCATGATCACCACTTCTTCTTTCAAGAAACATTATAATAAAAAAGCATCCCAACATGAAGAAAACATCTTGCTACGATCGCATGTCCAAAACTCATATGAATTATCTTCACACTTGAAAAGATAACACAAATACTTTTCCTTAGTGGGTAAAGGGGATGTGGTAATATTTGCCCTAATTTCAATATGAATCGTATCTTTCATCTCTCAACATTATGAACAACGGTCTTAGATGATGATTGGTGATAAATCTAGTTACGTGAGTATGCGAGATTTATGTAAAGCAATAAAGAACACCAAGGCTTTTACGTGGTTCGATCGTTAATGAGATCTATGTCCACGGAGGAGTGATTCCTCAATACTTTCACTATGATTTGAGTACAGTGAGTGTAGTTACAAGCTCTTAGCATTCAATAAGTTGCCAACCCTTCCAACCCTTCTACTGTCAATTTTCCTTCTATTTATACATATCGAGCTGCGCCTAAAGGCGTGCCCAATCTCTCCATTGGCGGGACTCTTCCCAGGTGTGCCTCCATTGGCGGGGCTCTTCCAGCGTGTCCTCCATTGGCGGGCGGGGACGCCGCTTCCGTGCGCCACGTGGAGGTGGCGCGACTTTGGTTACGGGGCTAGGGTTTTGGGGTGATTAGGGCTCGCCTTGGCTTAACCGCGTGGGCCGCTACCAGCGTTAGGCCCGGCTCGTTTGGGCACATTAGTGGGCACGATCGGTTGGGCCACGTCCATCATAGCCCCGAATAGTCGAGTGCGGTGATGCCGGTGTAGTGAAAGCGCTTTGCGGGTGAGGTGTTGCTCGGTGAAGTTGATGTCGAAGGTGTTGTCTTTTTGGCGTGAGGGTTTATTTGGCGATCGGTTTCGAGGCGAGTTGGGTGGTCTTTTGTGCATCGCTTGGACAAAGGCGTGCTATGAAGGAAGTCGAGCCCGACACGGATAACACCCCTGCGAAGGTTCGCGGGGTCCGATCCGGGAGCGGCACCGCTCTTACGGAGGATCTTGGGGTCGATCGAGAGGTGGATCTAGATGGAGAAGTCATCTTTGGATGGTGTCGAGGTTAGTCTGGTGACCGCCCTTCTAGGGCTCGCTTGAGGGTCTTGACTTGGCGACACCAGAATCTGGGGCCGGTTCGCGAGTTTCGATCTGGATGGAGACATTCTCGTGAGGGGCGAAGTCCGTTGATGGGGCCGAGGTCCGATCTGGGTCCTCTCGTTATTTGGGGAAGGCCGAGTGCGACTGCGCCGCCATCTGGAAGACGCCGGTCAGGTGTGATGATTGCGGTCGGTCGGTAGTCTATCTTCTGTTAGCGTCGTCATACGTGTCGGCGGTGGTTGGGCACTCAAGCCGTGTCTGTGGCGTGGACTCACATCGAATCACGGGTAGCACGTGTGGAAGTTGAAGCGGTCGTTCAGGCGCCCATTCACTTTATAAATAACCCGCTTGAGGCTGTTCACTTCTTCTCCTCTTCGCTCGTAGCGAAAAGAAAGACCAAATTTTCGAGTTTTGAAATCTTTGCCCGATCTTGAAGCGGTGAGCCCTTCTTTTTAAAAAAAGTAAGTATGACTTCTACATCTTCTTCCTCTCCGGGTTCTTCTTCCACTCTTCCTCTTGATGAAATTATTGAGATTAGGGATTTTATGTGCCATACCTTGGGGGGTAGGTCTCTTAGTATTAGCGCGAGAGTGCCGAAAATACCCTCTGCTTGGGATGGGTATAAAGTTAGGGATGTCAAATCATCTCGACCGCCGCCGATGTAATGAGGGTGGGAAGGAGTGCCATCTGTCGGCGGAGGCACTGGTGGTGCTCTAGGGGCCCCGTGACCGCGCTTTGGCTCCGTCGGAGGGTTTTTTGACGGTGTACGTAGATGCCCTGAGGGCGGTTCTTAGATTTCCTCTAGCTCCCATTTTTTTGCACATTCAAGAATATTTCCAAATTCCCACCTGTCAGTTTACCCCAAATTCTATTAGGTCCGTAGTTGAGATGGGGCTTTCTTGTTATGGCATAGCTGAGGAGTTCTCCTTTGAAGTCTTGATGTGATTTTTCGTCAAGTGTACAAGAGGGTGTACTATTTTTCGCCTCGGCACCATTTAAGGTGGCCCACCTCCAAGGTTTCGGGTGCAAAGCAAATACTTTTTTGGGTGATGGGCACCCAGAGCTACAAGTGGGGTTGGGTAAATTTCAGGATATAAAATTGAAACCCCACGGCTACATAGAGGAACAGCTCAACATGCTCGGTGAGGTCTCCGTAAAATTTCTGAGGACGACCTCAATAACGCCGGGTTGAGCATACAGTCCGGATTCTGGGTGGGGTCCGAGATGGGTGAGGCACCCTTTCTCTTGTTTTTGTACATCCGACCTCGCCTGAGTTAACGCGATTTTTCTTTTGCTGTGCAGTGAAGCTGACGTTGCAAGAGGGAGGGTCTTCCCCGCTAAGCAAGGAGCCTCCGAAGAAGAAGGCGAGGCGGGGCGGTATTGCCAAGCACCCGAAGAAGGTTGACGATCTCAGTAAACTGGTGACAGAGCCTTTGTCGGGGTCGGGTCCGGTCTCAGAGAAGCAGATTCAGCCCCTCATCGAGCACGTGGTGCCGGGCTCCAGTTCGGCCGCACCCCTCCCACAGGTATAAAAGCCCCTCCGTACCTGGTTTTACGTGCTCCGTGATATGTGCTAACTTGTATTGTGTTTAGGAAACGAGCTCGATGATCGGGGACCTGCAACGTATTGCTGGGTACATCTCCGAGAGCTCTGCTCGATGTGGGATCTTTGGAGCAGGAGCTCGGCTGCTGCACGAGCGCGATCACGGAGGCATTGTTGCAGGCCGGCGAGGGCGGAGGCGAGGCGAGGCTGCCGCCGAGGCAGCTCGAAAAAAGAAGGCACAGGCTGGAGGCTGCTCGGGGAGCTGGAGGTGGCGCGAGGAGGTCGTGGCTGTGAAGAAGGAGCTCGCCGATGGGATGAGTGCTTTTTTGGCGGTCGGGGCGATGTTGAGGGCCTTCGCGGCAAGCTCATCAGTCGGAGAGCTTCTCGGGCTTCATCGCCGAACTTGCCGCCGTGTTGAAGCCGGCGGTGTCGAGATCACTGGGGAAGGCTGGCGGCCGCCATGCTGACGACGACAAGGTCAGCATGCATTTGGACCGAGGTGAACCTCGAGGTGAACAAGGCTAACGCCGGGTGATCTTGGTGTTGGCTCCTTCCGGTGCTAGAGGCCTGGCGTCGTTCGACCTTCGGCGGTGAGGTCATCGCCCGGTCTGAGGAGGGCGAAGATCCCGAGCCGGGAGCTACTTGCGAGTGCGGGCGGGCCGGGAGGAGGAGGAGATGGAGGAGGCGGTCTCGGGCTCCCGACCAAGGGACCAACCGCGGCAGCAGCAGGGACCGGTGAGGCCGGTGGGCGGCCAGGTCGGTGGACCCATTGTAATAGGGCGATCTGCCGGGGTCACTAGGATCACATGCCTTGTAAAATTTCCACCTTTGATCGATGAACAAAATTTTCCCTTTTTGAAATGCGTATTATCTTGTTCATTTGTAGCACCGTCTCTCAATAGTTCGGACTTGACCATGACTTGTCGACCAAACTAAAAGAAGTCCGGGTGTTTTGGCGAAAAGGACGAAGAAGTCTTTGATCGGAGGGCCGATCTGAGCCCGACCACGGGTTGTGGCCACCATGGATATCGGCTCGGTATCATCCGCCGATCGAGGAAGAAGCTGCAGGAGGCCGATCATGAGGTGGCTCGCCTCGGCGAAGAACGAGACTCTTAAGTCAAGGATCACGTATCTCGAAGTCGAGGCGGACTTGTCTGCCGGCGTCGTTCATGGACGTTTGATGCGGTGTGAGGAGGAGCTCGGGATGGCAGAGAGGTGGCGCGCAGTCTCAGGAGCACGCAGAGTCTGGCGATGATTCGTCGATCCGCGGCGTGACCATCTCGAAGTTGATGGCGGGTTGAGCACCGCTCGGCGAGGGATAGTGTTGAGGGGCGAGGTGGGCGAATAGTAAAGACTTCAAAGATTGCCTCGACTCCTCGTGAAGTACCTCAAGATCTATGAGATCGTCAGGAGGCGTCGTCGCCCAAAGCTAGTAGCCGGACATTGCCGACCCCACCGGTGTTAGAGTTGAAGAACACGATGATGGGGGCGGTTATCTTGACCACGCCAGTCTTGAGGCTACTTGGTCATTGCACCTAGGTCGCCTCGTGGGCGGCAGAAGATCGGAAGAAGAGGACACGAATCCCAGGGGTCGGGAGGCGGTCGGAGCGCGGAGGTCGGCTCGGGGGCGGGGATGCGGCGGGCGACCCGGCCGGGGAGAAAAGTCCAACCTTGGCCCGGAGCTTCTTCGCCGGTCGGGCGTGTCGAGCTGCGCTAGCGTCCACAGGGTGAGCCTCGGGACTGCGATCCCATTCAGTCGCGGCGCATCCGAGGTCGCGCCGGATGTGCCGAGGCGGGTGGCGGGATGCGGCTAATCAAGCGGGTTGAAGGCACGAGTTCATTCAGTGTTCATCGCCGACCTGGAGATTTTGTTCGAGCGGGTGTAGCCGGTGAGTTGTGGCGTGGAGCTCGGGAGCCGAATAAGTTTGTATATAGCTTAGGACTTTGTATGTAGTCATAAATGTATTTAGACTCGTTCAAGTGTATATTTTCCCTTGAGAGGTACAAACATAGCTTAGGACTTCGTTTTGGTCGTAAATGTATTTAGATATCTGATGTATATCTTCCCAAATAAAGGGGTATAAACGAGCTCGAAGCCGGTTGACTTGTATATGGCTTGGAACTCGGTTTGTAGTCGTTAATGCATTTAGGCGTGTGCGGGTGCATATCTTCCCAAATAAAGGGGTATTAGTTGGCGAGATCGGTCGGATGTCGGCGTGCGTGTAGGCGCCCAACTTAATGGGTGTCTGTATGCTTTGCATGTGAGCGTTCAAATTAATGAGTAGTGCGTATGCGTACCCTACTTAGTGGGATTTTCATCTTCGTGAGGCGTCCCTTGTGAAGGTTTAGATGTGGTATATCCGAATGGATGTTCACATAGATATGAGGCAGTGAAATATTCATTAGAAAAACAAATGTTTTATTGAATATTCAATCAACATCGTATTTTGGCAAAACAATAAAGGGACTAACATGATGCCGATCTGAAATCGAAGCTATGTAAAGTACCTCCTTAAATGAGTGATGTGCGAGTTCGGGGATAAGTGCACCGGATAGGCGAGCTAGCTTGTAAGCCCGCTGCGAGGTCCTCGTGAATGCGGTATGGGCCTTCCCATGTCGGATCCAGCTTGTTAAGGCCTTTCACTCTCTGGCTTCATTATTTCGTAGGGCGAGGTCGCCTACTTGGGCGCGGAGGCTTTGACCCTTTGTTGTAATCACAAGTGCGACTGGCCCTTGTGCTTGGCCGTTTATGAAGGCGAGCTCGCTTCTCCCGAGAGCATCAAGGTTGGCGCGCAGTCTTCCTCGTTATTGGCGTGGTCGAAGTGGAGAGTGCGAGGGCTTGGTGCGCCGATCTCGGCGGTATGTGACCTCGGTTCCGTGAACCCGGATCGAAAGGGTTTCTCCGTGCGAAGTTCGAGGTGTGGATTACAGCAGGACCCGGAGGACTTGGGGAGATTTTCAGCCCAATCACCCTTAGCTCGGTCTAGCCTCTTCTTCAACCTTGCACAATCGTGCGGTTCGTGACCTCGGTCGACCGTTCGCGCGGGTGTGCGACCGAGGTGAAACGTTGCTCGATCTGGAGCTCCTCACACCATTCTTTGAAATTTACGCCCACAGGCGGGTGCCGTTGTCCGAGATCGAATGTGCGGTATGCGGCGGCGGACTATATTCTTCCACACGAATATGCGAATTTTCGGCTCGTGAGGCTCGAAATCGGCTCGACCTCGACCCATTTGTGAAGTAATCCTGGCGACGACTAAGTATCGGTCGACACGGTGCTTTCGGTCGAGCAGACCGCGATGTCAATCCCACCGCATGAAAGGACATGGACTCGCAAGTCGCTTAGATCGGTGCGAGGCGGCTTTTGACCGTGGAGTGAAGGCGGCGCCGGACATTTTGGCGAGCTCGGCGAATCTTGAGCGAGGATAGCGGTAATATCGACCTCGGCGTCTTCTTTGAGAGAACTCGCGACCCGATGTGGCTTCCGCAAGATCCTCTGTGGATCTCGTTGAGCACGTGGTCGGCTTCTTACGGCGAGGCACCTCGGGAGGGTTGAAGGTAAGACTTCGGTAGAGTGCGCCCTCGTGTATGAGGTACTTACGGGATTTCGCCATCATCTTTTGGCCGAGCCGATCTTGAGGTAGCGCGCCATCGTCCGAGATAGGCCTTTATGGAGACATCAATTCGGCTCTATCTCGGTGATGATGCCGATGTGAGACTCGCTATGTACGGAATGAACCTTCTCCTTTGGTGAACTTGTTGATGACGCTGACTAACTTGAGGGCGTCACTCATTTATTTTCCCGTGGGATTCGATGAATCTTGGAGTACCTGAATGAGGTCAGCATCTCCTTGCCTTCTCGAGGTACTGCTTCATTCGATCCTCCTTGGCCTCGTATCTGCCTAGGACCTGGTTTACCACGACCTGGGAGTCTCCGAAGATCTGGACATTGTCCACTTTCAATTCTTTTGCGAGGCGGAGTCCTGAGATCAGCGCTTCATACTCCACCTCGTTGTTGGTGGTCAGGGAGGTAAACCGGAGGGCGTAGGTCATTTCTTGTTTGTCCGGGCCAAGGAGGAGGATGCCTGCTCCGCTGCCCGTTTTGCATGAAGCTCCGTCCATGTACATCTGCCAACAGTTATCGGGCGGTGCAGGGACGGATTCCTTCGCCGTGGGGGCGGGCGTTGGGGCGACCTCGCTGGTAGAGCCGACCTCGGTGAATTTGGCTTCCACCAGGAAGTCAGCGAGAGCTTGCCCTTTTATGGCCGGTCTAGGGGAGTACGAGATGTCGTGCTCGCCGAGCTCCAATGCCCACTTGGCTATGCGTCCGGATGACTCTGGCTTGGACAAGACTTGTCTCAAAGGTAGGTCAGTTAGTACCTGGACAGAATGAGCTTGGAAGTAGGGTCGGAGGCGTCGCTTGGCGTTCACCAAGGCCAGTGCTACCTTTTCGAGGCTGGTGTACCTCGTCTCTGGTCCCTTGAGAGCTCGGCTAATAAAGTTGTAGGGAAAACGTATGTTAACCCTCGCCCCGAGGATCCATCTTGGTTGTTTAATTCACCATACATTGATTATATTCCTAGCATGCGTCTATATAATTAAATTGCAACACGTTGGGGTTTACGTGTTTACCTTTGGATCGAAGAGGTCGATGGAGCGAGATGAGCGGATCGAGCGGATCGGACTCGTGCTTTGACCTTCCGGACTGTATCCGGTTGCCCAATCTCCAGCGTCGAGTGAGGGCGATCTATGGAGAATGCTTGGAAAATCACCCAATGCTCTCACAACCAAACTCTCGAAATTCTCTCTCACAATAATGAGATGGCGAAAATTCTCTCTTGATATGTTAGCATTAACCTAGACTTTATCTCATACCTTATATTTATAATGCACTACCTTAATCCTATATGGAATGTTACCATAATCCTATATGGAATATTACCATAATCCTATATGGAATATTACCATACTCTTGGGATTATTTCCATACTCTTAGGATTATTTCCATACTCTCAAGATTATTACCATAATCTTATATGGAAAGGATCTATGCATATACCATAAATATAATTATATCCTTGTGGATAAAGAGAATAAAATCTTGCCAATTGAGAGCATGAGGCGCCGATTTTCCTTGGCTACGGGCTGGATGGGCCAGCCAGGATCAATGCAAGGAATAAAGATGGGCCTCAAATAAATTAATTATCTTATGTTCGGCCCGAACATAAATTAATTTATAAACATTCGATCATGCCACTAGAGAAAGAATGTTGACTTACCCTTTATTACCGAAGTTGAGTCGGGCTTGCACTTAGACATTACGAATCCCGTATTTAAGATATCGAGCGTCCATTAATCATTTATAGCAATCATTGCTTAAAGCGATTAACAACTTTATTTCCTTAAGTAGTACCACTCAACCTTATTATTGTACTTGAGCTAACTCAACTGCGGGGTTTAGTACAACAAACCTTTGAGCTCCTTAAGGGGCGTCATCATCCTTAACGGATACGGTGACTCGTCTGAGATAACTAGCGTGACATCAAACACGCCACCACCCAAGATGCGGAGAATCTTGGGTTAGAACATATAACCCTCACTCATAACAAGTCAAAGTGATGGTCGACAACTCATACTCACCTAATACCTTATCGAGGTTTAGATCATCGTAAGTCACGAGATCTTGGTTCTTCACGACGGTCGGAAGAAGAACTCATCTCTTGTGATCCTTGATACGTCGAGGCGTGCCGGCATAGACAAGCAACTAAGTCAAGTCACTTCTTATCTATCTGCGGCCTAAACCGACAACTCGTCCTTAAGTCGTCTCAGCTGTGAAACTTTTTATATCTCATTAAGCTTGACCAATCATACAGACTTCTGTGATCTTCTACACACTGTATGATCTAACTTATATATGAGATAAGGGGACACAGATATATGCAATCAAGTATTCAAATCAGATAGGAGATTGTAATAGTGGTAACAGGAAACATTGTATACAAGCTCAACCATACCGCTTCGGTTATACAAATCCAACAATCTCCCACTTATACTAAAGCAAACTTTTAGTATACAATGTGTCTTTCTACTAGCTATTACAAACAACCATCACTTTGCTTCTCCCACTTATACAAAAGTTTCCTTTCTAAGTGGGTGCCATCAAGCGCAATCCAAGTCCTCTAACGTGTCCATCGTAGACTTTTGCGTGAGCTCTTCGTGAATGGATCCGCTAGATTTTCCGTCGTATCAATCTTTTCAATCAAGACGTCACCTCGTCTAACGATTTCTCGTATGACATGGTACTTTCTCTATGTGTTTTGTCGCTTGTGGGTCCGTGGTTCCTTGAGTTTGCCCTTTTGAGTTATCACGATAAACTATGATACTCTTGGGCAAACCGGTACCACACCTAGATCCATGAGTGGTTCTTGAACCATCTGACCTCCTTAGAAGCCTCAAGGCGGCTACATATTCGGCTTCCATGGTAGAGTCCGCAATGCATTGCTTTGCACTCCTTGAGGATCGGCTCCACCTCCCAAGGTAAACACATAGCCGAGGTTGACTTTTCTCATCACGGTCGACTTGGAAATCCGAAGTGCATGTAACCCAAAGGCATTAGACTATCTGCATGGTAAACTAGCCTATAATCTCGAGTCCTTTTCGGTGCTTGGTATATGCTTCTTCTTGATCCAATGAGCTTGTCGAGGTTAGGCGATATCTAGCTACTATGCCTACCGCATAGCGAGATATCGGACCTCGTGCATAGCATTGCGTACATAAGACTTCCTACGGCGGAAGCGTAAGGAACTTGTCTCATTTCCTCTATCTCGCTGCGGTCATAGGTGAGCTGCGTTTTGAATAAAGGCGCCATATGCGAAAGGTAGCAATCCTTTCTTGGCGGTGCGCATACTAAAGCAGTAATTACGATATCAATGTAAGGCGCTGAGATAAGCTCGACATTTTCTTCTTGCGATCTCGGTAAACCTTGATCCCAGAATCTGTTGCATCTCCTAAGTCTTTCATTTGAAGCGATCGGATAGCCAACTCTTTCGTCGATATGACTTCACGTTGTTGCCAACTAGAAGGATGTCATCTACATAAAGTGCAAGAAATACCACATCACCGTTGACGTCTAACCAGATACACACACAACTCGCGCCAGCAGCTGGGTAAATCCATAGGACTTCACCACCTCGTCAAAGCGTAAGTTCCATGATCGGGAGGCTGCTTAAGTCCATAAATGGACTTCTTAAGCTTCCATACTAGATGCTCTTCACCCTTTACCACATAACCTTGAGTTCTTTGCATATAGATGTCTCTACCTTCCTCAAGGTAACCGTTTAGAAAAGCGGTTTTAACATCCATTTGCCAAACCTCTAGGTTCAAGTGGGCTGCTATGGCTAGAAGAATTACGATGGACTTGAGCATTGCTACGGTGAAAGGTCTCATCGAAATCGATGCCCTCAATGCGAGTGTACCCTTCGCCACAAGCACGGCTTTAAAAGCGAAACCTCTCCATCGGAATCTCTTCCTCTTGTATATCCACTTACTACCTATGGCTTCCTTGCCATCGGTAGAGGTGTCTTTCATATACATCCATAGCGTTATGGACTCATTTCTAAGTCCATAGCGGTGTGCCACGATCTTGCATCAATATCTTGTATCGCCTCCTTGTATGTCCATGGGTCGATTATTGCATGTTAATCTGCTGGGACTAAATCAGAAGATTCACCCACGAACATAAATCGCTCGGGTTGACGAACAACCTCCCACTACTGACGAGGTTCTCTGAGCACAATGGCAGCGGTGGGTGCGAGATACTTGTGGTTCTCTAACTTGCACAACTTGCGTGTAGGTACCAACATGCGGTCGGTATCTCGGTGGAACTCGACCCACTTCAATTTCTTGAAGTATCGGTGTCGATCCTCCCACTAGACTTGACATCTTGTACCTTTGGCCTAATCGGTGGTGGAATCGATCATCTTCTAATTCTTGAAGAATGATTTCAACTTTGGACTTATGATTTTTATGTAGTCATCTTCTAAGAATCGAGCATTAGTGCTAATAATGACCTTCGATCCTTGGGACTATAGAATAAACCACCTTCGTTCCTCTAGGATAGCCGATAAGCAGTCTTGCGTCGGATCTAGCCTCCAACATCGGCCCTTTTGTTCGGCACATGTCTTTGGATCGCCCCATATCATATGTGGCTTAAAGCGGGCTGCGCCCAAACCACAACTCGAAGGGTCTTTTCAAGCGACTTGGGCGGTACTAGATTTAGCAAGTATGCCGCCGTCTAAGGCATATCCCGAGCGAAATAGGCAATGTAGCATAACTCATCATAGATCTAACCATTTCCAAAAGAGTCCTGTTCTTGGCTCGACACACGTTTTTTTGTGGTGTGCCCGGTGAAGTCTTGTTGGGATGTAATCCCACACTTCACTAGATAGTCCATAAACTTCGTTCTTGAGGTATTCGCCACCGCGATCGGACCATGATGACTTGATACTCTTACCTAGCCGTCTCCACTTCCGCCTTAAACTCTTTGAATTTCTCAAGCATTCGGACTTGCGGTGAAGCGGTATATGTATCCGTACCTTGAGTGTCGTCGATAAGTGACAAAATACCGTACCCTCCACGAGCTTGTGTGGACATCGGTCCACAGTCGAAATGGACTAACTCAACATTTCTTTGGCTCTATAACCCCCGCTTTGAAGGGTGCGGTCGACATCTTACCTTCTATACGGGATTCGCGGCGGGAGCGGAGTAACAGTGAGATCACCCAACGCTCCATTCTTAGCCGGTCTTTGGATCCTATTTAGATTGATGTGACCTAATCTAAGATGCCGAGAGAAAAGTAGAGTCATCTTCTGAAGAAAACTTTCTCTTTTAGGGTTTGATGAAGATCTGACATAGTTATAGGTATTATGTTTTGCGAAATAGTATAAAGCGAATTATATAAAGTGCCAACACGATAACCGTCATTTCTTATGATAGAAACACCACTATCAAAAATAACGAATATCCATGAGTAAATAATTTGAAAGCGAAACAAGGTTCGTGAAAATCCGCACATATAAAGCGTCTTTCAAAACTAAAGCTGTTGTCCCAAAACATAAAAACATCTCCAACTGCAGCGACACGACTTTCGCGCGTTGCCCATGGAGATCGTTATCTCGCCATCAAACAGCTCCCTTGTCGCGGGAACCCCGCAGGTGTAACAAACATGATCGATTCGCCAGTATCTACTACCCAGAATGGGTAGAACAAGTCGCTAAACATGTTTCCGTTACTAAAGCAAGCGGCGTACCTTGAGCCTTGAGCATAGGGCACTTGGCCTTGATGCCCGTCTTACGCACTTGAAGCACTTGCCCTTCTCCTTTGGCTTCTTCAAGCCTCGGTGGCAACCATGTTCTTGTT
Organism: Salvia rosmarinus; assembly: GCA_036937905.1. Taxonomy (NCBI): domain Eukaryota; kingdom Viridiplantae; phylum Streptophyta; class Magnoliopsida; order Lamiales; family Lamiaceae; genus Salvia; species Salvia rosmarinus. The sequence continues at coordinate 1,244,796 of CM072814.1, read as the reverse complement.
CCCATTACTCCCACTATTTGCCTTGCCTCTACCACCTTTGGCACCCCTTTTCTATTTCCATTTTGCGATGAAAATTTTGGGCCCTTAGATGTGCTAGCAAGAGCATGTGCTCCTTTTCCCATAACTCCTTCCGAAGAACGAGATCATTAAGCAGCGACTAAGTGTAAACTCGGTCTTGCTCATGATCGCATTCACGCGAAAGTTCTCAAAAGACTTGGGCGGTGTATTGAGGATGATATCGACCTTGGCCGCCGTCAATACCTCCTCCCAAGTGATCAAGACTATCCATGAGATGAGTCGTGTGGGAGACATGTTCATGGACGAACTTCCTTCTTCCATCTTACACGCCAAGATTTCTCTCATTGTGTGGGCGGATTGTCGATCCATTGCCCAAACTTACTCTCGAGACTTGACCAAATATCGATCGCGTCTACCATCGGTCGATCTTTGCGGTGCAAGCCTTTGGACATCGTAGTCATCATATAGCATTTTGCCGTATTGTTTGACTTATTCAAAGTACGCTTGACTCTCATTGCTCATTAGTCGATCGTCGATAAGTGGCATCGGGTTTAGGAGTAGTGAGAACAAACATGTGTTCTTCAAATGATAAGAACATATTCCATGTTCGTTTCCACTCGATAAAATTTGGACCGGATAACGGTTTTGTGCGAGCATATTGATAATCGGCGTAAGAGACATATACGAAGCGATAATGTAAACACATAAGCATACGATCGCAAATAATTCATAACAATAATATTGTAACCTTTTGATAAAACAATATTAATTGAAACCTCCAATCGCCCAAGGAATTCCACATACGAGCCACGCGTGTGGGCGTTTACACATGAACCCTCGACCGGACTAAAATATACCTTTTAGTCGTTTAATTTCAATCCATGTCAACTTATCCTTATGACAAATGAAATTAATGATTGGACCTTACTAGACCACATCACTATCGCAAGAAGGGACTTGGCGGGAAGTTGTACTTGAGGTGATGTCTAAGCAATGACCACAATTTTAACGTGAAGATGAATTCTTAGAATTGGTATACTCACTCGGACCATACCGCTTCCAATTCAAATTCTTTTGTTATCTCATTTATATCTATCTCTAGAGAACTTATGAAAATCGCACATACAAGCCGCAGCGTGTGGGCGTTTACATGAAACTCCCACTTCTCAATAGATTTAAAATGTTTTATTTAGAAATCTCATCTAACAAACTTATGATAAGCGATGCAAGCAAGCCCGCGTGTGGGCGTTTACTCACAGTCGTCTCACTTTGTTTAGAGATCAAAAGTGGAGGTCTTGACATTTTAATTTGAAAAATTAATTTGTCGGGTTGCTTGCTTAGTCTTTTTATTCAAAGGTTTGTCCATGCGGATCACGTAATCTAGCATGCTTTTCTATAGAACTCGACATGTAAAACATGCTCGCAGAATTCTAAAATATGCTTGATAAACGCGATAAACCTAGCATGCTTACTATGCGCGTCCAATTCGTAAAACACTTAAAGGTTTGTCAGCGTAATATAAACATACATAGCATGCTACGCATAATTTAAACATCCACGACATGCATATGAGCGATAAAAATAAAATAAAGCGTTCATCGCGCTTGATCGTGAAACACATACATTTAAATCTAATCTATTACATAGATTTACAAAGTGCGAGATAAACTTCAAAGCAGACCTCGCGTGCAGACACGGACGGATTCAACAAATGGGCCTCGCGTGCGGGCACGGACCGGAAGTGCGGAAGCGGGTGCGGGCGGTCGTTAAAAAGTCTTGGGCAGCGCTGGGGCAAAGCCCGATCGCGCGCCCGACCTCGCCGCCGCCGCTGCCAGCGTGCTGCTCGCGGCTGCCTCGCGATCGCTAATGCGACCGCGACCGTCGAGCTGCGCGCGTGGCCACGCCCAAGCGCCGAGCGTCTGCCGAGAGACATCGTCGCCCCCGCCATACCTCGCGACCATGATGCGCTTTCATGGCGCGGGTTTCGCGCCAACGCGCCCGTCGCCGCTAGCTCGCACGGCCGCGCAGCCTCGCGGGTAATCCTCGCGACCGCGAGTTTGCTCGCTAAGCGCCAGGGATCTCGCGCGAGAACGCGCGCCCCGTCGCCCGCAGCCCTCGCGATCGCCTTTAGCGACCGCGAGACTCGCTCGCGAGAAACCACCCAGAAGTCAGCCGAGCTCCCTGTTTTTCCCGTCGTTTCGTTCTTCGTTCGTTCGTCTTCGTTCTTCTTTTACAGATAAGATTTACATAATAAAATCTAATCTAACCACGGATTTTCTCGTGGTGTAAAAACAAAAACCAACAACAACAACAAACGAGCCACGATGAGCAGCGGATCCACAATAAAATAAAGCGCGTAATAATCAGCGTGAATTAATCCAGCGAGCCAAGATTCGATCCGGGCTCGATACCAGTGTAAGGAAAGCGTATGTTAACCCTCGCCCGAGGATCCATCTTGGTTGTTTAATTCACCATACATTGATTATATTCTAGCATGCGTCTATATAATTAAATTGCAACACGTTGGGGTTACACGTGTTTACCTTTGGATACGAAGAGGTCGATGGAGCGAGATGAGCGGATCGAGCGGATCGGACTCGTGCTTTGACCTTACGGGCTGTATCCGGTTGCCCAATCTCCAGCGTCGGTGAGGGCGATCTATGGAGAATGCTTGGAAAATCACCCAATGCTCTCCTGACCAACTCTCCGAAAATTCTCTCTCACAATAATGAGATGGCGAAAATTCTCTCTTGATATGTTAGCATTAACCTAGACTTTATCTCATACCTTATATTTATAATGCACTACCTTAATCCTATATGGAATGTTACCATAATCCTATATGGAATATTACCATAATCTATATGGAATATTACCATACTCTTGGGATTATTTCCATACTCTTAGGATTATTTCCATACTCTCGAGATTATTACCATAATCTTATATGGAAAGGATCTATGCATATACCATAAATATAATTATATCCTTGTGGATAAAGAGAATAAAATCTTGCCAATTGAGAGCATGAGGTACCGATTTTCCTTAGCTACGAACTGGATGGGCCGACCAGGATCAAATCGAGGAATAAAGATGGGCCTCAAATAAATTAATTATCTTATGTTCACCCGAACATAAATTAATTTATAAACATTCGATCATGCCACTAGAGAAGAATGTTGACTTACCCTTTATTACCGAAGTTGAGTCGGGCTTGCACTTAGACATTCTGAATCCCGTATTTAAGATATCGAGCGTCCATTAATCATTTATAGCAATCATCGCTTAAAAGATTAACAACTTTATTTCCTTAAGTAGTACCACTCAACCTTATTATTGTACTTGAGCTAACTCAACTGCGGGGTTTAGTACAATAAACCTTTTGAGCTCCATAAGGGGCGTCATCATCCTTAACGGATACGGTGACTCGTCTGAGATAACTAGCGTGACATACAAAACGCCACCACCCAAGATGCGGAGAATCTTGGGTTAGAACATATAACCCTCACTCATAACAAGTCAAAGTGATGGTCAAGAACTCATACTCACCTAATACCTTATCGAGGTTTAGATCATCGTAAGTCACCGAGATCTTGGTTCTTCACGACGGTCGAAAGAAGAACTCGTCTCATTGTGATCCTTGATACGTCGAGGCGTGCCGGCATAGACAAGCAACTAAGTCAAGTCACTTCTTATCTATCTGCGGCTAAACCGACAACTCGTCCTTAAGTCGTCTCGGTGTGAAACTTTTTATATCTCATTAAGCTTGACCAATCATACGGACACGTGATCTTCTACACCTTGTATGATCTAACTTATATATGAGATAAGGGGACACAGATATATGCAATCAAGTATTCAAATCGGATAGGAGATTGTAATAGTGGTAACGAAACATTGTATACAAGCTCAACCATCCGCTTTCGAGATACAAATCCAACAAAAGTAGATGGGAGTTGTCGTCCTCCTCATCTCGCACCATACAAGATTGATGGCCTCGTCCGAGGCGGCCAAGTATAGAAAGGAGTTCACCTTGCTTGGTGACAGGTCGGCGGTCGTGAGATACTCCTTCACCGTTTGTCTGAAAGGCGACTGGTGTTCTTCCCGCGGTAAGTCCGGAGCTCTCCTCGGGATCTTGAAGAAGGAAGGCTGCTTCTCGGCTCGAGATAGGAATTTCTTTGAGGCGGCTAGGCACCGGTGAGTTTTGGATCTCACGGATGGTCCTGGCGCTGCATGTCGAAACCGCCTTCACCTTGGTGGGATTGGCCTTGAGCCCTCTTGAAAACCAAGCATCCTAGGAACTTGCGGTCTTCACCATAAATGTACATTTACGGGGTTGAGTTTGAGGTTGGCCGACCTAAGGAGGCTGGAGAATAGTTCGAGGTCGTCGGTAGAGTTCTTGGTTTTTGACTCTTGACCACGATGTCGTCAGCGTGAGACCTCAACGATCGCCCAATGTGATCTTTGAATCTGGCGTCCACCATCCTTTGATAGGTTGCCCGGCGTTCTTGGACGAATGGCATCTTCCGATCGCAAAGACACAAGTCGGTGATGAATCTTTGTCTTTGGGCGTCCTCAGGGCTCATCGGGACTTGGTGGTACCCTTTGTATAGATCTAGGAAGTTGAAGGTCTCATGGCCCACGGTCGCTCCACTTTTTGTCGATGTCGGGGAGGGTAGTAGTCTTTGGGCGGTGCTTGTTGAGGTCGGTGTAATAGGCATGCGTGTAGGAAAACTATGTTTAGCCCTCGCCGAGGATCTATCTTCGATATTTAATTCACCATACATTGATTATAAACCTAGCATGCGTCTATATAATTAATTGCAACACGTTGATGTTTTCTTGTGTTTACCTTTGAATGCAATCGGTGGATCGAGACTCGTGCTTTGATCTTACGGGTGTATCCGGTTGCCCAATCTCCAGCGTCGGTGAGGGCGATCTATGGAGAATGCTTGGAAAATCACCCTTTTCTCTCAATTAATTTTGAAAATTCCTCACTAAGCACTATAGTGATTCTCGAAAATTGCTCTCTATGGACAAAATTCTTGCTTCGATAATGAGCTTGAAAATTCGGCTTGGTAGCGGGTCGATGTTGAGACGATGAGTTATGAGCTCGGGCGACACTCGGTCATATCGGCGGGGACCCGCGAACACGTCCTGTATTCCCTCGAAGTTGTATGACATCTTGTCGGATGTCGGTTGGGCCACAGGTGCCGACACGGATGACCTTGAGGGATCTTCGTCGCATAGTTGAAGGCTCGATCGGTCGTCCGGGGTGTCGACCTCAGGGTTCTGTAATTGCTATGCACCGGGCGAGGCCGCATCTTGGGTTGAGACTCGTAGGCATTCTTTTCTTGCCGTTTGGTCGCATACTGGATGCTTAGCACTCCCAGCGGGTGGGTATCTTGATGATAAGGTGGTAGACCGAGCGGATGGCCTTAGTGGCGTCTGAGACAATCTCTTGGGGATGATGTTGTACGGAGAGGGAGCTTGGACGGGAAAACTTAATGGCCTTTGGACCGACACGGGGCCCGTCCTACAGTGAACGGAAGGGTGATGACACCCGGGTTGAGCCGCCTCTGAGTGAAGCTCCGTGGCGGGAGGTGCGGGGTGTACAGAATACCTCCGACCTCAAGTTTATCCGAGCAACTACGGAAGATGATCTTGTGGAGGCACCGATGTCGATGTAGACCGGTGGGCGTTCTTGTTGCCCACCACACTTGTATCGTAATGGCGTCTTGGTGGGGCATGATTTTGGGCACGGGTTATCTTTGGAGAACACGATGTCCTCGCCATCCGAGTCGCTTGTTTTCGGCCATCGGGGCGACCTCCGAGCTTCGTTTTTCGATGGCGACCTCGTTGTCCCCATTGGCGATCCGGTAATAACGTAGACTGCTCCATAACATTGGGACCTTCGTCCTCGTCGTCTTCGGTAGGGTCATCGTCGAGGTCGGCCCGCAGATTGTTGCCAGTTATTCTTCCCTGTGCTTCCTGTTTCCGGCCCGGCTCGGAGGTATTTCTTGAGGCCCCACCTTTGGCGAGCTCGTCGATCTGCGAGCCGAGTTCCCGCAATCCTCGGTATCATGACCATACCCTTGGTGATAGTCACAATACTCCTCTGTGGACCTCTTGGATCCTCGCTTTCATAGGAGGGGCTTTGGGAAGAGCTCGGTGGAGCTCGAATATCTCGCCCTTGATTTGGCGGGGAGGCACTCTGCCGCGGGGTTGGGAGGTCCGAGCACAGATTCAGTGACCCTCTCTTGATTACTCGTCGAAGGCGCTTGGCGATCGGCGCCTCGACTTGATCGGCTTTTTCTCTCGGACTTACGCTCGTCCAGTTTTCCTCTTCTTCCGATCCGACTCGTCTCCTTTGACGAAGTTGTCCACCAGTTCCAAAGCTTACTCGCCGTCTTTGGTTTCTCCTGGTGATTTCTTTGTTCGGTAGCGGGTCGGATCCCGTTTTGAACGCATTGATGATGTAGAGATCGTTCATGTCGTCGATTTTGAGCGACTCTTTGATGAACCTCGAGGCGAAGTTCGACATCGTCTCGTCCGCCTTGGCGGATTGTGAGCGGTCGGAGGAAGGTTCGAGGTGGCATCTTACGATAGAAGCGCCATTTGAGGCGATCCATGAGGTCACAGGCGGTGTATCTTTGTTACGGCGGGCGAGGTGAACCGCGTCGGGCGTTGGAGATCGGCACCTCTGGGAAGATTTTGCATATGTGAAAGTCCTACATCCTTGATTCGCCATGTTCGTGGTGTGGCGAAAAGGAAGTCGGAGGGTCCCCAGGCCATCGTGGCGGCAATATTGGGTGCCGGTATCGGCTGGGACAGGGCGTGTCTAGAATTTCTCGGAGAAAGGGAAGATGATTCTCCGTGCGGTCGAACCGGAGATCGTTTCCGTCTCTTTACGGAGGGTGGGGATCGATAGCGGCGCCTATCGTCCCTCAGGGAGTTCGACTCGCCTTTCTTCTATCTGTTTTGCTCGGCTCTCAGTGCATAACGAGGTGGAGGCGGCTCCCGCGAATGGCGCAGGCGGCGGTGGTGGCGGCTCGTCGCGGTGGCCAGCTCCGCGAATGGGGGTGGCGGCTCGGCCGTGGTGGCGGCTCCGGATGTCGTGGTGCGGTGCACGTTCTTGGCTATCACGTCGAGGTGGGCGGTTGTTTCGGAGGGCGACCTCGGGCGGCCGTGGTAGTCGAGTTCGGGGCCTTGATGGGCCCGCCTTTGTCCTCTGGTTGAGAAGCTTTGGAATTAGCGAGTTGGCGTTGAGGAACTTCGGTCGCGGCTCGGCCGAGGGCCTCGTGGGACGAATGAAGCTGTTTGTTCGTCTCGTTGGTCGGCATCTCCCTACGTTGGGAGGCGGTCACGAGGTGTATGGAGCGTTTTCCATGTTGCCCTCGGGGTGTGAGCGCTTGTGGTGTCTGCGATCTCCTTCCGCGATTTGAGTGACCACACAGTCGTCCTCGGTAGTTGTTGTTCCGGCGTCGGCGGCGGTTGTGCGTGTTCTTGCCATTAAGTTGTAGAGAAGCGAAGCTTTCTTGTTGAGCGGTTCCACAGAGGCGCCAATGATAAATCTAGTTCTACGAGTATCACGAGATTTATGTAAAGCGATAAAGAACACCAAGGCTCTTCGTGGTTCGATCGTTAATGAGATCTCGTCTGCGGAGTGATTCTCAATACTTTCACTATGATTTGAGTACAGTGAGTGTAGTTACAAGCTCTTAGCATTCAATAAGTTGCCAACCCTTCTACTGTCAATTTTCCTTCTATTTATACATATCTGAGCCTGCGCCTAAAGGCGTGCCCAATCTCTCCATTGGCCGGGACTCTTTGGTGTGCCTCCATTGGCGGGGCTCTTCCTGGCGTGTCCTCCATTAGCAAGGCGGGGACGCCGCCTTCCGTGCGCCATGTGGAGGTGGCGCGACTTTGGTTCAGGGGCTGGGGTTTGGGGGTGATTAGGGCTCGCCTTGGAAGCTAACAGCGTGGGCCGCTACCTGCGTTAGGCCCAGCTCATTTGGGCTGATAGTGGGGCTGATCGGTTGGGCCACATCCCATCAATTGGAGTTGAGGAAACAAAGATGGAACAAAGACTACCTTATAGTTATACATTTTGAATTCGACAAACTTCTTTTTTCAAATCGGAGGTGCCTTTTTTTATTGGCTCAATTACTTTATCTCTTTAAGATTTCAATTATGCTATTATTATATTCAATTAAATAGCTACTTACAATTATATGCCCTACAAAGTCCAACCACGATTTAAAAACCGGAATAATTGATAGTACTACGAATCCCAATTTTCTATTCCTAACTCAAAAAATATAAATTATTATATTGTTAATGTGGTTGTTATATTATATAATATAGTAAATTGTAGTTTTGAGTCCTATATCTCCATATGACCTATGCAATGCAATATTTGGTATTTTTGTTTATATGTGCACACGTGAATATATATATATATATATATATATATATATAGGGATTGGATCAGGTGAGCTAAATCTTTTTGAACTTGAGAACCATGATAAGGCGTTGAAGATAATCGTAAAACAATATAAAGTTGTGCATAACGAAAACTTTCTAAAATTATTGCACAACAAAATAATTTTAGAAAGTTTTAGATTACAACTTTATCTTAACTTTATATCATCTTAACGTCTTATCATCTTCAGTTCGCAAAAAGATCTTATCATTTGATCACTCATATATATATATATATATATATATATATATATCGATGATCATATATATATATATATAAAGTGATTGTTCTGTAATTCTCTTTATTGGAATAATTTAATACAATTGTAGTTTGATATCGAATAAATACTCAACAATATTTATTCTTTCTAAAACATTTGAATTCAAGTAAAATTGATTGGGCTAAAATTAATTAGGTATTATCGTACAAAAGTCTATGTTCATTAGTTTGAAAAGTTGTTCATTTAATACGATTTTTATTATTGATTTTTTTTATGTGAATATTGCTATTATTCACTAAAGCTCTATTTATATTATTATTTTGGTAGTAAATTTATTGTACAAATGATGCTGTTGATAAATATACATCATGTGCATCGCACGGGTATTATACTAATACTTTAAAAATGGAATAATTATTAATGAATTAATTTATCAATACGTTATCAAAATATTCCCACCCATCAGCTAGAAGATGGGCCCATTTATTTTCCGAGACCTAAGCTATGAAATATCAAAAGCTCATGGAATCAACTAATATTTAGTTATTTACGTACAAGCTCCTATTCTATGAAAATCTATTTTAAAAAACCTTTAGGAACATAAATACTACTATAAATCCGTTACTTGTGCAGGAAAGCAAATCGAGACCATTAAACTAGAAATTAATTTATTCAGCTTATTAATTTTTATATTATTCCATTCTAAATTCAAAATTGCACTTCCATTAATTATAGAACATATTTCACGTTCAACAATTGAGGCATCATCTTCCACATTTTTATATGCAAACACGAAGGGTGGTGGTGCCCAGAAACAAGTTATATGTGAGAGCTGAAAACTAGTTTTCCAGCACCAGCTCGCTCAGCCTGCAGATTAACTTGTACACTAGCAGGTTAGCTGCTCCCTACTTATAACATCATGGCGAGTCGAATCGAGTTGAGCCGAGAAATCTGTTACAGCTGAGCAGAAACTCGCTATTGATACAACAGCAACTCATGTTATAACAGTAGAAGCTACTTTTGACAGAAAGATTCGAAAGAGATCTGGATGCCAAGAAGGAAAAGGGAAGGCACACTCGATTCTCTTATGTTCAGGAACTCCTGCCCTCGCATTTCACCTCAATGTAGGTAGCTTCGGTTACAAAGTATTTATCATTTGTTCATCTGGATCACATTCCTGCAAACAGAAATTAAGGCAAATGGTGCTCAATTGTAATATTTTTTTAAAACAAAAAAAAAAAGTTCAACACATGAAAATGGCAGAAGAGTAGTAACCTGAATTCTTATTCTTCCACATCCACTCCTGAGACGCCTGACATAGCAAAATATTTAAATAAAACCTTGAAATTAGAAATGGAAAGAGAAATGGGTGTCCCATTTTTCGGACTCTAACCTGCTGATATCGCGCAGGATCATTTGCTGGAGCTTGTGCATGCCCAATTTCCTAACAAATCCAACAGCCATTACAGATATTCTCTTAGTGAAGACATTTTGATTTAAAGAAGTGGATTAAGTTTTTCAAATAACCAAAAAGAAAGAACTCAACTTATCTGATCACTCGTTACCTTAGTGCCTTGCTTCGCAGTAAATCCAGGGACATGGTACTGAACATGGAAAGAAAAGAATAAGAATTGCAATCATGAAATGCATACGTCATATATTTATATATACATATATACTGACCGAGGATTGAGCAGCCTGCTGGAACGGCTTGGCTTGGTTGTGGATCTGTGCTTGCATATGAGGAGCCTGTTGCATTGATGGTCCCAACAGATGAGACTGCAATAGAGGGTGAGGGTTGGATGGCTTCTGTTGCTGGTGCTCGTTTAGCACCAGTTCCTCAGGTTTCTCCCACTACAAAGTAAATTGGAAATGAGAAGGGTTCTTCTAAGTGAGGTGTGAATAAATAATAGAGGCACACTCCGGTACATCCGGATGCATGGTGCATCCGTCCTAAGTAAATACTAATTGTGATTAATAAATTCTAATTGGGGATTAATAAACCCTAATTGGGGTGGACACACTGTATCCGGATGTATACAAGTTTTTGCCTAAGTATAATATGACATCCACCTTGCTTTCACCAGTCGAGCTGTTGTAGTAGTACTTGTATCCATCAGGCGACGTATGCTCGGACCAATTGATCATAGCAGCAGCAGGAGTGCCGCCAGGGACAGCGGGTGAGACGGTAGTCGTTGTGGTAGATAAATCTCCGGCTGGTTGGGTGTCAATGGTGTTAGCAATGGGCCAAGGAGACTGGAGGGAAGAAAAAAGATTACGAATTTACAATATTAAGTGGCGAAGGAGCCTAAAACGAAACAATTCCAACATATATACAACAAATACCTGCTGTTTACAAGCTAGTTGACCCTGATGAGTCGTTAGATTTTGATTCGCCGGTTGTAGCTGCTGCAGCTGCTGTTGTAGCTGATTTAGGGTTTGTTGAGACGACTGGAAGGTAGCCTGTAGAGTTTGTTTCTGTTGTGACAGCATTTGAGCCAGCTCCGAAGGCGGCTGACTAAACGGTTGATGCTGCTGAGGATATTGCGACTGATTCCCTATCCCAGGAGCTTGTCTGTGAGCAGACGACGCGCTATGAGGTACTTGTAACTGGGGATTTGTGTGCTGACCGTTTTGTCCGGACAGGGGTTGTGACGGTGGGGCCTGACTATATGAGGTCGGTATTTGACCAGGTTGTTGCATCTGTGATCCTGGTAAACTGTGAACGTTGGAGAAAGATGTAGCGTTTGATGGAGGTAACTGCTGTGGTGACTGAAGAGGTCGCTGCCCGGGCGACAGCTTCGAGCCAAAAGACGGAATTTGTGGCATGGACTGGTTATAATTCTGAAGATAATTGGAAATCGAGATTAAGTCTCTACTATAAGTTACTTTCGACAGTAGAGCTTAATTATTCCCACTTACAAACTGAGACATAGGCGCAGATGAGACGGTAGGTCCAGGAAACGAACCGTCCATGCTGCCGGGAACAGCTCCAACTGGACCCTGGATTGAGCATAGAAAACATAAGAAATATCTTAGAGTAGGCGAGGAAGAATGAAACGGAAGCCCCATGATAACTCCTAAATATAGCGAGTTCACGGGGTCGCAATATAAGGAATGACTTTTCGAGCTCTTACTGGAGTAGAAGAAATGGCCATATTCCCTACGGGCCTTGGCGAAAACTGATTAGCGAAAGCTTGGTTGCCAACATGAGAAGGCTGTCCTAGATTTTGTGGGCTTAGCCAAGAATTAGGGTTGGGGCCATGAAACGGCTCGTGATGCTCTGGCGCCGGTCTAGAGAAGATCACAAAATGTCAAGAACGAGGTTCCACCAAATATCAAGAAACTAAAGCCTTCAAAATATAGAAGTTCGACATAAGACGCAAAAGTACCTCATCCGAGGGGCAGAAAACCGAGGGCCAGAACTGGATCCACCAAAAGAAGGACCACCTCTTCAAAAGGACAAACAGATGTACAACGAGTATAGGAGCATTAATGAGTGATGACCCCCTAAAGAAGGAAGACGAGGAGTTGAGTGCAAAAGCTACCTTGACTCTCCAGGTCTAGGTCTTTTAGGATCGGCAAATCTAACAGTTAACGGTTGATCACAGCCCTGCGATGCATAAACCAAACAGTACGTTTATCATCGATTACGACATGGATATCTGAAATTAAACCACTATTTGAGGAAATGAAGGGAACATACTCGCATAATATACGTTCCATTTAGAGCATTAATGGCTGCTTGTGCCATATCTCTCTGAGAGTATTTGACAAATCCACAACCTGCAAAAGATCAAAGATAAAGAAAGAGAACTCGAACAAGAAATGTAATCGCCTATAAATCAGATCAGGCATCCTACTAGTACCACACCACCTTAAAAAAGGCAAAAAAAATTATCTTCCAACTCAAATTTCAAGTTAAAGTCTCATTCCTGAATTAGAGGAATTTTCAAGGATATTCACATCACATATGTAACAAAAGATGAAAAAGAAGACTCGGCCTAATGAAAGGGGACGACATACCACGGCTCTGCTTCATCTCATCACGCATAAGATAGACATCCTCGACTCTACCATAAGGTAAAAAGATCTGAAGAAATAAAATAGTACCAGTCGTCGTGAACATTCGAGCACTAAATGTTTTTTAGAATTTAATTAGCATTTAGTGCCACTAACCAACAAAGAAACATGATAAACGAACTGAGCTAACAAGCCACAAAAAATGACAAAAGAAACTACAATGTCTGCGATGAAATGCAACAATCATTGTATAAAGCTAAAAGAAGCAAAAAGCTAGCTCTGAGGAACAAAACATACTTCTTCAACTTCCTTCTCAACAGCTTGTTTGTTCAATGACCCAACAAACAGCTTGTATTCAGTTGCACCTGAAATCAAATTTAATAACGAACATTTCACCGAGTAACTAAAAGTATCAAATCCCTCATAAAGATTCATAGAAGATTCAAAGGCAATGAATAAATTCACAAACAAATTATTCAAGCATTAAATATTGTAGAAAGATAAGATAATCAAAACTCACCAAGACGTTCTCGCTCTCCATCAGCATATCTGACTTGGATAGGACCCGTTCCCTGTGTAACCCGCGAATAAATGATGTATATACAAGTGTAAGTTATAAGCAATTGATAAACTGACAGAAAAATATACCCCAGGTAACATGTACTGGTTATGCAATGCACCAATTGCCCTGTCAGCCTCTTCGGGAGAAGCATATTTAATGAAACAGCATCCTACACAAGCCAAAGGTTGATACCCACATTTTACAATGATATTCTTCATTCGTCAGAGATAAAACATTGTGCAGTAATTTTAAAGCTTAAAATATATCGTTTGAGGTAAATACTGAAGCTAAAAAATAAAAGATCCTTCATATATATCACGTTAAGCTGCACTAAATGGATCTCGACAGAAAATCACATCATTCCAAAGGTCAAACTCGGACACAAAGCAAACAAGGTACAATAACAGCTGAAGTTACATTCTTTCATAACTAAAGAAAAAATCAATGTAAAACAAGCCTAAATGGATAACATAAGTTAACCATCACCACTGTATCAGATAATTACCCTAAGTATAACCATCAACAAAAATCAAAACGTCACCACCACTCACCAAAATACCAAACATTCTATAAGTCGGCGCTCGTAACAAGATGATTTTATACGCAACTAGTCAACCACAAACCACGAGATTGCAAATCATCAATTTGTTCGTGACATGAATACAGAACTGAGAAGCATATTAGCCACTACTTTTATCTTCGCCATCGACAATTTGTGAAAATAAATTTGAAGTAGTCATAATCATTACACATTGTCAAAATAAGTGGAACACTTTGAGAAGATAAGTAATGCATAAGCTTTATACTAATATAAGATGACATCACCTAACTATGATAACTGTAACAGACAGATTATCTTTCTTAAGAAATCACTCTCGACAAGCATATAAATCACTATTTTACAATCTAAATTATGTTAGTAAAGGTGCCAGACATGGACTGAATGAACAGAATTCCACAAAAATAAAATAAAGATTCAAACAATGGTGATATCACAACTACAAGTATCACAACAATCTTAGCAAAATAAAGGGGCTATAAAAAAAAACATAGATACCGTTAAAAGACACTCAGAAATTCAACTCAACTGTAAGTCCATAACAAGTCATAAGGCAACACTCCTAAAATAATCATTCACCACCAGACTGAAAAAAGAAAATGTACCAAAGCACAAACCGTAAATAATGAGTGAAGAAGCATAAATAATTGTCTAGGGGAAAATGAAGCTACAATTAAAAGGGACTGCCGGCAGTCAACGAGACAAATAGCTCTGGTTCACCACATTCATGTGAAATATTACAAGGATTGCAGTATGGGCTGATTGGCGCACGATTAGATCAGTCACCTACATGTCATATTTTATTAGTGTTCTGTTATGATTATCTATATGAATAAAAATTGAAATAAGCAATATCCATCAACTGAAATGCATCTAGAAAACAAGCCATAAACTAACTGTAGTGTCTTCATTCATAAATAAATCCAGCAAGATCCACTCACATTTGAAATGTTAGAGATGCAAACAGATACACTAGTAAACTGCAATGCTACTTATCCATATGCTGAAATAAAAAGTAGACCAACAGAACACATCAACCTCATTTTTTATCAGCAACCACATCACCATCAAAGGGATAAAAAGTGTCTTGAGACAAAAATGTTCTGTACGGACTATGGCATATACTACTTTGGCTGGTTTCAAGTCATACAATGAAAAGATTCACAATTGAATATCATTGTCAACAAAATTAAATTGTGTAGCTGTCCATCCAATCATTAATAGTATACAAACATGATTAGCAGAGTAGAACACAAAATCAATAGCTGCTTAAGTAGTTAACTTTCATGAAATTTATGGCAGAGCATGAAATCAGAATTGGACACCCCATCATACATGTATATACCTTTTGCAACACGATGAGAGGTGAGAACTGGAGATCATAGCTGGCAAGAAATTTACATATTTCATCCATACAATCATCAACATTAGAGCTCAAACCACATCCAATCAACTGATCAAGTGATCAACAAATCTATAGATTTACAGAGAAGGCTAAACACAATATTAATGGGTGGTCCACTGGAAGCTTTACTGATTATCAAAGTCAAAACTAATTGCATGGACTCCCCATAAGCTAAATAATCCAACAAACACAAAAATCCATGAGATACGTGTATGAGCACGAAGCCAATCAATCCTACTAACAAGCAAAAACTTGATAAAAAAATAGTATTCTTAAGATAACAAGGACAACTAAATGCTCTCAACAATGAAACAGGAAGAACTTCATCAAAGCCATCTGCACGAAGGCAGTTGTTCATGTGTTCAGACCAGTGTCGTGAATCGTGAGGTATCGACAACACCTAACCCAAGCTTTTAAGCACAAGCAGATACAAAAATCTTGATTTAACAGCAAACATGCTAATTTGAACAACCAGACATGGAGGTAAAATAAAAATAAGAGAGAGACAATTTCACCACAGCCACAGAAGAATAACTTGCAATACATAAACATCCATAAAATGATTAATGCACAATACTGGAGATAAAAATGCAGAAAGCTGCGATTACAGAATAATATCAATCTCTACAAATTCACTAAGCAAAATGCAACTAACTAAACCATGCACAGCAGCTTATAAAAGTGAAGCCATTTAACTGCATTCAAGCAAAAGCAAAAACTACCACGATATGTAGAAAATTAATTCTAACCCATTCATGAGATAAACATCAGATTATTGTCTCCCATGTTACAACAACATATTTTTGTCAAACAATTTAGCGTAACACAAAGTTAAAATGTTCTAGACTATGCCACGTCTAAAGAGGTCCACAAAGGCCAAAATGGTTCTCCCTCATTAGTATACAAGGATTAACTTATGTAATATTTAATCTAGTCTTCTGCTTGGATGATGGAGTATGTACAGAAAAGAAGAAGGCGAATGAACAACTGACGAGAAACATAAGGCTACAGTAGCTTCCTTCAGCCCTCCAAAGGACCTGAAAAGACATTTGCAAAGAAAATAAAAAATGAGTAAAACACATCATAAGAACATACCTTGTGGCTGCCCAGTTCTCTTATCCTTGATCAGAGCAACTTCCATCACATGCCCATATTTTTCGAACACAGGTCGGATCTGAAAACACAAAACAAATATGAATATGCCTCAGTAACAACAAAAGAGCTAATTTATATTTTGAAATCACTCAAAATAGAAGTTCAAGAGCATGTCCTTATTCCTTAAATGATCATCAACCATGTATAAATTCAAGAATTGAATTCATCAATACAAATTACTCACATCATCTTCTGTGGCTGTCCTTGGAACAGACCCGACAAAGAGTTTGGCAAAATTAACTCCTTCTCTACCTAAAAAACCAAAAGAAATTGTATTAATTCAACTAATACATAAGAAAATATATATGGCAGTGAACAAAGCAGAACAATACATTACAGAGCCATGAAAAGACAAGAATCTGCATATGACATTGTAGCTTCAATTTTTCTACAATTCACAGCACCATCCAATATTCAAAAATATGAGTACTAAGGTCGTAATCAAGAACCAACATACAAATGAAATTTTGAAGAAGAAAAACCCAGTAAGCAAAAGTAAAACCTGAAAACTCTTCTGGTAACTAATTAGATTCAGCTTTTGCTCATCTCCAAGGACCCATCAAGTAAATAACCATAATTTCAAGAAATGGAGCAAGATTAAGGATTCAAAATTTATGTCTAGTATTAAATCATTCGAGTTCAATGTCTAGTTGTCTATCATACTCTTTTAGACCCTTATTATTACCAAATAATTTCAACCACTCCAAGTTAACCTTTTTTCTTTCAATCATAAATGCAGTCTAAATTTTAAAAAAAAAAAAAAGAAAAAAAAGCAAACTGCAAACCTTCAACTTTACAGATAAATAAACCACAGACTCCACGATATTAGATCATAAAACAAAAGGTATATTCTACATCTAACCATAATCGTTAGTATTGGAGTATTTATGCTAACACTAACAACTAACTAGTCGATAGCACATCAGCCCATAATAATGAAGCAAAAAAAGGAAAGGAAAACCTACAAATATTAAGCTACAGTCCAACAAAATACCATTACTCAAACTCATAAAGTACCTGGAGATCTTTCTCTATCGGAGTAACCACGTTTATGGCCCGTGAGAGGAGTAGGAGCCCTTCCATAGTTATCAAAACCAAAGCCTGCACCATCACCACCGCCTCCACCCATTGGTCGAAAGCCTCCAGCTTCACCATCACTGCCACCCGGCCTTCTAAAACCTCTAGTATCACCGCCACCCATTGGTAGATACCCTCCACCATCACCACCCATCGGCCGAAACCTTCCACCATCACCGCCAAAGCCGCCCATTGGTCGGAAACCAGCAGCATCAGCTCCCCCTCCCATTGGTCGAAATCCTCTTCCCATTCCCATCGGCCCAAACCCTTCTCCGCCACCAACCGGCGGCCGAAATCCTCCAATTCCATCCCCAACTGGCCTCAATCCTCCTGCCACGCCTCCACCTCCACTAGGCGGAGAAGGGTAGGACGGTGGACTGTCAAACGCCCCATTATTATTCCTCCCGCCGCCACTTGAGAACCCGCCGGGATAACCATGAAGACTGTCGCGCCCCCCTCCGCCTCTGCCACCTCGATAATTATCCTGGTGACGGTGGTGGAATGGAGCTCTGCCGCCGCGGGAGTGCCTGCTGCCTGAATTGTATTGATTAGGTGACTCGCTGCTATTGCTATACCTATCAGCATCTCTATTCCTATCGAATTTCTCCATTGAATCGCAAAATTGGATAAACCCTAACCGTTGAAGCTGACGATTGTCCAGAGACAATGAGTGAATCCAAGAAATGAATAATAGATCATCAACAGAATAAAATGATCGCTTTGCTACGGCAAACGACGCCGTTCTATGAGGGTGTGCTCAAAATATTACTCCTCCTTTCGCTCTAATCCGTTTATTTATTTTGTTCATATAAATTGAAGAGAATTGTGTTATATGTATAAAATAATGTAATTTAAATAATCATACATTTTTATATATAAAAATAATTCTTTTAAGTATAAACCTCTTAAATATAATAGTTCAAAAAATATACGAATCACTTTGAAACGAGATATAAACAATATTATTTTCATAAAACTTTTTCAACTAATGGACATACCAAAATAAGGCTCCAAAGTCGTTTGAATAATCTATATTTATTTTCAGTTGAATAATCTTGTCGACATGTAATTAACTAAAAAAAAGCAAAAACAAAACTATAATGAAAGCGGATACAAATCATACCACTTATCAGCAAGCTCAACAAAATGAGGCCCTTTTTAATTTTCACGGGAGAACTGATGTAATGTCGTTGTTATCTAAGTGATTATTAGCATATAAATACACGAACTTTACACATATTTTAATTTTGTATACTAATTTAAAAAATGTATAAATACAAGAACTTATAAGTTGGAGCAATTTTACCATGGTTTCTATTTGTTCCCAAATTGAAACAGACGTGGCAAGTCGAAATATTGATGTGGACAAATCGGACGTTTTTAAAAAATGATGTCGTACATATCATCTTAAACCATGAGTATTTGAATTTCAACGTGTCAGAGCGAATTTGCAAAGAATCATGACAAGTCAGAGAAACTTTCCAGATATGCAGAGCTCGGGTGTACGATGTTGCAGACGCAGAAAACAACGTGCGATGATTCAAACAAGAAGATTTCAAACGACAAATGAAATTGATGTGATTGGTGTTCCTCCAACGATACTATTCATCATCTCTCCTATAAATACCCATAAAATCCAATATTTGAAGGTGACTGAAAACTCTATGCCTTCAAGTATTCAAAGTACCTAGAGTTCATATAGAAAGAACATTCAAACAACGTTTCGAAGAATGGAGTTCTACGTTTTATCAGTAAATGCGCATAGCTCAAATATATTTATCAGCTAAGGATTTCAGTATACACTCCCTTAACATTTAGGCAGTAACCTTGTAATATCTTAAGCCTAGAAGAATCTTGAGATTTCGCATGTGACAACTCAAATCTAAGTTGGAAACACCATCTACCAAAACCCTCAAAAGTTAAAATAGAAGTTGGACAAGTAATCAACAAAGTATTTGTTGCTGAAAGCTTGGTTTTTCTTGCACTTGTAAGCAAGAAGGTTAGGTCGACTGCATCTGTAAGCAGTCAGAAATTTTCTAGCACTAGTAATAATTTAGTTGGGGTATAAATAAGGTTAACTTTTATGCTTATGTTTTCTCTTGTACCCGTAAACAAGACCAAATCCTAAGCAATGGGTCGACTTTGCTATCAGTCCACGGATGTAGGAGCTGATATCTCAGAACCATATTAAAAACTATGTGAGTGTTATTTACCTTTTTGTTCTTTACTTTCAGTATTTAAAATTGCATATTATTGAATTGAACATCACTTAGCACACGCAACAAAACATAGTGTTTAAAACCCTTAACTGGTGTATTCCTCTCTATACATCAGTATGACCCAAGGGACCATCATTGACTTTGTATCAATTATGCCCTCGTCTAATTTTTTGTTCCAGAAATTGACGTGGCTCGTCGGCTAGCCACAATTTTTTCATAATTAGGCAATGTCGTTTGTGCTACGTAAATTTAAAAAAAATGTTAAATATATCGGGGCAATCAGGCGAGTCACGTCAATTTTATGTAGCTATAAAATGGATGAGAAATATAATTGATACAAATTCCGTAATTTATGATATAATTGATAATACCAAAATTGTTTAATGTTTAAAGTGTGATGTATTTTATCGAATATAGTGTCTACTTAGAGGGTGTTTGGCTGAGCTTATAAGCTCTTTAAAACAGCTTATAAGATGTTTAGGATCTTATAAGCTGTTGCAAAGTGTTTGGCAAAATAAGCTCATAAACAACTTATAAGCTGTGAAAATAAGCTCAAACAGCTTATAAGCTCCCCTAAAAATAAGTTGGTCAACCATAACTTATTTTTTTATGAACTTATAAGCAACCATGAATTTACTAAAATAACCTTATTATAGTTCGTTATTTCCTACATATACACTATCAACTTCAAATATTATCAATTTATATCTCTAACTATGATTTTCTCTCTCTAACTCACGATTCTTTCTCTAGCTTATAAGATCAATTATTCAAACACTTTAACAACTTATAAGCACTTGAGACATGACCTCTTATAAGCTCTTGAAACATCTTATAAGCTCTTGGAGCTTATAAGCTCTCTAAAATAAGCTTAGCCAAACACCCCTTAATCTTTTGTGAGCATGTATTGTGACGACATCCAATATAATGTATCCTATAAAGTGTTTACCAAATTTAAAGTTCCACATGATATGTTGCTGAGTATCATATAATTGAAGTGATGGGTCCAAACTGCTCCTTACCAAGAAGGCATGATTTAGCCTTCATTAAATACTAATACGTTGTACATTTTGAAGCATAATTTTGTCTCCATATCTAATTCTCTTTTGTCCCTCAAAATCCAGAGCATTGTCACATGCAATTTTCACAAGCAATTTTCTCGAAACAATTTACAAACCAATAATGTAATAATAAGAAAAAGAACTCTAAATATGGCCACGAAATGACCTTCCATTTAAGTATATGATAAATCTAGTATGCGAGATTTATGAAAACAGTAAAGAACACGAGAGACTTTTACGTGGTTCGATCGAGAATAAGATCTCGCCCACGGAGAGATGATCCTCAAGATGTTTACTATAATCCGATTCTGACAAGTACCTCAAAGAGCTCTAGTATTCGAGAATTTGCTAACCCTTTTACCTTCAATCTAACTCCTATTTATACACAAACGTAAACCTTGCCACGAATCCTCGATTAGCGGGCTCATGATTCTCCTATAACCGACAATGATCTCCACCATTATTACCCATGATTTCTACCGTTACCTCATTACTGTTACCCATAATTAGGGTTTGGGGATCGTCATTTAGGCGTAACCGAGTAGGACAACATTAGGTTAGGCCCACTCGTTTGGGGCTGCTATTGGGCACGAGAGGTTGGGCCATATCCTATCATAGCCCCCGAAAAGTCGAGGAATAGCGCTTGCCGGGGTGAGCGGAGAATGTGCTTTACGAGGCGGGATGTTCTTGGTGAAGTTTTCGTTGAAGGTTTTTCTCTCGTTTGATGGCTCCTTGTTTTTAAGGACATCGAGGTCGGACACGAAATACTTCGCTGGTCCGGGGTGGACATGGGGCGACCCGATGCCCGAACTCAAAATCATTACGTGATTAGACTAGCTAAGTCGAGGTCCGATGTCGGGGAGGAGGTCGAGGTCAGGCACCAAATACCTGGCTGGTATGAGGGACATGGGCGTAGTCCAGATGTCCGAGCTCGATGTAATCATTACGTGATCGACCGACGGTCTGCATTTTCCGAGAGAGTCGTCACGCGCAGCGGTGGTTGGGCACTTCAAAAGCGTCGCGTCGGTCACACATCCAATCGTAGATGAGCACGTGTGATAAGCGAAGCGGCAGATTTTAGGCGCCATTTATCCTATAAATAGGTCTAAAAGAGGCAGCTGTTCACTTTCTCCTTCGACGTTTGAATCCGAGAGCATAACCTTAGAAATTCCCAATTCCTCTTTCACACTTTGTTGAAGAAATCGAAATCCGCTCGGAAAAAGTAAGTATGTATTCTTCACCTTCTCATTCCTCTTCTCGCTCTGATTTTGTTGTGCTAATGAAATTCTCATGTTGTATGCAGTGAAGATTGACCCTACCAGAGAAGTCAATATGCCGATCTCGCCGCGCCCTGCATCCTCTGAACGAAGGGAGCCCGCGAGGAAGAAGGCGAGACGAAGCGAGTCCACCCAACAGCCCGTGGTGGTGGACGCCCTGAAAGACTTAATGACCGGTCCTCAGACAACCTCGGGCCCGACGCTGGAGATCGAGGTCCATGGCCAGCCTCTGCCCGAGGTGCCGGCTTCCAGCACTCCCTTATCCTTCCCAAAGGTATAAGTCGCTACTCTTCTCCTTGTAAGTTTGTTGTTACGTGTTGCTAATTGTTCCATATTCAGGATGCGGCCTCGATGGCAGGTGAGATGCACCGCATGGCCGGGCTTGTTGTTGAGGGCGCCTCGCAATATGAGGCCATGGAGAGAAGACTGGCCGCTGCGGACAAACTGAGGGCCGCGGCTGAATCTGCGCTGGATGCTGCCAGGGCGGACGCCGAACTTGCTAAGGCGAAAGCCGAAGGAGCCGAAGTGGCAAAGATGGCCGCTGAGAGTGCCCTCAAGAAGAAGGACCGGGCCTTGCGAGTGGCCCGTGCCGAAGTGGAGAGCGCTCAAGAGGAGGCTGCCGAGGCCGAGAGGAGGGTGGCAGCAGACAGCTTGGCCTTTGGCGGGGAGGACCTATCTTGAGGGCCTTCGCCCAGTGAGGCTTATCAGTCGGAGAGTTTTTCCTCCTTCATCTCCGACTTGGCGGTGTGATGAGGCGCGGTGATATGTGCCCACCTAGAAGTTGGCGGCCGAGAGACCAGTTTTGACAAGGCCCAACACGGTTGGGTTGAGGTCGAACCTCGGGAGGTATGCAAGAATTATGCTAGCATAATCATTTGGGCTACCTCTTTTCCGTGGTGGATGCCTTGGCATCTTCGCCTCACTCGACGGCGGAGGCCGTAACTCAGTCTGAGGAAGATGAAGGCGTGGAGCTTCAAGCATTCCTTCGAGTTGAGGGTCAAACCAAGGCGGCAGTCCGAGCTCGGACATCCTTCGGAGATCGGCCGGCCGGAGATCGGCAACCGGCGGAGGAAAGCAGCAGGCAAGACAAAGAGAGGTCGGAGAGGCCGGCAATGAGCACGAGGTCAGTGGACCCAATGTAATAGGATGATTTGCGGGTTGATAGGACCCGTGTTGTACAAACTTCCATTTGAATAATAATAGACATATCTTGTTAAAATGCCTGTGTGTTGTCTTATTTCTAGCATTCTTCATCTCAATACTCGGACTCGATCATGAGTTGCTAACAAAGCCGAAAGAAGTCCGAGGTGCTCTTGCCGAGAAGGATGAAGAGGTGATGCCTTTGGAGAGTCGGTCCGCCGGTGACTCGAGGTTCCGCCGGCATGGATGTCACTCGGTATCATCACCGAATGAAGCGAAGTTGCACGAGGTCGATCATGAAGTGGTCCGCCTCCTTCATCGAGAATGAGGCGTTAAAGTTAAGGATTACACATCTCAAGTCCGGGGGCTGATTTATCCGAGATGTGATCCGAGGCGATCGATGCAATGCGAGGGAGCTTGACAGCCGACAATGGAGAGCTGCTCGGATCTCGGAAGAGCATGCAGTATGAAAGTAATCCACGGACTGGTGGAACTACCATATCTGAAGCCGACGATCGAGTTCGAGCTTGTTGGCGGAGGCATGGTGCGAGGGATGAGGAGGGCCAAATAGCGAAGTTTCAAGCGCGCTTCGACTCTATCACGAAATACATGCAAATGTACGAGATCGTTCATAAGCGACGCATGCCCCAATCCCGGTAGCGTCTATGACGTCTCGGTCCAATAATTGAAGAGCACGAGGAGGAGGCGGCTACGGCGATCATGCCGAAGTGTTCGCCTAATGGGTCCACACGAAAGAGGTGCTGAGGACACCGCCGGCGGTCGGAGACGAGGCCGAGCGCGAGCAGCAGGTCGAGGTGGAAGGGCGACTGTTCGGGGACGAGGGCATGGTTCTGGCCCGGAGTTAGGCTCACGGGGTCGAGGTGCAGCCTCGGGTATAGGATCGCATTCCCCGAACCGGAATCCGCCTGTATCGTGTCAGAATGCACTGAGCAGCCGAGGTGGTGCCGTCCTCATAGATTGGGTGGAGGGACCGAGTTCATTCAGTATTCATCGTCGACTGGGATTTTGTTGTAACTATCTCGACGGTGAGTCTCGGCGGTTCTAAACCCGAATGAGTGTATATAGTGTAGGACTTTGTATGTAGGTATAAATGTATTTAGACTCGTTTGAAGTGCACGTTTTCCTCTTGAGAGGTATAAACATAGCTTAGGACTTCGTTTGGTCGTAAATGTATTTATCTTGTATATGGTCATAATTTGGTGAGATCGATTTTGGATGTCTTATACATGTAGATTTTTCAACTTAATGAGTAATCTGATGCATGCATGTAGACTTTCAAAGTAGTGAGTAGTCCAGATGCGTTGCTTTGAGACGTTCAATTCAATGAGTAATCTACGAGTGCTTGCGCTAGTGAGTACCCTACTTAGTGGGTTTTTCATCTTCGTGAGGCGTCCTCGTGAAGGTTAAATGCGGTATATCGAATAGATGTTACATCACGAATAAAATGAAGCGAAATGAAATATTCATTAGAAAAATAAATATTTTATTCAACAAATATATGACATCGCACCGACAATGCAAGTAAGGAGGCTAACATAAGGTCGATCCGAAATCGAAACTATGTAAAGTACCTCCTTAAATGAGAAATATGCGGAGTTAGGGATAAGCGCACGGATAAGTGAGATAGCTTGTAAGCCCCTGCCAAGTTTCGTGAACACGGTATGGGCCTTCCCATATTGGATCCAATTTGTTAAGACTTTCGCTCTCTTGGCTTCATTATTTCGTGGGACCAAGTCGCCCACTTGCGGAAGCGAGGCTTTGACCCTTTTGTTGTAATACCGTGCGACCTGGCCTTTGTACTTAGCTTCGTTTATGAAGGCGAGTTCGCGTTTTTCTTCAAGAGCATCAAGGTCGGCCCGCAGGTCGTCTTCGTTTCCACCTGGGTCAAAGTGAAGAGTTCGTGGACTCGGTGCGCCGATTTCAGCTGGTATGACGGCCTCGGTACCGTAGACCAGGCTGAAAGGGGTTTCCCCGTGCGACGTCCGAGGTGTGGTCCTGTAGGACCAGAGGACTTGAGGGAGATTTTCAGCCCAGTCGCCTTTAGCTCGGTCCAACCTCTTCTTCAATCCTTGTACGATCGTGCGGTTCGTCACCTCGGTGCCGCCATTCGCTGTGGGTGTGCGACCGAGGTGAGCGTTGATCGATCAAGTTCTTCGCACCCTCCTTGAAGTTTTGTCACGAATTGGGTGCCGTTGTCCGAGACCGAGCGTGCGGTATGCGAGCGGTAGACTATATTTTTCCACGAAGGTCCGAATCCTTACGCCGTGAGGCTCGATAGTGGCTCGGCCTCGACCCATTTTGTGAAGTAGTCTATGTAACGACTAAATACCGGCGACCGGTGCTCGGTCGAGCGGACCAACGATGTCGATCCCATTGCATGAAAGGCCGTGGGCTTTGTAGTCGCTCAAATCGGTGCGGGTAGCTGACCATGGAATGAAGTTCGGCGCGGACATTTTTGACGAGTTGGTGAATCTTGAATAAGGGTGGGCGATAATATCCCGACCTCAGCGTCTTCTTTGAAAGAGCTCGGAGCCGATGTGGCTTCCGCAAGATCTCTATGAATCTCATTAAGCACGAGTCGGCTTCTTACGGTCAAGGCGCCTCGGGAGGGTTGAAGGTAAGACTTCGGTAGAGAGAGCCCTCATACACAAGATATACGGGATTTCACCATCATCTTTTTGGCTTCTAGCCGATCCCGAGGTAGTGTGCCAACTTCCGTGTATGCTTTTAGGGCGTCGTCCGGTTTGGTTCACCCGAGATAACTTGATGTGGGCGCCTCAATGCTTCCGAATGAACTTCCTCTCTTGGCGGATTTGTCGATGTGAAGCTAATTTCTCGAGGATGTCACCGCTATTTTCCTCTCGTGGGATTTGATTAACTTGAAGTACCTAAATGAGGCCGGCATTTCTTTTGCTTTCTCAAGTCTCGCTTCATTCGATCCTCTTTAGCCTCGTATGTGCTAAGACACGTTCACCACGACAGGAATCTCCAAATATCGGACTTTGTCCACTTTCAATTCCTTTGCTAAGCGGAGTCACGAGATCGGTGCTTCGTACTCCACTTCGTTGTTGGTGGTCGGGAAGGTAAATCGGGGCGTATGTCACCTCTTGCTTATCCGGGCCGAGGAGAAGGATACCCGCTCCGCCACTCTTGCATGAAGCTCCATCCACGACATCCGCCAACATCCAATGGTGATGCAAAGTCGTTCCTCCGCTGGTGAGGGTGGGAGTGACCTCATTGGTAGAGGCGACCTTAGTGAATTTGACCTCCACCAAGAAACTGCAGTGGCTTGCCTTTATAGCCGACACAGGGGAGTATGAGATGTCGTGCTCGCCGAGCTCCAGTGCCCACTTAGCTATTCGCCTGGATGACTCCGGTTTGATAAGACTTGTCTTAGAGGCAAGTCCGTTAGTACTGGATAGAATGAGCTTGAAAGTAAGGCGAGGCGTCGCTTGCTCACCGAGGCCGAGCTACCTTCTCGAGGTTGGTGTACCTCGTCTCCGGGTCCTTTGAGAGCTCGGCTAATGAAGTAGATGGGGAGTTGCCGTCCCATCTCATCTCGCATCAAGATAAAGACTAATTGCCTCGTCCGGGTGGCGGATATAACGATAGAGTTTCACCTTGCTTTGGGCGGATGGTGTCGGCGGTCGGCGAGATATTCCTTCATTGTCTTGAAGGCGACACAGTGTTCTTTCCGCGGTGAAACTGAGCTCCTCGGGATCTTGAAGAAGGAAGTCGCTTCTCGTGACTCGAGATAGGAATCGGTGAGGCGGCGGGCATCCGGTGAGTTTGTGTATTTCACGGATGGTTTTGGGATCCGCATGTCGAGCACCGTTTTCACCTTGGTAGGATTGGCTTTCGGGCCTTCGAGAAACCCAGCATCCGTAAATTTACCCGTCTTCACCACGAATGTGCCTTACTGGGATTGAGCTTGAGGTTGGCCGACGAGGAGGCGAAGAATAGTTTCGAGGTCGATGGCGCAGTTCTCGCCTTTTTGCTTTTGACTACTATATCGTCGACATAGACCTCAACAATTTCTCCTATGTGATCCTCAAGATCGCGTCCACCATTCTTTGGTAGGTAGCTCAGTTTTTTCGGACCGAAGGCATCTTCGGTGGCAAAGACACCAAGTCGAGAATGAACGCTTTTTGGGCGTCTTCGGGCTCATCAAGACTTGGTGGTATCCTCATATAAATCCAGAAATCAAGATTTCATGCCCCACCAATGCTTCCACCTTCTTGTCAATGTCGGGAGGGTAACAATCCTATGGGCGGTGTTTATTGAGGTCGGTATAGTCGACACACATCGCCATCCCTCCCGGCTTTCGAACTACAACGGATTAGCCATCCAAGTTGGGTATTTAACCTCGTCTGATTTTAGCCTCACGAGTTGGGTTACCTCGTCTCTTATGATCGGCCGCTCGCCCGCAAAAATTCTCTTCTTCGCCGAACCGGTTTAGTGGCGGATCAATGTTGAGACGATGAGTTATGAGCTCAGGCGAGACCCAGTCATATCCAATGGAGACCATGCAAATACATCTCTATATTCCTTAGAAGTCGCATGACACATTGGCGAATATTGGTGAACTTGGGTACCAACCTTGACAACTTTGGAAGGGTCGTCAGTCATATAGTCAAGATTCTCGGTCGATCATCCCGAGGTGGCAACCCGGAGGTTACAGAATTGCTAGGCCCGAGGTAAGGCCGCATCTTGGGTTGAGACTCGTAGGCATTCTTTAGCCGCTTGGTCACCCCGAATGCTTAACACTCCACGGGGTGGGTATCTTAATGGTGAGGTGGTACAGGAGATGGCTCTGTTGCATACACCAATCTCTTCCCGTGATAATGTTGTATGGAGAGGGAGCTCGGACCGGGAAAAATTGAATGGCCTGTAACCGACTGGAGCGCGCCTACGGAACGGAAGGGTAATGACACCCGGGTTGAACCGCCTCTTGAGTAAAGCTCCAAGCGGGAAGGTGCGGGGTGTACTAATTCCTCCGACATCAAGTTTATCCAGCAGCTCGGAATATAATGCTAACGGAGGCTCGATGTCAATGTAGACCCGATGTACATTCTTATTACCCACCACGGCTTGTATTGTAATGGCATCCCGGTGAGGCATGATCTTGGTACTGGTCGTCTTTGGAGAACACGATGTTTTCTCCATCCCGAGTCGCTTGTTTTCGGCTCTTGGGTCGGCCTCAGAGCTTCATTTCTAAGCGACGACCTCGCTCGCACCTGTAGCGATCCGGTTATAGCGTAAACTCGCTCCATTGCATTGGGACCTTCGTCCTCGCCATCTTCAGGTCGGGTTGCCGTTGAGGTCGGTCATGATTGTTACTACCTCCATTTTTCCCTCTGCGCTTTTTATTACCGGCCGGATCGGCGGTGTACTTCTTCAGCTCCTTCCTTAACGAGCTCGTCAATCTGTGAGCTCAAGGACTTCAATCTTCGTATCGTGACCGCACTCGGTGGTAGTCACAATACTTTCCGTTGACTTTTTTCGATCCTCCTTTCATGGAGGAGGTTTTGAAAGAGCTCGGTGTGAAGCTCAAATATTTTCGCCCTAGATTTGAATAGAGGCGATCGTTATTACTGGGGTTTGCCGAGGTCCCACCTTGATTCTCTGGCCCTTCTTTATTCTTTCGAACGCACTTCGCTGCGTCAAAGACCTCGGCCTCGATCCTCGGCTTCCTTCTCGATCCGCCACTCATCCCGGATCTCTTCTTCTTGGGTCCGACTCGTCCACTTTGACAAAGTTGTCAACGTGGTCCAAAGACGACTAGCCGTCTTTGGTCGTTCACGGTGATCTCTTTATTGAGCTCCGGATCGGATCTCGTTCTTGAATCGTTGATGATGTGAGATCGTTACTCTCATCTATTTTAAGGATTCCATGATGAACTGGAGACGAAATTCGACATTGTTTCGTCCGTCCTCGACGGATTATGCGATCGGATGAAGGTTGTCGAGGCGGCATCTTCCGTAAAACGCCATTTGAACCGATCCATGAGGTCTTTGAAGCAATGGATGATGTTCGCGGCGAGACGAACCAACGTCCGAGTTGG
Source organism: Salvia rosmarinus (assembly GCA_036937905.1). Taxonomy (NCBI): domain Eukaryota; kingdom Viridiplantae; phylum Streptophyta; class Magnoliopsida; order Lamiales; family Lamiaceae; genus Salvia; species Salvia rosmarinus. The sequence continues at coordinate 1,215,510 of CM072814.1, read as the reverse complement.
AGATCGACACCTCGGGAAAGACCTTACACATATGGAAATCTTCCATCCTCGGTTTGCCATATTGGTGGTATAGCAAATAGGAAGTCGAAGGATCTCGAGGCCATCGATGCGGCAATATTCTGAGCCCAGTATCGGCGTGGCAAGGTGTATCGTAATCTCCTCGAAAAGAGAGATAATTCGTCCGTGTCGGTCGAATCAGGGAGTTCGTTACCATCCTCTCCCGGGAGTAGGAGATCAATAACGGCGTCTATCGTCTCTTGAGGGAGTTCGACTCGTCTTTCCTCCTTCTTTCCCGCCCATTCACATGGGTATCACGTCGAGGTGGAGAACGGCTCCATGGAGGGTAGGAGGCGAATGAACCCAGTATCGGGCGATCATTATGCCGTGGTGAGCGTTGATTGTTTCGAGAGGTGGCGACCTCGATTGCTGTAATCACCACCGGGCACTCTTGAGGGCCCGCCCGCTTGTCCTCGGTTGAGGAAACTCGGAATTGATTGAGGTTGGCGTTGAGGAACTCTGACACCGCCGACCGAGGACCTCGTGGGAGCGGTGAACCTCGCTGCTCACCGGCCGAGGTCGGTGTCCTCCTCTCGTTGGGCGGCGATCCCGAGGTGTATGAAAGCATTCTCCATGTAGCCCTCGGTGTGTGACCACCGGTGGCGTCCGCAATCCCTTTCTCCGCGTTGTGTTACCACCGATCGTCCTCGCACGGTTGTTACCGACATCGCCGGCGAGCTAAGCGTTTGCGACGTGTCCTTGCCATTAGATTGTAGAAAACACGACTTTTGTTCAAGAGTTTCCCACGACGGCGCCAATGATAAATCTAGTATGCGAGATTTATGAAAACAAGAAAGAACACGAGAGACTTTACGTGGTTCGATCGAGAATAAGATCTACGTCACGGAGGAGATGATCCTCAAGATGTTTACTATAATCCGATTCAAAGACCTCAAAGAGCTCTAGTATTGATGAATTGTTAACCCTTTTACCTTCAATCTAACTCCTATTTATACACAAACGTAAACCTTGCCACGAATCCTCGATTAGCGGGCTCATGATTCTCCTATAATGACCATGATCTCCACCATTATTACCCATGATTTCTACTGTTACCTCATTACTGCTACCCATAATTAGGGTTTGGGATCGTCATTTAGGCGGCAAGTATGGCAACATTAGGTTACGCCCAACTCGTTAAACCGCTTATCGTACCGAGAGGTTGGTACATATCCTATCAAGATACATATTTCACTAACCAAAGATGTATATGGACAATAAAAGTATTATATTGAGGGGTGTTTATTTTATATGATTATGTTGGATAGATAAAATTAATCCAACTTAATCAAGTGTTTATTTTTAAAGATTAATATTTGAGGATATTCCAAAATTTGAGATTATTTTAATCTTTTAAATTATTATTCATTAATTTTAATCCAATTAATATAGATAATATTAAAATAATCCTCCAAATAAAAATGAGAGTCTTTTATTTAAGATTGATAGATAAAAATTATATTATCATATATTTAATTTATCAAATATCTATTTTTTTAAATGTTAATAAAAAAATAAACAATAATATAAATCAATAAAAAAACTTTATAAAAATTTAAGTAAGAATGATAAGATGCAGACCGCCCAGGGTGGACTTCGCAAATTCTGATGTGTCGGTGCGAAATCACGACGTTCTAACGTTTCTTTTTTTCTTTTTTTTTTCTCTCTGACGAAAGACAGAAAATCCCACTTTCTGTTCAGATGGGATGTCGCTTTCAGAGATGATGAATTCATTCATATATGTATTTATTTATATATGCAATGTGCTCGCAACTCCTCTAAACAATCGCCAAACAACAATAATTCATGCTTGTTTTTGTTCTCTCACCTCCAAGTGTCTCTTCTTTCTCTCACTTGATTGGATTTGGAGGTAGAGAGAGAATATTAAAATTGATTAGCCGTCTTGAATTTTATACTTCCGCGGTCAAAGTTGCTTTGGGAAGCAGCTCAAAAGGGGTGAAACTGAGAGAGAGAGAGAGAAGGGAAAAAGAAAAAATTGAGTCTTGAATTATTTTGCTGGCGAAAACTTAGATCTTGACAGTCGCCAAGATTTCAGCGTCAATTATTTCGAGTTACATTTGAAAATCTTGGATTGTTTGGATTAGGGCTTTCTCGAATTTGCTTTTTCAAAAAAGGTACTTTTTGTTCTTCAAAGCTCAAGTGATCTTTCTCTCTCTCTCCTCCATCTCCGTCTGTAATTTTAGCTGCATTTGGAATTGCACACAAGGTTTACATGATTCCTCGAAATTGCGTGCCTTTGTGGTGGGTGGAAAAATCCAAAAAAAAAAAGACTTTTTTTAATTCGAATCCTGCTTTTCTTGATTCTTAAATCTGATTGTCTTAATCCCATTTCGATGATTCTTGTCTTTGCTAATGGACATGGTTGACTGCTAATTTGTTCTCTATTTCACATCAGTAACTGAAAATCTAGTTCCTTTTTGTTCCATTCATTGCAATTATTTGAGTAATTGTTGTGAAATTGTCGTACTCTTTGCCCTTGATTCATTGTTATTATTGTTTTCTTTCATCATAGAAATAATTGTGTTTTTTTGTCTCACTAATCATACTTGTTCCTTTTATTTTGCTTGATTTCTGTTGCATTAGGGAAGAAAATAAAAAATAAATAATGCGACCGTCTCCTAGAATTTGTTTCTAGCTCTAAAGTGTTGTGGTGGTTGCATTGAAATGTAGAAAATAATTTCTTGAATAATATTCAAGAAATAAATCTATAAATAGAGACTGCATTACTTAGTTAGTTCAAAATTTTGATGAGTTTCTATTTACTTTCAGCAGTTCATAGAAGACTGACTTTTGGAAAAGGGGAAGAAGCTAATATGGATTATATATCAGCAAAAGATAGGGAAATTGTGATTGATATAGATAGATTTATCGATATGAGTAGAGAAGTGGGACCTCCTTCTCCTGCAGACGAGAATTTAGGGAATGTGGTTTCGATTTCTGTGTGTGGAGTGCCAGATGAATCTCTCGGGGGCGAAAATTCTGGTAATCCAAAGACCGTTGATGAGATTTCACCGGGGACGGGGGAGAATGGTAAGAGGGAGAAGGGCAAGGCGACGAGCAAGAAGAAGCCCTCAAAACCTCCGCGCCCTCCAAGAGGGATGTCGTTGGATGCAGCTGACCAGAAGCTGATCAAAGAGATTTCTGAGCTCGCCATGATCAAACGTGCTAAAATCGAGAGAATGAAGGCATTGAAGAAGATGAGAGCAGCAAAGGCATCGTCTTCATCAGCATCATCCGGTGGAAACTTGGTGGCTATACTTTTTACTTTTATCTTTTGTGTTGTAATCATTCTTCAAGGTAGATTCACTCACCAAAAAGAGCCTGATTGCTCGTGAATTTTCAAATAATGTTGAACAATTGTTTGATCATGCTGTCTTGATGTCTTTACAGGTTGCCACTCTTCGGGTGTAACTCGTACGAATAACTCAGCAGTTCCTACTCATGGCTCGTTGCAGTCGAGCACAATAGCTGCTGGCAATTTAAGTGGTGTACCTTTAACTAGCATTGGATCGCCCAAGTATGTTATTTTCGTCAATTTATCTAAAGCATAACTCATCTTTGCCACACTTGTTAAGGTAGTTAACGTAGCATCAACACGATTTTCTTGCAGTATTACTATGCAATCAGTTCCTGGTCCGGATATAGCAAGAGATGAAGGAGAGAAATCTGTACATTGAGGTCGAGCATCTCTTGGGAAGTGTAAGACACGAACGTGCATAGTTAAGTTCTTTAAACCGGCTTGTTTAGTAGCTTTATACACGTATCGAGGCCTTGCAACTTGTGCTTGGTAACATAGAGAGTACATAGGAAATCTTCACCTTTCTACCTTAAACTTGTTTTATGCCATTAGTTTGTATAGTGGAACTTGAATAAAATTTGGATCAATAAGTATGAGATTAGCTTAATTTTTGTTTTGGGATTTGTATAATTCATTTTAGCCATATGTGAGTTGGTCGAGTGCTTTGTTACGAGTTGGCTCCCCTTGGTCTCTGTCTTGATGGTGTTGCGACCGTAGAGAATGACGAGTTAGCTCCACTTGGTGTCGACTTGATGGTGTTGGGACCGTAGAGAAAGACGAGTTACCTATACTAGCTTAAAAAACGACTTATAAACTATTTTGAGGAGCTTAAGCTCAGCCAAACACCCTCTTGGTGTTGGCGCTGTAGAGAAATAATCGTGGGATTGCTAGAGTAGTCTTATGTTTCAAATCGTGTTCATCTTTTATTTTAATTGTTAAACCGGTGTAAATGATTTTTGTTAATCATCTACCACGGCTCGAGGCTTATTTCGTGCATTCTATTATATGCTAAGGAAGATTCAAAGTCTGATGAGGACGAATTTAGCTTACTTTTACTCTTCGAATTTATATTGGTCGGACGCCTCGTTACGAGTTACAGCCACTTTGTTCTAACTTCGTATTTAGGGTTAGGAATCGGTTTTCGGTTATCTATTAATACCGAACCGCACCAAAATCGTATTATATTCGGTTAAACGAACACTGCATGATTTTATTTTTTTAGTTTTTGTTTAAACGATAATCGAATAGTTAATAATCGAAAAATAGAAAAAATCTATTTTTTTATTTTTATTTTTACAATTATGTTCTCACCATAACATTAATAAATAAAAGTTGAGTTTTTATTTATTGGTAAAGTTCAATTAATTTACCAAAAATAAAATTTGTGTATAATGAGTATGTGGCTTCTTCATTTTAAATGGCTAGAAAATTTGTAATTAGTCATAGTCGTAGGATATCAAAACTTAAATTATGTGCATGATAGATTGGGTAATTAATTAATATATGCAAGGAATTAAATAAATTATTTGAAGTATACCATATAAAACTAAGAATAAAGCAACAATTACTTTATATTACTTTATCACAATTTAATTTAATAGTAACTATAATATTTAGACTATTTTAATGCAGTTCTGTAATTAAAATAAAAAATATTCTAGGTTCTCTTTCAATTTTTCGGTTAATCGAAAATCGAACCGCAATAACTGATGCGGTTTTCGATTAACCGAACTAAATAAATGGTTCGATTTCGATTTTAGAATTTATGAAAATTTCGATTCGATTAATCGAAAAATCGATGCAGTTAACCGAACCCGAACTGTTTCCCCCCTATTCGTATTCCATCTTTTATTCTTTTTAGCGAGTTATTGCTACTAGAAATACTACTTTCTTTATAGATAAATAATAATAAAGGTAGACATGTACAGCTACGATCCAACAGCTCGAATTTGAGATGTAATATAAGTTGTGAAAATATTTTGAAGGCATTCTTATATTAACCCTTATTTAAAACTTTTGCTGCTTAACTAATGGTAAGTTTATTCAATAGGACATTTTATTCTAATTATTTTTCTCCACTTAACACGTTTATAAATTCATTTAGGGATAGGAAATTAGGCAAGGCCCAAAGGCAACAAAATTATAACATTAGTGAAATAGTTTTTTATATAAATAAATTTAGTGATGCATTCATTCTATATAAAAATATTATTAGTTCTCTACTCGTGCTGACTAGTCCATCTATATTAGTTTCAAATTTTATTTCTTTGGCTGATATAAAATCCGTGATGTCTGAGATTGAAATATCGTTATATTACTAGTAAAACATATGTGATCAAAATTTAATTGTTTATTAAAATTTAAAGTCATTGTTGATTTCCCTATAATAGAACATAAAATAAAAAACATTGACTTATTTTGAAAATTATTATTTTTAAAGAGTTATTGACATATAAATACATAAACTTTTATGTGATTTTGATATGATAAAATCATATCAATATTCGTGTATATTTATATATTCATTTTAAAATTCGTTTGTAAAATTAAAATCACATCAAAGTTCGTGTATTTATATGACAGTAATCATTTTTAAATAATCTCTAATTGGCTTAATGTAACTACCCAAATAAAGCCCAACTTACCTCAAAAATAAAATAAAACAAAAATGCCAATAACACCAATTCGTTTTGGCCATTTGTTAAGCCCAACCCCAAAAATAAAATAAAATAAAAATGCCAATAGATATATCGCAATTTTAAAAAAAATCAAAAACGATTTCTTCAATAAATTAAAGCTATAAACTACAATACTCTCCAAGCAAACAATACTCTATTCTAAAATGACAATTCATCTTTTGTTTCAATTGTGTTGTCAAGAATCTATGGTTACATCTCATAATGGACAATTACATAAAGTTTAAACTATATGTTATTATCTATCAAAATTTATGAAATAATTATTTAAAACGTACACGTCTAAATTGGAATATCATGAAATAGAGGATCTCTTACTTTTCTGACTAATCACATAAAAATAATAACAATTTCACTTTTCCAGTTCTTCTCATTCCAACTTGGCATCAAAGCATCAAAACTAAAGGAACCCTTCAAGATATAAAATCTTCAAAATCCATTTTCTTTTTCATGAATAAATAATATTAAAAATCAAGAATGTGATTACACCCTATTCCACCAAAAAAAAAAACTCTACAAATATCTTTATTTGAAACATTCTTACCGACACTTAATTCTGATAATCAGCCATACGAAAAAAGGATAAAAATAAATTAATTAAGCCACATATTAATTTCCTCTAAACTACACATACAAACACCATAAAAGTTCATGCCAAAAATTTCGATCAAATAAAAACGAAAACGAAATAGAATATAACTTGATTTTAAAGTTCTAAACTAGAATCCCTAAGCAAACCCAATAAAAACAGAATCTAACAGCAAATAATAATAATAATAACCCTATGAACAAATATATATTAATTCCTGCATAATTTACTCATAAAGTACAACCACAAAATATAAAGAAATAACAAAGCATGGTAGCCAAAGCTAACGACTCAAACACGTATACCACAGCCCACAAAACATCGTCGATCGATACGTCCAGCCACCGGAAGCCCGCGATGGCGTTGAAGAAGTCGAGCTCCGGCCATCGGAAAACTGAAATATCGAGCTCCGGCCACCGGAAAACCCACCGTAATCCTACGCACATCGAACCCCACCTAACCTAAGAGAGCTTTTTTTTTTTGGGGTAGTGTTTGTGTTAAGACAGTTTCGTTTTCGTGGTTGTAATAATAATATTCCAAGAATTCTAGTTCGTAGATTGGATATTTGGGGTGATGATAGTGATATTTAAATTGAAATATTTGTTGTGATAAGGCTTGCATATATTAGTTGGCAAATACACGTGTTTGCGAAGACTTTTATTTGGCACTTTAATTGCATATATATATTTTTTTTGTCATTAAATACAGAAATTTTAAAAGTAGCGTCGCACTATGACTAAACCGGCACTTTTGGCCAGACATTAACCACTCTACCACTAGGCCAACACACACTCTTTAATTGCATATATTATCTATCAACTACATGCTCTGTGTTTATCTTTTATTTCTTTTTATTGTTTATTGCAAGGTTTTTATTTTTTAATATTTTCGAGAATCCTTGTGCTTCTTGTTGCATCTCCTAATATCTATCAACCATTGGCATAAAATATCGATCATTTTTATACATTCCATATTTATCTATTATGCTATTTTGCACCTTTTCGGTCGATTGTTATTATACTCGATATTATTAAATATTTTATCTAAAAATTGGATACCTCACTTAATTTCTATATACTAAACTTGGGAAAACTATAGTTAAAATTATTTCATTTTTCTCTCGAAGCCGTTCTTATATGTTCTTATATATTAAAATTATTTCATTTCATTTAGTGGTCGTGGGCTAAATTTCTTATGGACCTACCAAAATTAACTAGATAAACTAAAAACCCAAAGGTTTAAAATTTTGTCTTAATAATTAAATATTAGATTGGTCTATACATAGCTATGCTAGAAGACGTCACGCTCGATGCTAGTTAAATATTAGATTGAACTATATATTAGATATAACACTTAGTCAACAATATACATAAATAGTTAATGAATCAAAAATACTGTCTTAAATAGTCCCATCTCATAAAAAGTTATGCCAAATTCAAACTCTAAGCTACTAGTTAGTACAAATAATCAAGTTTCAAACTCTAAGCTACTAGTTTCATACAGAGGGCTTCATCTCGTTACCTCCTTCTCCGATTATCGGTAAACCCTACCGTAAACCACATTCCCTATCTCCGTTTTTTGCCGAACTTCACCATAAACACCACTATAGCCATCCTCTCTCTCAATCTCTCAATCTTTTCTCAAAATTTCCTTAATTTTTCTTCAATTTCAGGCATTGACGCGACGTTTTTTCTGCAATTTCAGGCAACGACCAGCCACTGCGACCGTCTCCACCACACCATCGCTGCCGCCTGATTCCATTTCTTCTTCGGCAAACAACAACATTTATAGGAAGATGATGATGATGATGATCATCATCATGATCATGAAATTACAATTTTGCCCATAGACAAACACGTATTTTCCCATTTCTCTAGCATTTTATTATGATATTTTATGGATAAATATTTGTTTGTTGTGTGTGTTTGTTGTGAATTTAACTTAGTATGAGAAATATATCACTCACGGATTATTTATGACTTGTTACAGAGTTGTTAAATTTAATCTCGTGAAATTGGGCTTGATGTATATGTATTTATCTCGTTGTGCGTCCTACAGTGTAAATAGATCGAGAATCAAACATCGAACGAAGAAGAATGGGCCAAAAAGAGTTTGTTGCGCAAAGCCCAGACACACGCACAGACATGGCCGAGCAACCGTGTGCCATGACCGCGGGTGTGTAGCCACAAGAAAGAAGAGGGCGCGGTCGTAGACATACGACCGCGTGCCATGACCACGTGTGATGCCATTTGTTATGAGAGCGCATGGTTCCTCGTCCATGGTCGCGTGAGAAAGACGGGATTTTAGGTTTTTTACCTATTTTGAGCTCCATTAGGAGATTCAGCGTCATTTCGACTACTAAAGATATAAATACCCTAGAAAAGTTTTACGGAGGGACCTTTTGCCACATTTACTTGGAGTTCCTGGAGACAGATTGGAGAGAAGAATATCAAGGCTTGAAGATAACGAGACCTGCAAATTTATCTATGATTTTGTTTGATGATTTTTATTTTTATTTTAGTTTGCTAGATTCTTTCATTATGTCTGACTAGTACTCTATTAGTCTAGAGTTAGGGAGTAGACAGATGATGATTGTTGAATTCTTTTTAAATTAATTAATCTAGTTCATTTTCTTCATTTTTATGTTGGGTTCAAGTTTTTTCTCACGAACTTTAAAAATTATCACAAAATACACAAACTTAATGACTTTAGTGTTTTTACCATGATTTCAAATTCAAGCCAAATTAGATCTGACTTGACATCTTAAAAATTACTGTAGACTAAACGGTTAGTGATATAAACGAAATCGTCGAGATGACATAAAACATCGTCATTCCATCAAAATAAATCATATTTTTTTTATTTATAGGATTCATCGCGTCAACTCTCATTACAAAAATCAAATCTTCTCGTTTGTTTCATCATCTGGTTCTAGTTTGGATCAAGACAATCGATATCCTTTCTCTACGATGTCCTTTATATCACTGATCGTTTTGTCTATTGTAAATTTTTGAGATGTCAAGTCAGATTTAATTTGGCTTAAATTTAAAATCATGGTAAAAATCACTAAAGTCATTAAATTTGTGTATTTTATGATAATTTTTAAAGTTTGTGGGAAAAACCAAAATTGATCCAAAGTTGGTGTATTTATGCACCAATAACCTTTTTATGTTCTTGGATTTACTGTTTGCTTAATTGTCTAATCACCAATTTTGTATGATGTATTGTATTGTTTGATATCAAGAGATGATAACTAATATTTGATTGGGAACAAAAAAAAAATACTTTTCAATATCTACCGAGAGGTCTTGATATATGTGTTAAGACTTATAATCTTATTGTTATGTTTGGAGTTGTATGTTTAAGTTATGATCTTGAGACAATAGTTTTTCATATAATCTACGATTTATTCGCTACGAGAGTAGGTTTAAATTATTTATGTGATTGTCTTAAGAAGAATTGAATATGTAATTGATTGATTAATTTGATCTGATTTGGCGCCCTTTTAATCTACTATTACATATGTGACCAAACAGATCTTCTTGGAGAATAAAAAAAGGTGTGATTGGATTTCTCCTTACCGCTGAATCTGTGTATACATTTTTGATACAGTTTTAGTTTGATAACTGATAACCAAGCAGTTGGTTAGTAGGTTGGCTGTGGATCACTATAATGACATGAAACTTCGGATATCTCAATACATAAAGGACAAAATAGTGCTCTAGCAATCAAACTTGTTTTTCCTGTTGTAGAGAGAATTCATTTATTTTTCAAGGCTCAGGCTGGTGGGCTTCTGAGTAATGAGAGGAGAGCTTAACACTCTTCTTGAGTGGTCTTAAGTGATGCTAATCGAATCTATGCTAATACCTCATATTATGTTTTAATTTCTAATATGCGGTTATACACTAATTCAGTGAGGAAGGTTGATTGATAGCTATAAAGATCAGCAATAGTTAATTATTAGTTTAAGTCTATGAAGAGTGTAAGTTGGCGTGGCTGCTTTTAAACTTGCAAGCCATGGCATGGCATCAATGCCATCAAAACCTGGAGCGGTGAGGCGTCATTCCCTCGTGGGAAAGATTTTTTGCTCTACTTCTCAGAGTCATCGGTGATGAAGGAACTATTGGAAATCGATAATTTCGCCAAGATGCATCCAGTTTGGTCTCCAACGCTGCCTGGCGCGCATCAGCCGCGGCCTAGTTGGCACGGATTTCATCGATCGAGCGATGCAAATCCTCAACCACCTTCTCTACCTTTTCCAATCGACTCCCCATCGTTTGATCCGGCAGGTTGGACCAATTTGATAGAGTAAAGGTGATTGTATTAAACACTGAATAAGAAAATAGAAAGAATGCAATTGAAGTAAATAACGAACATGGAAAACAGAGTAGAACCCTCCTCTTGCGAGTCCCTACAGCGAGACGTTGTCCCGAACTCCTCTTGCGAGGCCTACAACTCCAGAAAATCTAATTGACAAAGAACCATATTCTATGTCACTCTATTTATACTAATAAGATTATTATTGATAACTATGACAATTAATTAAGACTTCTACTGCTAATAGACTTCAACTTGTACTCCTAATAGACTTCAACTAATAATTAACTATTGCTGATCTTTATCGCTATCAATCAATGGCTTTGTTGTAAGCTTATCTTATGAAATTTTCATTTCTGATGGCAGAGTTATAATCGGGACCTTTTCTTGTTCCTGTACTTCCTTCTCATCATTGTCTCGGCAATTACTTCATTCAAGATACATAATGACAAGTCACCATTCTCTGGAAAGTCAATGATGTATCTGAATAGACATCAAACTGAGGAATGGAAAGGCTGGATGCAGGTAACTGTTTAAATAAATTATTTATGTTCCAATCCATCATTATGGTTGTAGGAAAATTTTGTTTCATACCTTGAGTTTGTGGGGAGATTTATAAAATAACATTTTAAGTTTCTTTTATGACATTCTGCACTTACCTATACTTTGTTTATAATATACTTAAGCTGGAATGAATGGTCTTAGCTACCTTTCCCTGTTTGTACAGGTTTTATTTCTTATGTATCACTACTTCGCTGCAACAGAAATCTACAATGCCATAAGAATCTTCATTGCTGCATATGTATGGATGACTGGATTTGGGAATTTCTCATATTATTACATCCAGCAAGGATTTTAGCCTTTCGATGTTTGTTCAGGTTGGATTCTTTTCTGATATGAAATGTCCCATGGCGCCACTCTAATCCTATTCCTAAAAGATTAATTTTGATACGCAGATGATGTGGCTGCTAAATTTCTTGGTTTTGTTTTGGTGCATTGTGCTTAATAACAGCTACGTCTTGTACTACATATGCCCCATGCACACTCTTTTCACTCTGATGGTGTATGGAGCACTTGGAATATACAACAAGTATAATGAACGTGGAACTGTCATGGCTGTAAAAATACTATCATACCATCCAAGCACGACAAGCGCCTTGGACACAATTTGGCTGCAGCTATGGTGATTGGAGGCATTCTATACATCTTGGCTTTTGTATTGGTTAAGGTTCCCCAAATGCTAGTAAGTCTTCCACTCAGCCTCTGTATATGTTTGTTGGCTAGTAAATCCTCAGTTCTTTCTACTGTTTCCAAGTGAAGAACGTAGATAGAATAACATATTGAATCCACATCTGGAACTCTTGAATCTTGATGATTGCTATGTGTTCCTTAAAAAAAATGCAGGTGTGATTTTGGAGGGATTACAGAAAACGGGAGCATTGATTGCTTGCAAAAGCTGATTCTTGGCGCGCTTGGATCGACCATCAAATTGAGCAATTGCACATTTTCAGTGTATGGAGAGATCTTAAGAACAAATGATACTTTTATTCATCCGCACCGTACGGGTCTGGATGTACAGGAGTTTTTATGATTAATAATTAATATCCTTTTACAAAAAAAAGCAAAGCTAATAAACTCGTGATCACATATCGTTGGCCATAACAAGCGTCATTGAGGAAAAATAATAAGTCAATAACTGATTTCTACAAACCAAAATCTTACATTGGCAAAATCCACAAAAAGTTGATGCTCTTTTACTATTGTAGACAAAATCAGAACTCAAATGTTTTTTTCTTGCTTCAGTTCTTCATTGCACAAATTGGCATGTAATGGTAAGTTGCCTCCAAGATAATGCTCCATCGCAGTCCTCAGAATATATGAACCATATCATAGGCAAATCTTTCTCGATGTCAAGGAAACCAAGCAACGATTGGAATAGAAGTTGAATTGATCTGCATAAATATACATATGCACACATGTGTATGTGTGTGTGTGTGTGTGAAACAACAACCGAATGACAAGAGGTTGAAACCAGTTTAACAATTGATGCAATCAAGCAATATGATTTTGTTCTAGTAATTTTGTTAGGGTCTTGATGTTATGAAGAGCAATAGAAGGAACAAGGGTAAGGATACGTCCAGAATAGCACGAACGACTGCAAGAAGTTAAGATAACACAAAGGTTAGACGTATAATCATGAAAGACTCATCCAAACAAGATACACAGTCTAATTCAAAAAGGGACAATGTGTATTCTTTTATGACCTATACCATAGACTACCATTTGCTCTAACACAACATATCAGCGATCCTCAATATGTGTAGCAGATACGAATCATACGATATTCAAAAGTCTATCCTGGACAAACCTATCATTATTTCTTAGATCAATTAGAGAAAGTCTAAACCAGCACAAAACTACTTCGCTTATAAAAGCACATATCACAAGACTGCAACACATCTATGCACAAACGAATAACACAGTCACCTCAAGAATTACATTAACGAGACAAAGATATGTTAAAGATTACCAAAAGTCCGCCTAGAATGCCATCAAAGATAATCTGATTCCAGCTATCGAAAAAAGAATGAATAGCAAAACCAGTCTTTGCAGCTAGCCCTGCAGTAGTAATAGTCATGACAACAAAATAGAAAATAAATCCCGTCAAGGCCGTGTATCCCAAAATTCCTGCAATCACTCCACCTATGATGGACATAAACGTACGGCTGTAACAAAGGAAAAGCACAACGGCTGAGAATACTTTTAAGCAGAAATCAACATGTTTGCAATCAACAATCAAGATTAGAACGTATGATTCTGTTAAATGAAAACAAAATTGCAGAAATGAGCAAACCTATAATTGATAATTCTTGTGTTGTTCTGCATATTTTCGACATTGAAAGTCGGTATCTCATCCAATGCATCACTGGATTTCTTTTTCTGCCCATTCGAATCATCATGGACTGCCATTGCTCTCTGTCTCTCTATCTCTCTCCCCCTCCTTCCAATTTATCAAAACCCTTCTGAAATTTACAAATTATAGAACTTTGAGCAATTAATTTAACTATATAGCTCACAATAAATTCATCCAAGAAAAAACCCATACCCTATCACCAATCTTTCTCGAATCCCTTTCCGAGACTACGAGTTACATAATTAAAGCTCACAATAACTTCAACAAAAAGAAGCTCATCACCAGAGATTTACGATATATAAAGCAATAATACTTAGATTTGGTTTTCTTCAACTAAAAACCAACTTAGAATCAAAATACACCAATTCGCAACAAACCAACCATAAAAATCGCAACTTTCAAATGCCTCTTCAAACTAGATACCACCAAAAGCAAGTAATTGTAACTAATTCACAGACGGAAAATAAGAATTTTAAGAGATCTGTTCAAGGAGGAGGAGCTTTGAACAATAAAAACATAGTAAAATTATTACCTCTAAACAAATCAGGGAACACGAAATTAGTCGAAATTTAAGCTGGAGACTGCTATAGATCGACCAATGCTTCGTGAAAAACTCCGTGATTCAAAGATATAGCGTACGGTTTAACATTCTTGCATGACTCCACTTTGGATTGACCTGGTTTTATTGGGCTGAAAGCCCAAAACATGGGCTTTTTCCCTCTTTATTGGGTCAAAACTCAATTTTTTATTTTTATTTTTCTTGAGTTGTGAAATTCTGGATATTTTATAATTTCTAGCATGGATTTCTTTGAATTTTTGTGTTCACTAATCACTATATAGTCTATATTATATACATATATATAGGTAAATTTATGTGGAAATGTACGTCAATACCCACTTTTTAAAAATTGAAAGCGAGTACATCCAATATGAAAAAAAAAGAAATTTATACCCAAAACATTTTAAAATATATTTTTGTCGAGGATTTTGCATGATTTTAAAATAATCATTTCGAAAATCATACAATCATTTTAATTATCATACAATCATTTCAATTATCAATTAATTTTATTGAAATATCAATTTTAATTTTTATAATTTTTTTATAATTTTCTTTGGGAGGCGGGTTGGCCACTGGGAGGGTTGGGCGGGGTGGGGGTTGGTCAGCGGGTGGGGTTGGCAGGGGTGGGGTTGGCCGGGGGTGGGGGTGGGGGGGGTTGGCCGTGGGGTGGGGTTGGCCGCGGATGGGGTGGGGTTGGCATGGTGGGGTGGGGTTGGCAATGTGGGGTGGGGGTTGGCATGGTGGGTTGGTGCCGTTGGTGGTTGGCCGGGATGGGTTGGCGCTATTTTGTAATTTTTTGTGATTTATTTAATATTCAACCACAAAACAATAAATTACCGACGAACAACTTTATGAAAATTAATAAACGAACAACTTTACTTCATCAAAATTAAATAACCAATAACTTTATCGATCAAAATTAAATAAACCAACAACTCATATTTAATAGACATCAATTTTTCATTAAATAAACCAACAACTCATATTTAATAGATATGAATTTTGCATCGACAATTTTGATCGGACTTCACCTATATAATTCATTCTTTCATTTCGATCATTTGAATCACTCACTTTCATCTTCCGTGATATCTATATTTGCAATCGTTTTCTCTTTCAACAATCGTTTTCTCTATCAAATATAAATCGATCATAAAAGGTAATTTCAATATTTTGATGTATTTGTTATATATATGATTCTTTAATTATTGTTAGATGAATTTAGGTAAATTTTTAATTAATTTCAATCAATAATTATTTAGGAACATCGCTATAATTATTGTTAGATAAATAATTAATTAACCATTGTGTATTTGTATGATTTACTGTGTATTATGAATTTTTAGATGAATTATTGAATTAAATTATAGTTTTTCCGTTTAATTTAGTTTAGTTTAGTTTAGTTTCATTTAATTCTTATAAATACGTAGTTGAATTTTTGATTTAGTTTAGAATGTAGTTGAATTTTTGATTTAGTTTAAGTTTAGTTTATAATATTTAGTTTAGTTATAATATTTAATTTAATTATTATTTAGTTTAGAAATGAATTATTATTTGATTTAGTTTAGGTGAATTTATTTTGATAATTTATTGGCTCTCGGGATGGGTTGGCCGCTAGGGGTGGGGTTGGGGGTTGGCGATCACGGGTGGGGTTGGCCGTGGGGGTGGTTGGTTGGTCGTTGGTGTAGGGGTTGGTCAGCGGGTGGGGTTGGCAGTGGGGTGGTTGGTTGGCCATTGGGGTGGGGTTGGCCGTGGGGGTGGTTGGTTGGCATTTGGGGCGGGGTTGGCCATGGGGTGGGGGTTGGCCGTGGGGGTTGGTTGGCAGGTGGGTTTTTTTATTTTTTGTGAATATATTTTATTATTAATTAATTATAAATTATAATCCTATAATATTCAAATTACGAACACATAGAAATCAAATTAGGAAGACATGGAAATGTGAATTATAATTTATTGTTATTATTATTTTGAAATTAATTATCATTCTCGCCAATTATAATTTATTGTTCTTATTATTAAACATTAGTGATCAATATTCTTTTTTTATATTTAATTTGTATTATTGATTAATGTTACTTATTTTATATTTAATTTGTATTATTTAGTTTAGATGATGTTAATATTTTTATATTTAATTTGTATTATTTAGTTTAGATGTTTGTTTTATAATTAATGCTAGATGAATTTTTAATTAATTATTGTGCATTTCTATGTTTTAATTAAATGACTGAGTGGAAGAATATTATCATTAGATATGGAGGATGTTGGGATGATTGTTTGAACCATCATGAGGTGCATCATCATATACCTATGTTCGGACGGATAATGTACTTATTTGGGAGTTAAGAGAAAGCATTAATTCTTCCAGAGCAAATTCTTTCGACTACCAAATACATTATATATCGAGATCTCGGTGGTAGACTTATCAAATCACTTTGACTACCGATGATCACTAGCTCAATTGTGCGGGTTTATGCCCAACCGGAGGTGTATGTGACATACGGGCGTCCCCAACCAACTCAAGCATATATGCCATGACCGAGCAACCACGTGATACAGCGTATGACTACACTTCACAATACTCATCTCTGGATGAGTCATTCACACAACAATTTGGAGCATATGATTGGTTTGAGCAAAATACACCTCAAGAAGTGCCGCAACATGTGCGCGAAGTGGCTGACGCGATCGTTGATGACAGTGATGATGATGAATACGTCGTCGACGGTGAAGAACAAACAGAGTCTGATGAAGAAGAGAGGAGGAGGAGGAGGAGGAGCATGCGGCTGCAAATGTGATCTCTGGCACGTTTGTAGAATTTGATGCGTGGATACGTCGAGAGGGTGGAATAGAAAAGTTGCTTGGGATGATTATGCGGAGCAACACGCAAGGGGTAACCGAGGGACTCGAGGTAGAACAAATGGAAGAGCTGAGAAATTGGCTAGTTCCTGTTATTCCTCATGAGGCTTCGAACAATCTTTTTGCTAGTCCTCTTGACTCTATTCCGAACCCCGATGATCTGAGCGAAGGTTCCATCTTCGACAACAATGTGGACCTTAAGATATCAGTCGGGTTGTGGCACTTGGAACAAAGAGCAGAATTTGTTATTCCGCGATCGGACCGCACCGGATTACGCTCAAATGTAGATATCGTGATCGCGTTCGCTTTTCTATGCGCGATCGCAGCAGGTGGTTTTGGTTTGTGCGCAAGTTTGATGCCGTACACACCGTGTAGAAGATCTCGTGAATACCGAACGCGCAAGGTCAATGGTTGTGTGATCGCAACATACATAGCGCGAAAAATACACGAGGCGGTGAAGTCATTAAGCCGAGATCGATTATGGCCGAGTTACAACGAGTATGGTGTGCGGCGTCATATCTTGTCGCGGTGAGAGCTCGTAATAGGCAATCGAGATGATATACGGTGGGCATGAACAATCCTATCACCGCTACCGGGTTATCTTCACATGTTGCGACAACTAATCTTCGTTCGTTGATTGACTTGGATATTGGACCGATGGTCGTTTTGCCACCTTTTGTAGCGCCTCGGTTCCGGCCGACTTCGGTTACATGTTGTGCATGAGGCCTGTTATTGTTGTGGATGGCACGACTTGAAGAGCCGCAATAAGGGTATATTGTTTGTTGTCACGAAGGGCGACGCAACGAGCAAGTCTTTCCATCGACTTATGGAATTGGTCCGATCGAGAATGATTTATCATGGACTGGTTTCGAACACGTGAAGACCGCTACCAATCGAATTCGAGACGTTGATTGTGTCGATGCGCACGTCAAGATATCCAATGCCGTGAAAATGTCTTTCCGGAGAACGCCCACGGCTTATGCTACTACCATCTACCGAAAAAAATCACGCTTTTGGGAAACCGTCGGTGGCATTGTACCAGAAGGCGGCTTATGCATATCGGGAGGCGGAGTTTGACAAAGCAATGAACATGTTAAAGTCCCTCGTGCCTAAAGATAGACCTACTGGTGGTGCATATGGGAAGTTTGAGGTAGGAGTTGAGAAGTGGGCGAGATCAAAGTGCCACGTGAGGCGCTATACCCTGACTTCCAACATTGCCGAGTCCTTCAATGCTCGGTTGTTGTGGGCAAGACGATTGCCCATTTGCTCTATGGTTGAAGCGATTCGTCATATCATAGAAAAATGGTTCGATCAAAGACTTGAAGCAGCAAGAACATACCCCCGACCTAACCCCCGGTCGTTTCGCAAGATACGGGCGAGCTGAGAGATCACGCCAGATACTAAAGTGCCCAAAAGTAACGACACATTCAAAGTCAAGGACAGAAACCAAACCTTCAATGTCAATCTCGGGACGGAATCGTGCTCGTGCTTGGAGTGGGACATGGATCTGATCCCGTGTTCTCATGCAGTTGCAGCTATACGGTATGGAGCTACATACTAAATATAATTTTTTTAGTACGGTATGCCAATTTATAACTAACAACTTTATCATTGTTTTTGATACTGAATTTTAATTTGTGCAGGCATAAAGATGACCAAATTTTCAGCTATGTGGGAGAATACTACCACGCCGAGAAGCTAGTACAGGCCTACTCATACAGAGTAAATCATGTTCCGCCCCAATCCAGTTGGATGCTTCCTACCGATGTCGCATCCGTCAAGTATTGCCACCGCCGTGGTCCGACAGCGGGTCGCTCGAAAGTTGGGCGCCATCGCCATCCAACCGAACGCCGCCATCAAGATCTGGTGGATGAGAAATGGGGTCAAGCAGTACAAGTCGTGCACGTAGGAGGTGTGGCTTGTGTGGTTCCGCAGATCACACGCGACAATCATGTCCTTATTTACCATCCCATTAATTGAATGAGATATTGATTTTATTTTCTTCACTTAACTTGATATATGAGTTTAATATGATAATTTAAGCATTCTATGAATTTACTAGAATTTTCTAAATTCATATGTTGAAATTGAAAATTTTAGTTCAGTGCTTAATTATATATATATATATATATATATATATATATATATGTTAAAGTTAATATATGATGTTAATATTGATGATTAAGCTCACATATGATACTAAAGTAAGAAGTTGGGAAGAAATTAAAGGAAATTATAATTTATGTATATGTTAGTGAAACATATTATGTAAGTAAGGAGTAATGAAGCTTAATTGATGAGTTTAGAACTAAGAATACGGAAAGTTGAATTTTATAAACATATTATGTTGAAATGAAAACTTGATGACAAAGATATTAGATTATATGTTGTTAAGTGATTATAAATGGTTGATATACCTAAAAGTATACTAATAGAATGATTCTTGCTTTAATTGTTAAGCGATTAATTGAAAATGTTGGAGTCGAACTCCTTATTATATTTGGTTGGAAATGTTCTTGAGTTGAATGGTCATTTTGATTTGTGAATTATGTTGAAACCAAACTCGTGATATCCTTCGAGAAAATATACTGAAATACAAATATTACAAATATTACAAATATACTCAAATACAAATATTACATGTTTCGACCACTTTCTATCTATGACTCGAGACATGTTTCGACCACTTTCTATCTATGACTCTCGCTCACATAATTCAAAGATAGAAGCATTATTTTCTTCGGTAGGCATATACATTCTCATTACCCACGGATGCTCGGGAACTCGAAATGATGCGTTCATGTACATGCACATGTACGTTCCAAGACCGACGTTGTCTTCTTTATGCGAGCGCACATCGGAGAGCAGAATCTGACACACCATATCATGCGGAAAGGCACGAACACCGAGTCCGTTATCTTCAAACCAACGAGTTCTGAGTAAGAACTGTGTAAATAACATCCTCAAGCCGATCCAATTCATCGTGCGCTCCTCTTATCGCCGGGGGTCTAATAAATAATGTACCGGATCGAAGAATTCACATATCCCGGTCCTCATGGTAATTCGAGCCAAAATGATGTGACCTGTGTTAAAACAAGGGATGATGACCTGTAAAAAGAGATTCAATTTTGTAAAGGCACAAACAAAAATATATTTTATAATTAGTCAATGTATAAGGAAGTTACTGTTCCAAGAAGAAGCCATGATCTATGACTTTGGCCCACCCCGCTACTACCACGGACCGCCCGATACCAATTAGTAGATGGATCCACGTAGATATAACATGATCTAGCTCTTCTTGCGTTTGAATATTGTCAAAAATACGCAGCCACTCTCGACAAATGTACAACTATTCAGCAAAAAATATAAATTCAATACATATAAAGAATATATACATATATATTCACATCTATAAGAAATACGAAATATATACTTACAAAGAAATCGGTGTCCAAAATAATAGTGTTCGACTCATTGATCCCATTCAACAAGTCTTGCCCGTTTATTAATCTGGTCCTCAGATGCATCATGTACAAATCAAGAGGCTGCAATAAATAATTTATTTTTTAAATAATGATTTCATATATGAAAATAAAAATAGAAATAGAAGTGATACTTACCCCCACATCAAGATCTTCAGTAGGGTCTTCGATGCGAACAAAATCACTGTAGGTCAGCGTGCATCCACTGGCTCTAATAATTAGAGTCGATAAAATGAGCCCGGCCCGAAAAGCCCGCCCGGGGTACCCGGTGTTTGGGCTTCAAAATTAAAGGCCCGAAAAAAACTGGGCCTAAAAAGCCCGCCCGAAAAAACCCCCGGGCCTACCGGGCTTTGGGCCAAAAAAGCCCGGGGTTTTGGGCTAAAAAAGCCCGCCCGATTTTTATTAAATATATATATTTATAATATTATTTAATATACATATCTATATTTTTTAATTAATATTAATTATATTTTATATAATTATTTATTTTTTATAGTAACAATTTTCTTACTAATTCACATACTGGTCAGGAAAATAAATCCTGGAAAAAATAATAACCTCATAAATCATTCAAAAATAATATCATTTATCTTTGATTTGTAATTACTAATTTTTTCTCCTTAAATTAAAGAATTAAAATCATACTGCATTACAATATCATCGCATGAATACATAAATAGGTCAAGATATACAAGAAGCATTATCATAAGAATAAGTAAGCTCAAAATATTCTCATCACTGATTCTTTATTTAAGTTAAGGAGTTATGAGATCTTAATTAAATAATTATTTTTTTAATTTAAAATATTAATTTTATATATTAAAAATTAAAAATTATATAAAAAGCCCGCCGCTCGAAAACCCTTGGGGTTGGTTTGGGCTTCATATTTTAGGCAGAAAAATTTGGTCCTACCGACCCGACCGAAAATTTAAAAGCCCGACGAGTCGGGGTTGGGGGCCGACCCGCTACTTTGCCACCTCTACTAATAATCACCGAAGTCCTCGCCTCAAGAAAATTTTCATAAGAAGCGTATACACTATCGGGGATAGGGCGAGGCCGGTGGCTATTCACGACGTTGACCTCGGTGCGGGAAGATGAACCTTACTGTTCGCTTCTACGAGTTGGCTAATTTTGTTAAAGCAACGAGTTAGAAAAGTAAACATATCAAATATGATGCAATAATATAAAATAAGATAATTTACCAATGGTCTCGGCATCTCGGCATGGAATGACGAAAGTGGATCCTCCGTGTGATGGGCTAATGAATCCAGAGGTAGATCCATACTCCGTAGAGACCGGCGATGAGGTGTATATTCGGTGGGTGTGCGAGACGCCGGATCTGCTAGAGGAGTCTGTTGGGTACATCGATGTAGGAGTGCAGTAGAAGGCCCGGTCCCGATCGTCCACCCGCATCGCCGATGGGGTGGTTCCACGACGGACGGCGATATGCCTCGGTGTTATGCGAACATCTACATCGACACCCTTCTATCATAGACTCAAACCACGTCTCGAGTCCTTGAATATTCTCTAACCATATCATTGATCGTGTCTCGTGATCCAACGACGATCCCTCCGACTCGACGCGTCGTGGTGCTCACCGCTAGTTGCTAGATGAAGAGAACGAGCTGTCTCGTGACGCTTCCCGTATCCCGATTGCGTCTCCCTATATCGGATCGGCGTCCTCGTCCGACGCACGCTCTATCCCCACATACTGATGTCGTGGCTCCTCATGCCCTCGTGCCCCGTGCTCCTCATCGCCTCTTCAACAACAGAAGATGCGTGCCCTCGCATCGCTGCGATCGCCGACTAACCCCACATCAAGAGAAGCGCACCGCCTAGAACGAGGCTGTCTAGTGCGGGGCGGGGGTTGTTCTCCAGGCGCACAGATGGGAACGGGTCTCCTGTAGTTCACTCCCAGTGCACCCGGATATAGAGATGACGTATAATACGGCATGCTCATCTCATAGTCGTCCGGGACTAACCCCCACAACGGTTGCCCCTCACGATCGAACAGGGGCTGTGTATCCACGTCAATCATCTTCGTGAACTTCCACCTCATGCATCTAGGATACACATCCTCCCGGACATACTTTGCAACCGTCGTGCCAAGATCCGGGATGATCTCTAGTGACCAAATATATAATGCCCATGATGGTCCGTAGAAGTGATATTTGGCCCCGGTCTTCATATTCCACATGTAGTGTTGTAGAATTTTATACGCATATGCAGCCCATGGAAATCTGGCAAATACGTCCAGATCGTCAACTAAGACCCAAATCCACGGATCCACAGGTCGTGGCAAGTCGATACCCAGGCAGATGCGTAAAGAACTAAGTGTGGGCCACACGGAGATATAGATGACCGTCGGCATCATCAATCGGACATCCGTATCAAAGAATCTCACACCTAGATTCTCTATACTAGTCCTTCCGCTACCAACAAACCTTTGATAAATCTCAGCGGATTGCGGATCGTACTCATTGTAGGATCGAAAGATGGCGTCCCCAAACTCAAACCCGTCACGGCGCAAAATCCGAGAAGGAAAAACAAATTGTCCTCCCATTAATAAAAAACCATATCGCCTGATCTTCAGCACTAGGAGGGGGCCTAATCTGTCGGGATACCATATGGTGCAAACTCATGTTTGACTTGGATCCAGGTTCCCAACCAACAAAGTGACCGAAACATCCTTGCCTAAACCTATCCACCAGGTCTTCACCACCTACATCTCTCAATCTCTGTATGACCCTTCTTAAATAATTGGGCTTGAAGTACGTGCTGATTGTGGATGGACGATTGATGGTCTCGGGCCTTAAGAACTCGATTTCCTATTTATTAAAAAAAAATAAACTATGCTTAATTAAGAAATATGTCAATTAGTGTGTTCACACATATATACAAAAGTTTTATTTTAGGGAATATATAGATATGTCTTCAAAATTGTATTGTGACAATATTCATAATGGAAGATGGGAAGCTCAGATTGGGGAGGTGTTTGGCAACAAGTACCTCTACCTTGGGACATATGATAGGCCAACTATGCTTGCATTTTATTTAATTCAGTTACTATATTTATCGTATACTTTAAGTGCCCTAACTATTTAATTCTTCAACCATCATATGGTAGGCCAACTATGCTTGCATTTTATTTAATTCAGTTACTATATTTATCCTATACTTTAAGTGCCCTAACTATTTAATTCTTCAACCATTTATTTTAAATGGAGAATTTTTTTCAATAAGTTGGTGTGTTGTTGATGAGCCAACTTTTAATTCAGTTACTATTTTATTTTGTTTGTTTAATTTTTCATAATTTAGCTAAGAATAGCGAATCAACATCTTTGGTAATTCATGCACGGAAATGAAATTTAATGCTCTCGTACTGCGTACCGGTACTTGTTGCCAATTATTTCATAATTATTTACAATTATATCATTTATTACTTTGAAATTTAACAAACTATATTAAATTATTGTAAATTTCAAACTTCATTAACTAAATAATATATATCAAAAAGGAAAATCGCTATATTTTGTTACAATATATTTGACATATTTTTAATAATATTAGTTTTTTAGCTAATCGACCCACAATGTTTCACTATTTTTTCAATAATATTACAATATAACAAAGCATATAATTCGACAAAGCATATAATTCAAAATGAGCATATAATTCAAAATTTGATGAAAATATATTAAAATAATAAAATGGGTATACATCGCACACATTTTTACAAATGGATATTCACTGCACACATTTTTTCAAAAACTGGTAAATAAGCTCCGAGCCCTTCTTTTATAAGCAATTAAAATTGCATGTGCATGTGATTAAAATTGCAGACTTAAAATTGCATGTGATCACAGCTTTACAAAAAGCTGAAAAGCTGAATATTTATTCAGTGAATATTTTCACTGAATACGTGCGAATAACACACATTTTTTCAAAATTTGGTAAATAAGCTCCGAACCCAATTGTGGAACAGCTACATTTTTGTGCAAATCACTTGTATGATCCAACCATGTTGTTTGAGATTTTATTTCATTAATTTTCATCGGCCTCACATGTAATTAATTTTTCTTCGGACACTCCAATTTATAAATACGCTTAATTTAATTCTGTAACAATGAGTGTTTAAAATGAAAGTGCCAATATATATATATATTAAACCCTATAATACTTAATTGATTGTAAGTTTAGAAATGATATTTTCTTAATAAATATATTAGTTAATTGTAAAATCTGGCGTATGTTAATCTTATTTTTATGGACAAGTTTATTGGTCTCATTGGGTTTTTATAACTTATTTGTTTTAGTATCTACTTAAAATTCAAAAAGAGATCTATCCAAAACTCAACAATTAGTCAATAGGCAAATATCCCAACTCTGAACAATTTTAAAATAATCTGTCGACATATATATGTTATAAATTTTCGATAATCATTTAAAGATATTATAGGTCTAATATATGTGCAGAAAAGTTTTTATGTGATCCACTTCCTTTAAATTAGCTGGTACTTTTTAAATATCAATTTTAAACTTATCCAACTACAACATGTTACGCATATCTATCCATAAAATATCCAAAGACAGTTAATATATCCTAAGTAACATATCCACAATGCATTAAAAATGTTAAATTACATAAAATATCCACATATATATAGTAAAGCATTAAATATCCATATCAAAGGCAATTAATATATCCTAAGTAAAATATGCACATATATATATGGAAAGAACCAAAGTATCCACAATTAAATATCGCACATATATATATGGAAAGAACCTAAGTATCCACAATTAAATATCCATATCAAAGTCAATTAATATATCCTAAGTAATATATCATAAACAAACAAACAAAATAAACATATCAAAGTTAATTAAAAATATAAACAAACAAAAATAAAATAAAAAACACATGAAGAAGACATAGTCGTAGGGAGAGAGTGTTGGCCACGGGGAGTGGTTGGCCGAGGAAGGAGTTGGCAGCGGTTGGAGGGTTGGCCTTGTTGGAGGAGGTTGGCATTGTTGGGTTGGTCGGGGTGGGTTGGCCGCAGTGGGGGTTGGCAGCTTGGGGTGGGTTGGCCGTCGATAGGGATTGGCCGCTTGGGGTGGGTTGGCCACGATGGGGTGGGTTGGCCGTCGATGGGGTTGGCGCTTGGGGGTGGGTTGGTCGCCGATGGGATGGTTTGGCCACCGATGGGGTTGGCCGCTTAGGGGTGGGTTGGCCGATGGGGTGGGTTGGCCGGTGCTGGTGAGGGTTGGGGTTGGCCGCGGCAAGTAAGGGAGGGTTGGTTGGCGGTGATAGCTTAGAGAGAGATGGCGAGAGAGAGAGATGGAGAGATGGCGAGAGAGAGAGAGAGAGATGAGAGAGAGAGAGAGAGCTGCGAGAGATGGAGAGAGAGATTGTGAATTTCGTGAATTCTTGAGAGAGATTGTGAATTTGTGTGAAATTAAAGGCATTGGATTCAAATGCATCAATTCTATTCCTCCGACAAGATTCCTCTTCTTGGTGCATTATTGCATGGTTTTGCGCAATACTGGTGCATGGTTTCGACATATTAATTTTGTGTTTGACATGATTTAAGATGGACACAAATTTTTGTGTTACAAAAT
This sequence comes from Salvia rosmarinus, assembly GCA_036937905.1. NCBI lineage: Eukaryota > Viridiplantae > Streptophyta > Magnoliopsida > Lamiales > Lamiaceae > Salvia > Salvia rosmarinus. Next base: position 1,189,093 of record CM072814.1, on the reverse strand, counting down.
ATATTAAAATAATGTAATGGGTATGGATGATACACATTTTTTGAAATGGATATATACAACACAGATTTTTTCAAATAAGGGTATTTAAGCTCTGAACCCTAAATTTATCCTAAATTATGAATGATTTATAGATATTCTATGTGCACATCTGTTTTGTCATTTCAAAATTGAATGATAAGGTTTTACTTCAAATTTTAACTTATCTTTGAGTCTATGGTTCACGTATCTAGTGTATGTATTAATATTGAATAGGAGTAGTATAGAGCCGTGTAAGACTAGTATAAATATGTGTATAATAATTTAGAATGAGTTAATATGCAAAAACATATGTGTTTTATTCTCATTATATTATTGAGTAACATTATTAAAACATTATTGTGTTACACATTGTATTGCTCTACTATTCAACTACTACTCAAACACAAGATTATAGTCGTTACTGCACTTCAATTAAGCAAAGGAACTACTTATACAAGTAGTTAACTGCACTCGTTTCAAAACATATATAGTTTCTCTGTTGGTAAAATTCCATAATTTGTTGGAAATAAATTTGTCTTAATTGTATGTTTTAATTAGATCTTAAAAATCTTTTGATGATTGTCATGTTAATGTGATTTAGAATTGCTCACATGTTAAGGAGTTAGCATTTTTTTATTACAGGTTCTAGTAGAAAAACTTTCAGTTTGGACTAGCCCAAGACTGAAGGAGTTCGAGCAATACTGAAGCTAGTCATACTGATAGGAGTATCGAAGACAACCGAGAGAGCTCGATGAAGATAATGTCTTCAAGACCAAATCGGTCAATCAAGTCTCAAGGCGATGTACTAAAAATCTCTCCCAAACTATTGTACTATCTGAATAGATGTCAGACTCCGAAGACACCTCACTCAAGTGGGACGAGATGGAACAAATCATGGTTGACTATAGAACAATCATGAAGATGTATGAAAGAGCTATGACTAAGAATTACAAGCTGACTGAGAATTACAAGTTGATTGAGAAAAGTCATCAATCAGTTGCTCATTTTGAAGCTGAACTGAAGCCAACTGCTGAGTTGACCAAGCTGAAACAAGAACATGCTAATCAAACCGGCTTGATAAAGTAACTGAAGGTTGAATAGTCTCAACAATGAAAGAAAATAGTTCAACTGAGAATTGAGCTAACTGAGACCAGCCTAAAGTTTAGCACACTTCAGCATAGTGAAGCTTCGTTTCAAGAAAAGATCAATACTCTAAACGGAGCAACAAAGAAGCTAGACTCCAATCAATTAGTTTAGAGATGTTCGTTGATCAGAACTGGATTAGGGTATGATCCAAGTTCAGAGGTGAATGATGCATCCACTAGTGGCACCAAAATTGTGTTCGTGAAGTCCACTGAGAAGTTGAAGGTTCGACGACTGAATGAAAGGAAAAAAGATAAGTTGTGCAAACCCAAGGGCCTAATTATAAACTGCTTAGAAGAACTTACCCTATCAGGCAACCCCATATTACCCAGTTGAGGCACTCTCAGCACAAGAATCCTAAACAAAGAAAACTTGTGCTGAAAACACCTCCTGCCAGGAAGTATGCATAAGCATACATCCCAGTCTATCATGGAAATCCTACACACGGTAAAGCTTCATTTATATATCCATAGCATACACGTGCACCACATTAGCACAAGCACAGACCTAATCTCCTTGCTAAACCTGTACAGAAATCCAAGGCCCAACTGACGAAGCCTAGGACAATTTACATTGCTTTCCAAGGGAGACAAATTCTGTTGGATTTGTACACTGAAAGCAGATTGGTTGAACTTGTATATAATGTTTCATTTACTACTATTCCGATATCCTATCTGAATTGTTTACTTGATTGCATATGTTGTCTCATTATCTCATACAAAAATTATATCATACAGTGTATATAAGATCAAATAAGTCAGTATGATTGCATATTTTCGTCGTTCATCGTGGCTTAATTATTTTGTTTTTTTGTTGAAATCGTTTTTTCACCACAAGAAAATCCGTGTTTAGATTGAAATTTATTTTTTTGTAAATTAAATCTGTAAAAATGAAGAACCAAGACAAAGAACACGAAGAACGAGACGACATAGTCCATCGCACGATAGTGAAATTTTAAAAAAACATATAAATTGTATCACTGAATATAAAGTTGTTGCATCGAATTTGATGCAACAAATTTATACATTTAGTGGAACAACTTTATATATTTACTATTACATTCTTACGTGAACCACCCTCTTATATATATATATATATATATAGGGGAGGGTTAACGTGAGAACTATTTTTATCGTGAGAACGTGAGAATCAAAAAATGATGAATTCATTGTGAAAGTTGATGAATCAGATGGAAAGTTATTGAATCCAAAAATGGAATTTTCGCCTCATGAGATTCGAACCGGTGAAAATTTTCAAATTTTGAATTCATCAACTTTCTCAACGGATTCATCAACTTTCATAACAAATTCATTTGGTTCTTAGTTTTTAGGATAAAAATGGTTCTCATTTGAACCAAACTATATATATATATATATATATATATGGGATGATTCACGTAAGAATGTAAATATTGGTGAGAAATAAGAATGCAACATTTAACGTATAAAGTCGTTGCACTAAATGTATAAATTTGTTGCACCAAATTATGTGCAACAACTTTATATTAAGTGCTACACTTTATATTTTAAATTTGATGCAACAAATTTATACATTTAGTACAACAATTTAATACGTTAAATGATTTGAATTCTTATTTCTCACCAATATTTGCATTCTTACGTGATTCATCCATATATATATATATATATATATATATATATATATATATATATATATATATATATATATATAAGATAGGGTTGGTTATAATGCAAACACCCTTAAAATAAGAAATAAAATTCATCTTGATCAACTTTCTAAAATTATTTTGATTGTTATCACATTTTAGAATATTTTCGTAATATTCTGAATTACCATTATACCCTAATTTTATTTAATTCATCAACTTTATAATCAATGGTTCAAATTTGTTCTCAGTTCTTATTTTTGATGTGTTTTATTTGATTCAACCTATATATATATATATATATATATATATATATATATATATATATTACATGACTAAGTAAAATATTTTTATTTTTAAATATAATTTTAATTATATACATTTAATTTTTAATGCTAATATTTTATTTTAATTATAAAATTAATTTTTATTATTTATTAAAAGATATGTGTATTTCTTAAAAAAATTATAAACATGTTATGTATGATAAATGTGTTTTGATCCATAAGAACATCAAAAATAAAATATTTTTAGTCATATGATATCTTCGCAAAGGAGTAGTACGAGAGAAGGAGAATAGAGGAGGGAGGATGTAACGACCCGACTTCTCAAGGAAGTGTAGATTAAACGGATTGTCACTGGTATGATAAAAGCAGCGGATACATACCTAAATAATACAAATAAACATCAACTAATCATAGAGGATGAACTGAAAGGAATAAGCTATTTCAATTTCAAACTAAAACCCAGTCAGGGTACAAATTCAAGGAACGAGATACAACCTCAAGTTCAATAGCGGAAGTAAATAAACAGTCATAATCAAATGGACACAACAAAGACATCAGAGTTTGGCAGCAATAAACGTGTGAACATACATATGACGATGCATGCTCAAGGTTCTAGAAATCCTTTCAAAATAATAACAAGGCACCTGTCACTCTGCACCACTTCACACTCATCGCCATCTCCTACTCAACCTACACGTAAAAAACGAAATGCGGGGCTGAGTACAAAATACTCAGTGGACACATTGCCGAAAACATTTTCATTGTAAAATATTATTGAACTGCCCAACGATAGCACATGGGGATGTTAGTGAAAATATCCCATGTCTACCAAAACATTTTATTTTCTCAAAAGCGATCGGCCGATCATTTTCTTTCACGTTTTTCTATATCTGAACATAAATCATCACCATTCGTTCTCGTAATCATATCATAATCGTACCATGCGAACTATGGAGGTGGCCACCTACCATAGACGCCGTGACCGGTCGAGGTAGCGAACCTTAACACACGGTCACCAATTGTGTACACAATCCCGGGTAGCCATCTGCTAAACCCGTGCATGTTTTAGTTGCCGTAACAACATCGTACCACATTGGATATACCAACCAATTCTCAATAACAACCTCAGATATGGCAACAACAAAACGTAAATATTTGGCAGTCAATAATCATGCATGTAGTTCGAAACATAAATATTTCATAAAGCTTTAATAACATTAAAACATGCTTTGAAGTATATGCAATATCATTTTGTTTAAGAAAGTCCACACTATGTGTGTAGGGATTCTTTATAAGTAAGAAAGTTCACCTCAAGAATTGACCTTCTTGAAATATCTACTAGCAATCCTTTGTCGTTTTCGTTTACGTCCACGCTGGACCTTGTCAACGTAAGAAATATAATTTAGTACATCATTCGTTTCTTTCGAGAAGCATCTCTAATATTCAACGAATTCGATATCTTTTAAGTCTTAGTTCCTTGGTTTTAGGATTTTCGTCATCGATATGACTCGGTTAACAATCTATATATCGTATATTCTATTCGTCTCGCCATAACGATAGGTGACACTTTGTCGTTGCATTATTCTCTTCCATCGATGTTTCTCCACGTCGTTTCGTATAATTTATGAATCTTAAGCTCATAAGTAATCTTCGTCGTTTGTTAACGTGTATCGACAATTTCGAGTTCTAATCCTTCGTTCATTACCAATAATTCTTCGCCGCGTTTCTCACCTCACACATCCCACATATTCTATCAAAGAAACCAATATCGATACTACACGATTAATAAGAATTTCTCTTACTTTAATCACCTTTTAATAATCATTTTATAAATTTAAGTTACTTAAATAATATTTTCTCAAGCATACTTGACATAATCAACTCATTAATATTTAATTAAATCTCTAATTTAATTAAGTAAATCCATAATTAAAGATTAGTTAAATGGATCAATTTAAAAGTCTAATAATATTTGATTAATCAATCAAATAATTTAATTCATCTTAGATATCCACTAATCATGAATTAATTCTAATCATATCTATTTAGCAATTTACTTAAGGTCCATCTCATTACATAAATAAATCACTTAAAATAATAATTCTCAAATTATCCCTTAACATAATTATTTAATTATGTTATTCAATTTCTAAAAAATAGACTTTATTCAATCTCAAAAATTTAATTTTAATAGATCATAGATAAATAACTCAAGTTCATTATCAATTTAAATTCTTAGCCCAACATTCAAAATAAATCTAAGCCCACCTTAGAATTAATTAAAGCTCAATTTAGTATAATTCTCGGCCCATTTGATAATTAAAGAAGTGAAATAGAAACAGGCCCATAACTATTTTACTTCCTCGGCCCAGTCATTAAAATAAAACTAAGTCCAAATCACTATATTTAGTCCACAGCCCATCTTCCTTTTTTTTTTTTATCTTCGGCCCATAATCAAAGCCTAAACACAAGTAATTAAATCAATTATTTTCGGCCCAAAGAGCAAGCCCAAACACACAAAACAAATGAAAACCCTAGCAGCCCCCCCTCATTTCTCTCTCGCCTCACCCCTCTCGGTTCACACACACTCACGCACACACGCGGTGCTCACACACACACGAGATCGCCGCCGCCTCCACATCCGGCCGGCCACGTCGCCGGTCGGCGACCTGCGCGGTCGCCGCCATCGTCACGGCCTCCTCCCCTCTCTTCACTTCTCTCGCGCACGGACACATATACAAACACACACACAGTGCACGTCTCTCTCTCTCTCTTTCAATTTCTGCCGCTGTCGCGGCCTTCCATTCCGGCGACGTGCGTCGCCGCCGTCTCCCTCTCATCCAACTATCTCTAGACTAAACAATGCAGAGGATTTCATTTCAAAAGAATATCCAATTTCGGAAATTCGTCCTTCCCCCATCTCGGCGAGATCGCCGCCTTTGACGCGGTGCTTCTCCGTCTCCGGCAGGACACGTCGCCGATCGGCGAGTTGCACAGCCACCGCGACCTCTTCTCCCCGCTCTGTTCTTTCGCGACACACACAAACTCCCTTTCTACCGCAGCCGTTCTCTCTGTCTCCGGCCGGCAAGCCGTCGTCGGCGAGCCTCACCGCCGCCGCCGCGACCTCAGCCTCATCCTTCTCTCTCTCGGTTCCCTCGTGAACCGACGCACACACGCACACGAACCTCTCTGTTCTTGCACAACAGATACACACACACGCACACTCTCTTTTTCCCTTTCTGCCGCCGACGTCTCCTCGTCTCTGGCGAGCACATCTTCGGCGGCGAACCGCACCGCCTCTGTTTCGAGCGCACCCCAGCTGCATCGTCGTCGCTTGCAGTGTCGCCGTGTGCAGAGCCATCGCCTAGCTGTGCCGCCGTGCTCCAACTCGGGGCCTCCTCTTATTCTAGATGCCACCGCGTCGCTTGGCCCTTGCTCCAGCCACCACGTTGTGCCTCATTCACGCCGTCGTCGACCGCTGCTCTGCCACCGCCGCCAACCGACAGCCGAGCCCTAGTGGCTCGGTCAAAACACTACAGCGTAGGTTCGAAATTTGTTCTCTAAGTTCTGAAGCCCCTAAATTTATATGCATAGAAGATGATCTTATATTGTTGTCTGTATGTTCTTGTATTAGATTGGATTTTGTTGTAGAAGAATTTGGTTTTGTTGAGGATGAACTATGTCATTTGTATTCATAAGAATGTTGATATGTTGTTGTGTATTAATTATTACAGAGCATATAAAATTCTTCTGTTGTTATTTCTTCTAGAAATTGAATGCATTAAACTGTAATTGGACGAAGTTGAGTGATATAGAACCTGAATGGAGTAGGTTTTGCCTTGCTGTGATTCTGCTTGAATGTGGTATGTTTGTGGGTTTTTGTTGATGGATCGAATTATCTTCAAGCTGGATTTATGACTTTTGTTCTTATTTCTCCTCTGTGTCCGATCCGTTTGTAAGAGGGAGATGTGGTTTGCCCAATTAACCAAGAGAAGGTAAAAGGGAGCTTGCATTATAGTTTTCCATAGGATTCTTTGATAGAATGATGAGGTTTGAATAAAATGATTGGTATGTTGAGAAAAGTGGAGGGTTGTGGGGAATATGAAATGATGTAGTTTGATTAGATAATTTATCTAGTATAAAATATCTGGTTCGATTTTTAACTGTATTCATTCACCGACATTCGTTTAAATTTTCTCATTCGAAAAGAAAGTTGAAACGTCGTCGTTATAAATTTTTAATAATCGCTCTAAACTCAAACCTCGATTTAGCTAAATAAATTAATTAATCGAAGTTTTAAATTCTCGGGATATTATAGAGGAGGAGATGACATGCAAAAATAATAATTTTTTTATCTTTTCTTAAAAAATAATTGTTTTATTTTATGTGCATTTTTTTTTATCAATTTCTAAAGATACGTTGATTGGTCGGAAAATTTGAGATGAACTATTAAGTGAATAATAGAGATAAATACATGCTATGTTTGTAATTTTAAGTGTGTAATTTTTTAAAAATTGTCTAAAAAGTCACTGCGGGATCAAATTTATGCCATAATTTTAGAATACCCTTTTTATATTTGATATATTTACTATACAAATAATGAATATCCACATACTTAATGTTACAAATTTTAAAAATATGATACTCGGAGATATGCTAGTTTCATATTAAAGTTGGAATCAAGATAAAAATAGTAGCATTCATTAATTAATTAGTATTGATTTTGATTTAAATATATGATCATCTTGGTTTTATAGTATACAAATTTGGACGGCGAAGAGAACCCACAACCGTTGAATTTGCATCCCCCCTTTTGAGTTGGGGAAGGGAAGCAATGGAAATTGAACAAAAAATGTGAAATACATACAAGATCTCATCAGAAGAGGATATAAATTGTTCCTTTAGGTGGTGTTTACTTTGCATGATTAGATTGAATAGATAAAATTAATCCAATCTAATCAAGTGTTTACTTTTAAAAATTAATATTTGAGGATATCCCAAAGCCCGGGATTATTTTAATCCTTTGAATTGTTCTTCATTAATTTTAATCCAACCAATATAGGTAGGATTGGAATAATCATCCAAATAAAGAGAAATTTATTTATCTCACTTTTAATCCTTCACTAATTCTTTGTAGTAAACAAAGGATTGATAGATAAAAATTATCTTATCACACATTTAATCCATCAAATAATCAATCATTCCAAATGCTAATCATGCAAAGTAAACACTCCCTTAGTATTCATATATATTTCATATAGTCCCATCTCATGCAAACACATGAATGCAATGCCAAGTAAAGCTAAGACTTGGCTATAATCCATCTGTTTTCTTTAATAACCAAAAATACTGTCAAAACATGTACAGAAGAAATCTAAGATTAGGTTTAATAGATAATACAAATCCAGCTCCAAAGCAAGTAAGCAAGATCACAAGTACTTTTTATTATTTGGTTGGATAAATAAATTTTTAAAAGGATAATGCTGTCATCTTTGATTAAGATAGTAGAAAATATAGATACCTTTCCAAGGGTAGTATTGATGCATCATTTTGTGTTGTCACGCTTCTTGGGGTTATGGAATCTTTCCGGGAGAGGTTTCGGTTCCCTCGTCTCCCTGTCAAACCCACGGAGACATGCAAATCCTGTTTGGTGCTGTTTTTGTAAGTAGCCATACACTCATGTCATGTCCATAGGAAAGAATATATATATTTTCAAGTTGTCGAATGCTTACCGCTCTTGAAGCATCTCTGGACTTCAACACATGTCATGCCTGCATTTCCAAGAAATTCAAAAGACCTATTCTATATATATAAGCTTCCAACACAATTAGGTATTCTAACCTTTGCATATTGATGACATACTGGATCCACAATATAAAGTCGTGGACGAGAGATTCATTAGCGACGCCCTTGGAACCCTAATCGGAACTTCACTAGAATCATAATCAGCTAAAACCTGCTCGGTACGTAAAAGAGGACTATTACCTTTTTTTACTTAAAAGTATGCTCGATTACACGATGAATAAGCATATAAGTAACCTCATTAGCTTGGAAAAATGTCCCATTCAGTGGGAATGTTCCTCTAGTTGCTGTCCGGGAAGGTATCTGAACATATATAGTTGCACTTGCATAATTAAATTTAGATATTTAGAGCGTATCAATAAAATTACATTTCAAATTTATAAATATCTCTAACCAGAAATGTCCCATAAACTGCATCTTCCTCTGGTTCCTTTCCAAAACTTTCTGAACCAAAGGAATAAACCTCGTTATGATCTTGTACCTAAATTATACAAGTTAACGATTTTAACGATCTACCTGGGGTCCATAGGGCAAGTAGATACGGACATGGGTCGTCGTCATGTGCTCTTAACTCTAGCTGCAGAATGGAGACTTGTGGTTAGCAAGTCCTCCAAAATAACTTATACCGTAAAGTTAACATCCACATTCGAGGCAACTACCTCTGCCAGAAGACCGTGACCGTTTGGAAGCACATATCTGTGATCAATATTCATGAAAGGAAATCACAAATTAGTCAAGCTAATCAAATGTTAGACCTTTGCAGCGATAGCTCGTGTTGATGAAATGATTTGTGCATACTTACACTTGATGCTCAGTCCTCAAAGAGGTTACATTCTTCTTTTTCTTGATCACTGGGATGGATGCCCTTTTTGACGTACGAAACCTAGTTATAGGCCTTAGAAGTCCATAATCTTCCATGTCCATTTCCCCAAGCCCAGATTTTACTTCAGCACTACATGCAATTCATTCACCAAAATCAGTTTATGTACATTTTTCTGACTTCGTGAAAATCAACATGGTATTAGTTACTCTTTTTCTGATGATTTTCGTATACAAACTATACTGGTTGAACAGATTCAGTGCAAGCAAACCTTGCTTGAATGGAGGCGAAGTGCCTGCATTCTGCTCTCATCGGGCACTCATAGCAATTTGGGTCTCTTTTTGTACAAATTGCCTGCAAAGATTTAATAATGTTTTATATCAATTTTTTTGAAAATCAAAACTGTTAAGCTTCCATGTATACACACATATCGTGCATTTATCTCTAAAATACCTTGCCAAAAGTGATGATCTGGCAGTGTAGTTCATACCTGCATTGGGTACGAGAGCTCTTAAAGAAATAATGTTCGGTATTCAAACACTAAATAAAGAACATTTTAGGGCTGGCTGCATGTTCTTACTGCATTGCCCACTCGAGATGAGATAGACGCGGCCAAAGACACATCTGAATGGAGTTCAACTTTTTGGGATACCTAAACCATGCTACTAATCAACACAAAGTGAAAGCAAATGAATGGAACAGTGAAAAGTAGTAAATATATAGAGTTGAACTCTTCTCCTTCTCCAAGTTTCTTTGGGGTAACCCATCCCAGACGTAAGGCCACTCGTCCAGCATTCCTGTCAATCTAATCGAGAAAGAAGTAGTTTTTACATGTTTATGATCACCAAAGGCATAATATACAAAGAGAATCTTACTGGGAATGCTTTCTGTCGAAGGGTTAACAAGCGTATGCACTCCACACTCTTCAGCCCCAGCCCATATATGCTTAACAAGTATTCCCTATAACGCGAGACTTGAGCTATTTGACTATTCTAATTAAAACAAACCAATCTATTCATTGCAGAAACGGTTAGTGGGTAGCTTACTTTGCTTTATGAGCTGGAACATCTCGTATCCACTCCATATCAGTGCTCCCGAAGCTTTTAACCAAGTTCTCAAGGCAATCCTGCAGAAGAAATGTAAATTCTCAGTTATACCAACTTCGAATCAGCTATCCTATGTTATGACAAACAACAACCTTTATTCGTGCAGCTAAATTTTTGTTCATTCCTCTTATCTGAATGGCTTCAGATATGTCGTTAACTCTGGCCATCCTAACCAAGTCCCAATCTATAGCCTCTAATGTTTCCAACATTTTGTTTTCACTGTGATATTTAGAGCAACAATCCTTCAAAACATTCAAGAGAATGGGATCATTTTTGGTCTTGATTCTCTGTCTTGGAATCTTGGAACATCCATCTTTCTTTCCACATTTCGTCTTCTGCTCGTTTCTTCTACTCACTCCGACTGCTTCTCTTGGAAATTTAGCGGCTAGCGACATGAAGGCCGAGCTGCATAGAACTTAGAAGAATGAAGAAGTTGCTGCGAGTTTTAGAAATCAAAATGGAGGCTCTCGTCTTGGTTTCAAGTCGACCTTGAAAGAGCATCATTCACGTTTTGTGCGAGATATGCTCCCACTATGGAGTCCGTAACCGACCCTCTCCACTCGGAAAATTCTCTTTCACCTGCGAGAAATGTTTTCAAAATTATACAAAAATAATCAAAAGAAAACCTAGCTAAATATTAAATGGATGAAGTAAGTTCCTTGGATATCGCGCATGCAGGTAAGAAACAAGCGAATCTGCCTATCAAATGATTCCTTCTCCCTCTTCTGGCAATCCCTTTCTTCTTCAACCTGCTTTCTCCTTTGATATACGACAAGAGGAGTCCGAGGGGGATCATCTTCCTCAACTTGACTATAATGATCATTTGTTTCTTCCTCAAACATTAGATCATTTCGTGCTCTTCTTTTAAGATCAAAATTCAATGATCTGCAACATCTCCTTTTCTTAGTATCCGTAGCATTGATATCTGGTGTTGCGGGTGCAACAACTTTGGATACTTCTCTGTGTCCTAATAATGGGGTCGGAGCAAATGCCGAAAGCAAGCAGGCTACTTGTTCATCCTCGGAGACATTCACATTCGCTGAATCATGTCCTATACAAACACAAGTTTTCTTCTTCTTCTTCTTCTTCTGGAAATACAACACAAATGCATGCTGTAATCTTCTCACGCATACATAATCAAAACAATTTTTCAGAATGGTGCTACAGGTGCTTTCTTGTGATAATAATTTTGGGATTATATATAAACTCTTTTTTGTGTGGAGAAAATGTAACATAGAGTATTATAAATGCAATTTGTGATACCATTTCTATTTCTGGTTTCTATCTTGCTTCGCCAATGATGCCTTGTATAAGCTGCAAATGCAAAAGGGTAAATGCGTCACAACTAAATTTGGGCTAAAATGTTTAAATTAAAGATACAGCAGATAGTGGAACTCAATTCGCATCTCCAAACGAAGATTGCAACAAATGGAAAACGAGAGGTTGAAATTTACTAAGAGTGATATTGTTGGTCTTGCATGATTCCATCCAAGCAGGGACATCTTTCTCTGAACTCTCCCCCATTTTCTTTCTGCTCGAAACCTTCAAGGAAAGAGAAATATGGGTAAATCAAACTAAATCCTGTACATGCAAGGACCTAAACTAGCTAAAAACATTCAAGAATAGTTAAGTTTAAAACAAAGCCCACGTGCTTATATTAACTGTAGATTGTGTAACTGAATCAGATTTTCTTCAGAGTACAAAATGTAAAAGATGTATATATACATAGGAGTGAAGGGAGATCAATTGTTGACGGCAAAGAGTGGTGGTGTTAGATGGAAAATGTTTGTCTGCTGAGCTGAGCAGAGCCTGTGAATGTGGGAGATGGAAGAAGAGAGAGTAGGTGTGATATGATTTTGAAGAAGAAGGTCAAAAGGCGTGGAAGGAAATAAATTGGAGTATTTGCGCTGTCTTTTATATACTCATTCTCATCATTAATTACTCTCTCTCTCTCGTTCGATTTGATCAGTAATTTTTTTTCTAGTGTCCCATTACACTTAATCAAATTCACCATAACACTACAATATACACTAATTTCCAAATAACAAGAGTGAGTTTGGTGAGTGTGTTTTGAGAGGAGCAGTGAGGAAAAATCATAGGATTTTATCTCTTAAAATAGTAGTTCGATCATCTTGTTATTTACAAACTTGATATTTATGTTTCTCCTATTAGGTATAGGGAGAATTTGTAAACCTACTATATATATAGTGGAATATTTTTGTATTTCGGTCTTGTGGTTTTCCCGATTTGAGTTTTCCACTTAAAATTTTTTTGTCTCACATTTTATATTCTACATCAAATTTGATTTCTTGGTTTGGTCCCATTTTTCAATCCAACAAACAAGGAAGGAATTATCATTGGTTCTTGATAAATCTAGTATATGCAGATATGTGAGATTTATGTAAAGTAGTAAAAACACAAGCGCTTTTACGTGGTTCGATCGTTAATGAGATCTACGTCCACGGAGGAGTGATTCCTCAATACTTTCACTATGTTTTGATTACAAAGTGAGTATAGCTAAAGCTCTTAGTATTCAAGAAGTTGCTAACCCTTTACCTTCAATCTAACTCCTATTTATACATGTCGAGAGCTCCTAAAGGCGTGCCCATTCCTCCATTGGCGGGACTCTTCCGGGCGTGTGGGGCTCTTCCTCTCACTTTGTAGGGATGTTTAGCCTTCAGTGCGCCACGTGGAGGTGGCGCGACTCAGTTCAGGGGGTGATTAGGGTTTGCCTTGGGCTTAACGCGTGGGCCTCTACTAATGTCGAGACCCAGCTCGTTTGGGCTGTCGGTGGGCTTGAGCGGTTGGGCCATATCCCATCATAGCCCCCGAATAGTCGAGTAATGACCGTGCCGAGGTGAAGTGAAGAATGCGGCGTTCGGGTAGGATGTTGCTCGGCCGATCTTGTTCTCGAGGTTTTCGATCTCTTTGGTGTCGATTTGATCGGTTCGCTTGGATTGAACCGAGGTAGGCGGTCCGCTGGCGGGCGGGCGCCGCTTGTTGGGGACCGAGTGGAGTCGCCGGTCGTTTGGCGAAGATGTGCCGCGAAGGAAGTCAAGTCGACACGGATAGGGACCCTGTGACAGGTTACACCGAGGTCCGATCCGGGCGGCTTCGCTCTTACGGAGGATGCCGAGGTCGGACACGGGGACAGACACGGATAGAGATATCATCTTTGGATGATACCGAGGTCCGTCCTGAGTGACACCGCCCTCCTAGGGGATGCCGAGGTGTGGCCTTAGCGATGCCGACTTCTAGGGGACGCCGAGGTCCGATCTGAGGCGCCACCTTCTTGGATGTGGAAGCGGACGAGGTCCGAGGTCCGAGGTCCGAGCCGTATGAGGTCAACGTAATCATCACACGATCTGAGTGGCGGTCTGTCTTACCGTAGAGTACGTCATACGCGCTAGGCGGCAGTTGGGCGATCGAACCGCGTGCGCGCGTGAACTCTACATCCAATCGCGGGTAGGCATGTGTGGAAGTTGAAACGGCCGTTTTAGGCGCCACTTGCCCCATAAATAGGCCTAAATAAGGCAACTGTTCACTTTCTTCTTCCACACTTGCATCAGAGATTATACTTTTCGAAAATCTTCCCACTTTTTCTGAACTTGTTGAAGGAGCTAAACATCTCATCGAAAAGTAAGTATGTATTCTTCATCTTCTCCTTCTCGTTCTGAAAATTCTGGTTCTGCCTCGGTTTCTGGCCGTGTGCCTTCCGATATAAAGGATTATATGTGCTATAACCGCCTGGGTAAGTCCATAGGGCTTAGTGCTAGGGTCCCGCCGGTATCATCGGTATGGGACGGACTTAGGGTTGGCGTGGCGAGGTCGAGGTTGACGCTGGAGGAGCTTTTTGAGGTAACGAGGGAATACCGTATTCCGGAGGAGGCGTGGTGGTGCCTGCCGCGACCGGATGATAGGGCGATGGCCCCTCCGGAGGGATTTATTACCGTGTATGTAGATAGCTTGATAGCTGGCCTTAGGTTTCCTTTGGCCCCAATTTTCCTTAGCTTTCAAGAATACTTCGGATCCCGTATGTCGGTGACCTCGAATTCCATTAGGTCGGTGGTGGGGCTAGGGGCTGTCCTGCTATGGCGTTGGGAGGAGTTGTCCTTCGAGGTGTTGATGCGCTTTTTTAGCGTCAAGGCCATAGGAGGGGTGTACTACCTGTCTCATCGGCAGAAGCTTAAGATAGCGGCTCCCTTGAAGGTGTGTCCCATTGGCAGAATAAGTATTTCTTCCTGCGGGTGAGGGGCGTCCGGGTATGAGTGGGGCCTCGATGCGATGAAGGACTCAAAATCGAGCCCCGGGCCACATGGAGGAGGTCTTGAGCAACCTTGTGAGATTTTATCCATAAGTTTCACCGAGGACGACCAAGAAGGCGGTGAGTGTTTATGGGTCGGAAGCGTCGGGATCGGGTGCGGGCGGGGTGAGGCATCCCATCTCCTTAGTCCTTATAAGTCGATTTTCTTTGTGCTAACACGACTTTCTTATGTCATGCGGTGAAGCTAGCAGGCAAGAGAAGGGCTCACGATCGCCGAGCGAGCCTCCAGAAGAAGAAGGCGGTGGAACTACCTGGCGTCAGAAGAAGGTCGACGATATCAGCCAACTGATGACGGGGCCTCAGGCGGGGTCCAGCCCGGCACCGGAGTCGCGGCCTCAGGGCCGCCTCGAGTACGGGGTACCGCCCTCCAGCTCGGTCACGCCCCTCCCCGAGGTACAAAGTTCTTCCACATTTGGATTTATCCGCTCTGCAATCTGTATTAACTTGTGTTGCTCTTTTTAGGGTGCGAGCTCGGTGATGGGGGCCTGCGGCGTCTTCGGGGGGGCTGATCGCCACGGGCTGGTCGTGAGAGCTCGGCCGGTATGAGGTATTGGGCGGGAGCTTCTGCTGCTGCACGGCGGATGTTGATGCCTCTCGTGGCGGCTGCGGGCGCCGAGGCCGAGGTTCTTCTTGAGGCCGCCCTAAGAAGAGGGCTTGGGCTTGGAGGCCGCCTGGGGAGCTCGAAGAGGTTCGCGAGGAGGTGGCCGGGGTGAAGAAGGAGCTCGCGGACGAGAGGGGTGCTCGGCTGGCCGATCAGGGACCCCTGCTGAGGGCCTTTGCCAGCAAGCTCATCGAGTCGGAGAGTTTCTCGGGCTTTATCACCGAACTTGCCGCCGTGCTCAAGCCCAAGGTGGTGTCAGATCACCTGGGGAAGCTGGCGGCCGCCATGCCTGACTTCGACAAGGTCAAGCACGGCTGGACCGAGGTCGACCTCCGAGAGCTGAACAAGGCTTACGCCCGGGTGATCTCCGGGGTTGGCTCCTTCCGGTCTTTGGAGGCCTGGCGTCGATCCGATCCTTCTGACGGCTGAGGTCGTCGCCCAGTGCAAGGAGGATGAAGATCCTGAGCTCCAGGAGCTACTTGCCGAGGTGCGGGCCGAAGCTGAGGAGGAGGAGGAACCGAGCTCAGAGCTTCCTCCCGGAGGGGCCTTGACTGCAATGACAAAGTGCAGTGGAGGCCGGCGAGCCGGCAAAACTGGTCGGTGGGCCTAATGTAATAAGTTGAGCTAGGGGTCGATGGGACCCTTAGCTTTGTAAACATTTCCACTTTATGAATAATAAAAGTTGCGACTTCTGAAATGTGTGTTGTCCTTATATTTTTAGCACTCTACTTCTCCATACCTCGGGCTCGACCATGACTTGTTGACTAAGCTAAAAGAGGTCCGGGGTGCCTTGGCCGAAAAGGACGAAGAAGTGCTGTTCGGAGGCCGATCGCGGCCCGAATCGGTTTTGGCGGCATGGATATCAGCTCGGCGTCGTCTGCCGACCTGAGAAAGAAGTTGAAAGAGGCTAATTGTGAGGCGGCTCGCCTCCTGGCGAGAATGAGGCTCTCAGGTTAAGGATCGTGCATCTCGAGGTCCAGGGGGCGGACTTATCTGCCGACGTTATCCATGGGCGCTGATGCGGTGTGAGGAGGAGCTCGGTGGCGAGAGGCGCACAGTCTCAGGAGCACGCCGAGTATGAAGCGGTGATCCACCGATGTGGCGGCGCCACCATTTCGAAGTCGATGGCGGGTCCGAGCTGCCGTGGTGAGGATGGTGTTGAGGGATGAGGAGGGGAGCAGCAGAAACTTCAAGCCTCGCCTCGACTCGTGAAATGCCTCGAGATCTATGAGATCGTCCGCAGGCGTCGCCTGCCCAAGGCTAGTAGCAAGACCGCTGCCGACCCCACCAGTGTTAGAGTTGAAGAACCTGATGATGGGGCGGTTATCTTGACTCACGCCAATCTTGAGGCTACTTGGTCATTGCACTGGGCGCCTCGTGGCCAGCCCGGAGCTCGGAAGAAGAGGACATCGAGTCCACCGGGGTCAGGAGCAGGTCGGAAGCGCCAGAGGTCGGCTCGGGGGCGGGGACGCGGCCGGGCGACCCAGCCAGGGGAGAAGAGTCCAACCTCGGCCCCTGGAGCTTCTACCTCGGGTGGGCGTGTCGAGCTGCGCGCTAGCGCCACAGGTATGCCTCGGGACGCTGAGTCCCATTTCAGGTCGGGCGCCCACGAGGTGCGCGTAGAATGTTCGAGGCGGGTTCTTGGGATGCCGCCTCATCGGTCGGGTTGAAGGCACCGAGTTCATTCAGTGTTCATCGCCGACACGGAGATTTTGTTCGAATGGTGTAGCTTGGTGAGTCTGTTGGATTTGTATCTTGGCGGTTTGGTTGAGCTTGTATCTGATGTTTCGTTACCACTATTACAATCTCCTATCTCGAATTGAATACTTGATTGCATATATCGTGTCCCTTATCTCATATATAAGTTAGATCATACGGTGTGTAGAAGATCACGTAAGTGCGTATGATTGGTCGAGCTTTAATGAGATATAAAAGTTTCACTGGTGAGACAACTTAAGGACGAGTTGTCGGTTTAGGCTGCACTATAGATAAGAAGTAACTTGACTTAGTTGCTTGTTTATGTCTTTGATGCGTCTCGGCGTATTGAAGGATCACGGTGAGATGTGCTCTTCTTTCGACCATCGTGAAGAACCAAGATCTCGGTGACTTACGATGATCTAAACCTCGATAAGGTATTAGGTGAGTATGAGTTCTTGACCATCACTTTGACTTGTTATGAGTGAGGTTATATGTTCTAACCAAGATTCTCCGCATCTTGGGTGGTGGCGATCTTGTGTGTCACGCTAGTTATCATGTCAGTCACCGTATCCGTTTAGGATGATGGCGCCCCTTAAGGAGCTCAAAGGTTTATTGTACTAAACCTGCGGGTTGAGTTAGCTCAAGTACAATAATAAGGTTGAGTGGTACTACTTAAGGAAATGAAGTTATTGTCGTTTAAGCGATGATTGCTATAAATGATTAATGGACGTTCGATATCTTAAATCTGAGGATTCGTAATGTCTAAGTGCAAGCCCGACTCAACCCGGTAATAAAGGGTAAGTCGACATTCTTTCTCTAGTGGCATGATCGAATGTTTATAAATTAATTTATGTTACAATTTGAACATAAGATAATTAATTTATTTGAGGCCCATCTTTATTCCTTGCATTTGATCCACTGGTGGCCCGTCCAGGCCCGTAGTGAGGAAAATCGGCCCCTTATGCTCCCAAAGGCAAGATTTTATTCTCTTTATCCCACAAGGATATTATTATATTTATGGTATATGCATAGATCCTTTCCATATAAGATTATGGTAATAATCACGAGTATGGAAATAATCCTTAGAGTATGGAAATAATCCTAAGATTATGGTAATTTTCCATATAGAATTATGGTAATTTCCATATAGGATTATGGTAATTTCCATATGGGATTAAGGTAGTGCATTATAAATATAAGGTATGAGATAAAGTCTAGGTTAATGCTCACATAATTGACCTAGAATTTTCGGCCCCCTCATAGCATTCTTGAGAGTTTTCGAAAATTAGGAAGTGAGAGCAAAGGGTGATTTTTCCGAAGCATTCTCCATAGATCGTTCTCACTCGACGTTGGAGATTGGGCAATCGGGATACGCCCGAAGGCCAAAGCACGAGTCCGATCCGTTCGATCCATTCATCTCGTTCCATCGACCTCTTGGATCAAAGGTAAACACGTGAAACGATTAATTATATAGGCGCATGCTGGGTTTATAATCAATGTATGGTGAATTAAATATCCAAGATGGATCCTCGGGCGAGGGTTAACATATGTTTTCCTACAATTGGTATCGAGCACGGGATCGAGAATCTTGGCTCTGTTGGATTAATTCATGTTTGATTATTACGTGCGTTTATTTAATTGTGGATCCATCGTTCATCGTGGCTCGTTTATTGTTTTGTTGGTTTTGTTTTACACCACGAGAAAATCCGTGGTTAGATTAGATTTTATACGTAAATCTTATACGTAAAAGAAAACGAAGAAGAAACGACGGAAAAGCAGGTCTCTGGCGGACCCACAGGTCAGTTTCATGGCGAGCTCATTGTCGCGAGGGCGATCGGGGGGCGCGGGCGGCGGGCGTGCGTTCGCGACGAGATCCTGGCGCCACGCAGCGGCGCGAGTGGTCGCGAGATTCGGGCGTGAAGCAGCGGCGAGCGAGCTAGCGGCGGCGGGCGCGCGTTCGCCTGAAGAAACCCGGCTTGGCGGCGAACTTCATGATCGCGGTTTCGGCTGGCGGGCGACGACATCTCGGCGATTGTTCGGTGCTCGGGCATGGCGGCGCGCAGCGCAGCTCGGCGGTCGCGGTCGCATTAGCGACCGCGAGGTAGCCCGCGAGGACACGCAGGCGGCGGCGTCTTGGAAGGCTGGCGGTGGGCTTTGCCCCAGCGGCAGCGGCCTGGCATTGGGCCGACCCGGCCCGGACGTTTTCACCCCAACCCATTTTTCGGTCCGTGCCCGTGCACGCGAGGCCCATTGTTGAATCCGGTCCGTGCGCGTGCACGCGAGGCCGTTCAGTTTAATTTCGTACTTTGTAAATATATGTAATAGATTAGACATGAATGTGCGGGTTTCACGATTGGAGCGCGATGAGCGTTTTATTTTATTTTATCGTTCATATGCATGTCGTGGATGTTTAAATTATGCGGTAGCATGCTATGTATGTTTATATTACGTTGATGTGTTTTACGTAATTGGATGCGCATAGTAAGCATGCTAGGTTTAATCGCGTTTATCAAGCTTTTTAGAATTCTGCGAGCATGTTTTACATGTTGAGTTCTATAGAAAAGCATGCTAGGATACGTGATCTGCATGGACAAACCTTTTGAATAAAAAGACTAAGCAAGCAACCCGACAAATTAATTTTCAAATTAAAATGTCAAGACCTCCACCTTTGATCTCTAAACAAAGTGAGACGACTTTGTGAGTGGCGATCCACCGCGTGGCTTGCTTGCTTTGTTTATCATAAGTTTGTTAGATGAGATTTCTAAATAAAACTTTTAAATCTATTGAGAAGTGGGAGTTTCATGTGTAGCGTCCACAGCGTGGCTTGCATGTGCTATTTTCATAAGTTCTCTAGAGATAGATATAAAAGAGATAACAAAAGAATTTGAATTGGAAGCGGTATGGTCAGAGTGAGTATGCCAATTCTAAGAATTCATTCTGTTTGTTAAAATTGTGGTCAATGCTTAGACATCACCTCAAGTACAACTTCCATGAAGTCCCTTCTTGCGATAGTGATGTGGTCTAGTAAGGTCGATCGTTAATTTCATTTGTCATAAGGATAAGTTGACATGAATTGAAATTAAGCGACTAAAAGGTATATTTTAGTGCAGTCGGGGGTTCGTGTGTAGCGATCACACGCGTGGCTTGCATGTGGGATTCCTTGGGCGATTGGAGGTTTGATTAATATTGTTTTATCAAAGGTTACAATATTATTATTCACGAATTATTTGCGATCGTATGCTTATGTGTTTACATTATCGTTTCGGATATGTCTCTTACGCCGATTATCAATATGCTCGCACAAAATCAGTTATCCGGTCCAAATTTTATCAGTGGAAGCGAAACATGGAATATGTTCTTATCATTGAAGAACACATGTTTGTTCTCACTACTCCTAAACCCGATGCCTTCTTGGCGCATCGACTAATGAGCGGCGAGTCAAGCGGACTTTGGAATAAGTCGAACAATATGGCTAAATGCTATATGATGACTACTATGTCCAAAGGCTTGCAGTGCAAACATCGATCGATGGTGACGCGACGATATTTGGTCGAGTCTCGAGAGTAAGTTTAGGCGGTCGGATCGGACGATCGCTTCCACACAATGAGAGAAATCTTGGCGTGTAAGATGGAAGAAGGAAGTTCGGTCCATGAACATGTCTCCCACATGACTCATCTCATGGATAGTCTTGATCGGTTGGGAGGAGGTATTGACGGTGACAAGGTCGATATCATCCTCAATACATCGCCCAAGTCTTTTGAGAACTTTCGGCGTGAATGCGATCATGAGCAAGACCGAGTTTACACTTAGTCGGTTGCTTAATGATCTCGTTGATGTGGAAGGAGTTATGGGAAAAGGAGCACATGCTCTTGCTAGCACATCTAAGGGCCCAAAATTTTCGTTTGCAAAATGGAAATAGAAAAGGGGTACCAAAGGTGGTAGAGGCGAGGAAATAGTGGGAGTAATGGGAGCAAGAACATGGTTGCCAGGAGGCTTGAAGAAGCCAAAGGAGAAGGCAAGTGCTTCAAGTGCGGTGGGCCCGGGCATTGGAGGCCAAGTGCCCTATGCTCAAGGCTCAAGTGCGCTGTTTGCTTTAAACGGAAACATGTTTAGCGACTTGTTCTACCCATTCTTGGGTAGTAGATCTGGCGCAATGATCATGTTTGTTACACCTGCGGGGGTTCTGCGCGACAAGGGAGCTGTTTGATGGCGAGATAACGATCTTCATGGGCACGCGGCAAAAGTCGAGGCCGTTGCGGTTGGAGATGTTACTTTATGTTTTGAGAAAACAGTTTTAGTTTTAAAAGGCGTTTTATATGTGCGGATTTTCGACGGAACCTTGTTTACGTTTGAAATTATTTACTCATGGATATTACATTATTTTTGATAGTGGTGTTTCTATCATAAGAAATGACGAAGTTATACGTGTTGGCACGTTATATAATTAAGCTTTATACTATTTACGCCAAACATAATACCTATAACTATGTTGCATCTTCATCAAACCCAAAAGAGAAAGTTTTCTTCAGAAGATGACTTTACTTTCTCTCGGCATCTTAGATTAGGTCACATCAATCTAAAAGGATCCAAAGGCGGCTAAGAATGGGCGTTGGGTAATCTCACGGTTACTCGTTCGGTCTGCGAATCTGTATAGAAGGTAAGATGTCGACCGGACCCTTCAAAACGAAGGGTTATAGAGCTAAAGAAATGTTGGAGTTAGTCCATTCGACACTGTGTGGACCGATGTCCACACAAGCTCGTGGAGAATGCAGTATTTTGTCACTTTCATTGACGATTACTCAAGGTGCGGATACGTATACCGCTTCACGCGAAGTCCGAATGCTTTGAAATTCAAAGAGTTTAAGGCGGAAGTGGAGGCGAAGCTAGGTAAAGTATCAAGTCATTGCGTTACGATCGCGATGGCGAATACCTCGATGTGAGTTTATGGACTATCTAGTGAAGTGTGGGATTACATCCCGGCGACTTCACCGGGCACACCACAAACAAAATGGTGTGTCGGGAGGCGAAGAAATAGGACTCTTTTGAAATGGTTAGATCAATGATGAGTTATGCAACATTGCCTATTTCGATTACGGGGTATGCCTTAGAAGCAGTGCATACTTGCTAAATCTAGTACCGTCAAGTCGGTCGAAAAGACCGCTTTCGAGTTGTGGTTTGGTAAGCCCGGTTTAAACCACATAAGGATATGGGCGATCAAAGCTGCGTCTTTGAACAAGAAGGCCGACAAGTTGGAGGCTAGATCGACGCAAGGGCGTTTATTGGCTATCTAGAGGAGCGAAGGTGGTTTATTCTATAGTCTAAGGATCGGAAGGTCATTATTAGCACTAATGCCCGATTCTTAGAAGAGGATTATATGAAAATCATAAGTCCAAAGTAGAAATCATTCTTGAGAATTGAAGATGATTGTATTCCACCACCGATTAGGCCAAAGTGCGAGATGTCGAGTCAGTGGGAGGATCGACACGGATACTTCAAGAAATTGAAGTGGGTCGAGTTCCATTTGGAGATACCGACCGCATAAGTGGTACCTACACGACAAGTTGTGCAAGTTAGAGAACCACAAGTATCTGCACCCACCGTTGCCATTGTGCTGTAGAACCTCGTCGAGTGGGAGGGTTGTTCGTCAACCCGAGCGATTTATGTTCGTGGGTGAATCTTGGTTTAGTCAGCAGACGAACATGCGATAATCGACCCATGGACATCTGAGGCGATCTGAGATATTGATGCAAGATCATGGCACACCGCTATGGACTTAGAAATGGAGTCCATAACGGCTATGGATGTATATGAAAAGACACTCTACCGGATGGCAAGGAAGCCATGGGTAGTAAGTGGATATCTGAGAGGAGAGAGATTAGATGGAGAGGTTTCGACTTTCAAAGCCGGGCTTGTGGCGAAAGGGTACACTCAGTTGAGGGCATCGATTTCGATGAGACCTTTTCTTTGTAGCAATGCTCAAGTCCATCGAATTCTTCTAGCCATAGCACCCACTTGAACCTAGAGGTTTAGCAAATGGATGTTAAAACCGCTTTTCTAGCGGTTACCTTGAGGAAGGTAGAGACATCTATATGCAAAGCAACACGAAGGTTATGTGGTAAAGGGTGAAGAGCATCTAGTATGGAAGCTTAAGAAGTCCATTTATGGACTTAAGCGAACCTCCCGATCATGGAACTTACGCTTTGGAGGTAGTAAAGTCTTATGGATTTACCCGGTTGCTAGCGAGAGTTATGTGTATCGGTTAGATGTCAACGGTGATGTGGTATTTCTTGCACTTTATGTAGATGACATCCTTCTAGTTGGCAACAACGTGAAGTCGTTATCGGGCGTAAAGAGTTGGCTATCCGATCGGTTTCAAATGAAAGACTTAGGAGATCGTGCATTCTTGGGATCGAGGTTTACGAGATCGCAAGAAGAAAATATTGAGCTTATCTCGGGCGTCTTACATTGATCTTTGTGATTACTCGTTTTAGTATGCGAGACCGCCCGAAAGGATTGCTACCTTCGGACATGGCGTTCCTTTATCTAAAACGCGATCACCTATGACCGCAAAGGAGATAGAGGAAATGAGACAAGTTCTCACGCTCGCCGTAGGAAGTCTCATGTACGCAATCTTATGCTGCGAGGCCCGATATACGCTGTCACGGTGAGCATAGTAGCTAGATATCGATCTAACCCTGGACAAGCTCATTGGATGCGATAAAGCATATACTCAAGTACACGAAAAGGACTCGAGATTATATGCTAGTTTACCATCTGAGATAGTCTAATGCCTTTGGGTTATCTGGACTCGGTTCCAAGGCGACCGTGATGAGAAAAAGTCGACCTCGGGCTATGTGTTTACCTTGGGAGGTGGAGCCGTATCTGGCGGAGTGCAAAGCGGCGATACATTGCGGACTCTACCATGGAAGCCGAATATGTAGCGGCGGAGGCTTCTAAGGAGGCTTTATGGTTCAAGAACTACCTCATGGATCTAGATGTGGTACTGGTTTGCCCAAAGTATCATAGTTCTTGTGATAACTTTCGGTGCGATGGCAAACTCGAAGGAACCACGGACCCACAAGGCGACCAACCACATAGAGAGAAAGTACCATGTCATCGAGAAATCGTTAGGCGAGGTAGCGTCTTGATTGAAAAGATTGATCTGACGGAAAATCTAGCGGATCCATTCACGAAGAGCTGCCGCAAAAAGTCATGATGGACACATTAGAGGACTTGGATTGCGCTTGATGGCACCCACTTAGAAAGAAACTTTTGTATAAGTGGGAGAAGCAAAGTGATGGTTGTTTGTAATAGCTAGTAGAGACACATTGTATACTAAAGTTTGCTTTAGTATAAGTGGGAGATTGTTGGATTTGTATCTTTGAAAGCGTTTGGTTGAGCTTGTATACAATGTTTCGTTACCACTATTACAATCTCCTATCTCGAATTGAATACTTGATTGCATATATCGTGTCCCTTATCTCGTATATAAGTTAGATCATCCGATGTGTGAAGATCACGAGAAGTGCGTATGATTGGTCGAGCTTAATGAGATATAAAAAGTTTCACTGGTGAGACGACTTAAGGACGAGTTGTCGGTTTAGGCTGCACTATAGATAAGAAGTAACTTGACTTAGTTGCTTGTCTATCTTGATGCGTCTACGGCGTATTGAAGGATCACGGTGAGATGTGTTCTTCTTACGACCGTCGTGAAGAACCAGATCTCGGTGACTTACGATGATCTAAACCTCGATAAGGTATTAGGTGAGTATGAGTTCTTGACCATCACTTTGACTTGTTATGAGTGAGGGTTATATGTTCTAACAATTCTCGCGTCTTGGGTGGTGGCGATCTTGTGTGTCACGCTAGTTATCTGTGTCAGTCACCGTATCCGTTTAGGATGATGGCGCCCCTTAAGGAGCTCAAGGTTTATTGTACTAAACTGCGCAGTTGAGTTAGCTCAAGTACAATAATAAGGTTGAGTGGTACTACTTAAGGAAATGAAGTTGTGTCGTTTTAAGTCGAGTTGCTATAAATGATTAATGGACGTTCGATATCTTAAATACGGGATTCGTAATGTCTAAGTGCAAGCCCGACTCAACTTCGGTAATAAAGGGTAAGTCGACATTCTTTCACTAGTGGCATGATCGAATGTTTATAAATTAATTTATGTTACAAATTTGAACATAAGATAATTAATTTATTTGAGGCCCATCTTTATTCCTTGCATTTGATCCACAATTTTGGCCCGTCAGGGCCCGTAGCTAAGGAAAATCGGCGCCTTATGCTCCCAAAGGCAAGATTTTATTCTCTTTATCCCACAAGGATATTATTATATTTATGGTATATGCATAGATCCTTTCCATATAAGATTATGGTAATAATCACGAGTATGGAAATAATCACGAGAGTATGGAAATAATCCTAAGATTATGGTAATTTTCCATATAGGATTATGGTAATTTCCATATAGGATTATGGTAATTTCCATATGGGATTAAGGTAGTGCATTATAAATATAAGGTATGAGATAAACTCTAGGTTAATGCTCATAATTGACCTAGAATTTTCGCCCCTCATAGCATTCTTGAGAGTTTTCGAAAATTAGGAAGTGAGAGCAAAGGGTGATTTTTCGAAGCATTCTCCATAGATCGTCCTCACTCGGCGTTGGAGATTGGGCAATCGGGATCTGATCCGGAAGGTCAAAGCACGAGTCCGATCCGTTCGATCCATTAAATCTCGTTCCATGACCTCCCGGATCGAAGGTAAACACGTGAAGCGATTAATTATATAGACGCATGCTGGGTTTATAATCAATGTATGGTGAATTAAATATCCAAGATGGATCCTCGGGGCGAGGGTTAACATATGTTTTCCCTACAGAGTCGTGGAGGCGTGGAGCTCGGAAGCCCGAATGAGTTTGTATATAGCTTATGACTTTGTATGTAGTCGTAAATGTATTTAGACTCGTTCCGAAGTGTATATTTTCCCCCTTGAGAGGTACAAACATAGCTTAGGACTTCGTTTTGGTCGTAAATGTATTTAGACTGTATACAGAAGTGTATATCTTCCCAAATAAAGGGGCATAATTTGACGAGATCTGATCTGGATGTCTTTTGCATGTAGATATTCCAACTTAATAGGTAATCTGTATGCGTGCATGTAGACGTTCAATTTAATGAGTAGTCTGTATGCCTTGCACTGAGACGTTCAATTTAATGAGTAATCTACGAGTGCGGCGCGCGCTTAGTGAGTACCCTACTTAGTGGGTTTTTCATCTTCATAAGGGCGTCCCCTTGTGAAGGTTTAAATGTGGTATATCGAATAGATGTTCACATGTGTATAAGATGAGTGAGTGAAATATTATTCCGGAAAAACAAACGTTTTATTGAGAGATAAATAATATCGCACTTCGACAAAACAATAAGGGGACTAACATGATGCTGATCTGAAATCGAAGCTATGTAAAGTACCTCCTTAAATGAGTGATATGCCAGGTTCGGGGATAAGTGCAGGATAGGTGAGCTAGCTTGTAATCCCTTTGCCGAGGTCCTCGTGAGCAGCGGTATGGGCCTTCCATGTCGGATCCGGCTTGTTAAGGCGTTCGGCTTCTTGCTTCATTATTAAAGAGGGCGAGGTCGCCACTTGGAGTGCGGAGGCTTTGACCCTTTGTTGTAGTATCGTGCGACACGGCCCTTGTGCTTGGCCGTTTATAAAAGCGAGCTCGCGTTTCTCCTCGAGGCGTCAAGGTTGGCACCAAGCGAAAGGGGTTTCTCGTGCCAAGTCCGGGTGTGGATTCGTAGGACCGAGAGGACTTGGGGAGATTTTCAGCCAATCACCCTTAGCTCGGTCTAGCCTCTTCTTCAATCCTTGTACTGATCGTGCGGTTCGTCACCTCGGTCGACCATTCGCTGCGGTGTGTGCGATCGAGGTGGCGTTGCTCGATCTAGAGCTCTTCACACCATTCCTTGAAATTTTTATCCACGAACTGGGTGCCGTTGTCCGAGATCGAGAATGTGCGGTATGCCGCGGCGAACTATGTTCTTCCACACGAATGTCTCGAATCTTCTGGTGCTCGGTCAAGCGGGCCAGCGATGTCGATCCCCACCGCATGAAGGCCGTGGACTCTGCGGTGCTTAGATCGGTGCGGTAGCTTTTGACCGTGGGTGGCCGCGCCGGGCACTTTTGACGAGCTCGGCGAATCTTGAATGAGGTGGGCGATAATATCCCGACCTCGGCGTCTTCTTTGAGAGAGCTCGCGACCCGATGTGACTTCCACAAGACCCTCGGTGAATTTCATTGAACACGTGGTCGGCTTCTTACGCCCGAGGCATCTCGGGAGGGTTGAAGGTAAGACTTCCGGTGAAGCGCCTCATGTATGAGGTACTTACAGGATTCGCCATCATCTTTTTGGCTTCGAGCCGATCTTGAGGCGATCGCCATCTTCCGAGATAGGCCTTTATGGGAGACATCCGGTTCGGCTCTATCTCGGTGATGATGCCGACGTGGGACTCAGCGATCTTACGGAATGAACCTCCTCTTTGGTGGACTTGTTGATGTGTGACTAACTTGTCGAGGACGTCGGCTCATTTGTTTCCCCTCGTGGGATTCGATGAATCTTGAAGTACACGAATGAGGTCAACATCTCCTTTGCCTTCTCGGTATTGCTTCATTCGATCCTCCTTGGCCTCGTATCGCCTGGGACACGGTTTACCACGACACAGGAGTCTCAGAAGATCGGACCTTGTCCACTTTCAATTCCTTTGCGAGGCGAGTCACGAGATCGGTAACCGTACTCCAGCCTCGTTGTTGGTGGTCGGGAAGATAAGCCGGAGGCGTGGGTCACTTCTTGCTTATCGGGCCGAGGAGGAGGATGCCCGCTCATTGCCCGTTTGCATGAGCTCCGTCCACGTCGTCGCCCGGCAACCATCGGGCGGTGCAAGGGCAGCTCCTCCATTGCGGGCGGGAGTTGGGTGACCTCGTGGTGAGCCCACCTCGGTGAATTTGGCCTCCACCGGGAAGTCGAGAGCTTGCCCTTTATGGCGCACTGTGGGAGTCGAGATGTCGTGCTGTCGCCGAGCCCTGCCCACTTGGCTATCACGTCCAGGGCGACTACGGCTTTGACAAGACTTGTCTCAAAGGTAAGTCGGTTAGTACAGACGGAATGAGCTGGAAGTAGGGTCGGGGCGTCGCTTGGCGTTTACCAAGGCTAGTGCTACCTTTCGAGGTGGTGTACCTCGTCTCCGGTCCTTTGAGGCTCGGTGATAAAATATATGGGAGTTGTCGTCCGCCTCATCTCGTACCAATACTGCGATGGCCTCGTCGAGCGGCGGATATAGAAAGGAGTTCACCTTCTTTCGGGCGGACGGTCGGCGGTCGTGAGGTACTCTTCGGTTGTGCGGAGCGACTGGTGTTCTTCCCGCCAGCGAAGTCCGGAGCTCTCCTCAAGATCTTAAAGAAGGAAGGCTGCTTCTCGGCGGCTCAAGATAGGAATCGAGGCGGCTAGGCACCGGTGAGTTTGTGGATCTCACGGATGGTCCTCGCACTTGCATGTCGAGCAATTGTCTTCACCTTGGTGGGATTGGCCTTGAGCCCTCTTGAGAAACCAGCATCCCGGAACTTTCAGTCTTCGCCATGAATGTACATTTAAGGGGTTGAGCTTGAGGTTGGCCGACGAGGAGTTGGAGGATAGTCTTAGGGTCGTCGGCGCAGCTCTCCGTTTTAGACTTTTGACCACGATGTCGTCGGCGTGAACCTCGACAATCTCCCGATGTGGTCTTTGAATATTGTGTCCACCATCCTCTGGTAAGTAGCCCCGGCGTTCTTCAGGTCGAAAGGCATCTTCAGGTAAGCAAAGACGCCAAGTCGGTGATGAGCGCGGTCTTGGGCGTCCTCCCGACTCATCGAGTTTGGTGGTATCCTTTGTATGAGATCCGAGGTGAAGACTTCGTGGCCCGCCAAATCTCCACCTTCTTATCAATGTCGGGAGGGTAACAATCTTTCAGGCGGTGTTTGTTGAGGTCGGTGTAGTCGGCACTTGCGCCACCCCCTCCCGGATTTCGGACCACGGTTGGATTAGCCATCCGGGTTGGGTGCTTGACCTCGAACAAGATCTTGGCACGGGTTGGGTCGCTGCGTCTCTTATGACTGTTGCGCTGCCGCAACACCTCTTCTTCTGCGAGCGGCTTGGTGGCGGGTTAATGTTGAGGCGGTGAGTTATGAGCTCGGGCGACACTCCGATCATGTCGAGTGGGGACCATGCGAACACGTCCTATCTTCCTCGGAAGCTGCACGCGTTGCGAATATCGGTGGGCCACGGATGCCGACCTTGACAACTTTGGAGGGTCGTCGTCGTATATTTGGAGGTCTTGATCGAGTCGTCCCAGGTGGCGACCTCGAGGATTCTGTAATTGCTATGCAGGGCAAGGCTACATCTTGGGTTGAGACTCGTAGGCACTCTTTGCTTTGCCGTTTGGTCACCACTGGATGCTTAGCACTCCCGTCGGGTGGGTATTTTGATGGTGAGGTGGTATACCGAGCGAGGCGGCCTTGGTGGCATAGAGCCGTCTCCCGGGATGATGTTGTACAGGGAGGAGCTCGGACCGAGGAAGGTGGATGGCCTTTGTGGCCCGACACAGGGAGCGTCTTCGGTGGAAGGAAGGGTGATTACCCCCGGGTTTAACCTCTTGAGTGAAACTCCATGGCGGGATGGTGCGGGGTGTATTTAATTCCTCCGACCTCGAGTTTATCCGCGGCTACGGAAGATAATCTTGATGGAGGCACCGATGTCGATGTGAACTCGGTGGACATTCTTGTTGCCACCACGGCTTGTATCGTGATGGCGTCTTGGTGGGGCATGATTTTGGGCACTGGTGCGTCTTTGGAGAACACGATGTCCTCGCCATCCCGAGTCGCTTGTTCTTGACTCATCGGGGCCGACCTCAAACCTCATTTTTAACGACGACCGCTGCTGGATGCTCTGGAGCCCGTAATGGCATAGACTGCTCCATAGCGTTGGGACCTTCGTCCTCGCCGTCTTCGGTGGGTCACCGTCGAGGTCGGCCAGCGATTGTTGCCACCGTTGTTCTTCCTCTGCGCTTTTTGTTCCCTGCCGAGGTATTTCTTGAGGGCTCCTCCTTGACGAGCTCGTCGTCTGCGAGCCAGTTCCCGCAATCCTCGGTATCGTGACCATACCCGGTGATAGTCACAAGTATTCCTTCGTTGACCTCTTCTTGGATCCTCCTTTCATAGGAGGGGGCTTTGGGAAGAGCTCGGCGTGGAGCTCGAATATCTCCGCTCTCGATTTGAGCAGATGAGGTGCTTTGCCGCGGGGCTGGCCGAGGTCCGAGCACGGACTCGGAGGCCCTTCCCGATTCTCTCGAAGGCACTTGGCGTTCGGCGCTCGACCTCGGTCATCAAACCTTCTTCCTTTCAGATCCATTGCTGGTCCTGTGTCTCTTCTTTCGTCTCGATTAGTCCTTTGACAAAGTTGTCTACCAGGTTCCAAAGGCGACTAGCCGTCTCCGATTGTGGGAAAACATATGTTAACCCTCACCGAGGATTCATCTTGGGTGTTTAATTCACCATACATTGATTATAAACCTAGCATCGTCTATATAATTAAAGTGCAACACGTAGGGGTTTTCACGTGTTTACCTTTGGATACGAAGAGGTCGATGGAGCGAGATGAGCGGATCGAGCGGATCGGACTCGTGCTTTGACCTACGGGACTGTATCCCGTTGCCCAATCTCCAGCGTCGAGTGAGGGCGATCTATGGAGAATGCTTGGAAAATCACCCAATGCTCTCGCTCACAAATTTTCGAGAATTCACTCAACACAATGAGGGGCGAAAATATGTGTCTGATTAATGAGCATTAACCTGAGACTTTATCTCATACCTTATATTTATAATGCACTACCTTAATCACATGATGGAATATTACCATAATCCTATATGGAATATTACCATAATCTATATGGAATATTACCATAATCTTAGGATTATTTCATACTCTCGTGATTATTTCCATACTCTCGTGATTATTTCCATAATCTTATATGGAAAGGATCTATGCATATACCATAAATATAATTATATCCTTGTGGGATAAAGAGAATAAAATCTTTCCTTTGAGAGCACATAGGGGACCGATTTTCTTGTAGCTATGGGCACGGATGGGCCACCGAGGATCAAATGCAAGGAATAAAGATGGGCCTCAAATAAATTAATTATCTTATGTTCGGCCGAACATAAATTAATTTATAAACATTCGATCATGCCACTAGAGAAAGAATGTTGACTTACCCCTTTATTACGAAGTTGAGTCGGGCTTGCACTTGACATTCGAATCCCGTATTTAAGATATCGAGCGTCCATTAATCATTTATAGCAATCACCGCTTAAAACGATTAATAACTTCATTTCATTAAGTAGTACCACTCGACCTTATTATTGTACTTGAGCTAACTCAACGCCTGCGGGGTTTAGTACAATAAACCTTTGAGCTCCTTAAGGGGCGTCATCATCCTAAGCGGATACGGTGACTCGTCTGAGATAACTAGCGTGACATACAAGATCGCCACCACCCAAGATCACGGAGAATCTTGGGTTAGAACATATAACCCTCACTCATAACAAGTCAAAGTGATGGTCAAGAACTCATACTCACCTAATACCTTATCGAGGTTTAGATCATCGTAAGTCACCGAGATCTTGGTTCTTCACGACGGTCGGAAAGAAGAACTCATCTCCTTTGTGATCCTTGATACGTCGAGGCGTGCCGGCATAGACAAGCAACTAAGTCGAGTCACTTCTTATCTATCTCTGCAGCCTAAACCGACAACTCGTCCTTAAGTCGTCTCGGTTTGTGAAACTTTTATATCTCATTAAGCTTGACCAATCATACGGACTTACGTGATCTTCTACACCATTGTATGATCTAACTTATATATGAGATAAGGGACATGATATATCAATCAAGTATTCAAATCGGATAGGAGATTGTAATAGTGGTAACGAAACATTGTATACAAGCTCAACCAAAGCGCTTTCAAAGATACAAATCGACAATATCCCACTTATACTAAAGCAAACTTTTAGTATACAATGTGTCTTTCTACTAGCTATTACAAACAACCATCACTTTGCTTCTCCCACTTATACAAAAGTTTCCTTTCTAAGTGGGTGCCATCAAGTTTAATCCAAGTCCTCTAACGTGTTCATCGTAGACTTTTGCGGCGGTGCTCTTCGTGAATGGATCCGCTAGATTTTCCGTCGTATCAATCTTTTCAATCGCACGTCACCGCGTCAACGATTTCTCGTATGACATGGTACTTTCTCTCTATGTGTTTTGTCGCCTTGTGGGTAGTGGTTCCTTCGAGGTTTGCCACTTCGCACGAGTTATCACGATGAAACTATGATACTCTTGGGCAAACCAGTACCACACCTAGATCCATGAGGTAGTTCTTGAACCATACTGCCTCATAGAAGCCTCAAGGCGGCTACATATTCGGCTTCCATGGTAGAGTCCGCAATGCATCATTGCTTTGCACTCCGCCAGATACGGCTCCACCTCCCAAGGTAAACACATAGCCCGAGGTTGACTTTTCTCATCACGGTCGACTTGGAAATCCAGTGCTGTATAACCCAAAGGCATTAGACTATCTGCATGGTAAACTGGCCTATAATCTCGAGTCCTTTTCGGTGCTTGAGTATATGCTTCTTGCAGATCAATGAGCTTGTCCGAGGTTAGGCGATATCTCGCTACTATGCCTACCGCACAGCGAGATATCGAGCCTCGTGCATAGCATTGCGTACATGAGACTTCCTACGGCGGAAGCGTGAGGAACTTGTCTCATTTCCTCTATCTCCTTTGCGGTCATAGGTGTTGTGTCTTAGATAAAGGAACGCCATATGCGAGAAGGTAGCAATCCTTTCTTGGCGATCCGCATACTAAAGCAGTAATCACGGTGATCGATGTAAGGCGCCGAGATAAGCTGAAATTTTCTTCTTGCGATCTCGGTGAAACCTGATCCCAAGAATGTACTGCGATCTCCTAAGTCTTTCATTTGAAACCGATCGGATAGCCAACTCTTTCGCCCCGATAACTTGACTTCACGTTGTTGCCAACTAGAAGGATGTCGTCTACATAAAGTGCAAGAAATACCACATCACCGTTGACATCTAACCGATACACACTGACTCTCGCTAGGCATTGGGTAAATCCATAGGACTTTACCACCTCGTCAGCGTAAGTTCCATGATGGGAGGCTCGCTTAAGTCCATAAATGGACTTTAAGCTTCCATACTAGATGCTCTTCA
This sequence comes from Salvia rosmarinus, assembly GCA_036937905.1. Taxonomy (NCBI): domain Eukaryota; kingdom Viridiplantae; phylum Streptophyta; class Magnoliopsida; order Lamiales; family Lamiaceae; genus Salvia; species Salvia rosmarinus. The sequence continues at coordinate 1,155,345 of CM072814.1, read as the reverse complement.
CCCTTTACCACACAACCCAGTTCTTTGCATATAGATGTCTCTACCTCAAGTGTAAGTTTAGAAAAGCGGTTTTAACGTCCATTTGCCAAACCTCTGGGTTCAAGTGGGCTCTATGGCTAGAAGAATTACGATGGACTTGAGCATTGCTACTGAGCGAAAAGGTCTCGTGAAATCGATGCCCTCAATCTGAGTGTACCCTTTCGCCACTAGCACGGCTTTGAAAGCGAAACCTCTCCATCAGAATCTCTTCTCTTGTATATCCACTTACTACCTATGGCTTCCTTGCCATACGGTAGAGGTGTCTTTTCATATACATCCATAGCCGTTATGGACTCCATTTCTAAGTCCATAGCGGTGTGCCATAATCTTGCATCAATATCTTGTATCGCCTCCTTGTATGTCCATGGGTCGATTATTGCATGTTAAATCTGCTGGGACTAAATCCGAAGATTCACCCACGAACATAAATCGCTCGGGTTGACGAACAACCCTCCACTCTGACGAGGTTCTACAGGCACTATAGCAGCGGTGGGTGCGAATACTTGTGGTTCTCTAACTTGCACAACTTGCTGTGTAGGTACCACATGCGGTCGGTATCTCGGTGGAACTCGACCCACTTCAATTTCTTGAGTATCGGTGTCGATCCCTCACTAGACTCGACATCTCGTACCTTTGGCAGCTGTCGGTGGTGGAATACGATCGTCTTCTAATTCTTGAAGAATGATTTCAACTTTGGACTTATGATTTTCATATAATCCTCTTCTAAGAATCGGGCATTAGTGCTAATAATGACCTTGATCCTAGGACTATAGAATAAACCACCTTCGTTCCTCTAGGATAGCGATAAGCGAGCCTTGCGTCGGATCTAGCCTCCAACTTGTCGACCTTCTTGTTCGGCCGTGTGCGGACGCCCCATATCCATATGTGGCTTAAAGCGAGCTACGCCCAAACCACAACTCGAAGGGGTCTTTTCGGTGACTTGGGCGGTGCTAGATTTAGCAAGTATGCCGTCGTCTCTAAGGCGTACCCCAGAGCGAAATAGGCGATGTAGCATAACTCATCATAGATCTAACCATTTCAAAAGAGTCCTATTTCTTCGCTCGACACACCATTTCTTTGTGGTGTGCCCGTGTGAAATCTTATTTGGGATGTAATCCCACACTTCACTAGATAGTCCATAAACTGCGTTCTTGAGGTATTCGCCCACGCGATCGGACCATGATGACTTGATACTCTTACTAGCTTAGTCTCACTTCGCCTTAAACTCTTTGAATTTCTCGAAGCATTGGGACTCGCGGTGAAGCGGTATACGTATCCGTACCTTGGTGTCGTCGATGAAAGTGACAAAATACCGTACCCTCCACGAGCTTGTGTGGACATCGGTCCACATAGGTCGAATGGACTAACTCAACATTTCTTTGGCTTTATAACCCCCGCTTTGAGATAGTGCGGTCGACATCTTACCTTCACATCACGAGATTCATGATCGGGAGCGGAGTAACCGTGAGATTACCAACGCTCCATTCTTAGCCGGTCTTTGGATCCTATTTAGATTGATGTGACCTAATCTAAGATGCAGGAGAAAAGTAGAGTCATCTTCTGAAGAAAACTTTCTCTTTTGGGGTTTGATGAAGATCTGACATAGTTATAGGTATTATGTTTTGCGAAATAGTATAAGCGAATTATATAAAGTGCAACACGAGATAACCCGTCATTTCTTATGATAGAAACACCACTATCAAAATACGAGAATATCCATGAGTAAATAATTTGAAAGCAGAAACAAGGTTCATGAAAATCCGGCACATATAAAGCGTCTTTCAAAACTAAAGCTGTTGTCCCAAACATAAAAACATCTCCAATTACATGACTTGACTTTCGCGCGTTGCCCATGGAGATCGTTATCTCGCCATCAACGACTCCCTTGTCGCGGGAACCCCGCAGGTGTAACAAACATGATCGATTCGCGGTATCTACTTGCCAGAATGGGTAGAACAAGTCGCTAAACATGTTTCCGTTACTAAAGCAAGCGGCGTACCTTGAGCTTTGAGCATAGGGCACTTGGCCTTCCAATGCCAGTCTTACCGCACTGAAGCACTTGCGCCTCTCTCTGGCTTCTTCAAGCCTCGGTGGCAACCATGTTCTTGCTCCCATTACTCCCACTATTTCCCTTGCCTTTACCACCTTTGGCACCCTTTTCTATTTCCATTTTGCAGCGAATATTTAGGGCCCTTAGATGTGCTAGCAGAGCATGTGCTCCTTTTCCCATAACTCCTTCGCGACAACGAGATCATTAAGCAGCCCGACTAAGTGTGAACTCGGTCTTGCTCATGATTGCATTCACACGAAAGTTCTCAAAGACTTGGGCGGTGTGTTGAGGATGATATCGACCAGCCGGCAGTCAATACCTCCTCCGCCGAGTCGAGACTATCCATGAGATGAGTCGTGTGGAGACATGTTCATGGACGAACTTCCTTCTTCCATCTTACACGCGAGATTTTTCTCATTGTGTGGGCGGATTGTCGATCCGACCGCCCAAACTTACTCTCGAGACTTGACCAAATATCGATCGCGTCGCCATCGATCGATCTGCATTGCAAACCTTTGGACATCGTGGTCATCATATAGCATTTAGCCATATTGTTTGACTTATTCCAAAGTCCGCTTGACTCTCGTTGCTCGTTAGTCGATCGTCGATAGTGGCATCGGGTTTAGGAGTAGTGAGAACAAACATGTGTTCTTCGGCGATAAGAACATATTCCATGTTTCGTTCCACTCGATGAAATTTGGACGGATAGCGGTTTTAAGCGGCATATTGATAATCGGGTAAGAGACATATCGAAGCGATAATGTAAACACATAAGCATACGATCGTAAATAATTACGTAACAATAATATTGTAACCTTTGATAAAACAATATTAATTGAAACCTCCAATCGTGAGGAATTCCACATGCAAGCCGCAGCGTGTGGGCGTTACACATGAACCCCCGACACGACTAAAATATACCTTTTAGTGGTTTAATTTCAATCCATGTCAACTTATCCTTATGACAAATGAAATTAATGATTGGACCTTACTAGACCACATCACTATCGCGAAGGGACTTGGCGGGAAGTTGTACTTGAGGTGATGTCTAGCAATGACCACAATTTTAACAAATGAAAATGAATTCTTAAATTGGTATACTCACTCGGACCATACCTTCAATTCAAATTCTTTGTTATCTCATTTTATATCTATCTCTAGAGAACTTATGAAAATCGCACATGCAAGCCAGCGTGTGGACGTTTACATGAAACTCCCACTACTCAATAGATTTAAAAGTTTTATTTAGAAATCTCATCTAACAAACTTATGATAAGCAGTGCAAGCAAACCCGCCGCGTGTGGGCGTTTACTCACAAGTCGTCTCACTTTGTTTAGAGATCAAAAAGTGGAGGTCTTGACATTTAATTTGAAAAATTAATTTGTCGGGTTGTTTGCTTAGTCTTTTTATTCAAAAGGTTTGTCCATGCGAGATCACGTAATCTAGCATGCTTTTCTATAGAACTCGACATGTAAAACATGCTGAAATTCTAAAATATGCTTGATAAACGCGATAAACCTAGCATGCTTACTATGCGCATCCAATTCGTAAAACACTTAAAGGTTTGTCAGCGTAATATAAACATACATAACATGCTACTGCATAATTTAAACATCCACGACATGCATATGAGCGATAAAAATAAAATAAAGCGTTCATCGCGATTGATCGTGAAACACGCATTTAAATCTAATCTATTACATAGATTTACAAAGTACAATTAAACTTGACGGGCCTCGGCGTTGCCCGCGCGGACCGGATTCAACAATTGGGCCTCGCGTGCGGGCGCGGACCGGATTGACAAATGGACCTCGGCGTGCGGGGCGGGCGGAAAATCTGGAAGCGGGTGCGGGCGGGTCGGTTAAATCTTGGGCGGCTGAAGCAAAGCCAGGCCCAGCGCGCCTGACCCGCCTTTGCCAGCGTGCTCACCTCGCGGGCAACCTCGCGGTCATGGCGACGCGACCCGTCGAGCACGCTTGCGCGGCCTTCCCCGGCCCGAGCGTCCGCAGAGGCGTCGTCGCCAGCCCGCCGAAACTTCGCGACCTTGAGTCGCCGCATGGCGGGTCGCTTCATGTAACAGCCGCCCGTCATCCCTAGCTCGCTCATCGCTCGCTTGTGGCCGTATCTACATAATCGCTCGATCGCTCGATTGCTCGCGTGGCGCCGGGGATCTCGTCGTGACGCACGCCTGTCGCCAGCGCCACCGCGATCGCCCTCGCGACCGCGAGGCTCGCCGCGAATACCGTCGATATTGCCGAGCTACTGTTTTCCGTCGTTTAGTTCTTGGTTCTTTCGCTCGTTCTTCTTTTACGGATAAGATTTACATGATAAAATCTAATCTAACCACGGATTTTCTCGTGGTGTAAAACAAAACCAACAAAAACAAGCGAGCCACGATGAGCGACAAATCACAATTATTAAACGCGTAATAATCAAGCGTGAATTAATCCAGCAGAGCGAAGATTGATCCCGGGCTACGATACCAGTGTAGGGAAAACATATGTTAACCCTCGCCCAGGATCCATCTTGGGTGTTTAATTCACCATACATTGATTATAAACCTAGCATGCGTCTATATAATTAAAGTGCAACACGTGGGGTTTTCACGTGTTTACCTTTGGATCACGAAGAGGTCGATGGAGCGAGATGAGCGGATCGGGACTGTGCTTTGACCTTACGGATCGTATGTCGATTGCCCAATCTCCAGCGTCGAGTGAGGGCGATCTATGGAGAATGCTTGGAAAATCACCCAATGCTCACTCTCAAATTTTGAGAATTCACCTCGACCAAATGAGGGGCGAAAATATGTGTCTTGATTAATGAGCATTAACCTAGACTTTATCTCATACCTTATATTTATAATGCACTACCTTAATCACTGTATGGAATATTACCATAATCCTATATGGAATATTACCATAATCTTAGGATTATTTCCATACTCTCGGGATTATTTCCATACTCTAGGATTATTTCCATAATCTTATATGGAAAGGATCTATGCATATACCATAAATATAATTATATCCTTGTGGGATAAAGAGAATAAAATCTTTCCTTTGAGAGCACATGGGGACCGATTTTCTTGTAGCTATGGGCACGGATGGGCCGGCCTGAGGATCAAATGCAAGGAATAAAGATGGGCCTCAAATAAATTAATTATCTTATGTTGACCCGAACATAAATTAATTTATAAACATTCGATCATGCCACTAGAGAAAGAATGTTGACTTACCCTTTATTACCGAAGTTGAGTCGGGCTTGCACTTAGACATTCACGAATCCCGTATTTAAGATATCGAACGTCCATTAATCATTTATAGCAATCGATTGCTTAAAGCGATTAATAACTTCGTTTCATAAGTAGTACCACTCGACCTTATTATTGTACTTGAGCTAACTCAACTGCAGGGGTTTAGTACAATAAACCTTTTGAGCTCCTTAAGGGGCGTCATCATCCTAAGCGGATCGGTGACTCGTCTGAGATAACTAGCGTGACATCTGTAGCATTGCCACCACTGAATCGGAGAATCTTGGGTTAGAACATATAACCCTCACTCATAACAAGTCGAAGTGATGGTGACAACTCATACTCACCTAATACCTTATCGAGGTTTAGATCATCGTAAGTCACCGAGATCTTGGTTCTTCACGACGGTCGAAAGAAGAACTCATCTCATCTGTGATCGCCCGATACGTCGTAGAGGCGTGCCAAAGATAAACAAGCAACTAAGTCGAGTCACTTCTTATCTATCTTTTGCTGGCCTAAACCGACAACTCGTCCTTAAGTAGGTCTCGGTGTGAAACTTTTATATCTCATTAAGCTTGACCAATCATACGGACTTACGTGATCTTCTACACATCGTATGATCTAACTTATATATGAGATAAGGGGACACGAGATATATGCGATCAAGTATTGAAATCGAGATAGGAGATTGTAATAGTGGTAGCAGAAACATTGTATACAAGCTCAACAAAGCGCTTCAAGTATACAAATCCAACACCGACTTCTCACGGGTGATCTCCTTTTCGCTACTGGGTGGATCCCGTTCTTGAGCAGCGTTGATGATATGAGATCGTTGTTCTCATCAATTTTGAGAGACTCATTGATGAACCTCGGCGAAGTTCGACATCGTCTCGTCCGCCCTTGGCGGATTGTGGCAGTCGGACGAAGGCTGCTGGGTGGTATTTTACGATAAAGCGCCACTTAAAGCGATCCATGAGATCACAGGCGGTGTATACTATTTTGGCGGGCGAGGTGAACGGCGTCGGGCGTTGGAGATCGACACCTCGGGAAGATCTTGCACATATGGAAATCTTCCATTCCTTGATTCGCCATGTTAGTGGTGTGGCGAAAAGGAAGTGGGAGGGTCCCCGAGGCCATCGTGGGCGGCGATGTTGGGTGCCTATACCGGCTGGGGCAGGCGTGTCGAGTCTCTACGGAGAAAGAGAGATGATTCTTCCGCTTGGTCGAACCACAGGAGATCATTGCCATCTCTCCTTGGAGGGATGGGAGATCGATAATGGCGTCTATCATCTCCAGGAGAGTTACGCTCCGCCTTTCTTCTCTCATTACCTTTCGGCCCTCGGGCGGCATGCCAGGTGGAGGCGGCTTCATGGGTGACAGGTGGTGAATGGTTGCGACCCCTTGGCGGTGATTGACTTACGGCGGATTGGTATGCAGCGTTCTCGGCTATTTTGCGGTGGCGTTGACCGCCTCGGTGGGGTGGTGACGCGGCGCCGTATTCGCCGATTCGGGCACTCGGGAGTGCTCGCTCATTTGTCCTCGGTGGAGGAAGCTTTGGAATTAGCGAGTTGGCGTTAAGGAATTCGGTCGCGGCTCGGCGAGGGCCTCGTGGACGAACAGGCTGTCATTGCGTCGCCGTTGAGTTGGTGTCTCGCCCGTGAGGCGGCGATCGAGGTGTATGGAAATGTTTTCCATGTTTCCTCGGTGTGTGACCGCTGTGGCATCCGCAATCTCCTTCCATGTGCGGTGACCACACAGTGAGTCCTCAGCAGCGGTTGTTACCGAGATCGGCGGTTGCGTGTCCTTGCCATTAATTTTGTGAAAGCGAAGCTTTTTGTTCGGTGTTTCCACAGACGGCGCCAATGATAAATCTAGTATATGCGGATATCGAGATTTATGTAAAGTAATAAAGAACACCAAGGCTTTCGTGGTTCGATCGTTAATGAGATGTGACGTCCACGGAGGTGATTCCTCAATACTTTCACTATGTTTTGATTACGGTGGTATACTAAGCTCTTAGTATTCAAGAAGTTGCTAACCTTTTACCTTCAATCTAACTCCTATTTATACATATGCGAGGGCTCTAAAGGCGTGCCATTCCTCCATTGGCGGGACTCTTTCACAGGCGTGTAGGCTCTTCTCTACACTTTGTAGGGATCTTCCGCCTTCCGTGCCACGTGGAGGTGGCACCGACTCGAGTTACAGGGGCTAGGGTTTTGGGGCTGATTAGGGTTTGTTTGGGCTTAAGCCGCGTGGGCATACTTAATGTCGAGCCCAGCTCGTTTGGGCTGTCGGTGGGCTTGCGGTTGGGCTATATCCCATCGAGTTAGTTGTGCAATTGTGAATTCGACGATCGCTACATTTGAAACTAACGGAGTGACTCATTAATCTCGGTGAAATTCCTCATGAGTTATATGCTATACATAAATATTGGTACACCTTTATATATATATGATCTATATCCTATATATATATATATATATATATATATATATATATATATATATATATATATAGATTTCAAATAAAAACACATTCAAAAATAAGAAATGGAACAAATTTGAACCATTGATTTTTGAAGATGTGTGGTTGTGATTAAATCAAATTAGGGTATAATGGTAATTCTGAATATTACTAAAATAACCGTCCCTTTAATTATAGGAATGTGATAACAATCTTTAACCATTGATTAATGGTAAATGGATGATCAAGATTAATTCTTATTTCTTATTTTAAGGGGTTTGTATTATAACCCATATATATATATATATATATATATATATATATATATATATATATATATATATATATGAAATATTAGAGCAAATCAAGTAATGCAAGATTATGATAAAGTAGATTTGATTTTGCAATTAATATGTGACACGAGAGACATTTTAGTCACAAATACGTTGCTAAATCGGTGGGAAATATCGTTAATGCTAAAGTTAGCTTTTATAATGTGTCATCTCTAAGTATCATTTATACTTAATTTGCCAATATATTCTTCCAAATAGCATTTAAAAGTTATAGTTTTTTCGGTTTTGATAAAAAAAATATAAAAAATCTTGTATTTCCATTTTATACTTTTATGCAATCCCTTTATTGTGGAGAAAATGATATGTAATCCCAAACTTAAAATAAAGCTTTTTCATTTTGTTATTCCACATAATTCTTGTGCCATAAATCATACTTTTTACAATTTCTTGAACTTGAAGGCCCGTTATCCGCGGCCTTTTTCAAGCCCAATTTTCCAGCTGTATCATTGACCATATCTGCTCAAAAGCCCGGCCCCGTTTTTCATGATCATAATCGCTTCCACGATTAAACGCCACGCTCAATTTTCAACACACAATTCCCCATTAATTCCCATTTCCCCCATCAATCCAAGGAAAAGAAAGATCGATTATTTGTGATTTTAATCGGTTCAAGAAACCCTTTCTCTTTTACGATTTTCCAAAATTAAATTTCTGGGGAGTTTTGCTGGATTCAATTTATATCGAGTAAGTATTTTCCGTCCATTTCTTGATTTTTTCTCACATTTCTCCAAATTACTTCGATGAATTCGTTCAGTTCGAAACGTGGGTTCTTCCCAGATGAGGTTGTAATTCAGATTCTTGCAAGATTGCCGATTAAATCCCTGTTTAGAACCAAATGCGTGTCCAAAACTTGGTATAATCTAATCTCCGATAAATACTTCACAAAGATTTATAACGAGGTTTCTGTCAGAAACCCTATGGTGCTCGTAGAGATAACCGATCCCATCTCGGAATCTAGGCCTAGTTTGATTCTTGTTGATAACTTGAGGGGTGTGTCTGAATTCTCATTGGATTTTATTAAGGATAGAGTTAAGGTCAAAGCATCTTGCAATGGATTGCTGTGCTGCTCTAGCATTCGTGATAAGGGTGTTTACTATGTGTGCAATCCCATGACTAAGGAGTGTAAGCAACTCCCAAGAACTCGGGAGAGGCCCCTTTCTCGATTTTACCCCGATGGTGAGGCTACGCTTGTGGGATTAGCTTGCAATGTTGTGACAGAGAGGTATAATGTGGTGTTGGCTGGCTATCACCGCTCGTTTGGGCATAGGCCGGAGAGGACCTTCATATGTATGGTGTTTGATTCGGAGACGAATAAGTGGAGAAAGTTCGTTTCTTTGCAAGATGATCATTTCACACATATGAATAGGAATCAAGTTGTGTTTGCTAATGGTGCTTTGCATTGGCTGACAGCAAGTTGCTCGTGTCTGCTTGTTCTTGATTTGGATTGTGAGTCGTGGAGGAAGATTCTGTTGCCCGGTGAATTGGTCTGTGGGAGTGGGAATCGGGTTTATTTGCTTGAGTCGGATGGGAGGTTGTCGGTTGTTCAGATTTCGGATGTGTGGATGAGTATTTGGGTTATGGAGGATTACGAGAGGGAGGAGTGGTTGTTGGTGGATAGGGTTAGCCTCCGGTGCATAAGGGGGATGGTGCCTGGTGTCTTCCCGATAAGCCAGACCGAGCAATGTGTGTTCCTCGCGACTCACAAGCAGGTTTTGGTTTACCAGCGCAGAAGCCGCGTGTGGATGGAGATGTATTCGGTGAAGAATGCTGCAACGCTTCCGTTGTGGTTCTCATCTCATGCTTTTAGAAGCACTATTGTTTCTTGCTAGTGTTTGAACATTTGATGTATATTTATTTTTCTTGTTTGTTTCTATGTAGTTTTGTGAATAAACGTTGTACAGTTGTTTATTTGTATTGCTTCTTGATATTTTTCGTTGTATTTTTGATGTGTTTATGTTGCTTCTTGATTTTGGCCTCTACATAGTCTCTCATCTGGTTGACATGCCACAGACAATTGGTGAAGTGAATCCATCTAGTCTACTTAGAGGGTGTTTGGCTAAGCTTATAAGCGGTTCAAAACAGGTTCAAAACAGCTTATAAACTGTTTAGGAGTTTATAAGCTCATGCAAAATGTTTGGCAAATAAAACACAAATAGTTTATAAGCTGTGAAAATAATTTCCGGCGAACATAGGTTCACAAAATAAATAGTTTAATCCTAATTTATTTTTTCATAAATTTACCAAAATAATCTTACTATGGTTTGTTATTTTCTACATATACACTATCGATTTCACATCTCGTCAATTTTTTCTCTCTAACGCACGATTCTTTCTCTAGCTTATAAGCTCAATTATCTAAACATTTTGACAACTTATAAGTTTTTCAAATATTATATCTTATAAGCCCCTTAAACATCTTATAGACTCTCTCTCAGTCGGGATCATGGTGTGGTATTATATCTCGTATTTCATTTCATCGCGTTAATTCGTGGTTTTCTTAAGCAGAGGGCACATAAGTTTATGCAATAGAAAGACTCAAATTGAACAATATTTTCTTTTTTAGCTGAAATATGTACAAGTAGCAAGTTTTTCTCAGAATTACACTTAAATTCCAAGAATTCGACCCAACTAAAAAAGACACATTTTTCTTTTCGTAAATCAAGTTTACACGAGTTTAATTCCTAAAGGGATTTTAGTTTGGAGAACTATACAGAACTACACACTTTTCAAAAAGAATGTACTCTCTATACTCATTTTTAAACTTTGCTGCCTCATATTTATTTTATTAATTTAATGTATTTTGAATAAAAAACCCCACCGATGTCGATAGAAAACATGCACCGTATTCTGCAAAAGCAAAGTATATTTGATAGGATACGGTCCAACTCTTAGGCCCGACATCGGGCCCGATATAAATAAGTCGATATGAAGCTCGGCTAAGCGAGTCCGACGAAGACTCTTAAACCGGTGGGAGCAGGAAGATTAGGTCATATCTGAGAGAATCCTAATTAGAGAAGAGATAGGATTCAAATCCTATCTTAGAATAGATCTCGGATTCGAGATCTAGGTTATTATAATTATTGTATAAATAGAGGCTAGATTAAAGGGAAAAGTATCATCTACACTCTTTGTAATCGTCCCTCATATCAATATCAATATCAAATACTCTATATATCTCTATATATATATCTCTCTATATATATCTCTATAGTGGGCGAGATCTTATTCATAGGTCGAACCACGTAAATCACTAGTGTTCTTGCGTATTTAATTCCCTTACGAAATTAAGATCGATCCTTGGCGATGCTGTGGAAACAAAATTACGTGTTTTCGATCAAAGTTTGTTTCTGTGGAATCAATCACAACAATGAGAACAAGAAGTCTTGCATCGGGGCGGCTGCAACAACAACAACAACGCTGACGAAACATGCCGAGCTACGCTTGGAAAAACCCGGTCGAGTTCGACCACGAAGGGCACGTCGAGTCTCGGCGGCGAGGCAATCCCGTCCTGCGTGAAGAAGTAGAATACCAAAGCGAAGGAGATCGCCAGCGATAACGAGGAACCTCGCTCGCGGAGATGAACCTTGACGACGTCGTTAAAGGGTTTCTTGAGAATAATAAGGGCGTTTTCTCCAATACCTCGGTGAAGCACAAGGTCGGCCGCTTCAGAAGAAAGCGCAGCAAGCTTCGTCTAAACACGAGGCACTGCAGCGAGGTGGATCCCAAAGCATCAGTCGTGGGCGCCGTGCCTCCGCACGCGTTGGGCCCAAACCAATCGCAAGGGGCGAACAGCGGCGGGAAAGGACGTCGCGACCGCCCGGGCGGTCTGATTACCCAAATGAGTTCGGTCGACGAACTCCGCCCCCTCTCAAAAGGTGGCCCGGCAGATGCAGAATATAGTCGCCTCGTTCTCAAGCGAAATACTTGACACCCGCTCACGACAAATACCGGTGCGAGCACGCATCCCTCTGACGGACTAAGGGACCCGCATAACTTTCTCGCGGTTCGGTACAATATGATCAACCAACGCCTCGGCCCGCTTTTTATGTGCAAACTCTTCCGGAGTTCTTTGATGCGACAACGCCGTCGGTGGTTCGACTGACCCACCTCTGGGAGCATTGGATCATGTCGCGACTTGATGGCGACCTTCCATCGAAGGTTCTTCGAGCGCGATCTAAGGCGTCGTCGGCACACGTCCTCCATCGTGAGGCAAAGCGGAGGCGGTCCGTGGCGACTTTATGACCGGGTTCAACAAGGGTGCACGAAAGTCGAAGACATAAATGACCTCCTCATCATCTCGGCCTTCAAAGCGGCATCTGCGGGGCCTATCTGAAGAAATCGTCAATCGAGCCCCGTCTTGCGGACGGAGCTATGGCGTATAGCCGATCGGTTCGCCCAGGCGGACGAGGCGAGATAGGAAGAAGCGCGGTAGAAAGGAGAGCCCTCGAAAAGGAAGAAGAGATGAAGGATGGGGAGCGAAGCAAGGCCGCGAAGTGCTTTGGAGGATCGCCCGCCCATAGAGCCCGGACTCGGGACCAAGCGCACCTCGGGCGACCTCAATACACTCGGCTGTGCGAAGGGTGAAATCTGAACTCCACATGGACAAGTTAGAAGCCTCGACCAATGACGGGAGGGTCAAAGCGTCAAACCGAGGGACAATCTTGCTCTTTTCACGAGGACTACGGGCATGACACGGAGGAATGCCGAGATCTCATGGGAGACATCGAGATCTTATGTACAGACGGGGTCCTAAAAAATACAAAAGGCGGGACCGACAAGGCATGTCTGAGGCCCCCGTCGAGGCGAGAAAAAGAGAAGCAGAAGAGAAGGGGTGTGCCCCTCACAAGAAGGCAGCGCGAAGGCGAGGAGGGAGATGGCGAACCCCGATGCGATGGGGTCATCTCTACCATCACGGGTCCCCCGTGGAGTTCTGAAATTCTCCACAGGCCGGGGCCGGTCCCATACCAGCGAGCTTTGTCGACAAGAGATTCGGGAGGACGAGGCAATTACCTTCTCAGGGGCGACCCGTACTGCGGTGGTGCCCGCGGGGATGCGCCGGTGATCCAGCGGTGATCGTGACAAGTTGGTAAAACGCGATATATCGACGGTGGCGGCGTCGATGGCATCCTCTTCAAATAATGCTTTGACAAGTTAGGAGTAGAGGAAGCGCCTCGCGCGAGCCCGCTACCACTCCGCAACAATGCGAGGAAGAGACATGCCGAGACGGGGTGATCGACCTACCGTCACGATGGGAAGAACGCAACCGCGAGCTCTACCAAAGTGAGTGCAGTTCTTCGTGGTGGTGCCCGTTCGCCATACAACGTTATACTTGGGCGAGGCGGCAAGCAGCGATTAAGCGGTGTGCTCAACCTACCACCCGACAATGAAAATCCCCACAAAATGAGGGATAGCCGTGATCCGGACGGAGCGTAAGCTAAAGAATGCATGCAGTCGCCACGAGAGGTGCAGGACTTGGTCCGGCAACGCAAGCATAGCAATCTAAGAAACCCGAGGAGTTGGGCAGGAGGGCGTCTTGACCCGAGAACTCGGTGGATGAGGTCACATTGTATGAAAATGAACCATCAAGGTCGTAAAGTTGGCTCTACGGTGTGCCTCGACTAAGGAAGCAGATCATCCAACTCCTAAGAATTCGAGCGTGTTCGCTTGGTGGCCTTGATATGACGGGGTCTCACCATCTATCATTACACACCGTCTCAACATTGACAACAATGTAAAACCAGTTCGGCAAAAGCAACGAATTTTGCGGCGAGCGGAATCAAGTCATCCACGACGGTGAAGCAATTATTAAAACACGCATCTTGTTGAAGTCAGTATCCGACACGGATAGCCAACCCGGTAATGGTGAAGAAAGGCGAGGAGGAGGATGGTGTTGTCTAATATTTCTTTTGATGTGAATATACTATCACGAAGTGCGTAATCAACAAGTAATACGGAGTATTCCGAGATCGAATCCACGAGAATGCACTTTTAAATTCGTGGATTGTAATTTTGCAAAATAAGGGGAGATGGACGAACTGATACGAACTAGAATATAACACCAGCGAACTGAAATTAAAATGACTTCGGCACGGCGAAGTGGACAGTGACATAGACAACGAGGAGATTACCGTTATCAAGGTAGAGAAACAGACTTGATTTCTCGATTCCACCCATGCTCTTTTCTAAATATTGCTACAACATTATCTTGCATTATCACTATGACATGAACTTCTTTGATTCTTAGTATTTTCCCATATCTAAGATTATATTCTATAGATCCAGTCCATATATTCCTATATCGAACTGCTCTTAGAATATCATTACTAATCCATTCATATTTGCCACATGAGGTAAATGCATATTCTATGCTATTCACACATAACATTAAAATCATGTTCTTACGTCATTCTATTGTTTTCCATTCTATAACAACTTCCCCGGCAATTATAGAACTACGATCGACTAATGGTGATCAATCACAAGTGAGATAAAACAACCCCAATAAAACAATAGTGATTTAGCAAGACAAGGTGAAGCTGGCAAATCCATGACATGGGTTTCCTCAAAAATCAAATCATAAAGGTTTAGCTCATAGCGAGTTGTTTAACAATATTGAAATAAGCAACAACCATAACATATTAACAAGGTTTAAGAAAAGATAAAGAAATTAGTTATCGGAATCGTATGCAAAGCTCTTGGATCGTCGTCTCTTCCGATGACTTCCTCTCCAAAATTCGATCCTTCTTCCTTACTCCCGGATGTTCTCTATCCTCTGTAACTCTCAAAATGTCGATATCCAGCCCCCCCGATTGTTGCCAACTCCTTTTAATAACAACCTCCTGGCGCTTTTTGAGTGCAATTTGTACTGCCAGCGCCTTCGTTCCCCGATCCTTTTCTTTTCGATTAGCTCGCGGATGCGGAGCTGCGTGTCTCTTCAGCTCGGCCAGAGGCGCGCCACGTGGCCGTGGTCCCGTGATTTCTTCTTCGAGAATTAACCGGACTTTCCATGCTCTTGCTTCCTTCCCGTAAGCACGGCCGAGTTTAAACTGCCGAGCTCGGCTCGCCTTACGGGCTTTACTTTGCCGTGAGTCCGACCTTACTTTCCAACACACGAGCTCATCCATACTTGCGGTGGACTCGTCATGAGCTCGACTGCCACGAGCTCGAGCCCACTTTCAATCTTATTGGGGTTCGAACACTTCGCCCGAGCTCGCTCTTGGCTTCTAGCTCGCGCTCTTCGCCTCGAGCTCGCTCTTGACTTCAGAGCTTGCGCCTGCTCAGTGCTCGCTCTTGGCTTAGAGCTCGACCTCGAGGTCGTCTTCATACTTGTGAACTTTTCAATCTTTGAGCTCGGAAGGATGCGAGCTCGGCCCTACTCTCTTTTCTCCCCGGAGTTTGGTTCCACTTACAAGCTCGTCAATTTTGAGCTCGGGCGTCACTTTTCCCGGGCGTTGATTTCGTCTTAGTAGCCCGACTCCGTCCCCACATTTTTCAGCATTACTCGTTCAGTCCTTCCTCTTACGCCAGTCGAGCTCGCTCACGAGCTCGGCCTGCGTCTTCACGCCGTTCTTCCCGCAACATGATATAATTATATAAATAGCGCTCAAAACAACTAAAACCCTTTATTTTCATCGGACTCAATCCTTCACACAAACACACGCAAAACAAGAGAAACACAAGCAAGACGAGGACAAGCGGTGGCGAGAACATACAACAACCGAGGCTTTTATCATTAAAAGGACCTATAATAACTCTTTTACAAGAGTTATCACACCCCCAAACTTAGTTCATTATTAGTCCTCGGTGATGCTCACCACAAGATACAAAACAAATGAGAACACAAGCAGGATGCTCATAACAACGGTGGGTGATAGCTTAATCAACTAAGAATCTTTGCTTTCACCAAAAAATTTTCAAAACACAAGAATCATTCATTCCTTCGTTGTAAATCTAATTACTCACCTCGTTTTGTAAAGTATCACACTACAATTATTAACGGTACAAAGCGCATTAGCATTTACATGAATCTTCCCATGCTTGGTTATCCTTAATATGACCATATCTTGATTATCAAGTGCACCTGTGTCTCCACAAATTCAATTTAGTCATCGCTTCTCTTTGCTTAACATGAGTGATATCAATAATGAATCAAGAGGTCTTTATAAAGCTTATAACGTTGGGCTCGGGTGTGGTAGGATTATTTGGGATAATGTAGCTCATAAACACCGGGCATCCTTACTCTTTCCTCTTTTCAACACGCTTTATAACTTCCCTTCTTCTTTCCTATAGGAGATTGTTCCCTTTTTCTTGGTTAATTCATTTTCTGCTTCATAAACAAAATTTCAGCACTCTTCCCCTTTTTTTTTTTTTTTTTAGCGTAGAACAAGAGACGCTATTATAATATTGTCCCTTATCCTTAAGAGGTTACCTCTCCCCGAACTTACAACTCAACATTGTCCCCAATGTTGGAACATTATAACAAAATTGGGAGATTGATTACTTTGTAAGATCGGTGATAAAATTTGAACTCTAAGTAATCGCCTCGAGGTCGAGGAATCATGGATACATAAATGAGAGAGTGTGGGAATTTTATATGGCATTCAAAAGAAAATCCATAAGCTCAAAAGGGACTCTAGAAATCATGATATCTGGTGGCGAAGAAAGGCACAAGCGATTCAAAAGATGGCCTACATCCTATCCATATTAACATACTCATGTAAATTGTTCGAGGGAACTTCAACCGAAATGGAAGATAGCACTCGTGACAAGAATGTAGGTGTTGAGGATTACTTATGCAATGGTTAACTCTTATAAAAGCTAATATGCAAATACCCAAACCATCGAGGTACTCCACTTACTCAAATAAGGATCAAACTTAGATAAGCAACGAGTCAAGACGATTTCCCTTTTTGAAACAAAATAAGAAAAACATCATCATTAAGTTCCTTTGCCAACCGGCATCACCCTTCGCTTGTCATTATAAACATCACAATGCCTCAACAAGGACGCACAACCTGAACAACAAACAAACAAAAAGATAAAAAGAGCGAGAACAAAAACAAAAACAAAAACCAAGTTGAGTTGAGAGATCGCCCACCTATGCATCGGGATGACCCAGGCGATGGGAGATGCGAGCAGCGGTTGTCGTCGCATGAAGGACTTCCTCATCGCGCGGCGCAGATGGAGCTCATTTGACCTAGCTCCACTAGGACCAGCTTCTTTGCGGCGTGGTATGCTTAGAACTTGCTCGCTTCTCTTAGTACGCGAAATCCTCATCAAGGTCTGCGGGATTTGGCCATGAAGTGAACAACCGTTTGGGAAATCGAAAAGGAGCGTCTGTCCGAAGATGCGATCCCAAGAAATCCCTTAATGCGATCCATTGCGGGCAAATACACCCGAGAATCGTTTGATGTCATCTTATCGCGGTGAGCGCAACGCATAAGGATGTTGACTTGCACCGATGACATTTCGGCATATACATCATTGTTGGATAAGCGAGCTCTTACCTTTGGGCAGATGGCTCGGCGGGGCGGCGAATCTGCGTAGGCGGTGAGAAGTCGTCGAGGCCCGAACACGACGATGTCGAGGCCTTGATGTCTATAAGCTTTCTCCGTTAGGCGGTCTTCATTGTCGTCATAGGGGACTCCAGCTCTTATGCATAGTCGGGATATCGGGAAGGAAAAATAACCTTCCATTCTTCTTCTTCCGCACGCCCACCTCACGCCCAATTAAGCGCCTACATTAACCGATCTCCCGTGAAAATGCCTGACAGAGCAGCATCCGTTCTCTCGATCTTGAAGAGTCATGGGTAGTGGGCGGGATGCGGCTCTTAATGAAATGGAGCCACACATGGGCTTGAATTTTAATCTTGACGCCTTAATGGATCGGCGTCCTTGCGTGATATCAGCCCATTTTGTTCCTTCTACCGTCAAGAAATTTTAATGCGTCATCGAGGTCATCACCGAGGGCTCTCTTAACATTGCGAATACTCATCATCCGCGGCGTTATCCGGACTATACAACTCATTGATTGTTTCGGGAGATAGGATTAGGCCTACTCGACCACGGTGATACTCCTCCTCGTCCGCGGAGGGTGATATTAGCATAAAATTCTTTCACCGGGGCGAACCGGTGGCGGCGGAATCGCCGTGAACTCGCCCATCTGCTTAGAGAAGTCACTACACGGCGAACATAGGAGTTTTCTTATTACGCTTGAAACCCTTCTCCATCCACAATGCTCTTGATTTTGAGCCATTTGAAATCGTTCAAAACCGTCTGCGCGACGAAACTTAGGAATGTTACGAATAGATTGGTGGCCTTAGATTTGGAGGTGTAGCTACCTTGCTTTCTTGGCGAGCATCCTCGAGTTCAGTTTCTTACGCAACCTTAGTTTTCCCTTCTCCTCTGCTAACTTTACTTTTTGATGAGGCGGTGCGGTGTCCGTGAAGATTGAGGGCAATGAAATAAGCGGTGGCGATTCGGGGAGGCTGCTGGTGATAATTCCTCGTCCGATATGATGAGGGGCGTGTTTGGATCATTATTTGGGACCTTCACAAACTTCCTGGCTCTGCTTCGGAGATTGACCATGGTTGCAAGAAAATTTCGGAGAGAGAAATGGCCGGTGAGATCGCTATGAGGATTTTGGGAGGCAGGGCGTGGGTAGTAAGAGCAATGTAGCGACAAAGGAAGAGCAAAGGAAGTTGAGTAGTTGTGGGATATAAGCGAAGAATATGGAGCAGCTTTTTAACCCAAATAGCGAAGAATTAATTCCCGCCCTTTCGGACCACTATTCCGCCAAAATTTTCCCTTCTATCTACCTATTGCAAATCCTCTTTTGGAGCACATATAAGCACGGTGCTCGGCATATCTTACATACCACCGCAATCGAACATCAGCATATCAATTTACAAAAACAACCTAGTTTCTTTTAATCATGTTATAGCAATTTATTAAACAAACAAGGAAGGCAGGGAATAAACAAATATGTACAATCAGGTCGCCAGGCGCCTGATCACCATGGCGACCCATGGTACCCGAGGTCAGGCATCTTTCAAAGTGGTAGAGGTCTTCTCGCGACCGACCTCGCCCACAATAATAATGCTTGACGTACGCCCATTGACACGAATTCACGACCGACTTCCGCTTCTTGAAGTGTTATAGCACCATGGGGTGCTACATGAAGAATTGTAAAGGCCCGGACCATCTTGATTTTAGTTTCCTGGGAATAACCTCAACACAGGTTGAGCGATGTAACACCTCACGACCCGGCAAGAACTCCCGCAAGATGTTGTTATCATGCCATCTTTTAGTTCTCTCTTTGTACAACTTAGCATTTTCATAGGCGAACCAGCGAATTCATCCATCTCACTTAGCTGCACGTCAATGAGCTTCTCCAAAGAATTGGATGATCAAAGTTTAGTTTCTTAATTGCCCAATAGGCTCGGTGCTCCGGCTCGATTGGGAGGTGATGAGCTTTCCATATACCAAGCGATGGGTGACATCCCAATGGTGTTTTGAAAGGCGCTCGTAGGCCCATCTTGCATCGTCCGGTCGCGTGGACCAATCCTTACGCCCGGATTCACCACCTTTCTAGTATACCCTTAATCTCTCTGTTGAAAGCTCAAACTTGACCATTCGTCTGCGGATGGTATCTTGTGGCGATCTTATGGCGAACATTGTATTTCGCTAATCCGAACTCATCGCCTTGTTGACAAAGTGTGTGCCCTCGTCACTAATGATCGCATCGAGAGTACCAAACCGTGTGAAAATGTTCTTTGCAAGAACTTGATCACCACTTTTGCATCATTCGTGGTACTTGCTACGACTTCCACCCATTTGGACACGTAATCAACCGCCACCAATATGTAAAGGTTTCGAATGAGGGTGGAAAAGGACCCGTGAAGTCGAGGCCCCATACATCGAAGAGTTCAATTTCAGAATGAAATTCATTGGCATCTCATTTCGAGAGGATATGTTTCCAACTCACCGGCATCGATCACATCTTTGCACAAAAGCATGTGCATCCTTAAACAAGGTCGGCCAAAATAACCTTGGTGAAGCACCTTAGTCGCCGTCCTTTGCCCATAAAATGACCACCATATGGGTGGCATGGCATCCTTCCGAATTGATTCCACTTCTTCATGCGAACATGACGCCTCATTAATCCATCGACCAGGCGCTTATATAAGAAGGGCTCGTCCGGAAGTAATGTTTGACCTCGTGAAGAATCTTTTCTTTTGATGGGACGAGAACTCGGGGTGTAGCATTCCACATACCGAAAATTGACAAAATCTGCATACCATGGCGTCTTCTTTGTGATGCATGCTCATTAGTTGCTCATCCGGGAACATGTCACGAATACGGGCTTGAGTTGATTCTCCGCCCGATCTTGGTAATCGAGACAAATGATCCGCCACTTGATTTTCTGTTCCTTTCTGTCTCTTATTTCGGATCAAATTCTTGCGGGAGCAATATCCACCGAATTAACGGTGACAGCATCTTTCTTCGCGACAAGATACACGATAAAGCGCATGATGCGTGTAGATTATCACTTTTGTTCCTACGGTGAGCTCGGAACTTTTCACGAGGCAAAACTACGACAGAAGCTCCTTTTCCGTAGTGGTATAATTTATCCGGGCTTCCACGTGGTCTTACTTGCATAGTAGATCGAGTGGAATATCTTCTCCTGCGTTGGCCCAAGACGGCCCCTACAGCAAAATCACTTGCATCGCGTCACCTCGGCGATGTCGATTCGGTAACAATTCTTGGAGCTGTTACAAGAGCTCGTTTCAAGACTTGAATGCCTTAAAACACTCGGGAGTGAAGTTGAATCAAGCGGTTTTGCTCAAAAAGCACATAGGGCTTAGCTATCTTTGAAATCCTTTATAAACCTTACAGAAACACCTTGTCCCGAAGCTTTCGCACACCTTTTACGATGAGTGGGAGGTGGAAGTTTGTCTATTACTTGATCTTTGCTTTGTCCACTTAGATCCCTTCTTTGGATATGTGGTGACCTAAAGCGATGCCCTCTTGCACCATGAGTAGCACTTTTCGATTTAAAACCAAGTGGGTTGCTTCAAGCGCTCGAACTTTCTCCAAATTACTTAGGCATATCCCATAGGTGTCTCAGAAGACGGAGAAGTCATCCATGAAGATTTCTCTGATTTTCCACCATATCAGAATATGGCCATCATGCAATGTTGGAATGTTCGGGGAGCATTATAGAGCCCAAAAGGCATTCTTCTAAATGCGAAAGTGCCATAAGGACAAGTGAAGGTGGTTTTGTGTTGATCATTGGGCGCAATGGCAATTTGGTGATAACCGAATAACCATCGAGGAAGCGAGAAGAACTCCTTACCAAGCTGGTTTATCCAAAGATCGATCCATGAATGGTGAAATGATCCTTCACGGTTCTTTGTGTTTAGCTTCTACGAGTCGACACGCACCGCCATCCTGTTATCACCAGCGTTGGGATCAGTTCTTTGAAACCACCGTGACTCATACTTTTTAGGAACACCTTTGAGCGGGCTCACCCACGAGCTATCCGAATTGGATATATGATTCCTAAGATCCGACCATTTGATAACTTCTTTCTTTAGTACTTCTTTCATATTTGGATTGAGGCGTCGATGCTCTATGGAAGTCTTTGTGGCAATCTTCCGGCAATATTTTATACATGCAGGAGACGGGCCGATCCCTTTGTATATCGACAATTGACCATCCAATAGCTCGCTTGTATTTTCGCAATACAGCAAGGCTTCTTCCGATCGGGCTTGAGAATGAGGAGATAATTACGGGAGGGTTCCTCGCCCAGATATACATATTTGAGATGGTTCGGCAAAGTCTTTAGGATTAACCTTTGGAGGTTAAAGTCGATTGATGGTTTGGGTGCACAGTTACCTGTCGGCGAGCCCAGCTGACTCTAATTCGGCCGGGCAGTGAAAGCGGACATTTTTCTTTGGAGAGATGCTAACACAACTCCTCGCCTTTCTCCAACTCTACGAGTTCGGCATAGGCCGTCATTAACTCCGAACTCGAGGTGCGATCTCAGTATTATCCGCGACGACTGCTCCATGACTCGGATTACAGAGCATTCCTCCACTTCGTCCGGATACTTCATAGCATTGAAAACATTGAAGGTAACCTTCTGATCATTTACCATCATGGTGAGCTCGCCCTTACGAACATCAATTAGAGTTCTTCCGGTTGCGAAGCGGACGTCCCAAAATGATTGGCACCCGTGATACGCTTCATAATCCAAGATAATGAAGTGCCGGAAAGATGAATGTGTCACTTTTACTAATACATCCTCGATTTTTCCTTCGGGATGAGCCATAGATCGGTCCGCCAATTGCAAGGTCACCGTTGTGGGCCTCGCTTCTCCTATCCGAGCTTTTTAAATATTGAGGCGGCGTCAAATTTATGCTTGCTCAGAGGTCACATAACGCACGACCGACGCGCGTCCTCCAATCGAGCATGGAATTGTAAAGCTCCTGGATCTTTCAACGGAGGAGCTTGCTCTTTAGCATCGTACTACTACTTTCGATCGCCACCGCTTCAAACTCGCCCAACCGTCTCTTCTTGGTGGGATGTCCTTCAAGAACTTCACATAGTTCGGCATTTGTTCCAACGCTCTACCAAAGGGATGTTGATATGTAATTGCTTGAACATCAAGGAATCTTCAAACTGGGTATCCTGCGCTTCTTCTTCAACCTTTACGGAAAAGGAGGTGGTGGACGATACACCACTTCGTCCGTAAGGTTTAGTAACAGTTCTTCTTTGCTGAGCACCTCGGCATTGCGAGGCGCGCGGATTTTCCGTGGTAGCGACCTGGTTGTTACTTGTTGAGGACTCGACCTTTTCTTCTCGGTTCGGTAGCTCGGTTCCCGTGATCGCTTTCCACTTCGTAACATGACAGCCTTGACACATTCTTCATCTTTTCGTGGATTCTCCGTGTCACTTGGCAAATTTCCAAGAGGTGGGTTTTAATCTCATTGGCTAATTGTCCGTCTGGACTTCCAAATTCCAGTGAAGTGGATTGCCCACAATATTCTGACATCTGTTTTAGCCATGTATTCCTTCATGAGGTTTCAATAATCTTGGGGTAGAGGCGACTTGTTCTTTGCTTTGGTTGGTAATTTTGTGGATATGTGGTTTTCTCAAAATTTCCACCATTGTTTAATCCGGACCTTGGCCTCCCCATGAGAAATTAGGATGTTGTCATACCCGGATTATACGTTTGTGAATAAGGGTTGTTCCTATGTCCATTCGATTTCCCGGATAACGGATCGAAATTTGGGTTTGACGGCAACTCTGAAGATATGCCTTCTCCACAATATCATACGACACCTTGTTTACTTGCATGGTAGGTGCGACCATTGGACTACTAAATCATTGCTGCACTGGATTAGGTACTTGCAATCCTTTTAACATGTTACTCATGGATGCTACCTGGGCTGTTAATGCCGTCAGGGCATCAACCTCCAACACACCAGCGACCGATTTCTTTCCTATTGGCGCACGAGAATTTGACCATTGGCAATTGTTATCTGCGATCCTTTCCAAGATCTCGTATGCTTCGTTGTATGACTTCGAAAGAATAGCTCCATTTGCAGAGGCATCAAGCACCAAACGTGTTGACGCATTGAGACCATTGTAGAAGGTCTCCAGTTGAATGCAGTGCGGAATGCCGTGATGAGGACATTTCCGTAGCATTTCCTTATATCGCTCCCAAGCTTCGCACACCGACTCTTCGTCATTCTCATTGAAATGACATGATGTCATTCGGAATCTGCGTTCTTGGTGGTGAACTTCATCAAAAAATTTCGCCGAGCTCGTTCCATGAGGTGATGGAATTTGATGGAAGATCGTTCACCATGCTTTGCACGATCTCGTAGCGAAAAAGGGAATAACAAAGTCTCGGTAACTTGTTGGAACACGGTAGCTTAAATGAGTCGCTGACCTCCAGAAATGATCGAAGGTGGAGATGTGGATCCTCCGTGGCTTGACCACTAAATTGCCCCACTGTTTGGAGCATCAAAACATGGTCGGCTTGATTCGAGGCGGTTCGCTTGCACCTCGGTCTTGTAATTCCCAGTTATTTCGTTAAATGCAGGGGTTAGCGTCAATCACGTATACCCTTTCCCGATCATCGATGACAATGGCATTTCGCCATTGTGTGCCTCTCCTCTGCTGCGGCCATCACGGCTGCGTGCTCGCGAACTTCGTTCTTTGCGCCTTTTCTCGAAGGTGCGTTCAATCTGGATCTAGCGGTGGGTCACTTGCGCTTTTGCCTTGCGCATAAACCACAATCCCGAACCCTGCTCATTCACAAAGGTAATGACGAGTGAGTCACGTATTACAAAGCACAAAATTTCAATCTCGTAACTTATAATTGGCGGTTTCGTAACAGCGCCAAAAACTTGTTGTCGAATATTTCTTTTGATGTGAATATACTATACACAAGTGCACGTAATCAACAAGTAATACGGAGTATTCGAGATCGAATCCATGGAATGCACTTTTAAATTACGTGGGTGTAATTTTGCAAAATAAGGAGATGGAATGACCGTCACGAACTAGAATATAACACCGGTGACTGAAATTAAAATGACTTCGCGCGGCGAAGTGGGACGTTGACATAGACAACGAGGAGATTACCGTTATCAAGGTGAAAGCAGACTTGATTTTCGATTCCACCCATACTCTTTTCTAAATATTGCTACAAAGATTATCTTGCATTATCACTATGACATGAACTTCTTTGATTCTTAGTATTTTCCCAAATCTAAGATTATATTCTATAGATCCAGTCCGTATATTCCTATATCGAGCGCTCTTGAATATCATTACTAATCCATTCATATTTGCCACGCATGAGGTAAATGCATATTCCTATGCTATTCACACATAACATTAAAATCATGTTCTTACGTCGCTCTATTGTTTTCCATTCTATAACAACTTCCGGCAATTATAGAACTACGATCGACTAATGGTGATCAATCACAAGTGAGATAAAAACAACTGATAAAACAATAGTGATTTAGCGAGACAAGCGTGAAGCTGCGCTAAATCCCGCGAGCATGGGTTTCCTCAAAAATCAAATCATAAAGGTTTAGCTCATAGCGAGGCTGTTTAACAACATTGAAATAAGCAACAGCCATATGATTAACAAGGTTTAAGAAAAGATAAAAAATTAGTTATCGAATCGTATGCAAGCTCTTGGATCGTCGTCTCTTCCGATGACTTCCTCTCCAAGAATTCGCACCTTCTTCCTTACTCCCAGATGTTCTCTATCCTCTGTAACTCTCCAAAATGTCGATATCCAGCCCCCCCTTCTGATTGTTGCCAACTCCCTTTTAATAACAACCTCCTGCGCTTTTTCAGAGGTACAGACTATGCACCGTGTGCCCGTTCCTGATCCTTTTCTTTTGATTAGCTCGCGGATCGGAAGCGTGTCTCTTCATTCCGCCAGCCCGCGCCACGTGGCCGTGGTCCGTGATTTTTCTTCGAGAATTAACCTGACTTTCCATGCTACTTACTTCCTTCCGTAAGCACGGCTTGGGATTTCGCCACCGAGCTCGGCTGCGCTACAGGCTTTACTTTGCAGTGAGTCCGACCTTACTTTCACGAACACGAGCTCATCCATACTTGCGAGTGGACTTCCGTCATGAGCTCATTGCGTTCTGAGCTCGCTTCCTTTCAATCTTCTTGAGGAGTTGAACACTGCTTCCGGGCTCGCGCTCTTAAGCTCGTGCACTTCGCCTCCGAGCTCGCGCGCCGCCTCGAGCTCGCTCTTGCCCAGAGCTCGACCTCGAGGTCGTCTTCATACTGTGAACTTTTCAATCTTTGAGCTCGGAAGGATGCGAACTCGGCCTTACTCTCTTTTCTCCTCAAGTTTGGTTCCACTTACAAGCTCGTCAATTTTGAGCTCGGGCGTCACTTTTCCCGGGCGTTGATTTCGTCTTAGTAGCCCGACTCCATCCCCGCATTTTTCAGCATTACTCGTTCAGTCCTTCCTCTTACATCGAAGTCAAGCTCGCTCACGAGCTCGGCCCGCAAATCTTGTTGCCGTTCTTCCCGACAACATGCTATAATTATATAAATAACGCTCAAAACAACTAAAACCCTTTATTTTCATCGACTCAATCCTTCACACAAACACACGCAAACAAGAGAAACACAAGCAAGACAAGGACAAGCGGTGAAGGAGACATACAACAACCGAGGCTTTTATCATTAAAAGGACCTATAATAACTCTTTTACAAGAGTTATCAATGGCGAATGTTCATCGATTATACCGATCTCAACAAACATTGCCCTAAAGATCGTACCCCTCCCCAACATCGACAAAAAGGTTGACGCTTTGGTCGGCACGAAGTCTTGACTTTACGGACCAGATAAAGGATATCACCAGGTCTTGATGGACGATTTAAGATGCAGCCAAAATAGCCTTCATTACGAGACTTGAGTCTTCGCATACAAGAAGATGCCATTCGGACTCAAGAATGCAGGGCTACCTATCAAAGGATGGTAGATAAAATATTTCAACCTTACATAGGACGGAATGTGGAAGTGTACGTAGATGACATCGTCGTCAAGAGCATTGAGGAATCCGTATGTGTTGTCGACCTCGGGATCGCCCTCGACCTACTCGTAAAGGTCAACCTAAAGCTAAACCCCGTAAATGCACATTCGCAGCTCGTCAGGAAAATTTCTAGGGTGTTGGGTTTCACAAGAGGGTTTAAAAGTCAATCCGTCCAAGGTTCAAACCATTGTGGAGATGAGGATGCCAAAGACAATACACGACGTACACAAGTTGATAGGTGCATCGTCGACTCGGCCGTTTTCTTTCGAAGCCGCAGATAAGCAACTCCCTTCTTCAAAATACTCAAAAGGCTTTGAGTTCTCACGGAATGACATACACAAGTCCGCCGAGGATCTCAAAACTACTCGCCAAACTCCCACTCTATCCGTCCCGAAGAAGGAGGTCCTCTCCTTATACCTCGCCGCCTCGACGAAACCATAAGTGCGGTTTTGAGTGCGAGAGGAAGGGACTTGACTCCGTGTATTTCATCAGCCGAGCATTGAAAGGACCAGAAACACGGTATCAACCTTTGGAGAAGCTCGCGCTGGCATTAATAAATGCTGCAAGAAGATTACGGCCATACTTCCATGCACATCCCATACAAGTCCTCACTGATCACCCACTTCGGCAAGTATTGACGGCCGTGGCTCTCGGGGAGAATCGCGAAGTGGGCAATTGAATTAGGCGAACACGACATATCTTTTTGCCCCCGTCAAGCCATCAAGGGTCAAGCCTTAGCAGACTTCCTTGTCGAGGCTAACTTCGCCGAGAAACCGAAGCCCAACGAGTCCGTATCAGACGATGCCGAAGCCGAACCTATAGATAAAACTCCAGAGGATTGCTGGCAAGTCTACGTTGACGGGCTTCGGGAAAGCAGTAATGGAGCGGTATCCTACTTTTAGGACCGGATGGCAAGAGATCACATATGCACTTTGGTTCGCGTTTAAAAATACGAACAACGAGTGGAATCTGAAGCCTTAATTGTGGGACTTCGCCTAGCTCAAAGCCTTCAGGTACGAGCCGTGCAAGTTCACAGTGACTCTCAAGTCATAGTAAGTCACATGTTGGGAAAGTACGAGGCAAAAGGCAACAGGATGAAGAAATACCTTGAAAAAGCCAAAAGCCTACAACAAGCTTTCTCACACTTCCAGTTAGTTCGCATCCCAAGGGAGCAAAATAGCCGAGCTGACGTATTAAGCAAACTAGCCTCGTCGTCGACGAACTCGCCAGTAGAAGAAGTCCGAAGCAGAAGCATAAGCGATGACGACACTGGAACCGAGGTCAACATAGTATCTGACGACGAACCTAATTGGATGACTCCCATTCAAGAATACCTGGAAAAGGGCGAGCTACCCCATGACAAGCTCGAGGCTAGGAAGATCTTGAGCAAATCTCTGCGATATACGCTGAACAGGAATTCTATAGAAAATCATACCTCCACCTCTCCTAAGGTGCACGGTCCGAACCGAGCTAACTACGACACGAGAAGTACATGAAGGATCGTGTGGAAGTCACATCGACCCGCGCCCTATCGAAGAAAGTCATGCGATGGGGATACTATTGGTCGACAATGTTCCAGGACTCAATCGATCTCGTGAAGAAATGTCCGAAGTGTCAAATCCATGGAAACGTGCCGAGGCTACCTCAAACCGACCTCGCCAAAGATGCAAAGCCCTTGGCCATTTATGCAATGGGGGATCGACATCGTAGGCCCTTTCTGCAAAGCTCCAGGACAGTTTCAATTCCTAATTGTCGCGATCGACTATTTTACGAAGTGGGTGGAAGCCGAACCCTTGGTAAAGATCACGAGCAAAAACGCCCTCAACTTCGTCTGGAAGAAAGTCGTGTGTCGCTTCGGCATCCCTCATGTCCTTATTTCAGATAATGGGACACAGTTCACGGATAAAGTATTCAAAGAATGGTGTCAAGAGCTTCGGATCCAGCAGAAGTTCACTTCGGTAGCTCATCCTCAAGCAAATGGTCAAACCGAAGTCACCAACCGGACAATCGTGAAAGGACTCAAGACTCGCCTTAACCAAGTAAAAGGCAATTGGGTGGAAAATTTACCGCAAGTCCTATGGTCGTATCGTACTACACCCCGGACATCAAACGGAGAAACACCCTACAGCTTGGTATATGGAACCGAAGCAGTGATCCCTGCGAGATCGGTATGCCGAGCCCCGCACCATTCACTCTCCGTGAAGCCAATGATGACAATCTACGATCTGCTCTAGATCTACTCGAAGAAAAAAGAGACCTCGCCTACATCAGAGAAGCTCGGTATAAGCAACAAGTAGCTCGGTATTACAACCAGCGTGTCAAATACCGACAATTTCAAGTAGGCGACCTCGTACTTCGAAACAATGATATCAGTAAAGCCGCAAAGCTCGGCAAGCTGGAAGCCACATGGGAAGGACCATACCGGGTTGAAGAAGTCCTCGGAAAAGGCTCGTATAAGCTCGCCCATATATCATGACAACAAATACCCAGTACGTGGCACATCATTCATCTGAAGAAATATTTTGCATAAGTGTCAAAAGTTGAGTCTGTTCGGTCGTGTTATCGAGTCTGTTCAGTTGCGTCTGTGAGTCTTGTTTTGTTATTACGTCGGTCTCTATCAATAAAATCTTTTTCTTGCATGTTTTGTTTGTCACTTATGCATACTATATCTTCTCCATTATACTATACCCTCTTCGGAGGACGAACTATACCCTCGACGGAGGACAGACTACATTCGTTTAATACGAGGATGAACTAAACGCGCATGAGGGGACCACCCCTAGCGATAAAACTTGCCAAATAAGGAACCAATACCTCCGTTTATTTCGGGGAAGAGGGGACCACCCCGAGCGATAAAACTTGCCAAAAAAGGAACCTATACCTCCGTTCACTTCGGGGAAGAGGGGACCACCCCGAGCAATACTTCTTGCCAAAACAGGAACCCTTACCTTCGTACGAGGAAGAAATACCTTCGTTTATTTCGAGGATGAATACCTTCGTACGAGGACGAAATACCTTCGTTTATTTCGAAGACGAACTACCTTCGTACGAAGACGAACTACCTTTGTTTATTTCGAGGACGGACTACCTTGCATTTAAGATGAACTACCGCTTATTCCGAGGATGGACTACCTCGCACGAAGAGGCGAACTACCTTCGTTATTTCGAGGACGGACACCTTCGCATGCGAAGACGAACCACCTTCGTTTATTCGAGGATTAATACCTTCGTGAAAACGAGGACGACCGACCGACCTACCTTCTTATTGGTTACGGTAATAAAAGATAGTGTTCTTAAATAGTCAACACGGTTTAAGAAAAATAATTCTTATTTCAAAGTATACGGTTTATACATTACGAGGACGAAGAGGGCCCAGGAGGCCGAGAAAAACTGAGCCAATCCCAGAAAAATCTGGATTCAACAGTTCGTCTATACTAACCCTACCTCTACCTCGTCCTCGATCAATGCTGAGAGCCCTGCCAGCCCGACCTCTAGGTCCTGCAAGACGACCTCGGCCTCTCGATGACACCCGACCTCGGCTCCTCGAGGGCCTACGTCTCTCTTCGGTAATGAAACGCCTCTCTTGAGCTATCCACTCCGCAGAAAAAGGCGTCGGGGCAATGGCAGAAGTCCTAGCAGACGAAGAAGTCGCAGCAGAAGTAGAAGCCTCGGTCACGAAGCAAGCACTGCTCAAGAAAGGAATGACGAGCCACGACGATCTTGTACAAGTCCGCCGACCTTCTTAAGGTCGGCATATTGCTCGATATTGCCAAGAATTTGAGCCGTACTCATTCCTATATCTCCAACAAAGGCTGCGAGCTCTTCAACTTTACCTCACCTCGGAGATGGTCATCCCTCCACCTCGCTCGCAATCTCTTCGTACTCTGCATGTTCCTCAGCGAACCGTTTGGCTTTCGCCTCAACGATCTCGAACCTCTCCTCCAACTCCAAGAGGCGAGCTTGAAGTTCGTCACAACTCTCCTGGGCAGCTCTAAGCTTAACTTCGGCCTCCTCCTGCACATGACCGAGCTTGTCTTCCAAGCGAAGAACTTCGGCCTCCTTAACTTCGAGAGCCCGCGTCAAAGCTTCGATTTGACCCAACCAAGGGGAAGCATCAGGCATATCAGGAGAAGACTGAACACAAAAGACAAGCTCCTTCAGATGAACAACGGATTTTATTAAAGCCTTTACGGCAAATCAAAAGCGACATCCTAGTGATGACGTATTTACAAGTTGATCTACAAAAAAAAAAAATAGAAGGGATCAACTGACCCCTCCAGAAGCTCCGCCTTCGGCCCCGGCTAGCTCGGCCATATCTTGGGAAGCGTTGACCTCGGCTGCGGTGGCCGTCTCCGGGACCCGTGCTGCTTCAGCCTTCTCTTCCTCGGGGATTCCCTGAGCCCCGGTGCCCTCCGCCGCCTTAGCTGCCGCCTCCCCGGATGCCTTCGTAAGGTCGGCCATCAAGGCTTCGATCATGGGATCGCGATCCACCGGGCAAGCACGGACAGACTCCGCGGTCAGCAAAATCGAGGACGATGTCAAGCTCTGCACCACGGGCAAATCCTTCAAACCGCGACCGAGGACCTCGGCATAAGCTCGCAGCAAGGCGCCATCCTCTGTCGCCTCATACCCATACTTGGACTTATCCAACTCTGGGTAATCCTCGGCGACTTCATCAATGACGTCCGAGACCGCCGCTGCTCAAGACCGCTCACGCCGACGGCCACCGCAGAAGCCAGGAAAGAAATAGCCTCCGTAAGCACGGAGCATTTTTCCCTGCGAGGTCGCCATCTCGACCTCCCGGCCGAGCTCCCTCTATTTGCCCTCGACGACCGACTTGGACTCCGCCACTCGGCCTAGCCGCCTGTAGCCGCCCGCCGCCTCGCCTCCTCAGCACCGTCGAGGCCGCCGCCTCCCTCTTGGCCAGTCCCGAACCTTGGTCTCAGCCTCGGACACCTCACGAACGAGGATGGTCTCTCTCTTCCATCTCACGAGCGTGAGCGGCCACACGGTTGAGCGGGCCACGGCACCTTTCAAATACTCCGTCACAAGGACGGACATTTTGTGAGCTCGCCGACACGCCACTGCACAACTTAGCGGCCGACCGACACGCTTATCGCCTCCCTGTGCAATAACAAATCAGGTCAGAAAAACACAATAACTCACACATCTGCAATTTTACAATACAAAAAGACACGCTACCTCGGGGAAAGTGCGAGGTGCAGGTTGAAAACCAGTTATTTCGACCTCGGGATCGGCAGCAACCGAGGCCTCAGGGATCGCGCGCTTTAGCCTCTTCAGGCGTTTCAAAGGCGGAGGCGAGGGGGACTTATCGGCATCTCCACCCCTCTCAGAGGTTTCCTCGACGGCATCCTTTAGCGTCAAGGCAGGAATCCCGGCGTCCGAGCTCGGTCCCTTCCTCTTCTTCTTGGTTGTGATCAAATTCACTGCAGCGAAGCAAACAACACATAAATACATCAACGCAAAAACAACCCAGCAACAAAAGAGAGAAGAGAAGAGGGTCTCACCTCGCGGCTCCGCAAAGAAAGTACGGTCATAAGGGCTCACCAGCAGCCAAGCTCGGGCCGAAAAGACTTCGTCTACTGTGCCGATCCTATCTAAGGATTGCTCCAAGCTACCGAAGTCATAATCCGTAGCCAAATCCGACAACTTCTCACGGTTCGAGCATTTAACTGGGTGACCCAGAAAACGACAAAAGAAAAATTTATGGTGCCAATTGGAAATTTTTGACTTTGTCTTTAATTTAAAATTGCGACGAGGTGTCAAGTAATACCACCGCGTGCTGGATTTGAATTGAAAGAACCTAAGGACGAGTCCTAAGGTCATAATGAAATTATGACGATGAGCAAAGACACCTAGGCCCGTCAAATGCCGAAAGGAGTTCGGCGTCAATTGGGCTAAATGGATGGCAAATAACTGCTGCAACTCAACATATATGGAAGGGTAAGGAAGACGAAGCCCATTTTTCAGGCTATCCTCATACACCATGACAAAACCGTCCGGGAGGCTAGCCCTATCCTCCGGCGGGAGCAATAAACCCAAAGGATTTGAATATGAAATGTGAGGCAAGCTCTAATCTAACTGAAGCTCCTAAAATCGGCGGAATCAAGAAACCCTACCGACATCAATAAAGAAGGAAAGCAAACATGACGTATGAAAGGAGGAAGGGCATCAAAAGTATACACTTCCTATCCACGTAACCATACGGACGAAGACACAGTTAAAACTCGGTCCCCTGCCGTGAGAATCCTCAGTATGAAGAAGAAGAAGCCATAACTTCATCGGGTTTATAAATCGATGAAGATAGCGTTGAACCTTGCGAAGACGATAATGGCGGCAGTTGAACTTTTCGCACGACAAAGAGTTTTGGAATTCTTGAAATCGAAATGGCTAAAAGTGATAAGGAAATGGCGTATCAAGGAAGTTATTCCCCGATAATGCACTTTATCGGGAACTCAACCGCTACCACATTTAATGCGCATTAAATGCAGA
Source organism: Salvia rosmarinus (assembly GCA_036937905.1). NCBI lineage: Eukaryota > Viridiplantae > Streptophyta > Magnoliopsida > Lamiales > Lamiaceae > Salvia > Salvia rosmarinus. The sequence goes on along the minus strand of CM072814.1, from coordinate 1,122,088 downwards.
TGACAGACCCCGTGTTCGACATCGACAAGACATCCCATGTTCGACCTCGCCCCGACGTTACGCATTCAACTACGATGTCATATATCCACTCGAGACCTCGGCAAAACACCCGTCCAGTGCAGCCGGTCGGTCGAAGACTTGACATAACGCCCGTCGGTGAAGCCGATCAAACGACCTCAACATAACGCCTCGTCAGGTGCAACCGGTCAGAAGACTTCGTCATAATGCCTCGTCAGGTGAAGCCGATCAAACGACCTCGGCATAACGCCGCGTGCGGTGAAGGCGATCAAAGACCTCGGCATAACGCCCGTCGGTGAAGCCACTCAAAAACTTTGGCATGGCGCCGCCGGTGGCGTCGAGCAAGACGAGTTCGACATAACATCAGGAGGTGAAATCGCAAACCGACTTGGACACACCTCGCCATGCAAAGCCAAGCAACAAACGACCTCGGCGAACACCTATACTGGTGAAACCAAAGAACATCTGAAGTCAAGATAAAAGGCCGCAAGCGGGACGACGCGCTCCCTCTTCATAAACAAATCTACGGTGAATTACGCCCTCAAACCCATCACGACCTCGACACGCATTTTTTTTTTTGAGGGGATGTGATAGATACGCCCAACTCTCGTGCCCAAGCATCGTGCCCAATATAAATAAGCTCGACATGAAGCTCGACCCAAACGAGTCCGGCCCGAAGGCTCTTAAACCGGTGGGGAGCAGAAGATTGATCATATCTAAGAGAATCCTAATTAGAGAAGAGATAGGATTCAAATCCTATCTTAGAATAGATCTCGGATTCGAGATCTAGGTTATTATAATTGTGTATAAATAGAGGCTAGATTAAAGGGAAAATAATCATCTACACTCTTTGTAATCGCCCCTCATATTATCAATATCAAATACTCTCTCTCTCTCTCCGTGGACGTAGATCTTATTCATAGATCGAACCACGTAAATCCTTGGTGTTCTTGCGTATTTAATTCCCTTACGAAATTAATTTCGATCAATATTTGTTTGTTATAACATGTGAGTCAACCAAAAATACTTAAATGATTGTTAAATTGTAAGTAATTGATTGCATAGTTGTTTTGTTAAATAACTTGATAATTATAGTACAAATATTCGAATTCATCTAAAATTAATCATTAAATCACAGTTTAAATATATAAATTAATCTCAATTAATCAACAAACTTGTTTCTTGTTGGGAAAAGAATCTCTTCGATTGGCCTTATAAAGTCTCTGGTCGATCAGAAACAATATAATGGTCATCCGGAGAATTCAAAAATACTAATTTTAAAGGGAGAATTATTCAAATCGAAATCCTAAAGAATTCTATATATATATATATATATATAGAGAGAGAATTATTAAAAAAATTGAGATTCTAGTGGAAAATCTTATTTTCGGTTGTGAAATTTTTGTCTCCAATCGTGAGACAACAATTTCATAACCAGAGACAAAAAGTTTCACGATCGGAAACAAGATTTTACATTGAAATCTCAAGTTTTTTAATAAATTTCTTGACCCGAGACATGGCTTCATTATTTCTCAACGCAAAGTTAGAAAATAAATGGCAAATTTAGAGTAAATTTGGTACGAAAAATACAACATAAATTAAAATTGTAATATTTCATTCAATAAAAAAAGGTCAAAACCATAGTATTCTTTTTCAAACTTCAAAGGACACTCATTTTAATAAAAAAAATAATGATATCAAAAAGAGTGATGTTATTTGGTCATATTATGGTCGGTCATAATGTGTGAAAAAATGATATTTACGTGGAGAGAGATTAATTTCAAAATTCAAATTTAAGACTAATAAATTTAATCGCTTTTCAAGATAAGTGAAAAATGATATTTATATAAAAATATTAATATATTAATTTAATATTATTATTTTATTAACACATTATATTGATAATTATTAAAGTATACCATAAGCTTTATTATAGTTATTAAACCAAAGCAACACGGCGAAACAGGCGGGGGAGAAGGATAAAGGAAACAAACAGGCTCTCACGCGGCCTCAGTCTTTCTATCAGCATTGAAACTCGATATTCTTAATTTCTTCAAAGGTGGAATCATGGAGCTCGGTTATTCTTAGTATATATCGGTAATCTTTAGCTTATTCTCTTTCGATTTCATGGTTTGCAGCTGAATATTGAAACTTTCATGAATTCCCTTCTTTTCCTTCAAAGCTTTATACGTTTACACCTCAAATTTGCTTTGTTCCTGATTATTTTAGCTTGAGAGCTTGTTTTCGCGGCATATTGTTTTGAATTTGCCCTAATTTTGCTCCTTTTTTCTTCAGTTTACACTTAAATTCGGCAACATGTATTTAAAAGAGGGCTGTTCTCTGTTGTTAAAATTGCATAAACCCTCAATTCCTTTTATCCTCAGCTCAAACCCCAAATTTGATTTTCAAGCACAAAACAAAACTGATAGTAAAGGTTCAGTTTTTATTGAGGAATCTGAAGTACTGAAAAGGTTGAATAATGAAAAAGATATTACGATGGCTTTGGATTATTTCAAATACATTTCGAATTCCAACTGTTTCAAGCACACCCCTTTAACTTATAGAACCATGATTGAAAAACTTGGGCTCAAAGGCCAAATAGATGCTGTGCAATATCTTTTGCAGCAAATGAAAGTGGAGGGTATTACTTGTTCTGAAGATTTGTTCATTAGTGTGATCAAGTCTTATCGTCAAGTTGGGGCATCTGAGCAGGCGTTGAAGACATTTCATAGGATTCGCGAGTTTGGTTGTGCTCCAACGGTTAGGATTTACAACCATCTGTTGGATGCATTGCTCTGTGAGGATAGGTTTCGTATGATTGCTCCGTTGTATGGTAATATGAAGAAAGATGGATTGGAACCTAATGTGTATACCTACAATATACTATTGAAGGTGCTGTGCAAGAACAATAGCTTTAATAGTGCTCGTAGGTTGCTTGAGGAGATGTCAAACAAGGGATGTGAGCCTGATGACGTGAGCTACACTACTTTTATGTCGTTTTTGTGCAAAGATGGTAAGGTGGAAGAGGCTAGAGATTTGGTTTTGAAACTGGTCCCGTGTGTGCCTGTTTATAACGTGTTGATTGGTAGATATTGTCGAGAAAGGAAGATCAAGGTGGCGTTGGAGTTGTTGGATGAGATGATGGATAGGGGTGTTAGTCCTAATGTTATTACTTATACTACAGTTTTGAATTGTCTCTCTGATTCGGGTGATTTTTTGGCCGCGTTTGCTATTTTGGGCAAGATGTTTGTTCGAGGGTGTGATGCGAATGCGCAAACATTTACTTCTTTGATAAAGGGGCTATCATTGAGAGGTAAATTTCTTGAGGCTCTTGATGTCTTGACTCGTATGTCAGATGATGGAATTTTGCCGAATGAAGTTACTTTTAACACGCTCATTCACAGCTTCTGCTTGGCTGGGAATATGAGAGATGCATTCTCTCTTCTTAACAAAATGGAGGCGAATGGATGTTGTCCGAATTTAACAACGTATGCAACCCTAATCAATGGTTGTGCAAGAATCGGGGATTTGATTGGTGCATCTGAGATATGGAACAAGATGGTATCCCTTGGCTGCCAGCCTAATGTTGTAGCGTATACGAGCATGATAGCCGCACTCTGCAGAAACTCCATGTTCGACCAAGCTTATGATCTTCTAGGGACTATGAAGAGAGATAAGTGCTCTCCCAACACGGTTACTTTCAATGTTTTCATCAAAGGTTTGTGTGCTAAAGGAAGAGTCGATTGGGCTATGGAGTTGTTTGATGAGATGGAGATACACGGCTGCGTACCTAATGTTACCACGTACAACGAACTCTTGGATGGTTTGTTCAAGGCTGGCAACGAGGGGCTTGCTTTTGAGCTCATTTCTGCAATGGAAGAACGGGGTGTGAAGCTCAACACGGTCACTTACAACACTATTGTACACGGCCTATGCACGTATGGGAAGCTTGAGGAGGCGTGGAAGCTTGTTGGGAGGATGGTGGTCGAGGGGATGAAGCCTGATGATTTCACGTTGAATATGCTCATCCATGGCTTCTGCAAGCGAGGTATGATCGAGTCCGCAGCTCGAGTTTTGGAGACGATGAGGAAGTTAGGGTTGCATCCGGATATAGTTGGTTATAGTAGCCTTATTTGTGGGGTGAGTGAGCAGATTGATTTAGATGCAGCTAGTGTTTATATTGATACAATGATAAGTGATGGAATTTTGCCGAATGTTTCGCTTTGGAGTTTCTTGGTTAGAAGTTTATTTAGTAGGATTGGAGTTGCTGAAGCAACTCAACATATCAATGCTGTAATGCCTAGCATTTTACAGAGTTGAAATTCTCTGCCTGCCTCTCTCTCTCATATATAGGGATACTATTATAATCATATAAGAACTAGGAATTTGATGAAAACTAAAGATATTGGTGGTCTTTCTATTTTTTATAATCTAACAATCAAAATTAATTATCAATTATTTATTATCCTCAGCTTTTTAATATTGAGATTTTATATATTTATTTACTGTAATTGCTCCATTTGTATAATTACTATAATTATCTGAAAAAAAACAACGAATTAAAATGTGAAAGATATCATATGCATAAGAACAATGATGATTTCACATGTACAAGGATTAAGATTACATAAACAATAACACGAATTACGTTAATAATGTAATGTGAAAATTTTTCGAGATAAATATTTTTAAATGGAATGTGAGAAATTTTCGTGATGTGGATTTCCAAATAACAAAAATTAAGGATTTGATTATTTTTTATAATTAATTAATTATGAATGATTCGATGTTATTCAATATAAATGTATCTACTTATTCTTAGTTCTTATATAAGATATATTTCTCTTATAACTAAACCCTATATATATATATTTCATTTGATTGTGACTTGTGAGTTTTCTCTATTGGCACCATGATGAAGTGAACTACTACTTGATCAAGATTATGATATTTTATGTTGTATTTTATTTTATCATTGAGATTGCGCATTAGTTCATAGTGTTTCTAAGGAGAGGGCAAGTAAGTTTTATTCAACACAAAGAGTCAAATTGTACAATTTTTTTTCCTGAGAATATGTTGTTGAAATCAAATGACAAGTTTTTCTGAATATATATATTTATTATATTTGTTTTCACAAATCAAGTTCTCACACGAGTTTAGTTCCTAAAGGGAAGCTATTTTGACCAAGATTTTGAGTGACGAACGCTTAATTTTGTGAAATTAAACGGCATAGGATCGATCTACGCCCGAGTAGATGATCGTGGTGTATTCACATTCTCAAACCGATTTCGGTGAGTGAGAAATAATGGATCAAAGTTTGTCACTTAAACATGAGTTATGTGATTAAGGGATAAGCATGGATTAATTAATCCTTATCCCACATTGATTAATGTACCTTCATTAATTGTCTATATAAGTGGTTCATGAACACTTAGTATAATTATGTGCAAGTGATGACGGGTCGAAAGCCCACGCGCAGACACGCTGCCGCCGCCTGCGCCGGCGGTGCCCGCCCGGCCGCCCCGCCGCCCGCCCGCCTCGCCCGGCCCGCCCGGCCCGCCCGAATTCCTGCCCGGCCCGTTCGGCTCCGGCCCGTCCGTGGTCCGTGGTCCGTGGATCATGGATCTCGTATTTGGGTGGTCTGGGCCGTTTTTTGGGCCTATTCGTGGCTTGCTTCGTGGACCGGTTCCATGGTCCATCGTCTTATATTTTGGATCAACGCTGATCGAGCCCAAAGATGGAGTTGGTCCGGTGCCCAATCGTGTAGCCCAATCCGCTGGGCTCGTGCGATGGAGTTGGTGGAGGCCCAACTCGTGTGGCCCAACCGTTGGGCTGCGCCTGCAAGACAAGAGACGCCCGGATACGTCCAACGAACCCGACGCACGCGTTGTCCGTGATTCGTCAGAACCGCCGGTAACGCGTCGACATGATGGCTCTGCGGAAACGTGCCCACGTTGTTCCGTAAATCGCCGCACTCAATAGGGACATAACTCGTAACACCCGACATCAATGCGGTGTTGACTCAAAGATGCCCTTCCACATGAGTGACGACGCCTATAATAGGACATGTCTTCCCAAAGATAAACCACCCATCGCCTAAAGCATTCCAACATCTTCCAAGAGCATTTTTCTCGCATACATTGTTTTTATATGTAATATGTACAAACAAATGACAAGTTTTTCTCAGAATTAATACTTAAATTCCAAGAATTCAAAAATAGAAGGCACATTTTGTTTTCACAAATCAAGTTCTCACACGAGTTTAGTTCCTAAAGGGAACTGAGGAGAAATCAAGAAAAACAAAATGACAAAATGAAAGAAACCGCTGCAACAAGTAAAGAACAAGAGCATATTTTTGTGGCCCTCTGCCTCTCGACTCGAGTTTTCTCCTTCTCTCTCTCTCTCACACACACACACTTATCGCCCGGCATCGGTCTGTCTATCAGCTGCTGTAATCGAGATTGATGCTCGATAATCTGATTTTCTTCAAAGGTGGAATCTTTGAGCTCGGTTATTCTCACTACAAAATAATCCGTGTTTCTATCTGATTACGCTTCTCTCCCTCTATTTTTTTTTATTTTTTTTACATGTATGAGATTTCTTGCTTACCTTGTTCATTATCAGGGTATGGGTTTTCTTTTTCTTTATGAAATTGAAAAGGGAAAATTTTTATTGGGATTTATGAATTTTATATATCGATACTGCCTTATTCATATCTGCACTTCCTGTATTTATTTTCGTGGCATAATTATTTTTTCTCAAATTAGACTTTGTATTGGCCTTGAGATTGTGCGATGATGAATATATGATACATTCTCAAAATCAATTATTTGTGTTAAATGAATGAAGCATTTCATGGTGCAGGAGTTTGTGGTGTTTGGAAGAAGAGTGAAAAGTGTTGGTTGGAATTTGATGTCGTTGAGGATAAAAACAGTGGTAGACAAGTTTGTGCAGGAGCTGAAGGAGGCTCTGGATGCAGACATACAAGATAGGATGATGAAGGAGAGGGAGATGCAGAGTTACATTGAGGAGCGTGAGCGTGAGGTTGCTGAGCGTGAAGCTGCTTGGAAGGCAGAACTCTCACGACGTGAGGTACTTGATTCAATGTCTTTGTTGTGAATGGGAATAGCTAGTTGTTGATTTTCTTCAAATCAATACGACATTTCCTCTATATATAGCACTCACTCAAGGTGTTAGAGTTGCCTATCCTAGAATTAGTCTTTAGGGAATAGAATTCATTTGTTCATTTATCCTGTGGAAATTATGAGTCCTAATTGGTGAAATGTTAGCAGCTTTAGACCAGATATGTGAATATTATGCCCATTCACCTTATATGCATTCACATACAATCATCGGCTAAGACAAATTCTTCGGAGCTCGTTCTATAGTTTTGCACATATAATGTGTCCATGGTCACTTGTCTGTGGATATTCTTCTTCGCTGATCACCTTTTGGATGTTGATCTGCCTCTACATACTTAAATATGCTTAGTTAATCAACTGCTTTTTGTTGCTTTTGGTAAATCTAGGCTGTTGTAGAAATTGGAAGCATTTGTGCTTCATCCTTAGATTCCATATCTTCAAATGGATCTTTCTACACGAGACATATGGTTTTGCATTCTCTCTTTGCTACCAGAGTTTGATATGCTGTTATGTGGCTTCCATCAAATTCTTACTACTAAAGTCATACCATAAGTGATATATCAAAGTTATCAAAGTAAAAGCTGTTGTTTAGAGTTTCATATCTTTTGCAAGATCCGTAACCATGCCTTTATTCGTCTAAAGCATTACTATTCGGTCTCCTTTTAGCACCTACATCAGCATATTTTGTCTTGCCTCTCCCTTGGTGTTCAGGCAGAGATTGCTAGGCAAGAAGCCCGGTTAAAGATGGAGAGGGAAAACCTAGAGAAAGAGAAGAGCGTGCTGATGGGAACCGCATCAAATCAGGATAACCAAGACGGGGCTCTTGAAATAACCGTTAGTGGTGAGAAGTATCGCTGCCTCAGGTTTGCAAAGGCGAAGAAGTGAGGCTCTCCTTCGGCATTGTGTGAGCAACTGCTTCCATATTTTCTTTGACTGTTTTTCCTACTCTCATATGCATCTTGAACGATGCACGTTGATTCGGTTGCCCCACGACGAGCTGTACCGAAATTCGTGCTGCAATGAAGGGAACAAGAATAGGCACTTGGACTCGATAGACTTTCTAGTTTAGATGATGATTCATTGCTTTGTGGAAATTCTCTGATTAAATTCTGTGTAAATATGTTTTTGGTTCTTTCTTTCTAGTGTTGTTAAAGAAACCAAGATTTGGTATCAAGTTTCAGTTAACATATGTGGCACGTGTCGATAATATCGAACATTAACATGTGTTGAAAATGGTACACTATTTAAAATAGACGATCTTGTGTGTCCCAAGTTGGTTGTTGCAAAACACTATTTGAAAAACTAGTATGTAACCCGTCGAGTTTCGACGGGAAGTCATTTTCGCTACAAATTATAAGTTAAAAGTATAAATTTAAAAATAAGTCTATACTTTTTTTTTGAAGTGATAATATTTCAACAACTCATCGTAAGAAGTTTTCAAAATCAAATAAAATTATAATAAAAAATAGGTTAAGAGAGATTTTCTTCGAATTTTTTCACTTATATGTTTAAAATGTTGATTTATATGCTCGTACTCACAACAAATCTGATTAAAAAATTATTACTCGTTCTCATTTTAAACTCATATAATTTTATAAGTTGTTACAATTATTGGTTATTTGTCTCAATAAAAAACTTGAATAGTAACTAAACATTAATAATAAATAGTATAAATAATAAAAATTTAGAAAATAAAAAAATCCCCTTGGATATGTTGATTGATGTTTAGACTTAATTTAGAATTTATATACTTGTATTTGTCATAAACGAATTAAAAATTGATTTTACTATTGATTTTCGTCTCAAACTCGTATACTAATACCAACTAATTGTTCAAGAACATAAATGTAATTTTATTTAAATTTTCAGTTAATGAAGTCTCATGAAAAAATTATGCACAATTTCAAATAAAAAAAAATTAATGAGAAGTAATTAAGGGAATTCCATACTCTTTAATTAAGAGAATATTGAGATATATAAAATTAATAAAAATTAGAATATAAGAGTCTGCCCAAGTACAAAATTAGTATAGAAGATAAATTAGGATAAATGATATTGGAGATGCCATGCAGGTGCAAGAATCAAGGTGATACATTCGATATGCAATCACATTATATAGAATGTATATACTCGTACCCGTCTCAAGTTCGATTAAAAAGTTATTTTACTATAAATTCTCGTCTCAAAATCATATAGTAATTTCACTAATTAATTGAACTCGTTCAAATTTGAAAATATAAGTTGTTACAGTAATTGATTACTCGTCTATGGTGTATATATATGTACATGTTCCAAACTCAATCAGAAATTGATTTTATTACTCGTTCTCATCTCGAACTCATAATACTCACTGATTACTCAAACATGTAAACATCATTTTATTTAGATATTCACTCTATGAAGTCTTGTGGAATTATTTATTTATTTTTTCAAAAATAGTGAAAATAATTAAAAAAAACTTTTAATTAAGGAAATTTTTAGAATATTAAAATATATAAAATTAGAATATATGAATTAAAAATACAATAAATGCGCCTTAAGATAAACCAAAATAGAGTTTAAATATTAATATTAATAATAGAGTTCAGACCATCGAAATATGATGATTGATTTCTTAATATTACAAAATTTAAATATTAATCTTGCAAAATTTATTTTTTAAAATAATTATTAGACTTAAAAATATTTTTGTGGGGGGGGGGGGGTGAAAAATAAATGAATGATTTGATAGGATGCATTAGATGATAATTAACAATATAACGATCTTAAATCAAATTTAAATTAATGAATTTTTTGTAAGATTATAAAATTAAATTAAATAAAAATAATAAATATATAAATACAAATAGATGTTTTTTAAAATCATTAGTAATTATGAATATCGATACATGTGTATATATATATATGCATGTATAATAACATATTTAATATTAACATAAATAATCAATCAATATATTAAATGATAAGATGACAAATAAGAAAACTTGTGGATTTTAGAAAAATAACTATGAAAAATCATGGAGATGTCACATAAGATTCTATATGTGTTTGGATCTATATGCTCGTACCCACAACAAACCTGATTAAAAATAATCTTATTACTCATTCTCATTTTAAACTCATACAGTTTTATAAGTTGTTACAATAATTTGTTATTTGTCTCAATAAAAAATTTGAATTATATTAAACACTAATCATAAATAGTATAAATAATAAAATTTTAGAAAATGAAAAAATTCCCTTAGGCGGGTTGATTAATGTTTAGAATTGTTTAAAATTTATATATTCGTACCCATCTTAAATTGAACTAAAAAGTGATTTTACTATCAGTTTTCATCTCAAACTCGTATATTAATATCTTCTAATTAGTCAAACACATAGATGTCATTTTATTTAGGTTTTCAATTGATAAAGTCTCATAAAAAATGATGCACGATTCTAAATAAAAAAATGAATGAGAAGTAATTAAAGAAATTTCATACTATTTAATTAAGAAAATATTGAGCTATATAAAATAAATAAATAATATAATATAAGAATTTAGAAAGTACAAAATTAGTATCCAATATAAATAAGAATAGAGAATATTGAAGATGACGTATGCGCACGAATTAAGTTGATGCCTTTGATATGCAATCGCATTATTTATAATGTATATATTTATACCCGTCTCAAGTTTGATTAAAAAGTGATTTAACTACAAGTTCTTGTCTCAAAACCGTATATTAATTTCGTTAGTTAACTGAACTCGTTCAATTTTATAAATATAAGATGTTACGGTAATTGATTACTCGTCTAAGATGTATATAATTGTACATGTCCCAAACCCAATTAGAAATTAATTTTATTACACGTTTTCGTCCCAAAATCATATATTAATATACACTGGTCACTCAAACATGTAAATACTATTTTATTTCGATTAAAATATATAAAATTAGAATATATAGATTAAAATGCAATAAATGAATATTTAAATTAAATCAAAATAGAGTTTAAATATTAATCATGCAAATAGAGTTCAAACTATCGAAATATGATGGTTGATTTCTTAACAATCTTGCAAAGTTAAAAAATTAATCTTGTAAAGTTTATTTTTAAAAATAAATATTAGACTTAAAAATATTTTTGTGGAAGGAGAAAAATAAATAAATAATTTGATAGGACACATTAGATGATAATTAACAATACAACGATTTTAAATCAAATTGAAATTAAAGATTTTCTTATAAGATTATAAATTAAAGTTAAATAAAAGTAATAAACATATAAATGTAAATACACAAATAGATTAGTTTTTTGGAAATCATTAGTAATCATGGATAATCAATAAATGTGTATATACTACATCAATTAATTAATATATTAAATAATAAATGGTCAAATAAGGAAACTTGTGGAATTTTAGAAAAATAAGAATGAAAAATCATGGAAATGGCACATAGGATTGTAGATGAATATGATGTCTCCAATATGTAATGGATTTATATATTAATTAATAGATAACTTGATTTTTCTTGAATCTATTTACATTATATATTTTAGGCGACGAATGATCTCCTAACCTGAATTCCGTTTGTTTGGCATTGATTATGCTTTAAGAAAGTTATGGGATTCCAAAATATTAAAAATTCGAGTGTTTGGTTAAATTTTATAAAACATGAAAAGTGATGAGACTTCCAAAAATAAGTAAAGTAGTGCAACTTTTTAGGATTCTCATTTCTCAATTTTAGGTATTCTTTTTGTCATTCTCATGATTATTACATACTTGTATATTTAACATTATTTTTATTATTTTATTAAAATACAAATTATAATTTTTATTTAATAGTATTTTGCGTTATGTCTTACATTATTATTGAGTTATTTTTAAAAATCTTAATTTAATTTTAGAATTATGAATCATACTTTGTTTTATATTATTATTATTTTATCCCAATTAATAATTTATTTTTTGTGAAATCTAAATCTAACATTATAATTATGAATCATTTAGTATGTACCTTAATAAAGTATTTTATTGTTACTCGAAAAGCGATATGAATTTTTTTATGATTGTGAATTAAAATTTAATTATTATATCTATTGATTAATCATATTTAATTAATCATTACAAAGTTAGAATTCTAAAATTCTCTTAGTATTTTCAAAACACAAAAAAAATCTATTAGAATTTATTTTCCCTAGAATAATTTGTTAAGAATAAAATTTTCAATTAACATTACTTTTCTGCTAATCGAACTAACCCGAAGAATATTCTCTTGGTGTTTCTCAGTTTAATACCTATAAAACTTTTCAATTATTACTGACAAATACATATTTGAATCTCTAAAATATTAATTCTTGTTTCCCAAAAGCATATTAAAATTTTAAAGATCCCTAAATCTTAGAAAAAATGGCTAGTGACCGTCCTTTCTAATTCAAAATCCGATAATGGAACAAACTTAAGGACTTATTGCGACTGATTAAATAAAAGACAAACACGTTATTTTCGACGGTCGAAAAAATTGGTACGTCGATTTTACTATAAATTAAAAGGTGGATCTTTATTAAAATGTTCAAAAATATATCTAAATTATTTTCCAATTAATCCAAAAGTTATCTACCCTTTAATATTTCTACCATGCATAATATTAATGATTTTGATGCTACTTTTTCTTTTTTCAATAATATAAAGAAGAGTCGTAGACTCGTAGTTACCCAAAAATGGGGCGAGATTGGAATTACTGAAACTTGAGTGGAGCAAAACGTAAATAAATAAAAAGAACAGTGGGTTTGGTTTCAGTACTTTGAAACAAACTGGGTTTGGCTGGCTGATTTGCTGACTGTTCTTGTTCTCTCTGGGCTCCACCTAGAGCGAGAAGAAGAGAATCACAGACAGAGAGAGAGAGAGAGAGAGAGAGATTGCGCTGCTCCTATCCATTTCTCTTGTTGCGCTTCGCTTCGTTTTTCATCGTAATTCTATTGGGTTTCCCCTCTTTTTTCTCTTGTTTTGCTGCTTGGCTTTCGGAACATCTCTTCATCTTCTTTTGCTGGTAAGTTTCTGTTGGATTTTATCATTTTGTTAATTTCATACCTTCATTTTCTTATTTTAGGCGTTATTCCATGGTAATCTGAGAATTTAGGATTGGGGGAGGAGGTGCCTCCATTTGTTTATAGGGTTAGGGAAAATCCCAGAAATGAAATTAGGCTTTTAAGATGTATAACTTTGATAAAGGTTTATTCTTTGGGTATGTGGTTTTGGAATTTACTTCATGTGATTGTCCTGAGCATTATTGACTCAATTGGTGTCTGAAATTATTGGGATGGATTTCAGTTGAAGATGGGAAATGTGCGGCTGTGATTGTCTGGATATCTCACACATGAGCAATTATTTTCATGTTTTTCCTTTGATAAATGATAATATTGCCAGAAAGGAGATGAGTCTATACTTGCAGTTTAAGTAAACCTTAGAAGCTTGTCCTTGATGTTGATCTAAGTAAGCAAGAATTCGGTTATGCACTTTTTTTTTTGCCCATTTATGACCCCATTTTCTTGTTGAAAATTGATACTAAAGGTGATCCCTTTTCCTTAAAATTTATAGTTTACCTACTTTTCCAGTTTCTTTTGTTTTTATTAGATTTACCTATCAATATTAAAGCTATCTCATTATGGGTAGGGTAAGTTAATAATTTCCACCATTTTCATGTACTACCACTCGTATAATCAGTTTCCCCCTATTTATCTTGTCACAGACTTTAATCTTTATTCCATCAGCAATGAGCTAAATTTGACTCAAGTCTTATATCGCATCTGGAGCTATAAACATTACATTTGTAATGGCTAGAAAGGAAAGGCAACAAAAGAATGGGTTGGATCAGTGCCCACGAAACCGTAAAGCAGAAGTTTCAGATCCTGCCACTTCGCCTTTAGCCACCAAGGATGGAGGTAACGTGAACAATGAAAAGACGAACTTGGGCAAGGAGCTTCCTAATGGTACTCATTCTGTGCATTTCACAAAGAGCATTAATGACGTGGATCATGCTCAGGATGTGAAGAATACGAAGAAAAAATCTAGGAAGTCTCAATGTAAAGATAGAAAAGGTGCAGATGAGACAGTAACCGGAAATGCAGTACTTTCCAATGATAATGTTGAAGTGGAGAAGAGTGGTACGTCTACAGCTGAAGCTTCAAATGTAGGAGACGGAAGTGACTTGCCCCATAATGATTTCAGTAATATGAATGGTTTTGATAATTCATTGAATGGCCTGGAAGTAGAAGAAGGGTTGGGAAATGTGGAGTACCCTGAAACAGCAGTTTTTAGATTCATAAGGACTGCAGCTCTTTCTGTGGCACGGTTTTCAGCTGACTGGGTAGAGAGGCACAACCCTACCTTTGATGCTCTAAAGTCTGATATATTAAAGGGCCGTGATCACATGAGTATGAAGATTCAGCTTGCAAAACCTATCGTGTTCAGGTGGATTAGGCATATAGGGAATATAATGCTTCTTCTCTTTATGGTTTGGTTGGACTGTACTGTAAGGGGCATCGATTCTTTTCTGCGCATGGGAACAACGTCATTTTTCTTAATACTATGGTGTAGTGTTCTTTCAGTGATCTCCATGGCTGGCATCAGCAAGGTTCTACTCACCCTGGTATGTCATTTAAGTCTTGTATTAATCGATCATGTACATTCCCTTGCTTAAGTATGTTAAAGAATTTCATTGTTATATCTAAACGTTGTGATGTTATCTGTGGCATTTGTTCTGTATTCAATGAGAATTTGTGAGATCTTTCTATGGAGCTTCATGTCATTTTATAAGAAAACTCATTTGCTACTCATCAGTAACTGGAAAATTGAAGTCGAGAGCATCAATATCTTTATCTTTGTGTGATGCATTGCTCTATATTTAGGTAATAGCTGCTGCAGTTGGACTATTTCTTGGCTTCACGCTTGCAATAGTACTGACTGGCCTCATTGGAATAATCTTCCTATGGTTTTACGGGAGCTTTTGGACTACAGGGCTCATTATATTTCTTGGAGGTGAGTGTTTTCCGAAATGCATAATAATCTAAATTTTGTGCTTTGAGTAATACTCATACTGAGACTTGTGAAAATTCAGGACTGGCGTTCATGACAGCTCATGACCGCCTTGCTCTCTTCATAACCAGTGTGTATTCGATATATTGTGCCTGGAATTACGTTGGATGGTTAGGTTTAGTTTTCGGGTTGAACTTATCATTTATATCAAGTGATGCTCTGCTGTTTTTCCTGAGGAATATCATTAACGAGCAAGGAACACCGCATAGCAATCCAGAACAAACAACTGGATTTCAAGGCCAAACGCCTTTTCATCCCAACAAATCGGGACATGCTCCGCCAACCGCCAACAGTTCAGGTGGTCAACAGACTGATCGTAGCCCGGGAGTGCCTTCAACTAGTGGGTCTGATGCTGAAATGACATCCGAAGATGAAGTTGTCCGGTTGTTGAATTGCACAGATCATTATGCCGCCTTGGGGTTGTCTAAATTTGAAAATATTGATGTTGCAGTTATCAAGAGGGAGTATCGGAAGAAGGTAAATGTCTTCATAAACTTGATACTAGTGTATTTTCTGATGAAGTTAAAAGAGTGAAAGCTTTGCAGTTCAATAACTGTTTTTCGTGGTCAGGCAATGCTTGTTCATCCTGATAAAAATATGGGTGATGAGAGAGCTGCCGAAGCTTTCAAGAAACTTCAGAATGCGTACGAGGTCCCCCCCCCCTCTCTCTCTAAATTAAAATGCAGAAATTTGGAAAGTTGAAATCGTGATTGATGAAATTTGAGATGGGATTTTTCCATAGGTTTTACTGGATTCTTTCAAGCGAAAAGAATATGATGATGAGTTAAGAAGGGAAGAGCTGTTGAATTATTTCCGTAAATTCCACAACACTTCTCCTCAGGTTTGAACCTATATCTCTTATTTCTACTACACCATCACACACTTAGGATATATGATTAAGGGGTTTATATGGATTCATCTGTGCTAATTTTAAGGCATGCCTTTCTTTACTTTATGATAAGTTAGGCTCTGTTTCCTCTGCTGGAATTAGTCAATCCTTTACTTAACCTTGATTTATCCTTTTGTCCAGAATCAAGGGCATGGCTTGTTTAAGTCGAGAGTTGGTCGCCCAGAAAACGGAGAGGATCCACTCGGAGAGTCTAGACACATTGCATGCAGAAAGTGTGATCATTTCCATCTGTGGATTATTACTAACAAACTAAAAGCCAAAGCGAGATGGTGTCAGGTAACTCCACCTCCTCATGAGTTCAGCTTATCTAAGTCAGTCCAATTATTTGATTTCACCATAAATAGAGCTAATATTGAGTTGCGGTATTGATGGTGTATTGAAGGAATGCAAAGATTTTCATCAGGCAAAAGACGGGGATGGATGGGTCGAGCAATTCTCACAACCCTTCTTCTTTGGCATGCTGCAGCAGGTGAGCACACCGAAATCAATAAGAAAACGAGCCCTCATTCAATACTGCTACTGACCTTTTCTAAGTAATTTGTTCAGGTCGAATCCCCGTCTGCATATGTTTGTGCTGGTGGCAAGGTATACGATGCAACGGAATGGTACATTTGTCAGGTACACAACCTCGGGTTGCCCTACTGAGAGTCATGCTGATAATATTGATTCGTTTGTAGCCTCTGTGATTTATAACTCGATTTCCTACTTCGTGGCAGGGAATGAGGTGCCCCGTCAACACTCACAAACCGAGCTTCCATGTCAACACTAACGTGGTCTCCAAGAACGCTCAAGCGAAAGGAGCTGGCTCCGGACAACGGGGCGGGATGCCAGCGCCCAACATGGAAGAGACGATGACAGAGGAGGAATTCTTTGAGTGGTTACAGAGAGCGATGCAGAATGGGGTGTTTGAGAATTTTGGCGGCAGCACATCTGAGACCCCGAACCCCAAGAGTGGCGGCGGCGGCAGCAGCTACGGGGGCAGCGCAAGTAGCAAGAGAAAGAAAAAGGGGAAGAAGGCATGGTGAGCATAGAATGGTATTTGTTTTTTGTCTTGTGTTAAGTAGTGCTAATTGTATACTGGAGATGAGTGTATACGGTGCAACCGATTGTACAGCATATTTCTCCATGAATGCCCATCAAGATTTCTTGAAGAGAAAAATGGGCATGCAAATGAATTTTCATAGCCATAAGTAGTGGCTTACAAATTTTGTTTGTACCTTGAGAATAGTTTTATGTGAAGAAAGTTTTGTTATATTATGGAACGGTCTCTTATATGCTTTGCTTGGTAACCTACATTTAATAGGGGGTGAAATTATTTGTCGTATTTCCTTAGTGAAATCTAGACGTACAATAGTTGATCATCTGTGTAGAGATAGAGTGACCAGACAAATAAGAGTGGATGACATCAGAGGCACAAGATGGCCTGCCCCTCTCCGTGTTACAAAACTCATTCCACCTTTATACATCACTTAGGGATGTCGATGGATGAGTTTTATCCGAATCGATTTGGAATCGTTCATAGTCTATTAAATTCTAAATCAATGTTTTTGGTTTCGGTTTTGATTCAGGTTCCAAACTCTCATATTTGAACCGCGTCAAATCCATAGTTGATAGTCTGGGTCCGATATCTAATGGTTTGGTTCCAGAACCAAAGCCAATATTTAGTTATTGGTTCTTATCTAGATAGGGGTGGCTAATTGGGTGCTAGGTGTCGGATATTACCCGACTCGACCCGCACCAGGTCGGATATGGAATACCCCACAACCGCCTCTGTCGGTTATTGTGTCGGTAACGAGTATTCTATATTTGTGATTATCGGGTATTGGGTATTACCCTCATTTAAATACATATTAGAATAGATCTGGGTTGTTCTTTTATGAGAGCGCCGCAAGGTTTGGAGTCGGAGATTGTGGTTG
Source organism: Salvia rosmarinus (assembly GCA_036937905.1). Classification (NCBI taxonomy): domain Eukaryota; kingdom Viridiplantae; phylum Streptophyta; class Magnoliopsida; order Lamiales; family Lamiaceae; genus Salvia; species Salvia rosmarinus. The sequence continues at coordinate 1,104,022 of CM072814.1, read as the reverse complement.
TGGAAATGGTGGGTTTTAGCGGATGATGGAGGAGGAGGGGGGGAGGAAATAGAGGGAGATTGAAAACCAGATAACATATCTGAAGAATTCGTAGCAGAAAAATTTACATGGATTATTGTTTATGGCGTTGTGGAGAAGCTTTCTCCTCCGCTCTTAGCACAGTAGATCCGTGGTTTCTCTCTCTTATGAGAGAGGAAAGAGTAGGTTGAATGGGGCTTTCTATATTTTGGTGTTGAATGGAAGTGGGAACTAAGAAAATAGGGATGAATCTTAAAAAAAGAAAGTGGTGTCATACAAAGTGCTGCAACTTCACAGACAACAACCTGGGCAACACTGTGTGAATATGATATTATATATATTATATCACTGTACAATCAGTGTTGGAATTAAAATAATTATAATTATCATCCCCTTTTTGTGTTTGATCTTACCAAATAAAAAGTGTGTAGTTCCTTTAAAATAGTATTCCCTCCGTCCCGTTAAAATTGATTCATACGTTATTTTGGGTTGTCTCATTATTGTTCGTCTGTTCTAGGGCTGGGTATCCGGTTCGGTTCGGTTAACCGAACCGAATTTTCGGTTACCCGAAACCGATTAGCAACTTTGGATACTAACCGATAACCGAACCGATCGGTTATTCGGTTAACCAAATAACCGATCGGTTTAACCAATCGGTTATTTGGTTAACCAAATAACCGAATTAATTATAAAATTAAATAAATATATTCAGTTTTTAAAATATACTTAGTTTTTTAAATATTAATTATAAAATTAAATAAATATATATTTTCGTTTTAAAATATTCTCGTTTTTAAAATATTAATTATAAAATTAAATAAATATATTCGCTTTTTAAAATATACTCAATTTTTAAAATATTAATTATAAAATTAAATAAATATATATATTTATATAATTATTTTCGGTTATCGGTATACCCGATAACCGAATGGATATACCGATAACCGAAATTTTGAAAATCACATACCAAATATCGAACAGTATCCAATGATATCGGTTATTCGGTTAACCGATATCCATTGGTTCGGTTCGGTTATATAGATACCCAAATAACCAATACCAAATACCCACCCCTAGTCTGTTCCAAAAATATAAAGAATTAGGGCAACCTTAATTGTAATATAAGAGGCATTTCATTCCTATTAACCCACTCTCTCCCGAGCGGCGCATCTCTCCTGTATACGAAACTCTAGTTCTATCGGCCCCCTTCATTCATTCATCCTCTATCTCTCGAGCTAGAGAGGATGAGGCGACTCATCCCCTTCGTCTCTATCTCTTTGTAGTTGGCCTCTCTCTCGCCGCCGGTCCCTCTGTGTGAAACCCTAACTTCGCCCACCCCAAGTTGTAGTGATGAAACCAAAGCCATCTTCCGGCCTTAATGCCTTTGAAACAACCCCATACACTAGATCCACCACTGTCTAACTCAGATTCTACCTTTACCGGGAAGATTCTAGAGAATTGGGTCATTCTGAGCTATGGGGTGGTCGTCGACGGCGATAACACATCTATTTGTGATGAATCGCTCTTACCCATTTCGGAGATGGCATTTCTTTTTTCTGTTCTCATCTTACCATTGGTCAACACAGAGGATTCTTGGATTACTGCGATGGAAGACGAGCGTCGGCCAGAGAGGGAGGTGATAGAGATGATGTTGCGGATCTAGGTCCCTGTGTTCTTCACATCAGTGAGATATGTCCTTAATTTACGTTGATTGCATGCTTTTGTGCTTGATGTTATAGTACTTTGTGGTTGATGTGAGAAATTGGTGCTGAAATGATAAAAAAATGCTCACGTCTTGTTTTGATGATCATATTTGTGAGTATTTTAGACTAGATGTGAAAAAAATTAGGGTTTATGTGTTATGTGTGTTAATTAGGGTTTCTATATTATTCATGTTGAGACTTTAAATTCTGTGTTATGCATGATGATATGGAGGTTTCTGTGTGATGATGAGATGGAGTCTCTGATACTTGTGGATATATATATATATAGAGTGAGGTTCAAATAAGAACCAATTTTAACGTGAGAACTAAGAATACGAAAATTCTTTACGAACAAAATGAATATGCTATGAAAGTTAATGAATACTGCGAAAGTTAATGAATCCAAAATTTAGAATTTTCACGGGGTTCGAATCCCATGAGGCGAAAATTCTATTTTTTATTCATTAACTTTCGATGTATTCATTAACTTTCATAGCACATTCATTCTCATGTTCACAATAAAAATGATTCTCACGTTAACCCTTCCTATATATATATATATATATGATGAAATGAAGATACACATCAAGTCTGTATATATGTGATGATAATATGAAGATTGTGATTATGTATTTATGAGTAATGTTATTCATGTTGGAAAGGAGATTTCTACATCATGCATGAAAATCGTGCATATTGAGATATGTCTAAACACTAGAGATTGTGATTTCTAAAGCGGTTTACATGATGTTTACACTTTAAACAAGTTGCCTAACATTTGCATACATGTTTTCTAGGTAAACATTCAAAAAGAAAAACAGCTTTGCATCCAAAATATGCAAAAAAACCTGGCCTTGCATTTGCTCTTGTTACCTTTCTTGCATTCCCAATCCATTCATAAGCACTTCAATTCCATCCACCATTGCATCTTCCAGCATGTAAGTAATGTATTCTTTACTAAAATTTTGGAACTTCCAAGTTAATTGAAAGTTGATCTTGTCTTAAAATGCATTCTTTTTGCATGTGAGGAATCTTGTAGTAATTATGTCCCCTCACTTTCATTATCTTCATCATGCACCCTTATAACCTTAAAAATTTTGCAATCAAATATATATATATATATATATATATATATATATATATAGGTTGAGTTTCAGTAGATCTGGTCACTAGATAGTATGTAATCTCAATCTAGACCACACATTTTGAACACGTGGGTGCACCACTGGTGACACATGGCGACTCCTTTCTTTTCTTTTCTTTTAATTTTCGCAAGGGCAAAATGAGAAGAAATCAAATCAACATTCTTCTACTCCTCCTTGGTGGGCAGGCGGCACGAGACGACGGCGGCGGCAATGGCAATGAGACGACGGCCGACGGCAAATGACAAAGACCGATGAACATCAACAATATAAACAAACAATAGATTTTGAAAGAAAGAAAAGAAGAAGAAAAAATTAAAACAAAATTGATGGATTTTGAGAAAAATAGAAGATAAATTTGATAGATGATTGAAGAATCGAGAAATATGATGGCTATGGCGGTGGTTCACGGCGAATTCGCCGAAGAATGAAAGAGACGAAGGAATTGACATAGAAGGATGAATGAGAGATTTTCCGTCGAAACCATAAAATGCATTGAACAAAACATGAAACCGCATTGAACAAAACATGACAATGCATTGAATAAAAATAAAGCGCATGTTGCATCAAAACACAAACATGCGTTGAACAAAGCACGTTCATGCATTGAACAAAGCACGTCCATGCATTTATCAAAACATGTCGATGCATTGAACAAAGCGTAAAATGCAGCCAACGGGCGCTGGGAGAGCGTCGGGCGTCGCGAGCACGAGCGCCTGCTGGCGCGCTGGTTAGCGCGACGCTAAGCACGCATGTACTGGACGCGAGCTTCAATCGCATGCATAATTGTGTTCAATGCGTGCATTTTTGTTCATTTGAATGCATTATTCGATTCAACTAAATCGTAGTTTGTTTTCGCAATCACATAACAAATCAAATTACTAATCTACCCTTAATGAAGCGAAAATCGGTGAAATTAAGCTTAAAAAGTCCGAAAAATCTCAACCATAGGATTTATGAGATGAATGGATGAGATTGAGTATATACACTATCCGGGGCTTTACTATATGATCTATCCTCTATATATATATATATATATATATATATATATATCTACTATGTTTTATATTTATCATTTATATTTTAAATAAAATTTGTAATCAAATTATATATATATATATATATATATATATATATATATATATATGTGTGTGTGTGTGTGTGTGTGTGTACTGTTGACAATGAATAATAATGTTCATTTAAAAAGAAACAAAAAAAAGTGTATATATTTAGATTAGGGATTTGAATATATTGTTTCACAAATTAATGGGAAAAATAGTGCATGTATACATTCCCAAAAATATAGGGATTTGATCATATTTATTCATAAATTAATGCAAAGGTTATTTATGTAAAATACAAATTCAATTACAGGAATTAATTACTATAATTTCAAAATTAATGAAAAATTAAAAAACAAAAACCTCATTATGTACCTACGTAGTATGTAAATCTATCAGTATCCTATATAATCTATTATTAAGAAAGTCTAAATATTTCATGAATATAAAGGAAAAATAAAAATAAAAATAAAAAGAAGTTGCAAGATTACAAATTTTGAAATAAAATTGCTTACAATATGAATAAAGTTGTGCTCATCAACCGATTCGAAATGAACACACTGCTCCAACACTGCAAATTATGTAACTCTACAACTTGAGTTCCATGAAAACTTCCATTGATCTGCATTACCAAGCAAGAAGTTCTTCAGATAAACGCGTTTAAACGAGACGATATTCAAAACAGCAGGAAATGCAATGAAGATGTGAATATCAAACAAGGACAACGTATACAAGATTACCTTTCAATCATGAGATCGACCTATCTGGTGGCTTATATATCTACAGTGAGTGGCTCGAGAACCAATTCATCGAGCTGTGTACGACGTCTTGCTTTCTTTACGAGGGGGAGAGGGCGGAGAATGTAGCGTGAGAAACGGCTCAGAGGATCCTGCAGACCTTCCATCTCATAGTGTCCAAACCGCCAGTCCCTTTTGATGAATGGTCGAAAAATCGGTTTGTCAAGGCCTCCTACAAAAAAGAGAATTGTAAGACTATGATGAATGTTTATATATAAATGAATTACTCAATATTCTAGAGAGAGATAGAAAGAGAGGCATTTCATAACCACTTTGGAGAGTGAAGTATTACCAGCATACATGAGGCCATGCTTGTTGACTGCCCGGTAAAACGGTCTCGTTTTCCCCTCTTTAGCAGCCGTCTGAAGCTCGTACCATGCTCGTGCTCTATCCACTCGTGTTATCACGCCTGACTTCACAACCTGCAGTCAAAAAAAGTGCAAACTTTTGATTCCTTTCCTAACAACACAAGCAAAAAACAGCATTTCTTACCTTTGAAAACAAATGATAAGAAGGGCGTGGGATTCGTGCAAGATTATTCATCCGATCAACGGCAACCAATCCAAACTTGGGACCGTACCCATCCGCCCATTCCCAGTTGTCGGATATGGTCCAGAACAAGTAGCCAAGAATCGGTACACCCTAAAGAATGACACACTTTAAGCACATACGTCTAGCTTTTCAAGCTACGAATCACGAACATAGAAGAAAATTTGAGGTAACAACCATTAACATTGCAGCATAAGTCGCCAAGAGATGTTCCAGCATGTACGAGCGCCTGATCAGATCAGTGGCATCGGACACACCGTTTTCAGAAATGATGAACGGTAAGCCAAGATGTTTGTATCTCTCGTGAAAATGTAGTAGCACACGAAATAGTCCATCAGGATACACACCGCGTCCTGATTCACTATATTCGTCTGTTTCTACCAGCTTCAGTCCAGCACCAGTAACAACCTCCTGCTCAAACAATCAAACTATAACACTTTATCAAAAGAATCGCATTAGCACAACAAATACTAAGATTTTGTGAACCTGTCCGTAGTAATTTATCCCGATGTAGTCCAGTTTGTTAGAAATGCTATCCATAAACGGAAACATGGTTAATGAATTAGCAACTGTAACAGCAGCAATGTCAAATAGCCCATAAGGCCGCATAAATGAGACATGGTGCGCTACTCCAACAATGGCAGTCGTGCTCACACTGAAGCAAGAAACAAATATAATCAATAACTAATCCATGAATAAAGTTAAGAAGATCATCAAGATCTAAACCTTTTCTCATGAATATAATCATAGGCCTTCGAGTGTGCTACTGCAATCCAATTCATGGCTATGTTGAAAACACCAGTAGGTAGAGCAGAAGTGGCAGCCTCGAGCATGTCAGGATTACCACCAGGCCAGGAACCAGCACAATAAGTGAGCATACAAAAAACATGTGGTTCGTTAAATGTGACCCAGTAGTCAACCAGTTCCAACACAGAATCAACAACAACTCTGTAAAATAAAAGAGGCATATGAGTTCTTAGCACGACAAGTGCTTGAAATATAATTGACCAAGATTTCAGATGTAAATCATAATTCTTAACTTTATTAGGCAAATAAACTCGTGAACACACAAGAATCTCAATCAAGAACGCTGAGATTCTTGTAACAGAAACCTACAATCTTATGCTTAAAACTAAGGTTCCACAAGTTATATCCTTAAAACTAGGATGCGTGTTTGATCAATGTTTGTTTGCTTGGAGTTAGAGATGCATTAAAGAATTAAATGGGAAAGACCAAGATTTACCAATCTTAAATTTAAATATATAAACCTGCAAAAAAAGAATTAAGTTTTATAAAAGGTGAACCTGGTAAATTCTAAAAAATAGTCCACAGTTTTCTCGAGCTTCCACCCTCCATACTCCGCAGCCCACGGAGGCAAAGAATGATGGAACAATGTCAGCATGACTTTCATCCCATAGGAATGAACTTTGTTGATGATCCATTTATATCGCTCTAATGCTGCAAAGTTGGTCTAACGAAAAATTGATGGATCAATCAATTTGATATATGTAGCAAAATGTATATCAATCAGACAGGTAGCACCAACAATAATGCAATATACTCGAATCTTGAATTACTAAACGTCCATGTACACAAATCTTGGTCATACATCAAAACTAACATTTTCTCGCCTGAATGTTACTACATAGAAAGCATTAATAAGGTTGTTCCTTATCCACTAATTCTAGAAAACACACTTACAGTTGATGTGGTGCCATTCAACGGCTCCTCAGGCATGATCCTCGTCCAATCTATTCCCATTCTGAAAACTTGCACTCCGGTATCTTTAGCGAGTTTTAGTTCTATATCAGGATCAGACCAAAATCGCAACCTCTCCTCCCTGAAATGTATTAAGATCATAGACTATTTACAAAATAAAATTGATAAAATGCAGAAGATCCTCATCCATATCAAGCCATTTTGGAGAAGGATTTATTGTGTGAAAACGTTTATGGCTCTTACGGATGTGGAACGTTATGCCAAGCTGCAACGGTATGATGGCATTCCTCACTCGTGTTAGGTTCTTCAATTTCTTCTTCTACATATTTCTCGAATCCTCTGATTTTAGCTTCCATAGCTATCCTGAGTTTCTTCTTCCTCTTCATGCTCTTACTCGCTTCTTTGGAAAGCTTAGTCTGCTGAGCACCGCCGGCAGCTGATCCCATAATCGCATCAGCTGGTTCGCGGCCTTTTTTCGACTCTGGTTGATCACACGGCGTTTCTTCTGCAAACTGAAGCCAAGCATCGTTGAGTCTGTCCTCAACATGTGCCGGTGCTGTAGCTAATCCGAAAAAGAACCCTTTTTCCCCTTCTGCAGAAATCACAACAACATTTGCCAAAATGTAATGAATGCTGATGAATCATACCCACTTTCTCATAGAAACTACTCGCACCACATAAACTCTCTCTCATCAAAGACATGAATTTTTCACAACTCTAGTCTTACAAATTCCAAATATGTATTACAAATTAGCTAAATCAACCAAGTTTGCAAGATTCAATATCATTGTCACATGAAGTAGTCATATCATCATGTGACAAACAAATGAGACAATATTTCTCTATATCTTAACTAAATCTTCAATTGATTCCCTTTCACCATTAAAACTAACCAGAGCTAATTAATTCAAGTGATCAAAACAGCATCCATCCCAGCACTCTCTTTCCATATCTCATTGTCCCATAACATAACTCAAAAGTAACTCAGATAATTAATACGAGGAAATTATAATGAAAAGGAAAACCAGAAAACGTAGAGATGAAGACAAGCATACCCGGAGTAGGATTGATGTTGAAATCAGCAAGAATATCGGCAGACTCATCGATAGGCGACTTGAATGGCGTCAAATTCTTCCGTTTGAAGCGCGAGAAGGAGAAAGCGTTGGCGGCGACGGTGACGGAGACCAAAACTCCGGCGAGCTTCGTCGCCGTGAAGAATAACGTCGTGAGTGTCATATCATCGAGTGGTTGGCGTGAGTGGTGGGATTAGAGTGGGGGCAACATTTGAGGTACGAGAGCGGACACGTGGCATGCAGCTGATGTGGAAGTCCGATCTCAAGGTACAAGAGTTGGAGCTTGTGGTATTACTCAGTGGCCAAATGTTTGTGTAAATTAAGTTGCATTTCATCAAAATGTCTAAATTAGCTGTTACAGTATCACCGACTTCCGAGGAAGTGACATGATGATATAACGAGTGTTAGGGTGAGCATTCGGGTTTTGGTCGGATTTTTGTCTAATCTGAATCGATCCAAAAATTCAAATTTTAATAGAGAAAATATTCGATCTGAACTGAATATCTGAAAATCCAAAATCAAAGATTTTAATAAAAAAATTTGAATCGAACCGAAAAATCCGAAATTCAAAACAAATTTTTGTTAATTCTTATATATATATATATATATATATATATTTATATTAGATTTAAAAATATTTAAATAAAATAAATATATATAAATTATATATAATTCGAATTTTCGGATTTAAAAAATCCAATCCGATCAGATCCGAAAATCTGAAATTTTAAAAAATGTCAATTCGATCCGAACTGAAAATTCAAAAAAAAACCGAATTTTAAATTTTGGCTTGGTTCGGATCGAATATTCGATTTTCAGATATTTTGTTCACCCCTAATTTCGCATAAAAATGAATTTTGCTTGACTTCATTTAAATACTATATTGCCTCCTCTACCAAATTTCTTTACAGACTTTAATAACATAAATTTTAATAAATAATAATGAATATAGAGTTAGTGAATAAATAAACTCACAATCGTAAAGAGTATTAATGTTAAGTAGAATTGAAAATGTGGACCATATAAAAAAAAATTATAAATATGTGGATATATAGGAAAAAGTTAGGAGGATTATATGGAATTCATGTCCATAAAAGTAAATTAAACGTTTTTCTTTGATGATCCAAAGAGAAAATAAGTAAACGAATTTGGTGGATGGATAAAGTATAATTATTTTCTTGATTCAATCCAATGAAATTTAAATTTTTCGAATCTATCTTGATTTCATTGTAAAATTCAAAATTCGAACTTACAAGGACATGCAACACCAACCTCAAGCAGCTTTATGCTCAGCTCGATTTAACTAATTTTGATTAGTAACAAGAGCTTAATGAAGAGAGTATTATTAAGTTTATATTCGAGCTCAACAAAATTTTGTCGCGTTTATTATGAAAATAAATAAATAAATTGAGGACTTCAATTGTCTTTCTGCCTCTCTCTTTTTTTTTTTCTTTTTAAAATGACTTCTAGACAAGTACTTATTTCGTCCCACCTAAGATGACTCGTTTTCTTTTTTGAGTTGTCCCATCCAAGATGGCCTGAAATAATTATCTCTTCAAAGTTGTGGATCTACCTACTTTATACCATTCACCTAAATAATCGTGCCGAAAAAAAATAAGTAGGACGAAGGGAGGGAGTACTAAATAGACTAGTGCACCATTTAGGCTATTGATAGTTGATACAACCTTGGTCCAAAGCAGAGCCCAACTATGTAATGGGTCATGTTGCAGACTAAATATTTCATTTACAATGAGGCCATTGGTTATGTTTTAATAACTATATAGATAGCCCAAGTTAAATTATCGTGTTCTTCTTCATTTATATGTTTCTTTTACAGAAAAATGAAAAATCTGAGTTACAGTCTCGTGTTTTATGCTTCTTTTTTGCCAACGACAGAACTCTAAAAAAATTAAATATAAAGGAACAAAGTATTTGAAAGACCATTCTCAACTCAACTAAGATAAGAGTGTTTATCCAGTGCACACTGTATATAAGCGGCTGCGAGTTCCCTATGATAAAAAAAAAACAAGAGTGTTTATGTTACATTACTGAGTTATATTTTACACAATGTGTATTATGTATGTTGAATATCATAATACCCTAAAACGTAACACAGCTCGAATCACTAATTGATAGGATATGGCCTAACCGCTCAAGCCCAATAACAGGCCCAAGCGAACTGGGCCCAGCCTAGCAATTCGGCCTACACGGTTCGACCCAAATCCCAACATCTAAACCCTATTCAAGATCAAATCTAAGAAGAGATATTAAAGGAGATACTCAAGGATCGAGCCTATGATCAGAGATCAGATCACACAAGGCAAGGGATCCATGGTAATCTTAAGGGATCCACAACATGTATAAATAGAGGTTAGATTGAAGGTAGAAGGGGGTTAGCAACTATCGAATAAATTTTTAAATACATTCATTGTAATCAAGCATAGTGAAAGTATTGATGAATCATACCTCCGTGGACGTAGATATTTACCTTGATCGAACCACGTAAAAACCTCTTGTGTTCTTTATCGTTTTTACAAACTCACACACTAGATTTATCATTGGCGCCGTCTTTGGGAAGCTTTGAACAAAAAGCTACGTTTTCTACGCAAAATCAATGGCAAGGACTCGTGCAAATATTAGCGCCACGGTGGTCGGTAATGGACGGACTAAAGACCCCAACCAGTCACGTTACGCGTGGGGAAAAGAAGTCGTCATTGCCGATAACAACAACACGCTGAGGTTACATAGAGGACCTACCTATACACCCTCGGGACCGCCGCCTTCCAAGATGAAGAAGGCGACCTCAAGCGTCGGTGAACAAGCGACTCACCAATCTCGTGAGATCCTCGGCGAGCCGTGTCTCAATTCTTCAATGCCCATACGAGCCGATTTCAAACCTTTCGAGCGAAGGGTGAGCGGTGCGGGAACCTCAAGAACCATGAATAGAACGCCCAGTTTGGCAATCACGGGCGCCCGGAGTCGCTCACCTCTCCGCAATAGCCGAGGACGTTCACCTCGGCGAAATAGCCAAGGACGTTCACCTCGATGAGATAGCCGAGAACGATCACCTCGGCATGATGCCCGAAGTCGATCACCTCGGCAAGCCACACATAACTATTCACCCCGACGTCACCCTCGAAGTCGGTCACCTCGACACAATTATCGAAGTCGTTCGCCTAGACACGTCCGTGTGCCTGAACGAGACCGAAGAGAGGAAAACGTCGCTACCGGTCTCCCACCTCCGGGAGGATGGCAACGAACTCCCGGATTCGATCGACATGGACGGATCATCTTTCCTTTTTCGGAGAAATCTCGGATACACCGCCGCATCGATATCGAGCACCCAACATCGCTGCCTATGACGGTGCAGGAGATCCCTCGATTTTCTTTTGCTATACTACTAACATGGCAAATCAGGGGATGGAAGATTTTCACATGTACAAAATCTTCCCCGAGGTGCTGATCTTCAACGCCCGGCGTTGGTTCACCTCACTTCGCCAAAACAAAGATACATAGCTTCGTAAATCTCATGGATCAATTCAGTGGCGCTCTATCAAAAGATGTCACCTCAAGAACCTTCATCCGACCGCTCACCATCCGCCAGGGCGAGAGGAGGCGATGTCAAACTGCCTCAAGGTTCATCAAAGAATCCCTCAAGATCGATGAGAGCAACGACCTCTACATCATCAATGCATTCAAAAATGGGATCCGACCTGGCACACTAAACAAAGAAATCACCAGGGAGAAACCGAAGACGGCGAGTAGCCTTTGGACCTTGGTGGATAACTATGTTAAAGGGGACGAGTCGGATCGTAAAAAGAGAGAGACATGGGACGAGTAGAAAATCGAGAAGAAAAAGCCGGAGGATCGAGGAAGAGGCACCGATCGACGAAGTGCCTTCGACAGAATTAAAAAAGGCCCAATGGAGTCTAGACTGGGACCTCGGCCAAATCCTGGCAATAATATGCATAATCTGCTCAAGTCAAGGCGGAGATATTCTAACTCCACACCGAGCTCTTCCCGAAACCACCTCCCATGAAAGGAGGATCCAAGAAAAAGTCGAAGGACAAGTACTGTGACTACCACCAGGGGTACGGTCACAATACCAACGACTGCAGAAGTCTGAGCTCGGAGATAGACGAGCTTGTTAAAAGAGGGGCGCTTAAGAAATACCTCGATCGCACCACAACTGAGTCGGGAAACAAGAAGCACAAAGGAAAGAACGGAGGTGGCAACAATTGTGCGCAGACCTCGAAGATGACGCACCCCGATGATGACGAGGACGACGGCTCACCCAACGCAATGGAACAAGTCTATGCCATCACCGGACTTCCTGTGGGTGCGACGAGGTCGTCACTGAGAAATGAAGCTCGGAGACCGATCCCCGAGGAGCCAAAAAACAAACGACTTGGGACGATGAGGCGTCGTGTTTTCCAACAACGACCCAAGACTCCAAGATCATGCCCCATCAAGATGCTATTACCATACAAGCGGTGGTGGGTAACAAAACGTCCACAAGGTCTACATCGACATTGGTGCCTGTCAAGATCATCTTCCAAAGTTGCTTAGACAAACTTGAGGTCGGAGGATTCACATTCTTCCAAAGACCATCTAAACTACGGAGCTTCACTCAGAGGCGATACAACCGTAGGCGCCATCACCCTTCCCACACCGTAGGACATGCTCCTGTGTCGATCACCAAAGCCATTCGATTCTTCCTTGTCGAGGATCCTCTCCAGTATAACATCATCCTCTAAGAGACCGGCTCTATGCCACCAAGGCCATCTCGCTTCGGCCTACCACGTTACCGTCAAGATACCCACTCCGGTAGGAGTATTAAGTATCCAAGGTGATCAAGCAGCAACGGAAGCATGTCTGAGGATCTCAACCCAAGATGGGGCCTTACCTCAGGCCTAGCAATTACAGAACCCTCAGAAGTCATCACCCCGGGATGATCTGACTGACGACCTCCAATTATATGACGACGATCCCTCCAAGGTCGTCAAGGTCGGCACCCAGGGTCCCACTAACGTTCGACAACATGTTATGCAACTTCTGAGGGAATACAGAGACGTGTTCGCATGGTCACCACTCGATATGACAGGAGTGTCACCCGAGCTCATCACTCATCGACTCAACATCGATCCGCTACCAAACCAATTCGACAAAAGAAGAGGCGTTACTGCAGAAAGCGACAAGGTGATAAGGACGAGGCGACCCAACCCGTGAAGCCAAGATCCTGCTCGAGGTCAAGTACCAACCCGATGGCTAATCCGTCATAGTTCGAAAGCCGGGAGGGGGTGGCGATGTGTGTCGACTATACCGATCTCAATAAACACCGCCCAAAGGATCATATCCCTCCCGATATTGATAAGAAGGTGGAGGCATTGGTGGGCCATGAGATCTTCAGCTTGGATCTATATAAGGGATACCACCAAGTCTTGATGAAAGGAAGATGCTCCAAAACAAAGATTCATCATCGACTTTGGTGTCTTCGCATACCGAAAATGCCTTTTGGGTTGAAAACGCCGAGCTACTTATCAACGAATGGTGGACGAATATTCAAAGACCACATAGGAAAGATCGTCGAGGTCTACGTCGACGACATCGTGGTCAAAAGCAAAAAAATAGAAAGTTGTGTCGAGGATCTCAGAACTATCCTCCAGCTCCTCAGGTCGGTCAACCTCAAGCTCAACCCTCAAAAGTGCACGTTCGTAGTAAAAACGGGGAAATTCTTGGGATGTTGGGTTTCTCAAGAAGGGTTGAAGGCTAATCCCACCAAAGTGAAGACGATACTTGACATGCAAGTGCCAAAAACAATTCGTGAAATCCACAAACTCACCGGATGCTTAGCCGCCCTCAGTAGGTTTCTATCCCGGGCTGCCGAAAAACAACTCCATTTTTTCAAAATCTTGAGGAGATCCCCGAACTTCGCCTGGGAGGAAGAGCACCATACCGCCTTTACACAACTAAAGGAGTACCTCGTCGATCTGCCCACACTGTCCGCCCCAAAAGAGAGCGAACTCCTTTCCTTATACCTGGCTGCCTCGGACGAAGCAATCAGTGCGGTACTTGTACGAGATGAGCTCGGACGACAACTTCCTATTTACTTCATCAGCCGAGCTCTCAAAGGATCGGAGACTAGATACTCCAGCTTCGAAAAAATAGCGTTGGCACTGGTGAACGCCAAGCGACGTCTCCGACCTTATTTTCAAGCCCATTCCATCCAAGTACTAACTGACTTACCCCTGAGGCAAGTCTTGTCAAAACCTGAATCGTCAGGATGTATCGCTAAATGGGCACTGAGCTCGGCGAGCATGACATCATATACCCCCGACCGCCATAAAGGGCAAGCTCGCCGATTTCCTGGTAGAAGCCAAGTTTACCGAGGTCAATCCTACCAACGAGGTCACCCTGACCTCCGCCCTAACAATGGAGGAACCGGCCCTCAACCTACCTCACGGCTAGAGTCGACAAAGGCGGGTCGGGCTGGCCCGACCCGGCCTAGCTGGCTTGTGGTTATTAGGGTCAATGGGCCCTACCAAATGCTATCGGGTGAAAATTTGGTAGCCAAATTTCATTTCATCTCGCTTATCTGGCCATGTGTATAAACCCGCCTAATATTTAATTTAATAATATATTATTTTAATTTCATAAAATATGATAATAATAAATAAATTAAATCTACTAACATCAATTTCAAAGTAAATAAGATAAATTACGCTCTACTAACATCAATTCCAAAATAAATAAATTAAATTAAATCCACTAACAAGTCTAATATCAATTTCAACGTAAATAAGATAAACCTAAAGTTACAAATATCATCAAACATCAAACATCAACCTTAAAGAAATGTAATAGAGAGGATGGATGAAATGATGAGTTTTAATAGTCATTCATTTTATTTTCTATATTTACTACTAATATAAAATATTAAAACTTTAAATGTATGGGCTTTTTACAAAACCCCGGCTTTTTAGCCCCAAAGTCCCAGAGGTCCGCCGGCTATGTGGGCGGGCTTTTAGGCCCGGTTTTTTCGGGCCACTATTTTACGAGCCCAACCCGATCCCACCCGGTATCCCGGCCGCCCACCGGGTCGGGCCAATTTTGCCGCCCCACTCACTCACGGTACATTGGCAAATGTACGTGGACTGAGCCTCATGCAAAATAGGTAGCAGGCGGGCATCTCGCTTCTCGGTCCGAAAAAGCAAGAGGTAACCTATGCACTTTGCCTCCTTCCCGACCACAAACAATGAGGTGGAAGTATGAAGCACTAATCTTAGGACTTCGCCTCAAAAGAATTGAAAGTGAAAAAATCCGGATCTTTGGAGATTCCGGTGGTGGTAAACCAGTCTTAGGGAAACACGAGGCCAAAGAGGATAGATTAAGCAATACCTTGAGAAAGCTAAAGAGATCCGACCGCTTGGTATTTTACAATTCACCGAATCCCACAAGGAGAGAATAGTCGGTGACATCCTCAAGAAATTAGCCTCGTCATCAACGAATCCACCGGTGGAGGAAGTTCAATCCGAAGATCGAGAGCCCCACATCGGCATCATCACGTAAACCGAACCGAACTGGATGACTCCTATAAGGGCATACCGAAGAAGGCGTGCTACCGCAGGATCGGCTCAAGCCAAAAAAATGATGGTCAGGTCCCAAAGATACCTTATTCATGAAGGAACTCTCTATAGGAAATCATACCTCCAATCCCTCCTGAGATGCCTCGACCGTAAGAGGCGGACTATGTACTTAGAGAAATTCACATGGGATCTTGTGAAGCCACATCGGATCACGAGCTCTCTCAAAGATAACGCTGAGGTCGGGATATTATTGGTCCACCTCATCCTAGATTCGCCGAGCTCGTCAAGAAGTGTCCGGTGCCAACTTCACGCCACAACAAAAAGCTACCTCAAACCGACTCGAGAGTAATATGACCCTTAGTCTTAAGTATAGATTAGCAGGATCATTACTTTAAGAATAAATAAATAAATGGAATGCACCATCGACATCGAATCGTAATATATATATCAAGAATACTTTAGGACTTCATTACATAACTTAAGTTCTTGCAATGAAAACATTTGATATGTATATACGACGATGTACAATCAAGGTACAAACTATCGCCGACAAACATTCCTATTGCTCAACACCGCCCATCGCATCATTGTCACCAACCCGCACATTAAAAAACAATATGCAGGTGAGTACAAGAATGCACTCCTGGACTTATGCCAAAACATTTTCATCTTTAAATTACATCGTCCCTTAATGGTAAGACACAAGGGTTTTATTTGAAAATGCCTTATGCTTACTAAAACATTTCATCATTTTCATAAATCGTCGCTTGGCCAAGCATTTCCTTGTATGTATGATCCATATCCTTTCTCATAACATCATCATAACATCCTTATACCATCATTATCACGCCGTAGAAGTAGGCTCCTCCTCACGCCGATGTGACCGCCGCGCATTGTCCTTACGTCCCCATCACCATTAAGTGTACACGTTAATCCTAGCAGAATTTATCCTCCCAAGATAGATCCTTTCATAAGTTGGGAGCGACCCAACAATATGATCATCATTCATCAACATTCATGGATAGGATACATACATAAAAACATAAACATTTGGGCAGGTAATTTCATAAACATTTCATCATCATTTCTTGACATAAACATCATAAATAAATACTTTTCATTTCAAAGAAAGCGTTGTAAATAAAGCATTTGTCATTTTGAGTATAGTAAAGCCCACCTGGTACGTAAGCTTTCTACACAGACTTTCCTTAACGTCAACGGTCACGTCACGTCCCACCTTTACGTAAGAAGTTAATTTAGTACGTCGGTCACGTTTTTCGAGAATGACAAAGTCTAATAAACTTTGATAACCTTCTAAAATAATACTTCGCATCTCATAACTAACTTAGTACGTCTTTTCATCGAACATCTTAACTTATAACTTTTCGTACTTCGATAGAGACGAAATATGATTTATGACCTCATATTAGTCATTTAAATCAAACGTCGAACTTATATTCACGTCTTTTGATAAAATGATTTCAATTATGAAATCGTCTCTTATAAAAGAGATATTCTTATATTTCTAATACGTCTTACACGTATTAGTATATTTATTCAACGTATATCATATTTCTAAAAGACGTACAACATAACATAGTTCATATATTAACGTATTTCATACGTTTTGACCAAAGTCAACAATTTTGACTTTTATAAACATATATTTCAAAATTATAGACATATATCTATCAATACATATAAATCGATTTTCAATCGAATTTTCATTCATTTTATCTTACGTCTCAATTTTTCACGTTAATCAACAATCATACTTGAATTTATTCTTAAGTATGACCTAACTTGTACAATACATACCATTATTCATAACATACGTTACCTAACGTAACGTTTCGTCATAAACATAGTATACCTTATTTTAAAAATCATATAAATTCATAATATGTCTAAAACATATTTTTGAAGCATAACATGTGATTATTCATGATAAATTAAATTTAAAACTTTAATCCTATAACACATATAATTTCGGCCCTTTTGCTTTTATTTACCAAAACTTTTCCAAAAATTCCTATAAATTCACATAACATACTTTATTAACATAGTATCAATAATATGTAATAACCTTGATTATAGAAAAATCGTACATCATCATATCATACCCTATAGTTTTCGGTCATTTAAATTAACATATCAAACATTTTTCAAAAATTCCAATTAAATCTCACAACACATAATTAACACTATACATCATCACTATAACATAATTTTCATCAATTACAACTCATACATCAATATATCTTAGAACATATGTTTCGAAATATAGACTTAGGAACAATTAATTTTTCTAAATTCCAATAAATTCATCCAACACCATATTATGAATTTACATCACATGTATGTTATAATATCATTCAAACATCAAACATACATTAACATAATATTTTCTAAAATTTTCGGTAATTTCCTAAATATATACTAAAGTCTTCCAAAAATTCTACATAAAATCATACATGCTTACTTAATATCATAGATCATTATTTCATGCTCAAATCAACAATTAAAAATCATTCTCAACATCATATGTTCATCATAAATTTCGGTCTTCTCACAAAATATTTGTTCATGCTCAACTTTATACTATATTCATAATATAAGCTCATAAACACCATATAAACATATTTAATAAACATCCTAAGATCATAACAACATTTTCGAAAATTCCATGCTAAATAACATATGTGTATAACATAAGATCTAATGGATGGATTTCAAAAATTTAAGCATGTATAGAAAGCTTGAAAGATATCTAACCTTTTAATCGGGGTCGTTTGTCGACGACAATGTTTTTCTATCAAAGATTTGGGTAAGAAAATGAAGAACACTACTCTCCATTTTTTTTTTCTTGCTCACGGTAATGAAGATGAAATGAGAGAGAAAAGTTTTGTTTTGATGTTATAAGACTTTTATCCCATAATTAAATAAATTTTCCTATCACTTTCAACCTTTCATTTTCAATCTAAAATGAAAATATCCTCCTTCCTCCTTCTCCTCATATCTCACGGTATTTTTGAATACATGAAAAAGAAATTTTGTTCTTTGATGATGTATTCATTCTTATCATGAAATTAATTAATTAACCATCATTTTAATTCTATCTTTATCAATTTGAAAGGAAAATATCTCTTCCCTTTAGTCTTTATGTTCACGGCACTTTTCAATTTTATATGGAAATTGATGAATTTTATTTATTTTGCTAACATACAAAAACTAATGTCATTATCAACCTATCATTTTCAAAGAATGAAGAAATTTCATCCAACTTAATTTGCTAGCATTGCATCGGCTATTTCACATACTAATAAAGTGATTTTTATTTCTTATGAAGTCATACACATAATAATTACTTAGGAAATATCTAGTTTGAAAAGTCAAAAATTACAACTTATATAATTTACAAGCATGCCATGCCTAAAAAAAATTCAAATCTTATCACTTGGAATCCCATATGTTTCGGCCACCTCAAGCTTAAGAGGAATAAATTTTATCATCATGTACAAAAACACAAGAATTAAAATGTCATTTTTAAACATCACTTTCACAAATAAAAGCCTTTGATTTTTTATCAATTTTCTTCCTTATTTATTCAAACTTTCGGCACTCTCAAATCTCAAGCCTCCCACTTGTGCATCTTGTCCATTAATAACATATCACTTTCACAATTATAGCATAACATCATCAAAAGATAAAATTTTAATGCATTTCACACTTGGATGCCATATTTTCGGCACTTTAGGGATAAAAGTTATCCCACTTGCACAACATGTTAAAACACCTCATCTTATCTTTAAAATATCTTATTAATATAATTATAGCAATATATCATCATTTGGATATCAATTAAATCCATTCCTTACACATTGTAATTTTCGAAACTTATATATATAGCAATAATGTTATACATTTTATTTTCTTGCAATAAATAGCTAATATATAGCTATGTGACATATTATAAGTCCTAGATGATGAATTTAATCATAGAAAAATATTTAGATCAATTTTATGTCACAAAACCCTAATTTCAAAAAATAGGGTTTTCGAAAATAGCTCATATATTAAATCTTTATTCCTTAATCTTGTAGCATTATTTTAATGCTAAATAATGCTTTTATTACCTAAAATAATCATAGGAATTTAAATAATATAATTCCTTGATCGTTTGACTAAACTTTCGAATCGCTCTAAACGTTGACGTTTGAAACGCCTCAAACGTTGATAGTCGATTCATCTCTAAATGTTCATAATAAAGTGACATTCACTTTATTCATTCATTTCATTGATAAAGAAATTTAATTCTAAGCTTCGTCGCTTAGAAAATATCGTATGACTAATTATCGACATTTAATCGACGTTAGAATAATACTTTCAAGGAATAATATAAATTATATTCCTTAATTCACTAATCATTAGTGAATACGATATCTGAATCTTCGTATCATAAATAATCGGAATCAATCTTTGATAGACAAAATCCTAATTTACGATTTTATTATCGTAATTAAGCTTCAAAATTTCGGGGTATTAAAGAGCTACAAAGTTCACGGCCTTTATGCAGGGGAATCGACATCGTTGGTCCCTTCGACCGAGCACCGGATAACTTCAGATTTGGTTGTAGCCATAGACTACTTCACAAATGGGTCAAGTCGAGCCTCTTCAAACCTCACAAGCAAAAGGATTGTAACTTTGTTTGAAAAGTATAGTTTGCCGCCGGCATACCACATGTCTTGATCTCGGACAACGGCACCCGTTCATCGACAAAAATTTCAAAGAATGGTGTGAAGAGCTCCAGTTAAACACAGTTCACCCCGTCGCACACCCACAAAGCGAACGGTCGACCAAAGTGACAAATCGCACGATCGCATGGATTAAAAAGAGGCTAGATCGAGCTAAAGGAGATTGGGTTGAAAATCTCCTCAAGTCCTCTCGGTCATACGTAATCGACACTGACTTCCCGGTGAAACACCTTCACCTAGTCTATGGTACCGAGGCTATTATACCGGTGAGATTGGAGCCCCAGCCCAAGAACTCTTAACTTTGCCGAGCATGGCAACGAGGAGAACCTACGAGCCAATCTCGATGCTCTAGAGGAAAGGCGTGAACTCGCTTTCATCAATGAAGCCAAGTACAAATGCAAAGTAGCAAAGCATCGCAACAAGAAGGTGAAAGCCTCCACACCCACGTGGGCGACCTCGCCTCACGGAACAATGAAGCTAGTAAAGCCGAGCGCTTAATAAGTTGGATACAACATGGGAAGGCCCATACCGCATCCACGAGGACCTCGGCAAGGGGCCTATAAGCTTGCTCACCTATCCGGTACACTTATCCCCCGAACCTGACATATTACTCACCTGAGGAGGTATTTTACATAGTTTTTATTTCACGTCGGCATTATGTTAGCCCTCTTTCTATTTTTCCAAGACACGATGTCATTTACTTATCAATAAAACATCTTTTTATTATGAGTGGATTACTCGTCCCATCTTATATCTATGTGAAAATCCGTTTCTCACCCGGGTGAAACACAACTTACCTTCAAAAGGGACGCTCATGAGGACGACAAACCTACAAAGTAGGGTACTCAAACTAAGCGCTGGGACCACCCATATCGATATTTCTCGACAAACAAGGCAAGCACATACAGATTACTCATTAATTTGAACATCTACGCAAACGACGTCCAAATCGGATCTCGTACAATTTATACCTCTTTATTGGGAAGATATACACTTCGGTACAAAGTCTAAATACATTTATGACTATACAAAGTCTAAATACATTTATGACTAAAAACCAAGTTCTAAGTAATATACATATTAATAGGGTTTTCGAGCAGCACCTCGCCAAGTCTTGCTAAAGCTACACCAGTTCGAAACAAAATCTCCGGTCGACGGTGAATACCGAATGAACTCGGTGCCTTCCACCCACGACGAGATCGGCGTCGTCACGACCTACTCGAGGAGGCTCTTGATCAAAGCGCAGAGGTGCCCGACCGAGGTGGATACTCTTGGGGCGAGGCCGAACTCCTACCTCTCGACCGCCATCCTACCGGGGCTACGACCTCGCCCCCGACCTGACATCCTTCCTCGATGAGCTCCCGACAATGGGGCCCGACCACGAGATAACGTTGTCGTCATATCTGAACCCATCAGTCGGATGACCTCGGGGTCGTCCAGGTAGCCGCCACCCACTTCGACTTCTTCAATCCTCACATCGGCTGGACCGTGGCTGCGTGGCTCAGGCATGCGACGCTTGCGAACGACCTCATACAGCTGGAGGCATTTGACCAGCTCTTCGAGGCAATCTTTAAAACTCTTGCTGTTGAGTCCCTCCTCATCCCTCAGTACCATACCCTCGGCTAGCAACAGTTGAGCTCGGTCATCGGCCTCGGAAATGGTAATACCACCAGATCGACGGATCACCGCCTCATACTCAGCATGTTCTTTAGAGATCCGCGCCAACTTCTCTTAGGCAAGTTTAAGCTGCTCTTTACATTGTATCAACCGCACTTGTAGGCCATCGGCAGAAACATCCACCTTCTCGACCTCGAGATTGATAATCTTGAGCTTTAAGGCTTCATTGTCTGCCTCAAGACGAGCCACCTCGTGTTTGACACTGAAGTCGCCATCCGGTGGTGACACTATGCTACCGACCTCAAGAACTCCATCTGCTCATGTTATGCAAGGTTCGAGTCACCGCGTAACGGCTTCTCCGTAACATTACTTCTTCATCCTTCTCAAAGGCACCCCGACCTCTTTCAATTTGGTTAGAAGATCGTGATCAGCCTAATGTATCGAGAGGACGAAAGCAAAGCAAGAACCAACACATTCATTTCAAAAGATGCATTTGTCATTTATAAGTGGAAGTTTGTACAAAGCTCGGATCCCAATGATCCCAACAGATCAAACTATTACAAAGGTCAATCGACCGAGCTTCTCAAGGGCTCACTAGAACCTTCGCAGGCTCGCCGGCATCACCAAACCGCCTTCGTGGCGAACTCGAGCTCGCCAAGCTTCATTCAGATTGCGGCAAGGAGTTTCAAGATCGGCATCTTCATCCTCCTTGCATTGGGAGACGACCCAGGCCGCCGCCAGAGAAGTGGAGGTCGCCAAGGTCTCCAGCAGAGGAAGGACCTCGCCGCAATTGTGCGAGCGTAGTCCATCCGCCGCACTGGGACCGACTCAACCCAACCATGCCCGACCTTGTCAAAGTCAGCATCTCGCCGCCAACTCCTTGTTGGATTTCAGTACCGAAAGCGCTTTGGTTGAGCTTGTATACAATGTTTCTGTTACCACTATCACAATCACCTATCCGAATTGATTACTTGATCGATATATCGTGTCCCCTTATCTCATATATAAGTTAGATCATATGTGTGTAGAAGATCACGTAAGTCCGTATGATTGGTCAAGCTTAATGAGATATAAAAGAATCACACCAGACAACTTGAGGACGAGTTGTCGGATAAATGCAGTATAGATAAGAAGTGACTGACTTGGTTGCTTGTCTATGCCGGTACGTCTCGACGTATCAAGGATCACGATGAGATGAGTTCTTCTATCCGACCGTCGTGAAGAACCAATATCTCGGTGACTTACGATGATCTAAACCTCGATAAGGTATTAGGTGAGTATGAGGTGACCATCACTTTGACTTGTTATGGGTGAGGTTATATGTTCTAACCCAATATTCTCCGCATCTTGGGTGGTGGCGGTTTGTATGTCATGCTAGTTATCTCAGATAGAGTCACCGTATCCGCTAGGATGATGACGCCCTTAAGGAGCTTAAAAGGTTTATTGTACTAAACCCCGCAGTTGAGTTAGCTTAAGTACAATAATAAGGTCGAGTGGTACTACTTATGAATTAAAGATATTAATTATTTTAAGCAATGTAATGCTCTAAATAATTAATGGACGGCGATATCTTAAATACGGTTATTCGTAATTTCTAAGTGCAAGTCTCGACTCACCTTCGTAATAAAGGGTAAGTCAAGATTTATTCTCTAGTGGCATGAATAAATGTTTATAAATTAATCTATGTTCTCGATCAACATAAGATAAAAATTTATTTGAGGCCCATCTTTATTCCTTGCATTTGATCCCCTTTGGCCCATCCAGCCCAGAGCCACATGAAAATCGCGCCCTATCCTCTAAGGCAAGGATTTGATCCTTTTATCCATAAGGATATTATTATATTTATGGATATGCATGGATCCTTTCCTAATGGGATTATGGTAATGCATTATAAATATAAGGTAAGAGATAAGATCAAGGTTAATCCTTAATTATCCTAACCTAATTTTCATGCATCTCCTATAGCTCTTAGGATAGGATTCTCGAAAATTGCTAGAGGGATTAGGTGATTTTCAGTAGCATTCTCCATAGATCGTCATCACCGACGTTGGAGATTGGGCAACCGGATACAACCCGTAAGATCAAAACACGAGTCTTGATCCGCTCATCCCGATCATCCCCGATGATTCAAAGGTAAACACGAGAAAACCCCTACGTGTTGCAATTAATTATATAGACGCATGCTAGGAATATAATCAATGTATGGTGAATTAAACATCTAAGATAGATCCTGGAGAGGCTAAACCTAGTTTTCCTACAATTGGTATCGAGCCCGGATCGTGATTCGACTCGCTGGATTAATTCACGCTGATTATTACGCGCAATTAAATTAATTGTTTGATCCGTCGCTCATCATGGCTCGCTTTATTTTTATCGGATTTTGTTTTTCACCACGAAAACCGTGGTTAGATTAGATTTTTCCGTAAATCTTATCTCGTAAAAGAAGAACGAAGACGAAAGCACGAAGAACGAGACGATAGGATTACGCCGAGAAACCGGACGACGACGCGAGGGCGGCGGGCGACGCGCACTCACGCCCGAAGCCTCAACACCGCCGGCGCCGAGCGCGCGCCGGCGGCGCTGTCGCAGTCGCGCCGCCACGGCCGCTAGGTGGCACGCATAACGCCGCACGAAGCGGCGACGGGCGCGCAAATTTCGCAGACGAGATCCCCGCGCTGCGCTGCGGCGACGGGTGCGCGTTTGTCGCGCGAGATCCACGGGCGTCGCGATCGACTCGCGGTCGCGAGGTCGATCGCGAGGCAGCCGAGCGCTTGCAGCAGCGCCGCGAAGCGCGAAGCGTGGCAGCCGCACGCGCAGCTCGCCGGGTCGCGGTCGCCGCGATCGCGAGGCAGCCCGCGAGGAGCACGCGAGGTGGCGGCGCGCAAGGTCGGGCACGCGCACGGGTCGGGCCCCTGCTGCCCAACCCATTTTGGGCCGCACCGCCCGACTGCTTTTCCCGCCCAATCCGCTGACGAATCCGTCCGTGCTCGTGCACGCGAGGCCCATTTTTGAAGTTAATGAACATCCGTACTTTGCAATTCTATGTAATAGATTAGGCAAGAAAGTGCAGTTCCACGAGTGGGCCACGATGAACGCTTTATTTTATTTTAATTGTTCATCGCATGTCGTGGATGTTTAAATAATGCGTAAGCATGCTATGTATGTTTAAATTACGAGACAAACATATTATATGTTTTCGTGATCGACGCGCATAGTAAGCATGCTAGGTTTATCGCGTTTTCAAGCATATTTTAGAATTTCATGAGCATGTTTTACATGTCGAGTTCTATAGAAAAGCATGCTAGATTTCGTGATCTGCATGGACAAACCTTTTGAACAAAAAGACTAAGCAAGCAACCCGACAAATTAATTTTAAAATTAAAATGTCAAGACCTCCACTTTTTATCTCTATACAAAGTGAGACGACCGTGAGTAAACGCCCACACGCGGGCTTGCTTGCATTGTTTATCATAAGTTTGTTAGACGAGATTTCTAAATAAAACATTTTAAATCTATCGGTAGTTGGGAGTTTCATGTAAACGCCCACACGCTGTGGCTTGCATGTGCGATTTTCATAAGTTCTCTAGAGATAGTTTTAAAATGAGATAACAAAGGAATTGGATTGGAAGCGGTATGGTCCTAGTGAGTTTGCCAATTCTAAGAATTCATTTTCTGCTGTTAAAATTGTGGTCATTGCTTAGACATCACCTCGAGTACAACTTCCCGCGAAGTCCCTTCTTGCGATAGTAATGTGGTCTAGTAAGGTCCAATCATTAATTTCATTTGTCATAAGGATAAGTTGACATGGATTGAAATTAAACGACTAAAAGGTATATTTTAGTCTGGTCGAGGGGTTCATGTGTAAACGTCCACACGCGTGGCTTGCATGTGGGATTCCTATGGCGATTGGAGGTTTCAATTAATATTGTTTTATCAAAAGGTTACAATATTATTGTTACGAATTATGTGTGATCGTATGCTTATGTGTTTACATTATCTTTTCAGATATGTCTCTTACACCGATTATCAATATGCTCGCACAAAATCCTTTATCCGTCCGAATTTTATCGAGTGGAAACGAAACATGGAATACGCTCTTATCGCTGAAGAACACATGTTTGTTCTCACTACTCCTAAACCCGATGCCTTATCGACGATCGACTAATGAGCAATGAGAGTCAGCGCACTTTCGCATAAGTCGAACAATATGGCCAAGTGCTATATGATGACTACAATGTCCAAAGGCTTGCAATGCAAAGATCGCCGATGGTAGACGCGATCGAAATATGGTCAAGTCTCGAGAGTAAGTTTGGGCAATCGGATCGACATCCGCCCACACAATGAGAGAAATCTTCGTGTAAGATGGAAGAAGGAAGTTCGTCCATGAACATGTCTCCCACACGACTCATCTCATGGATAGTTTTGATCACCGACGAGGTATTGACGGCGGCCAAGGTCGATATTATCCTCAACACACCGCCCAAGTCTTTTGAGAATTTTCGCGTGAACGCGATCATGAGCAAGACCGAGTATACACTTAGTCGCTGTTTAATGATCTCGTGGTCATGCGGAAGGAGTTATGGGCAAAGGAGCACATGCCCTTGCTAGCACATCTAGGGGCCCAAATTTTCCGCTGCAAAATGGAAAAGAAAAGGGCACCAAAGGCGACAGAGGCAATGGAAATAGTGGGAGTAATGGAGCAAGAACATGATCGCCACGGAGGCTTAAAGAAGCCAAAGGAGAGGCAAGTGCTTCAAGCGGCAAGACGGGCATTGAAGGCCAAGTGCCCTATGCTCATGCTCAAGGTACGCCATTTGCTTTAGTAACGAAACATGTTTAGCGACTTGTTTACCCATTCTTGGGTAGTAGACACGGCGCGATCGATCATGTTTTGTTACACCTGCGTGGGTTCCCGCGACAAGGAATCTGCATGATGGCGTAGATAACGATCTCCATGGGCAACGCGCGAAAGTCGAGGCCGTTGTAGTCGGAGATGTTTTTTATGTTTTGATAGAACATTTTAGTTTTAAAGGACGTTTTGTATGTGCCGGATTTTCGTGAAACCTTGTTTCAGCTTTCAAACTATTTATTCATGGATATTCGTTATTTTTATAGTGGTGTTTCTATCATAAGAAATGACGGTTATCGTGTTAGCACATTATATAATTCACTTTATACTATTTCGCTAAACATAATACCTATAACTATGTTCATCTACATCAAACCTTAAAAGAGAAAGTTTTCAAGAAGATGACACCACATTTCTCTGGCATCTTAGATTAGGTCACATCAATCTAAATAGGATCCAAAGACCGGCTAAGAATGGAGCGTTGGGTAATCTCACGCCATCTGCTCCCATCTGCGGATCCCGTGAAGGAAAGATGTCGACTGCACCCTTCAAAGCGAAGGGTTATAGAGCCAAAGAAGTGTTGGAGCTAGTCCATTCGACTGTGTGGACCGATGTCCACACAAGCTCGTGGAGGGTACGAGTATTTTGTCACTTTCATCGACGATTACAAGGTACGGACACGTATACCGCTTCACCCGAAGTCCGAATGCTTGAGAAATTCAAAGAGTTTAAGGCGGAAGTGGAGACGAAGCTTCAAAAGTATCAAGTCATCGGGTCCGATCATGTGGCGAATACCTCAAGAACGAGTTCGTGGACTATCTAGTGAAGTGTGGGATTACCTCCCAACATACTACACCGCACACCACAGCAAAATGGTGTGTCGAGCGAAGAAATAGGACTCTTTTGGAAATGGTTAGATCAATGATGAGTTATGCAAAGATCGCTTATTTCGTTCGGGGTATGCCTTAGAAACTGCGGCATACTTGCTAAATCTAGTACCATCAAAGTCACCGAAAAGACCCCTTTCGAGTTGTGGTTTGGGAGCAAGACTAGTTTAAGCCACATAAGGATATGGGGCAATCCAACACATGTGTAGTCCTAATGATCGAAGGTCATTATTAGCACTAATGCCCGATTTTAGAAGAGGATTATATGACAAACCATAAATCCAAAGTTGAAATCATTTTTCAGAATTAGAAGATGATCGATTCCACCATCGATTAAGCCAAAGGTACGAGATGTCATGTCTAGTGGGAGGATCGACACCGATACTTCAAGAAATTGAAGTGGGTCGAATTCCACCGAGATACCGGCCGCAAGTGGCTCCTATCCAAGAAGTTGTGCAAGATAGAGAACCACAAGTTATCGCACCCACCGTTGTCATTGTGCATGGAGCGCCGTCAGAGTGGGAGGGTTGTTCGTCAACCCGAGCGATTTATGTTTTAGGTGAATCTTCGGATTTAGTCCCGGGAAACGAACAGGCAATAATCGACCCATGGACATACAGTGAGGCGATACAAGACATTGATGCAAGATCATGGCACACCGCTATGGACTTAGAAATTGAGTCCATAACAGCTATGGATGTATACGAAAAGACACCTCTACCAGATGGCAAGGAAGCCATAGATAGTAAGTGGGTATACAAGAGGAAGAGAGATTCAAATGGAGAGGTTTCGGCTTTTAAAGCCAGACTTGTGGCGAAAGGGTACACTCAGATTGAGGGCATCGATTTCGATGAGACCTTTTCGCTTGTAGCAATGCTCAAGTCCATCGTAATTCTTCCGCCATAGCACCACTCAACCTTGAGGTTTGACAAATGGACGTGAAAACCGCTTAAACGGTTACCTTGAGGAAGGTAGAGACATCTATATGCAAAGAACCGAAGGTTATGTGGTGAAGGGTGAAGAGCATCTAGTATGGAAGCTTAGAAGTCCATTTATGGGCTTAAGCAAGCCTCACGATCCTCGAACTTACGCTGACGAGGTGGTAAAGTCCCATGGATTTACCCGGTTGCCTAGCGAGAGTTGTGTATCGCTTAGATGTCAACGGTGATGTGGTATTTCGCACTTTATGTAGATGACATTCTTCTAGTTGGCAACAATGTGAAGTTGTTATCGGACGAAGAGTTGGTTATCCGATCGCTTCAAATGAAAGACTTAGAGATGCAACGTACATTCTTGGGATCAAGGTTTACCGAGATCGCAAGAGAAAATATCGAGCTTATCTCGTGCGCCTTACATCGACACCGTGATTACTGCTTTTAGTATGCGCATCGCCAAGAAATGATTGTTACCTTCGCACATGGCGTTCGTTATTCAAGGAGCAGCCACCTATGATCGCAAAGGAGATAGAGGAAATGAGACAAGTTCCTTACGCTCGCCGTAGGAAGTCTCATGTACGTAATGCTATGTACGAGCCCGATATCCGCTATGCGGTAGCATAGTAGCTAGATATCGCCCAACTCGACAAGCTCATTGATGCAAGAAGCATATACCAAGTACCGAAAAGGACTTGAGATTATAAAGCTAGTTTACCATGCGATAGTCTAATGCCTTTGGGTTATCTGCACTCGGATTTCCAAGTCGACCGTGATGAGAAAAAGTCACCTCGGCTATGTGTTTACCTTGGGAGGTGGAGCCGTATCCCGACGAGTGCAAAGCAGGCGATGCATTGCGGACTCTACCATGGAAGACGAATATGTAGCCGCCGAGGTCGCTAAAGAGGTCAGATGGTTCGAGAACTACCTCATGGATCTAGGCGTGGTACTGGTTTGCCCAAGAGTATCATAGTTTACTATGATAACTCGTGCGATGGCAAACTCAAGGAACCATGGACCCACAAGGCGACCAAACACATAGAGAGAAAGTACCATGTCATACGAGAAATCGTTAGACGAGGGGATGTGCTGATTGAAAAGATTGATACAACGGATAACCTAGAGGATCCATTCACGAAGAGCCTGTCGCAAAAAGTCTATGACGGACACGTCAGAGGACTTAGATTGCGCTTGATGGAACCCACTTAGAAAGGAAACTTTTATATAAGTGGGAGAAGCAAAGTGATGGTTTTGTTTGTAATAGCTAGTAGAGACACATTGTATACTAAAAGTTTGCTTTAGTATAAGTGGAGATTGTTGGATTAGATAATCGAAAGCGTTTTGGTTGAGCTTGTATACGATGTTTCGTTACCACTATCACAATCTCCTATCCGAATTGATTACTTGATTGCATATATCTATGTCCCTTATCTCATATATAAGTTAGATCATACAAGGTGTAGAAGATCACGTAAGTCCGTATGATTGGTCAAGCTTAACGAGATATAAAAGAATCACACCGAGACAACTTGAGGACGAGTTGTCGGTATAGATAAGAAGTGACTTGACTTGGTTGCTTGTCTATGCCGGCACGCCTCGACGTATCAAGGATCACAGTGAGACGAGTTCTTCTATCCGACCGTCGTGAAGAACCAAGATCTCGGTGACTTACGATGATCTAAACCTCGATAAGGTATTAGGTGAGTATGAGTTATCGACCATCACTTTGACTTGTTATGGGTGAGGTTATATGTTCTAACCCAATATTCTCGTGCATCTTGGGTGGTGGCGTGCTTTTATGTCATGCTAGTTATCTCGACGAGTCACCGTATCCGTTTAGGATGATGACGCCCCTTAAGGAGCTCAAAAGGTTTATTGTACTAAACCCCGCAGTTGAGTTAGCTCAAGTACAATAATAAGGTTGAGTGGTACTACTTTATGAATTAAAGATATTAATTATTTTAAGCAATGTAATGCTCTAAATAATTAATGGACGCGATATCTTAAATACGGGATTCGAATGTCTAAGTGCAAGCCCGACTCACCTTCGGTAATAAAGGGGTAAGTCAAGATTTATTCTCTAGTGGCATGAATAAATGTTTATAAATTAATTTATGTTCTTGGTCGAACATAAGATAATTAATTTATTTGAGGCCCATCTTTATTCCTGCATTTGATCCCTGGCCTGGCCCATCCAGCCCGTAACCACATGAAAATCGGCGCCCCCTATCCTCTAAGGCAAGGATTTGATCCATTTTATCCATAAGGATATTATTATATTTATGGGAAATGCATGGATCATTTCCTAATGGGATTATGGTAATGCATTATAAATATAAAGTAAGAGATAAGATCAAGGTTAATCCTCAATTATCCTAACCTAATTTTCATGCATCTCCTATAGCTCTTAGGAGAGGATTCTCGAAAATTGCTAGAGGGATTAGGGTGATTTTCCGTAGCATTCTCCATAGATCGCCCTCACTCAACGCCGAGATCGGGCAACCGGATACACCCAAGATCAAAGCACGAGTCTTGATCCGTTCATCCCGATCATTCCCGACAGATTCAAAGGTAAACACGAGAAAACCCCTACGTGTTGCAATTAATTATATAGACGCATGCTAGGAATATAATCAATGTATGGTGAATTAAACATCCAAGATAGATCCTCGGGAGAGGGCTAAACCTAGTTTTCCCTACACTCCTCTAGATGATCGGACACCACCTGTGTCCTGAGCACGGCGGCCAGGTCCGAGATGAAGGCGGAGAAGGTCTCTGATTGAATAAGCCTGCTGGTAAAGGCCCTAAGCATCGCCCTTTCCCCGCCAAATAGGCACCCTTCTTCGCGAACTTCTTCTGCCTCGCCCACTGCCGACGCCACACCGACGCCTGCCTCCCCGTGCTTTCCTCACCTCACTGGGCCACCTCCAGGCCCGAGTCTTCCTTCGTATGGCCTCAAGAATGGCCCTCCCACCAAGATCGCCTCGCGCCTCAAGAATGCCCTCTCCTCTCCATAATATCATATCGAGACGCCGATAATGAATCCGCGATCCGTGCAGATCCCTCGCCAAGTCACATCCCAAAATCACACCTTTAGAAACGGCATCCTTAACTCGCCTCGACCTCAAAATCATCCAAGCCGGCTCGGTCTCGATAAATCGTCCAACCTCGCCGACCTCGTGAAATCGCCCAAGCCGATTCGACCTCGGTAGAATCGTCCAACCCGCTCGACCTCAAAGAATCGTCCAAGCCGGCTCGGACTTTAGAATCGTCCAACACGATTCGACCTCGCAGAATCGTCCAAGTCGATTCGACTCGATAAATCGTCCAACCCGCTCGGACCTCGGCAAATCTTCCAATCCAGTTCGGATGAGATAATACGATTCCACCCGTCATCCGAAACGCAGAAAATCCTCGACAATAACCTCACCGAGCAACAACCATCCCGGCAAAGACATCCTTCACATCACCCGGCTTGGTCATTACTCGACTAATTGGTGGCTATGATGGGATACGGCCTAACCGCCGCTTCAATAACAGCCCAAGCGAACCGGGCCTAGCTTAGCAATTCGCCTACACGGTTCGCCCAAAGCCCAACATCTAAACCCTATTCAAGATCAAATCTAAGAAGAGATACTCAAGGATCGAGCCTATGATCAGAGATCGGATCACACAAGGTAAGAGATCCATGGTAATCTTAAGGGATCCACAACATGTATAAATAGAGGTTAGATTGAAGGTAGAAGGGGGTTAGCAACTATCGAATACTAGAGTTTTTAAATACATTCATTGTAATCAAGCATAGTGAAAGTATTGAGGAATCATACCTCCGTGGACGTAGATCTTTACCTTGATCGAACCACGTAAAAACCTCTTGTGTTGTTTATCGTTTTTACAAACTCACACACTAGATTTATCACTAATCCTATAGGAAATGGATCAATTGATTGAATAAAATAATTTTTAGAAGAACGATTAAGAGGGTGTTTGGTGAGCTTATAAGTTTTTAAAACAAATTATGTCGCTTAGGAGCTTATAACTGTTGTAAAGTGTTTGCAAAATAGCTCCTAAACAAATTATAAGTCGTGAAAATAGCTCCAACAAATTATAGCCCTAAAAATAAGTTGGTCAACCCTAACTTATTTTCATAAACTTATAAGAACCATGAATTTACCAAAATAACCTTATTATAGTTCGTTATTTCTCGATATATACTATCAACTTCATATCTCGTCAATTTTATCTCTAACTATGATTTTCTCTTTAACTCACGATTCTTCTCTAGCTTATAAGATCAATTATCCAAACACTTTAACAACTTATAAGACTTGAGACATTACTTATAAGTTCTTGAAACATCTTGTGAGCTCTTGGAACTTATAAGCACTCTAAAATAAACTTAGTCAAACACCCCTAAGTCGTTTGAGAGCAATATAGCAGTATCATCCTATCCTATTTAATGACTCATTTTTCCAAAGAATGGAAAAGGGAGATGGAGAAACCAAAAAAAAATCAATTTTAATTACGCTTAGACGTCTAATTATTATGACACATTTTCTAAGTAATGGAGAAAATATACTTGAAACATGACTTTATGCTTTGGTAGAGGAGCTGAAAACATTTTTTGAATGCTGTCGAAATATGATATAATTTATCTCAAAATATGATTTACCACTCAATAAATTATCCGAATTCTTCCATTCCACATTCCCATATATATAATAAAAATCAAAAGTTTAATTGCCAAAAAAATACGAATAGAAATACCCTAAATTTTTCGACAATTTTTGACACATTTTACAAATCTCAAAATCATAACCTCTTGATTTTGCGGCAAAATAGAAATACCCTAAATTTTTCGACAATTTAAAAAAAAAATACTGTGTTAAAATTTCTTCCTACTCGCACTCAAAAATCCTGAAGAAACAAATTATTGGATTTTGAAAAGAATCATGTCACGATACTATTTCAATTACCGAAAAAATTAAGTTATATCGATGTCACTATAAATATAAAATATTACTCTCTCTGTCTCATCCAAGATGACTTGTTTTCATTTTCGAGCCGTCCCATCCAAGATGGTATGTTTCATTTTATGAAATAATTATCTCTTCAAAAGTTGTGGAACCTACCTACTTTTTATCAATATATATATTTTTACTAAATAACTGTGTCTAAAAGAAATGGATTGTTTTGGATGGACAGAGAGAGTATGTTGTTACTACATCATTTTACATGTCTAAAATCAAAATTGAGTAAACGTTAATGATTTCATTTACATTCAACCCAAAATTACAATATCAAATTCATAGTCAAAGTAAAAACCTAGTAAAATGTGACACCATTTTAAAAAGGGTTTTTTTAAGAGTGGTCCATCTCAATTTAAGAAGAAGAGAGTGAGTTATATGTTATAATGATTACTTGGGCTCAGAAAATTCTGTGGTCGAAAGATACTGTTCATCCAATAAGTGTCAGCTGCACTGATACATCATTTTCAGAATAAATTCTTTCCATCCAAAATTCCATCAATTGGGCATTTATTAATTTTTCTGACTCATCTGGCCTCCCCCCTTTAAAATTTCATGTTATAAATTCACTCATCAATAAAATTTCAATCACCATTTTTTCGAACCATTCAATTTTACACAATTTTGATGTCTTTTTTAAATTAATTTTCTGCTGCCAAATTATTAAAGCCCCATCCAACTTTTTCACAGTTTAAGATAATCCAACCAGTGGCGGGAAGCCCCCATAAATTTTAAAACTTTTAAGGTATAATATATATTCTAGTTTTGTGTAACAATTTGCAAAGTATATAAGCCAAATTAGAGAGGACCACACACACCATTAATAGGTTGATTCAAAGCTTCGGAAGATGTTTGTTGAAAGTAGCTATTGAAGTAATTGGTCGGTCACAAGAAATTATATGGGGCAATATTTGTTGGAGTATGGAGCCTGAATGGACTGTACACTCAAATCTGATCTCGGTGATCTAACTAATTTTTTGGCTTATGTTTTTGGGCCCAGGCGGAACCCTGATGAACTTAGGGTTAGAGTTTGATTATTGTTTATTTAATAGCCGTTTCTCCATGTAATTTGTATCCGAAACATATTGTCACATACCGGCTTGACATCGCCCCCAGACGTAGTCGCAAGACGAACTGAGTAAACAATTCTTGTGTTCTTTATTTTTCTATCGTGATTATGGTGTGTGTGTTTTGCAACAATATTTAGGGTTGAAATGAATTTCGCAGCACCATGTTGAAACATAACAAAAAGACAAGTCATGATACACACAATCTTGTTTCTTATGATCACTTGTCCTTATAGCATAGACATTGAAATCAAAAATTTGATGCTCTTGCCCTCTCAATATGCAGGAATGAGTAAAATGTCACGATCCATGCCAAAAAAATGAATTAATCATTGAGAAGAGGAAGCATGGTAGGCAAATGTTATGCTTTCACAATTGCTAAATTGAGGTTTCACACTCATGAAATATCCTTGCTTTTAGGTTTGTGATATTTGTTGGTCATTGGATTGAAAGTCACACTCTCCTACTGGATCAATTTTGAAAGGTTGATCTCTCTCTCTCTCTGCATTGTTCAATTTGGTTTTGTGTTGTTGGAAAATTAAATTTCCTATAGGGGAAGGTTAATGTGAACTGTTTTATCGTAAAAGCGGGAAGGTTGAAAATGTGAAGAACTGTTGAAACCAAAAATGAAATTTTTTTATCGAACCCTAGGTGAAAATTTTGAATTTTTGAAAACGTGAGAATCAAAAGTAATGTATTCGGAGTGAAATATGATGAATCCGCATTGAGCGAATGAAAAGTCAATGAATCCAAGTTAAAATGAAATTTTTGCAATTTTGGATTCACTAACTTTCATGAATATTCATTCCTCACAAGATATTGAGATCGAACCCTAGGTGAAAATTTTGATTCATTTTGTTCACAACGACTTTTTGTGGTTCTTAGTTCTCATGTTAAAAATGATTCTTATTTGAACATCACTATATATATATATATATATATATAGTAAATGATATCATCGATATCAAATACATTCAATAGAATTATATCGATAATAAGTGGCCTATATTTGAACAGACGAAAAAAATGAAGATTATTATTTTATTTTATAGAGAATAATGGAATTTACTGTTTTGATTCTGTCTCTCACAATTTTTTGTTCCACCATATTCCTAATAATGAACCATTAACTAAAAATATAAATTAAACATAGAAAAACCATTATAAACCTTAATTGAATTAATGAATCCTAATTAATAATTATAAAATTAAATTAAAATGCAAGAAGTACCTCTCTCTATATATAAATAAAAAGTGTTTTGTCTTGTCTCTTATGAAACTCAGGGGGTCTATTCTATTATTCGGCACCTCATGTCTCGTGCGAAGAAAAAAAACATATCATCACAAAAATATGATTAATTAGAACTCTATATTTTAACTTGATAATAAGTTGTCACGACGTAACAATGTAATCTTATTATATTTTAAAGTTGTTGAAAGCTTTCACATGGGTGGTATCGTTTTAACGTACACGAAATTACAACACAAAAATTTGTGCAAATTGTGGTCTTGCCGGATCCTAAGTATCAAAATGTAATTTGTGTGGAACAAATATTTTTGACTCATTTCATTAAATATTAAAAAATATAGACATTTGTTAGGGACAAAAAAATCCTTATGAAAGGTTGCTTTCGCATTGAAAGCGAGAAGGTTGAAGACAAATTATTATTAGCCTTCACATTCCATTCCATTCCATTTGTAGCCTTCATGCCCTACCTAATATGGATGACAATTGTAGGCTTGTAGCATTAAAATGAGATAAAATAAATAAATGAAGACGGCATGAATTCAATTCGTTATTAATTAACATGACAACCACACACACATATATATATATATATGTACGAAGGTCACAGATTCGAACATCACCAAACGCCTACGAGGTCACGCGCTCAAACCCCACCAAACGCCTCCATGGGTTTGAGCGCACACTTTTTTAAGTGTGGTTTCATTGTCGTGTGTGGTTTGCGGCTTATCAGACTTGAACGTGGGGTTCTAATACAAGACCCTAAGAGTAGCATTGCGGGCCCCCATGATACCAAAAAAAAGAGAGGCTATGATATATGTTGATGGCTAGGAAATTCAACCACAAAACTTTACGTATGTTGGAGATTTTTTTTTTTTCATTTTCATATTTGTAATAATGTAATTCATATAAAAGTGATTGGTAAGTTTTTTTTTTCAAATAGACCTTTCAAACTCGAACACTTAAAAAAAAATCCTAAATCTTATTTCTTTTTGAGATTTAGGTATAAAAAACACAATAGCACTATGGTCTTTTAATTACAAAATTGTTATATACCAACCTTTTAAGAACTTCATAATTTCAAGTTTTATCCTAGCACTGCAATAACTTAACAAGATTAAACATCTTCTCTATATGATCTTTTTTTTCCTTTAACCCTATTTTAAGTGGTCATAGTATAATATACGAGGTGAACTATGTAAACATTGATGTTTTTTCAATACAAATGATATTTAATATAAATAATATTTTTTTAATTACATAATAAAAAGGAAATAATATTATTTTAAAATAGTTGACACATTTAAACATCTAAATAGTGTATGCGTTAGTCTTTGTAACAATAAATTATGACAACATATACTCCCTCTATCCCGGTATTATTACCACATTTCTTTTTGCACGTAGATTAAGGAGAATTATGTTTTATGTATAAATTAGTGTATGACATGAAATTCAAGATATTTTTAGTGTAAAATTATTTCATTTTTTTGAAACGAATCAATAATAACGGGATAACCAGGAAAAAAATGAATCAATAATAATGGGATTAAAGAACTATTTTTTTAGGAAAAGAGAGAGAAATGAGTTCACTAATACATATGGGTCAAAAAGGGCGGAAGGGGATAGCCATAAAAAGGCAATAAGAGTCAACCATCACCAAACTAGTCAACAACCAAAACAAATTCACATGCATGCCCCTTTCCTTCATCACTTATCTTAATATTTCTTTTGGGGGAAATTGATTTATGATTATTTAACAACCATCATAATTACCATTTGACTCAAGAATATCATAAATTAATTTGTAAACTTACTTAATATCTAAGATACCCAACAACCATTAAAATGTGTGCGTAATTCTCATCAATTTTAGAATCTTTGATTGAGGGAGTTAATGCCATTACCCTAGCAATGATTTCCTTAACCCATTAGATTTTAAATTTTTTAAAGTTATACTTCATCCACTCTTTTTAAGTGTCTCATTGACACTTTTTATTTATTTTTTATTAAGTATCAGTTTGAAATTTAAGAGTACAATTGTGATTAATTTATTATTTTATCTTTATTTAATATTGTTGAAATTTGATAATTAGTTGTGTGTATATATTTATCATGGGATTTAATAAGATAACAAAAAATCTATTCATTTTCTTGAGTTGTACGATTTGACGATAGATGACCTTTAAAAAAGAACGGAATAAGGGTAGTTTTTATTTGCGATGTCTTAAGAAAGTTTACCATGTCTTGTAATAATGAAAAAATATTTTCAAATATACATTTCAAGCTTTGAGAAAGTTTCAAACCAGAAGGAGAAAATTCTTTAAATACGTACACAGCCAGAAAATATATACACGAAACTTGATCCCATTAAATAAACTACAATTGAAAATTATAAAAACTTTTTACATAAATATGCAAAAGTTTGACTGTCTTAGGAAAGTGTGATATATATTAAAAATGGTTGGCCATGGGTTGCCATTTCCCAAACCCTTAATTCCCTCACAAACCCTAAATTTTATAAACACTAGAAACAAGTGAATCATTAATTAACTCCAACTTTGTCCACATTTAGGCAAATTTACTCTTACCTAGACCTAGAAGTTATAGTCTCTTTATATTCTTGTTTTTGTTTCTTTTCCCCAAGTCCCTAAATTAATTAATTAAAATCCTCCAAGCTCTAAAATATCTCAAATCCAACACGATAATGAATTTAATTAAAATACTTATATCTAGTCTCACAAATACACTTTTTTGGGATAATTTAATAGAAATTGTGTCATACTCCATCCGTCCACCAAATACGTTCATTTAATTCCATTTTGATACGTCTACAAAAATGTTCACTTTCCTTTTTTTTGGAAACATCAATTTCACAATTTTACCCTAAACTTATCAACTTGTTTACATAACCCATATTTTTACACTCATTATCCATTAATATAATCATTTATTATCCTCATGGCCCACATTTTTACACTCACTTACTTTACGCTCATTACAATCTATTAAAATATATGCCACCAAAATCAAGGAACGAATTTGGTGGACGAAGAGAGTATTAAATTTCAGAACTTACTGCGTTACCAATCAATATAACTCTATATAAAATATGTATTTGGCATCGTTCTTAAAAGTAATTTAAACTTTTACTCTCTCTCTCGTTGAATAATTATCCTATTTGGAAATAAAATGTATTTCTTAATAAGTTTCATCTTTCACAATTCTATAAAAAAAATTGATATCAAATTTCCTATATTACCTGTATCCTAAATGCAAACTCGTTAATTGTTCAATTTTCTATATAATATCTAATGGTAAAAAGTGTGAATTTACTTACTTTTTTATACATGAATTTTTACGAGGATGGACACTTTTCGTGACTCAGGGAGTACATCTTTATTTGAGGAGTTGATTTAATTTCAATGAATTTGATTTTTTATTTTTTTTGGTATATTTCTTTTCGATATCAGTTGGTGCTTTTGAAATAAACGAGTTCACAGAATTATGAGTTTTACTAGGATGTTATTTTGGACGAGGTTTCAGCTGTGTTTTTTACTGCGGTCGGCCGGGCAGTCCCGGCGGGCAGCCTGTGGGGCCGCCACGTGTATGTTAGTTTTCTTTTGTCATTGTTTCTGGGCCACCGTCAGCCCCATTTGGGCAGCCCACTCGCTGCCCATAAAAAGCCCACTCTCTCCCTCCCAACCTTTTCATTCACATTCTCTTCCATCATTGCCTCTCTCTCTCTCTCTGTTCAGTGTGTGTTGTGTGTGCACTTTTTTTCCATGGGAGAGAGGGAAAAGACTGCAGAGCAGAAAGCAAGCCTGGAGCTTGCTCAACAACCAGGTAGGCGACACACGCACAGACACTCACTAAATGTCACTAAATTTTATTTACTAGTTTATTTTTGCATGATCCTTTTCTTGTAATGTTCATATATATATATATAACCCATTTTCTTGAATCCATTACAATCACTATTAATTTCATGCTATATATGTATATATATATGCAGGTTATGGCTTCACCGACACAAATCTCCACATATTTGATCAAGAAGAAGAGGGAGTCCCGTGGCCGCTATTTGCGCATTCGTACTAATTGGGTGCTATCCTATCTGAGCTTTTATTGTGTTCGAGTTTTTCTTTTTTATTTTATAATTTTTTGACTTGTTGCCTTTTATTTTTCTTCCTTTCCGTGTCTTCTTGACCTTGTAAGACCTTTTCTTGACCTTGTAAGACCTCGTCCGTTGTGGAGTCTTACTAATCCCGTTCTTTTCGGATACCATTTCAGACTCGTCTGATGATGAACGTATCTATCTTCTTTCTCCGTGTTCGCCCAGCCCTCCTTCTCCTTCCTTGTCTATCCCTCCTGAGCTGTCCACACATTAGAGTTAATTAGTTACCAAATAAGCATTTCTTAGCTAGCTAGGTGAGAAATGGGATCAATAGTAGAATAAGTTAACTCCAATTTTCCTGTAATTAATGTTATTGATATATATATATATATATATATATATATATATCTGAAAAATATTTCATTTAGTATAAATTGCACAGTGTATATTCTCGTGGTAGGACAATGAAATTGAATTATGTTACAAAGGGGCAAATATCCAAATATAGACATGCTGTGAATTTAAGGCCCTCAAATTTTGGTTGGTTTATATATATATATACATATGTTGTTGGGCACAAAAAGTAGGATGAGAGAATAAACATTCTCTCACTGAAAATCTGTTCAATTAATTTGTCTCTCATGAATGCTTTCGTGTACAATCACTAATTAAAAAATAGGATTGGATTTTTTTTATTTAATGTTTTATAACATCGTTAAACAAATCCATCTTAAATTTGTGTATTTCTTTAAATCAGAATATGGTATGTTAAACAAATTCATGTGGAAGTCATGAATTGGAAAAGTGGACTGCATATGCACTTGTTCTTTTCCTTACCATTAAAAATAATAATCCAAAACTGCAAGTATAATATTTCTGGAATAAATAAAAAGTGCAAAAGACAAAGCTTTTCGGAGTCGAATTCCAGAAAAACAGGGTCAATAAATTGCTGTAGTGTTATCATTATTACGATTATTTTTCCTTTATGCTACATTAAAAAAAATCTGAAGACTGAAAAGAAACGTCTGAAAATAGGGCCCCTTTTTCCTTACCTCCTAGTTTCAACATTTTCTGCAAATAAAGCTTAGCTTTGATATTTGGATCATCTTAATGATGATGGCTTTTGTAGTTATTTAGATTGGCCCAACACTATTTCAAATTCTTTTTCTGTTGGGGAAATTACAATTTCAACCTTGGATTTACCACAATACATTGCAATTTTCGGATTTAGTGACATTAAATATGTAAAAAAAAAGAGTTGTTGTACAAATTCCAAGTACAAAATTATTGTGTTTCCAAGTTGGGCTATGAGAGGTAGACAACTTTTTTGCATGTTCAACCACCTTAATTCATTGCCCTAAATCTATGGCTATGAGGGAGTATCGTGCAACAAGATCTTCTCCATAATTTACTCTAAGAAAATTTGGACAAATTAGTCAAAGTAATAATGGGCACTAGAAGTAGATTTGGAGTAGCAATCTTGTACAATGTGAATTAATCCATATTATATAAATAGTTAATTTCGAGCTTTTCCCGTTAGCGACTCACTATCATGTTGTTGTTGTTGTTGTCGGAGAAAGTTTGTTATACGCACATCGGAAAAATCAGGCTAGAGTAAAAAAATTTAGTTGATATATGAAATTTTTGAATTTGGCCTCATGCAAGACAACTAAACTAGTAATGGTAAGATATCGACAACCCAACCTAATATCCTTCAATTTATAGTGTTCGTTCATTTATAGATAACATACAAATCGAAGCAAATTTGTAGTTGAGTAGAATATGTGTAGGGGCTTAATTTTCTTGGTCTAATTACACATTTCACTATCTATCACATTTAGCCATGACACTATGTATTCAATTAATATAATCTTGAATTGAATATTTACAATTATAATAGGTTTCCCAATCTAACAAATGGTGAAAGGTAAAACTATTCGATCAAGCAAGTGAAAATGACCAAATTGACCTTATAGTAAGTTCAGTGTTCTGTGAGTGGATATTTTGAAGACTAAGTTACAGAACAAAGTGTAAAATTGTAATGATTTAGAGTGATGAGATTACAATATTGTAAGAGGTATGGGCCCATTTGTGGCAGGCTATTATCCCATCTTTTAGTAACATAGTAACATGGACTTTTCACACCAAATCATTTCTCACATGACCCTTTTTCAATAAAGCTACAATTTTTTTTGTCAAGGACACTCTCAATAATACCTTAATGAAATAGATAAAGGGTTATTGAGATATAAATATACGAATTTTGATCGATTTTAGTTTTGCCTACTAACTTTGAAAAGAGTATATAAATACATAAATTTTGATATAATTTTGATTTTGCACACAAACTTTAAGAGGGGTATATAAATACACGAACTTATTAATTTTAGTAATTTTATCATGATTTATTTTTCGACCAAATTGAAACTGATATTACATTAGATATGATAAGTTGATAACGACGTGAAAATAAATTAATAAATTAAATATAAAAGAAACATTTTCACTTGAGAACTCATTAACACACACAAAACATATATACACTTCACGAGAAAGAAAAGAAAAAAAAAAAGGAATATAACACACAAAACGAAGAAAGCTCTTCAAATCTTAAACTCACCATTTGTAAATGAAGTAAATGACGAACAAGTAGACTACTACAAATGTCTTCTTCTTCATACATGAACTTTAAGATTTTCATATCGTTGTCAACTCATTATATCTAATGCCATATCAATTTCAATTTGACAGGAAAAATAATTATGATAAAATTACTATAATTAATAAGTTCATGTATTTATATACTTATTTTAAAGTTCGTGAACCAAAATCAATCAAAGTTCGTGTATTTATAGACTCCTTTTAAAGTTCGTGTACAAAATCAAAATCACATCAAAGTTTATGTATTTATATGCTAATAACCCATAAATAAATGACACTATGTTTACATTTTTACATCATACATAAGTGTGTTATATGATCGAACCTAATAGTGTCGTGTTTAATTTTAGTTCGTTTAGTATCGAGTCGATCCTCAACCTTCATCTGCTTAGTTCACGAGC
The DNA here is from genome assembly GCA_036937905.1 of Salvia rosmarinus. Taxonomy (NCBI): domain Eukaryota; kingdom Viridiplantae; phylum Streptophyta; class Magnoliopsida; order Lamiales; family Lamiaceae; genus Salvia; species Salvia rosmarinus. Next base: position 1,060,813 of record CM072814.1, on the reverse strand, counting down.
TTATTCGAGCCTAAATAAGTTTTCCAAATTTAGACTTTTGTTAAAAATATTCATTAATTTTTAGAAATAAATTACTTTATTCATAGTAACATAATATAATAATTTTGTTATAACATATAAAGTTAGTTAGACTTAAGCCTGCTCACGAAACTCAAGTTTCGCTTGTTTAGTTAATGACTTCATTAAATGAGTTCAAACAAACTCTTATCGAGCTAAGATTTGAATAGCTCGCGAGCAGTTGACTCATTTACGGTCCAAATCATGTATGAAATGAGAAATAATGTCAAACAAGAATATAAAATTCAACACAAAGAATTTCTATTATTATGGTATAAACTCGCGGGTTATTTATATAATTGAATTTCCCACTTGAAAGAGTGATATTGGATATTATAATCATGGATATTACAAAAAGTCAACTAGAAAATGGATATTAAAAACAGGGGCCGTAAGCAGTAAAGGTTTCAATCTCATTTAACTCTCTTATTGCAAATTTTCACTCTTTGGCCCAGAAGTTTGAATTCGGGTTGGCCCGTTTTGGCCCGCTAAAATTGGGCTTTAACTATCTGAATTTTTGTGTCAATGAATCTGAAAACCGCTAAAGTCTTTTGTTTACAAACTAGTATAAAAAATCAATTATAATAAATAAAGTGATCTTCACCCCAAAAACATTGACATTATAATATACATGTATGATATCCTACCCACCACCAACATTGCCAAAAGTATTGAAGCCATGATTGTCCAATATGTGTTGTATGATGACATTAGAGGAGTTGATCTGACACGATGGGTCGGCCCGATCCGAAAATTACTCAAAACGGAATTTTAAGAGATTTGGCCCGCTCAATATCTGGACCTAACTAGATGAAAATTTTAAATTTTTGGATCAGGTACAATTTTTTTATCTATTAAAATATATTTTGATACCATATTTGACACTGTTAGAAGACATGTGTGCATAAATAAAATATAGTACTCCCTCGCTCTTTTTTTTAGTGTCCAATTAGCATTTATTTTCTTGTTTTTAAATTTGTGTCTTAGTTCGTAATTTGAAAGTAAAATTATAATGTATTTTTTATTTACCCTTATTTAATACTCTTAGAATTTGATAATTAGTTATATGATGCCTTTATCATGATAATTAATGAGGTTATAAATATAAATTAACATATTTCTTTGATTTGTGTGATTTGACGATAACAGACACTTAAAAAAGAATGAAGAGAATAACAATTTTCGGGATTATACATTGACACTACATAGTATATATGAAGGCAGATGATAAAAGGCGAGAAAACAATTGTTTGTTGCATTAAATAAATAAACTATCCAATAGGTACTACCTTCTATAAAAAGAAAGGCCCCGCAGAAATAATTGGGAGTTCCTTCGTTCATCATTATTATTAGTGTAAAAAATCGGATATGCCACGATTTTTCATTTTTTATAGTCTCAATTAGGAAGTATATTTTCTATAGAAGTATCAATATTTTTATATATTTAATATTAGTATAAAAAATGAAGGATTCACCTTAAAAAGAAAAAAGAGGAACAATTTATGCACTTAGGTACTTGAGTTTTCGTTTGTGTTTGAATTCTCAAATCTTATGTTATGATAAAATTAGAATATTAAACTCTGTTTGGCTCGATCTTATATGCTTAAATAGTTAATTGATTATATTATATACATAACTACATAGCACTAAATTCACAGAAAAGTCTATTAGTTACATGAAAAATTGAAGCCCACATTGTAACGTAATGTATAATTTGATTAAACTAAATGAAAATTTGAGAACCCAATAAAAAATAAAATTTAAAAAGTATTTATTTATTAGTCCAAAAATCATTATACAAGTCATTTTCATCTTTTTATAATCATGTATATTTCTTTTCTATTTGCCTGAGTTAGAAGTAATTAATACTTTTTGGTCCAAATGAAAATGAAATCTCTAGACAAGGAAAGGGAATCCTTGACACAGATAGTTTTTTGCGTGTAAAATATGTAGCCTAATTTCTGAAAAGACCTAAATGAAAATGAACCATTTTTTTAAAAAAAAAGCTCTTTCAAGTTATAGCATTGACCTATTTATGATTTTCTTGGTCTATGCTGTGGATATACGAAAAGTCTAAAATAAAATTATTAACAATTAATAATGAAAAGTTGGGGGGGCAAAACTTAAAAAAAAAAAAAGGAAACAGTGACGGTTTTTTATTACTGAAGTCATAAATAAAATTTTGAAAATCCTAGATTACATAAAAAAATATTCAGATACATAAGTAAATTTAATATCATGAATCTTCGCACTCCACATAATAATAGTATATTTTTTGAAAAAAAAAAGACATTGAAAATTGAGTGGTGCTCAATGCCCTATTGGTACACGAGAGACGATGTCAATCCTCTGCACCTATTACTTTTCAAAGAATCTGAAATTTAAGAAAATAATATGCTATAAGTGAGCGTCATTTTCTAAATTAATAGATATAATCATTTTCCGTCACATCCTCGTCCACAATATTCTACATATATATAGCTAGCTATCATAATATCTATATCTAGATATATGTATATAGCTATCTTATATATATATATATATATATATATATATATATGTGTGTGTGTGTGTGTGTGTGTGTAATGTGTTGAGAGAGAGAGTAGCTTCTTTTCTAGCAATGTAATTTTCTAGAAGGCCATATCATTCTTATTCATGTGATACTGGTTGATCCCGATAAATAATGACTTAAGTGAAATAACAAAACTTGACATTTTTTCACTATAGAGATACAATTGAGTATATCTAAAAAGATACAAATATATCATTTATAAAAGAATTATTTTTTTTACAAAATTTGGGTCCCCAAAAGCTTATAACAAAATTTTGAGATATTGAATATTTTATTTTTGAATGAATATTTATATTAATATAAGAGGATATATAAAATTTTGGACCCTCTAAAATGATGGACCCGGGCGATCGTCCATGCTTGTCCGCCCTGAGGGACGCCCTGTGTGGAGCATAAATACACATTGTACATTCAAATTATATTTATGTGTGTATATATATAAGTCACATTGGTAATTCGATTTGTATACGTCACATCTCTGTACGGATACAATATAACATTCAAAATTATGTTAAGATATGTGCCACGTGTCGTATGATTTGTGCTTGACAAATTTGAAGATCGACGTGAGACATTTAAGATGGGTAGGTCGAGTAGTGAAACGTTTAACTTCAATTATTAGTGGCGGTGAAATTTCAATATTTTGTGTCATTAGATGTTTGCATTCAAGGGAAGGAGATACAATAGAGAGACATGGACGGTTGAAAGAATTAGGTCAAACCAAGAAAAAATAATAATGGCAATGACCCATTTCTGTGACAACCCAATGCTCAACAATTGTTACACTATTAGTGCATTTGCATTCTGGGCCCTTTTCTCTCGCTCTCTCTTATGGGACTTTGTCTCCACCATACATACCCTTGTACTATGGAAGTGCATGCTAAGATATATCACCAATATACCCTTTGATCAACATTGATTTTTAACTGTTATCATATGCACAATCACTACGATTATATGTATAATAATGTAAATTACATGAACATAATAATTACTTAGAATGTGATAGCATGTACAAGAACTACGATTACATGAAATAACAACATGAATTACACGAACAACGAATAATAGAATGTGAAAGATCAAAGTAACAAAAATATAAGGAGACTATTTTATCATAAATAATTATGAATCGTTCAATTTTATTCAGTCTAATAGTGATTATTGATTCTTAATTCTTATCTAATAATCCTCTTTATAACCAACAGCTATATATATCATATAAAATACATGTGACTTTAACTAGTACGAATAAAACATAACAACAACTATGACAGCTTATTCAAGTAGCAAAAGCGCATATTAATTGACAATTTCAATATATTGAATGATATGAACACGACGTAAAAGTCAAAGATATTCAATTATTGATTAGAAAATGGCTTGCTTGAGCAAAATAATAGAAGCAATCTTGTAAATAATACAAGAGAGATAGCTAATCTTGGGAAAAAAATGTTATTATATATGTATGGAGTTACTATCTCATGATTCTAAAAATTAGTTGAATTTACCTTAAAAGAATGAGTCGAATTCACGATTCATAATTTCTATTCAGACAACGATATTATATAATGGATATTTAAGAATAAATTGCGAACAATTATATATCACATATTTTTGTAAGAGAGAGATATTTCCACTTAAGTAAATAATTATTAGACACATATAATTGGAAATATCATATGGTATTGAAGAGTTGAAGGCTTTCAAAGTAATGACTCGTTCGTCTCAATATCTCACTACATTAATTACATAACTGACGGTTTAGTCGAGAGTTTATAATTGCAATATTCAAGCCTTCAGCTCGCATCAATATCTCTTATATCGAAAAACCTGTAAAAGAACAATGGTAGTTGGTTACTTCTAATCATTTATAGACTGTAATTCGTCCAGTTTCGATGAAAAATTACATTACATTATATTTATGGTTATAAGAAATGAAACACTTATGCATAATAATATCGCAAATTATCCGAACCAGTATAATGATATCCAAATATTATAAAGTGAATATTAATAGTAAATATTATAAAAAAGTCGAGCACCACTTTTTGTTTGAAATTGTGAAAATAACAAAACATTCAAAATTTGATGAAAATTACACGTGGGCTTGTAGTTTTACTATTGATTCTTATCTCATTCTGGAATAGTTTTATTCACTAAGATATTTTATGTAAAATTAAATTGAAAAAATAATTTATTTAGCCAAAATTATTTATTTGCTCAAATTAAATCAAATAAATTGTTTAGATAAGCCAAATAAAATTAGTGGTAGACTTGAATGATATTAATCTCAACTACTTCAACAATATAAGTGAATTTTTGATTGGAAGAATATAAGTATCCTTTTATATAATTTTTCATTTGGTGAAAGCACATAAAAGTCAATATGGGATTAGATATTTTAGAAGAACAATAAGAAGAAAAACATGAAAAAAACACAATTTGCTCATCATTGTTCTAAACCATATGGACTCGTATTATTTGATAAACTTGAGTATTATTGACCAAAGTAACATTAGGAAAAGTAATTTTTGAAAATTATTTTTTTAATAAAAAAATATAACTATTTATTTGATCAACTAATTAATAATTGTGGGATGAGAAAATATACAATTGATTTTAAATATTTTATATAAATTTCCCAATAGACGGAATATGATTAAAAGGAAATGTGGGATGAGTAATTTTATTATTATTAGACTTAGAATTTAAGAAGTATTAAATATTCTATCTTATATACATTATATCAAATATTAATTATTTCGTAACAATATGTTCGTTCTCTACTTACATGAACATCTTGCCAAAGTCTTTTAGCAAATTTTTTGATCAATGGGCTCACATCATTTGAAAAAATCAATTATTAGCCAAAGTAATATTAGTAAATTGAATTTCTAATTATTTGACCAACTAATTAATTATTTGATCAAATTAAATTGGTGGTGTAAACAACTGTGGGATGAAAAAATACACATTGATTCTAAGTATTTATATAGATTGTTCAATGACTATAATATAATTAGAAAGCAATGTGGGATGAGATAATTTAATTATTATTAGGATTACAATTTATAAAGTTTAAATGAGAATTTAAAATTTTCAATAAAAACTATAACTATTTATTTGGTGAACTAATTAATTAATTAGTCAAATTAAATTAGTGGTTTAAAACAATTATTGGATGAGAAAATACACATTGATTCTAAGTATTTGTATCGATTATCTAATGGGTGGAGTATAATTGTAAAACAACGTGGGATAAGATAATTTTATTATTATTATTATTATTATTATTATTATTATTATTATTATTATTATTATTATTATTATTATTATTATTATTATTCAAAAGTAATTTAATAAAGAATTTAAAATAAAGAAATTTGATGGTGCCATATAAAATATAGCTAGGAATGAGATGACGTTTAAGTTTCACTATCATGCCATGTAATTGTTCATTTGGAATTAGTTTTTGAACTATAGTAGTTGGAAATAAATTTAACGAATTCTTCTTCTTTTCTTTAATTCTTTTGTATAAAGGAAAATAACATTAAATACATATAACCCCAATAAAAAGCAATTAGCCAGCAAAGTCAACTTTCTTCATGACATAAAATTTTTCTAGTTCCACTTTTAACTTTTAATCCATAAGCACCCCGGCCACCTAACCTATTTTTTATATATTAAAAAAAACCCATTTCAAATTTGACATACATTGTTAATAGCCAAATTCCCATTCATAACATGAGATGTCATTTTTTTCTCCTCAAATATTATCTATAAATATATATCCCATATATCGATTGACAACAACATCGAAATAAAAAAAATAATATAAAATACTATAAATGTAAGATTTTGTTCGACATTTATACCTCGTCTCCCCCCTTCCTCAATTTATTATAGAGAAATTCCCATTCAAGAACTGCATCTTCATTCACCACTTCCATTATTTTGTCAAACAACACAGACGCACACACACAGATAGTTGTAATATCTCAAAATCCAGCCATGAAAATACGAGACGACATTGAGCTTCCAATCATAAACCTGAGCAACCGATCAGAAGCCATGAAGGAGATGGTGAAAGCTTGTGAAGAATATGGTTTCTTCAAAGTGATCAACCATGGCGTGCCGCAGGGGATAATTTCCCAAGTGGAAGAAGAAGCGAGAGGCTTCTTCTCTAAACCCGGGCCCGAAAAGATGCGGGCCGGGGCCCCGTATGGCTGCAAGAACATAGGGTTGAAGGGCGACGTGGGAGAAGTCGAATATCTCATTCTCCAAGCCAACTCCCCCTTCATAATTCCTAGTGATGAATCCAATAAATTCAGGTACTCTTCTAATTTCATTTGATATATTATACTTATGCTGTTGGCTTTTTTAGTATATACGAACGTTTATTTTTATGATTAGCATTTTGAAGAATTGATTATTTGATGGATTAAATATATGATAAGATAATTTTTATCTATCAATCATTTGTTTACTACAAAGAATTAGTGAATGATTAAAATTGAGATAAATAATTATTCCTTTATTTGGAGCATTATTTTAATGCTATATATATTGGTTGAATTAAATAACCAATTAAAATTAGTGAAGAATAATTCAAAGCATTAAAATAATTCCGAGATTTTTGATATCTTCAAATATTAATTCTTAAAGGTAAATACTTGGTTAGGTTGGATTAAATTTATTTATCCAATATAATCATATAAAGTAAACCAGACCGTAATATATATGTCTGTTGTGGGTCCTTTTATTATATAAAAATTGTGTGAAATATTCTTAGTTGGACGATAAGTATCGAGGACAATCGATTAAACAAAATACGAGTGGGTCTTTTACTACATACATACATACTACCTATTAATTTATTAATATAAAAGCTGTGCAAAATGTTCTTAATTAGTTGGAACAATGAGATATTAGAATAAAATACTGGCCATCAATGGAATGGGGATATGGAAGCATGCATGTATCTAGGGTTGGATTGATTGTGAAGGCCTGCAGCATTTTGTATTTATCACTCGTTTACTGTAGAATTGTCCTAGTCTAGTATGTATAGTTTTGAGTTCTCTTACACTACATATTATTATTATTATTGTTGGAAATTAATCAAGAATCTAGTATCATTCAATCCTGATTTTTTGAGAAAACTGTACAGTCAGCCACCGTCAGATCTTTTTCTTAGACGACCTTATCTAGTTGCTGTATAAAAAAAGGTCAACTACTCTCTCTATATATATATATATATATATCTTATTTTATAAAAGCATTTCGTGAAAATAAAAAAATGATGAATTTGTTGTGAAAATTAATAAATCTACCGAGAAATTTATTGAATCCAAAAAAATAGATTTTTTCTCCTCGTGGGATTCGAACTTGAGTGAATTTTTTAATTTTTAGACTCAATAACTTTCTCAACAGATGCATTAACTACTTTCATAGCAAATTCACTTTGTTTATATGGAATTTTTGTGTTTCTTAATTCTCACGTTAAAAATAATTCTTATTTGAATCTCATTACGTATACGATGAAATGAAATATGAGATGTAACATGAAATATAGTACATAAACTTGAACCGGTATATGTTTAAATTATAAGATGAGCTCGAATTGTTAGATTTACACTTCTAATCATAGTTGTTGTTCATTATATTTTCAGATTAAAAGAAATTGTTTTAAGTACAAATTATTTTTTGGTTTGTTTAAGGAAGAGGGGTTTAATCATAGGCAAAACTCTTTTCAACTAGGGCCCTTTTCACGTGGATTTGGAAATTAGCACCGGTAATATTGATATCTTTTGAACGAGTACCTAATTAGTTTGGAAAGTTAGCATTATTTAAATACTATACTTGTTTTGAGTGGCACATTTTGATTTGCAATCTAATCACGATAAAGCTCTCCTATTAATTAAAAATGATATATAGTCTTAAAGTGCCATTTAACTTTTGGACTATCATTTCACTTTTGGAAGACAATATATTGGTTGTTTGTTAATTAATATGATTTAAAAAATAGCACTTGGCATCTCACACCTAAATAATTCAATCAAGATCGATAATTCACCTCTTTGTTCAAATAACCGTTATAGATAATCTTAAAAATTAAACTTATGACAATTAGGGTATAATAAACTCACTTATTCATTCATAAATAGGGTGTGGCCTAGTGATTTATTTTATTTTAACTTTTTTTTTTTAAGTTGGGAGCTGGGGTAAAGTGTGCCCTTGTGATAAAGTGTATAATTAGATTTGAACGAGCTTAAACCAAAGTTACAAAATTGTATAGTGGGTTCCCGACTCTTGTTTCTTGTACATTTTTTTATTACAAGCTTCTTAGAAGAAACACATGTTCGATTAGCAAATTGTAGCTACAGCTACAGATTTATCCTCATATATATATATATATATATATATAAAAGGAGAGTTAATGTGAGAATAAAAAAATGATAAATTCGTTATGAAAGTTGATAAATCCATCGAAAAATTATTGAATCCAAAAAAATAGAATTTTCGTTCTCTCATAAGATTCAAACCTAAACGAAAATCTTGAATATCGTGGATTCAATAACTTTTATAATAGATTTATCAATTTTCATAAAAATGATTCATATTTAAACTTGACTAAGCACATACATTAATTGCTACTATTGTTACACAAGCAAAGTAGGAAATTAAGAAGATAAAGATTGACCAAACACAAGGTCAAGTCAAATCAAAAAGATTTTTGGTATTCGAGAAACTTCCCATATGTTGGGAAATGCATTTCATATTATATTTTCTTTTACAAATTTGAACATTTTTTACCATAACAACAAGTAGCCCCTCCTTTAAATGCAATTACCAATCTAGTTCCCATTCCCAACGTCAGAGACAAGAAAAGACAACTATTTATTTAACGATTATCTTATCTCCTCTTGTGTTGTGTAAGAACCACACTCTATTTTCCATCGTATCATAATTTCATATTCTATTTATTAACATTTTAAATTCCGATAAACCCTTGGTTTATTTAGAAACTTCAGCCTAAACCCTAATCTTCGTGACAATCAACATAAGCAAAATGAGCTTGAACATCGAGATATTCATATATACTTCAATAGTTTGATGGTGTATATCAAGTAAATTCACGACTGAAAGATGATCGTCCAGAGATTATGTGAAACTTTTCTAGGTCGAACTGATTAAAGCAGTAGATAGGAAAACCCTAATAACGATCATAATTGTCATGAATTTTATTTACTATATTATGTTTCATAGTCATCACTAATATAAAGCACAAAATTTAGTTGTGCAATAAATGCCTACTTGGAAGCCGTGAGGAAGCTGGCGTGTGAGATATTAGATCTCTTGGTAGAAGGATTGTGCGGATCCGACTCAAACCCGAACACGAACACACTGAGTAAGCTAATCAATAAGAGTGAGAGTGACTCAATCTTGAGGTTCAATCACTACCCGCCTGCTGACGTGAGCGGTGACTTCAAGATCGGATTTGGCGAGCACACCGACCCTCAGATCATCACCATTCTCCGATCCAACGGTGTCGAGGGCCTCCAGATCTCCATCGAGGACGGTGTGTGGGTCCCGATCAACCCCCACCCGGACTCCGCCTTCTGCGTCAACGTGGGTGACGTGTTGCAGGTGACTCATCCCATATATGCACATTTTTACTCATTATATTTCCTTTGATTAAAAAAAAGAAATAGGGTAGAGCGTGACTAGACATATGCATATGAAAGATGAGACTGTTTGGATATAATTTTTGTAGATAATTAATTGCAAGAGATGAAGTGAATCTTGAGCTCCGTACAGTTGATGGGGTGTAGAAGGGCTTATTTTACTCAGAGTTGTCCAGTGCTTTTGGATTGTCGATGTGATGAATTTATCAGTGTGATAGGGGTAGGGTAGGGGGGTAGGGTTAGGGTTAGGGTTTAGGGACACTTTTTTTTTTTTTTTCCATCTTATCCAATGGATGAATATAGCAACATCTTGTTCTTGTGTATTATATACTTATCTTACACTATATGTATTTGTGTTTTGGTATTTGTGATATATTAAGGTAATGACGAATGGGAGGTTTGTGAGCGTGAAGCACAGAGTGGCGGTGCAGTCGTACGAGTCAAGAATGTCGATTGCCTACTTTGCTGCTCCGCCGCTGCATGCCACTGTGAGCTGCCTTCCGGGGGTGGTGACGGCGCCGCCGCTCTACAGAAGCTTCACTTGGGCTGAATACAAGCAAGCGGCTTACACGGGCCGGCTAGGCGACTCCCGCCTCAACCTCTTTGCATTGCCGCCATCTCATCTTCATCATCATAATACAGACTGATTCATATTTACCATTACTTCTTTGAATGAGAGATTATGGGTTGGTTGCTTAGTGTTTTCACTGTCTTGAAAAGCTTTGGTATGGGGGCTTTTTCCGCTTTTCAGTCTTCATGTCTTACTGCTAGTAGAATGTAGATTTTACTTGTGTAATGTATATATGAACATAAAAAGAGGTAAAAGCAGCATTTGATATTTAATATTCCCTTACACATTTTTAGGAAATAATTATCTCTTCAAAATTGTGGGATTTATCTATTTTTTTATTATTTTATACATTTTTCTTAAATAATCGTACCGAAAAGAAATGAACTGTCTTGGATGGGACGGGTGAATATTTTATAGTGAAAACTGGAAAGCTATATATATAGTGTAAATAAAATCGGGGCTCAATTTTGGCCCAAACACGATATTGGGCCACACTTGTCTAAGCCCGTATGTGACTAAATGGGCCGAAAATCCCACCCGAGTTTGGTTTACCTAGAAAGGGAAAATTTGTTTGATTTTTCTAATTAATATGTGGATATACGTATATTTCTGTAGGGGATTTTATCTTATTATAATTTCATATATTATCTAATCAACATATGCTATTTGCAGAATGTAACATGAATATTATGTATAAGTTGTATATTAATAAGATAATATGATGGCGTTTGACTCTACGTATATTTAGATGGGTGGGCTAATATATTGATCACTTATTCTATGATAATAATATTCGAAAACTGAGTTATAATTATTAGTCAACTTATCGTGTCATATCATTTAGTGGGCACATTAATATGTTCACCAATACATAGGTAATTGATGGGATATGGCCCAACCGACCAGCCACTAATGCGCCCAAACGAAATGGGCCTAACATTGGTAAAAGGCCCACGGTTGAGCCCAAAGCGAGCCCCAATCAGCCAAACCCTAGCCCCTGAACCGCCACCCCGCCAATGGAGAAGAGGCCCCAGAACCAAGGTCAGGCGCCACCTCCACGTGGCGCACGTAAGGCGAAAGGTCCCTGCTCCGGCCAATGGAGGGCACGCCAGAGGAAGAGTCACGTCTCGACCAATGGAGAGGTTGAGCACGCCTTCAGTTGCAGGCTCGGAGTTGTATAAATAGAAGGAAAACTGACATTATAAGGGTTGGCAACTTATCGAATACTAAGAGCTTGTAACTACACTGCATTATAGTGAAAGTATTGAGGAAACACTCCTCCGTGGACGTAGATCTCATTAACGATCGAACCGCGTAAAAGCCTTGGTGTTCTTTATTGCTTTTCATAAATCTCGCACACTCACATAACCAGATTTATCATTGGCGCCGTCTGTGGGAAACCTGAACAAGAAAGCTTCGTTTCCCTCTACAACTTAAATGGCAAGAACACGCACAACCGCCGTTCACACTGGCAACAACCGTGTTGAGGACGACCGGCGGTCACTCGGCGTCGCGCGGAAGGAGATCGCAGACGCCACGATATCGCCACACTCACGAGGGCAACATGGAAAATGTCTCCATACACCTCGGGACCGCCTCCCAACGTGGGGAAGATGCCGACCTCAACGAGGACGAGCAAACAATTATTCGTCCCACGAGGTCTTTGCCGAGCCGTGACCGAGTTCCTCAACGCCAATCTTGGCGATTCCAAAGCTTCTCAACCAGAGGACCAAGGCGGGCCCTCGGCCCCTGACGAACACCACGGCCGCCGAGGCCGCCTCCTCCGAGCCACGCTCGCCACCGGCGTGATAGCCGAGAACGCGATCATGCCCCGACGCGGAGCCGCCACCACGGCCGAGCCGCCGCCTCATTCGCGGAGCCGCCACCGCGGGCGAGCCGCCACCACCGCCGCCTCGCCATTCGCGGAGCCGCTCCACCTCGTCATGCCAACCAGAGCCGAGCAAACAGGAGGGAAGAAAGGCGAGTCGAACTCCCCTGAGGGACGATAGGCGTCGCTATCGATCCCCACCCTCCGTAAAGAGATGGCAACGATCTCCGGGGTTCGACCGTGCGGAGAATCATCTCCTTTCTCCGTGGAGATTCTAGACACGCCCCCGCCCCCGCCGCACGGGCACCCAATATAGCGCTCACGATGGCCGGGAGACCCTCCGACTTCCTTTTCGCCACACTACCAACATGGCGATCAAGGAATGGAAGATTTTCACATGTGCAAAATCTTCCCGAGGTGCCGATCTCCAACGCACGACGCTGGTTCACCTCGCCCATGAGCAAAGATACACCTTCCTGTGACCTTATGGATCGCTCAAATGGCGCTTCTATCGAAGATGCCACCCCAGCAACCTTCCTTCGACTGCTCACAATCCGCCAGGCGGGGACGAGACGATGTCAAACTTGTCTCGAGGTTCATCAAAGAGTCGCTCAAAATTGACGACAAGAACGACCTCTACATCATCAACGCGCTCAAAACGGATCCGACCCGCCACGAACAAAGAAATTACGAGGGAGAAACCAAAGACGGCAAGTAAGCTTTGAACTGGTGGACAACTTCGAGGGAGACGAGTCGGACCGGAAGAAGCGGAGATCCGGGACGAGCAAAGTCCGAGAGAAAAAGCCGGATGGCCGAGTCGAGGCGCCGATCGTCAAGCACCTTCGACAAAATCAAAAGAGGACCTTTGGAGTCTCAGGCTCGGACCTCGGCCCAACCCCCGCGGCAGAGCGCTTCCCGCCAAATCAAGGGCGGAAATATTCGAGCCCACCGAGCTCTTCCCGGCCCGCCCTATGAAAGGAGGATCCAAGAAGAGGTCCACGAGGCAGTATTGTGACTATCACCAAGGGTATGGTCATGATACCGAGGATTGCGAAATTGGGCTCGCGGATCGACGATCTCGTTAAAGGTGGAGCCCAAGAAATACCTCGCCGAGTGGGCGAGAAACGAAGCGAAGGAGGAATGGGGCGGCAACAATCGGGCCGACCCCAACGATGACCCAACCCAAGACGACGAGGACGAAGGTCCCAACGCTATGGAGCAGTGTCTATGTTGTTACCGGATCGTCCTCGGGACGACGAGGTCGTCCTCAAGAAAGATGCCGGGCCGGCCCTAAAGAGCCAAGAACAAGCGACTCGGGATGGTGAGAACATAACGTTCTCAAGGAGGACCCGTGCCCAAGATCATGCCGCACGGGACGCCATCACCATACAGCCGTGGTGGGCAACAAAACGTCCACCGGTCTATATCGACATCGACCTCCACAAGATCATCTTCCGTAGCCGCTGGATAAGCTTGAGGTCGGAGGTATTCAGTACTTCCGCGCCTCCCGGTTGCGGAGCTTCACTCAAGAGGCGGTCCGGCCGGGGGTCATTACCCTTTCGGTCACGGTAGACGAGCCCTGTGTCGGTCACCAAGGCCATCCGATTCTTCCCGGTCCGAGCTCCTCTCCATACAACATCATCCAGGGAGAGATTGGTCAGACGCCACCAGGCCGTCTGCTCGGTCTACCACCACCGTCAAGATTCCCACCCGGTGGGAGTGCTTAGCATCCGGGGACCAAACGGCAAAGAAAAGAATGCCCACGACTCTCAACCCAAGATGCGGCCTCGCCCAGCATAGCAATTACCGAGCCCTGAGACCGACACCGGGATGACCGACCGGGGCCTCCAACTATACGACGACGATCCTCGAAGGTCATCCGAGTTAGCACCAGGCCCGGTGACATCCGCGGCATGTCATACAACTTCGAGGAATATAGGGACGTGTTTGCACGGTCCCCGCCGATATGACCGAGTGTCGCCCGAGCTCATAACTCACCTCCTCAACATCGACCCGGCTACCAAGCCATCCGTGAGAAAAAGGATATTCACGGCGCGCACCGGTCATAAGGGACGGTGACTCAACTTCAAGGCCAAGATCTTGTTCGAGGTCAATACCCGACCGGATGGCTAATCGAACCGTGGTCCAAAGCGAGGAGGAGGGTGGCGCGTGTGCGTCGATTATACCGACCTCAACAAGACCGCCTAAAGATTGCTACCCTCCCCGACATCGACAAGAAGGTGGAGGCATTGGTGGGCCATGAGATGTTCAGCTTCTTGGATCTATACAAAGGGTACCACCAAATCCTGATGAGCCCGGAGGACGACCGAAGACTGCATTCATCACCGACTTCGGCGTATTCGTGTACCGAAAGATGCCTTTCGCCTCAAGAACGTCGGGCTACTTACCGGAGGATGGTGGATGCAACATTCAAAGACCACATCGGGAGATCGTCGAGGTCACGTCGGCGACATCGTAGTCAAAGTCGAAAGCGGAGAGCTGCGCCGATGACCTCAGACTATCCTCCAACTCCTCGTGTCGGCCAACCTCAAACTCAACCCCGAAATGTACATTTATGGTGAAGACCGGAAAGTACTTGGGATGTTGGGTTTTCGGGAGGCTCAGGCCAATCCCACCAAGGTGAAGGTGTTCGACATGCGGTGCAAGGAAAATCCGTGAGATCCACAAACTCACCGGTGCTGGCCGCCTCAAGATATTTACATCTCGAGCGAGCCGAGAAGCAGCCCCTTCTTCAAGATCACGAGAGAGCTCGGGACCGCTGGCGGGAAGAACACCCGCAGCCACACGGTGAAAGAGTACCTTGCCGACCGCCGACCCCGTCCGCCCAAGCAAGGTGAATCTCTCTCTATATCCGCCGCCGGACGAGGCCATCAGTGTGATCTTGGTACAAGATGAGGTGGGACGACAACTCCCATCTATTTTATTAGCCGAGCTCAAAGGACCGGAAACAAGGTACACCGCCTCGAAAAAGTAGCATTGGCCCCGTGAACGCCAAGCGACGCCCGACCCTACTTCCAAGCTCACTCCGTCGGTGCTAACCGACTTACCTTGAGACAAGTCTTGTTAAGACTGAGTCATCCGGATGTATAGCTAAGTGGGCCTGAGCTCGGCGAGCACGACATCTCGTACTCACCCGGCCGGCCATAAAGGGCAAGCTCGCCGACTTCCCGGTTGAGGCCAATTCACCGAGGTAGGCTCGCGGCGGTAACTCCGCCTCCGCCCTCACGGCGAGGAAGCCGCCCTAGCACCACCGATGGTTGTTGGCGGATGTACGTGATCGAGCCTCGTGCAAAGCGGGCGCCGGGCGGGCATCCTCCTCTCGCCCGGATAAGCAAGAAGTCACCCACGCCTCCGGTTTACCTTCCCGACCACCAACAACGAGGTGGAGCACGAGGCCCAATCTCCGGACCGCCCGCCACTGAGCCGAGGGTGGACAAGATCCAAATCTTGGCGATTCCTGTGTCGTGGTGAACGGTGTTAAGCAAACACGAGGCGAGGAGGACCGAATGAAACAATACCGAGAAGGCGAAGGAGATGTGACCTCGCTCGGATACTTCAAGATCCACCGAATCCCCGAGGAAAACAATGAGTGACATCCTCGACAAGTTAGGCTGCGTCGTCAACAAGTCCACCGGTGGAGGAGGTTCATTCCGAAGCATCGCGGAGTCCCACGTCGGCATCATCACCGAGATAGAGCCGACTGGATGTCTCCCCGAAAACCTACCGGAAGACGGCGACTACCTCAAGATCGGCTCGAAGCCAAAAGATGATGGCGAAATCGAGTATCTCATGCATGAGGGCGCCTCACCGAAGTCTTACCTTCAACCCTCCCGAGGTGCCTCGGCCGTAAGAAGCCGACCACGTGCTCAATGAAATTCACCGAGGTCTTGTGGAAGCCACATCGGGTCACGAGCTCTCAAAGAAGATGCCGAGGTCGGGATATTATCGCCCACCGCAAGATTCGCCGAGCTCGTCAAGAAGTGCCCGGTGCCGATTCACTCCACGGTCAAAAGCGCCTCGCATCGATTTGAGCGTACCGCGAGTCCATGGCCTTTCATGCGGTGGGGATCGACATTGTTGGTCCGTTCGACCGAGCACCGTGTCGGTTCGATACTTAGTCGTAGCCATAGACTACTTCACAAAATGGGTCGGCCGAGCCACTTTCAAGCCTCATGGCGTATGATTCGCACCTTGTGGAAAAATATAGTCGTCGTTTCGCATACCGCACATCCCGGTCTCGGACAACGGCACCCAACCCGTCGACAAAACTTCAAGGAGTGGTTCAAGAGCTTCAGATCATCATCGCTCACCCGGCCGCACACCCGCAAGCGAATGGTCGACCGAGGTGACGAACCGCACGATCGCACAAGGATTGAAGAAGAGGCCGGACCGATCTAAAGCGATCGGGCTGAAAATCTCCTCAAGTCCTCTCGTCCCACAGACCACACCTCGAGACGTCGCACGGAAACCCTTTCACCTGGTCACTGCATGAGGGTCATACGGCTAAGATCGGCGCGCCAAGCCCGCACTCTTCACTTCGACCGGTGCCGAACGAGGAAGACTGCTGGCCAACCTTGACGCCCGAGGAGAGCAGCGAGCTCGCTTCATAAACGGCAATCTGAGGCCGGTGTCGCACGGTGCTACAACAAAGGGTCAAAGCCTCCGTGCTCCAAGTAGGCGACCTCGTCCTGAAATAATGAAGCCAAGAGAGTGAGCGTCTTAACAAGTTGGATCCGACATGGGAAGGCCCATACCGCGCTCACGAGGACCTCGGCAGCGGGCTTACAAGTGGCTCACCTCTCGGTGCACTTATCCCGAACTGGCACATTACTCATTTAAGGAGGTATTTTACATAGCTTCGATTACCCATTAAGGTCGGCATCATGTTAGTCCTTAATTGTTTTGCAAAGTACGATGTTGATTACATGTTCAATAAAACATCATTTTCTAATGAATATTTCACTGCCTCATACATATGTGAACATCTGTTTGGATACACCACATTTAAACCTTCACAAGGGACGCTTACGAAGATGAAAATCCCACAAAGTAGATGTACGTCTGATTACCCATTAAGTTGATCGCGTCACACGCAAAGCGCATGATTACCCATTAAGTTGGACGCCCACACGCAGCGTCTGATTACCCGTTAAGTTGGACGCCCACACGCAAAGCATACAGATTACCCATTAAGTTGGACGCCTACATGCAAAGCATACAGATTACCCATTAAGTTGATCGCGTCTACACGCACGCGACATCCGCACCGATCTCGCCAACTTATACCCCTTTATTTGGGAAGATATGCACTCTAAGTACAAAGTCTAAATGCATTAACGACTATAAACCGAGTACCAAGCCATATACAAGTCAACCGGCTTCCGAGCTCGTTTATACCCTTTATTTGGGAAAATATGCACTTCACGTATCGGATAAATACATTTACGACCAAAACAAGTACTATGATATGTTTGTACCTCTCGAGGGAAAATATACACTTCAAACCAGTCTAAATACATTTATATCTACATACAAAGTCCTACACTATACATGGCCTCATTCGGGCTCCGGGCCCGCCGCCAGACCCGCCAAGTTGCACCAATTTTCTACAAAATCTCGGACCGACGGTGTATGCTCGAACGAACTCGGTGCCTTCAACCCATCGATAAGGCCGGAATCACCACGCCCGATCCGGCGCTCGGCACGGGCTCGAGGCAGCCGGATAAACATCGACTCGTGATCGCCTCACCCGCCTCCGGGACACTCAAGTGGCGCAGCGCCAAGACGGGCATTCCGGGAGTGGGGATGACCAGAGGTCACACTCGACGGACACCGGGCCGGGAGTACGACTCGCCCCTACCCGCCGCTTCTTCCCCGCCGACACGAGGTCCCGGTCGCCGTCCGCCTCCCTGAGGATCGCCTCTAAATGATCCGCCTCGGTAGGACCCATCAACCGAGCACTTGGCATGATCGGAGTGGCCGCCTCCTCTGCGGGTTCTTTATGATCGGGTCACGGAGCCCGCTGTGGCCTCGCCGCCGGTTGGGGCATGCGTCGTTTATGGACGATATCATACATCTCCATATACTTCACGACGGAGTTGACACGGGCTTTGAACTTCTTTGTTGGGCCCTCCTCATCCTCAAAGACCATACCCTCCGCCAAGAAGCTCGAACTCGGTCGTCGACCGGATATGGTAGTCCCACCATTTCGGCGGATCGCCTCTCAGACCGCATGCTCCTCCGACACCCGAGCTAGCCTCTCGCAGATCGATTAAGTCGCCTCACACCGCATCAAACGCTCTTGGATAGCGTCGGCAGATAAGTCCGCCCCCTGGACTCCGTCCTGTGTGACCCTCAACTTCAGGGCCTCGTTCTCAGCCAGGAGGCGGGCCACTTCCCGATCAGCCTCGTCCAACTTCCTCTTCGTGTCGGGCATCGGCCGAGCCGACTTCCATAGTGGCTAAAACTGGGTCACGCTCACCGGGCTTCTCCAAAAGCACCTCTTCGTCCTTCTCGGCCAGGCGCCTCGGACCTCTTTTAACTTGGTCAACAATTCATGATCAAGTCCGAGCCATTCGGTGGGAGAATCAGAATAAACAAGACAACACAAATTTCAAAATGTTGCGTTTATTACTCAAAAAGGAGAAATTATTACAAGGGCCTGTGGTCCTATCGACCCGGCGGTTCGGCTATTACATCAGTCCACCGACCTCAGGCTATGGCGGTCTCGCCGACCTCACGATGCTCCCTGCGGCTGGCCACCTCCGGTAGGGAGCTCCAACACCGCCTCCGCCTCCCGCCTCCTCCTCCTCCCGCCGGCCCGCCCTCGGCAAGCGAGCTCCTGGCTCGCGATCTCGTCCTCCTTGCATTGGGCGACGACCTCGGCAGTCGGGAGGTAGAGTGGATGCGAGCCAAAGACCGGAAGGAGCCGATCCCGAGATCACCCGGCGTAAGCTTTGTCCGGCTCCGAGGTCGACTCGGTCCACCCATGCTTGACCTTATCGAGTCGGGCATGGCGACCGCCAGCTTCCCGGTGATCGACACCACCTTCGGCCAAGACGGCGGCAAGATCGGCAATAAAGCCGAAAAGCTCTCCGACTCGATGAGCTCACGGGCAAAGGCCCTCGGCAAGGTCCCCGGTCGGCCACCAACTCCTCGTCCGCGAGCTCTTCTTCGCCCGGCCAGCTCCTCCTGCTCTTGACCTCCCCGGGCGGCCTCTAGTGCCAGTGCCTCTTCTTCAGGCGGCCTCGGCGGCCCTCCGGCCCGAAGCCTGGCGGCCTCGCCCGCCCCGCGGCGCCCGGCGGTCTCGGCTTCCAGCCAGCGGCAAGCTCCCGCCGGCGCCTCGACTGGGCCGAGCTCGGTGGCAAGCCTGACGGCGACTGCAGCTCCCAAGCAACAGCTGCAGGCCCCATCACCGAGCTCCCACCAAAAAGAGCAAGACAAGTTAACAACGGATCGCAGCGAACAAATTTAAATATGGAAGAACCTATGTACCTCGGGGAGGTGCGGCCAAACTTGGGAGGCGGTACCCAGACTCAGCTGCCACGAGGCCGAGGTTCGATCTTGGCTGGACCCCGCTCGAGGCCCACTCATGGTGGCCCATGCTATCGACCTTCTTCGGGCCCCTAGTAGGTCCAGCCCGCTTCTGCTTCTTCTTCGCCGGCTCCCTGCTCGGCGATCGTGAGCCCGCCTCTTGCCCAGTCAACCTCACTGCATCACAAGAGAAAGACACATTAGCACAGCAAAATCGAACGTATAAGGACTAAGAAGATGGGGATGCCCTCACCCCGTCCAGACCCCGGTCCCGACGCTTCCGACCCGTAAACACTCAGCCCGGCCTTCTTCAGGTCGTCCTCGGTGTAACTTATGGATAAGATCTCACCAGGCTGCACAAGACCTCCTCCATATGGCCCGAGGGCTTGATTTTACAGTCCGCCATCGCACCGATACCCCACTCATACCTCGGCTGCCCCTCAGCCCGCAGAAAGAAATACCTATTCTGCCAATGGGACACCTTGGAGGGGACGGCTACCTTAAATTTCAACCGGGGTGACAAATAGTACACCCCTCCTATGGTCTTCACGCTAAAAGCAGATCAAGACCTCGAAGGACAACTCCCGGCAATGCCATAACAAGAGAGCCCCGCCCACCAACGACCTAATGGAATTCGAGGTCAATTGACAAATAGGGATCGGAAATACTCTTGAAGGCTAAGGTAAGCAGGCGGAGGGTACCTAAGACCGCCTCAAACTATCTACATAAAGCGTAACAAACCCTAGGAGGGACCATCGCCCATCATCCGGATCGGCAGACACCACCACGCATCCTCAGGGATCCGGTATTCCTCACAACTTCAAAGTTCCTCCAAGGTCAAACCCGACCTTGCCACGCCCCTCTCAACCCATCCCATACCGAGGATACCGGCGGAACCACAGAGCTCGACCCCATGGACCTACCCAAACCATTGTAGCACATATAATCTTTACGGGAACTCACGGCGTAACCCGAGGCGGAAGGAACTTTCAGGCGAGAAGAAGATGAAGAAAACATACTTACTTTTCAAAGAGTATATGGCTCTTGGCGAAGATCGGGATCAACTCGGAGAATTTCTAAATTTTCTCTCGTAATTTTTAAGCGTCGAAGAGGAAAGTGAGCAGTTGCCTCTTTTGCCTATTTATAAGACTAGGCGCCCGCAAATTGCCGTTTAAATTCGACACGTGCTACACGTGATTGGATGCGGGTACACGCAGCGCTTGATTCGAGTGTCCAACTACCGCCGCGCGTATGACGACGCCGAGATAAGATGGACCGCCCGATCGACCTAGCAATCATCATACGGACCCGGCGTCCTCGGATGGCGGCGCTCAGTCGCCCGTCCTTCCCACAAATAGCGAGGGATCCGGTCGGACCTCGGCGTCTATCAGCCAAACCGCCTCTTCACGGAGAGTATACATCCGCACGGACCTCGGCAAACCGGGCCCCAGATACGGTTCCGCCTGAGCGCACCACGACATCCCTAAAGGGCGGTCTCGGGTCGGACATCGGCACCCACCACAGAGTAACACCACTCGCATCGAACCTCGGCGTAACCCACGCGCGGGCGATATCCGTGTCGGACTTGACTTCCGGTGCCACATATTTTCCAAGCGACGGACATCGACCATCCAACTCGATTCGGCACCGATCGCCAAGTAAACCCTCACATTAAAAAGACAACACCTTCAACAAACAACTTCGGCAGAGCCACACCTCACCCGGCAAGCGCTTTTTCACTCCACCTCGGCATCGCCGTCCCCGGCTATTCTGTGGGAGGAGCTATGATGGGATATGGCCCAACCGACTAGGCCCACTAATGAGCCCAAACGAGTGGGCCTAACGTTGATAGCGGGCCCCGCGGTTGAGCCCAGCGAGCCTGTCGGCAAAAACCCAGCCCCAGAACCGCCACCCTCGGCGATGGAGAAGACGCCTGGAACCAGGTGGGCGCCACCTCCACGTGGCGCACGTAAGGCGAAGGTCCTGCGCCCGCCAATGGAGGGCACGCGGAGGAAGAGTCACGTCTCGACCAATGGAGAGGTTGAGCACGCCTTCAGTTGCAGGCTCGGAGTTGTATAAATAGAAGGAAAACTGACATTAGAAGAGTTGTCAACTTATCGAATACTAAGAGCTTGTAACTACACTGCATTATAGTGAAAGTATTGAGGAAACACTCATCCGTGGACGTAGATCTCATTAACGATCGAACCACGTAAAAGCCTTGGTGTTCTTTATTGTTTTTCATAAATCTCGCACACTCACGTAACCAGATTTATCAGTAATCCTTTATGTAAGATGATGTCTCTAATTAAGTTGATGATAACAATAGTCAAGAAAATTAAAACTAGAGCGTAAAGAAGAGAAGAAGATCAAGAAAATCTCATGGAAACTAGCCAACTTGCACATAAAGTATTCTTACGTCCTTAATCATGGGTTATAAAAGAAGAAAATGAATAAATAAAATATAGTTGCAGAAATTTAATGGTCCATTAGTATAGTCTAGTTAATGGATCATGTAAGCAGTGATACCATTACTGAGACAATATTCCACTAATCCAATAGTCACTTACAATAGCTGATTACTTATTTTGTCATTGACAATAATAGCTAATTACTTATCTTGTTATTGACCCCATGTTCTAGTTAACAATATCTAATTAATTTTTGTGAGATTAGGCTAATTATCATTTGCCGCCTAATAATTTAATTTTATCATTTTTGTCGAAGCCATGTTGATATTATATTCTACGTTTGTACTACTATTAGTGTTTGGTTAGTTGATTTCATAAATTACAAAATAAAGTTAGTCCAAGGATAATTTTTAATGTTTAGTGCTAGTACTGTCGCATATTATTATTATTATTATTATTATTATTATTATTATTATTATTATTATTATTATTATTATTACACACACACACACACACACACATATATATATATATATATATATATATTGTAATATTCAAATGAGAACAATTTTTAAAGTGAAACGTTAGAATCATTTTCATCCATTTGATGACGAAGATCTACAGTTAATGCATCAATAGGGTTCGATTTTCAAGAGTAGCGAATATTTTTATTTATTTGGATACAATAACTTTTCCGACGGATGCATCAACTTTCATAAATAATACATCACCTTTTGCAGTTCTCACGCTCTCACGATAATAAAGTTTTTATGTTAACTCCATATATATATATATATATATATATATATATATATATATATATATATATATATATATATATATATATATATATATATATAGGAAGATGATCAAATAGGAATTATCCCAAAGATAGTAACTAGAAACTAGAGGTGGCAAATGGATGGGTGGGGTCGAGCCCATCAAGCTTTCCCAAAAAATCAGCACGGGCCTTGCCGGCCCGAAAATCCATCAGCCAAAAAATATTGAGGTCCAATCAAGCCCGAAACATATTTTATTGTATAAATTTTCTGGATCGGGTCGGGCACATCAGGCTTTGGCTAGTTATGGGCTGGCTCGGCCCCACCCGAAATTCCACCGGGCCTACATTTATTGAGCCTATCTCGGTCCAAAATTAGGCCAGACCCATTTTGCCACATCTATTAGAAATCAATCTGGTTCATAGATCTTGATTGATGAATGGTCCTAATTGATTTTCTCCAAATGAGATGTGTTTTCTTAAACATAAGATAATGTTTTCTTGGTACTATATTTTTTACTCATAATACTATACTTTTGCGGTACTATATTTTTTCTCATATAATCTTATGTTTTCTTAAACATAAAATTGTAGTTTTGCATTGTTTTTCCCATCTTCAGTTCAGTCTTTGACTTTACTCCAATAGCTCTGTTCATAAGCATATCCTTACTTCAGTTTTCAGACATTAGTTGACCATACTTCAGTCTTCAGTTCGCGATCCATCAGTTGAGCTTCCATCGGTTTCGTTGTTCGATACTCTTTATCGGTATGGTGACTCTGATGCTTCTCAAATTCCTTGATCTTGGTGCATCCAAGTTGGTAGTTCTTCTGCTGAAACTTGTAACAAAAATACCTAACTCCAGAAAAAACGAGCAACATTAGTTATAACAGCAGGCAATTATCAGAGGTTTTGAGATCTAATCAAAATACACAATTAAGTTAGACTTATTCCCAACAGTTAGAAATTTTCCCAACAATAACTCTTATTTCTTGTTTAGTTCTCTTAAAGTTTATTTTAAAATTGTAGTAAACTCTTACATTCTATCATCAATTATCATATTATGTGTACAATTACGTCTAATTATGCCCAATAAACGAAAATGTTAATCTCTATTATTATCTAATAGAGTTAGTTGTTCTAGATTCATGATTATACGAATATGTGATCGAAATTCTTTATGACAAGAAGAATCCTCATTTGAGTCTCCAATACTTCTTACCCGAATACATTTGATGGGGATACGAACACAATAATGGAATACCCAAAATAACGTATCTCGAATTTGTTACTCCTAGGAAATAAATTCTCTACAAATATAGGTAATATCCAAAGTTTTGGGATGATTGATTAAATTCATTCTCTTATATCATCCTCAACTATGAATTTGTGGCTAATAGTGCTCCAATACCAGAATTGCATAACTTGAAATCTCATTTTCACAACAATGCCTTCACGTAAAGCAAAATGAGTAATGTGGGAAGTGATGTAATTATTTCACATCAATTCCACTAAAATGTACTTGACATAGAATTGATTGGTTATTAAGTAGCTAAGCATGTGATTAGGTTTGCAAAAATTAGTCGTTTAAATTGTATATATGTTTGACCGGTGTTAAGATTGATTTGGTTAGACCACTATTTATGTATGCATCTTTATTATCAAATTGAAGGTGATAGATTTTACCGATAGTACACTAATTAATTTATAAATATTACAAACTTTAAATTACTCAACTTAGCCAAACAAAAATTCAATATGATTGCTACAAATGTGAAAGTTCAAAAACTTATTTATTTATTATTTTCTAATGTTTTAATTGAGAATGAATTCATATTTGGTTGACATATATCAATTGATTGATAAATGATTGAAATATTGCTTGAATTGGCATTTCAATATAATACGGTTCAAAATCAAATCAAGAGTTCCATAATTTATGCATAAGGATAAAAAGTTAACGTGATAAGTTTACAACCCAATCTTCCATTTTATTTCTAGAATAAGAAATTATCGAGCGATGGGCCGTACAAAACCCAACCAAGTGTTTTTTAAATTTATTTTGAATTTCCATAGCCGCTATCGTAATTAATAATTTTGTTTAGATTAAATTCATTTTTAAACCAACAAATAATCTCCTAACAAATTTTATTAAAAATTCGACTCATAAATTCATATATCTATCTATAAGGATATGATCTACTAGAAACCAACATTATACTAATTTGGTTTGGTAGACCTTGATTGATGAATGATCAAAATTATTTTTTCACATGAGATATGATTTTTTACACATAAGATAATATTTTCTCAGTGTCATGTTCTTTTACGTATAAAACTATGATTTCTCTATTTCTTATGCTTTTGTACGCATTACATAATGTTGTTTGCTTTATATAATTATGCTGGTCTCTAGTTACTAGAATAATGATGATTTTTATTTGATCATCGTCCTCTGTCAATATATAATAAACTAGTAACCTATGGGGGGGGGGAAAGATAATACCATAATTATAATAAATCATTCGAGGGTATTGATATAAGCATAGAACGTCACTCACAATTTATTCTTGACTTCAGCTAAGAGTCTAAAATTTGTTAAAAAGGAAATATATTGGATTACTCGTCAAATAAAGCTAGAAATTAGGTATATTTTCCTCCATCGTAGAATATGGCATGACATAAGATGCAATTAGGTAAGTTAGATACAAAATATTTGTCCAATAAGGACAACCTCAAATTGGCGTCATCGGTAACAAGATATAACTTTGGAATTCTTGTAGTAACATCAGGAAATTCATTTCCTCTTTAAAATGATAGGGTGACTCTCGAACATGAGTTCCATCCTATAAATTGTGTATATGCATTATGTTTGAAGATTTGATTGGTTACTAATGAAATATGTATTTCAAGATTTGATGATAGCAACCAAACACTTATGTAGTCAGCTTCACGTGGGCCCAAGACGAACTTCTGTTGGGGCCCATTAACTACATATGGGCCTCCACGTGGCACTATTCCAAAGTCTCAAGGATCAAGAAAATATTGAAAAGAAAAATCAAAGATCCACAACGATGGTGGTGGACTCCAGTTGATCGCTAGGTGCATTAAATCTTGATGAGGAGAGATATTCTACAGAAGATATAAATAATTAATTAATTTTAAAATTTGAAATGTGTAAAGTCCTTGATCAATCTGAGCTAAACAGCGAATCTAATTAAAATATGGGATCAATTTCTTTTTAATGATGATAATTTAAATAATGGGTCCCGAGCTTATTTACCCTTATTTGAAAAGATATGTGTTGAATATATCCATTCAAAAAAAATGTGTGCCCCCCATACCCAGTTTGTTATTTTAATATATTTTGAACACTAAAATTTGTGCATTGATCGAAACATTGACAAAATTGGTGACAAAAGCGATTCAAGCGACGAAATCAATGCGGATCGGGCATCATCGGAAGAAGGAATCGATGCTGATTCCTTTAATTTCAAAAAATTATTTTAGCTCTCTCTCTGCAAGCTCTCCAAGCTCTCTCTAGATCTCACTCTCTCTGCAAGCTCTCTCTCTCTCAGCAAGCTCTCTCTCTCGCCATCTCGCCAACCAACCTCCCTACTTGCTGCCAACCCCTCACCTAGCACCGGCCAACCCAGCCCATCGACGGCGAACTCCCATCGGTGCCAACACGTCCCAGCGACCAACCCATTTAAGCGGCCAACCCCATCGTGACCAACCCACCTCCCGTCGGACAACCTCCTCCATAAGGCAACCTCCCATCCCTCCATGACCAACCTTCTCGCGGCCAACCTCATCACCGGTGCCAAACTCCTTCCAGTGCCAACCTCCATCCGCCGGCCAACCTCCATCGCGGCCAACCTCCATCTGTGACCAACTCCGGTGGTGACCAACCCCATCTGTGCCAACCTCATCGCGCCAACCTCCATCCGCCGGCCAACCTCCATAAGCGGCCAACCTCCATAAGCGGCCAACCTCCATACGTGCCAACCTCCATGCGGCCAACCCCAAACGCTGCCAACCTCCATGATGACCAACCCCATACGCTGCTAACCTCCATCCATGACCAACCGACCGCTATGGATTCTCCCAGGTTCTTTATATTTATTTGTAATTTATTTTTAGATATTTATTTGTAATATTAAATGTTGTGCAAGTGAACTATTATAGGAATATATCGAATTGTTATATATCTAATTGTTATGTGTTATATGATATATATGTTATCTAATTTATTTATTATATATCGAATTTATTTGTGAATTATTAAATTATTATATATGCGAATATATACGAATTATTAAATTATTATATATCTAATTTATTTTTTAGATATTTATTTGTAATATATACGAATTGTTATGTGTTATGTGATATATATGTTGGTGCAAGTGAACTATTATAGGAATACACACATATACGGTGTTATGTGTTATGTGATATATATGTTGGTGCAAGTGAACTCTTTCGGACTTTCATTCGACCAACTCTTTCAAGTAATTACGAAATCAATGTAAAATCAATGTATTTAATTACGGAAGACTTTCAAATTTATATACGATACATTTATTTAAATTTAGGATTATGAATTTTGCATGATATATTGACAAATATATTTCTTTTAGATAGAAATTTTAGATAGTAAAATGCTAGAAAATTTTATATATGTAGTTGAAGGGCGTTAGGCGATTAAAATATAAATGAATAAGTTTAAGCTTGTTTTAAATTACTAAATGTATATTTAAAGTATATGATGATGATTTGGGGAGTTTGGGATGAATTTGGATGAGTTTTGATTGATTTGGCAAATCATATTATAAGCGTTACTCTGTAGAAATTTGGTAGAATTCGTTTATTAATAAGGCGCTTTGAAATTATAAGCGGTAAAGTGTTGATAAGTAGTTAATCTTATGTTACTAAATTGACAAATATATTTCTTTTAGGTAGAAATATCCACCAAGTAATTTTAGGTAGAAATTTTCAATCCTTGCGACTATGCTAACACACAAAGGTTGTCTAACACACAAAAAATTAGTCATAGGAACAAAATTTCCAATTCTATGTTAATCAAGACACAAAAAGTTCACCACCAATTCTATATAATTTTGGAATTAATTTCACAATATGTGTGAACACACTAATTGACATATTTCTTAATTAAGCATAGTTTATTATTTTTTAATAAATAGGAAATCGAGTTCTTAAGGCCGAGACCATCAATCGTCTATCCACAATCAAGACGTACTTCAAGCCCAATTATTTAAGAAGGGTCATACAGAGATTGAGAGATATAGGTGGTGAAGACACGGTGGATAGGTTTAAGCGAGGATGTTTGGTCACTTTGTTGGTTGGGAACACGGATCCAAGTCAAACATGAGTTTGCACCATATGGTATCCCGACAGTTAGGCCCTCCCTAGTCTTTGAAGATCGAGCGATATGGTTTTTATTAATGGGAGGACAATTTGTTTTCCTTCTCGGATTTTTGCTTCGTGGCGGGTTTGAGTTTTGGGGCGTCATCTTTTGATCCTCTGTGAGATGCGATCCGCAATCCGTTGAGGTTTATCGAAGGTTTGTTGGTAGCGGAAGGACTAGTATAGAGAATCTAGGTGTGAGATTCTTTGATCGGATTGTCCGATTGATGATCTTGGCGGTCATCTATATCTCCGTGTGGCCCACATCTTAGTTCTTTACGCATTCGTCTTGGGTATCGACTTGCCACGACACGTGGATCCGTGGTTGGGTCTTAGTTGACGATCGGGCGTGTTGCCGATTTCCATGGGCTGCATATGCGTATCAAATTTCTGACACTACATGTGGAATATGAAGGCCGGGGCGAAATATCACTTCTACGGACCATCATGGGCATTATATATTTGGTCACTAGAGATCATCCGGATCTTGCACGGCGGTTGCAAAGTATGTCGGGAGGATGTGTATCTAGATGCGTGAGGTGGAAGTTCACGAAGATGATTGGCGTGGATACCGACCCGCATTCGATCGTGAGGGCAGCAGGTTGTGGGGGTTAGTCGGGGCGACTATGAGATGAGCATGCCGTATTATCGTCATCTCTATATCCGGGTGCGGGGTGAACTACGGAGACCCGTTCCCATCATGCGCTGAGGAACAACCCCGCCCGCACTAGGATGCCTCGTTCTAGGCGGGGCCTTCTGCGATGTGGGGTTGGTCGGCGGCCGATCTGCGATGCGAGGGCACGTCTTCTGTTGTTGAAGAGATTGATGAGGGCGAGGAGGGCACGAGGGCATGAGGAGCCACGACATCGATGCGTGGGGATAGGCGTGCGTCGGACGAGGGCGCCGATCGATATAGGGGACGCGGATCGGGATCTTGGGAAGCGTCGAGGCGGCTCGTTCCTCTTCATCTAGCGGCGGTGAGCACCCGAGGCGTCGAGTCGGAGGATCGTCGTTGGATCACGACACGATCAATGATGTGGTTAGAGAATATTCGAGGACTCGAGGCGTGGTTTGAGTCATGATAGAAAGGTGTCGATGTAGATGTTCGCATAGCTTTGAGGCATATCGCCGTCCGTCGTGGAACTACCCCCCGGCGATGCGGGTGGCGATCGGGGACGGGGCCTTCTACTCGTACTCACATCGAGATGTACCCGGCGAGACTCCTCTAGCGGATCCGGCGTCTCTGTACACCGCCCGAGTATACACCTCGTCGTCGGTCTCTACGGGAGTATGGATCTACCTGGATTCATTAGCCCATCACACGGCGAGGATCGACTCGTCATTCCATGCCGAGATGCGAGACCATTGGTAAATTATCTTATTTTATATTATTGCATCATATTTGATATGTTTACTTTTCTAACTCTGTTGCTTTAACAAAAATTAGTGACTCGTAGAAGCGAGCAGTAAGGTTATTTGCGCATGCTGCTTGAGGTCACCGTATGTGAATAGCCCGTTCCCGTCCATTATCCGAAGATGTATTGATGAACTACCAGCGTTTCTTGATGATGAGAAATGACACGGTGGTGGTTGTTGAGTCTTGACCGTCGACTCGAGTTCGATGGTTCGTGTGTGTCGAACGCCTTGAGAGAGGCCTTTTGATGTTCGGGTAAATGCGTTTTATACAATATGCTTTATTTTTTGAAGTACATCTACTTATATTGATATGTATCCTAAAATAATTTTGCGGATGGTCGATTTATACATGATGTATTTGAGGGCGAGACTCGATCTGGGATCGACTTATTAGATGGGGTGGATTCTCATAACCTGATCATCCTTGATACTAATTTTTTCGTAAGTATTGTGTCTTTAATCTGATCAATATATGTTATATATGTGTAGTATCAGTCTTGATATGTTTTCAATGTTGAATAGATGTTTACGCAAAATTCATGGTCAGGGGTATCATAGCGCTTTAGTCCTACATTCGAGGCGTGCGTGAAGCACCATTGATCATTACCCACGAGCGTTGTACGTATGGCAGCCACCGGCGCATTGGATTGAGTTGTCCTCGGCTTTGCGATCGTACATCATGGTTAGATGCCACGGGTAACCTTATTTAATCAATACGTGAAAAAAATTGAAATGTTGTTATGTTTATTTTCTCTAAATATTTATTTTATAGATCATCATCCCGTGCGTCGATGATGACGCGTTCGTGATATGTCGGCGTGGATATGTACTCGGGTCATTGCGTCTTTGTTTGACTCGCGTATTTGGCGGATGGACCGGGATCAGTGGATGCGAGGATGATGGACTTCGTGTGCCTCGATAGATTATTGCGGCGGTTCGATATTCACTAGATGGTTCGAGAATAACTCCCACGAATACCACCATGGAACAATGGGCGATTATTACGGTGATCCTTGGTATTTGACCGGAAGGCGATTTGATGATGGGCCATTTGCATGCATGTTGTAGAACGTCTTATTTACGGTTCACCGAGTATCGAGCATATGTCAGTGTTGCGGTTGTAGCATATAGACATCAAATAGGTGGAAATATATTTCGAGTTATGTGAGCGAATCCGAGTGGAAGAGGAAGAGGAAGAGGAAGAGGAAGAGGAAGAGGAAGAGCATCTACTAGTGAGCGGTAGCATAGAGATTTTTCATCTCATGTAATATAGATTTAGATTGTGGTTCAACATGTATTTAGATTTATTAATTTCAATCTTAATTATTTAGACTCTTCAATCTTAATATATATTTCAATTCAATTTTTATAAATTTAGATTTTTATTTTCAAATAATTTAAATTTCATAAATTTAAAAATAAATTGAATTGAATTTTATAAAAATCGATTTTTCCTAGCGGTTTGAAATAAAATCAATCGATTCTTCATAAAATCAATCGGTTTTATGAAAAAACCGATCGGTTTTATTAAAAAACCGATCGATCGGTTTGATGAAGAATCGGAAAAATAAGTTTTATGATTTTCAAATTGAATTTATATTTTTATTTTCAAATGGGTGAGCTTGATTTACGAATTTTGAAATTGGAAAAAAGAATGTCGAGCTTGATTTGCGAATTTTGAAATTGAAAAAAAGAATGTCGAGCTTGATTTACGAATTTTGAAATTGGAAAAAAGAATGAATGGGAGAAGAGGGTATTCTTGGGTTTGAGAATTTCAAAATGACCTTTATTCAATTTTTTTATTAACTAGGGTCATGCGAGTCTAGCAAATAGTGAAGCAGTGGTTTTGGGCAGACCACATATAACTTGGGCCCTTAAGTTAATCTGAAAACTACCAAACGACTAGACAAACCCAGCTAATTTAGTATTACTTTGCATAACTAGCGTACCAAACACGCCTTAACAATTAAAGCAAGCATCATTTTATTAGTATACTTTTAGGTATATCAACCATTTATAATCACTTAATTAAGCTTCATTACTCCTTACTTACATAATATGTTTCACTAACATATACATAAATTATAATTTCCTTTAATTTCTTCCCAACTTCTTACTTTAGTATCATATGTGAGCTTAATCATCAATATTAACATCATATATTAACTTTAATATATATATATATATATAGAGAGAAATTAAGCACACGAACTAAAATTTTCAATTTCAACATATGAATTTAGAAAATTCTAGTAAATTCATAGAATCTTAAATTATCATATTAAACTCATATATCGAGTTAATGGGATGGTAAATAAGGACATGATTGTCGCGTGTGATCTGCGGATCACACAAACCACACCTCCTACGTGCACGACTTGTCTTGCTTGACCCATCTCCTCCACCGGATCTTGATGGGGCGTTCGGTTGGATGACGATGGCGCCCAACTTTCGGACGACCCGCTGTCGGACCACAGCGGTGGTAATACTTGACAGCTGCGACATCGGTGGAAGCATCCAAGCTGGATTGAGGCGGAACATGATTTACTCTGTATGAGTAGGCTGTACTAGCTTCTCGGCGTGGTAGTATTCTCCCACATAGCTGGAAATTTGGTCATCTTTATGCTGCATAAATTAAAATTCAGATATAAAAACAATGATAAAGTTGTTAGTTATAAATTGGAATACCGTACTAAAAATTATATTTAGTATGTAGCTCCATACCGTAGTATATTT
Source organism: Salvia rosmarinus (assembly GCA_036937905.1). Lineage (NCBI taxonomy): Eukaryota > Viridiplantae > Streptophyta > Magnoliopsida > Lamiales > Lamiaceae > Salvia > Salvia rosmarinus. The sequence continues at coordinate 1,027,774 of CM072814.1, read as the reverse complement.
ACTGTTGCATGAGAACAGGATCGAGATCCATGTCCCACTCCAAGCACGAGCACGATTCCGTCCGAGATTGACATTGAAGGTTTGGTTTACGTCCTTGACTTTGAATGTGTCGTTACTTTTGGGCACTATAGTATCTGGCGTGATCTCTCGACTCACTTGGTATCTTGCGAACGACTTGAGGGGTTAGGTCGATGGGGTATGCTCTTGCTGCTTCAAGTCTTTGATCGAACCATTTTCTATGATATGATGAATCGCTTCAACCATAGAGCAAATGGGCAATCGTCTTGCCCACAACAACCGAGCATTGAAGGACTCGGCAATGTTGGAAGTCAGGTATAGCGCCTCACGTGGCACTTTGATCTCGCCCACTTCTCAACTCCTACTTACATCGACTTGCCATATGCACCACCGGTGGGTCTATCTTTAGGCACGAGGACTTTAACATGTTCATTGCTTTGTCGAACTCCGCCTCCCGATATGCATAAGCCGCGTATACAGTACAATGCCACCGACGGTTTCCCAAAAGGCGTGATTTTTCAGCGGATGGTAGTAGCATAAGCCGTGGGCGTTCTCCGGAAGACATTTTCACGGCATTGGATATCTTGGCGTGCGCATCGGACACAATCAACGTCTCGAGTCGGTGGTAGCGGTCTTCCGTGTTCGAAACCGAGTCCATGATAAATCATTCTCGATCGGACCAATTCCATAAGCGATGGAAAAACTTGCTCGTTTTAGTCGCCGTATGACAACAAACAATATACCCTTATTGCGGCCCTTCAGTGCGTGCCATCCACAACAATAACAGGCCTCATACTGGCGTGTAACGAGTCGGCTCGAACCGGCGCTACAAAAGATGGCGGCGACCATCGGTCGATATCCAAGTCGATCAGCGAACGAGGATTAGTTGTCGCAACATGTGAAGATAACCGGTAGCATCGATAGGATTGTTCATACCCACCATATATCATCTCGATTGCCTATTACGAGCTCTCACCGCGACGGTATATGGCCGCGCCGCCATACTCGTTGTAACTCGGCCATGTCGATCTCGGCAATGACTTCACCGTCTCGCGTATTTTTCGCGCTATGTATGTTGCGATCACGGGCTTTGACCTTGCGCGTTTCGGTATTCACGAGATCATCTACGGTGTATACGGCATCAAACTTGCGCACAAACCAAAACCACCACATTGCGATGCGCGCATGATAAAGCGGACACGATCACGATATCGCATTTGAGCGTAATCCGGTGCGGTCCGATCGTGAATAACAAATTACGCTCTTTGTTCCATGTGCCACAAACCGGCGATATCTTAAGGTCCGCTTGTTGTCGAAGATGGAACCTTCGCTCACTCGTCGGGGTTGGAATAGAGTCGAGAGGACTAGCAAAAGATTGTTCAAGCTTCATGAGGAATAATAGGAGCTAGCCGATTGCTCATCTCTTCCATTTGTTCTACCTCGAGTCCCCGGTTACCGCTGCGTGTTGCTCGCATAATCATCCCAGTAATTTTCTATTCCACCTCTCGGCGTATCCACGCATCAAATTCTACAAGCGTGCGGAGATCACATTTGCGCCGCATGCTCCTCCTCCTCCTCCTCCTCTTCTTCATCGGCGATGTTTGTTCTTCCTTTATCGACGACGTATTCGTCATCATCATCGTCGTCGGCGATCGCGTCGACCACTTGACCACATGTTGCGGCCTTCTTGAGGTGTATCTTGCTCAAACCAATTATATGCTCCAAATTGTTGTGTGAATGACTCATCGAGATGAGTATTGTGAAGCGTAGTCATCTGTTGTATCACGTGGTTGCTCGGTGTGGCATATATGCTTGAGGTTACGGTTGGGGCTGGCGCCTCCGTATGTCACATACACCTACGGTTGGGCATAAATCTCGCACAATCGAGCTAGGCGATCATCGGTAGTCAAAAGTGATTTGATAAGTCTACCACCGAGATCTCGATATATAATGTATTTGGTAGTCGAAAAATTTGCTCCCAGAAGGGAATTAATGCTTTCTCTTAACTCCCGAATAAGTGCATTATCGATCCGAACATGGGTATATGATGATACACCGCCATGATGGTTCAAACAATCATCCCAACATCCTCCATATCTAATGATAATATTCTTCCACCCGACGTCTAATTAAATCATACAAATGCACAATAATTAATTAAAATTCATTAATTATAAAACAAACATCTAAACTAACTAATACAAATTAAATATAAAAGCAGTAACATTGATCACAAATGTTTAATAATAAGAACAATAAATTATAAACTAAACTAAACTAAATGAAAATTTTAAAATGAGCGTAAACTAAATCAAATAATAATTCACATAAACTAAATAAATAATACAAATGCACAATAATGGGCGTGTATAAATCTCTAAACTAAATAATAATTAAATATTATAATTCATCGACACGGATATAACTAAACTAAATTAAATAATAATTCACCTAAATTAAACTAAATGTTATAAATTAAACTAAACTAGCTAAATGAAAAATTCAAGTGTATTATTACGTATTTATAATAATTAAACTAAACTAAACTAAACTAAATTAACTATAATTTAATTCAACTACAAAATCATAAAATTTAATTTAACCCAACCCCACCCCTTACGATAACCCCACCCCCTACCAGCCAACCCCAAAATTTAATTTAATTGAACCCCACCCCCACCTGCTTACCCCCCACCCAATTACTTTATTATTATGACTAACCCCAAGTGGCTAACCCATATGTGTAACCCAAATTTCACCGTGTGGCCAACCCACCCATGCGTGCCAACCCGACCCCACGGCCAACCCCAGCTGATGACTGACCCATACCAACGGCTAAACTAAAAATTGACTCTTGATCTAAACTAAACTAAAATTAAACTAAACTAAACTATTTAATTCATCTAAACTATTTAATTCATCTAAAATTCATATCTGACACGGTTAATTAATTATTCATACAAATTTAATTCATCTAAAAATTCATAATCTGACGCAACAATTAATTATTCATACAAATGCACAATGGTTATAACCCTAAATAATTATTAATTGAAATTAATTAAAAATTCACCAAAATTCATCTAACAATAATTACATCAAAATAAAATTCATCTAACAATAATTACATCAAAATATTGAAATTACCTTTTATAATCCACTTATCCACTTAGAGAGGCGAGGCGAGGCGAGTTATAATCACTTAGAGAGGCGGGCGAGGCGAGCGAGGCGAGAGCGAGAGGGAGAATGAAATATATGTATAATTCAGAAATATTTGTTGGCGTAGAATTGTTGATCGAAGTAAATAGTTGTGTAGAGTTGTTGATCGAAGTAAATTTACCTGATGAAAAGTTGTTGATAAGTAAAGTAGAGTTGTTGATCGAAGTAAATAGTTGTGTTGAGTCTGATGAAAAGTTGTTGATAAGTAAATTCGTGTTGATCGAATTAAATTCATTTGAAAAAGTTGTTGGCGAATTAAATTCTTTGAAAAAGTTGTTGGCGTTAATTGTGTATTTAATTTACAAAAGTGTTGATAAAATCATATAATTAATAATTAATAATTAATAATCAAATTTAATTTATAATTAATTTATAATTAATTAATAAATTGATATAATTAATAATTAATAATTAATGATAAGGATTTAAATTTATAAATAACTAATAAAATTAACTGACCAACCATAGGCGCGGTTTATAATTGGTTATAATTAATTAATAAATTGATATAATTAATGCGGTTTATAATTAATTTATAATTAATTAATAAATTCAATATAATTAATAATTAATAATTAATAATTAATGATTATAAATAATTAATAAAATTACGGTGACCAACCGTGTGACCAACCCCGCGTATGCGCTGATGACCCACCACATGACCCCCCGGGTGACCCCCGGGCGGCCACCCCGCCCCGGCCAACCCCTCGGCCAACCCCCCCCCCAGGCGGCCAACCCCACCCCCCTAGGCGGCCAGGCGGCCAACCCTCCGCGGCCAACCCACCCGCCAACCTGACCCCACCGGCCACCCACCCCCACGCCCAACCCACCCCACCCGCCAACCCCACCCCACCGGGCCAACCCACCCCACCTACCAACCCCACCCCACCGGCCAACCCCATCCCCTGACCCCCCACCCAAGTGACCCACCCCTTTAATTTAATTTAATTTAATTTGTACAATTTAATTTAATTTAATTTAATTTGTACAATTTAATTTAATTTAATTTAATTTAATTTTACAAATTATAACTTTAGTTTAATTTAATTTGTAAATTAAATTAAATTAAATTAACAGATTTTGATTTGATTGATTATTGAAATGATTGTGTTTTTACTGCGATGCGATTCGTTGAATGCGTTGAAAATATATTTAAAAATGAAATGGGTATCTGCGGCGTTGTTTTTAAGATTGGATATATCTTGATTCAATTTTTATAAAAAGTGTATTTCTATATATTTCCACTTAAATAATTAGGAAGGTTATTCCACACGTGGCTAGAAAAGAAAATTTGCACGACTTTTTATTTCAAGGGTTGCGGCTATAAGTGCTACCGTCTAGGAAGCCCAATCTGGACAATAAAATAATACTAATTATTTTCAATTCGAATGAATTAAAAAAGTGAAGTGGCCACGTGGAAGCGCAGAAACACCTCTTCTGTTGGGACCACTTCCAGTGGTTTCTCTATCTCTAAGTGGGACGCGCCCTATGAAAATTCCCGCCGCCACGCTCCGCCTCGAGACGACGCGTCTCTCTCTCTATATAGGCACACTTATATACCTGTATGTATATATATGTAGACACATACTACTATGTGTTGATGGATGTTCTTTTTGTCCATAAAAAGTTTATATTATTTCTCGTAAAATAGATTTTAATAAATTATAATTAATATAAAATTACAATAATTATAAAATAAGTCAAGATAATAAATAAATCTATAATCAGAGTACAATTAAAATATAGATGATGAAGATAATAAATAAATATATTAATGGATAGTGAGAATAGAAAGATAAGTCATATGTATTTTTTTTTTGTAAATACGATGTTTATTGTAGTCAAATTGTAAGCAAAATAACGTATCATCAGAGACAGATATCACGAGAGACAGCAAGTAATTGACACAAACATATTATAATTATCTAGATAAATAAAATAGGTGTAGGAAGATTTACTAAACATAGAGAAAATAAATGATAAAATAAAAATAAATAGATCTAAAAATTAACTTATAAAAAGACTGATTGTAGAGAATATATTCATGAGTCTCAAGAATATATAAAAACTCCAAAAAAACGCACAAGATTTATTCTCCTACAATTAATACTAAAACTGTCAAGTCTTTAGACTTTGTTCCCATTATCTGACCTTGTTCTGCTATGACCATGTCTAACTCAACTATGTCACGTCTGCCTTTTTGTTTTGTTCTGTCAAATGTCAGATCCGAGGACCAGAGCTCATCGAGCTTTGGCCTTATGAACATAAACTACCTACGAGAAAGACTAACTGAACTGAGCTCAAAAAATAGAAAAAAATGCATAGAGTAATAATTCAGCATCTGAAAAATTATCATTGTATTATCTAAACAGTCCCCATCAACGATGTCAAAAATTTGATCACCAATTTTCTAGCAATACAATACCGCAACTAAACTATGTTTATTGTAGTCAAATAGTAAGCAAAACTTCGTATCCCCAGGGACTGATATCACCAAAAGACAACAAGTAATTGACACAAATATATCATAATTATCCAGGCAAATAAACAGGTGTAGGAAGATTTACTAAAGACTGAGAAAATAATGATAAAAGAAAAATAAATAGATATGAAAAAATAACAGATAAAAAAACTAATCCTATGTAATAATATAACAGAAAATCACACAATCAATATATAATTCTATTAAACAAAATTAAGTCAATTCATACGAAGAATCACGTAGGTAATAACAGTCTCTTGGATCAAACAGTCTATAATAGTAGATAAATGTATGTCATATCCTCGTTAGGTCTAAAAAACACATAAAAATATCAAAAAACGCACAAGATTTATTCTCCTACAATTAATACTAAAACCGTCAAGTTTTTAGATTGATTATATTATGAATTCCTGAATTCGATCACCTAATTAAAACCGCTAAGTCTTTAATCAGACAACTGACATGCATCAATAATGGCCAGTTACCTAGCATAAAATAACACGGGAATTATAAATCATAAATTGACAGGTGAATAAGTTCCATAAATCAATCACATAAATTTCTACTACATAATACAAATCCTATAATCAATGAAAATTTAGTTGCCCATAACAAGAATTAAATAGAAAAAATAAAGAGAAACATAATTGAAATAAATAATAAAATCGATGTAGAAATTCCACAATGGAGAATCTTGAAGTCTGAACAGTAAAATATTAAATGTCTACTCCTGTAGAGAACTCTAAAAATAAAATCTAACTTTGAAAATAAGAAAAAAAGATAAATGAAGACTTCTAAAAATAAAATCTAACTATGAAAATATAAAAAATTATGAATGAGGACTTGATAAATGCTAAGAGTGGGTATTTATAGATGTAAAAGGTTTCTTGAACCCTAAAAGGAATATAAATTCTAAATGAGCTAAAAAATACACGGAAAAAATGTACAATTATGAAAAATTGGAAAAATCGAAAATTCTCGCACCGTTTGTTGTACTATCCACAACAGATTGCGCGATTTTTTTTTTATTCGGCTCGTTCTCTCTCTTCTGAACTTCGATTTACGATTTGTTTGCACTTACGGACACGTATCGAATTGTACTTTAATCCTATCCACTTTTAACTCTTCAATTTATTCTCCAATTTTCCTGAAAAAATGGTAAAATTGACTAAGAGTATCAATTCTTCAAAATAATACAAAACTAAGCAAATATTATCTACAAACATGATTTTCAACATCAAATAAGACTCAAATAATCATTATAAATTATTGAAAATCTATATTTGTCGTTAAGTATGAAAATTATGAATATGGTGTTTTTAAAAATAGAAAATAGAAGTTTTTAGTAAATGGATCGAGAAAAATTAAATGTAAGCTTTTGATGGTGGAAGAGTTTAAATTATGCATGAATATAAGCACGTATACTTGTATATATATATAGACTAAAACTTGCGCGCCAAGGTCTGCACTTTCATGCAATCTGAAATCTATTATTAATTAATTAACAATTCGTCCTTAATTTTTGATTAAGATTTAGTAATTTATAATAGAATTTTTAAGTATAACTACAATTTTATTAAGCTATAATATCTAGCCGCATGGCGGTAGACACTCGTGTGTGGCTCATATATATATATATATATGGGAGGGTTATAATAGAGGTTATAATAGAAACCAACCTTTAGGTGTTAACTAGTAATCATTTTATACTACTAAGTGCTAATATATGTACTACATGCTAATGTATATTTGTCACAGCCCCTTAATCCTAAGGACGGATTATAGAGGACTAATTGAAGGAACAGTACTTAGGGTTCACGAAAGACTATTACGATGATATATAACACGTAAAATAACATGATTCGGCCATTATATACTTTACTAACATAATGTACCGAAGGGTGAACCAGCGGATCGAAAGAATACTAACGATGCGAAGGACTTGATTGTTAATATCATATTATCACCAAAAACATTGTTATTGCGGCGGAAAGCGTGTGAATACACATATGGCGATGTGTATTCAAGTTTCAAACTTGTCATATTAAGCATCAAAGCATTTCGACTTCTCAACACTCCTCCATCGTCATCGTCATTTCGACTGCGCGTTTAAAACAAACATGCGGTGATACAAGAATGCACTCGGTGGACTCATGCGAAACATTTTATCATATTTAAATTACCTTTGCCACGTCATGGTAAGACATAGGGTTTTACTTGAAATGCCTTATGCTTACTAAATCATTTCATCGGTTCATAAACATACGCTTGGCGAGCATTTTACTTGCATGTATGATCCATATCCTCGTCCTTTTACCATAACATTATCATTGCTTGGTAGGAGGATGCCTCCCTGCGTCGTTGTGGCCAAACCGTGCATTGTCCTTCTACTCCCACAATCACTACTATCTTTGTGTACGTTAATCTGGCGGTATAAGCGCTTGGCATAGGATCGGTCGATTTCATTCATAAGTTGGGAGCTACCCAACACGTTCATATCATTGCATTCGAGGATGGGATACATCGTAAAACATACACATTTTTGCGGTATTTTCATAAACTTTTATAATCATTCTTGATATAAGCATCATAAACAAAATCATTTGTATAGTATTTTATCACTTAAGGTGTAGTAAAGCCCACGATCTTTTGATCGTCATAAACTTGATTTGTCTTCAGCGTCAGTCGTCGGCGTCGCGTCCGCGCTACGTAAAAGCGATTTTAATGCGTCGGTCGCGTTTTGAGATTTTCAAAGTTTAGAATAAACTTTGATAACTTATACTAATATTAATTGAATTCCTTAGCGAATTGATCTGACATTGTCGCGTATTTTAACTAAACATTTCTGATTCTTGAGATATGTTCGATTATTTCATTTAACCTTTCGGGTTAAGCGTTGGCGATGTTATCGTTTTTCGATACAAAGTTTCAATTATGAAATCTTTTCTCATCAATAAGATTTCCTTATATAGTGTCGTTTTACGTATTAGAGTATTTATCGAACGTATTTCGTACGTTAATTTCAAAAGTCAACAATTTTGACTTTTCTTTATGAAATCTTTAATAATTCATATTTTTAATGACCAATCAACATAAATCGATTTTCAATCGATTTCTTTCCGTAAAGCCCTAATTCTCGATTTTTCACGCAAATTGATAAACTCTATTAATATTTTTCTTAACTATTAATCAACTTATTCCTTAAACATTATTCTCATTTCTAACGTTATTTACTATAATGTTTCGACATAAACATAGTATTCTATGTTTATAAAATTTCATAATTTCTTAATATGTCTAAAATAATTTCTAGACATATAATGTATTATTTTTCTTGATATTAAGGATTTAAAATCCTTAATATATTTAATCAACTTTCGGTTTAAGTTTTATTTTCAATCTTTTTAGAAAATTCTTCTAAATTTACATAGTGTACTATTTTATCATAGTATCACTAATATGAATTAACATTAACTATAGAAAAATTTGGGCATCACTTAATTAAGTCCATAGGTCGTGGTTTGCTTCAAAATTTGTCGAATAATTTTCTAGAATTCTAATTAATTAATCTGAGGTCCTGACATTGAACTATAACACAATTATAACCTATAGTTCAACATATTCCATTTCTTCATCAAGGAGTCATTGTTGATGGTTTGGTCCTTCACAACTACACACTACACATTTTATAAAATTCGATGAAATTACACTATGCTTATATATTGTAGTGTAGCAATATTACACCATAATATTTACTAAAATCAACTAAATCATCATGTAATCAAGCTTGGAAGCTTTCGGTCTTTACAAAATTTTGAGCATTAAAACTTCAAAAATCCTAGTAAATTCACATCTCACATAAACAATACCCTAGATCAACAATATGCTATAACATTTCTCAAAATAAAATTGTACACTAACTTAGCATTGTTCATCATTTTCGGTCATTTTGAAAAAATTAGCATAGGATTTTTATAAATTTCAAATAAATCACTATGAACTCTTACAACATCATAGTTCATTAATCTATCCTTAAATCATTCAAGAAAATTTTCGATCATCAACAAAATTTCATAACATGTTCAAATTAAATTCTAAGCATGATCTATGCTTCTATTTCATCATTTATACATTATTAATGCACAACTTACCATATGTTAGCAAAATTTTGAAATCAAACACACATGCATAACATAAGATTAAACTTACCATAAGTTAGCAAAATTTTGAAATCAAGAACATATGCATAACATAGCAAAATTTTACAATCAAGAACACCAAGAACACATGCATTAGCAAAATTTTACAATCAAGAACACCAAGAACACATGCATTACCATAGATCAAACCTTCGTATTTTTTAAAAACTTAATGTATAATCGAAGCCTTGTTCGATTTCTCACCTTTGTAGTGGTATTGATCTATGGAGGAATGACTCTAGACTAAGCTTTGGCTAAGGAAAAGAGATGAACACTCAAGTTTTTTTCAAGGGGAGCTCTCGGTTTTTTTCAGCTTTTGGAGAGAAAGAAAAGTGTTTGTGTGTTTTTGTTCAAGACTTTGAGTGAGTGAAATGAGAGAAAAATAAAATTCCCACACTCTTATACCTCTCTCTCACTCTCGGTCACTCACATAATAAGAATGGAAGCCTTCTCTAAATCATGGGTTGTGACTCACTAGTGATTATGACATGGAGTTAATACTTCTTACACCATGTTGTATCTTGAACAACTCAATGCCATGCAATTTGGGTACAAGAGCCGACGACTCTCTTGTGTTCAAGAGGAGGATTTTATTTTGTGTCTTAATACTATTTATTAATCAAGATACAATTTCCCAAATGTAAGAACACGTCGTTACATAGAGTTGTGTCAAAGCTTCTCACTTCAATCCTCCACATAATACGGTTATTCACTCATCACACACACCACTTGATTTTTACTAGGTTAATGTGTATCGTAGATACCACTTGCATGATAAAAACACGACTTAGCAAAGTGTATACCAAAAGTGACGTGAATTATGTTGTTCATAGCATAAGGTCACGACATTTTTATTCACAAGTGATACATATTTTATTCTCATGTTATTTATAGATATATATCATAATATATGTCTTAGATGATAAATTATAACATAGAAAAATTGATTGGTATCATTTCATGTGAGAAAACCATAATTTTCGAATTAGGGTTTTCGAAAATTAGTACATTGTTCAATAATTAATCCTTAGTATTCTAGCATTGTTTTAATGCCTAATAATACTCTAATTACATAAAATAATCATAGCAATTTAAATACTATAATTCCTTGATCATTAAACTCATTTTTCCATTCGTCTCTAAACGTTAACGTTTGAAACGTCTCAAAACGTTAATTATCGACTCATCTCAAAATGGTAGTAATAAAGTCGTAATTACTTTATTAAATTATTCCATTGATAATGGAATTTAATTCTAAGCTTAAATCACTTAGAAAATTTTCGACATTTTAACTATCGGTACTCGATCGGCGTTAAAATAATCTGCCGATACACTTTATAAATTCTATTCCTTAATTCACAATTTCTAGTGAATATATAATAGGAATGCATTTCCTCGTAATTAAAAGGAATCATTATTAGATATCTTACTAATTTAATCATTTACGTGAAACTTTAATTCACGAGTTTTAAATATCGTAATTAGGCGTTTAATTCTTCGGGATATTACATTCTACCCCTTAAAAGAAATTTAGTCCCAAAATTTGCATACCTTAGAAAAATAATCGGGGTATCGTTCTTTCATGGCATCTTCAAGTTCCCGTGGCCTCTTAACATCCATGATGTTTCCACGATGCTTTGACTAGCGAAATGGATTTGTTCCTTAATTGCTGAACTTTATGGTCTAGTATTGCCGTAGGTTCTTCTTCATAACTCATATCTGGATTGAGGATCATGTCGTCTTGATGAATCACGTGTTTTGGATCGTGCACGTATTTTCTTAGTTGTGACACGTGAAAGACATTATGTACATTTTCCAAATTTGGCGAAAGAGCCAACCTACGGCTACTGGGCCTATTCTTTCTAGGATCTCATAAGGTCCTATGAAACGGGGTCTGAGTTTTTCTCTCACTCCAAATCTTATAATCCCTTTTGATGGAGAGACCTTAAGAAACACTTTATCTCCACTTTCAAAATGTAACTCAGATCTACGCGTATCAGCGTAAAACTTTTGTCTATCTTGAGTTTCCTTTATTCTTTGCCTAATTTGTCGGACGATTTCAATCATTTCACTTACTGTTTCAGGCCCTACAATTCTTCTCTCACCCACTTCATCCCAATAAAGCGGTGATCTACATTTCTTTCCATACAAGGCTTCGTATGAGGCCATATTAATCGTCGCTTGATAGCTATTATTGTAGGCAAACTCAATAAGGGGTAAAACATCTTCCCACTTTGCACCTTGATCCAACACTACTGTTCTCAACATATCTTCAATTGTCTGAATCGTTCTTTCCGATTGTCCATCAGTTTGTGGGTGAAATGTTGTGCTGAAATTCAATTTTGTGCCCAATTCTTTTTGTAAGCTAACCCAAAATCTTGAAGTGAATTTGGAGTCTCTATCAGATGTGATAGATTTTGGCACTCCATGTAGTCGTATAATTTCTTTTACGTACAACTGAACTAACTTGTCAGATCCATAAGTAATCTGAATTGGTAGGAAGTGCGCACACTTTGTGAGTCTATCAACAATTACCCATATAGCAGTGTTTCCTCTTTTCGACCATGGTAAATCCGTAACGAAGTCCATCGTTATCTCATCCCATTTCCACTCGGGTATCCCCAACGGCTGTAACTTCCCGTAGGGACGTTGGTGTAATGCTTTCACCTGTTGACAAACAAGATAACGTTCTACGAAAGAGGCTACGTCTCGTTTCATGCCTTCCCACCAGAACTTTTCTCTTAGATCTTGGTACATCTTAGTACTGCCTGGGTGGGCGGTATAGGGTGTATCATGAGCCTCACTCATTATTTCGTTTGAGCTCGGCGTTATGCGGAACACTTATCATTCCTTGAACAATAAGCATTGTCGATCTTCGAAAATTCTTGATCCTTGATCCTTACTTTTTCTCTTGTTTTCTAACTTTTCCTCCATCCTTTGTTTCTCTATGATTATTTTCTTAAGTCGGGGCGTCGAGGTGAGTGTAGCGATACAATCCTTGATCGTCTCGGTTATTCAATCAATTCGATTCTCGTTCTTTTAAACTCCTCAGCGAGTTTTCTTCCTTCGTAAGGAGACATCCTAATTTGGTTTGATTCTTACGACTTAAGGCATCAGCTACTACATTCGCTTTACCCGGGTGATAGTTAATACCACAGTCGTAATCCTTTACTAGTTCGAGCCATGTTCTTTGCCTCATGTTTAGATCTCTTTGCTCGAAAAAGTATTTCAAACTCTTATGATTGGTAAAGATCTCACATCTCACTCCATAGAGATGGTGTCTCCAAATTTTCAGTGCATGAACCACTGCGGCTAGTTCCAGGTCATGAGTTGGGTAGTTCAGTTCATGTGGTCTGAGTTGTCGGGATGCATATGCTATCACTTTTCCTTCTTGCATCAAAACGCAACCCAGTCCATTCTTAGAAGCATCAGTATAGACTACATATTCTTTATCGATTAGGAGAATCGCTAGGCTCGACATTAACTTTTCCTTAAGCTTTTGAAAACTCGCCTCACATTCCTCAGTCCAATTAAACTTGATTCTCTTTCGGAGTAGCTGGGTTATTGGCCTTGCAATTTTGGAGAATCCCTCGATGAATCTCCGATAGTAACCAGCTAATCCCAGGAAACTTCTAATTTCGTTCTAGGTCCTTGGCGATTTCCATTCTTGTCTGACCTCTACCTTGGTGGATCTACTTTAATTCCTTGGCGAGACACAATGTGTCGAGCGATACTTCCTTCACCAAAATTTGCATTTGCTAAACTTAGCGAAAAGTCATTCATTTCTCGGGATTGCAACACCGTTCTTAGATGTTCCTATGGTCTTCTTCGTTCTTTGAATAGATGAGAATATTATCTATGAAAACTAAAAGCAATTTGTCCAAGTATGGATGGAACACTCTGTTCATAAGGTCCATAAATATGGATGGTGCATTTGTCAATCCGAACGGCATAACTATGAATTCATTGTGGCCATATCTTGTTCGGAATGCAGTTTTAGATACGTCTTCCGGCCGTACCTTGAGTTGGTGATAACCTGACTTGAGGTCGATTTTTGAAAATACACTTGCTCCTCGTAATTGATCAAACAGATCATCAATCCTTGGCAAAGGATATTTGTTCTTGAGCGTCATCTTGTTCAGTTCCCGATAATCTATGCACATCCTTAAAGAACCATCATTTTTCTTGACAAATAAGACAGGCGCTCCCCAAGGTGAAACACTAGGTCTGATAAAGCCTAGGTCCAACAATTCTTGGATTTGAATTTTCAATTCTTCCAGTTCTTCGAGCCATCCTATAGGGTGCCTTCGACCTTTGGAGCGATCGGGTTCGGTCGATGGTGAACTCGATTGTCTATCAGGAGGTAATCCTGGTAGATTTTCAGGAAAGACATCGGGAATTCGCGAACAATTTCTACATCTTCAATTTTCATCTTTGTTTTATCTTCTCCGTTCAGGTAAACGAGAAACGCGTGGCATCCTTTCTTGTTTATCATTCTTCTCGCCAACGACGTCTGATCGGGACTTTCTTCCCATCTTGATTAGTGGAAGTGCGTAGCTTCTTGTCCAGGAAAATGAAATGAAATTTTCCTTTCTTTGCAAAGAATCGTGGAATGATTTTTAGCTAACCAATCCATCCCTAAAATCATATCTACGTCACCCATGGGTATTATGTTCAAATTATTCGCCAGAACCTTAAGTGATCCTAAGTTCAACTCTAGGTTCGAGCAAATATGTGTAACAGTCATAATCCCTCCTATAGGTGAAGAGATTCTCATATCCTGATTCGCCTTTTCAGATTTAAGTTTCAACATATCAACACATGCTCTTGCTATGAAGGAATGTGAAGCACCCGTATCGAACAATAATATAACAGGTACGTTGAGAAGAATTCCCATACCTGCTAGGTTTCCTTGGTTACATTCATTTGCCTTGATGTAGAGCATATGCCTAACTTGGGCGGTGGTGACGGGTGCTTGCCCTTGTTGATTTTGTTCTTTGTTCATGTTGCTATTGTTGGCGTTGTCATTGTGGTTGCCACATTTGTCGTTGGGGTTCTTTGCCCTTATCGTGGTGTACGCGTCTTATTGAGGTTGGGGTTGAAGTGCATATACTGAATGGTGGGCATTCTTGGGTTGGTTTGGCCTTACCCCTTGTTTCGGTATCCACAGGCGATTGTTAGCATAGTGCCCCTTCATCCGCACTTAAAACAATTTCGCTGCCCGCCAAACACGTTCCTTTGTGTAATTTACGGCATTTCGGACGCGGAAGAGTCCTCATCTGCTCTTGTGGGCCTCTGCGTCGGAGGAAAAGCCTCACTTTTCCATCCACATCACGGAGGTATCACATTTCCTTGCCCTTGCCGTTTGTTACTCACGTTCTCGAGAACTTCCCGGTTCTTGTTACCATAATTAACTTCCATTTCCTTTTACCTCTATCTCGCGTATTACTGCGTGCGGTGATGCCGACTTTTCTTACGGCATCATTGCCTCGATATCGAGCTCGTCGAGAGCACCGGTATGAGTTAAGTCTCCATGGTGGCGAGAGACATTCTTATCTCGGCCTTAGACCCGACCTAAACTTCTCGACATGTTCAAGTGCGTGCTCGCTTGATCAGGAGTATACCTTGACATATCGCAGAAAGTACGATCATAGTCCGTCACAGTCATCTTTTCCTGCTTCAAAACGAAGAATTCGTGCTCCTTCCTTTTTCTATAACTCTTTGGAATGTATTTGTCATACATTTCCCCTTTGAAATCTTCCCAGGTAAACTCATCCAATCGCTCCGGTGTAAAAATCTTTCTTCTGGCTTCCCACCAAAAGTCGGCAGGTCCAGTAAGTTGAAAAGTAATGCACGATAGTCGCTCCTGAGCTGTGCATCGTAGAAAATCGAAAATCCATTCCATTGTTCTTATCCACTGCTCTGCATCATCTGGAGTTCCTTTACTATTAAAGACAGGAGGGTTCTGTCTAAGAAAGAGCTCTTCTATCCTACGATCAGGTGGGGGTGGGGTGGTTGTAGTATATTTTCTGGTTCTTGTACTGGAATTCTACCTCTTCCCCTTCCTCTTCCTCTACCTCTAATCCCCTGATCAGGATCTCTTATAGGAGGCATTCTGTTATACAAGACATACTATTAGCATCGCACATCATTTTCATAATTTAAACATACATAATATCATCACATAGTCTTATTGCAAAACAACTTTAATACAAACATTTCATCTTTGTCATACACATTTTTGCCGCAAAAGCCCATTTCAGGGTCATATATATATCAGAAAATTTTTCCATAAGAAAGGCTGTTTCGTACAAGCAGTCATCATAAAGGAAATTACATACATACTAGCTTACATATCATTACAAAACGTTAAGCTTTCCCTTCCACTATTACATAAGCAACCATACTACACACATATATTAACTATACACATCTACATAGATCTGCATCCATAATCCTCGTCTGAAACCTCACTCGTCCTCGTCGGGATCTTCCTCCTCATCAGAATCATCATCTCGTGCGCGTACTCTGGATGGTCCTGCCCCATTATCTCCAATCGCGTGTATGTCGCGCATCGGGCCGTAATCCTCGCGTACTGGACTAAAATCAGCACGTGTCGGACTATAACTGACACGTACTGGACTGTAACCATCACGTGTGTCCGACACTCGCATCCTCGCCGTCTGGCGATAGGGCTCTGCTGGAGGTGGTGGAGCTGTCATCGGCGGTAGGGGCGGGAGTGGTGGACGTAGAGGATGTCCAAAAGACAACGGTGGAAAAACAGGCGCCCCCAGTGCTATCGGTCGCGCTGCCCTATCCACACGGGCGAGCCTACCCTCATCAAAAAGATATCGGGGCACCACCGGATCAACCTACCGTGGAACCTCAGTGTATAGCTACTTCGGCGTGTTGTCACGCCAAGTATACTCCCTCGGAGGAAGGTAAGGTCCTTGTTTTGCATGTTTTGTTACATTTTTCCTTGTTTGTTTTGGCGTCTTGATTGATTGTGGGTTATATTTGAATATCTTTTATTTGAATCATGTTCGTTTGTGTTACGTGTAGGGGATGATTGCGTTGAACTTTTGTTGCTGAGCGCACTCAAGCACGGACTCGGCGTAGCCTTGTTGGGAGGGTGCTGCGCGTCGCCCGCTTGAAGGAAGGAAGGCGCGTCCGCGCTTCGTTTGCGTCCGGCTGAGCACGCCTCGAGCTTTTCGCGTCCGTGGCTGGGCGTCGCTTTACGCGTGTCGTCCGAGGCGCCAGCGTCCGGCGCTTCCTCCGTCCGTGGGGCTGGCGAAGACCCGCGTCCGGCGCTCGCTGCGTCCGTGTTGGGTTGCATGTCACAAGATCGGCCGAGTCCGCGCGTCCGGCGCCTCATCGCGTCCCGGCGTGCGCTAAATATTTCATCCGGGGCTCGGCGAGTCCGGCGCCATTGCGTCCGGCCGGCTAACCCGATCGAGCCAGCGTCCGTGCTTGGCATGAAGTCGTTTTGGGTTCCCTTATTTACGGCAGCGCTCGCGTCGGTATTCTTGGCGTTATTTTGGCCGATATATATCGTTTTGAGCATTTGTTAAACCTACCTTTTCATTATTTTTATTTTCCGTCTTTTGGTTTGGCGACGCGAGAGAATTTCTTGATTATTTATTTCCATTAATTTTCCTTCTCGCTTTCTTTTGATTGATTCGAGAATATTATGCGGGTATTGGATTCGTGCGAAGTTTGCTTATCAATTTCATCGTTCGTTTTGTTCGTAAGTTTCTTCTATCGCTTTGCTCTATCTTCTCGGTTTGATTGTTTTTAATTCCTATGTTGGTTATGATTAGTATTGACATTCGTCTAAGTAATTTTGTCTTCGGTTATCTTTTCCATTCATGTCTAGGGTTTATAATTTCGATTACATGTTCTTGATTTAGGGTTTAATTCTTGCTTAGTCAATTTATACGCTTTGTCAATTTTCGCCTAGTTAATTAGTCTTTCATTCTTTAATATTTTCTTGCCTAGGTAATCTATCCACTTTTGAGATTAGAGTGTTTAGGAATTTAATTGTTTTGTGTGACAACTTAGTAGCATACATTAAGTTTTTCTTGAGAGGCGACTAGGGTTAGCTTTCCTATTACAACACCTCGTTCGATTGTGAGTCGATTAAGTATACTTTTGATTGAAACAAATTTTGGCGCCGTTCTTGGGGATAACTTTAAGCGTTTATTAATGTTGCATGTTTTCATTTTATTCTTCCCTTGCTTTCTTATTTTGTACCATGATTCGTTTGATCTCGTTTGTTGAGTGTTGTGTATGCGGGGGCGCTGAGCTAAATCTAGATTGGCATCCCGTTGAAGTATACTTGCAAGTTGAGAAACCGCTTGTTGCCTAGTGTGCGAGACTTTGATCCTCAGTTGTGATAGTTTACGTGAGACGGTTCTCACCACGAGTTGAAGGGATTTACTACCGTCGACAATTTTTGTTTGAAGAGTTCCTCGAGGGTCATGGGTGATCGAATGAACAACAATCATGGCCAGAGCAGCGTCCCTCGCGATGGGGACTACTTTCACCCTAAGATAGGGAGGCTACTAATCCGATCGTGTTATGCCCGTGACACGTGGGTATGAGTTGAAGCGAATCACTTCAACCTCGTTCCCCTTTTCATGGCATGGCAAATGAAGATGCCACGAGTTTTATCGAGAGAATATAATCAAGTGGTGCGGTCATTCCTCGATGGGCACGAGCGAAGAATAGTTGAAGATCGTTGTTTCTTATTCTTTGAAGGATAAAGCGAGTCTTGGCTTATGAGTTTCCGCCGACTCTCGACAAATTGGAATTACGTGGTGGGCGGTTCATGTTGAGGTTCTACCGCGAGAAGACCAAAGATCTTTGATCAAAATTATGACATTCAAGCGGGATCTAGATGAGCCGTTTCATGAGCGAGAGAAAGATTCGAGAGCTTCAAAGCAATGCCACATCACTTCTTCCCGTTGGTTACATTGTGCCAATTCTTCTACGATGGGATCACGAAATCCGATCAGAAAAAAGGCCGACGGCGGCGAGGGGCAACATAGCTCATATCACGGTAGAGGCTCTTGGCGAAATCTTTGGCGTCATGGCGAGCAATTCCTCGAAGGCATCTGATGCGCGTCGATCTTACGTCGACTCATTGGAGCTGGATCGGTTGGCGAGGCGGATGGCACGACTCATGAGAGAGATGAGCGAGATGAAGATGAAGCGGTGAGTTCCGCCACCACCAGGAGTTATTTGCTCCTTCTCGAGAATTGCGCACCCGCCGAGTTTCTCGATGCATCCTTGTGGGATTTGCATGGAAATGGGCCATCAGCGGATATGTGCCCTAATATGGGAGCACCGTCTATGAAGGCGGAGTAGAGGCTTATTGATGCAAGGTTTCCGGCCTCGACCACCTTATGAGCGAGGCGAACTATGAGCAAAACCGGCAACACTGACTCGAGGTGGAAGAACGAGCGAGTCGGGGCTCGGGTTCAAACTCATGAACTCGGCGCCTCACAGCGGTACCGCGCGGCGGTACGGCTCGGCGGTATCCGTCAAAAGCAGCGGGGTTATGGTCGTGATGTCGGTACCAACAATATCCATATCGGCGGCCGTCATACCGCGATATCCTTATCGGCCAGCACCGCGCCACCTCGGTACCCTTACCCACAACGGCCGCCTCGCGCGGCGGTGCCTCGGCGACCTTACCAACCTCCACAGCGTCGACATGCTCCTCCGAAATCATCGATGGAGGATGGTTTAACGCGTTCATGCGAGAGAGTAAGTTAGCAAGGAAGCACAAGATGCGACCATTAAGCGTCTCGAAATGCGATTGGACGGATCTACGGTCTTTGTCGGCGAAATGCGGCAACAACAGCGACGGGGAGGATCTGGGCGAGGGCTCGGCCCACGCAAGCTCAAGTGTGTTGTTCTTGAAGTGGGAAGAAGGTTGATAATAAGGTACAACTTCCGAGATTGTGGAAGAGCGAGATAGTGGAAGAGATAGTGGTAGTGGAGAAACCGAGAGGCGAGGAGAAAGTGATTGAGGAGGAGCGACCGGCGGTGCGGTTACACAAGGCGGCAAATCCATATAAGCCTCAGGTGCCATTCCGAGCCGATTGAAAAATGAGAAACAAGGCGGCGGTTCTGATTTTTACAAAATGCTTTCCAAAGTTAATGTGAATCTGCCATTCTTGGATGTGATCATAATGTTCACAGCTATGTTAAGTTCTTGAGGAACTTGCATCGAAAGAAGAGGAGGTTTGTCGACAATGAGTCGGTTATGGTATCGAGGTGGCCAACTCCATTATCGACAACCACTGCCGCCCAAACAACGGGACCAGTGTAACCGTCATCAAAATTGCTTTGGGAAATGGTAAGGAAGCAAGCGGTATGCTAGATTTAGGGTGGTATTAATCTTATGCCTTACTCTATTTTCAAGCAATTAGAATTAGGAGGTTGAAACCTCTTGGTATGAGTCTGAGTTAGCCGATCGCTCATCCGCTACCCTAGGGGAATTGTAGAGGATATTCTTATGCGTGTGGGTGGTTTGATTGTACACATGGATTTTGTGGTGTTAGAGATAGGCGATGTGCATGAAAATGGTCGAGACCATACTGCTGCTATTAGGCGACCTTTTATGGCCACTACTAATACATTGATTGATGTGAAAAATGGGAATATTAGGATGGCCGTCTAGGGAGACTATGTCATTTTCGGTGCATAATAATAAGGCCATGCCATCAATTAATTCAATTAAAAGCTTGTTCTTTTATAGACTCGATTGATGCCTTGGCGAGATTTCTTTTATGCAGGATCACAGTGGAGGAAGTATCGAGGATCGGCGGACACGGAGGAAAGGCTCATGTTGGGCGAATTTGAAAAACCGATAAATGAAAGGAGATTCCACAGGCCAGAAGTTAGAGTTGAAGGAGCTTCGAAATTTGAAGTATGTCTTCCTCGAGGATAATGAAGCGAGCCAGCGATCATCTGCTTGAACTCATGAGTACCAACAATCTCTGTTGGTTTCGTGTTGAAACGACATAAGCTCGCTTTCGGGTGGAGTTGGCGGATATCGGAGAATCGATCTGCCATGTGCATGCATAAGATCTGACTTGAAGATGGGCGGTGCCGAAAAGGATGGGCAGCGGAGACTTAACCCGTGCTTAGTGAGGTAGTGAAGAAGGAGATCTTAAAGGCTGCTAGCGAGAGGAATCATTTTTCAATTCTTGACGGTGAATGGGTCGATCCGGTCCATGTCGTGCCCAAAGGGCGAATATGATGGTCATAACGAGAGAAAGGAGTTGGTGCCCACGAGACCCGTCCTTTGGATGGCGGATGTGCATAGACTATCGGAAGCTTAATCTTCCACCAAAAGGATCATTTCCTTCTTTCATTGACCAAATGTTAGATAAGTTGGCTGGTAATGAATTTCTTGTTTTCTTGATGGCTTGTCGGGTTACTACCAGATTGCTATAGACCCGTGGATCAAGCCAAAGCAGCGTTCACAAGTCCATTTGGGACATATGCTTTTCGAAGGATGCCATTCGGACTCTGCAATGCTCGGTACTTTCAGCGATGTATGATGTATTTTTTCGACATGATAGGAGATTTTGTAGAGATCTTTATGGATGATTTTTACGTGTTTGGATCCTCGTTTGATATTTGTTTAGAAAAGAGTGAGCGTGTACTTAGTCGTTGTGTGGAATCTGGTCTTACTCTAAGTTGGAAGAAAAGTCATTTTATGGTCGTAGTGGCATTGTGTTGGGACACATCGTGTCAGTCGAGGATAGAGGTTGATAGAGCTAAAGTGGAGGTGATTGAAAAGTTACCCCACCAAATGATATTAAAGGAATAAGTAGTTTCACAGGTCACTGGTTGGTTTTACCGTCGTTTCATTAAGGATTTTTCTAAAATATATCGACCCCCTATGTAAATACATTAGCTCATGATTCTCCTTTTAATTTTGATAATGATTGCCTTGTTGCTTTTAATGCTTTAAAGGAAAGCGAAACCTTTGCGCTTTGTAGTTGTCGGTCTAATTGGTCTTTTCCTTTTGAAATCATGTGTGATGCTTCTAATTACTGCTTGTAGGAGCTGTCTAGGTCAGCGGGTTGATAAAATGTTACGTGTGATTTACTATGCAAGCTTAACTCTTAATCTGCTCAAGTAAATTATCTGACCAACGAAAAAGAGATGCTTCTTTGTGATTTTTGCTCTCGATAAGTTTCGTGCTTACATAATAGGTTCTAGAGTAATAATACATAGTGATCATGCGGCCCTTAGATATTTGTTGACCAAACCACAGGCGAAACTAGACTTATTAGATGGGTGCTCTTATTGCAAGAATTCGACTTAGAAATTCGGGATAGGAAAGGTAGTGAGAATGTCGTTGCCGATCATTTGTCTAGATTAGATAGTCACTTCCCGAGAATACTATAGGTCCCGTCACGAGTCCTTCCCTTATGAGCATGCTTATAGTGCCTCTTCTATGCCTTGGTATCTTGACATTGTTAATTATCTAGCATGTGGTGAGTTGAGGCTGACCTTACCTCCCAAGAGAGGCGTTTTCTTTCTGCATGCGAGCAATATTATTGGGAGGACCCTATCTTTTAAGTTAGGGAAGGATGAGGTTATCCGTCGATGTATTCGGATGAGGAACACACGAGGTCCTTGAGATATGCCACCAAGCTCATTGTGGTGGACATTTTGGAGGACAAAAACTGCGCACAGGTGTTACAATCGGGTTTATTTTGTGACTCTTTTCAAAGATTCTCATACATATTGTGTGTCTTGTGATCGTGTCAAAAGTGGGGTCAATTGGACGTGGAGCGAGATGCCTCTCAATAACATCTTAGTAGTTGAGGTTTTTGATGTTTGGGAATAGATTTTATGGGACCTTTCCTAAATCTATAGAAGTGCAGTATATTTTGCTTGCGTTGATTATGTGTCCAAGTGGGTTGAGGCTATCCCACTAGGACATGTGATTCTTACATTGTGCTCAAGTTTGTGCGGGAAAACATCTTATCACGGGTTTGGATTTCCACGAGCAATCATTAGTGAAGGCGGAAAGCACTTACGCAATAAAATTTGAAACTAATGAAAATAATGGAATCGGACATAAGATGCGCCACCCTTACCACCCACGGACTTGGTCGGTGAAGCAGTGTAGATAAATCGAGGGCATCCTCGAGAAGACCGTGCAGCCCTCGAGGAAAGATTGGGCCAACAAAGCGGTGACGCTCTATGGGCTTACCGTACAGCGTCAAGAGCATCTTGGGAATGAGCCCATATCGTCTTGTGTGCGGGAAGGCGTGTCACTTACTGTGGAGGTTGAACAAAGGCATATTGGGCCATCAAGAGTTCGAACGATCCTCTAAATCCTTAGAGCATCGTTCTCTCAAATGTCCGAATTGGGCGAGCTCAAGTAACGAAGCGTGTGACAATGCGGCGTATCTATAAGGATAAGGTCGAAGCTTCATGATCGTCGAATCGTGCATAAGGATTTGAAGCCGGAATGAAGGTTTTGTTATTGATTCGGTGAAGCTTTTCGGGAAGTTGAAGTCTCGTTAGAGTGGCCGTTTGTCGTCGAAGTGAAGCCGTATGGTTCGGTTGTGCTTTCGATAAAGAAGGATCGAGACGAATCGTTTGAGGTCGATGGTCGGCGTGTAAGCTCTATGTAGAAGGGGTCCGACCTCGCTACGGTGGAATCTATTTTCGTCGTTGATCCTTGATCGTCGAGTTTATTCTTGTCAAGCTAATGACGATGTGGCGCTTTGTGGGGCAACCCATTTCTTTTGTTGTGTTCGTGCTTTCTTTGTTTTGCTTTTGTTTGCGTGTTGATTTCTTTTGTGGTTTTATGTGGTGTAGGATGAGGTTATTTTATACGGAATTGAAACATGGATCGTAAAAGTGGAACAGCAAAATTACGTCGGTACCTACGAGCGCGGATGCGGCGAAGCCGTGAGTGCAGTATCAAAAAGCGTGAGTGGCACCCCCGCGCTGGCCGGGGACGGGGTGGATAAATTTGGGACGTGAGTGACACCCCGGCCGGACGCGACGAAGCGCGGGGCGGTGTTTATCATATGTGATCGATGGTGACCCGGTAGCGGGACCTTGATGAAAGCCGTGGCTGGGTCCATTTTATTTTATTTAAAAAAAAAAAAAAATTAAAAAAATATATATATATATATCGTGAATTAGGGTTTCTCACTTTTAGCATTTCTTGTTTTCACTCTCGTGCGAGACTCTCTTTCGGATCAAATTCTTCCATCCGGCGAAGATTCTCCTTTCCTCCGTCAAGCGGCCTTCGCTCCACCACTCCCGTCGGCGTTTCCTCTCGCTACGCGCCGCGCGCCTCGGTCGCTCCTCCGTCCGTCGGCTCCACGGTCGGTGCCGCAAGCACTTTTCAAATCGGCGCCGCGCGGTCCGGCGTTCCTTTTCGTCCATCGCCGTGTGCGCCTCAAGCGTCCCTCGCGTCCAGGAGACTCATTTCCGTTCGACGCCGCGCAACACGCCTCCGCGTGTCTCTCCGTCGGCGTTCACTACGTCGTCGTGCGCCACGCCTCCACGCGTCCCTCATGTTCGGAGACTCGTTTCGTCGAAGCCGCCAAACCGCCTCCGTCCGCGTCTCCGTCCGCGCCGTGCGCCCGTCTCAACGCATCCCTCGCGTCCGGCGACTTCGCCTCATCCGGCGCCGCGCAACCGCGTCCGCGCGTCTCTCCGTCCGTGACACCCTTGTTCCTCACGCGTCGTTCTTGACTCGTGTGCTCACGCTCGTTTGAAATTGAAAACCAGCCTCCAAGCATATCACTATGGTTCGTACTAAAAATGCACTGGGTCCACCTCCGCCATCCTCTAGCCGATGATGTTCGATGGAGGAACAACGGAGGATATTAGCGTTATGTACTCGCCACCTTCCCAATTTATAATCGGTTGGAAGGTACACACTATCGATCGTTTGCATTTCAAGAAATCACACCTCGCGTCGATTATTTGTGATTGATGCGAGTCTAAATCTTGAGGATAGGGTAAAGTATTTGAAAAATTTGGGATTGCTACAATATGCTTTGATGGATTTACGGTTATAACCCATTGTTGCTTGAATTCTATTGCGATGTGTATTGATGATGAATCGATTCCTTGTCTTGTCGTCTGTTGGGGCGAGAATATGTTATAATACCTCGTATTATGAAGGGGTATTTGGTTTCCGACTTACGGTGCACGTGGTGTGCCCTGATTATTTCAATGTTAGAGGCACGGAAGGAGCTATCGGTTTAATAGCGGTCATCTGTTGGAATGCCGAGTGGGTTTATCGAGGATGAAGCATTGGCAATGGTCCACAAGTTCATAGCTTTCCTTTGTTTTGGAAATGAGCAGGTAATAAGGTGAATCTTCTTGAGGTCTTCCTGCTAACATGTCTTTGTAAAGAAGGCGAAGATTTCGCCGACATACTTTATTTGGGACCACTTGCAACCGGTGATCGGTAGCGTAAGAAATGTAGGCCAACCACATGCCGAATCCCTCTTGGTGCAGCGGTGAGCTTAGGGATCATAAATAACGATGGACGACCGTTCGGGCGAGATCATATCGACCTAAGATGATTGATCTTAGTGAGCTGCGGGCTCGCTGCGTGAAAAGATATATACTTGCGCGATGCGCGGCGCCCAGCGGCGGTGCGGGACCATCGCATGCACCTACGGGTGATATGATCATCTATGACACCCTGTATGCCATCCGATGAAGACCGTGACCGGCAGCGGATGCGGGAGGGATCGAGCCCTTGTGGCGACATCGATACTAATCGGCCCGCGGTCCCTTCCCCGGCAATACGCGTCGGGCGGTATAGTTCTTTTCGTGAGGAGTTTGGTCGGTTTAGGAGTGAATTAGGCGGCATCTGGGCGGAGTTCCGTCGAACATAACTTCTCGGTTTGATCGGCAAAATCAGCGTCTTGTGACGATGAATCAATTGTGGCACGAGCGAACCGGTATTTTGGAACACGTATAACCGGCAGATGATTGAGCGAAATCGGCGATGGCAGCCGCGAAGCCCGGTGGGCGTGTGGACTACCTTTCATGGCGCTCCTCCTCCACCACGCGCCCGACCAATAGTGATTCTTCGGCTATTGGAGCGTTTCATGTTTTCCTTTTTGTTTGTGTTTCGTTCGTTTTCCTTGATTCGTTGTTTTTCTCTCATTTCTGTTTTTGTAGGTCTTGTCTTTTGTTGCTTCCCCCGTAGTTCCGTTCGTCGCCTTCAGGGAAGTCTTCTCAACCTTTCTCTAATATTTTATCTGCAATGAGGACCTTATCTGTTTTTAGTGTGGGGGGGTTTCTTTCCGTTTGGTTTGCTTTGTTTGTTTTCCGCTGTTTTTGGCTTTGTTGTGTTTTGTCGTTTCTTAACTTTTTGTTTGGATTAGAGATGATTTTACCTTCTTGAAATCAATGGTGTATGAAGAATTATGCTTTAAGTTGAATTAATTGTGTTTTGATCTGAACTTCTTTGCATCTTGGTATATGGTTTTTGGTTTGATGAAACTTAGGTGTCAATTTGAACTGTGGGACATAATTAGGAAGCTGTGTTAGACAAGGTGTGTGATCGGATATCGTATGCTTCGTAAATGGAACCCATCTCTTGTATGATCTTTCAAGAAAAAGTGGACAAAAAAAAAGAGAAAAGAAAATACGTCATTGTTGTGAAATAAGTGGGCTTAAAATTCGAATAAGGGGCTCTACCCCTCTTGCTTGTGTTATCTCCCAAAGGGAGACTCTTTGCTATGGGTATAGATATCTACATTAGGATACTCGAGTGTACAACTTGAAGGTTCCACCTAACGATTATTGTCCTATAATCGGTTTTAAGTTCCACAAGTTCTTATTTGTTTTTGTCATTTGGGATTTCTTACATGAAAGGGAACCATATAAGTTGTATATTGATTTCTGAAATCATGATTAAGTCGAAGCACAGCTATTCTATGATAAGTCACATGTTTGGATTGATGAATGAGGATCATTGTATTGAGAACTATATTATTAAGATGCATTGAAGGGATATGAATACGTGATTGATTCTATTTGAAGTATTGATTCTATGTGTACCATTCCTTTCAAGAAACTAAAATTTGCTCGAGGACAAGCAAAGAGTTAAGTGTGGGGGTGTTGTTTTGCATGTTTTTGTTCTGTTTTCCTTGTTTGTTTCGGCGTCTTGATTGATTGTGGGTTATATTTGAATATATTTTATTGGAATCATGTTCGTTTGTGTTACGTGTAGGGGATGATTGCGTTGAACTTTGTTGCTGAAGAAGCGCAAGCGCCGGACTTCGGCGTGGCCATTTGCTGTGCAACGCTCGCCCGCTTGAAGGAAGGAGCGCGTCCGGCGCCGTTTGCGTCCGTGGGCGCGCCTCGAGCACTCGCTTCGGCGCCTCGACTCCGTCCGTGCTGGGCGTCCTTTGCGTGTCGTCCGAGGCGCCAGCGTCCGGCGCTTCACTCCGTCCGACGGGGCTGGCCGAAGACCCAGCGTCCGGCGCTCGCTGTGTCCGGCGGGTTGCATGCACAAGATCGGCCGAGTCTGCGTCCGGTGCCTCATCGCGTCCGTATGTGCGCTTTAAATATTCGTCGAGTTCGACGAGTCCGGCGCCTCATTCGTCCGGCGTGGCTAGCGATCAGGGCCAGCGTCCGGCTCTTGGCATGAGTCGGCTCTGGGTTCCCTTGTTTGCAAGCGCAGCGTCCGTACTGAGCTCGCGTCCGTATTGCGCGTTATTTTGAGCCGATATATATCGTTTTGAACATTATTAAACCTACCTTTTTATTATTTTTATTTTCCGTCTTTTGGTTTGGCGAGAGCAGAGAGAATTTCTTCAGTTATTTATTTCTATTGCTTTTCCTTCTCCTTTCTTTTGATTGATTCAAGAATATTGTATGGATATTGGATTCGTGCCAGAAGTTTGCTTATCAATTTCATCGTTCGTTTTGTTCGTAAGTTTCTTCTATCGCTTTGCTCTATCTTCTCGGATTTGATTGTTTTTAATTCCTATGTTGGTTATGATTAGTATTGACATTCGTCTAAGTAATTTTGTCTTCCGATTTATCTTTTCCATTCATGTCTAGGGTTTATAATTTCGATTACATGTTCATCAATTTAGGGTTTAATTCTTGCTTAGTCAATTTTCGCCTAGTTAATTCGTCTTTCATTCTTTAATATTTTCTTGCCTAGGTAATCTATCCCCCTTCCCTTTTGAGATTAGAGTGTTTAGGAATTTAATTGTTTTTGTGGCAACTTAGTAGCATACATTAAGTTTTCCTTGAGAGCGACTAGGGTTAGCTTTCCCTATTACAACACCTCATTCGATTGTGAGTCAATTAAGAGTATACTTTTGATTGAAACAGTCCTCTCGGGACGACTCCATATATACAGAAAACATAACTCAGATGACTGATGAATCGCGGTAAGTCTGCGATCAAGTCATAGTCCCCGTCCGCGCGGTAGATGTAATCTCCTGACACCTCCCGGTCATAATCCTCCCAGTCGGATGGAAGTCGGGTCAAAAGGCGCTTGACACCGTCGAAATCCGTCACACCGAATGCTCGAGCATCCCTCCAGTGTCTGAGGTATTGCATCAGGAATTCCCCCAAGTCATCGCCCCAGCACATCCAATATTCGCGATAAGCACGAACCACCTCCTCGGGCGTAGCATGCGGTCCTAACCTCCTCCTAGATGTATAACGAATCTCCTCCATCTGCCACAGACAAAACTAGCGTAAGTCAAACTAAACATTATCCGACAAACAGATAAGATAAACTTAAGCATAGCTGTTAAGCAGCTAGGATAAACAGGACAATCTATAAAGCAGATAAACAATCCAAACACATATGATAAACAGATGATGTGATAAGGAAATGTTTTCATGTACAACCTACGTCGTATCTCTTATTCGGCTGGGAAAATTATTATCTAGCGGCGTTCTAAAATCTATGTTATACTATAAGGTTTTTGTACCAATTAAAACTCGAACTAGAATTCAACAGACTCTCGTGAATTCTGGGGAAAGAAACAGGGGTTCAGTCCTTCATAACAAATAAACTTCAGTGTGTTAGGAGTACGCATGCGAAAACCGTGCGTAATTCGGAGTCCACACGAAAAAGAACGAGCCAGAACAAAATCACTGCGCAGTACAGAAAAATTTTGCGCGCTCGCGCCGAGATTTTTGTCAATGCCGATGCCGAGGTCGTGCATGCCGTTGCCGATGCCGACGTAGTACAAGCTACCAAGGTCGACATATCGAAGTCGATGTTAAAGTTACCGAAGTCATGTCGACAGTAGCACATGCCGAGGTTAAAGCCGAGTGATGGTATCGCCGTCGTTCATTTCCAATGTCGAGGTTGTACTTGTTGTTTGCGTGCACCTTTTTGCCTTAGAAGCTTGTGGCTATCGTTACTTTCGTCGTTCTTGTCATTCTTTTGTTCTTGTAAGGAAAGAAGTTCATACTTCTAAGTTCTTTTTACAATCGTGATCATCTTCTTACTGTCTATGTTCTTCTTGTGATGACATATCATTTGTCATAATCAATCTTGAAATTTAAAACTAAAGTTTCAAAGAATGAAAATACAGTTCATTCATACATACATATTTCTTTGAATTCCGAAGAATTCATCATTTCAACACTGGCCATTCACGTTCGTTTCGAGCATATACATCCGTTTCAAATTTGATCACTTTGCACAACTTTTGTTGATTTAAAAAAAAAAAATCGAGTTTGAAATTTTCTTTCTCGTAACTTTTATTTCATTCGAACATCATAACATTTCTTTTCCTTTTTCTTCAAAATATGATTTCAGTTTTGTTTATCATTAAACTTTTCATTTCAAGAGTTTGAGAAAGAAATCATTTACCTCTTCCCGGTTGAGCTTGATGTGATGGAGTGTTGAGCATAGTCAGCAGATTTCTAGAAGTCTAGTGACTCAATCTAGACTCAAATTTGAAAAGAAAATTTTGGATTCAAAAGCGCTACGATACCACTCATCACGACCCCTAATCCTAAGGACGGATTAGAGAGGACTAATTGAAGGAACAATACTTAGGGTTCATGAAAGACTATTACGAGGATATATAACATGTAAAATAACATGATTCGACCATTATATACTTTACTAACATAATGTACCAGAAGGGCTAGACCAACGGATCCAAAAGAATACTAACGATACGAAGGACTTCAATATTAATATCATATTATCACCAAAACATTGTTCAAACTACAATGGAAGCGTGTGAATACACATATGACGATGTGTATTCAAGGTTTCAAACTTGTCGTATTAAGCATCAAAAGCATTTCGACTTCTCAACACTCCTCCATCATCATCGTCCACTCGACTGCACATTTAAAACAAACATGCGGTGAGTACAAGAATCTTTCGGTGGACTCATGCCAAAACATTTTATCATATTTAAATTATCGCCACATCATGGTAAGGCATAGGGTTTTACTTGAAATGCCTTATGCTTACTAAATCATTTCATCGGTTCATAAACATCCGCTTGGCGAGCATTTTACTTGCATGTATGATCCATATCCTTATCCTTTTACCATAACATTATCATTTAACGCCGTAGGAGGCCTCCCTCTACGTCGTTGTGACCGGCCGTGCATTGTCCTTACAGCTCCCACAATCACTACTATCTTGTGTACACGTTAATCCTGGCGGTATAAACCTTAGGCATAGGATCCGAATTCGATTCATTCATAAGTTGGGAGCTACCCAACACATTCATATCATTGCATTCAAGGATAGGATACATACATAAAACATACACATTTTTGGCAGGTATTTTCATAAACATTTTATAATCATTCTTGATATAAGCATCATAAACAAAATCATTTGTGTAGTATTTTATCACTTAAGAGTGTAGTAAAGCCCACCTAGTCTTTTGATCGTCCTAAACTTGATTTGTCTTCAGCGTCAGTCGTCGGCGTCGCGTCCACGCTTTACGTAAAAGCGATTTTAAGACGTCGGTCGTGTTTTCGAGATTTTCAAAGTTTAGAATAAACTTTGATAACTTATACTAATATTAATTGAATTCCTTAGCAATTGATCTGTGCTTAATCGCGTATTTTAACTAAACATTTCTCGTTCTTGAGATATGTTCGATTATTTCATTTAACCTTCGGGTTAAGCGTTCGACATATTTATCGTTTTTCGATACAATGATTTCAATTATGAAATCTTTTCTCATCAATGAGTTTCCTTATATAGTGTCGTTTTACGTATTAGAGTATTTATCGAGCGTATTTAAGACGTTAATTTCAAAAGTCAACAATTTTGACTTTTCTTTATGAAATCTTTAATAATTCATATTTTTAATGACCAATCAACATAAATCGATTTTCAATCGATTTCTTTCTGTAAAGCCCTAATTCTCGATTTTTCACGCAAATTGATAAACTCTATTAATATTTTTCTTAACTATTAATCAACTTATTCCTTAAACATTATTCCCATTTCTAACGTTATTTACTATAATGTTTCGACATAAACATAGTATTCTATATTTATAAAATTCCATAATTTCTTAATATGTCTAAAATAATTTCTAGACATATAATGTATTATTTTTCTTGATATTAAGGATTTAAAATCCTTAATATATTTAATCAAGCTTTCGGTCCTTAAGTTTTTATTTTCAATCTTCTTCCGAAAATTCTTCTAAATTTACATAGTGTACTATTTTATCATAGTATCACTAATATGAATTAACATTAACTATAGAAAAATTTGGGCATCACTTAAATTAAGTCCATAGGTCACGGTTTGCTTCAAAATTTGTCCAAATAATTTTCTAAAATTCTAATTAATTAATACAAGGTCCCAACATTGAACTATAACACAATTATAACCTATAGTTCAACATATTCCATTTCTTCATCAAGGAGTCATTGTTCAATGGTTTCGGTCCCTTCACAACTAAATACTACATATTTTATAAAATTCCAATTAAATTACACTATGCTTATATATTGTAGTGTAGCAATATTACACCATAATATTTACTAAAATCAACTAAATCATCATGTATTCAAGCTTGGAAGCTTTCGGTCTTTACAAAATTTTGAGCATTAAAACTTCAAAAATCCTAGTAAATTCACATCTCACATAAACAATACCCTAGATCAACAATATGCTATAACATTTCTCAAAATAAAATTGTACACTAACTTAGCATTGTTCATCATTTTCGGTCATTTTGAAAAAATTAGCATAGGATTTTTATAAATTTCAAATAAATCACTATGAACTCTTACAACATCATAGTTCATTAATCCATCCTTGAATCATTCAAGAAAATTTTCGATCATCAACAAAATTTCATAACATGTTCAAATTAAATTCTAAACATGATCTATGCTTCTATTTCATCATGTTACACATTATTAATGCACAACTTACCATATGTTAGCAAAATTTTGAAATCAAACACACATGCATAGCATAAGATTAAACTTACCATAAGTTAGCAAAATTTTGCAATCAAGAACATATGCATAACATAGCAAAATTTTACAATCATGAACACCAAGAACAATCATTAGAACAATCAAGAACACGAGAACACATGCATTACCATAGATCAAACCTTGAATTTTTTTAAAACTTAATTTAATCGAAGCCTTGTTCGATTTCTCACCTTTGTAGTGGTATTGATCTATGGAGGAATGACTCTAGACTAAGCTTTGGCTAAGGAAAGAGATGAACACTCAAGTTTTTTCAAGGAGCTCTCGGTTTTTCGACTTTTGGAGAGAAAGAAAAGTGTTTGTGTGTTTTGTTCAAGACTTTGAGTTAGTGAAATGAGAGAAAATAAAATTCCACACTCTTATACCTCTCTCACTCTCGGTCACTCACATAATAAGAATGGAAGCCTTCTCTAAATCATGGGTTGTGACTCACTAGTGATTATGACATGGAGTTAATACTTCTTACACCATGTTGTATCTTGAACAACTCAATGCCATGCAATTTGGGTACAAGAGCCGACGACTCTCTTGTGTTCAAAGAGGAGGATTTTATTTTGTGTCTTAATACTATTTATTAATCAAGATACAATTTCCCAAATGTAAGAACACATCATTACATAGAGTTGTGTCAAAGCTTCTCACTTCAATCCTCCACATAATACACGGTTATTCACTCATCACACACACCACTTGATTTTTACTAGGTTAATGTGTATCATAGATACCACTTGCATGATCAAAACATGACTTAGCAAAGTGTATACCAAAAGTGACGTGAATTATGTTGTTCATAGCATAAGGTCACGACATTTTTATTCACAAGTGATACATATTTTATTCTCATGTTATTTATAGATATATATCATAATATATGTCTTAGATGATAAATTATAACATAGGAAAATTTATTGGTATCATTTCATGTGAGAAAACCCTAATTTTCGAATTAGGGTTTTCAAAAATTAGTACATTGTTCAATAATTAATCCTTAGTATTCTAGCATTGTTTTAATGCTTAATAATACTCTAATTACATAAAATAATCATAGGAATTTAAATACTATAATTCCTTGATCATTAAACTCATTTTCCATTCGATACATAAGCGTTAACGTTTGAAACGTCTCAAAACGTTAATTATCGACTCATCTCAAAATGGTAGTAATAAAGTCGTAATTACTTTATTAAATTATTCCATTGATAATGGAATTTAATTCTAAGCTTCGTCACTTAGAAAATTTTACGACATTTTACCTATCGGTACTCAATCGACGTTAAAATAATACTGCCGATACACTTTATAGAATTCTATTCCTTAATTCACAATTTCTAGTGCATATATAATAGGAATTCATTTCCTCGTAATTAAAAGGAATCATTATTCGATATCTTACTAATTTAATCATTTCTGCGAAACTTTAATTCACGAGTTTTAAATATCGTAATTAGGCGTTTAATTCTTCGGGATATTACAATATTATATATGAATAAAGTTGTATTTGTTAAGATCATTTATTGACAATGTTGTGGATAATACGTACAAACATGGTGCCATTTTAATATATGTGGCTCCATATGTTTTTTATTGGCTACATGCAAGAATATTCATATTATATTACGATAGGAATATTAAATTATTAATCAATCGGTACGACCATTTATAGTTAGTTTATTTTGAGTTCTTCTTACTCTCTTTTTTTATGAAAATCTAAAATGCACGTGAAATTGGTTTGGGAAATTTTTTAGTAAATATATAATAAGTTTTGAGGTACAATTAGAGTGTGAGACGACTAGTTAACTATATATATATATATATATATATATATATATATAGGGGTTAGTTATGGTGAGAAAGCTCCTTAAATGTACCTAAAGGAATAGTAGCATATCTTTCATATTGTGTACGATCGGAATTAATGTATTGCATATGAAAGTTTAGCACATATTTCATCCATTCGTAGCACATATCTAAATATATTAGTTTAGCACATCTTTCATTGCGGTAGCACAAGAAGAGTTATAGTGTTGCACAATAATCCGTGTAGCACACAAAACACAAAAGCGTAGCACACACGAAAATTAAATCTCAACCATTGATATAGCAAATCAAAGGCCCAGATTCATTCCTATTTCCTACCAAATTATCTATTCCTACCTGATCCATCTCCTATATATATATATATATATATATATATAAGGGATGGTTCCTGTGAGAATGGAAATAAGTGTATGAAATATGAATAGATATGTAAGTCTAGCATATCTTTCATATTTGTGTAGCACAATCAAAATTATTATGTTGCACATATTAGTTTAGCACATATTTCATCTTTTGGTAACATATATGCTAAATTTATTAGTTTAGCACATCTTTCATTGCAGCGTAGCACAAGAAGGGTTCTAGTGCTGCACAATAATCCGCGTAGCACACACAACACAAATCGTAGCTGGCGAAATTAAATCTCAACCATTGATCCAGCGAATCAAAGGCCCAGATTCATTCCTATTTCCTACCAAATTATCCATTCCTACATGATCCATCTCCTATATATATATAAGAACAAAATATTTTTTTTTCGAATTGCCTTATACCTCGTCGTCTAGAATAAAAAGAAATAAATATTATCAATAACACAACTTATCGACAATTTTAATGACTAATAAGTTTCTTTTTGAAAGTTATATTCACATATAGCTACTAGACAAAAATAATAATAAAAATGCTATCGAGCTACTAGTGCAATTAATGTAAGCTTTGAATTAGTTTTGGCATCATTAAGTGAGTACAACTTAGTTGAATTCGAGTTATCAAATATATTCCACTTTTTAGATCCAAAATATATTGGACATTTAATAGCAAAAAGTCGTCTATTTAAGGAAAACCACACTCATAGCCATAGGATATCCTTATAAAATAAGATGACACTAATTTAACAATTTTTTGTTTTAAAAAACAAACTTTTATTGGGAGAAGGTTGTGGAAGAATCTCTTGATCCGAAAAATCAAGAATAAAGAGGTGTTGAATCAATTTCATTAGACCTTTTCAGATTCGATAAATATTGATTTAATATATACTTTGCCATTTTAGCTACCTTTATGTTCAGGATATTTTTTCCTATATATATGTGTGTGTGTTAATGGGGAGAATTGCCTCAAATGTTAACATTGCTACTCTTTTTTAACCCATATGTTAAGTTGCTACTCTTTTTACCAATTTTTAATTAAAATTACAAAACTATCCTCTCTAACCCGCGTCCAATTCATTTTCTGGCGGCCAACCACCCTTCCTCCCTCTCGACGGCCAACACCCTCCTCTCTCTGCCAACCCTCTCCCTCTGGTGTGACCCTCTCTCCTCACCCTCTCCCTCGTGCCAACCCCATCCTCTCCTTTTCTCGGCTAACTCTCATTCCTCTCCATTTTCCGTGACCAACCCTCCTCCTCTCGTGACCAACCCTCCTCCTCCTTCCCATCTGTTTCTGGCGGCCTTTTTCGGCGGCCAACCCATTTTTCGCCGGCCAACCTCCCTCCCTTCCCATCTGTTTCCCGGCGGCCAACCATCACTCCTTCCCTTTTCCGGCGGCCAACCCCCTTCCTCTCCCTTTTCCCGGCAGCCAACCCTCCCTCCCCCTTCCCATCTGTTTTCCGGCGGCCAACCCGCGGCCAACCCATTTTCCGGCGGCTAACCCATTTTCTTTGTAATTTTTCAACGGCTAACCCATTTTCCGGCGAGGGAGGGGGTTGGCCGCCGGCAGAGGGGAGGCCGAGATGGTTGGCCGCCGGGCATGTGAATCCGTGTGAAAGTTTAAGGATAAAATTGTACAAATGGTTAAAAATGATAGCAACTTAACATGTGGGGTAAAAATGATAGCAAACTTAACATATAGGTTATATAAGATTTTCGCCATATATATATATATATATATATATATATTTTTTTCCCCAAATCAATGGTTCTGATTAAAGGTAATATATTAACTGATTTTTATTTTTATTAATAAATTCGTATAAGGGTATAATAGAGAATATAGAATAAAAATAACATCATCATCTTCAATATTTGAGCATTCGGTGCAATTGTTCATCTTACATAACTCATATCCATTAATTATAGGGATTCGAAACATGCTTGCACATCTCTTGTTTCACATCAATTATGTAGCATAAATAATGCATCACATAACATTTTTTAAACATAGTTTAGTATTTAAAACTCGCATGTTTATCATATACAATTGTACTACAATTAGACAAAAAGTGCCACATACATATTATATATATGCTACAAAATTATGTTAAAAGTGCTATACAAGAAGTCACTATAATAATATATATGTGAGAATAAAAAACTATCAAATTAATTGATATATAATTTGCTAAGTATGTAAATAAAAAATGCTAAAAAATAAAATTTATACAACTCTACAGAACAATTTATATGCAAAACGAACTAGCGTTTTTATGCAATATTATTAATGAATATGTGTTACAGAACATATGTATATGTACAAAAAAAACACTCAAATGTAAAAAATCAAATGAACACAACATATGTACAAAACAAAGAATCAAATTAATTAGAAATAATTTACGACATTTAAGTATATGTGCAAAATGAATAAACTAGATATGCTACGAAATATTTCACCAATATAATAAGTACTTAAAAATACGTATGAATGAATACATAAATTCTTTTACCTACGTATGTGCAAAATGAATAAACTAAATATGCTACGAAATATTTCACCAATATAATAAGTACTTAAAAATACGTATGAATGAATACATAAATTCTTTTACCTGCGTATGTGCAAAATGAATACTCTAAAAATGCTACAAAAATATTCTACTAGTACTGAAAAACATGTATGAATCAATACATAGATTTTAATACATGCATTTTCCATGGATTATGTAGCTTGAATCATAAATTAATTTGCATAGATTAAGTATTGAAACTGGAATAATCTATCTAAAATAATAAGTTAAAGGACAGATTAAGGATAAATTACAAGAAATCCCTAAAAAACCATGTGTTACCTACATTTAAGGAAAGAATCGGTTATTATAATATTAAATTACTGATCTAACCATGATAAAAAATCTACGGAAAAAATTATAGCACACATATCTACTATCTGTAGCACAACGAAAAATAATATTGTCTATTGATTTACTAAAATCAATAGATTAGAATTATTCTTATTTCTTACAAAAAAATCATTCACCTACCTAATCCATATATATATATATATATATATATATATATATATATATATATATAGAGTGAGGTTCAAATAAGAACCAATTTTAACGTGAGAACTAAGAACTACGAAAACAAAATGAATATGCTATGAAAGTTAATGAATACTCTGAAAGTTAATGAATCCAAAATTGAAATTTTCACTAGGTTCGAATCGATGGGGGCGAAAATTCTATTTTTATTCATTTACTTTCATAGCATATTCAGTTCTCACGTTCGCACAATAAAAATGGTTTCGTTAACCTCCCATATATATATATATATATATATATATATATATATATATATATATATATGAGAGAGAGAGAGAGAGTTAGGTTCAAATGAGAACCACTTTTATCCTAAAAACTAAGAACCAAATGAATTTATTATGAAAGTTGATGAATCCGTTGAAAAGTTACTGAATTCAAAAATTCGAAAATTTTCACCCTGGTTTGAATCCCGTGAGGGGCGAAAAATTCTAGTTTTTTGGATTCAGTAATTTTCTCAACAGATTCATCAATTTTCATAATGAATTCATCATTTTTGGTTCTCACGTTCTCACGATAAAAATGGTTCTCACATTAACCAATATATAGTTAGGTTCAAATAAGAACTATTTTTAAGTTAGGAACTAAGAATTACAAAATTTCGCTATAAAAGTTGATGCATCCGTTGGGAAAGTTAATGAATCCAAAAATTCGATATTTTTCACCCTGGTTCGAATCACACGAGGGAAGAAAAATCCATTTTTTGGGATTTTTTGGATTCAGTAACTTTTTCAAAGATTCATCAACTTTCACAGCGAATTCATCATTTTTTTTGTTCTTACATTCTCACGATAAAAATAGATCTCACATTAACCGTCCTCTATAAATAAAATCAATCTTAAAATATAAAATATGAATCATCACCTTACTTGATGGATTCAAACGCTTGGGTTCGAATCCCATGAGTAACGAATTTTTATTTTTCTGAATTCAGACACTTACATGACGAATTAAGATATTTTCACGATGAATTCATACGATTTCAGGAGTTCATAGTTTATAGGTTAAGAATGATTTTACAATAATCACTCTATATAAATATATATATGAAGTTGACATATAGATTTTTTTTGGATCAATCCATATTGATCAATATTTTGCTATGATTCTAGAGCAAAATGTAAAGAAAGATTCCAAAATCAACCTTTCTTTTGTTTCCATATATTAACTAATCAAAGATCATCTAACATCTTCTGGATCGAGTGTTATATTTAATTTTCCAACTATTACATCTCTTATATGATTTATAAACTATTGCATATTAACTCGATTATCTAGTGCGCATCTTGAATATTGAATAATAAAAATGAGTTTCCCTTGTTATATAAAATAAAGATTTACAATAGCAACTCTTTTTAAACTCACGCTCATTATTTACGTACTTATTTTATGATACTCCTATATTTTGTCCGTACTATTATTGGGGTTTGAATAGTAATGCTTAGATGTGTATACTTGTAAGCCGCTCACGTGGCATTTTTTTCAATGACATGATAAGATCACAGTAAATGGGTGTCTTTTTTATTACAATATTGAATTTTTGGTATATAAAATTGCAGAATATTCTATACTCTTAAATCATTACTGGGTTGCTTTTATTCCTTAATCTAGACAACTTAAAAAGCATGGGGGGCTTCTCGTCTGGTTCAGGCCCCAATGGCTATGTTCCCAAAATTCCACAAACTGAATAAATTGATTAAAATAACAAGCAACAAAGACATTTATGTTTATAAAGATAGTGGAATCAATTATGCACACCTACAACTATCTTTTTATTTTATTCATTAAATGCCCAATCTTATGCTACATGTTAATCTCCAAACACCTTAGCCATTCATTACTTTTTTTTTTATTTGTCATCCTTCCCTCCGTATCATTTTAATTCATGTTGGATTGCTTGAGTCATCTTCGTCAGAACTCTGAAGTTAAGCATATTCTAACGTGTTCCCTTCTGGAAGATCTTCTTCCAAAAGAGAACATTATGAAGAATATTTAAAATAAATAAATACATATGAAAGCAGAATGGAAGAAGAGTATAATTAGACACTTGAAGCGAATTTGGATTCACCATGATCAAGTTACAATTTTTTTCATTGATCCCCCACAATTTAAACTAAAAAAAACAGAAAAAGAAAAGAAAAAACAAAGAATTACAAGCATAGAAACTATATATCAAAAGTTGAATGACCTTGTCCCTCTCCACAAATACTATGAAGATTTGAACCTATCTTTCTAGGGTTTATGTATCTTTTGTGATCAAATGTTGATTAACTATATATATATATATATAGTTATATCAAGCATTGGTGTTGAACTGCTGCTGCAAGAACCACATGTCATCAACGCTCCACAAACTCTCCGACGCATCTCCGCCGTCCATCGCCCACTGTCCGTTTTGCTCGACGAAATCCAGCCCTTGATTGAAGTAGCTGCCACTTGGGCTTGTTAGAGACTGATCGGCATAGCTAAACTGATTATTATTTGCCGGGTAATAATCCTGGTTGTTGTCGTGATTAGCGGGATAATTGTTGTAGCAATCCGTTAGGTCGGAAGCCGGCGTCCCGAAAGAGTCCGACGACGCGGCTGCGCTAGAGTTCTCCGGCGTGAAAGTGTGGAGTCCACCTCCGGCAATGGTGGGGTGCGGGAGGGCGATTTGAGCTGGGCCGACGTCGATGTTTGCGTTGTTTTGGTTGCTCATGTGGTAAGAAGGGGCGGCGGCGGCGGCTTGGATGCGCTCGACTAATCTTGGCATCCATAGGTAGCGCATGGTGTCCTTGAATTGCTTGCTGTTCACGTCACATTTGAGCTGCTTAGCATGCTTTTGCACTCGTGTACGCCAATAGTTCTTGATCTCGTTATCCGTTCTTCCCGGTAAATGTTGTGCTATTTTCGACCATCTAATCCAAATTTAATTCCTCGTAAATTGGTATGCATAAATCAAGGCCGACCAACATTACAAATTAACTGATCAGTAGAAAAGAAAAGAAAAACAAGTACCTGTTTCCCCAACGGGAATGGAGTTCGAGAATGAGCAGCTGCTCCTGGAGAGTGATGTTGCCGCGACGGACATCGGGGCGCAAGTAGTTCAGCCACCTCAATCTGCAGCTCTTTCCGGTCCTCTTCAAACCTTAATTAATATCAATCAAAAATAATTATATATTCACAGAAAGAAAAGAAGGAAGAAATAACAATCTTTAACTGGTGAAGTTTCACACGTAAATTCTTGGACCTTTTGTATGCTTTTTTTTAGTGGATTTAGCCTCGAATTCTTTTCTTGTACGGACATGGAGCTTTTGGATCATCAATACTTATCTCTAACTAAAATAGGATCAAAGAAAATAATTTAATATTACCTGCAGAGCGAGCTAGAGAATTCCAGCGGCCTTCGCCATGGTGGGCTATGTGGTTGATGAGAGTGAAATCTTCATCAACAGTCCATGGCCCTCTCCTCAGCTCCAACAAATCTTCTTCACTTTGGTGATGATCCATGCTGTGTTTTTAATTCTCTCTCTAGAACAAGAAAAATGGATGATGGTTTGTGTAGAGAGAGAAAGTGGGGCTGTGCTAATGTGGAAGAGGATAAAGGAGGAGGGGCTTTATATAGATGGAACAGGAGAGGTTTGAAAATGGTGGCAAGTGAGAGAGAGAGAGAGAGAGAGAGTCCCAATAGTTTTGAGTTAATTATATTGTTAATTTTGGGGTAATTAGTTTAATCTCCCAACAAACTCTTTCAGAAAAATGGGATATTGGAAGTATTAAAAAATTAGTATTTAGTTAAGCGAGTGAGGGCTTTGAAGGTTGACCCTTTGACTTAGGCTTATTTCTCTTGTGTGGAAAATGTTTTTTTTTTTTTCTTATAAAGTATTTTCCCATCAAGTTGCAATGAAAATTTGACTGTGTTACTTGTGACTGCTGTGTGTGTGTTGCTATATTTCCACAATGGAGAATGTGTTGATGCTGTAGATTTAATGAGGAGCTTTGACACACACACACACACAGAGAGAGAGATAATAATATTAATTAGAAATAATTCCGTTGTTCATTAATAATTGGTGAGAATTACACGTATGCATTATACTGTTTTTTAAGTCTCGGATTTGGGTTTTGATGGTTTGTGTAAGCACTTTGATTTTGACAATGAATAGTGTGATGATTTATACTTTTTTCAAAGTAATTAAACTTGTACGTCCTTTGAAGTACCAACAGAAAATATATATATATTTGTGACAAGTTGAATTTATCATGACATTGGAAATATTATTCAATATGTTGTGGAGCTTATGCCTTGTGGAATCATAACCACACTAAGTTAGTGATATTTCCAACGATAATATTGGGTAAATGTATTTATTTGAGTAATACCCGCCTAATATAATACTATGAATTATTTATAGTTTTTTATACATTGATATGCGTAATATGATGACCTATAATTAATATATATATTTAGTCAAAATAAAACCTAATTATTGTAAAAACTATGAGAATCGTGAATTGAAGGTATTAAGTAAATACAATAATCGTTTAAAGTAACTGCTAAGATAATATTATGACGTGTAGTGTAGTGTTCTCACAGATTTTATGATAAGAAGTTTTTATCTTAATCATTTCCTATATATATATAATAAAATAAAGTTCAAATGAAAACCATTTTTAAAGTGAGAACGTGAGAATTATTTTCAGTTCTTTGATCGTGAAAATCTATGGTGAATGCATCACTTTGAATCCCATGAGGGGCGAAAATTCTATTTTTTTGGATGTAGTAACTTGTCCGACAGATGAATCAACTTTCACGACTAGGAGTTGGGAAAAATACCAAAAAATCGGTATACCGAACTTACCGTATCGAAAAAATATCGAAAATACCGAATTTTCGGTATACTGTAATTTTCGGTACGGTATGATACCGTACCGTTAATTTTCGGTACGGTATCATTTTTTGGATACCGCGGTATACCAATATATACCGTACCGCGGTATATATCGGTACCGCGGTATATACCGAAAAATTCGGTATGAATTCGGTGTTTTCGTTATGAATTCGGTATATCGAAGTCCGATACGATATGAATTCGTTATTTTCGGTATGAATTCGGTAATTTCGGTATACCGAAGTCCGGTATGGTATACCGTAAAAATCGGTACGATAATGGTATAAAATTTTACCATACCGTAATTTTTGGTATACCGATTTTCGGTATGCCGAACGGTTCGGTACGACATCGGTATGAATTTTTGCATACTGTAATTTTCGGTATGGTATACGGTACTGCAAAAAAATTTTGGTATACCGTACCGACCCACCCCTATTCACGACGAATGCGTCAACTTTTGTGATTCTCACATTCTCGTGATAATAAAGGTTTTATGTTAACCCTTATATATATCTACATTTTTCATATTGTTAATTAGTAAATAATTAATTATCTTTATATATATATATATATATATATATATATATATTATATATATATATATATATTATATATAATGCTTCCTCCCAATTATATAAGCTGATAGAAGTTTTCACAAGGATTAAGAAAATTCATTGGAAAAGAAAATTATACAAATAACTTCCTAATACATCTATATTTATTCTTTGCTTATTAATTAATGTATGAGTAAATCAAAGAATAAAATAAGGTTATATTAGTAAATGAGTTAAAAATATTACTTCATCATCCCATTTAAAATGTCTCACTTTCATTTTTGGGTTTTCTCATTGTAAATGTCTCATTCTATTTTATGAAGTAATTATCCCTTCAAAGTGTGGATTCTTTCCACTTTTTAACACTTTAACTACTTTATATCTTTCTCCTAAATACACTTGCCCAAAAAAATAGGACACTTTAAAT
The DNA here is from genome assembly GCA_036937905.1 of Salvia rosmarinus. NCBI lineage: Eukaryota > Viridiplantae > Streptophyta > Magnoliopsida > Lamiales > Lamiaceae > Salvia > Salvia rosmarinus. Next base: position 984,205 of record CM072814.1, on the reverse strand, counting down.
GGGACGGATGGAATACTATTTATGGAAATTAACCTATATATTTAGGACATCCAAAAAAGAAAAACAAATCTATATAATATCCATTCTAAGCCATAAAATAATCAACCTAATGAGGTGTATAATTTATTAGGAATTAATTGTATTAATTATCGTAATAAATCGTCGGCATGCGGCCTCCATTTCATTTCGATATTGCATTTCACCATATATATCTATACACTTAACTCACCCACCCACCTTTAATTAATTGTTGTATTGTAGAGATTTAAGAGGTTGTAATAATAAAACGTATTTAACAAAAGAAAACAAGAAATAAACTAGTTTTTTCAACTTCTATTTCTAACAAAGAGAAAAAAAATCAATAGATTTTTCTTAAATTGAGGAAGTTTTAGCAAGCTTCTAAATTTGAGTTTCCCAACGTTTAAAACAATAACAAGCTATTAATCTGATTAAATGTTTAATCATTAATGAACTCCAAGTATTTAGTGTTAAATTTGTGGGAAATAAAAAATAAAAGGTTATCGACACCTAAGACATGAACTTTGTGGTATTTTGGTTTTGCAAAATAAATTTTGAAAAATGTGAACAAATATATCAACTTAAACACTATTTTAATTTTTCACAATTTAAATTTTCACCTAAATGAAATCTGATATGACAATTCGGTGTGCATAATTTGAGTGAGATGGTGTCGATGGGTCATCGATCCAATCAAAACGACATCATTTTATACCACTGTAATTTCCGTGCTTTATTTACTAAGCATTCTAACATGGTTGATTTATGGCATAATCAAATGTAATATTGTATATTGATCGTTCACTTGTTTAATTCATAATTTCCGTGAACATATTAAACATGTTGGAGTTGAGAATGGATAAAGGAAGTTTGATTCAATTATTGAAAAAAAGCAAAAAGTTAATATATTTAAGAAAATATATTTAAATTTGAAAGTAACATTTAATACTCTATGTTCGTGAATATAGAAGGTACCTTTATCCCATATTAATTAAACTTTAATTGTAGCTGGACTCTTAAATTAGGATCTCAGAGTCTATGCAACATAGATATATAGAATTATTCTTACATATTTCTTTTAAATGGTGTCAAATACTTCTTATTTACTTTACATTTAATCTTAATGAACTAAAAGTATTAAATGCATCAATTAATACATACTGAAAGTCTCACTGCTCGACTCCACGTACGAAAAATATACTAATTTACTACTGTTTGTTTTATTACTTTTAACAATGATCAATTTTATTTGGATATAGTCTCCTTAGAAGCGGTTTTGGGTTTAAGTCTCGCCTAATGTGATTTGTGATATCATTTTATTTGGATATTTATTCAGTCTGTACTAATTTAATTATTAATTATTATGTGATTTATTTTTATAATATATTCAAATTATGATATGATGTATATCTAAATAAAAAAACAATTTGATACTATTTTTTAGATGTTGAGAAGAAATATCTATACAACTACTATATATAGATAACTGGATTCTTCCTCAATGGACTTAGCTCAATTGGTTAAGAGTTAGTAAATTTGAAAAATGAATTAAGGATTGAGTTCAAGTAGCTATAGTGTGAGAGTTTTTACCCTCTTTATAGTGACTCCTTAGACCATGTTTATCAACAACCACCTAAAAATCCAACCATCCAACCACTTTAATATTTTATTAATTTCTCTCTCCTACTTTTACTTTAATTTTCATTCAACCACACCACATCCATTTTTTATGGTTTATCAATGACCATCCGACCATCCAACCATTTAATTTTAAATTTATATTTTTATTATTTTTAATTATACATAATATAATTGACTGTACTTTAAATAAATTACATAAACTATTATTGTTGGAAAAATAATGAAAACACAAAACGATAAATTGATATAAAATAAAATAAAAACTTGGCAAAATACAAAATAAGCAAAGTAAGTCCCTAAGTTACAATAATCTAAATCTGAAGCGATAAGCGTTACATAATAAATATAAGAAAATTACGCAATCAATTTCGATCGCCGATTTTTGCCATATATGCTCGATCAAGTCGTAAAGAAGAAGCGGTGTGAGCTTCTATTGAGAAGTTGATTCCTAGTTTTCATATAGCACGATAGACTTGCAATCCTATTAGTAGAGTATATGAAATCATTATTTTATTCTCCATCTTCACTTCGGCTATTATTATGTCCAAGTCAATCTTCTATAAATTCTGTCGGATCATGATAGTTTAGATAAGTGCTTCTTTCATCTTCCACTATCATATTGTGCATGATAATGCAAGCCATCATTATTTTCCCCATAATATCACGATCCCAAATAAGACATGAACGCTTAATAAAGGCAAAACGAGCTTGTAAAACGCCAAATGCTCGCTCAACATCTTTTCGGGCATCCTCTTGATGTTGAGCAAACAATTGGTGCTTCCGAAGTTGTGGAACATGAATAGATTTGACAAATGCTGCCCATTGAGGATATATGCCATCAGTGAGATAATATCCCATATTTTTTTCATGGCCATTTACGACATAATTGACCTTTGGTGCTCGACCTTCCAAAATATCATCAAAAATAGGAGATTGATCAAGAACATTGATATCATTTTTCGAACCTGGTGTTCCAAAAAATGCATGCCAAATCCAAAGGTCTTGCGACGCAACTGCTTCCAGAATGATTGTTGGTGTACCGCTTCTTCTTGCATATTGTCCCGCCCATGAAGTAGGACAATTTTTCCATTCCCAATGCATGCAATCAATACTGCCCTACATGCCCGGAAAGCCGCGTCGTTCTCCGATCTGAAGTAGAGTTGCCATATCTTCTTCAGTGGGCTTCCTGAGGTACTCCGCACCGAAATTGGATATTACACCTTCAACAAATTTGATGACTGATTTACGAATGAGTTGTGCACTCATTCGTAAGTATTCGTCATGCATATCTGCTGAAGTTCCATATGCCAACACCGCATAGTGCGGTGCATTTTGAATCGTGACATACCTAGGCGACCGGTGACATCGGGTTGTTCTTTGAAAAAATTTATCGATGTGGCAACGAGCTTGTTCATTATACGTTCGAACAAAGGTTTTCGCATGCGATATCTTGTTCGAAAATATTCTGGAGGATAGATTGGCTCTTCAGCAAAGTACTGCTCGAACACACTTTCATGACCCTTCTCGCGTTTGCGATCAATATACCTCCGTGTAGCTCTAACAGTATTGTTGGTAGGTTGTAAAGTTAGAGTTGCTGCCTGAATGAAAACATTCTCGACTACATCGTCAAGAAGCCAATTTTGTGCGGCAATGCTTTCTTCTCATTCATCATCATTGAATGGATTATAAGCATCAAAACTAGAACTTGATGCCATTTTCTAAGGGATGGTGGTGGATACAAAGTTTGAGCAAGGAATTATGAATGAATATAGAAAGAAAAATCCTTAGGCTGAGATTTAAAAGTACGTTTGATAATTCATGTATTGATGTGTATATACACAAGTAGCTTGGCTCTTCGTGAATCAAAAGAGTCAATTGGCCCACATATTTTACACAGAGCTCTTGAATTATTTTTTCAGAATAACGTTATACAGTGCTCTTGAATTGACAACACATTTGTTAAAGGGCCATTATATGTTATACAGTGCTCTTCAATTATTTTGGCAGGAGCACGTTACATGTTAAAGGGCCCACGATAATTTGTCTATTATTTGCCAGAAGCACTAGCTATAGGCTCTTCAATTACTTTGGCAGGAGCACGTTACATGTTAAAGGGTCCACGATAATTTGTCTATTATTTGCCAGAAGTACTAGCTATAGGCTCTTCAATTACTTTGGGAGGAGCACGTTACATGTTAAAGGGCCCACGATAATTTGTCTATTATTTGCCAGAAGCACTAGCTATAGGCTCTTCAATTACTCGGCAGAGCACGTTATCTGATGTTGTTGAAATGACAACATATCAAATTTTGCCAGAGCACGTCATCAAATTTTGAAATGACAACACAATTGTTATTGAAAATATATTGAAATTACACAAACCACACAAATTTGAAATTACACAAACAACACTAATTGAAAGTACATAAATTGAAAGGTACTGGCTCACAACAATTTAAACACGCAAACACTCAAATTACAATAATAAAGTACGATCACATCCCATATAATTCTTGCATTAGCTTAAGCTTCAAAGCTTCTTCTGCAGGAGATAATTGGCCTTTAGCCAACAACGTGTTAAGCGTAAACGTTTTCAGCTTCTCTCTCTGCATATCAGTTTCAGTTTGACGCGTGATCCTCATTTGACAAAGTTCTTTAGTCCATTCATCTGGGATTAGAGAAGACTGTGATGCTGATGCTGCTTCTTTTCCTTTTCGTTTAGCTTTGGCTTTAGCTTTGTCTCTACCATTAGGACGACGAAGTCTCGAAGCCTCGCTTGCATTAGATTCTGGTGTGGAGTCGGTTGGAGGGTCTCCATCCTCATCGGTCCTTGATCTTTTTGAGCTGCCACGACTTTCTTCAAGACTATCTCCACCGTCTGCCTGGGAACGTGTATAACCAGTACTATCCAAATTCAATTCCCATTTGCGGTGGCGACTCATAACTCTTTCAAACACCTCAACGTGAGCAAACTTCGGTTTCCCATATAGCTCCTGTGCAACATCCTCAATGTTTTGCCTCGGTGACCGCTCGTTTTTTGATCATAGGCTTTCTTGTGAAGAAACCCACTTGCTTACATTTTATTGAGGCGTCGGAAGCGTTGCCTCAATGATTCGTGGACCTTGCATCACCAAGATCCGGGTTTTCCTTTCGCCTTCCTCGTACATATACAAGATACTTTTCCAAAATGAAGAACTATTTTGATTTTTACCAATAATTGGATTAGTACTTACCATACACAGCGAGACATTAGTGCTATATCTTCTTGATCATCCAACTTTTGCGGTGTTGGAAGAATTTGTGTGTGTGTTTTCTCAACATTTTCATGTGAGTCATCGAGATATTTTGAGGGTTTGGTGATTTTTGGAATTTGAGAATGAGGAGGATTTTGTGAGAATGAAGGGTTTGCATCATAATTGAACTCGAAAATTCTTGAGTTCGGAATATTTTCAAAGTGGGATGATAATCATAAGAAAAATCAAAATCTTGAGAATTGTAATGAGGTTAATACCTTGATCCATAGAAAATATAGAACAAGATAATAAGGATACAAGTTAAGAAAAAAAAGAAATTTTTAGATGTGTTAAAATATATCAAGACTGGTCTCTATTTATAGAGAATGAAAAAAATATAAATTTTGGTATATTTTTCATTTTCTTTATATATATTATACAAAAATTATTTCAATTTTATTCATATATACCATTCTAATTTAAACAACAAATATGATGAAGACAAGTGTCTCCACCCTATTGGTTGAAAAAGGAAGAGAGAGAGAGAGAGAGACCAAGTGTGGTCTATTTTTTCACCTGTTCGAACACCTTTCATTTTTCCCATTTCAATTTTTGTTTTTATTTAATGACATTTGGTCGACCAGGTTGGTCTCAAATGAGCCGATAAAGATGGTCTTATAGGTGCAAAAGTCCTCTTAGTTAATAATTATTAAGTTACCTTTATTTACCTTTCACATTATTATTATTATTATTGCTGTTGTTGTTGTTATTATTATTATTATTATTATTATTATTATTATTATTATTATTATTATTATTATTATTATTATTATTATTATTATTATTATTATTATGTATACGTGTGTGTGTGTGTGTGTGTGTTATTTTTTAAAAAAGGTAAAACAAGATGTTGCTAACTTGCCACCTTTTTCGTACTAGTATTTATGGTTATATACTTGAAACAAAGTCAGAAGAAATTTCCAATCCCTACATAATTTGTAAGAAAATTTTCCAACATCGCCTTAATTATTTATGCAAAATAGCTGCATCTTTCCATCATCAAAGCTCTTGGACTTTCTTGCTTTCCTATTTTATTTTATTTTTTTATTTTATATTCTGAAGATAACAACAGTAATTTAAATCGTTCAATTTTATTTCATTCTAATGAAGATTCTCTAACTTTTCCATAAAAAACAACTTGATCCTTGTCCCTTTATATACGGTTGATTATAACAAAAACATATATTTAAAAAAAAAATTATGGATCAATATATTTTACGTACAAAACTAATGCATTTTACTGTAAGATCTCAAGAAAGAGTTGTTAGATGTATTGGGAGGGATACATCTGACCGAAAATTTTGCAGTCTTCATTGCCTTAGTAAAAAATTGACTAAGTCATATTGCTAGCTAATTCTACTAAAGATGGATGTGAGGCTTGCTAATCGGATATCGGGTAATATTCGAGCCGACCTGTACCTCCTCGAATACCTGATTTGTTTAATTTTAAATAAATTTTATATATTATTAATTATTAAAAATAAAAAATTGTTAAACCTAATTACCTATTAGCCCTCAGTCTCTTGGACCTCACCTCTCTCCCTTTGCTTCTCTTACTTAGTTGTTCTCTCTCACTCACTCACTCTCTTGCTCAGTTGGATTTGCAGCTACAGGTGATGGCCCAGGAGAGATCCTCACGTCCAGGAGACAATCGACGACATCGATGATCCGCATGTCGACGGAGAGGCCTTCAACGTGGATGATGTTTTCGTAGCCTCTCTCGTCGAAATGGTAACACACGCCGACGTAGGAGCAAACTCTGACAAGGAAGTTGTATGTGCAGCTCTTCACAGCGATTGCATAATAGACTTCCAGAGAATTTCACCGGCATCGACCCACGCCGTCTCGTCTTCATGCTGATGTTGAAAGCTTTGGGATCGAACATGTCTAAGATGAAGAAATCCGAAAAGTTGGAGCAGTAGGAGAGGCCTTCATAGTTGAGGCCATTGCTGCGAGCTACTGCTTCAACAGTCAATTAAGCTAAGGTAAAGGAGAGAATTGAGATGAAAACGATTTTATGTCTTTAGATGTCAATCGGAAAGTTGGAGCAGTAGGAGAGGCCTTCATAGTTGAGGCCATCGCTACAAGCTACTGTTTCAACAGTCAATTAAGCTAAGGTAAATGAGAGAATTGAGATGAAAACGATTTTATGTCTTTAGATGTCAATCCCACTAAACTACACTTTTACCACTTGGCATGAAAAGAAGAGGCAAGTAGAGTCAGTGGTGAATTTTGATTTGTAGGCCATGAGATTCGGCGTAGACGATGCCAGCTTGAATGTGCAAAGCTTTTTCTTCTTGGGTATTTTGGGTACCCGAGTCGGGTATTAGGGTGTGACAAACCCAAGTTTTGTGCTCTTTTTCTGTGTCTTGTCTAGGTCTAGATCTAGTCTTTTGTGTCTTTCTTGTTGTGTTTTTGTGTCTGGGAGGACACACTGGTCTGCAGGGGCAAGGCAGAGCGGAAATGGGCAATACGGAGTGAAAACTTGCTTGGCGGACGAACTGAGATACGATTGCACCCCGAGGGCACAAGGAGCTTGGCTCACAGCCAGGGCTTCAAACCCCAGTAGTTGTTCCGTTACACGGCGTGACCTCTTTACAAACCGCACAAGTTACATCTCCGATAGGTTAGTTGATGGGCAAGCGTAAGTGAAGAAGGCAAGCAGAAACTGAGAGAAGATGAAGAAGGAAGAAGAAGGGCAAGAGAAGACAGAGAGAGAGGTGATGGGCAAGATACGCGGGATCGGGGTGAATCTCGCTAAATCCGGAAAGAAGACGCGCTAAGGCCAAATCCCATAAAATCCGGAGGAGATCATCTCAAATCCGTCTGGGCAAGGAAACAACGCTGATCAACAAGGAAACCCTAACGGATGGTCCAGCCCATGGGCCATAACCATCGCCGATCTCTCTCGGCCTATAAATATAGGATGAATACGCGACTTGTGCGTGTCATCAGTATCATCATCAGCATCATTGTTCACGCACTTTCAATTCTTTCAACATTATCACCATCACCACCACATACATTAAGTCCCTTTGGGCAAACACTTTTATTCGTTTTGCGTATGTTTATTGGCGGCACTTTGGGCTCGCCGTTTATTTCATTCAAGTAATAGTAAGTTGTTTTCTTTTCATGATGGTCTCAATTAACTGTTGCATGTTTGTTTATTTTATGTCTGGCTAAGTCTTTATTACGGTTTGGGCATAACTAAGTGAAGCATGATTAATATAACTCGAGAGGTCTAAGTAGGACATTACGATGCGCATGCGTGTGTTCCCAAGCACTAGGTCCGAGCAATATATAACTTAACCAAACTCGGTGTGTTAGTTACAAATAACATAGTGGGTAAGGGAGGGTTGCAAGTAATAATTGGATTAAGGTGTCGGTGTCCCGCACCCCAATTAGTACTGACGGTGTGGGCGAGTTGGAGTAGTCTAGCAGATGCCTTTGCCAATACCGGTCCATCTAGATCATAACGCTGCGTAGGCTTGCATGTACTGAGGTGTCCTCGTGCGTGGGCATTACAGGTTAGATAGTTTGCATAGGGTGTCCCTTGCACTTCTTTACACAGAAAGGATGGATTTGGAGGGGTACGTCGTGGGCGTGACGCGTGAAAACGGGTCACGACGTATGTCTCTTATTAGGTTGATGCATGTCATGTAGTGAAAACCTTTGCACCTATGACCGAGTGTTAATCGTCTTCACGAAGTTGTTGCCCAAGCCAGACTCGTCTTATTATTTGATATTCCCTTTGAGTTTGTTTCAGGTTACTTTAGTCTACCTATAGCGATCAAGATAATTACACCACTCTCATTCATTTTAAGTGACATCGTGACATCAGAGATTGCTATACCAACTCCTCGTGGGATCGACCCTATACTTATCGCTGGCTACGCCTGTGATGGGCAATAGGTTATAAATTTATTTTGAACGCTAAACGACAGCGTGTCAGGGTACTCGATTAACAAAATCGGGTTGGGATCAGGTATTCAAAATCCATCAAATCAGGGTCGGGTACCTGAATCGTACAGATTAGACACGCCTAAAGATAGAGACTATCAGTCAACGTGATCAATTACTGAAACTTAGCATGTGTGCAAAATATAATGGAACACAAAGATATGCTCGTTCGACAGACTCTAGGAGAAACATCGACAACACAAAACATAAGATCATATATAAGTGCGGTTGTCAATTTTGTATGAAGCATCGGATTGAGTCCGAGTTCAGTTGAGTATTGTGTTCAGAATAAGCAAAACAAAGCATGCACAACAAAACAGTAAACGACACAAGGAATTTACGTGGTTTAGAGAAACTCTTCTTACATCCACAAACCTGATAAACATGTGAATTCCAATTAGACTTTGAAGTTATTTGTTTTATACTTTCAAGAAGTGTCTTTAGATCCACGTGCTAGAAATAATTTGTCCATGTGTTATCAGGTCATGACCTATGGGTTTGAGCCTATTATACCTGATTTTTTAAGTGTGATTTACATGTCCTATGTGGTTTGCAGGCTATTGCATAGGTGGGGTTTACCCAGTACGTACCGTAGGTAGCGATTGTGGGTTCCCCATGATACAAAAAAGGGTTACTCGTGGCCATTTCTTTCAGCAACTACACATTGTTGTGTACTCACGACTTTATCCTAACTTCTATCCTTATCTTGGACTAGTCGGAACAATATTTTCCGACTTGGTTGAGTGTACCTTTACAAGGAATAACACTACTAAAGGGCAACACTCATCTAAGCTCTATTATAGATTTTATAAAGAAAAAATAGCTTAGCTACAAGGAGAGATTAGACCTAAGTAGTTTTACCATAGACGAAGTGGTGAAACCATTAGCTTCGAAAGAACAGAGTTATCTCCAAGTCTCGTCGAAGTTGGAACCGGAGTTGAAACACAAAGCTTCTAAACATCTGAAAGGTGCTTGTCAAAACATGCACACTCTCTCACACATTCCAACTGTGTAAGTCCTTGTATTTATCGAAGTTTGGCTTCAACCTAGCAATTGGAAAATAAGTCGTTTGAAATTCAAACTCTTCTGACAAAATATGACTATTGGACTTGTCGTTTTGTGCATTGTCACTTTCTGAGTCAGAAAATAACATAGATAAATTATTTGCGGGTCAGTCTTCTTCATCAACGTGTATCTTCGATCTTTAGTTGAATTCATGTTTGTCCTCTGCTGACTTTCGTCGACTTCTTCTGACTTCAATTTTCTTCAATATTTGATAACCTTATGTCAGTCTGATTCAGACTCATTGATTAATAGCGATCATCACGTTCTCTAATCCCATCAGACTTATTGAGTTCTTTCGCGATACTTAGCTCTTTTGATTTCATTCAAACTGATATCTTTAATTTATCTTCAGATATTATCTAGATTTTTCATTAAGCTCGTTGTCTGTCGTTTCTGACTTTGTTGACTCATTCTTGCTTCTTCAGTTTAAGGCGCGTCGTCTTATCAGTCAAGTAGCTAGGCTTCATCTGAGTTTGTTTCTCCATGAATGTCTTCACTTTAGTTCTTTCTCATACTAAACTTGTTTAAGTAAAACTTCACCTTCCTAATACTTGAGCTACCTATAGACAAAACATAAGTGACTATCATCGGGTGGATAAGACTTTGAATATTTTTTTAGTTGGTCTTGGAATCTAATCAAAATATTGTTTCAAACTCCAAATTTTTTATATTAAAAGTAAATGTGTTCATCATTATCGTAGTGCAATGACTTTATATTATCGTGAATTTCGCAATATTATAGTTAGTACGTAAATAAATTTCGATTTAAAAAGTATATAATTTACTTGAACTAAAGCACATCTTTTCAGTGATTAGTTTACTATGAACTGTACCTTCTGACATAGTTGAAGCGTTGAATTTCTAATCTAATAAATTACTATAATTCTAGATATTGAAATTGTTGTAAAGAATAAAAAAGAGAGTGTGAAAGGAGATTTAGCTATAGAGGAAAATGTGAGGAAGAAATAGAGAATGATGGATGGTTATCTTGAGGGATTCCACGTAATAATCAATTCCCCATAAAGGAAACTTGCCAAAGTAAAGAATATCCATAATTTTATGTAATATACAATATTTTATATTTATGTACACGTGACCCATCAACACGAATTCTTTCTTTCAAGACTCGAACTCCTTCTAAGAACCCAGCACCACTTCTTTTTTATTAGCCTATTCTTTCATATCTGGATCTGGTCGCCTATAAGTCTAGTTATCATAATTCAACAATCCTATTCTTATACTTATTGATTTAGTGATGGGGTACTTTTGCACATGTCGATTTGTACAAAATATTAATAAATTCACGATTTTTTATGAGAGAGAAAAAAAATGGTTGGTGGGGGCTTAAACCACCATTGGTTTGGCTCAGCTATTTCTATTTTCTTTTTAAAATTTTATATTATTTTATCAGTATTTATTTTTCTTGATCAAATTCATCCGAATCATCACACATAATTTGTTTAGTGCACTTTATCTCTCCGATATATATAGAGATTTATTTTTTCATTGATATTTGTTTAGCTAAAAGCAGGAATAATTTCGTTCCAAATATTAGTAAATATATTGATCAATATCATCCATTAGAAATATGATTAAGACTTCAAGCAGACTTGTCAGTCTTAATTTTATCAGATTCTTAGAAGATTTTAATTAATCATAATATTGAAATCGCTATCACAAAGACTGTTTTTCTTTTTCTTGTTTGTCATTTTCTTAATCATGGCATTCTCGAGAAAATTATAATCATTAATTTATTTTCAACAAATTTTACTTTTTCAATATATGTCCAAACTATTTTATCTATTATTACCAAAATATATTTGTACTATTTTTCAGGCTCCACAAATTAACGACTAAAGAAAAATTTGTTTTCATAACTTCATTCTTCCACTAAAAATATAAAGAAATGACGAGATTAAAATACACTTGAAATTCTCTATTTCTCATCATAATTTAAATTCTTTTACATTTTATTTTATATATATACACACACATACACACTATCCACATAATGTGAAAGAAAATACTTCGTTTTGTATAATACACTATCCATTACATATAATATGAAAAAACGGACTATCTAGTGAATCTCTTAATTGGGTCTAAAAGATTAGGGAAAATACACAATTCTAACCTAATTAATTGATTTTATGACAATTTTAGCCTAATAAATCAATAATACCTCAATCGAATCCATGAATTGATTTTGTAATAATTTTAGCATGTAATTGATTTTTTGCACCAAAAAGTACAGTCGGCATTGAAAAATGACATATAGAAACCACAAGTTAGAAACGTAGTTGGAAATAATTTACGGGCAATTTGTTATTTTCGATGCCAATTGTACTTTTCGATGCCAAAAATCACTTCGGCTAAAATTGCACAAAATCAACCCATTATGATTGATTAAGGAACTATTAATTGACTAGGCTAAAATTGTATATTTTCCAAAAGATTATCCTGATTTTGGGCTTTTGACTTTTACTGTAGACTGTTAGCTATACTAATTCCATCTTCTCCTCGAAATTCCTATGAATTCAAAATTAAAATAGTATGAATTTGAGTCTCAGTCCGTGTCATATTTCAATAGAGCTAACATCTATGATGAATCTAGCTATGTGAATGTCGAGATTTATATAAAGCAATAAAGAACACCCAGGCTTTTTACGTGGTTCGATCGTTAATGAGATCTCGCCCACGGAGGAATGATTCCTCAATACTTTTACTAGAGCTTTTCATAGAGTATTGGTTACAAGCCTTTGTATTGATGAAATTGCTAACCCTTCTAACATCGTTTTCCTTCTATTTATACGACTTCGACTTTGCCCTCAGGAAGGCGCGCCCGACCTCTCCATTGGTCGTGGTGTGACTCTTCTCTGGCGTGCTCTCCATTGGCGGGCCGGACCGTTCGTCTTACGTGCGCCACGTGGAGGGTGGCGCCTGACCTTGGTTCTGGGGCGCCCTCTCCATTGGCCGAGGGCAGCGGTTCTGGAGGCTAGGGCCTCAGGCAATGATTAGGGCTTGACTTGGGCTCGACCGCGTGGGCCTGCTATCAATGTTAGGCCCAGCTCGCTTGGGCCTGTTAGTGGGCCCATTCGGTTGGGCTATATCCCATCATAGCCCCCCCCGAATAGCCGAGGGACAGCGAGGCCGAGGTGGAGTGAAGACAGCGCTTCGCCGAGGTGAGGTGTGGCTTGGCTGAAGTTGTTTCTTGGATGTGAGGGTCTTCTGGTGCCGATCTGAGTTGGGTTGTTTATTGTCCGTCGCTTGGAGAAAGATGTGGCACCGAAGGAAGTCGAAGTCCGACCTGGATAACGCGCCTCTGCGTTGGTTATGCCGAGGTGCGGTCTGAAGTGGTATTACTCCTGTGGTGGCTGCCGGTGTTCGACCTGAGCGACCGCCCTTTTCGGGGATGCCGTGGTGTGTCTCGGGCCGCGCAGACTCTGCGGCCTGGTTAGCCGAGGTCCGATCTGGTTGTAGGCTTTCCCGTAAGGGCTGAACCCGGCTGACAGGGCGCCGAGGTCCGATGTGGATTTCCTTGACATTTGTGGGAAGGACGGGGTGCGACCTGAGGCGCCGCCATCTAGAGGACGCCGGGGTCCGTATGATGATTGCTAGGTCAGACTGGCGGCCCGTCCTATCCTGGCGTACGTCAGACGCGCCAGGCGGTAGTTGGGCACTCGAACGGCGTCTTGGCGTATGTAACGACATCCAATCACGTGTAGGCGCGTGTTGAATTTAAACGGCGATTTGCGCGCCCTAGTCTTATAAATAGGCGCAAAAGAGGCAACTGTTCACTTTCTTCTTCTTCGACACTTAAAAATTCCGAGAGAGAATTTCTGAGAGATTTTCTGAGCCCGATTTTCGCTGAAGTAGCCGTATACTCGCCTAAAAAGTAAGTATGTTTTCTTCATCTTCTTCTCGCTCTGAAAGTTCTCTTTCCGCGTCGGGTTCTGGGCGTGAGTTGCCCGGTGTAAGAGACTATATGTGCTACAACGGTTTGGGTAGGTCCGTAGGGTCGAGTCCTAGTATTTCGCCGTATCCTCTGTATGGGATGGCACGAAGGTGGGCGAGGTCGGATTGGACGTTGGAGGAACTTTTGAGGTTGTGAGGAGCACCGGATTCGGGAGGCGTGGTGGTGTCTGCCGATCCGGACGATAGGGCGATGGCCCTCCGGAGGGTTTGTTCTTGTCATGTAGGCGGTTTGAGGCAGTCTTAGGTACCCTCGTCCCCCATTTATCTTAGCCTTCAAGAGTATTTCCGGATCCCCATTTGTCAATTGACCCCGAATTGTTAGGTCGTTGGCGGGTGGGGCTCTCTTGTTATGGCATTCCGGAGAGCTGTCCTTCGAGGTATTGATGCGCTTTTTTAGCGTGAAGACCATAGGAGGGGTGTACTATCTGTCACCCCGGCTAAAATTTAAGGTAACCGTCCCCTCCAAGGTGTCCCATTGGCAGAATAGGTATTTCTTTCTGCGGGCTGAGGGGCAGCCGAGGTATGAGTGGGGTATCGGCACGCTAGTGGACCCGAAAATCAAGCCCTTGGGCCATATGGAGGAGTTGTTGAGCAGCCTTGGTGAGATCTCATCCATAAATTACACCGAGGACGATCTGAAGAAGGCCGGGCTGAGTGTTTTCGGGTCGGAAGCGTCGGGACCGGGGTCTGGACGGGGTGAGGGCATCCCCTTTTTCTTAGTCCTTATTTGTCTTATTTTACTGTGCTAATGTATCTTTCTCTTTTGACGCAGTGAGGTTGAGGGATGAGGTGGGCTCACCATCGCCGGGCAGGGAGCCGGCAAAGAAAAAGCAGAGGCGGGCTGGACCTAGTAGGGGCCCGAAGAAGGTGGACAGCATGGGCCAGCTGATGAGTGGGCCTGAGCCGGGGTCCAGCCCGGCCTCGGAGTCGCGGCCTCAGGGCCGCCTTGAGCACGTGGTACCGTCCCCAAGCTTGGTCGCATCCCTCCCCGAGGTACGTAGGCTTCTTCTTTTTTAGATTTGTTTGCTTCGCAATCGGTGACTGACTTGTGCATCTCCTTTTTCAGGGTGGGAGCTCGATGATGGGGGCCCTGCAGCGCGCTGCTGGGGAGCTGCAGGTCGCCGCCGGGCTTGCCGCTGAGAGCTCAGCCCGGCAAGAGGCGCTGAACGGAGCTTGCCGCTGGCGGAAGCCGAGACCGCCGCCGGCCGCGAGGGCGGGCGAGCCGCCGAGGCTTCGAGGCCGGGAGGGCTGCTGCTGAAGCCCCGAAGAGGCACTGGCACCTGGAGGCCGCCCGGGAGGTCGAGGAGTCAAGGAGGAGCTGGCCGGGAAGAAGGAACTCGCCGACGAGAGGTGCAGTGGCCGACCGAGGGACCGTTGTTGAGGGCCTTGCCACCGGCTCATCGAGTCGGAGAGCTTCGGTTTTATTGCCGATCTCGCCACCGTCTTTGGCCGAAGGTGGTGTCGGATCACTGGGAAGGCGGCCGCCATGCCCGATTTTGACAGGTCGAGCATGGGTGGACCGAGGTCGACCCGAGAGATGGACAAAGCTTACGCCCGGGTGATCTACGGGGCTGACTCCTTCCCAGTGCTGGAGGCTCTGGCATCCAGCTCTACCCTACTGACTGCTGAGGTCGTCGCCCAGTGTAAGGTGGACGAGGATCGCGAGCCTGGGAGCTCCTTCGAGGTCATTTGAGGCGAGGAGGAGGAGGAGGCGGAGCGAGGAGGAGGCGGGGTCGGAGGTCCCGGCCGGAGGTGGGCAGCCGCAGGAGCATCAGGAGGTCGTCGAGACCAGCCATAGGCCTGAGGTCAGTGGACCTGATGTAATAGCGTGAATCGCCAGGTCGATGGGACCCAGGCCTTGTAAAATTTTCCTTTTTTTTTTTTGAGTAATAAACGCAATATTTTGAAGATTTGTGTTGTCTCGTTTACTTTCAGTACTCTACACCTAAATGGATCGGACTTGACCATGACTTGTTGACAAAGTTAAAAGAGGTCCGAGGTGCCTTGGCTGAGAAGGAAGAAGAGGTGCTTTCCTGGAGGAGCCGGTGTGCCGACCTGACCCAAGTTTTGGCCACAATGGAAGTCACTCGGCGTCACCGATCGAAGAAGAAGTTGGACGAGGCTGATCGGAAGTGGCCCGCCTCCGGCCGAGAACGAGGCTGAAGTTGAAGGTCGCGCAGGCGGAGTCGAGGCGGACATTTCCGACGCTATCCGAGGACGTTTGATGCGGCACGAACAACTTGAATTGACTACGGGCTCGCTTGGTTGTCGGAGGAGCATGCAGAGTACGAGAGGGCAGTCCGCTTGTTGGTGGGACTACCATATCCGGCCGACGACCGAGTCGAGAGCTTGGCGGAGGCATGGTGTGAGGATGAGGAAGGGCCCAACAGAAGAAGTTCAAAGCTTCGTCAACTCCGTGGTGAAGTTTATGGAGATGTATGACATCGTCCGAAAACGTCGCATGCCCCGGCGAGGCGGCGAGGCAACAGCGGGCTCTGCCGACCCGATCATAGAAGAACCAGCAGAGGAGGGCGGCTACTCCGATCATGCCGAAGTGCTGAGGTTGATGGGTCGGCAGGGGGCGGATCATCCGGGATCCTCTGGGAGCGGGCGGCGACCGAGGACCTCAGGTCGGCGGGGGAGAGCTTCGGGCAGGGGGCGAGGTCGCACACACGGCCCGGTGTCCGGTCAGGGGGGTCGGGGTGTGACTCTCGGGCGCCCCCGCCGGGATGCCCGTCTGCGCGCCGCCACTTTGAGTGTCCACGAGCGGGTGAAGATGACTCTGGAGTCGATGCTTCCGTTCGGGCTGCCTCCGAGCCCGCGCCGAGTGCTTGAGTGCTCGAGTTCGTTCCAGGCATACATCGTCGGCCTGGAGATTTTGTAGAGAATTGGTGCAGCTTCAGCAGGTCCTGGCGAGGCGGAGCCCGGAAGCCCGAATGAGGCTATGTATAGTATAGGACCTTGTATGTAGATATAAATGTATTTAGACTCGTTTCGAAGTGTATATTTTCCCCCTTGAGAGGTACAAACATAACTTAGGACTTCGTTTTGGTCGTAAATGTATTTATACTGTATACATAGGTGTGTATTTTCCCAAATAAAGGGGTATAAACGAGCTCTGAAGCCCGGTTGTCTTGTATATGGCTTGGTACTTTGTTTGTAGTCGTTAATGCATTTAGACTTTGTACCGGAGTGCATATCTTCCCAAATAAAGGGGTATGAGATGGCGAGATCGGTCTGGATGTCGCTTGCATGTAGACGTCCAACTTAATGGGTAATCTGTATGCTTTGCGTGTAGACGTCCAACTTAATGGGTAATCTGTACGCTTTGCGTGTAGACGTCCAACTTAATGGGTAATCTGTACGCTTACCCTACTTTGTGGGATTTTCATCTTCGTAAGGGCGTCCCCTTGTGAAGGTTTAGATGTGGTATATCCGAATGGATGTTCACATAGATGTAAGACGTAACGAAGTGAAATACTTATTAGAAAAACAAACGTTTTATTAAACAAGTAAACAGCATCGCACATCAGTCAAAACAATAGGAGGGCTAACATGTCGCCGATCTAAAATCAAAGCTATGTAAAATACCTCCTTAGATGAGTTATGTGCCAGGTTCGGGGAATAAGTGCCCCGGACAGGTGGGTGAGCTTGTAGGCCCCTTTGCCGAGGTCCTCGTGAACGCGGTAGGGTCCTTCCCATGTCGGATCAAGCTTGTTAAGACGCCGGCTCGGCTTGCTTCATTATTCCGTGGGACGAGGTCGCCTACTCGAGCGTGGAGGCCTTTACTCTCTTGTTGTAGTAGCGTGCGACTGGCTCTTGTGCTTGGCCGTTTATGAAGCGCGAGCTCGCCTCCTCGAGGCGTCAAGGTTGGCCCGCAAGTCTTCCTCGCTCCCGGCCCGGTCGAGTGGAGAGTGCGAGGGCTTGGCGCGCCGATCTCGGCCGTATGACGGCCTCCGTGCCGTGACTGGGCTAAAGGGTTTCCGTCTGGCCGTCGAGGTGTGGTCTGTAAGACCGGAGGACTTGAGGAGATTTTCAGCCCGATCGCCTTTAGCTCGATCCGACCTCTTCTTTAATCCTTGTATGATCGTGCGGTTCGTCACCTCGGTCGACCATTTGCTTGCGGGTGTGCGACCGAGGTGAAGCGTTGATCGATCTGAAGCTCTTCGCACCACCTGAAGTTTTTGTCGACGAATGGGTGCCGTTGTCCGAGACCGGGATGTGCGGTATGCCAAGCGGCGGACTATATTTTCCACACAAAGGTTTGAATCTTACGCTCGTGAGGCTCGAAAGTGGCTCGGCCTCGACCCATTTTGTGAAGTAGTCATGGCTACGACTAAATATCGGCCGACACGGTGCTCGGTCGAATGGGCCAACGATGTCGATCCCCACCGCATGAAGGGCCACGGACTGCGGCCGCTCGGATCGATCGGCGGCTTTTGTTGTGGATGGAGTGGATCGGCACTTTGGGCACTTCTCGACGAGCTCGGCCGAATCTTGCGGTGGGCAAGAGTATCCCGACCTCGCGTCTTCTTTGAAAGTGCTCGCGACCCGATGTGGCTTCCACAGACCCCGGTGAATTTCGTTGAGCACATAGTCGGCTTCTTCGGCCCGAGGCATCTCGGGAGGGTTGAAGGTAAGACTTCGACAGAGAGCGCCTCACGCATGAGATATACGGGATTTGCCATCATCTTTTGGCTTCGAGCCGATCGAAGGTAGTCGCCGTGTTCCGTGTAGGCCTTCGGGGAGACATCCAATTCGGCTCTATCTCGGTGATGATGCCGACGTGGGACTCCGCTTATGCTTCGAACGGATCTTCTCCCCCTGGTGGACTTGTTGACGACGCAGCTAGCTTGTCGAGGACGTCGGCCACTGTTTTCCCTCGGGGATTCGTGGATCTTGAAGTACTGAACGAGGTCAACATCTCCTTCGCTTCTCGAGGTATTGTTTCATTCGGTCCTCCTGGCCTCGTGTCGCTTAACACCGTTCACGACGACCGAATCGCCAAGATTTGGATCTCATCCACCCTTAGCTCCTTAGCGATGCAGAGTCCGGAGATTAGGGCCTCATACTCCACCTCGTTGTTGGTGGTCGGGAAGGTAAACCGGGTGCGTGGGTGACTTCCCGCTATCCGGGCCGAGGAAGAATGCCCCGCCACGCCTGTTTTGCACGAGGCTCCGCCCACGCACATCCGCCGCAACCATCCGGTGGGTGAGGTCCGGTTCCTCCGCAAGGGGTGGGATGACCGAGGTGGAGGCGTTGAAGGAGCTAATCTTAGCGGTCGACCGAGCTCGATAAACTTGGCTTCTACCAGAAATCGCGAGGCTTGCCCTTTTATGGCGATGCAGGGGAGTCACGAGATATCGTGCTCGCCAAGCCTCGAGCCCACTGGCTATTCGTCCGGATGACTCAGTTTTGACAAGACTTGCCTCGGGGTAGGTCGGTCGATGCACAGATGGAGTGAGCTTTGAAAGTAGGGTCGGAGCCGTCGCTTAGCATTCACGATGCAGTTACCTTTTCAGCGCCGGGCGTACCTTGTCTCCGGTCCTTTGAGTGCTCGGTGATGAAGTAGATAGGAAGTTGTCGTCCGACCTCGTCCCGCACCAAGATCAGACCGATTGCCTCGTCCGAGGCTGCCAAGTCTAAGGAGGAGTTCGCCTCTTTGGGGAGGCGGTCGAGGTGGTCGGTCGGTACTCCGGTGTGGAAGGCGAGGTGGTGCTCTTCCCGCCACGCCAAGTCCGGGGCCTCCTCAAGATTTTAAAGAAGGGCCGCTTCCGCCCGGGAGAGGAACCTCACCGAGGCGGCGGGCACCGATAAGTTTGTGGACCTCGCGAATGGTTTTGGCACTAGCATGTCGAGCAACCGTCTTTACCTTGGTGGGGTTCGCCTTCAGCTTCTTGGGAAACCCAACACCCCAAGAATTTCCCGTTTTACCATGAAAGTGCATTTTGGGGTTAAGTTTGAGGTTGGCCGACACGAGGAGTTGGAGGATGGTGCGAGGTCGTCGGGCGCAGCTCTCCGTTTCGACTTTTGACTACTATGTCGTCGACGTGACCTCGACGATCTCCCGATGTGGTCTTTGAATGTTGCATCCACCATCCTACAGTAAGTGGCCCTGCGTTCTTGAGTAGAAGGGCATCTTTTGATACGCAAAGACGCCAAGTCGGTGATGAATGCGTCTTTGGTGCATCCTCCGGGCTCATCGAGATTTGGTGGTACCCTCAGATAGATCCGAAGTCGAACATCTCGTGGCCCACCAAAGCCTCCACCTTCTTGTCAATATCGGGAGGGGTAGCAATCTTTTGGGCGGTCTTGTTGAGGTCGGTATAATCGACGACACGCGCCATCCTCCGCCAAGCTTAGGACCACGATCGGATTAGCCATCCAGTCGGATATTTGACATCGAACAAGATCTTCGCCTTGAAGTTGAGTCACCTCGTCCCTAACGACCTGGCTGCGCTCCGCCGCGAATATCCTTTTCTTCTGCCGGACTCGCTTGGTGGTCGGGTCGATGTTGAGGCGGTGAGTTATGAGCTCGGGTGACACCCCGGTCATATCGAGCGGGGACCAAGCAAACACGTCCCTATATTCTTTCAGAAGTCGTATGACGTGCCGCCGGACGTCCGCCGGGCCCTGGGTGCCGACCTGGATGACCCTCGAGGGATCGTCGTCGTATAGTTGGAGGTCCTCGGTCAGGTCATCCCGGGGTGTCGGCCTCCGGGGGCTCGGTAATTGCTATGCCCGGGCGAGGCCAGATCTTGAGTTGAGCCGTAGGCATTCTTTTGCGCCGTTTGGTCCCGGATCTTGAGCACTCCCACGGGGTGGGAATCTCGACGGTGGTGGTAGACCGAACAGACGGCCTTGGTGGCGTCTGACCAATCTCTCCCGAGGATAATGTTATGCGGAGATGGAGCCGGACTAGAAGAATCGGATGGCCCTGGTTACCGACCTGGGAGCCCGCCCTACGGTGACCGGAAGGGTAATGACCCCCTCGGGCTGGACTGCTTCTTGAGTGAAGCTCCGTAGCTGGGAGGGCGCGGGAAGCACCTGAATGCCTCCGACCTCAAGCTTATCCAGACAGCTCTGGAAGATGATGCTGACGGAGGCTCCAATGTCGATATAGACCCGGTGGACGTTTTTGTTGCCCACCGCAGCCTGTATGGTGATGGCGTCCCGTGCGGCATGATCTTGGGCACGGGTCCTCCTCGAGAACGTTATGTTCTCACCATCCCGAGTCGCTGTTCTTTGGCTCTTCGGGCGGCCTCCGGCATCGTTCTTCGAGGACGACCTCGTCGGAGGCGCCCATCGGTGACAACATAGACTGCTCCATAGCGTTGGGACCTTCGCCCTCGCCGTCTTGGGTGGGTCGCCGCTGGGTCGGCCCGCAGTTGTTGCCGCCCATTCCTTCGCTTCACATTCTTGGACCAGCTCGTCCGAGGTATTTTTGAGGCCCCACCTTTAACGAGCTCGTCGATCCGTGAGCCTGTGTTTCTGCAGTCCTCGGTATCATGACCATACCCTTGGTGATAGTCGCAATACTGCCTCGTGGACCTCTTCGATCCCCTTTCATAGGCGGGGCTTGGGAAGAGCTCGCGTGGAGCTCGAATATTTCCGCCTGATTTGAGCAGGGAGGCGCTCTGCCGGCGGGGTGGGCCGAGGTCCGAGCCTAGACTCCGTGCCCTCTCTTGATTCGGTCGGTATTTCCTGCGATCTGCGCCCGAGTTCGGTCGTCCGCTTTTTCTCTCGGACCGCCGTCCCGATTTCTTCTTCCGATCCGACTCGTCTCCTCGACAGTTGTCCACCGGGTTCCAAAGCTTACTCGCCGTCTTTGGTTTCTCCCCTGGTGATTTCTTTGTTCGGCTACCGGTCGGATCCCATTTTAACAGCGTTGATGATGTAGAGATCGTTCTTTGTCACGCCAATTTTGAGCGACTCTTTGATGAACCTCGAGGCTAAGTTTGACATCGCCTCGCCCCCGCCTGGCGGATTGTGAGTAGGTCGGAGGAAGGGCTGGGCGGCATCTTCCGATAAGCGCCACTGAATCGATCCATGAGGTCCGGAAGCGCAGTATGTCGCTTACGGCGGGCGAGGTGAACCAACGCCGTGCGTTGGAGATCAAGACTCGGGAAGATTTTGCACATGTGAAAATCTTCCATTCCTCGATTCGCCATGTTGGTGGTGTGGCGAAAAGGAAGTCGGAGGGTCTCCGAGGCCATCGTGAGTCGCTATGTTGGGTGCCGTGCATCACGGGGCGGGGGCGTGTCTAGAATCTCCACGGAGAAAGGGAGATGATTCTCCGCATCGGCCGAACCGGGAGATCGTTGCCATCTCTTTACGGAGGGTGGGGATCGATAGACGCCTATCGCCCCTCCAGGGAGTTCGACCGCCTTTCTTCCCTTCGCTCTCGACTCCGGTCGGCATGACGAGGTGGGAGAGGCTGCTTGAATGGCGAGGCGGCTGGCGGTGGCGGCTCGCCGCGGTGGCGGCTCCGCGAACGAGGTCGGCGGCGGCGGCCGCGGTGAGCGGCTCTGCGCGTCGGGCGCGATGCGCTTCTCGGCTATCACGCCGAGGCGAGCGCCCGATCGAGACGGGACGGCCTCGGGAGGCCGTGGTGTACCCATCAAGGGCCCTAGAGGACCCGCCTTTGGTCCTCCGTTGAGAAGCTTTGAATCGCCAAGATCGGGCGTGGAGGAACTCGCTCACAGCCGGCCGAGGACCTCGTGGGACGAATGAGTTGTTTGCTCTTCCTCGTTGAGGTCGACATCTTCCCCACGTTGGGGAGGCGGTCCCGAGGTGTATGGAAACGTTTTCCATGTCGCCTTCGTGAGTGCGGGCGCGTGGCGTCCGCGATCTCCTTTCGATGACGGTGACCACCGGTCGCCTCGGCCCGGTTGTTGCCAGCGTGGGCGGCGGTTGTGCGTGTTCTTGCCATTTAGTTGTAGAGGGAAACGAAGCTTTCTTGTTCAGCGGTTCCCACAGACGGCGCCAATGATGAATCTAGCTATGTGAATGTGCGAGATTTATATAAAGCAATAAAGAACACCTGTGCTTTTACGTGGTTCGATCGTTAATGAGATCTCGTCCACGGAGGAATGATTCCTCAATACTTTACTAGAGCTTTTCGCATAAAGAGTATTGGTTACGTGCCTCAGATTCATGAAATTGCTAACCCTTCTAACATCGCTTTTCCTTCTATTTATCTGACTCGACTTTGCCCTCAAGGCGCCCGACCTCTCCATTGGTCGTGGTGTGACTCTTCTCTGGCGTGTTTCCATTGGTAGAGCCGGACCGTTTGTTCTTCGTGCGCCACATGGAGGTGGCGCGACCTGGTTCCAGGCGTCCCTCCATTGGCCGAGGCATGGGTTCGGAGGTGAGGCGCCGAGGCGATGAATGACAGACTTGGGGGTTCCAAATATTAGTAAATATATTGATCAATATCATCCATTAGAAATATGATTAAGACTTCAAGCAGACTTGTCAGTCTTAATTTTATCAGATTCTTAGAAGATTTTAATTAATCATAATATTGAAATCGCTATCACAAAGACTGTTTTTCTTTTTCTTGTTTGTCATTTTCTTAATCATGGCATTCTCGACGGACTATCTAGTGAATCTCTTAATTGGGTCTAAAAGATTAGGAAAATACACAATTCTAACCTAATTAATTGATTTTGTGACAATTTTAGCCTAATAAATCAATAATACCTCAATTGAATCCATGAATTGATTTTGTGATAATTTTAGCATGTAATTGATTTTTTGCACCAAAAAGTACAGTCGGCATTGAAAAATGACATATAGAAACCACAAGTTAGAAACGTAGTTGGAAATAATTTACGAGCTATTTGTTATTTTCGATGACAATTGTACTTTTCGATGCCAAAAATCACTTCGGCTAAAATTGCACAAAATCAACCCATTATGATTGATTAAGGAACTATTAGGCTAAAATTGTATATTTTTCCAAAAGATTATCCTGATTTTGGGCTTTTGACTTTTACTGTAGACTGTTAGCTATACTAATTCCATCTTCTCCTCGAAATTCCTATGAATTCAAAATTAAAATAGTATGAATTTGAGTCTCAGTCCGTGTCATATTTCAATAGGGCTAACATCTATATAAATCAAAATATTGAGTTTTATTATATAATTAGTTTATGTTTTCTGTAAATCGAAATATGATAGATCTTGAGTTACATTTGAAATTAAAACAATTTAATACGGAATTAGAAAGTGTTATTTTTATTTTATTTTCTACTTTATTTTTTTGGTTGATAGAGACTAGATCAACACTTTTTTTTTACAATTATTCGAAACTCATTACCAGAAAAAAAAAATTTATGGCTCTTAAACTAAAGATTATTCTAATTGTACGTAATTAGTCAATAATTGATACGATTTGAATAGGTTTAATTATTTAAAAAGTTGTACTTGTGAAGCTGTCCTGTCAAGATGCGTCTTTGACCCAACCGCAGACTGTCACGTCGGGCGTGTTAAATTTACTTTCTTTTTTTAGTTTTTTTTACCTCCAAAAGCATGCGTATTTGGATAATTATTTATAAGGTATATTATAATTTAAATTCTAAAGTATTAAATTTTTAATGACTGAATTATTAATACTTATATTAGATACACGAGCTATCACAGCAAAAATATTTCGAAGATCGATATAATTTATTTAAAATCCATACTTCTACGAGCCACTTTGCTTTCTAACATTGAAAATGTCATGTTGGACATTCTTGTTAGTTTTGCTATAATTCATAAATTAATTGTAATATCTGTAGTCAAATATGTTTTTGTAAAAGATTAACGATTTAATTTGGATTTAATGCGTAATTTATCCATTTTTCAGTGTGTATATACGACCATAAAATACAAAAGACTAGTGGCTGCATGGTGTATGTACATACATCGTGATCAAACGCGAAATTCTAAGCATACATGAACCTTCAATTTTTAAGTCATATGAAATTCTTTTTATTGATCATGTTATAATCTGTATCTAGTTTATATTGGCTGAAATATTGACTTCCTATCATATATAGGCAAATTCATGTCAAGCATAATTTCGTCTTGTGAATATTACCAAACTCTGTATTTTTGTAAAACTGATAATTGATTTAGTATATAAAAATAGTAAAAAAAATCTCAAACATGTGAGATTAAATTCAAAAATAATCACATAAACATCCAAAAAATATATATTATATATAGAGAGATGTTCAAATAAGAATCATTTTTAACGTGAGAACTTATAAGAACCACGAAAATTCGTTATGAACAAAATGAATTTTCTATGTTAAACTTAATGCATTCACTGAGAAAGTTACTCATGAATACAAAATTTGAAACTTTCACCCAAGTTCGAATACCATGAGAGGTGAAAGTTATATTTTTTTGGATTCAATAACTTTCTCAGTGGATACATCAACTTTCAAAATAAATTCATCAATTTTTATTTCTCACGATAAATATGGTTCACGTTAACCCTCCTCTATATAAAGTATATCATCCTTAAAAAGAACTAACCAATCGTGAAATTTCCAAAGTCAAGAAAGGGACATATGAAGACTAATTAGGAAGTGTACACACTTTCTTGTATAAAAGCATAAAACAAAAGCAAAAGAATTGATGATTGGAAGAGGAGAAGAAAAAGAGAGGGGGTGGGGTGGGGAGGGGGGTCATAAGCGTCACATTGATCACCGATAATATTATCATTCTATCAATGAAGCCATGTCATGGGGCATGTCTTATCTCTTGTAATTAAATTCAATTGTCTGGCTTAATTAATTGTCACAAATAATTATACAAAAATAGGAAAGAGATTTATTCAAAGCAGACTCACCTTAATCCTCCCTTCCACCCCAATATTCTTTGGAGTGGAGTGGCTGCACGAATGAACTTTCGAGGAACACATCGTATTAAAGTAATTAGAAGTAGCTCTACTTTTTGTGAAAATTATTATTCTAAGTATGAACTAGTTTACAACCATTTTTTTTAAAGCAGAAAACTGTGTGAAGTTATGAGCGTTGTTGGCGCAGCTAAATATGAAAAAAAGAACAGCTATCAAAAGCAAAACGACATTATTATTGTCTCATCTAAATAATAATATTAATTAGTTGTTTTTTCTTTTGCATCGTGAAAACTTTTACATTTTTTCAACTATGCGCGTAGCCATGTTGCTACCTCTTAATTTACAAAAAATATAGATAATTCACACACAATTAATTTGTTCTCTCACTCCAAAAAAAGTTCGAGTTTCAAACACTTACTATAAATATTCTAAATTGATAGTTTCAAAATTTGTATAAATTATAAATATTTATCGCTTATTTCCATTTTTTGACTTGAAACAACGTATGAAAACCATCTCAGTATCAGATTTACTACTGTAATAATTAATACTTATCATTTGATAAACATTTACTAGTAGATTTGTATCAGCAGGTTTGGCTATCGTAGTTTTGCCTTCGTGTGCCAGTTTTGGAGGCAGCCTTAATTTTCTTTCCTTGTTTCTTCCTATTTGTCTTTTTGGATTTTATGATATACTTTTAGTTCGGATATCACTAACAGAATTTAATGTATTAACACAAAAACTTATGTACATCCGTCCGTATCGTGGACGAACAAAAATATCATTTATTGTTAAAAAATATAATTTACATTAAAGAAAAGTATTATTTATTTTTTACCCTATAATTTAGAAAGTATCACATTTATATTAAAATATTGATAGTTCATACACAATTAATTTCCTATAGTTTATTATGTCTTTAAAGACAATCATGCATGCTTTAAAAGACTTTTCAAACACGGGATTTTAATTTTGGACAAAAGTTTTATTATCGACATGTAATGATAATTTTTTAGGTGCTTCTCATTAATTTATTATGTTGCGAAAAACACACACCACAATCACGACAGAAAATAAAGAACACAAGAATTGTTTATCCAGTTCGTCTTGCGACTACGTCTGGGGGCGATGTCAAGCCAGATATTTCACTATATGTTTTGGATACAGATTATATGGAGAAACGACTATTAAATAGACAATAACCAAAGCCTAATCCTAAGTCTATTAGGGTTCCGTATGGGAAAAAAAAATAAGCCCAAAAATTTGGATCACCGAATATACAGTCCATTTATGCTCCATACTCCAATATATTATAGTACTAGCTAACATAACTGTCCTCATCCAAAAATTTCGCAGATCACATCAGATAATATATTATTGAAAATAAAGTAATTTGAGTCTGAGTTACTCAAAAGACCTTGACCATTTTTTCCATATAGTTCTTTTATTTTATTATGTAGATTTTTGGTCATTAAGAAACAGACTGGAAGCTCACTCGTATAAAGAATAAGTGAAAGTAGACTAGTGATAAATATTTCTTGTTCCGCTAGTTGATTTCCAAAGGATACGAAATGTGGCGAGGGTTTTAAAATCGCACACAGACTACTTAGCTCTGTTAATTAGATCTTTTCACAATTTGATGATCGAAAAATCTATAATTTTTTTTTTCTGCAACACATAGTTACTTGTATTCAACTTGGTTTAGGTCTGTAAAATTCTAAGTCAGAAGGAAGATCTATGTAGTAGATATGAAAATCTATCTGATAATCCACTAAATCTGGACTAGTAAGTTGATTTACATTGTCCAAACCCTAATTTTGTGACATGTGGAATAGAAAGAGATAGTTTAGAGAGGGGACCAAAAGCCAAGTCATATAATATTGATATCATGTCATATTTTGCTAGTGATAATGAAAAGGATGGAGTAAATGTAGATGTTTTTTGTCATAATCATAGTCAAAAGGGAACAATGATACTGTTTGATTGGTTCCTTACATTTACAGCAGGATGCATGATGTCCTTGCTGACGTGTGACTGAGATTTGAGTTATAGATTTCTTTTCAAGACCTAAAATGTTGCTAGGGTGATTGAGCTAAGTTCGTCTTAAGTTTCTACATTCTAAATTGCATGGTTCGCAAAATGACTTTGACTTATTTATGCTCCTAATTACGCATACTGTCGTCAACACAAAATAACTAGTATCAAGCTTAAGCTCAAACTTGACTATAAACCCCGAGCTCTTTAACTCCATCGGGCTTTTAGATGTTCGAACTCCATGTCAAACAACTAATTCAACCTCACAACGACTTGATAGGTTTAGTAAGTTGTAAATTAAGCTTGACCTATCAGTAAGTCCAATTAACGTCTTGCTCAACTATATTTAACTAGGTTGTGAGCCAATCGAATCAAGTATTATCAAGCTCGAGTTTCAATTAGAATTCATCGTTTTGACGAATCGATTTGCTTCAACTTGTAATTAATAAGACTAGTGTTTAGCATGTTTTTGTGCTTATTTTCCTATTTTTTGGGTGTGTTGTTTGCACGTTTATTTAGCTTAGTTCATATATATTTATCAAGAAACAAGTAAATCGGGAATTATTTGTGCTTGCAGGTATCCTGGACGAAAAAGCAAAATTTTGGGTTGAGAACGTACGAAATCGCACGCGACGCACACCCGATTGAGCACGCACCCGCGCATGAGGGCTCCCCTGCACACCAACATCAGCGCCAGTAGGCAATACCCTTCCGTGTCCACACAGAGTTTTGCCCTGCCCTGCCCAGCCCTGCCCTCGCACGTCGTGTGAGGTCCCCGTAGCACCGCTTGGCACGCTTCCATTCCGCTTCGCCAGCTCCCTCGCACACCTCACCCTATGAACGTTGCGCACTCCGCACCCTAGCGCCCCGCGTCGCTTGCCAAGCCCCGCGCCCACCAATGCTTCTCGCACGCCCCCCAACTACCTCGTTCACTAGCCCCACGCTCGCGTCCCTCCCATTCTCGCGTCGTGCATACCCACTGACCGTTGGTATGTCTCTCACTTCCATGCCCAGAAAATCGAGTCCGCGCTCGTGCCCGCCGAGGTTGTGCACTTCCGACCCAGTACGGAGAGTCCACGGTCGCGGACTTTGACGGATTCAGCCCACTTTGGAATATTTCATGCGTATTTTTGATTATGAAAGGGGGAAGCAGCAGTCGCACACGGAGGGTCTCCATATTATTAGTTTTTTTTCTTTTCGCTTATTTTTGTTTTCTTTTCTCTTATTTTTTGTTTTCTTTTCCTAAATTCTTATACTTGGATTATCAATTTTGGACGACGAATTCATCAAGGATTGGTTGTAAGCAATTCTTGAAAATTTAAGTCTATGTATTTTGTAGGAGTTGTTTATTTCTATGAGAATGAATTATTGATTTGGAATGAATTATCAGTTGGATTGATTCGTCGTTCTTGATATTTGGATTTACGTGTTGATGATAAGTATAGACTACACCGTGTGAATTGATTATTACGTGATTATAATAGACGGACTCGAAAGAATAGTTTGCTAATAATTAAGTGCTTGCGATTAACAATTGATAAATACGAGAGCGGGTTGTCGATTGTGAGTTTGGTGATATATATATATATATATATATATATGCGAGAGCAAGTTTATTGTCACGTAATTAATTAGCGTTGTTTGGTTTATGTTGTCGATTGCATGTGTGTCTGGTTGTTCTTTCGTGATTGGTGATGAGTGAAGTCGAGAGACGAGCTAGTCGTTGATCGCTTGTCTAGCGTAGATGAGGTCGAGAGACAAGTCCACATGGGATAGGAGATGGGATCGAGAGATGAGTCTGTGCTGAGCATTTGAGACCACAATGCTTAAATCGAAACCATAGAGTATGAGGTTAGTCTGCTCAAGTAATTCAACCCTTCATAAAAGCAAGAGGGAGTGAAGTACGCGTTAGGTGAGAGGATTGCTTGGGTAGATGACTGCACATGTGAGTCGGTTATTGGCTAGTCGATCGCGAGGATAGAGATTGGGATCATAGAACCCCATCTCCACTTCCGTATATCTGCCAGTTCCATTTGTTGTCCAAGTACACGTTTTCCTTTTCCGTTTAGTCATGTTCTGGTCCTTCCGTGACAACTCGTTTTTGGATTATAATGTTTAAGACATTTCTTTTATGTTCTTGTGTGTGACACATAATCGTAGTCCTGCTAAGCCTTCCTTAAGAGTAAGACTGAATCGACCTTACCGTTCTGCATGGACCTAATACGAGTGTAAGTGACTTAGAGAACAACTAGGTCGGAACACTTAGGCTCAAATTCAAACTCATCCCCACTGTAAGTTACATAGTTTGATAACAAAATAACCGAATCAAAATACCTAACTAAGTATTTCTTATTATATCTCACATGCACATGTAGGCTCTATCAAATCTTATAGACCAAGCCTGTCATGGGGGAAGAGATAACCTCCACCAATAAATCTAATCAAAGATTCGCTTATGAAAATTGGGATGTTTGAAGGTAAATAGATTATGCTAAGGTCAAGATTTCACTCCTTACAACATCGAATTTACTAAATTCTAAATCAATAAGCACGTGACATATGCAATTTTTATATACAGATTTACCTAATTTGGATCATATCGATGACAAAACAAACAGATTTTTGATGTTGATGGACTAGAATTCAGCATTCGGTAGATGCAGAGTATCCAGATTCATTGTTACATATTTAGGATTGATGTTTTTCAAGTCCACGCTTTGAAACGAAGTCTCATTAAGATTTGCAATGTTTTTAAATAATAAAAAGTTATCAATAAAGCAATGCGACCACATTATGGATGGCCACACAAGGATACTTTAATAATTATCAATATAATTAATTAACAAAATAATAATATTAAATTAATTATGTATTAGTGTTTTTATATAAATATCATTTTCTCACCTATTCTGAAAAGTATTAAATTTATAAATTTAAATTTAAATTTTCATTCGATAGGGGCAAAAATCTAATTCCACAAGATGGTTTTAATGTAAAACCAATTTTTTAATCAATAAAGCTATGCGGCCACATTATGGTTGACCACACGAGAACATTTTAGTAATTATCATTATAATTAATTAATAAAATAATAATATTAAATTAATATATTAATTATTTTTACATAAATATCATTTTTCACCTATTTTTTAATGTAAAACTAATTTTTTAATAGATCAAATATTAAATAAACTGTTTTTTTATTCAATAAAACTTGTTATGGCCAGCCACATTATGGCCGAATAACATCACTCTTTTTTAATAGATCAAATATTAAATAAACGATTTTTCATCCAATAAAATTGATTATGACTGGTCATATTATGACCGAATCGCATCACTCTATATATCTACAAATGAAATATACAATGATGTAATCATCAATATAAAGTACACGTATATTATGCTACCTAAGAAGATTTTACGCACATGATGGAGTTGATAAGAGAGAGCTCACATAATATAAGTCAAACTTTTCGTACCTCAAAGAAAATGGGGTTCAAATTTTTGTACATTTACACCATATATCATTAGGCAAAAAGCACTATTTTTCTTTTTGGTAAATCAAAATTAAAAAACATATATATGCAAATACTTTCACATAGAAACAAAACTGAATGTATATAATAATAACAACAGTACTATTAATTCTTTAACATTTTTTAAGTAAAATGCAACATGCAATCGGAAATCAATCAATATGAAAAAATAGCAATAGATACTACAACAAGTTGTACATGAGCGAGATTTATCTAGATCGGTCGTAAATCGTGGTTATGAGTTTTTTGTTCTAACAAAAAAGAAAAAGTAATCGTATAGAAATTTTATGTGCTTGCTGCTTGTTAAAGCTTGTCCCACTTTATGTTGAAAAAGCTCCTATAATCAGATTAAAGAAATAATCGGCAAGAAAATAAATGGTGGAAAAGTTGACAAAAAGCTAAAAATTCTGAGTATGAACTCAACAACCAAAAATCGGCGTTCTTCACAGATGAGACAAACTGCAGGCAAAAAGTTCATACATAAAAAT
Organism: Salvia rosmarinus; assembly: GCA_036937905.1. Classification (NCBI taxonomy): domain Eukaryota; kingdom Viridiplantae; phylum Streptophyta; class Magnoliopsida; order Lamiales; family Lamiaceae; genus Salvia; species Salvia rosmarinus. Next base: position 952,335 of record CM072814.1, on the reverse strand, counting down.
GTTGGCTGATTCACAGTTGCATTTTGGCTACTATAAAATTAATTATTGTACTTAATTAATATTTATGTCACTAATATTAAACTACTTCATTTGTGGCGTTAGAGTTCTAGAAAGTTTGGATTAGTTTACTTTCATAATAATTTAATGTTGCGGGTCTTATTTTTACTTTTATTTTGTCACCTTTGCAAGCTTAAACCAAGTTGCCCGACCATTAAGATTTAAATAATTCGAAAAAATGTAACATAATGTTCTTGTAATGATGAATTATTATTTGTTAATAAAAGATATTTGTGTTTATAAACTAATTAAGCAGGTCTGCTCTGCCATGTCAACTACGCCATGTAATTGACCAAACGAGTATAGAAATTGTCAAAAAAAAAAATCCTCAAGCATTTCCTTCTTTGACAATATGTAATTCCACATAATTAGATAATTAGATAATTTTCTCAAATGGGCTGAACCACTGTATTAATTAGTGCTTTAGTATTATAATCAAGTTAGATAAATTGTCCTCTTGAGGTGTTTAGTTAAGAGTCTTGCGACTCTTCAAATTTCATAAATACCTTCTAAGAGGGTGTTTGGCCAAGTTTATAAGTTCTTCAAAACAGCTTATAAGCTCACACAAAATGTTTGGCAAAATAAGCTCTTAAACAATTTATAAGCCGTGAAAATAAGTTCCAACAACTTATAAGCTCCTTTAAAAATAATTAGCTCAACCTCAATTTATTTTTTCATAAGCTTATAGGTAACATCGAATTTACCAAAATAACCTTACTATGGTTCGTTATTTTCTACATATACACTATCGACTTCACATTTCGTAAATTTTCTCTCTCTAAGCCACGATTCTTTCTCTAGCTTATAAGCTTAATTATCCAAACACGTTGAAAACTTATAAGTTTTTCAAACATTATGTCTTATAAGCTCTTGAAACATCTTATAAGCTCTTAGAACTTATAAGCTCTTTAAAATAAACTTAGCCAAACACCCTCTAAATCAAACTATTTAGACCGCAATTAAAATCTATAGTTTTTCTGGTGCATTCTCATTCTCAATTTTTATTTGCATTTTTTTTGTTAATGTACACCAAATATACAAGAAGTACTATGTAGTTATATATATTGAACGGCCACTAAATATATATAATTTATTGGATAAAAACTAAAGAAATAGAACGTGGAATTGGATTTTGTTTGAATGTGATATTTATATTCAAAAAAGGTATGCGAGTTGAGGAATAATGCATGCTAAGATAGTCACTCTCAATTCATCTACAACCCCATTATCATAACAAAGTTCAAAGGGTCAATTGAAATGTCAAACCAAAATCTCATTGGCTTTCCATTTTGTCAAATGTTGAAGGTCAACACACAACAAACCTAGGAGTTTGTTGTGGAAAGCAAGTAACATAATCATATATTAAATTTACATAATGTTATATATTTCTTTGAATATTCAGAAACATATTTATTTGCGCAGCACGTTATATAAATATACTCTTCATTTGCAAGAAAACCTAATTGGAATTTGACATTCAATAGGTTGGCTTATCTCCACTTCCTATCATAGATGTTTTCCATCCTTGCTTTGTTATTTATTAAGTTTTGAATTTTTATTCATCCAAAGAAATAAAAAGAAAACTACTCTTTTTAGTCTTATCCTAGTTTAATTTGTTAACCTTCATATATAGACTCGATAGCTTTCTCCAATGGGCACTTTGTTGTTTTGATTTTTTTCAATAGAGATGAGAGTATGTTATTCTATAATAACAATCAAACTAAGTTGAATACAGTAAGGATTCTCTAGTTTTTGCCCTATTACAATCAAACTAAGTTGAATACAAAATTATGTCTTACACCTTAAAATTCATACCAATATATATTTGAAATGCTTACATTTCACATCTCGGACAAGCGTTTGGATCCATATTTTTCTTGAGTCTCTCCATTAGAATAATACTTAATTAAGTAAATATAAAATATTTCCTCAATAAAAGCCTAGGTTCTGATAATATTTTAGAAGCACGGATCAATATGAAAATGAATAATCAAGAAATACTTCTATATAACAATTTTAGAATGTTTTCTGGTTAATTTTGGACAAAGTTCAAGGATAATTGGACGTATAGTGTGGATCAGAATGAAAATGGATAATCAAAACACTTATCCAGAACAACTTTAGAATGTTTTTAGTTAAGTTTTGACAAAAGTAAGAGATAGTTGGACGTAAGTGAAAGAATTGGGTATTTTTCATTTTTTTTAAGAAAAATTTTCAAAAAGGCCAAGTCTTTGTGAAGTTTCATATACAGCCTTCATTAGTTTTGCCATGAGACGAGTTGGGCTCATGATAATATCGAAAAGCCCACCAAATCTAATATTTGATGGGCTCAAATATGATATAATTCCATTTTGAGAAGAGGTTTATATGATATACTGTGAATCACTGTAACTACGCTTTTCTCTATACATTTCTTCCCCCTTTAGGACTAGGAGACATCTGCTTGATTTCTTCATCAACAAGTCTAGCTTGTGAATTAGGGTTTTGGATTGGCAGAAAATCGAATTTGGAAGAAGAGGAAAAATGTTTTTCAGCGGTGATCCGACCAGGCGAAAACGGGTTGATTTGGGTGGTCGGAGCTCCAAAGAGCGAGACCGGCAGAAGCTTCTGGAGCAGACGCGATTGGAGAGGAACCAACGCCTATGGTTGCGTCAGCAGAATTCGGCTGCTTTGAAAATTCAGGTTGTTTAATTATTTTATTTGTTAATTTTCTGGTTCTGTTTGATTCTTCGTAGGTGAGTGAGCTGACCATTGGCACAATTGCTAGCCTTTTGTGACTTTTGATGGGGGAAATGTGGTTTTCCTTCGATTTTAGTTATTAATTGTGACTAATTAGAAGCTCAAAATATTGAATATGGGGTGCTTCTGTGATGTTTTGAGTTTGAATCATCTGGAACAGCTCGGAAATGCTAAGTTTCTGTCAGATTTACGAATGTAGGGCCTGCCTATATGAGGCATGATTGATGCAGTTCTTATTCCCTAGTGTTTGTCACGTTTCAACTTCACAACTGGAATTAGGACCACGATCATGAGAAATTCCGTACTGATTCCAATACATTATAGCTTTTAATAATTTATAAGCAAATGCAGCCCTTTTAAAGAAAGCTAATTTTTGGTGCGAATGGTTTAATTTTCCTGGATTTTCCAGTCTTATTTGAAATTATTTTGGACCTAAAATAGTAGAGACTCGTCATAAAGAATGATGGATATTCTGTTTTGCTTCAGTCTATTCATCAGGAAATAAGCTATTGTTTTCCAAGGTAAGATTTGTATAGCCATTGTCATTTGTTAAAAATATTTTCAATTATATAGGCGGGCTCATGCATTTTGTGCTTTCCCGATGAAAATTTTATTCTCATAAGAGAACTGACATAAAATGTTGTAAAAGGATTTTTTTTCATTCCAAGTATAAAACAGATTTAATTCCTCAGGAAGGTTCATCGCGTTACAAAGTGATACAATTGTCTTTGTAATGTTGTACATCCCCTAGGGCAAAAATACAGATTTTAGTCAGTAGGCCCTCCTAATGGTGGCTGAAAACTATTGCAAATCCCCTGCTCAAGCCTGGGTCCTTGGGGACTTTTCAAACTACCAAAAATAAAATAAGACAAATATTTCTTGTTAGGATAATTAAATAACAGAATATATACTTTTTTCATCATTCCTAATCTTGAGCTAATTTTCATTTTTCTCATCTTTAGGTAGTCTTCTTCATATGTGAGTTCAATCCACATGTTATGCCAGCACGAATTTGAGTCATTGTACAGTGCAGAATACTGTCGTGTGCTTCCCTTCCCCCACTAACATTAAAACTAGAGACTAGGTTGATATCATTGTCTGAAAAGACATCTTTTACCACTTCTCGGCATTTTCGCTAGGAGTAACCCATGAACTTTAGCTCCTATTGTATGCAACAAGCGGCAGTTAATCAAATTTAGCTTCTTGCAGGCGTCAGTTCTTATCATAGTATACGAGAAGGTTCTTGATCAAATATGTAGAAACATCAGCAGCCTTTTGGTTTCATCCTTCTAGCTTCTAGGGAATTTTGATGGTGTACTGATGAAAAATAGAAGATGAGAAACTTAGCGAAAAGTTTATGCTTCTAAAACCTTTATGGTATCATTTGCATTGCTGTCTGTTTCATTACAATGTTGTAACATGCCTATCTATATTTTTGTAAGATTGATGACGAACATGAGGTTAGGGTCATAGTCATCTTTTTGTAAAGTGTGTCACACTCTGAAACCTAAATTATCGTTTAACCTATCGTTATGCCTTTTAGCTTCATGCTTTCAGTGTCATGATAACACTTTTCAGTTCAGTTATTTGAATAAATTGTCAAAAAAGTTGGATAAGTGGTTCGTGGTGTTTCTGAAGGAGAAACCTGAAGGAATGGAGATGTGGTTGCTGGCTGAATGTGTTATAAAGTCCTCAACTGGAAGCCCATTGAAAAATATACCATTTTTCTGATGTACTTCAAAATTTTGAGGTCCCATTTAGAATATTGCCAAGCCACCGACCTTCTTTTCAATTTTAGTGTATAATCTCTTGCATGCATTCTCTTACTACAATTACCTAAATGATGCTGTTAAAATCGTTTGCATCTCCATCTCAAGTGTTGTACCTAATATCTTCTCTAGTGAGCCTTCTCTTAAATATGATTTACAAAAGGCAGACAGGAGAACTGTGTGGCTTTGTAGTATAACTAGATACGATGTTGTTGTATGACAATATCTTGGTGTACTTCTGAAGATTGGATGTAATTACAAAGATCTAGACACATGAAAAATCAATGAAGGTTATTTCTACTTTTTTCTTAGTTAGTTTTCTTCCTTTACTTACCAATTAGTGAACATTATATGATGTTTATACTAATGCTATAAATTTCGAGACTTCTTTCTGCGACTAGGTTAAAACTTTTTTTGTTAGTTTTATAATTTTACTTGTATCTGTCTTCTCATGGAGATCAATCTTAGTGAATCCAAAATATTATTTGAAATGTGTTTTTGAGACTTTAACGTCCAACAATTTTATAGAACTTGACTAATCATTACTCACAGAAATGCTTCAGAGGAAGAAGGGTGGTCGAGGCTGAACGTTCCAAAGTCCGTGAGAAGTTTTTCCTGAACTATGGGCAGTATTGTCAAGATGTCAACAGGTGAAATTATATTGAATCTTTGTTTTGGATGTCTCCCCAGATTATTAATTCAGTTATTCGTTTTCAGTTATAGTGTTATCTATTCGTGAATATTTCTTGTTCTTCTATTGCATTCATCCTTTGTCCCTCTCTTATTGCTTATAATGTTCATTCAGGCAGTGTTTTGGACCAGATTCGGATTTTATATACCAGTTTCTTTTCTTCTTTAACCCGAGATATGTAGCTGATTTTTCCGCCATTGTGGAGATATGCCGATTGCTTCTAGAATTTGTTCGTGATAGTGGTGAGTTTTCTTTATTATCCTCACACGTCTGTCTTGATTGTTCTCTGTTGTAAAATGAAATCCTTATTTGCTTGTATGGTGTCTAGTTTTGGTGTATATGCAACTCCTCTGACTTTCATGGATTGTCCTGATTTTGAGTTCTGCTTGATCTTGCCTACTTAGTTAGCCTATTCTTGCTGCAGGTGATGCAGTGAGCCTCTTTGCTGGCACGGATTACTCATCCAAGCATGCTCTGGTGGAGTACAGGGTTAAAAATCTTGCTTATGCTTGCCTTCGTGCAATCTACGAAAATAGGTCTGTTTCTAGGAGTCCCTTCAATTCTTTTGCACAGCAGTTTGTATCAACTGCTCCCTTTTTGTCGAATATATGAGCGTCCGAAACTCTCATGATCTCATCCTTCTGTCTCAAGTACTAATGAAGTTAGATTTATAAGATGGTTTTTATTGAAGCTATTTTCATATTTCCATCTTTAGTTATGTAACTCAACCAGAATAATTACCTAATTCATGAAAATCACATTTTCAGTTTTTTTTATGAATCACATGATAAGGGTCACTCCTAGCTGCAGTGTTTCTTATCTACTTTAAGTAATGAGTCTATCCTTTTGGTCTGATTAGGGATCATTTGAAAGATCAGTTATTTTCCGCACCTGAGAAGTTCAATCAATCAGCGAACGTATTACTAGAGGCTGTAATTTTATTGATCGATCCAAGGCTACCTTGGGCATGTAACGTAGTATGCTATTTGTCAGAAAGAAACATGTACTCCATGCTCAGAGAAATTGTCCTGCTGGAAAAGGTAATCAGGCATTAATTATGTTCTTTAATTGAGTACATGTGATGTAGGTATTTCCTTATGCAGTTTAGCCTATCTTTCTGTCAATTAATACATACAAACACATTTCTATTTCCTTGTTTTGCTTGTATGTGTGCTTGTTTTCGGAAGCAACTTGTTTATGTAGTGTAGATGTTCCGTGATGAAGTCTGCACATTTGTTTCTTACTCTAGTGTCAGTTATAGGATAGTGAATTTATTGACAAACTTAGAAGTCATTTACTTTAAGAAGAGAACTATGTCGTCCTGTAGCAAGAAACTTTTTATTCGTGTTTATCTTGTGGTTAATGGTTACAACTTAAAGAGTTAGGAACTATAGTAAATATAAAGGATTATTTTTTACTCTTCTGTAGTCTGTACTATGATCTGTTCACTGTGCAGAATAGGAGGAGCATATGAATTGAGTCTTGTCCCATACTATCCACGAATTCGTATATATCCTAGATAAATAATTAGATTCATATATCATGCATTCCCTTTCTTGTTGGCTGCATAGAACTTCATTTCAGTTTAAGGTGTATTTCCAATAATTTCCAAAAACATTATAGACTTTGTTCATTCACGTACATAAATAGAAAAAAAAATGCTAAATTTAGAACTGCAAATTTCCATATCAGGATAGAAATGGGTGGGTACTCCTTCAAAATTACATCTGTAATTTTTTAAAAGGTAAATATTTTAGAACAAAACTTAATTTACAAAGTTTTGTCTACAATTCAATTCATGCTTACAGTTGGTATTCTTGTGTGGATTTATTATTTTCAACTTCAGTTAAAGTGAATTCCCTTATTGTAAGCAATAAATTTATAAGTTTGGCCATGCTTTGCTAAAGTTTAAAAGCTTTCCACTTAGAGGAAAGTGGACTCCGTTATTACACACATGAAATTGATCAGGTTGGCTGAGTAAAACTTAATTTTAGTTGAAGATTTATTCCAATAATTTTTGTTGTTGGCAATGAAACTCAAATAGGGGTCAGTTATCATGACATACTATGGACGTGCCATGGTGCTTGGCATTTTTTTGACTCTTCGCTGCATGAATATTTGGAGATGCATAAGTGTAACATACAGATTTTATGTCTTGAGTGCGTATCAAATGAGATTTTACTTGATTATGACTATTCTCAATACTCTATTTCTATACTGTTCGCTGATTTGTTACTCTTTTTTTTTAATCTGTTTTCCATTTTGAGCAAAATTGACGACCTTCAAATTTTGTAGAAAAATTTGCAAGGTTCTACAGGGACTATCTCATCACTAGAGCGCCTTCTTGCCCTTATAATTTCCCATGTTGATCAAGCATCATGTACTTGTTCAAGTAGTGATCCTCGAAGGAGCTTCTCATCTCAGATACTTGTGGTTCCTTTCTTATGGCGATTGTTCCCACACCTGAAAGAGGTAGTTTCTACCTTCTTTTCCTCTTTTAGTTTATGGCTGTTACTTCCTTGTCCATCACAGAAGGGATTTACCAATTTGCATGCAGTGAGTATGTAGGTGAATGTGTTTTAGGGCTGAGCCTTGTGGCTTAATTTCTGGCTCTAGAGGCATCCACCTGTTGCTTTATACTTGGTTTAGTAAAATAACTTCTAACAATATGTCTATTTGTCTTACTTTTCTTCCGTATCCAGATCTTTTCTGCACCATGTTTGAGTCAACATTATCTTCATCAAATGGTATCATGTGCGAAAGATCACACCAATGTTCTGCCTGGTGATATATCAAGTGATTTTCCCAGTTATGCTTGCCTTCTAGGAAATCTTTTGGAAGTTGCAGGGGTTGCTATTACTCAGCATGGCTCATTTTCTTGGGTAAAGTAACTTTCTAGTACTTATTGATTCCCTCCCAATGTAAATTTTTTATCTGTCATGTTTTTGTTGTCAATTTGCTTAGAATTCGGTTTCATTACCTTCTTGTTAGCTGATCGAAGTTGATTGCTCTCAGTTGTTTTTAACCCTCAAGTCTCTGGTTGACTTGCACATTTGGTTCTGGAATTGTGTCTTATGATCTGTGTCTGTCAGGCTATAGATTTTGCGATTGTTTCGACATATTTAGTCCAAGCACTTCCTCCGCTCCAAACATCAAACAAAGGAGGTAAAGATGTGCCCTATTTGCTTGGCAGACTTTTATATAAGATACTACATCCATTATTATATTCTTAAGTTACATTTGTTTTTCATGTATAAATGAGCTGGCCCATTTTTAACATTTTTTCTCTATAATTCAGATTCTGCAAATAGTGAAGATGAGATGTTGGTAGGTGATGAGCTGTCACAAATAACTTTGGATAGGGATTTGGAGCAACAGATATTTAATGCTTTAGATCCTCGATTTCTTCTACAATTGGTATGCAAGATGTCTTGTCTTGGCATGGTCTGATACAATAATATCTTTTTGCTTTTGTTTAGATAACATGTTTTCTCTCTCTTGCTCTCTCCCTTTTGTTTTTTATACTATGCAGATTAACGTGTTATTGGGGGTGCTTGTTCCTACAAGTAGTTCACATAGAGGCAGACTTAATGATAAAGAGGTGGCTGCTGTTGATGCGGCTTGTTCTTTTCTACACGTGACTTTCAACATTTTGCCCCTAGAGCGGATTATGACTATACTAGCTTATAGGACAGAGCTGGTTCCCATCCTGTGGAACTTTATGAAGAGATTGCATGAGAATGATTCATGGTCTTCCTTGTCTGAGCGGTCAGCTTATATGCCTGCCAATGCTCCTGGGTGGCTACTGCCTTTAGCAGTTTTCTGCCCTGTCTACAAGTAAGCATTGATTTGTGTTGATTCCACAAATTCTGTCATGTATATTTTACTCCCAATAACATCTGGTTCATATTTAATAGCTTATTGTTCATTTTGTGGATTAGGCACATGCTAACAATTGTCGACAATGAAGAGTTTTATGAACAAGAGAAGCCACTGTCGCTGAAGGATATTAGATTGTTAATTGTCATCTTGAGACAGGTAAATGCTGTACCAGCTATTTCATTTGTTATAAAGCTTCATTTAAGTTTCTAAGTTGTTCTAGCATGACAACTCAAACTTGTACATATGATGTCACTACTTATTGACTTAAGATAGTTGGTAGGTATAGTGACATCACTTTAGAACTGTTAAATCAAAGATAGAAATATGATGTTGGGGACAAAATACTCTATAATCATCTACTGATCAAAGAACCTCTATATACACAAAAGTCCTAACTAAACTAGGAAAACCAACACAAGAGTCATAACTAAACTAGGAAACCACTAACTTGCTCTACAATCCATACCATAAAACAAATCTGATTCTAACAAGAACTGTGTTCTAACTCAATATATAGTAGTTCTTGCAATATGAACTATGATACTATGAAAGGATCCATCCAAACAGAACAGATCACCGAGTACAACAACTTCACTATAGTAAATTTAATTTCTTAAAATTTTGCTCCTTCGTCCCCAATTTCCTTCTTAATTTTCCTTTTTAATATGTACCCCAAACTTCTTCTTATTCCATTTATGGAAACTATCCCACAAAATACTTTCTACTTATTACCTTTAACACCACCCTTTATTTATACATTTTACCACCCATGGTCCACCACTATCTCTCCTTCTTACCTTCTCAACAGCCACTTATTTACACTTTCTTCCACCTATGACCCACCACTAATTGATGTAACACTACACTAATGTGAGACCCTTACTCCACTCACAATACACTCAACAACTTTTATTGAAACCCGTGTCGAAGATTCCCAGGAAGGAAATTGGAGGACGGAGGGAGTATTATTTTCCCGGAGGCTTTCAGAGGGAATACTTAAATCTTTTTTGTATGGTCTAATATTTAACTTGGTAAAGCCTGCATAATGCCATACAAAATGCTCATGTATGAAGGTTCAAGAAAGAGTGCACTCCGGTTTGGGCACTACTATCAAAGAAAAATAGTCGTGCATCAGTTGTCTGGTTCAATAATTTTTGTGCTTTAATATTCTTATTTCATTTTCTGTAACTCAAGTACTCAACATTCATTCCTTTGTCTAGGCCTTGTGGCAGATTCTTTGGCTTAATCTAGTGGTAACACCTGATTTCTCAAAGTCTGGAGATGGTCCTTCTGCTATGAAGAGGCACCCCATAGAATTTCTTCAACACAGGGCTTGTGTGGTTGCTTCTGAGCTCATGTCACAGGTACATTAGGCTTCATACTCAAGAGTTTTATAGAATCTTGGAATTTTCCTTCAAGTATTACATGAGAGTATGTCTTTTTGATATCCCTTGCTGTTATTGTGCCTAGGTAATATTATGCTCCATTTAGTCATTCTGACATTGAAAGTGTTTGCAGTTGCAAGACTGGAATAACAGACGGGAATTTACCTCCCCAAGTGACTTCAATGCAGATGTTCCCAGTGATTTATTTATGTCTCAGGTAATAGACTGTCAATGATGTTGGATACATTATGAAAAATTGAAAATTGTAATGATTTATGTTTATTGCTACCACCTCGACTACTTACTGACTGACTAATATTATGAGCAATCATCTCAGGCACTGACAGAGAATACAAGGGCAAATGACATTCTAAAACAAGCTCCTTTTTTGGTTCCTTTTACAAGCAGAGCTAAAATTTTTCATGTGAGTGGTTAAGTTGTGCTCTGTTTTCTTCGTAGCTTTAATGTAGCTTCATATTGATACATAATGTAGAATTATTGCCATTTTAATCCATCAAATGATATTGACTTCTGCAGTCACAGCTTGCGACTATGAAAGAGAGAAATAGTGCTCCTTCAATTTTTACCAGAAACAGATTCAAAATAAGAAGAGATCATATATTAGAGGATTCTTTCAGCCAATTAAATGCATTGGCTGAAGATGATCTTCGGGGAGTGGTAAATCTCTCTAATCTCTCTGCATGTTGTGCCTGTTTGGTGATTTCTACTCTCTGCAATATATTGCTCAACTCTATTAACTTGCCTTATTGTCTGATCTACTGTTCTTTTCTAACTAATGTTCCTGTTCTTTTCATCCAGATCCGTATAACTTTCGTTAATGGACTTGGAGTCGAGGAGGCTGGTATTGATGGTGGAGGTATTTTCAAAGATTTCATGGAAAACATTACTCAGGCAGCATTTGATATCCAGTATGGACTGTTTAAGGTTGTGATTTTTTTGATAATTGAGCGATTTTTTTCATATATGTTGCTATTTTGATGTGCTTGTATGCTTACTAATATGTCAATATATGGGTACCTTCAATGGTAAACTTGGTTCTAGCTTTTTTTGATGCCACATCAGCTTTTAAAATTTACCTACTTTTTTTCATATTTCTCTTCAATCATATACCCACAACACCTACTTTTACATGAGTTTCACTATAATATACATATAATTATATCTATAAGACGGTTGTGAGACCCAGAAAAAGGACAAAAAGAAAAAAGACTGGTGTGGGACCCTAAAAAAGCAAAAAGATAGCTTTTATCTTCAGAAGTTAGCTTTGTAGAAAATGCCAAGTAAGCATATCTACAATGGTAAAAAGTTGGTTTCTCTAACTTTTTAAAAGAAAAAATCTACCATTAGAGGAGTTGGTTCTCAACTTTTTATTACATCAACTTCATTCCAATGCTAAAGAAGTTGATTCTCAACTTCTTAAGAATGAAAAAACCTACCATTGGAGGTACCTTAACAGCCCAAATTGTGTGCTTCTGCTATACTCAGATTTTGACTGTTCTCCAAGTAGTAACACTTTTGATTGCCTGAAGTGGCAGTAGCTAATGAGTGATAACCAGACAGTCCTCTGGACCCTATCTATTTTCTTACATATTTAATTATAGTTATGCTTATCTTGGTTTTAGAAAGATGTAACACTTGAAGTGTAAAAGTTTTAAGCTAAAGTTCCAGTCCAGTTAAACTCAGAGACGTTCATGTGCCTTAGATATTTAATCAGATCGGTTTCTCTTATTTGTGCTTAATTTTTTCTTCCATCTTTTCCTCTTTTATATGACATCATCTTGAATTACATGGTATTTTCTACTCTTATTTCGTATTGGGCTGGCTTGCATGTTCAGGAAACTGCAGATCACCTCCTGTACCCGAATCCTGGATCTGGACTGGTACATGATCAGCATCTTCAGTATTTTCACTTTCTCGGAACTATTCTCGCTAAGGTATTGGTGGCTTCACGGCATGGATTGATGACATCATTCTCACTATTTCCTGATTTCTTTTAGATAATTACAATATTAAACTTTTTATTTTATCGTGCGAGCTATGAAGGGTTGTTGTGAACGTCATGATTTATGCTCTGAAATGGGATTTACCTCTATTATAAAGATGCTTACTCTATCATAAAAGTTGAGTTTGTGAGATATTTTCCACACTCAAGTTATCATGGCTATTGAAAACCTAATGGTGACTGAAATTGCTGTTTTTCTGCTTTCTACACATCATTGCTTTCTTTCTTCATCAATACAGATGTCTTTTCCTGTTCTCTGTTATTTTATGGGGAGGACAAAGTCATTTCAATTACTTTTCTTCCTGTTTATGTATTGAATAATTACCTGACAAACTGCTCATCAGTGTTCAAATGAGTGCATTTGCTTTCACTTATGCTTTGGCTATATGCTAATGTGAAAATTTGGTTGTAGGCAATGTTCGAGGGGATTCTGGTTGATATACCATTTGCAACATTCTTCTTGAGCAAATTGAAGCAAAAGTAAGTTCCTGCTCGATGACCATGCTGTGAAATTGGGATATGCTTGTTCTGCATACTTAATAGCTATGCTTTAGTTCTACTTAATGTGGAGTGATGAATGTATGAGAAGACAATTTCCCCTGAAAAAGCAGAAAGAAAATCCAAAAACTAAGAGGAAGTATGACATTTGTGACCGAAGGTTGAACCTTCTAATTATGTAGCATTTGGATGTACCCTTCTTACACTTTCATATTCTGCAATTTCTCTATCTCGATATTTCTGAGCATGTCGTGCTGCCACATTTCTGGTAAAAGCACTTTGCCGTCAGAAAGTCTGCAGTATCAAATCTCTATTCAAGTGTTTTAGCTGTCAGTTTGAAGCTTTCTATTTATGCTGAGGTTGTACCTATTCTTAGCACGAAGGAGTGCATGTACGGAATTTTTTCTATGAATAATTTGTGTTTAATTGCAAACATGTGGACCTTAGATCAGGGCTAATTGGCTTCTGCCGTTATGAGATAAGAAATATTTGCTTTAGTGGGCCACTTAACAGCAACTATATAACTCTGCACCTTCACTGCTCCAATTTTGTATCTGTAATAGCAACTGCTAACATGTTTTGGCATATTTTTCATATTCAGTCTTGAAATGTGGATTCGTAGTTCCTGGACTTATAATGAGGAGAACCATTCTTTGGGTGTGGGCTTTGATATATTGAGTAGCTTTTTTTTCACTGCTCAGGTATAACTACTTGAATGACTTACCTTCCTTGGATCCAGAATTGTATCGCCACTTGATTTTCCTAAAGGTAATCTCCTTAAATGCCTCCTTTACTTATACTTGATGTATTACCTTATGTATTTCCAGTATGTGAGTTCACACTCTCTCTCTTTCTCCTTCCAAAACATAACCTTTTCTTTTGCACCAAGTGGTTCAAGGAAATACTTTCTAAAATTATGCAGCTAAGTCTACCCCATCAAGTCTAATACTATGGGGAAAAGATGTAGATCATCTGATCTTTGAGGACACATTGAGTTATTGTTGCACTACTTGTGGTGGAATTGATCATAAAAGCCTGGAAGATCTACAAAATGGTTTATTTAGTGTACACTGACTTACAGTGTGACGAGGGATAACAAATATTGTATTAAGAGATGCTAAAGTAGAGATGACTGATTAAAGATTCCACTTTAACCCAGCCTCCATTGTATGTTTTTTTCCTTTGGGTGCTTCAACAAATAATGGAGGTTGAAATCACATCATAAGAAAATCCCATGAAATAATTATTTACAGTGTAATACGTTGTGATATACACATTATCTGAGCTGAAGATATTGATGGGAGGAAATATATATCTATATTTCATTATTGTCTGTCAGTGTGGTGCCAGAATTGTTGGTTGAAAATCCACCAAAATCCCTGGTAATGGATATGCAAGGGATGTATTCCCTTAAGCTTGTACATGCCTGGTGTTCTGGATTAAATTCAGTCTTATATATGTTTTTCTTTATGCCGTGCTCTATGGTGACTTGCAGCACTATGGGGGTGACATTTCCCAGTTAGAACTGTACTTTGTAATCGATAACAATGAATATGGGGAGCAAACAGAAGAAGAGCTGCTTCCAGGAGGAAAAAGCATCCGAGTAACGAATGAGAATGTCATTACTTTCATTCATCTGGTAGCCAACCATCGGTTGAACTTTCAGGTATGGGTGCTTCTTGGATTTGGTCTGTTAGCTAATTTTTTATATTCATGTCAAGCTGCAAAACTAAAAGGGAAATTACGAAATATTTTAATCTTAATTACCTTCCCAGATAAAAGATCAAATTGTTTGAAACTCTTCTTTATATCTTGTAAATTGTTGTCATTCTTGGGACTTATGCAGATACGTCAACAAAGTTCACATTTTTTGAGAGGATTCCAACAGCTAATACCAAAAGAGTGGATTGACATATTTAATGAGCATGAACTTCAGGTAACTGAATTTATGTTAAATTGATAATAGGGTTGATCCGTATTCATTGAAAAATTTGTAGCTTTGGTTTGTTCCTTGTTGATTTTCCATGCTAGAAAAGGATAACAATATTTATGTCATTGGTCGCATTATTCAGTTGGAAATTTCCTCATAGCTTAAAAATAGCTTTTCCTAAATGCTTGTGTGTTGTCCTCTGTTGTAGCTTTTAATATCTGGTTCAGTAGATGGATTTGATGTTGATGATCTTCGAGCTCATACTAATTACACAGGAGGCTATCACGAGGTAAAATTTTATGGTTCTACTTCAGCTATTTTGATTCCCTCCTTGCATCAGATGAAAATCCCATAAACCCAACAGTTTTTTGTCTCCTTAGTTTACTCAAAGAATAGTAGCTAAATATTATTGGATTTCTTTGAGATTTTTTTCTTTAATTTGGGTTGAATTCATGTTTGTTGTTATATTCCTACTGCTCTCCCAAATTCTGCTGCATACCTATCTTTCTTCTTTTAAAAACCTATTAAACCAAAGTTACAAACATGATGTTGGGGAAAATTTTCTCTATTTTCATCAGTTGATCAATGTATATAAATATACACAAGAGTCCTACTCTAACAAGGAAAGCCATAACCTTTACAATTTATACCATATATATAGTATAGTAGTAAATATAGAGCCATTTAGGATAAAAGAATTAAGTTATTTCTTGATAACAAAAGAGACTCATATATATATATAGGTAGTAGAAAGCTAAGGTTACAACATAATAAGTCTAACTAATATTAGGCCTATAATAATAAACTTTTACTCTCCTCAAGCTGGAGCATATATATATATCAATTATGTCCAGCTTGGTACAAAGTTCAGAGAATTGCTTTCCGTCCAATGGTTTAGTGAAGATATCAGCAATCTGGTTGGATGAAGAAGTGAACGGAGTAACAATAGTCTGGCTCAACACACACTCGTGAATAAAATGACAGTCAACATCAATGTGCTTAGTCCTTTCATGAAACACTGGGTTATTTGCAATGTAGATAGTTGCTTGGTGTTCACAATGCATAGGTAAAAGTTCATTGAACGTGAACCCCAATCCGTCAAGCATATTCTTTACTTCAATCATTTCAGAAGCAGTATGGCCATAGCTCTACACTCAGCCTCGGTAGAAGATCTAGCAACACTGTGTTGTTTCTTACTTCGCAAAGTTACTAAGTTTCCTCCCAAATATGTGCAATATCCTATTAGTTTTAAACCCAACATAATCGGCATCAGATTATCTTTCAATCTTAAGATGACTATTTTTCTTAAAATACAATCCTTTCCTCAAAATTTCTTGATATATTGAAGAATTCAAATAGTAGCATCCCAGTGAATTGAACTTGTTTAGGCTTTTCCATAAAACGACCGACCAAACCAACAACAGGAGATGTTAGGCGTTGTTAATGTCAAGTAGATAAGTTTCCCAACAATTCTTCTGAACTTAACTTTGTCCTTGAAGAAGTCTCCACACTCATCCCTAATGCTCGGATTAATATCCATAGGAGTATTAACTGGATTCGTTCCTAGCAATCCAGTTTTCCTGAGTAAATCTGTAACATACTTATGTTGGGATAAAAAAAAATCCAGACTTGCCGTGAACAATCTCAATTCCTAAGAAATACTTAGGGCATCCCAAATCTTTAATAAAAAAATGCTCTTGCAAGTGTTTTTGGTCTCATCAATTCCATGCACATCATTGCCAGATATAAGAATGTCATCAACATACACATGAGAACAACAATTCAAGACGTTTGATGTCGCAAAAAAACAGAGTGATCACCTGCATTGCTTGAAACCAATAACTCTGATAACACTATTGAAATTATCAAACGAAGCTTTCGGACTTTGTTTAAGACCATATATGGCGTTTTTAAGATAGCAGACCTTCGTAGCATCCTCCCCTAAAGCAACATACTTTGGAGGTTGCTCCATAAAAACAATCAAAGTTAAATCACCTTATAGAAAGATATTCTTCACATCAAGCTGATACTTTGGCCACAAAAGATTGATACATAAGTGTGGGTGTATCCTTTGGCCATAAGACGAGCTTTGTACCGATCAATAGTCCCATCGGTATGATACTTACTAGTGAATACACAACAACAAACAACAATATATGTCGAAGGAGAGGCAAACACCGGTTCCCAAGTATCACGACTTAGAAGAGCACGCATTTCCTCATCCATAACAGCTCACCAAAGAGGGTGAAGAAGTTGGAATAAAGGTAGACAAAAGAAAAATAGATAAAGCGCAAAAAGTCTTACTCAAACGATCAAAAGAAACATGGTTAGACAACGAGTGGTGAGTAGTGCAAGAACATTTACCTGTGTGTTGGGCGATTGGTAAATCATCAGTGGAAGTAGGAGGCTCTTTAGGAGTTGCAGGCGAAGGCATAGGTATGGGACATGAGGGAGGTTCGGGCCAAGGACGTAGAGTATATACCTACAAAGTTTAGGAGGAGGACTAGGAGACAAGGATGATGGGATAGGTAAATGGTGAGGAGGAACATGATCAGGTGGCTTGGTTATGGTTGAGGATAAATAAGGTTGCGACTCAAAGAAGGTAACATCAACACAAGTGTAATGACACTTGGTAAGAGGCTCTAGACAACGGTATCCTTTTTTAGTACGAGAGTATCCAAGAATACACACTTGATAGACTAGGGAGACAACTTATCCAACCCATGAGTAAAATCATAGATAAAACAGACATGCCCAAATATGCGAGGAGGAACAAAATAAAGAGATGTATCAGGATGAACACAAGAAACGGAATATCCCCATGCAGCACATTGGACATCCTATTTATAAGGAAGCAAGCCATAAGAACAACATTAGACCATAAGTATTTTGGAACATGCATATGAGAAAGAAGATTACGAGCAACATCCAAAATATAACAATATTTGCGCTCAACCATCCCATTTTGTTGAGAAGTATGAGATCAGGAAGTGTGATGAATGATTTAATGAGAATCACAAAAAGTAGAAATAGAAAGTCGAGTAAACTCAAGTGCATTATCAGTACGAAGAGTGTGTAAATCAAACATAATATTGTGTTTTTATTTTATGATAAAACGACTTGAGTACATTGGAGACCTCAATTCTCTGTTTGAGCACGTCATGTGGGAATAATCATCAACAAAGATCATAAAATATCGAAAACCCTCTCTAGACTCGACTCTACTAGGACCCAAAACATCATAATGAGCAAGTTGAAAAGGAAAAGAACTACGAGTATCGACTCTAGAAGGAAAAGATAAGCGGTGGTGCTTGCCCAACTCACAAGACTCACATTGGAAATTAACAGACTCAACAGGAACTAAAGTACGAAGACTAGCAGAAGAAAGATGACCAAGACGACAGTGCCATTAATATGGAGAAACTTTGGCGGAGAGAGCACGAGAAGGTACAAGGCCAACATAGTCGATGTTGTATAAACCAGTAAGCTCATGTCCTCCATCAATCGTCCTCTTCGTTTGCAGATCCTGAAAGACACAATAGGTAGGATAAAAAGTGATAGAACAATTGTGAGTTTTGGTTAGATGGCTAATAGATAATAAACTAGCTGGAAATGTAGGGGCAAAGAGAACATTATCAATAGTGATATGAGAAGAGGTTTTGACAACACAGTTCCCGTTACCAGGGAATAAGTCTCATCGGCAAGGCGAACAGAGGGTAGAGATGAAGAAGAAAAAGAATTTAAAAGAGATTTGATACTAGTGGTGTAGGCAGTAGCACCAAATCCAACATCTAAAACTTACCATGAGAACGACAAACGCACCTTTAGATGTAGAGGCAGCAGTTGAAGAGGAATTGCTTGAATGCTGCACTAAATTATCTTATTCATCCCGTAACACTGAGATCGTATCAGAAGTAGGTGAAGAACTTGGTGCAGCAGAGACTGTGTTAACCCAATCATGTATGCCAAACTTCTCCCAACACTTATAAGAGTTATGATTGGAATGACCATAATGATCACATTGTCGATCAGATCCACATCCTCGGCCACGACCACCACCATGGCCACGTCCCCGTCCATGTCCACCATAAGAACCGCGACTGCAAGTAGCCGGGCATAGTTATCAGAAGGACAGTTTCAGCACGAGTAGTGGTGACACGAAGGACGCGAGACAAAGCATTAGACAACGTGGGAACGTTATGATTGGACATTAAGCTATCTCAAATCGAACGGAGATCAGTATTAAGCACAAATAAGAATTGGCCACCATGAATTCCTCACACTGTTTTGCTCTTGTCGTAGCATCGTAGGAGAGAGGATGATATATCATAATCTCGTCAGCAATTCCTTTGAGAATAGAGAAATAGTTATTTACGGGCTGACAATCCTAAGTATGAGAAAATAGTTTCTCATACAGCTAGAAAACTCTAGAAGACATTCTTGTCATTGGAATACATCTCATTGAGAGTATTCCACATGGCTTTGGCAGTATCCAAGAACATGATGTTCTTAATCACATGTTTCCAGGCTATTGAGAAGCCAAGTCATTACAGAGCAATCATCAGCACATCAAGATTCATATTTTGCATCTGTAGCAACAAGAGGGGCAACACATGGCTTTGTTTCTTCTGAGATCCCAAAAATAGGAAAAGCACGAGACCAAAGCGCATAGCTGGAACCATCCAATTTAATGATGGTTCCTACAGTAGGTTTAGTATCAAACATAATGAAAAAGGAACAAAGAACAAAACCTTAGTAGTAGAACAGAGAGCGGCGGCGGCAAAACAGATCAAGAGAAGACGACGGAAAAACAGAGGCAGTACGAAATTAGCGAAATCAGAGTTCGATCAGTAGAATCGTGGCAGAGTATAACTAGGGCACTTTAATGTTCTTGATACCATGCAAAACAGTAAATATAGAGTCATTTAGGAGAAATGAATAAGTAGTTTCTTGATAACAAAAGAGACTCCCATATATATAAGGAGTAGAAAGCTAGGGTTACAACATAATGAGCCTGACTATTATTGGGCCTATAATAATAAACTCTTAACATATAAAAATCTAATTCTAAACAACCTGTTTCATCTTACTACACCTGCTTCATCTACACACTCACATACACGTTATAAAGACGTTGCAAAATTTACATGAATGCCAAATGCTTGACTAAAAATAGTTCCCAAATATGGCCTGCTCCATTCCCACTCCTAATGGGTGAAATAGGGTAATCAAGGAACTGCCTGAAGATTAGTGTTTGTTTCTGATTGGCCTCTATTTTTTAGTTCTTTTTCTGTTGAACTGTCTAACTAGTTAGTGAAATTGTTTTGGCAGGACCACTATGTTATCGAAATGTTCTGGGAAGTGATTCAGAACCTTAGCTTGGAAAATCGGAGGAAACTTTTGAAGTAAGTCTTTCATCTCATCCTGTTTAAAAGTATTATTTAATGTCTTTTAATGAAGATGGATGTGGACTGTGTGCTGTTAGTTTATATGACAAAGCCTAACTCTGGTATAATTGTTTACTTCCGTTCTGTACAAAATGTCAAGAAATGTGCTCATGTGGTTCTTATTTGAGTTTCTTTCTTTTGCTTGTCCTACTTAATGTGTCTTGATATTCTGGAGTTGGCTGTTCATTTCTTGATGATAACTTTGTATATATATCATATCAGACTTTAATGTTCGAATTTTAAACTTCAAACTCATTTGTCCTGCTGCATGTTGTGGTGAAGTCCTTTGGTTAGTGACCATGTAATTATACATGCTGCATCCATGTCTTGGTATTAGTAACACTTTCTCTTCATGTCTGCTCCCAGATTCGCAACTGGATGTTCTCGCGGGCCTTTGCTTGGATTTAAGTACCTGGAACCTACATTTTGCATACAGAGGTGGCACCATAATACACTTCCTGTAATTAGTACGTCTTTTTATGACATTTTCTTATATTTATGCATATTCCTTTTTTTTTTTCCAACAGGACTGCTGGTAATGCATCTGAGGAGGCTCTTGACCGGTTGCCAACATCTGCTACTTGCATGAATCTTCTCAAACTTCCTCCGTATAGAAGGTTTGTATAAGTTCAGCTACCTATCTGCAAAGTTGATGGTGCAAATTTATTCAGGAAAATTGGTCTTGTTTTTTTCGAGGTTATTACTAAGATTGGTATTTTGTTTGTACAGTAAACAGCAAATGGAGCAGAAGCTACTGTACGCTATAAACTCTGATGCTGGTTTCGACTTGAGTTGAATTGAGGCCGATTACCATCCAGCAAAAAGACTGCTTCCAAGTGTTCCCACGAACTCGACTCACTGGCTTTGACCTAGCTGGCAAGTAAACTGTCCGACCCAAGAGATTGCTACAGTTTTGTAAGGAGTCACAACTCCCAACTCACTTGCTTTCAAGGTAATGAGTCGCTCGTGCTACAGCAGTCCCATAGAGCAACTT
This sequence comes from Salvia rosmarinus, assembly GCA_036937905.1. Taxonomy (NCBI): domain Eukaryota; kingdom Viridiplantae; phylum Streptophyta; class Magnoliopsida; order Lamiales; family Lamiaceae; genus Salvia; species Salvia rosmarinus. The sequence goes on along the minus strand of CM072814.1, from coordinate 930,920 downwards.
TTAGTTCAACCAGACGCATTTACAAGTGGTGGGTGAAACGTTAGAAGTGGAATGAATACAAGTTCAGAGAGTGACGGTGTAGATATTACCATAACTGTATATATATGGCTGGGGTGCGTCAGTTGTGTATATTACATACATGTATTGTTAGTGTGAGCAGGACCTGGGCAAGTTGACGTGGCCCTGTTTGTTAACTATTTACTGTAATTAACTCATTTTAAATCTATCACCATATTCGTATGCAGCGTTAAACTTTTGTTTGATACTTGTTGCAGCTTCCTAGCCTTTTTTAAACCAGTAGCTTGCTTGTGTCCTAATTGTTGAATAAATCGACAGATATTCAGTGCGACAAAACTAGAGGATAAATTTTACATACATATATATGAAAGGTTAAAAAGGGTTGAATGAATGATGATTAGAAGTAGAAGGATGTTGAGGTCGTCCTTTAATCTAAAGCTGGGGGGATATCACTCAAGTCCATACCGTCTGCCGGCAGCTCTGATGTCAGAGGTCCTAAGATCCCTTCAGAGCTCAGGGACAATCCACTCTGCACACACAGTATTCCAGGCTTTAACTTTGACAATATCTTATTTATACTAGTAAAGATGTATCCACATATTGGTCAATAATTTTGCATATTGTTATTGTGAAAGCTACAAACTACGCCTATTGCATAATACGGTTTACAAGTTTTATAACTTGAGCACCATGAGCCTGTCTTTTCCATACCCCAAAAATTCGAGATGTATTAATTAAGGTAGAATTAATTACCTCAGGTTGGAACCTTAGCATATCAGCACGAGCCATGGCTTCTGCTTGAGCTATTCGTTGCCTGAAAGTCTGAGCCATCTCTTCAGCCTGTAAGCACAAACCACAATATTCATGCACGTGACTACGGATCCCAAGGCATAACAATAAGCTTATAGGCAACGGATACAGGACTGGTTTCAATTACTAAGTATTAAGATTTAGCAGTATCAGCCCAATCCCCAACCCACCCACGCCCCTAAAAATATAAAAATAAAGAATCATGGAAACAGAAAGGAAAAAAAGATAACCAGATAGCATATATTTTGCAGGACAAATTCTAGGAATCTAACCTTTTCGAAAACCAGCTTGGGGTTACGAATCATGTCACCAGGAGTAGGCTCCAACTTCTTAGTAGAGAGGCTCACCCGGCCTCTCTCCCGGTCATGGCTAAGAATCATAACCTACAAAAGAACGAGAATAAGAGGTGAGTATAAAACTCTGGAGGATTGCAGGGACACAAAAATGACGAGAGGCACCTTCAAAGAGTCACCAGGCTGAAGAACTGTTGCAATATCTGAGACACGATCATGGCTTATCTGGCTGACATGCAAAAGGCCGTTAATTCCACCGATGTCAATGAAGGCACCATAAGGTTTCAAGCTCTGAACAGTGCCAACTACTACAGAACCAATTCCAAGCTGTGCCTGGCTATCGGCCATGGCCTTGCGGTTACTTAGCACTAGCCTGGACTGTTCCTCATCAACCTCCACAAACTTAAGAGGAAGTTCTTTTTCCAGAAGATCCTCTGCAGTTGATTTCTGATGCAATATCAAGAGATGTTAACTTCTAACTGTGCACGGGATGGGAATATAAATTCAAGCGATACTTCTGTGAGCATTATTAAGAACTGATAAACATGGGAGATCAAAATGAGGTGATTAAGTAAGATTCAGTTTTACAAAATTATTACGATCCTCTGAATCCTTATCAATGTCAAGCAACCAAATAACCACAGTTGACCATGATAAGAAGATTCACAAGGATGGAAGAGAATTTAACTGTTGAGATTTGTGAAAATGGAACAAAACCACGAAGACCCTCCACCAGCGCCACGATACCACCTTTGTTAGCTCCTACTACCTGTTCATTCAAGCCAAAAAAATATGAGTGAAATTATGTCCCAACCTTATAACTGAAAGTAAGAAACCAGATTATAGCAGGATATTCGAAAAGTTAAAAGTATCGAAAATGCATTATGATAACACCACAACAAACTCATATAATATGGGACTGAAAATATAAAATAATAAGATTAACTAAAAACCATCAAACTCAAGGCAGGATTATAAATTTACTCACCTTACCCTTTACAACAACATCTTCAGCTTGAAGTTGTCTGCATCGTTCCCACGCAAGGTCATACTGAATTGAACGAAGACTCAATATCAAACTATCATCAGCCTCATTCTCTCCAATAATTACAAATTCTTCAACTACACCGGAAACAATGCCAGCCTCTTCTACGTGTTTGATATTGTAGATGGCTGCCTCTCTTAGAGGCAAGTATGCTGATGACTTTGCAGTTATGTCAACCAATGCTCCGCTCGAATCTGTATTGTAAACTTTTCCTTTGACCTGAAAAGGCATACCCAAAATCAAACCAGGTGAATCAACCCCTCCCTATCGCTAAGAACTACTTTCGCACCAACTGGAAAGACGAATATGTGATTGCTACGTATACAACAAAAACAGATAGTTGGCTTTTGAAAACGTTAAAGTTATCATTTAATCAAAGGGCAATAGTAAGCAGAGCAATGGCAAAATTATGACGAAGGTCATCCACAAAATTTGAAGGCCTAACCCAAAAGGGCTGGTAAAATCTTGAGCAGCCCAACTATATGATCGGCCAACACATTGGCATTACGATGAGCATGTTGCACTGTAAATAACTGAGTATCAATTACAACCTCAATATTACCAAATTCAAGATTGTAGCCTCTGACGTCAACAACAATCTCACAGTCCAACTCGAAGATGACCAGAACAAACTCCAAAACGAAAAGAAGCAAAAAAAAGAGGCCTCCAGTTTCCACACGAGTCTTAGTTCAGTAACTTAACAAGATGTGAGCAGAATTAGTGTTTGTTCACGCTACTTGCAAACAAGTAACATCTCCAAGCGACCATTATCAGATGACAGAAAACCTAACGCACGTTTAGGCAAGGCAGAAGTGATGATGGAATGTGCTAGTATCTAGTTCCCATTCAAAATTATGATGTTAACTAGTTCACACCTCAATCCTATCAAACATAATCGAAACCACATAGAAAGATTGACATTTCAGACACTCCATTTGTACATGAAACAAACCAAAAACCCCCGCGCTCAGCACAAGAGAAGGAATAAAATTCAGACCCTGGCACCAATTTCCGAGGTGAAATCGTATTTTTCGAGGGCATCGTTGAAGTCTTCGACGGTGAAGGAGACGCCTTCCATGGGCGTAGTACGGCAGCGTTCGTAGGCGTCCTCGAACATCTCCTTTAACTTCATTCTCTCCCGTGTCTGCGCGTTTGCAATGACTGCAGCTGCTGCAATCACGCTTCTCCTTCTAGGCAGCACCATCTTCGAGTTGGACAAGAATTTGCTCTTCTTCGCTGCTGAAAATGGCGGGCACTTCAGCCCACCAATCTGTTGCGCCAAAGATGCCATCTTCGCCGCCACGCTCAATTTGATTGGTCACAGATGACGAGAACTCTCAACTGTGTAGTGTTAATTTTGGATTATCAGATGCTGGGTGAGATAAGGTGAAGAAGGAGGAGGAGAGGATGTGGGACCCGCTGCCTTTGTGCAATGGGCTGCATACGAGCTTGGCGCCTTTGTTTTGTAGGAATTTCCGGCCCTTTTTTATTTAGTAAATTCATAATTTAAAAATACTATATTTTCTTAAATAAAATAACTAAAGCAGAAGAATGTCATTTTTTTTAAATAATAAAATATATAAAATCTCTTAAATAAAATTATCAAATAATGAATCCAACAAACTCAAGTCTAAACTTTGCAAAAGAATCGACACCAACCAACGACTCAAAGAAACTACAAGAACTTAGTAGATGAGATAAGTTGGAGTTCTAAAGAACTCAAATCCAACAACGATAATAAAGGAAAAGAATTTAAACGAGAATAACACAAGTCTTGGAAGGAATTAAAAGCGACATAACACCACTAAGACACCCACACCGCCACGCCGCCCACGATCATCGACCGAAAACATTTTAAACAAAAAGGGGTGAGCACAAAACGTCTTCGATGGTGGGGAACAAGAAATATCATTATTTTTGTCCAAACGTTTATATACATCACAAGAAAGTATAGTCAATCATAATCAACCTCATCGGCTTAAAAATCCTGCCACACAGGCTACGCCACACAGGCAAAAGTTACGCCACACAGGCTATGGTTCGCCACAAAGGTTACGCCACATAGTACGCCACACGAGCTATGGTTGCCACATGTGCTATGGTACACCACAAGCTACGCCACATAAGACGCCACATGTGCTATGGTTCGCCACATGGTATGGTTCACCACATAGGTAATAATACACCACACAGGCTTTCACTATGGATATACAAAACACAACAATGATTATCACCATGAACTTACAGATAGAGTAAATCCCATAATAAATATGTTTATTCCAAATCACATGTTTGCAATTTAAGAAGATTTCACCCACAATAAATATATTTATTCCAAATCATATATTTGTAAGTTAAAGAAGGTTTGACCTACCTTGTTTTTGTTGAACACAACAAATCAAAATCAATCAATTCTGGGACGAGGGTCCTAGTTGTACCGCACCTATTTCAGTAAAAATATAATAATTTTTATAAGAGCCTCTAATTATACCCTTAAAGGAAGTATCTAGAACTTAGATAAATACCTTTATACAAAATTTTGTAGGACCAAAAACCAGATAAAATATTACACTTCAATTTTAAAGACACAAGTCCTAAAAGTATAAATATTACTAAACATTTCATAAATCAACTTATCTACTTATTACAGTAGCCAAAATCATTCTTCAACAAAGAAAAACATCTCAAATAATTGGTGTCAACAAAGTTATGCTTTATACAGTAGCTCATTTCATGGAATTAAAATAAAATAGATTAAGGAGTAAGATCTTATAGAATAACCCAAATCAAATATTGGATTTTAAAAGAACTTAACAATAGTTGATGGCATAAACTCATTATCCAAATATTTAAGACCAAGCTTTAATATATATATATATATATATATATATATAAAGCATCCTAGTAATCAACTTCTAATACACTAATCATGACATTTCCGTAAGTTCACACTTAATTAAATCAAATAACCAAAGTCAAGAAATTAACTTCAACCATTCCAATACATAAATAAATTTAAAAAAATGACGTCAACTCCCTTATTCTCTCTATTTCAATAGTTCACTCTAAATTAAATCAAATAACCCAAATCAAGAAATTAACTTAAACAATTCGAATACATAAATAAATAAAAATTGACGTCATCTCCCTTATTCTCTAGATTTCGATATGTATTGTGTGCTGGAAAGGAAGGAGAAAAAAATTTATTACGCAGAATGATTCAACAATTTCAAAGAGTGGTCCCATTATATCTTATTCCTATAAAAAATTAATGACTCAGGCTTCGTAATTAGAAGCATTACCAGAAATCTCCAAAGCTTGAAACACTTGTAGTTGAAATATTTTGGATGAGGTTGAAAAGAATTCCCTTCGTGAGGCGTGGAAGAAAATTTATATATCGAAAAAATGAAACAAGTTTAACCCTAATAAGATTCCTAATCCTCTTAGGACTCTTGTTAATTAAACCTTAATTATACATAAACATAAAATAAAACTTGGGCTCAACAAAATAATATTCTACAAAGCTCAATTTAAGGATAAATAATATAATTCTATAATTACATAAGCCCAAAACATAATAATAATTATTATTATTTTATCTTTATAAAGTAATATTTGAAGGCCCTAAAATAAATTATGAAGTTCGTTTTCTAGCTAGGGGCGCAACTACGGACTCCCTCAAGTCCAACACAAAATCGAGCGTGACAACAAATCCAACGTAAATGATTTAAAATTTAAAAGAATTTAACACAAGCAAAAAGTGGGGCGTTACATTTAGGGCAATGATTTTTTTTATATATTATGTATCTACGTAATACACCTAAAACAGATCGAATTTTTTTTTTTTGAACTAGTTCAGTCATTAATATTTTAAGTCTATGACTAATTTTCCCCATATTAATAAGAAAATTAAATTATGGATTTCATTCCTTAAATAATAGGTATTATTCCTTGAAAATAGTTACTAGCTAATCATGTTCACGTTTTCAAGGAAAACTATGATTTTTATTTTTTTATTTTCAGTTTTTTATTGTCATTATTCAACGATTCATCATTCCTTAATTTTAATTTTCATGGACTGAACATAATATGAATTTAACATATTGGAGGGGCGCTAATTCCATATTTCTTGATAATAGTTCCAACTAAAGAAATTGGCCAAAAAAAAATATTTTTTTATACTAATCATGTTTTATTTTTTTCATTATTTATTTCTTCTCTTTTTCTCTTTCTTTCTTTCTTTTTAATAATTGGACAATATGATTGATAACAAAATATGCAATATGCATCTTATATTAAAGATTATGATAAGATCTTTCATTTGATATACAATTTGTAAAAAATAAATTTAAAATATAAGTCACGATCGTTTAAAGTTTGAAACTGATCTAAAAATAAAAATATTTTTTAATTTTCTTTTATAATCCAAATGTTATTGTTTAAGTGATATTTCTCTTTCAATTTATTAAAACTAATTTAATTTTAAGATTATTAAATTATATTCCCTCTGTGCCGTCGAATATAACTCATTTTTTAGTCATGGTTATTTAGGAGAAATATATAAATTGGATAAAAGGATAAAAAGTAGATAGACCTACACCTTTTGAAGAGATAATTATTTCTTAAAAAGAAAATTAGTCAAGTTGGGTGGGATAATTCGGAAAGGAATATGTGACAAGTTCGATGGAATGGAGGGAGTATATATTATTAAAATAAAATTAATTTTATTTTCAAATATTACAAATATATAATATATGTGTCAGACGCACGACACCCGACAAGGTGTGCGTGATACCCTACACCGGCAAGGGGCGTACAACGTACAATTGTCAGCACCAGGTGCCTAACGCACGATACTCAACTATAAAATCATAAATTATTGACAATTAATCTATATTAATACTAAAAAATGTGTAATGTATCACTATAATAGTGTAACATGATGACAACATTATTCACTTATTTCATAACAGTTTAGTATAATATACAAATTATAAGATATTAGTGAAATTGATGTCAAAAATAAATAAAAAATTGATAGAAACAACTATAATTGTAACAATAGTGTCACATGTTGACCACATTATTTGATTATTTGAATTTCACAAAAGTATATTGTAATATAAAGATTATAAGATATTAGTGAAATTGAAGCTAAAAAATTAGAAAATTAAAATAAACAACTGTAATTGTGAGAATAGTGTCATATGTTGACCAAATTATTCGATTATTTCATAAAAATATGTAGTAGTATAAAGTTATAAGATATTAGTGAACGTGATGCTAAAAATTAGAAAATTGAAAGAAACAACTATAATTGTGGGAATAGTATCACACGTTGATCACATTGTTCGATAATTTTATATAAGATTGATTCGAATGGTCTTTATCACTAGTTTAAATTAATAATTAGAAAAATTAAAATTAGAACTAAAAAATTGAAACAAACCACAGTGATTGTGCGAATGCATCATATATGAAAAATCCTAAATCTTTAAAACTTAAACCCTTTAACTCATGAACCCTTAAACCCCTAAACCCTAAACCTTTAAACCTCTAAATCCTTAAACCCCTAAACTATAATAATATGTAAAGTTTGAATATTTATATCTCCATATATACAATTATGTGAAACTTTATCATGTTTCATTATAATCGTTTATCTTCAAATATTTTAACTAAAAAATTGCTAAGCATATACTTATTTCGATTAACTAAGTATTAACAATATCATTGAACTTCCTACTAACTTTGTCGATTAATTGAATATTCATTCAAGATCAAAATAATTAAAGAGCAAATACAAACGAAAGTACAAAACCAATTTTGTTCAATAAATTGATGCAATAGTCATTGTTAGATAAAGTGGCAAAAGATTAGACTTTTGGAGGAAATGTCTTAGGATCGAATCTTGTTGAGCCTAACTCTATCTTTTATTAATTAATTGTAGATAATTTTGGAAACAAATGGTATATCTTTATCACATTTTCAAAAATTAAGGGAATTCATTACAATATTTCCAAAAATTAACGAATTTGTATATATTTATTCCTAAATTAATGATGAGGTTAAATATATATCAATCAAAAAATCTAAATGAATGAATGAATTATTACAAATTATATTAGTTAAAAAATAATTAAAAATAATCTCACTAGTACATACATAATAAGTAGTATTTAAAACGAATATATATCCATCACTCCCAATATACGAATCTCAATTCAGTTGCATGATTGCATCTCTCTCGAGAGTGACAAAATAATCTGGTTTGAGGAAAAATGTTGTCTAACGTGTGCTGTGCTGTGCGAAAATATAGATGAAGTTACGATGCGGACATATTGCATTTATGCGCACAACTGAACTACATGATTGGCCAGTTTTGAGCAATTCCAAAAATGGCTAATACGTAGAATAAATGGAACAGAAAATTGTTGATATTCAAGAGGAGCATATTGAAACTGTAAATCTTGCAAAGCTACAATGAGCACCAATGTAAAACAAATATACACCTCAGTCTATGAAGAGGACGATAATCGCACAAACTTACAACTGAGCCACATCTTATATATTGTCTAACCAAACCACCCTGAAAAGAGCAACCAGACACAACCATCGCTCAATCTCGATTCTAATCATCCTCAAGGTGATGATAATAGGACCAAGTGCCTTCTGCGTTTGTCTCTTTTCATCAGAAAGTTCTGAGTTCAGCCACCTAACCGGGAAAAAAACACACGTTAGGCGTTGCACACAGTAATAATATATTTATGTAGAAACCAGGTTACAAGACACACCTCTTAAGACAAAATTGCTAGGCGCTCTCGCTAGACATCAGCCCAGTTATTTTCCCCACAGCAACAGTTTTCCCTGTTAAAAATGTTATTTGTTTATTTTTATTTTACTCGGACAAAGTTTGAGCAATCCAGTACAAGTACATAATGCCACCCTAACCTTCAGTGCGAAGAGTAAACCGTCCAAGCTGTGGAAATTCCGAGTACTTCTCAATGCAAATCATGTTGTTCACCTATGCAGAGAATGATTCAAGAGCCATAATTTAGTTTTTACTACGCATAAGTCTTTCATAAAGCTAAAACAAAAGTATTTTTAAACACAATCATTATCAAATTATTTAAGTAGCCGATTAGTTATGATTATCCTGACAAAACACAGATGCATATCATCTGTGTTTTCTCAGGATGATTCAAGAGCCATAATTTAGTTTTTACTAAACACAAGTCTTTCATAAAGCTAGAACAAAAATATTTTTAAACACAATCATTATCAGATTATTTAAGTAGCCAATTAGTTGTGATCATCCTGACAAAACACAGATGCATATGACCATACTGACCAGATACAGACAGGTATTCTTCAGCACTATCAACTCTGTCATTCAGGTTTCATTAAGGAATAAAATGGACGAAGTATAGGGACATCAATTAGCATATTTATAGGGATGTTCACTCAAAAACTTGTATTTTATAGTGATTCTCAGTCAAAAATATTGAGGCGAATTAAATTCAATATCTCTGTGAGTGCAGTTTATGCTAGAAAAGGATGCCTGGATATAATTAGGAAACATCAGCTACAAGTGCAGTACCTGAACGCGGCATTCCACAACAGCACCTTTCTTAACAAAAAGTGGTTTCTTTTTCAAACGTTTTCTGGTTTTTGGATCAATCTGATGTGTTAACTCGACAATCTCACACTCCTCCACAACAGCATGGATGTGTAGGACAGCCTTGTACCCAGCGCAAAAAATTGCCTGATGATATGCATAATAAGCACAATTATGAGTTAACAGCATATAGATCAAGAAAACAAAAAAAAGGAAGTAAGGGACATGAATGAATAGAATGGAAGTCTTACATTGTCAAGCAACTCCAAAATCGACAGTTGGGCGACAAACTCAGATACAGCAGCTATTGGCCTTGCTGCCAAAAAAAACAATTGATTTTAGTTGGACAAAAATAGCAGGCTGCAGTTATCACATTCCAAAACTCATATAATTAATAATATTAATAACCTAAACGCTAATTACCACCAAACTTCTGAGTGTTTATTTCATCAAAAAGATCAAATTCTTGCAAATGTGATAATCATTTATTGAAGTGTACAACAGTAATATAAAATTATAAATTCAAATCCACAAAATTGTTTCCTTCCAATTCAATAGCTTGTCGGAGGTATGATAGCTTAGCCCAATCCAAACTAGCTTAGTGATGCGTAATAAAGAAAATGAACACCTGATATACATCACCACTACAGAAGAAGAAATTGGCAGGAAATCAAACCAAAAAACTCACCAATGCTACTCAAAACAAAACCCCCAATGATATCCTCCTCTTCAATTCCCGACAACCTGACACGCAAGTTTTCACCAGGTCCTGCGCGCCTCACTTTATTTTCATCACAGAAGACGGCAAGAACTTTAACTTGTACCTGGCATGTTATATTAGAATGTCAATAAACAATGACAAACTACTGAAAATATCATACGTCTGATGTAAGACAATATGGATATGCATTTGAAAAGGCACCTTATTAGGCATGACTACTAAAGAATCGCCTTCACGGACGGTTCCAGATTCTATTTTCCCCATCACAACAGTTCCCATGTCCTTAAATTTGTCGATAATAGGCATTCTACCAAAAAAAGAAAAATCACATAAATAAAAGTACCAACTGCCACTTTGATTAAATGGTCGAGTCATGTACGTTAAAAAAGTCAGAAGGAGAGTAACTAAATCTTCCATTTTACCTGAAAGGACCTTGGGGATCACGTGGCGGAACTTCAATAGCGTCAAGAGCTTCAAAAAGACACTTACCGCTCCACCATGGACATATACTTTTGTCCATTCTACTCTTCATATTTGTCCCCATGAGACCAGATATTGGGAGAAACTGAACGTCTGCAAAATTACATATTTCAACCAGACAAGTAAATCAGAATGGGGAAACAAGAACAGTAAATGAAAAGCAGAAGATTGTCACATAAAGAGCCACATAAACTATAGCCATTAACACAAAAGACTAGGACATATGAAAGCTACAAAGACTATCACAAGATAGAAACTTTCAAAGGTAAATTAGCAAAACTAAGATCAGAATATACTGCAAATATACCTTTTTTCACATTATAACCTGAGGATTTCAAAAATGAAGTCATTTTTGATTCAATCTCATCAAATCTGAAAGATAAACACATAACCAAGATCAGAAAGTTGGATCCAAGAATAATAGCCGACCAACAATAGAATCATCAAAACCACTAAAACCACCTCTCTTTTGACCATTTCACAGTAGGCTCATCCATTTTGTTGACGACAACAAGAAGCTTAGAGACTCCCAAGGTTTTTGCTAGTTGGACATGTTCACGTGTCTGTCCACCTCTCTCATAACCAGTTTCAAATTCTCCCTTTCGAGCTGAAATTACCTAGGAATATAGATGAGACAACATTAGAGACTACACAGACCACAATTACCACCTTGTATAACAACAAAATTATGATACAATAAAGCACTACTTACTAGTACACCTATATCTGCTTGAGATGCTCCACTGATCATGTTGGGCACATAGCTTTTGTGACCCTGGAAATCAAAAGTTAAAAGACCTCTCTGAGGCAGCAGAATACCAGAACAAAGGGCTACCTTCGAAACATAAAAATGGATCAATGCACCTATTCCTATTGGTAACTATGCACATTTTCTTGTCTTGCTCGTTTGAGGCACTGTTAAATGGAGGTGTTTATTCATCTCACGGTCGATAAGTCTTGGAGGAAAGCAGGCATAATGAATGAAACGTAGAGATAGTTTCATCTAAAACTGGTGGTAAGAAGAAAATGAAACCAAGTTGAATTGAACACTTTCACAAAATTAAAAAACTTCTCTTGCCCTATAATTCCAGCTTGTTCACTGAATATAAGTCCCACTAGGCAATATCAGCATAAATTACCCCAAATTTCTGCAAATCTATCAACTTTGAAGGAAAATTAGCAACTAAACTGATGTAATGTGTCAATATCATCTAAATATTCCACATTTTTCCTAAGAAAAAGTGTAATAATTATGAGAGTTTAATATTTACCGGTGCATCCAATATTGTAAACCTTGTGGTTTCTGTCTCAAAGTGGGCTCGTCCGACTTCAACTGTCTTCCCCTAAATATTGGAGGAAAAATCAAACACATGCTCAGCAGATGCACTGAAAGTTATTGAAAGAAAAAAGAGCTTGCAAATAAATACCTTAACCCTCTCTTCTTCATTTGTATCCATGATATAAGCCATATACCTAATAATTTCAGAACAAAAGGCTTAGTAGGGAAAAGAAACAACCAAATAAGTCATGACCAGAAAAACGAAACACACACGAATAACCACATGCATTCAATGAAAATAAATTTATGTGGTATATCTCTCTGCATGAAAAATAAATGCAATCACACTGTGTGAGACAAATGCAGTGGTTTAAATAATTAGCCTTGAGTTACTTACCAACTCTCCCTATCTCTGCACAAAAAATATGCAATCACACATGTGAGACAAATGCACTGGTTTTAATGATTAGCCTTTAGTTACTTACCAACTCTCCCTACTTTTGTCCTTAGCTTCTTTCTCATACTTTTGTATTGTACGTTCATCAACTTGCCCACTAAGATATAGAATTTGGCCTCCAATTGTGGACTTCCCAGCATCTGCAGAACACATGAATATTGAAAACCTCTGATAAGATACTGCCACTTGATATCTAAGTTACTCTCTCTGTATAAACTTGTGAACTCAGATTCTCAAGACTTAAATAGTTTAATATTCTCTTTCTTGTTGCACTTTCTCAATCTACGAGATTTGGCAATTTGACACCACATTTATGGAGACAGGAACAGTACCATCTAAGGAAATAGGGAAAGATGTGCAAAACAAGCATCCAGTATTCCAGTTTCCCCATATAATAAATATTATTGAGTCTTGACTCTTGACATAACTCAGATATCGGTACAAGTAATGACCAGCAACTGAATGATCAATAATGGAGAACACCAAGTTTAAAGGGATTAGTCAAATGACATGTTAACCTAATTACTTTAGGGACTATTATAATTCCTAGTATTCCTTCTATACCCATTCACAAGGATTTACAGATCCATTATCAGCGTTCTTTTCCCTAAAATAGTATCTTATCAACCAAAATACTTAGATTATGGTGTGATGCATAGATCCCAAGTTCTCATTCATATTTAAGTGTCCAACTAACCCAGATGTAAACTTCATTTTCTTTCTTGAAATGTAGAACTCATATAATAGCATTAAGGGTGAAGAAATATAAAATTGAGACTTCGAAGGGAATGCCATTACCAACATGACCAATGAATACAACATTCAAGTGTCTCTTCTGCTGCTCATCCTCATCATCAACATCATCAGGAGGAATGCTTTCCTTCTCTTTCACTGAATAAAAGAATACGGAAAAACAAATCCATAAACAAAAGTTTTAAAAAAAAAGAACCAAGAGAAAATAACATAATGTATACGCAAGGACTGAGGATAGTCGAGCAGAACCCAATCTCATGTTGAGGTTGGCGGGATAAAGTAGTAAATTAATGGACTACATAAATACATACAACATGCTAGTTTCCTCAGACAGATCAATCAATTCAATAATGCGATTGTTTTACATCCTATAACTAACCAATTTCAGAAACTACCATGACAAGAATCTTAAATAAACATATCTTGGACCCAAAAGCAGTACAAAACGATCCCAGTATGCCACAAGAGGTACACTCTTGAGTAATCTTAAGATTAGGAGTATGTAAGCATAAGCTAACAGACAACCATTGTGCAAATAATATATGAGTGCAGAATTCAACCTATTAGCTACTAGCATGTGCTAAGAAAGTCCACCTACCTCCATCTGTTTTATCAGGATTCAAGACTGTATAATGCTTCCCATCTTCTGAATTGGCCATTACAGCATCTTCTGCAGCAATCAACCAAAATTCAGCAACATAAAGCGAGAGAAAGAGTAAGACATCAATAGGAGTGATGTATCATGCTGAGCTTTAAGTTCTTAAAGGTATGCAGACTACCCTAGGTCCATAGAGCTCACAGGTTAACCTTCAATCTATTAACCATTATGGATATCAGAAGTAATCCTCCATACCTACGTTCGTTTTGTCGTTATTTACAGCTATATCAGGCTTCCCATCCTCTGTGTTAGCCATCACAGTATCTTCTGCTAGCAACAGCCAGTCCCAACAGAAAAATAAACAAAGAAACAAAACAAGTTATAAGAAGTAACCAAAAAGATGTAACAAGAAGGCTGTTAAAAAGCCCCGAATTTTAACATGATAAATTCATTAGAAAGCAATGTCAGGTACAAGTAACTCATTAGTAACAGTAGTTTCCATCACTATCTACCTCCATCTGTATCAGGATTTACAACTATATCATTCTTCCAGTCTTCTGTGTTAGCCATCATAGTATCATCTGCTACCATTAGACAAGAATTCACAAACAAAAGACAACCAGCACAATGAGTATTACCTTTAAAATCAATAACAACCATAAGAACCGCTCTTCATATGCATCGTAAAGCAAGTTACATAAATCTAAAGATCACACACAGATCATATGCTAAAAAAAAGGGAAAAGGAAAAAACAAATATAACATACCAGCTGAATCGAGCTGCAAAGCCTTGATATCATCCGTGATATCTACAAAATGCATAAAATCAATCAGAAAAAAGGAACAAATCGAACTTAGAAACAATACCAGTGTCAAATAAACAAAGCGAAATTGGATAAGCAATCGCACCTTGCGTCGGATGAGTGGTGCCCGATTCTGACATGGCTTGAGGCAAAATTGATGCGAAATCGCAATAAATTCCAAAAATGGAAAGCAAAAGAAATTCGATTGACTAGATACAGACGGCGGTGGAACGGAGATTTTTCGGGGGCGAGTGGTGGAAGGGTGGAGCCGTGGAGGTGTTGATTATGATCAGAAAAGGAATAAACTAGTTCGTGATTTGGGGGTGGGAGTGGGCGTGGGGGTTAGGGTTTCTGAGGCCCAAATGTGGGAAGAAACTGGATTTGTCGGCCCAATTTTGCTGAGAAATGTTCAACGTTAATGGGCTTTAAAATGTTTGATTAGTTGGACTTGGGCTAGATTAAGGGGAAAAAGCGAATGTCACAAGATTTGACAATTTTACCACAATGCCGTAGCTCAAAATTTTACCACAATGCCGTACCACAAGATCATAATGACGACTACTGATATATCTTTGGTCATATGGGCTGACCAAATCCATCACAAATACTTCTTAGTTGCATGGAGACTTGATTTCATAAAAGACTAATTTCTGATTATTTTGGCTGTAAACTTCTTTACCAAATAGTTAGAAACTTAGGTGATATCTCAATTAGAGTCAAAACTCAGTGACAAAACTTGAGTAATGAATAATATTAATAGATATGCATAAAATTGGTATAGATACCAATTCACGTCAAAGCCAACATTTAATTTCTTTTATATTTTCTTTTTACTTTGTTATATATATTTATTCTTTTTTCTTTTTTTTTCGCATTTAGCGAGCTTTGGGGGATATTCTCTCCGAGTCTCGTGACAATTTCAATTTATTTTACCTTATCATCTAATAATTAAATCAAGATTGACCCAATAAAATTTTGTTTTGTGAACAAATTAATAATCCAACTTTAGGGAATTCATAGTTCCTAATGTTTTTATTATTCACTTTTCCGTTATAAATTATAACTTCTCGTATTACATTCATCTAGTAATTCTATGATATTTTTAAAATCGAGTACGGACTGCAAAGTCTCAACCAATAAATGTTTTTCGGTTTTCCATTTACATAAAGATGAAAGTTATAAAATCTCATCATTTGATCCTTAATGTAAAAATAGTGAAGGGAAGGGAAATGACCGTGCTGCGTCCATATCTATTTTTTAATTCAATATTCAGGCAAAAAATCCTACTCCAATAATTTAATCACTAATTATCTGACTTTTGAAATTTTCAAAAATCTTGATTCCTTTTTAGTTTTATTTCTATAGTTTATTCTTATTTATTAGTAATACAAAATTCTAATTCTAATATTTAATTAGTATAAACAAAGTTCAGAAAATCGGCTATTACATTATATGTTTTCTATGGGTTGCACCTGCCCTAGCATGATGGCAAGGGTCGAAAACCATTATACTTGTACCCACATATGAAAATCGAACAATAGTTAGCCACTAAAGACACTCAGCTAACCAGGCCCAAGTAAATGTATAATAGCAGTCTGGCAGTCCTAATAGTCAATAATACCCATTATTTCCCTAGCTTAAAGGAGTAACATACAACGGCAGCACTATCTTGCATAGTATCTACAGTTCATACTATAAACTGATATATTCACTGATGTATGTCTATATATACATAATATGATTCTATAATAACATTACATGAAACTATTTAGCGTGATAGAAAGAACGTTCCTTCTCCTACAAAAGCAAGATCGTGCTGTGCTGTATGTGCATTATTTTGCATCATCCCTCACCTCAGGAAGCATCATTCTAACTCTGCATCGCAGCAGAAACAGTTGCTCTGTCCTTCTCTCGCACTTTCAAGGTCTGCCTACAGCTAAGCTGCATAGTCTTCTAAGATTTGTGATCGTTGTATGAACGCAGTGGGATTTCACCCATCACCTAGCCGTATGTCGTCTCTTCTTGAATACCACTACTTCTCTGTCAGCTGTGCCTCGCCCATCAAGATTGTATTACTGGCACTATTAGGCATCCATTGAGTGTAGACGAGCTACTCTTCTTGTATCAGTCATTGTTCAGAGACCCCAGGGATGAATATGAGGGTACAGGTGAAGGCATCTGTTGGGGTGACAAGATGTACCCTCCTTTAGGAATTATATAATCGATTGTTGGAGCATAGGGTCTCGTCACCTTGCCATTCCTTGAAGCCTGAAAAAGATCGAATTTTATGTATTTAAACAGCAAAATAGATAGTAGGGAACATTGTCAATTACTTATATATCTATATACTCTACTTGTATCAATCGAAAAGATAAGTGGTCGGAAATGAAATCAAACCGTCGATTGGTCAGGCAAATAGGTCGATCTTGCTAGCTCGATTGCAGAATAAACCTCGAATGCTTGATTAGAATCACGGGTGCACTTTATAATGCGGTGTTGATCCTTTGTGTCAGCAGATTTACTATTTAGATACAGAAGAACACGTGATGGTGGAGCAATAGGATGATCTTTCTTCCCATGAGTCAGTTCCATCGTCACCAAGTCATCCCACACGACGTCCCAGATCACCGAACATGGATCTCTGGCTGGGTTGAATTTTTTCTGTTGAATAAGATTGGATGGTTGCTGAAACAACACATACAAAAGAGTACGCTTGAGTGTAAGAAAAGAGGTCACACAACGAAAAACATGTTGATTGACAGAATTGAACTCACTTGCAGCAGTATTATTCTCCGATGAGTGACCATAACAATTCTGCCTTTTGGAAGTGCAAAGTGGTCCTCGTAGGCGTCTGTTAAAGCAAATTTCCCACGCACTTTGAACATATCGACCAAAAATGATCCAGATTCCGCTAATTGCAATATCACCTTCATCATGGAAAATAATTCATTCAATTCATGTCATGATTTAAGAGAGAAAGCTTAAAAGCAGAACTTGCAATAGAACTCAGAAATGCAAAATTGACATAGTTCTTTACCAAATACCAAACACAAAAAGTAGGCCTCAACGTTTCAACCTTCCTCAGGTAAAATATTGAGGCCCAATAACG
This sequence comes from Salvia rosmarinus, assembly GCA_036937905.1. Classification (NCBI taxonomy): domain Eukaryota; kingdom Viridiplantae; phylum Streptophyta; class Magnoliopsida; order Lamiales; family Lamiaceae; genus Salvia; species Salvia rosmarinus. Next base: position 912,936 of record CM072814.1, on the reverse strand, counting down.
GCGAAAGAGATAGGATCTTGGGTTTATATCTGGTCAAAAGTTCAATTATATATTTGTGTAGTCGCAGATATTTAGATTGACAGTGCAACTTAAAAGGGGTAAACGAATTTGATTTAGGTAATCACTGTAAAAAAAGGGTTAGTCAGGCACAGTACAACCCACATCCGCTCCATATAACTGATCCTGATTAGAATATCAGCTAAAAACTTTTGAAAAGTTTGAAGTGTTTCAGCCTAGTTAATGATTCACATAAAATATCACAAAATTTCTTATCTTACTTAAGTCATTTTCATGTTTCAGCAAAGTTAATGATTCACCTAACAGCTCAAATAAAATATCAAAAAATCTTATCTTGCTGAGGTCATTTTCAAGTTGCCGAATTTTGCTCCAGATGTGAAAACGTGGCAACAATTCGAAAATGTCATAAAACATTTGAGTAGAAGAGAATGTACCTGGCCCTTTGCCTTGTACTCATCATATGGTCTGAGCAAATTGTCACCACCAATAGCCCGGGGTAGCCTTCGGCGGAGTAGCTGATCTTCAGAAGCAATGGCCGCTGCAATCTTCATTCTCATTGCATTTGCGCCTTCTGTAGTTTTCGACAGAAGATCTAAAACTCCGCTGACAGGTTGTGCGGCGGCTCCTATCAATCCTTTTCCGACACCCTGAACAAAGCCTTCAACGCCAGATGCTTTTGCTCCTTCAAGAGGCTTTGTTAAAATGCCAGTGACCCCACGGAATATACCTTTAGCTAAAGCCCCACCACCTTCCCTAATGACATCTCCAATGTCCTCCACACCTTTGTTATCCTGCAAGAGAGAGATTGTACAAATTGAAGGACAAACAGAAATGTAAAATATCATCTGCGTGCAAACAACAAAAAAGAATGCCACACAAAGATCCATACTCAATCGGAAATATGTGAACTTTTATTGCATTCTTAAGTATGGATTGTGTTAGGTGAGTAGTAACGACTTTACTAACAAAGATACAGACCTAAGGGTAAGAATCACAGAGAATAGGAAGAATAAACTATATCCGAGGCTTTTATTTTAATGAGATAACTTCAAACCTGTCTTTGCCGACTTTGTATGAACTTCTTGTCCATTGATAAGGCAGCGACCCCTTTGCTCATATGTCCAAGTGCACTACTTGCATTTCCCAAAATATCGACCCCGGAAAGGAGCTGTAGTGGCTGACTGAGTACATCCTTTGTTATATTTGAGACAACATTACTGACTAGAACACTTTGCCTCATCGAAACATTTTCCTGAAATCTCTGATTTACACGGACCTGATTAAGCCAGATCAAAGACAATACAATTAACATCACTTCTACAATAACGCTTGTATTTATTATTTGTTATCTTTTCGTGATATCAGTCACTGAGGATACGATACTTCCTTATTGTTTGACTACAATAGACACGCCTAGTTACGGTATTATATTGCTAGGATTTTAGTGATCACATTATGTTCTGAAACAATCAAATGACACCACCAAGGGAAAAGAAGATATATATAAGGTGCTTTTTTTAAAGAAAAAAAAGATCAGGGATAGAAGGGAGCTATGCATATCTCTGAAAGATGATACGAAAACAAAACATAGGTTGTTGACCTCTTTAGCAGCAATCACATCAAATATTTCTTAGGTAATCAATTTAAAGCCAGTCACATCAAAATGTAATATAGAGAAAAAAATGGGGAGCTCAAGCTAACCGGCATATTTTCAGTATTTCCAAGAGCAGTCATTAAGCTTGCCCAAAATCCAAGGACACCTGCTGGCCGTTGAGATGGTGACATAACCATGGTTACTTTAAAACGAACTTCAGACATGTTCAGGACACTGTCAACATAGAGCAGTAAGATTAAACTATAGTCTTTAAAAACATTACAAGAGACAGAAGGATAAAATGGTTGCAAAAGATGATGCTTCATGCATACCCAATTTGAATGATGGGATCAACTGAAACAGAGCTGGTCTCAGAATCAAATATTCTGGATATATTAGCCTGCTGGATCATCCCATGAAGGCGCCAGATAATTGGCTCGTGAATATTGACTAGAAAGGCAGTATTTTCTGGACCCTGACAGAATATTTCGCACAGTTTCTTAGCATTGGAAAATACAGAATCCAATACAGATTATGCAACAAATTATACTTAATATACTCACCTGAAAACCTATATAAGGATATATGCTGAAATCTAAGGATCCACTAGATTGTTGGGTTATTGAAATCTTCAAAATATAATCAGAGTCATCCCCAACTCTTTGTGGCCGGAAAAGAACTGGCATTGGAGTCAAAGGCAGGTGATTATCTATCTGAATACCCCCCATTCTCATTTTTAACCTGAGTTATAAAATCGAGAATTAGCATAGACATATAAAATTGTGGTCAAATTAAAAAGTTAAAGGAAGATCCTCCATCAAAACTAATAAGGACAAAGTAAAAGCAATAATCTAGGGCTGAGAATTTACCGACTAATACCCGAGCCTAGTCCAGTGGAGTATGACAGCATAAAAGTTTTGAGCGATAAATATAATATCTCTTCAGGTGTATGATCAACAATGGACAACCCAAGTTCTGCAACTTCAAGTATGAAATGAAATTCACTCTCTGCGACCAATGTTGATGGCTGAAGCTGATAGTTACTTTCAGAGACTTGTTGTACAAATGAAGCACTCCGGTTTAAAAGTTCCGGTACATCATCTTCAGGCATCCAATCACTGATTTTGACAACATTTACCTTCTCTTCCCTGATGATAGTTACTCGTAGATTTCTCCTAGGTCCTCCAGCAACCGGGATGGGCTGATGATCTTTGATCTCATCAATGTTGTACTTCTGTGATGACAAGGGATCATCTCCATCTACCAGTAGTTCCAAACATCGTTCTCTACCAAGATCTTCCCATGAAAAAGAAGCAGAAGCATTAGGAAGTAGAGATCTCCACGAGTCACTGGAACCATTGACTTGACGGAATTGTATTGGTAAAAAGAACGAGTGGTTTTCGATCCTGCAAAAGCTTGGATTCAGAAATATTGGAAGTAGGAGTAGCAGGAATAAACATTTAACTTGATTCTCAAACAAGTGAGAACAATTGACAGACAATTATAAATTCGTCTATCGTGGTTAACACAAGCAACTTACAAAGATAATTATATTTGCACAATTCAATTTACTTTGCTATCAAATATTTAGCTTCCCTGCCAATAAAAAGTAAGCTATATCAAGCCCACCACTGTCAATAGAAGTTCTTTTTATGCTCAAAGACCATCATCTTGCATAGACAGTTATTCAAGTGGATTTTCCATTATTTGCAGGATCTGAACTACGCAATCTGCACTATGAATGAAAGCTCCATAGGCACACAGTTTGTAGAAGAGTGACAATGTATTGAAAATATAAAGAGGCAACAATAGAAAACCACAAGTATAAACTGCATAAAAGGGTAGTGCGCAAACACAACAATTATCCAGATTTCTTTCTTTCTTATTCCTTTTTCTTTTCCAATAAGAAACAAAAGTTTTATAAGAATTTATTTACGGTTGAACGATGACCAGAAGTCATTTCAGTCAATGACATTTCTAATGCTCAAGGAAAACTGATATGCAGGAAGAGTTACATACTCTTATGCATGAATTGCATCATATCGAAGTGAAATTTTGACTAACCCCAGTTAGAAAATTAAAACGAATTGAGGAAGTAATATTCGAAAATCACCTGTAAGGACTTGAGAAAGAGCAGGGGCGCAATATAACCTCGTAGCGGGACGTCTTTGCCCCACCTCTTACTTCAACTGAAAGATTCCTGTGCTCACTTCCTAGCTCACTTCTCAAACATACAGACATAAGACCTTCAGATCCAATGCTGAACGGTGCACTCCACTGGTACCCGTCCATTCGCAGCTTCAGCAATAGATAGAGACTGTTAGTACGCAGCTTTGAAGGAAAGCATAAATTAAAGGGTATAGATGACTACACATACCTTAATCAATTCAGGTACTTCAGACTGCCATCCAAAATGTTTGGGAGGTTCAGTAGGATGAAGCCATTCTAGTGACTCTGTACCGCATTGCTGCACACATACACTACACCCAACTCTGTTCATGAACATTGTATGTGGCTGAAAATGTACTACCTGCATAAACAAATGAATTGTCACGTTAAAGGTAAACTATACAATATATCTTGCAAATAAAGCAATAAGTAAATAGGAGCTTTCTTTCTATATGAACATAAACACAAAATTTCTCCATAGAACCCTTTGATTCTAAAGAAGATTACAATTATAAATATCAGCTATAAAGTTCCATTGCGAACATTATTAAATTGTACCCATAAGTTGACAGGGATGTCTTACAGAGAGATTGAGAGAAACAGCCTAGAACCAGTATCTTGTCACGCAAAAAACAACTTATTTGCCTAAGAAAAAGCTCATAAGTAACTCAGGAGAAAGTTATGGCTTTACGTCCTACATGAAGTTCGACGAGATACAGTTAGCCTGTCAGTTAAAAATAACGATATAGTGGGTTTTGACATCCCATCCTCCTAAGTTTGTTACAATTAAACACACCAACCATTATATTATTACAATAGCTGATGCTGTTGAAGAATAATTACTCTTTTCCTCCTGTAAACTCTAGAAGAAAAAATGTGAAAGTATCAGACATCTCAATGTTAATCATATTACTGAAATCATCTATCCTACTCTTTCCAATATTCCTATATCAAGGACATACATCTTGTTGACGTCATAGGATATTATATAATATGTAAAATTACCCGACCCGATACTACTGGTTTCCTTTCTTCTCCTTTCCTTCTTCTCCAAGCTCACGTATAATCTCACTCCTTTTCTGAATCTACATAATTCCTTGTTTATTTTCCTCTGAAAACTGTCTTAGTTTTTATTTTTTAACAATATCAAATTACGATGTTGACATTCGAGGAATTGACTCCTTCAAAGGGAGGATTTTCTTTCGATTTATGTAAGAGAAACGAGATGCTTGTGCAAAAGGGTTTTTGAAATTGGAATTGATCTGCATTGGGGAATTTGAGGAGGGGAGCCTAACTTGTCGATGTTTTTTGTGCGAAACCGTTGTTTCATGCTACACACACACATATGTATATATATTTTGCTTTCTATTAAAAGGGAAAACTTACAAACAAGGAAGGTAACAACCTAGGTATAGAACAGTGCCCATTTATCATCGTAGATGAGCACATAATTCAGATCTCATGGCTGCCTAATTATAGGTTAACTTACGTAATCATATTCCTCTTAGCCTGCCCCTATTTAGGTTGTCGTAAAGTTTATATATAAGAACGTGTCCTTGTACATCTACTATCTTAGGATTAGATTGTAATCTAGTTTATACTCTCTCTAATCTCTATACATAAAATGGAATCTCTCTACTTGTGAATACACAATATATTTCCCCACAAAATATGTCTCTTTTATGCTTCTCTACATAGGTAACCTGGAATGCCCTCTTCATCCTGCTCTATCTCACTCTAACACAATAAAAAAAGAGAATGAAATCTTAGATCAGCTAAAGAAGGCTGTAGCTGAATGAATAAACTATTCAATTAAACATAATAAAAGTAATTGCAGACAGCCCACAAGTGTAACACCAACATTGAATGCCATAAATGGTTGAGTATTTCTACCTTTGTTCTGTCTGAAGTCATGTGCAGCACAGCTGAAAGCTTGTAATAAGTTCCATCAGAACCGAGTGCCCTCACATCAACTCTTTGCTAAAGCGACAAATTAATAGTGAAATACAGGAGTAAGACAAAATTATGCAACAGAAAAGAAATCTCAAATTATCACGAGAGTTTGCCACCATATCACCTTCTTCTCCAGCTCAAGAAGTGATATCCCAGGACTGAAATTGTCAGAATTTCGAAGAGCAACAGCTATGCCCACCCTTGGGGACAAGTACATATCATTTCGTGTTGAAAACAGCATAACACCACCACGGCCAATATAGTCTTGTGGGGAAAGCATACTTGGTATTGGACTGGTATCTTCAATAGCTTCCAATACTTGGATATTTCTCTTCATATCAACCTGCCCCCCAATCACTGAGGTTGAAGGATATTTTGATGAAGATCTGATAGATTTAAAAGATTTGGAGCCCAAAAGAGAATCCATGTCTCCAGTTTCAATTGGTTCAGTTTCCACCACTCTATATGCCAGAGAGAGGGAGGAATCATTACTTATCCAGTAGGGAACAAAAAACCTTATTGTTTTGGGGGCAGCTGTACTCCCTCCCAAATCACGCTCAACGCTAACCCGTAACCTCCTGTATCAAAGGATCATAAAGGAATTATACCAAAGACAAACCAATTCCTAATAAAATCACCTATCAAACTTCATTAAGGCAGGATATTATCCCTTTGGTCTTTCATAAAGAAACTACTAGATCATTTAGGCACTCACAACTTGTAACTAAGTGATAGGGGTAATAAATCACATCATCACTTCTAATATTAAGATACATGTCCACACTCACTTTAGATTAATGGGACCCTTCAATTTCACATAGGGATCCCAAATAAAATGTTCAAGATTGATATACCATCACTTTTCAACAGATCACGCCATGATAAGACTTTTTCTTGCTTGGAACCCCTCCAAATACTTTATAAATATGAATAATTGGTGGCTTTCACCTCGCTTCATTCAATTAACTAGGCTATAATTATAATATATTCCCAAGAAACTACTCTTTAGCAACAAAGTACAACCCCTCCACCTTCCAGAAAAAAAGAGAGTAATAAATAAAAAAAAGAAGCTGATAAGGCATTATCTATCCTTTGTTGACATCATATCTCAAAAGACTGCAGTTTCCTTTCAGAAGCTCAATCGATACACTGATTTTGCCACTGGCCTAGGAGCAGATAAAGAATGCTTTTAAATCCCAAGTAAATGCTGCTACAAACATATAAGTGACAGGTCCTTCACTGACCCGTGGGATGCGATACTATAGCCCCTCCGTACTGAACAAACAAATATATAGAACATAACATTCAATAGGAAGAAAACAAATTCATATATGTGTCGCCATTCTTCACATCAAATAATTGATCAATAAGGCAACTCCGACTTCTCAAAACTAAGAGCTGACAGAATAATGTGCCTGAGTATATGAAGAACAAAATATTGTAAATGATATCAAAAAATTCAAAGGCTTTACCTTCTTCTCTGCTGGTGAAGCATCCAAAATGATGAAACATGAGTACCAGTTGCCATATCAAAAATAAGAACAGGGTCCTGATTATATCAATGTGAAGAGACAAAAAGAAGACATTCATCAAATAAGTTTGTGAAACATTCAGAAACATGCATGCACATGCTAGTGCACATAACCAAAGAGAAAGAGGTTACCTTTTCCATAACCCAGCCACACTGAAGAATTAACATTATATATATTTGGTTCCGTATGTCAGCAGAGTATATATGTACAGTTTCCCGTGATGATACAGAACCATGTTGTCTTTCAATATTTTTACCATCTTTAGGTCTTTCCCAGATTCTGAATTCCGCAGAACAAGGAAGTCTGTTCTCCAACCTCAGTGGGGCGCTGGCTGATACTCTCCAATCATAAACAGGAGTATTAAGATCCGATTGAAGAACTGATGCATCTGTGCCAACAGAGAGCCAAAATAATCCCCCATTAGACCCTGGGCAACACCAAAGAAGATCCTTCTTCTCTAAATGATCCAGCCTCAGTGGAGAAGTTGGGGTCTTATTCACAGACTTCAAGGTACTTTGACGAGAAAGTGAAGCTTGGTCGACCGATGATGAATCCTTCTCAACTGACACTGGACGGCCCCAAGCATAGGAAATTTCAGAATGATCACCGCATGGACGAATTTGTAGACACTGGTTAGAATCTCTGGATGTGCTTCTCCAGGGTAAAACTGCAGAGTCAGCTGGACATATAGTAATATCAAGAAATTTGTGGCTTTTGATGGCCCGTTCATCAACTTCTTGCCTTGTACGGGTCCATCTCCTACGACGAACAGCATCGCGGGATGATTTTGTCCCTGACCTGGGAGAACTTGGAGGCCATTTTAAACTTTGATAATCAGGCCCATAAGTCCAACCATCTGTATCAACAAACTGAGATTTGTCGATCGACCATGTTGATGCCCATTTCCATCCAGGGGGAAGAGGAGGTTCAAAGAATTCCTTCAGGGAAAGCAAGATAAAAAATCACAAAACAATATTGAGTATAATTGTAAGACTGATACAAGACCTTTAAAATAGTTAAAAACAAACTCACTCTTGATGAGAATGAGAAATCCCTAGTACCCCAACGCCTTGGACCATTGTTAACATCATTACCCCAACCAGATACTTGATGATATTGCTGATTTTCAAAAATTTCTTCAACGACAATATTGCTCCTGCTTGTTCTAGAAGAATCATAAATCACCGACGCATGGCATGTTGAAATATTCAGTTTGATATCTGAATCATTTGTGACCATAGCAAGACCCCTGAAAACAGCATGCTTCTTGCCATTTTTCATAGAGACCTCTAAAGCCACAAAATCATCTTTTAGTTTCCTGGTAATCACTGATAGAGGAAGTGATGAACGAAAGCCATCCCATGGACCTTCTGGGCCAAGTGCAACCCAGAAACCCATGTCTCTATCTAATTCATTTGCAACTCCTTGTTTATTTTCAAAATCAGTAACCATGCTCTTCTCAATGAAAGAAGTGGAGACCAAAAGGCAAGAACCAGTGTGTAACTCCCCAAAATTTTGGCCCTGAACAAAGAAGAGGTCAACTAGTGAAGAAAGTACTAGAAATGTAAGCCATAAGGTGATAGGAAACCTGTCCACCAACCTTTTTCCGAAGTGGATAAGATGTAATACTTTGAACATCAGATGTTTGATGGAGCATTTTAACAGAAGCAACCTTTTTCAGCATGCCTGCACCATGTCCAACAGAAATTGAACATGCACCCACAATCTCGCCTGGTATTGAAAGGAGGTGTCAGATCACCAGAAAAGTTTAAAAAGCATATCCTTGCATTCAGGTGATACATAACATAATCAAGAATACAATCCCAGTAGGCTATTCTATCCGTGTTATATTAGACCATGGAAAGAATTACTCCATCCATCCACGATAAGTGTATCACAATTGCCTTATTCAACGTCCATGAAAAGTGTATCACTTTCTTTTTTAGGACACTACTCCTTCTTATTCAACCTCACAACTCATTATTTACGAAAAAACTATTCCCACCACTCACAACCTAACACATGGTGGGACCCTTTCTCCACTCAAACAACACCCACCAACAATTTTATTAAAACCAGTGAAGTCCACAAGTGATACACTTATTGTGGACGGAGGGAGTATTAGTTATTTCTAGTGTATAATTCTTCCAAGCAAAAAATTCACATTCCGCAAATTAATAAGAAAATACAGCAACTTTATGTACAAGTGAAGAAATTATACCGGTAATGTAAGCCAAATGCACTTTTTAACTTTAAACGAATCCATCAGTATATGGATTATTAAGCTAATAACACTATCAATCTAAAATTGAAGAAAGAAATAAAGAATCATTTCTGGAGCTGCTAGAACAATTTGCTGATACCTTTACCGGCTTTGGCAGCAAGGTTTGTCACTTCCACCTCCAGTTTAGCCATTCCCTATAAGAATCATACATAACTCATTTATCACTTGAGTAAAAAAATGCAGATTAGATGGGGTTTAAAACATATAAAGTAATTGAAACATGCTAAATTCCTAGGAATCTGTATTAAATTGCCACTAAAATAGTCCTCATGAACCAAATAGAGCCTGCTATTCTTAATTATATAAAAAGGAAACAACACAATACACACATCGTCTCTTAGCCTCCTTTGCCTACTTTCTAGCTTGTGTGCCAAGAGGTACGGGTTTTGGGAGGAGTGAGTGAGAAGTGGAAGTTTCCATCACACTTAACACTCCACTTCGACTACTGAAAGTAAAAAGGAAACAACACAATACACACATATTCTCCTATTTCCATATTCAGTTATCATGTACAGTTGGGTTTTCTGCCTCATTTCTTTCCAGGGTTGAGGTTAGCTGTAGAGAGTACAATATTCATACCTTTCTAGGAAATTCAAAGATGAAGAGTTCATTCCACTTAGCTGTGCCTTCATCAAAATCGTTTACTTTATCAGTTACTGGTTTAACACACTTTGTTCTTGCACTTTGAGGAAAAACCTTTTGTGGATTAGCTTCCTGATTCTCCACGAGCAAGCGCAAAGCGCAGAAATATTGATGACTATTTCCATCATCAACAAGGGGCAAACCCTGTAGAGAATTACCATGACAATTTAAAACTTCACTGATTGCATATGTTTCAAGAAATAGAGTGATCAATTTATGAAGATAAATAACAACCTTTGCTTCAACTATTTGAATTCCAACATAGCACCGAGGTTCCCTTGATTCATCCGAAACATTTAATCTATCAGAATATCTTGGAGGCGGTATCCACAAAGTGGCACGGCCATTGTCAGGCAATAAATTGATCATATCAGAATCATCCTCCAATTTTTTCAGATACACATTACAACCAAGTTTATTTTCCACTATCACGGTCTGAAAATCATCTTCATCCAAAGCCAATTGTGATGATTTTTGGACAGATTCATCAGGACCAGCAGCTTCCTGCACAAGTGAGCAAGTAGTATGATATGCAAGCAAGAATAAGAACTGGAAGAGTATGCAGAGGTTAAAATAGGGATCATCATACCTCATATAATCTCATTGCTTTCTCCTCAAGTTCCCTATGCTTTCGCCATGAAGCGGTGGCTTGTGCTAAGGTATCAACATTGGCAGCACTAAGATTCACATTCAGTATAGTGGTAGCTGCAACTCGCATTCTTTTGGCTATTGTTACCGGTTGGCTTAGGTTGGTTTCATATGTTTCAAGCCTTGCAATAAGAAGGATGATTATTAAGTGCAATCGGATTGCTGATGGTTCTCTTGTAAATTCTTGTTCTAAGACCAAAAGAAACATGAGAGGAGAATCTAAAATTCTTACTTGAATATTCCATCAAATGGCTCAACAAGTGGCTCCCATGCCTCTAAATGGACATTAAAAGTTGAGGCGGCAAAAGAAGAAATCAGCACGGCGTTTATTGCGTCAAGACGACCATGACTTGCTAGCTTGATGTTAGTTATTGTGGCGTCAAACAGAGGAGTCATCTGGAAAAAAATAAAATACAAGATCAAATAGGAAAACAAGGTTAAGCAATAGTGAACATGGCAAAGGGAATTAATTTGCAAGGTTAGACCGTTCCACAGAAGCTGTCCAAAATAGTCAGGGAAAAGCATCTTATTTTCATGTCAGCAGTCACATTATCCCTTGTCTTTGGCTTCACTGAATCACCAATAGTGAATCCTAATTTGCTTGATGGTTTTTTAAGGTCAGAACGAGCAAGAAATGTGCAGGCCTGCAGAAAGAAATAAGTATATTAAGGTGAAAGAGAATACTTCAAGTGAATAGACTGTAGACAGAGATGCAGAAGGCATGAACTAATTTTTGAATCAGATACTAACCTGATTCTCAACTTTCCAAATACTCCAGCAATTAGATCCTTTCGAACTTGACGATCTCGAGATAGGCACCTCAGCTATGCTAGCTTGACTAACCAGATCCACTCTTGGGCAGGAAACAGATTCCAGAGAGGGTGATTTATCATGTAGCGTTACTAAACATCCAACAGAAGCATAACCAGGAGGGGCGATGGGGTACCAGAAGAAAACTTCCTCTGGGCCTTTCTTCCCGATATGAGCAACTTTTGTAAACTGTACAGGTTTTGCAGAAATTTCAGGGTCATCAGCTTTGAAAATGATGCCAAGTGGGGGAGGTTCCAAGCTGCGAAGCAGATGAAAAAAAAAAATATGTAACAAAAGATACATTTGGAATACTGACACTATGATATTCATAACATAAAAATTATATAAATAAATCAAACCCTTCAGTTATGCAGTCACCCAGAATGGTATATCCAGGACGAGGAATAGGTCTCCATATGGAGAATGGTTGGCGCAGATCGCCACCCCTCTCCCACCAGATTCGCTCAAAGTTTGGTGTTGACATGTAATATACGCTTGGTTTAGAAACAGATCTTAAAACATCCCAGCGAGATGAAGATGAACTCTGGATACTCGACTGGAGGCTTGATCCTTTTTTACTATTAAAATCCAAGAGAGATTCATTTGCTGAAGATTGTCGCTGGCTAGAGTTCCATAGAAGAAGATGATTCAGGTCAAAGCAATAGTTCTTGGAAGGGCAAACAGTAGATGCATGGGAATAAAATGATCCAAGACAGTTGTCTAGTCGCCATATGCTAAATCCAGAATCAAACAAATGATTGGCAGAAGAATTGAGTAAACATTCTAAAGCTGTTGTTGACGTCACCAGATCAGAACGAACACAGTGAACAATGTGATTTGGAGGTGGTTGACTTCCAACATGTGCAACACACCCTAATGCCAAGTAACCAGGAGGTGAGATAGGTTGCCAAAGAGAGCAGTCATTGTCGATGTTTGAGGAGACTTCACCAGACTGTTGGCCCTGAATGCTTGAAAATGAAGCAATGAGCTTAAAACCAAGGGGCTTCCGTACCCGGTCATATGCATTACTCACAGCCAGAACAGACTGTGAAGGAGGACTTGGCCTGCAAAGTATGAAAAGATAGCTAAGCACAAGGAGGACCTGACATCTACAAAATTGTGTATTGATGAAAGTCACTGGACCATGACAGTGTAAAAAATAGCAAATGCAAAAAACATGTCCAAAATCAACAGAGTTGCAAAGAGCCAATTATTGAAATATTTTAACATTGCACAAGAACTTTCATAGATTTAAGATAAGTACTGTTTCAGGACTTCTCCTACATGGACAACTGTAGAGAGTAGCCTTTGTATAGTACAAGACAAACACCATTACTAATTCCACGAGGATGAGGGAAAGAACAGAGGAAGAGAGGAAGGCAGATAAGAATCTGCAAACTACAGTGAAGACAAACTTTAAGTCGCAAGGAAGTCCATGCAAACTGCACAGGAAATAGCATAGGAATAGTACATAATAAAACCTTGAGCATACTCAACGAGCATCTACACAGAAAGACTGTAATCAAGGATTTGATCCTTTGCTAAAGGTTCTCAGAATAGAAGAAGAGAGAGAAGGAAAGATGGATACAGAGACCAACACATGCTCCATCCAGCAGGCCAAAACTTATTTTGTCAAAATAAATGCGACACTAAATTACAATGATATGTATTTCACAAATACCGTGACGTCAAACAATCGCCCAAAACCACATAGTTTGATGGAGCTCGAGGCCTCCAAAATGTCAAGTTGCCGAGACGCCCATTCTCTGTGAACAAATAAATAGAATATATATGTTTAATAGAACTTCATAACAAAGGCGAATCTTTGGGTTTTTTCCTTATATTTCTTTCTTCCATGGCATTGGAGGAAGAACGTACAGAGCAAGAAAACCCAAACAAAATCATAATAATCATAACAACAAAAATAGTAATAATAAAACAATCCTACAAATAATATTGGAAGACAACAAAAAACCTTTTGGAGACACCCATATTCGGTCAAAATTTGTACAAGGGGCGAGGGGATCGGTGTTCCCAAATTGCAGTGCTGCAGATGCTTGACTTTGAAGATTAAGTAAAAGGGATATAACACCCAAAGAGAGATGGGCATATATGTCGGTGGAAACTATTGATATGTTCATTTTGTCTTTCACCGAGGTATATCCCCCAGACACATCCACGGGATCAAGTACAACAAGCCCAGAACCAGCCTCCACAGTTAAATCCTTCACTAAGCCCCTTATCCATTTATCATCTTCTTTTGATGCAAACCTGCCAAAATTAAAACAAGAAATATTATTTTATTATAGCACGAAAGAGGAATAGGAAATGCAGTGACCAATAAGCAAAGACCACCGTTCTAGCCATAACGGACTCAATCCCTTTATTTATAGAATAAGATCTTATCTACAGCAGAACAGCTGTAAATTACAGAAGACTGATTTAACAAACAAAAACTATACCCCAAAAGTGCAAATTTAGTAAGTTGCACCCACCACGTGTTTCCTGAATATATCATGGATTACCCTTCTGGAGGATTTTCTCTACATTGGACGAAGATAAATTAGAAAGGATTTAACACTTACATGAAGCTAACGTCCATTTTTGCACGAAGAAGCTTTTCACCATGTGAAGAATCATCGAGAAATGACTTACTGCTGTCATAGAAGGTGAATTCAGGAGAAACAACCTGATAAGAATAAAATACAAAGTAAGAATAAAGAATAAGAACACATTCAACACATGAAATAGACAGATCAAGAAGAGCTGATAGTTCTCATCCCCAACAGCACAACATCAACTGTACAACAAGATAAACTCGAAATGTAAGAATATGCATTGATTTTGTTTCTCAATATGACACTTTGTTGGTCATGTAGAAAGACAACTGCATAAATGCAAGTTTGATGAACTGCAAGTAATGCATGCGAGAACATAAAGCATTAAAAAATTGATGAACTTAGAATAAAAAAATTGAGTCTCCAGAGATTATGATAATCTACCTGGGCTTCAAAACTGAGACTTGGCATTGCACTTAATTCACATTGAACTGGTCCAGAAGTGTGTGAGATGTGTGACAATTCTTCCAAGTTACTTGAGTCTTGACAGTTTCTATCCAGCGAATTATCATCTAGATAAGAGATTTCAACCTCATCTTCTGGAGAAACTGAGTAGGAGCTATCATTGCTCAAATATGTATAACTTCCCAAAAGCAAGCCATTCTAAGGAATAAGCAAATAGTAATATCACTGTCAGTTTATGCAAACTTCTTGTGATTCCTAGCATGGTTTCGACTGGACACAAGCAAATTAGATAGAGGTTTAAAAGAGGCAACTGAGACACTGAAATTGCAAACATTTTTCTAAAACAAAGAGTGAAGAGCGCCCTTAGCACTACAAGAATACATGTCTAGCAAAAGAGTTTATGAAAGAATGTTATTTTGAAAAAATAGATTCCACAATCAATAAATGTTGTTTTTCTACATCTTTTTTTTATTGGGGTTGGGGGGGAGGGGGGGTAATATACGCAGAGCTATCAATAACATACTCGATATACTTGTTCCTAGTAATAAGGTATGGTGTTGAATCCTATCTCAGTATATTCTCCTCCTCAGAAAGCCGAACTCATATCAGAAGCAGGCTAACACTAGCTAGCCAGTGCACTACTGTCTTCCATAACTAATAACTAAAGCTTTTTATCAGAAATATGAATAAGTGCATATGGATTAAACAACAATATTCCAGGACAGTGGGGGGACACAATCTATATTTAATGTATGGTACCAAAGTATGAGCCAATTGGCAATACACCAACAAAAACAGTAGAGAAGATGAGGACAGACCAAGTAGATTAGAAGAAGTAATAATACCTCAAATTTCACATTGATGAACCTTATATGCTTCCCCCGCCCGATAATAATAATGGGCCGATGTAGGAAAAATTGTGACTCTTTCTCTTCTTTCCCACTGGCAAGACGTATTGTCTTACCACAGCCATCATATGTGTACTCATCAATCCCAAAGGCGTCTGCTACGAGTTGTCGACTTGGAGATAGCTGCACTACATCTTCAGTTTGTTTATATAAAGGGGCAGAAAGAACTATGTTGTTCTTCTTAGAAATTGGGTCGTTCTTGGGATCCATCATTTCATCCCTGCCAGTAATGGTGCCCAAAGCTGGCACAAAAAACTCACAAACAGCCAGAAGAAAATCAGGAACGACAAGAACACGAGGCTGCTGCACACGAACTACTAATGATTGAGATGAAAGTCGCCATCTTCCATCCATTAAGAACATTGTTGAATTTGGTAAATCAACATTGTGTTCTGGAGGCATCTGCTTTGGGACATCAGTGCAAGAACCGAGCATCAACCTCATTTCAGCCTTTGTGTTGGGGCGGATATCTAAAATTGAAAAGCGAGGTAAAGTAACATATAGATCTGCTTCTGATAATGATGTCATCCTGTATGATACCCAGAGACCTTCCAGCTGCAGGATAAGAGACGAATTCAGAAGCAAGAAAGATATTACGTTGAAGAAACATAGAAGGAAGAATAAAAAACAAACTCACAATGACATGAGCCAAAGGAGATTCCTTGTCAACCCCATAGCACAGCTCTAGCAACAAATAGTCCATTTCAACAGTCATAATGGTAACAGTACGCGACAAAAGGACCTGGCTATTCATGTTCACCTTATCAGCCAGAAATTTTATTGTGTCCTTTGCTGAAGAGTTGCTGTTGCGGAAACTAGTAGGAAGATTTGGTTGTTCACTCAAGTTCATGAGAGCACAGTTAAGAATGACATTATATTCTTTATCAGACATCACAGCATGCAATGAACCAACCTGTTCCACAAGATGAGAACACCGGTGTCAAAGTAAATGAGGTGGGAAGATCTTAAATTGAAATAAAGAGGTCTAAAGACATTGCAACAAAATGCAATATAATTATATAAAGGATCCATATATGTAATGAATAATATGGAAATCCATCATGTGCCTCCTCTAACTCATTTTCATATCTAAGCAACTATAGCCAACCCCCCATGGCCCAGCGGAGAAAAGAATTGATTGTATATTCATCCGTCATCCCCAATCCTACAACCTTAAAACCCAAGCCACATTATACAACCTCGAACTGAGGGCAAATTAATCCTCTCAAATTCTAGAACTCCCAGCTTTTATGTATAGATATAGGAGGATCCATTTGGTGAAAGTATCGATGTAATTTTACAGAGTCATTCGGTCTAATGCTACACAAACAACATTAGCCAGATGACAGAATGGGAAGATCTAGGATGTATATAACAATCCCATATCCAATTCAGAGACCGTTATAATTAGACTAGATCTAGACCTTGAGCCTAGAGGATAAAGCTAAGCGCTCAACTGTCACAGGAGCACGCATCATGAAAAAGATAGACCATACAAAATATTCCAGGGAGTGAAAAGCTCTGAAATTCAATGTAGATAGCAAAGAACCAAACACAGTCAAACTTGCTAACAAAATTATTACCAATGACATTGTGACGGTCCTTTATATCGAGAGGTATGTGTTAGACATATTTAAGATCAAAGTTCCTAAATGAATTTTGTCAGTAGACAAATAAAAAACTAGCAGTGAAATACTTGTAACTGATAGACTGTTATAAGTTTCATCAGTATTCAGAAAATTGGACAGGACAAGAGAGCTACATTCAAACATCATGTAATGGTGTAAAACGTAGGAAATAGAGGAGAGCATCGAAGCAATAAAAGCTCTTAATCACATAATCTTCCATGGATAACAAAGTAACGATATAAAATGAGGAAAACAAGTAACTGGAACAGAGATTACTTTAACTTCCAAACAAAATGTTGGGACTTTACGAAAGACATCTCTTAAACTGCGCCTAACAAAAAGATGAACTTCTCTTCCTTCCCTTATCATTGGTTTGCCAATGCAACCTTCAATTCCAACAGCCATATTTATTCCCAAAATCTGTATGTAAGAAAATAGAATCAGAGGAAGTCATCATATAAAAAATCTAATACTTTAAATTAATATATTAACCTCTGCATCAAGAACATCAAGATGGACAGCAGAAGGATCTTTCTCAGGACATCCATGCCAAGTGGCTGTATTTTTTATCCGCAGAAGGCCAAGATCAAGTTGGATGAAACTGTAGACAACAGACACTGAACTCACATATCCACTCACAAAACAGGAGTTCATTTATTACAAATAAAGGAGACCTATCAATAAGTATTTAATTGCTCAAAAGAAAAACACTCATCTTCAATCGAATAACACTGGCATCATCAGATTCACATAGTACTTGAGTGTAGAATAAAATCAACATATCATGATGGAAAGGGAAAATACTTTGAAGCCACGGTTTCAGAAAAATCAGAAGGTCCTTTAAAGAATAAATGTATGTGGCAGAAAGAGAGGTATAGAAGAATAAAGTGCTAATCTAGAATCAAAACTGGGAGATACTAAACGAGTTTATTAGTTGACTTGTAAAAAGCCACTTCATTCTTCTGCATAATGTGGAGAAATAGTGAGAAACTCAAGGTGTCTAAGGTAATTTTAGAAAACAAACTCCCAAGGTAAAGTACGACCAGCAACCACATTAGATCAAAGCAGCAATAGAACTTGACAAAGCACCAAATCACTGTTTTAGAAGGAGTTAGAAAGTCTGCAGCATGAAAGATTATCATTTTTGTAAATTACAAGAAAGAAGGAACGAAAAGGAGGAGAAAAGTTGGAAAACTAACTCTTTGCTCAGTGAATTTCGTGGAACTAAAATAATTGGATTATCCAACGAAAGGTCGAACTTTATGGCAGACGCTCCATCGACCTCATATTTCTGAATCAGCCACTCGATTCCTGCAACTTTATCAACAAGTTTTATTGCTTCTTCAGGTCGAGGAGGGGCAAGTTCCATTAAGTAAGCCGTTATCTGCAAGTAAACATTCAGAATACTCGTTGAAATTCAAGAAGCAAGAAAGACTTAATGACTTATTTATGAACTGGCCTTTCGTTTTCCATTTTATTCGTGTAAACCAAGTTGACAAGGAAAATTTTGACACGATAAGGCCTTGTTTACTTTTCTTGATATTAAAAGGAGATATTAGACAAGGGCCTTGACTATTTTGTCTTTAAATGTCTTATGCACATGCCATCTATTGAGCGGGATATGATCTTCATCCCTTTCTTCTTAATGCATCAAGGTGTGCATAGGATTAGATTTGTTAATTTTAGTATATCCAACATTCTATTCACTAATTATCGATTCATCATATTAACAATCCTTAAAGTGAACAAGCCCTAACAGTGCTATTCTCATCTACATTTTCATAATTGGTTTAATTTCAACCTGTCACTTACATTAATAATTTGAATTCTAACTTAGAACTCAAACCAACCACCATGAGGCCTAGTGTAAATTTTTTCATCTTCACATCTCGCTCTGAGCCGTGACCTTTCCATTGCTCTCAGAAAAGGTAAACGTTCTCATACCTATACTATTTCTTTTATTGTTTCTTATAATCATTTGTCTCATTCAACTTGTGTTTTGCTCCTCTTATGTTCCTAAAACTGTTCCTTACGCTTTGAAGCTTTGGCCCATTCTTGTTGGGTGCTGCCCTGGTTGAGGAGATGAATGCTTTAGAAACTAATGGGACTTCCATTTTGGTGGATACTTCGGCTGGTAAACGATACATCGGGTGTAAGTTGGTGTTTACAATTGAAGTCAATCTCAATGGTTGTGCTCAACTTAAAGCTCATCTAGTTACTGAAGTTTACGCTCAGACTTATGGTGTTACTTATGGTTTTGACTAATTTGACACCTATTCACTTGTTGCCAAACTTACCTGTATTCGGCTCTTAATTTTGTTAAGGGAAACTCATCGTTGACCAATCAGGCACCAACAATGTCTTCATTCATTGTGATCTTCGTGAGAATGTTTATAAGGACCAAGCATCAGGATTTATTTTTCAAGGGAATCTAAGAAGATTTTATAAAGAGAGCAGTAGTTTGTTTATCTCTGAAAGCTTTTCTTCACAACTGACCTAAATTGTGGTTTGATAATCAAGTTGAACTCTACATTGCATCTAAATATACAATGTTGTAAAAAGCTTAAGGCGTACTTGAGGTGTTTTGTCTCGACGAGGTGAGGCGGTAGCCTCGAGGCGGTCCGAGGCGTAAGCCTCATAATGAAGACAAAAAAAATTCATAAAAATTATAAAATATATATAAAACAATACATAGCAATCCAAACATTAAATTCAAGGGTTTATAAGTTTTAAAAACAACTTAAAGAGGATCTAAGGATGAGGGAGGAGTGATGGCATGAAGGTTGTTGCTGCGAACCTGCATTCTCTGATTTCTCTCTCTTTTAGGTTTTAATAAATTAATTTGTTAGGGTTTAGATCTTTAAAAAACTTATTAGGCTTTATATATGGAGTGAATCAAATGAAAACTACATCCTTTTTTAGAACTCTGCGAACTATGCATAAGACGGTAAATATGATGCCCAGAACGGTATAAAGTTGTACACGACGAAAACTTTAATAGATACCTCTTGGACGAATCTATAAAGGATAACAATACGAACAGCAGAAAGCTGGCCACTCAAACTGAACTCATATCCTTCATAATCATCATCTCCGACACTGTAAGAAGTGAAGTTAAACTGGAAAGAGGCCAAAGTAAACAACATTAGTTGGAAACATAACATAAGAAGAAGGCACTTCAATGCAAACATTTATAAACCTGTACAAGGGATTCAGCTTCCTGGTTGCGCAAATCACAAAGCCAACCCCACCAGTGATCAGGCCCAAGTGATAGATCACACACCCTCAAGTTTCCTAAAGTGCCCTCTATAGAAAGCGAACTTGGATGAACCTTAATCAGAGGAAGAATTATTTGTAATTATTAACAATGCCGCAGAAAGTAAATAATCATTACAAGAATCCACTAATAACATTAATCTATATATTTCAAACATCCCGAAGTCATTTCTAAATACCTTAAAATCTAGAAGGAAATTTTCTTGCACAAACATAGCCAGTTGAGAACCATCCTCCTTGTTGAGAAATATAGTGACACTATCAACATTCATGTTCAACTGGAAAACAACCCGACCTTTTCCATAACCCAGTAATCCCTTAATGGATGGCGCATGCCCATGTTCTTCTCCCTTATCTTTCTCCCCAAAAGGTCCATCAGACGGATTTTCTATGTTCGCACCACTTGACCCACTATTTATGGAGCTCATATCAACACCAAAGTTAATTAAAGCAACAAGAGTGGGCCGGTTGCAATAAAACTCAAGCTTTGCCATTTCAACACTCATCTGAAACATTCAAGACATAATTTAGAAACAAAGATATCAAGAGCTACAGAGTATCTTATTGTTGTTTACGATCACATTATGCTTTAGAATATTACCTGTGTATCTACACCATCATAATCAGGAGAACCAGGATCCCTCCTCAAGAATGTGACAGATACAAAGTCAGATTCATCAGAGCCCATGGCCTCATAGAAAACATCGCTAGAAACAATGTTTACATCAGGTGAATCCATCTCATTGATAACAGTTTCAGCATTGTCATGCAAAACCATAAAATCTGACAGTGCATCATTGAAGTCATCATCTGCATCATTGAAGACATCATCATCCTCAACTGCTTCTGCAAGCATGTCCTTCCCCAGTAGTTCTAAATTAGGGTTGCTACTTGGATGCTGATCAATGTTAACTGAACAAGCGAAATACTGAGAATGTCCATATAGAGAACCCTGAAGTTCATCCATAATTTTCAACGAATTCAGCTTCACTTTTAACGTCAAATCACTTGCACAAATTGAGACATGCACCTAAGAAAATCAGATATTTAAATGTCAATGACATGTAAGAGATTGTCCCCAGAAGAAGAAATATCATCATATCCAAAGAAAATGAATATACAAAAGTAGCAACTGAATGTATTAATTAGCCCAATTTATACACAACAAAGCTCAGACATCAAAATGTAGAAGTCTGACATAAAGCACTATGCGCAGATTGATGTGCAGCAGCATTGACCAAAAAAACAATCCTGTTATTTGAAGATAGGACAAGAGTGCTTGCATCAAAATGTGAACTGAATCAACTAGAGTTTACTAAACACTCAACTTCCAATGAAAGCTGCTCAGAGTCTGAGCAAAAAATCAAAAAAACTATGCGACCAAGGATTCTATTTTATCATATATCCAACCCTCATTCAAGTTTTTTCTTTTTCTTATCAATGATCTCACCATAAAAAGGATGCATCTGAAAGTGCAAAACAGAAAGCAACAGAAACTCACATCAATTGATAATGTACAAGGTTCCAAAAGCTATTGTACATATCATATGTCATTGAGAAAAACATATTGTGGGACTCAGGTGTCGAAGAACCTAAATATAACTGACCAAACTGGAGGACTTCGATTGTCACTCAGTTCACGAAACAACATACAAAACTAATTTACCACGGCTGGCTAACGATGATGAGATGCTACAACATCTCAGTTTAAAACTATAAATAATGAAAGGGGTTCATTCATTGAGATAAGGCAATGTAACTGATAGGCATACTATCTCAAAACAAGGCTGGCAAGAACAACCACCAGGCAGGTCCTGTGGATTATTTCCACAGACGACCAAGGGGATGCAGAATTAATGTTATAAGTAGTTTTAAAATTAGAACTCCACTTTCCTATAATTTAGTTCGCATCACTCACATAAAAGGATATGGTTATTAATATCATGAAGAGTTAGCTGTGCTCGGCCTGGTTAGGTAAACCAATATTACTAACCTTTCCTCCACCAGCAAGAAGTTCAAGGATGAGTTTTTCTTGTACCTTCTCATGCTCCTCATCTCCAAACTGATTAGAAAAGAAAAGGAAGGATGGTGATTCTTAGACCACGAAATAAGGAGACTAAACAGAGGGGCAAGTATGAAAAACAATGACAAAATTACATAACTACATCTAGAAATGGTATTCCCATTCTAACCTTTCCATATACTGACAATTTAGTCTCTACCACAGATCCATTGACGACAAGATCAGCTGCTTTATCATTACTGGCCCGAGATTCAGCAAAATCAACTAGCCCATCCCTTAGGCCATCAAGTATAGCCTTCACCCAAATAATAGAGAGTAAGAATATATTGCAAGCACTTCTTCAGAGAGAGAATAAAAGATTGCAAAAAATCAGGTAAATGATTTCACATCTTACAGAAGCTCGGTAGGTGCTTTGCACAAGTTCTCTCAACCAAGTTGTCTTCTCCTCTTCATTAGGGAACTCTACTATCAGGGCACCAGAAGACTCCAGAGCCTAGTTTGCATACGGAAAAAGAAGATATAAAGCAGTCTCAACAAGTCCCATCACAAAATAGGCACATAAATACATATAACGTAGAAATTTTAATTAACTATTTTTACTCAGATTACAGTTAAATAAATACTGCTGATCACAAATTTCATAATGAGAGCTTCAGTTTACAAAACTTTAGAATATAGCAAATGATCACAAATCAGGGCTTGTAGCACAAGAATTTACGTGCATAAAGAAAATTCTAAGTGGAAGGGTATAATGAGACTTGCAACGGAGATTGTTGAGCATAATAACATACTTAGTCAACAGACCAAGAAGTAATTACTCGGAAACTAACAAATGAACCTACCCGTTAAATAGACAAGAGAAGCAATATTAAAACAAACTAACAAACAGAGTAAAAAAAAGGAGGTGACTGGTGGAGATTACAAAGTGAATATACATTACCTGCATGCACATAAAAGAATATAGAGCAGAAGCAGGTTTATTAACTAAAAAAACACAAGTTTACTTCATTCAGATATCCCATTGTGCCATCGGGTCATATTTGATTATTTTGAAACAAGGACAAGCAAGTATACAGCCTTTGACTATAAATCCCATGAAATGCTTGGAGCCACAATCTTTCACCAGACAATCTCAAAGAACTTTCAGTTCCATTACTCTATTTTTAAATGATTCATACAATAGGTCACCAGTAAAATAATAAAACGTGCTAAAAGAAGATTTTATGAGTACTGTTATTAGAATCTCAGTCATAACCGACCTTTTGGATATCCATGCCTCTAGTGCTCACAGCAATACAAAAAAGTGAACCACCAACATTTGTAGGAGGAACATCACATACTTGTTTACCAGCCATGCTGCAGTCCAGAAATGGAGGACATTGAAAAAAGGGATCTTATCAACACAAAAGTGAATATGAATCCATGGCAATGAAGTCAAAAATAAAATCAAATATTTCTTGAAGAACTATATTAACAATATGGAAAGGGATTTAAAATGTAGACCTTGTACACCGCTGATAACTTTGGGAACTTTCAGATTCCAACACATAAAGGTGTAATCCAGATAAGACAAGATAACAAGGTTGCCAAGCAGCAACTGAGTAGCCAATTCCCTGCGAAATAATAAGGTCACAAACTCATTTACCACATTAGCAACAAAGTTTCAGGGATCTCAAGAAATCAACATACCCTCCAAACAAGAATTCTCGCTTGAGTTGCCAGATCTGGTGGATTCCAAGGGACAAGACCAGTTTGTAAATGTTCTACTGTATGCTGCTCATCACTATGCATTGCACCATTGAGTAAATTCAATAATTCATTGAGCCTGAAATATCTGTTAGGCGAAAAGTGTATGCCAAGGCTTGGGATTTGAACAGATACACGTGTCGATGGATGATTGGGCCTAGGTACCTTGATCTGAGCGGTCATAAAGTTTAGAAAACTAAAATAATCTGAAGATGCAAAACACGACAAATTTATGTATCATAATTACGAAACATACCCGATCAACAATGACAGCAATTCCACATCTATCAATAAGAGAATAAAATTTGTCAGCATCTTCTGAAGAGGAAGAAAATGGAGGCTGGAATCCCCAGTCAGAAGGCTGAGTCCTGGAACCACAATCTGCAAAGAAAGCCGCAATATCCCTTCCAGATATATAAAAACGAGAAAAAAGATTGTCGCTGTGATCATGGAGCTGGCCATCCTCCTGTTCAGAAGATAAAATACTTTTTACTATTCCAACATGACATATAAGCAAACCTAGGAACAGCAAAAATGAGATACCTTAGTTTTTAATGTGAAATGACCAAAATCTAACAGAAGATGGCTGTCAATTGCATTGGATCCACATGACTTTATAGGAATGATAACTTTGGGAGCATCAAGATCAATGTCAAGAGCAAATCTGATGATATGAATAAAAGATTCAATAAGAATAAAAATGATCACTTCTATGATAGCCTTGAGAACAACTCAATGTATTAGTAAATTAATGAGATAAAACAGCAGTGAACTCATTTAACAAACTAGTAGAACAATATGGAGATGCAGAGAGCTGGAAAGAATAAAAAGAGATGCATATAGCTGGCAAAAGGATATATTACTTCTTAATGGAATCACAAAATTAATATTTACATTTAAAACCCTTCTCCTAATGCAAATATTCATAGTTAAAAATCAATTTGAACTGAACCAAAAGAATTAGCTTAAATCTCTTCATTTTAGAAGAAAAATTATGGCAAGAGATCTGGAGCCATCAACATTATCCTTATACAAACAAAAAAAAAAAACTTGCAGGGCGAATGCCGCAGTTTGGGGAAAAGCACGTATGTAATTTCTCTTTTTCAGAATGCCCAGAAAATTTTGTGTGTTTTGGAAAAAGCAGGAATGTATTTTTTTCTCCTTTTCAGGACACAGAAAATTTTGTGTATTCTGCTCGCATCTCAAATGATGTAGATGCTTAAGACTGACTGACCCCAATTTGCCCATCTCAGAAGGATAATAAGGACTTCTGAACACATATAACATCAAACCAATGCAGTTCAAGAAAAGAAACATGAGCAATTTGCCACCAGCATGAAGAAGTAGAGTACAATTTCCAAGTTCAAATAAAGAGATATCTTACTATAATTCATCATTTATTCTGGCCAGTGATTAACTGTCTATTTTCTTGTTAGCATTTATTCAACATATCCTCAGAAATTCGAGTAGCATTATCAGGTCAAGAAAGTTTTTGGAGCTGATTACTCTGCTTAGATTATTTTCACTAAGTGGTGAAGGAAACCGAATTGTTCAAAAACTTCATTTTTGAAGGCTCTAACCTCGAAAGGGAGTACAAGCGGAGCACGCTGTTCACTTATTCCACAGAGAAGTTTCGAGGAGTTTGAAAATGTTAACTTTCAATCCCACATCATAATAAAAGGAAAGAAATGTGTATAGTAGTACATTCTACAAATATGCATAATCAATTCAGCCACCTAAATCTGACTAAAGCAGGACAATCTACAAAACCCAAAGCAAATCTACTGTAATCAACAGAGCAAGAGACAAGCCAATGAAGTCCAACAAATACAAGCCACAAAAAGAGAAATTTCAGTTATATTTCAGCTGTTCATAGCATTTTGTAGAGATGTAAATGGGATATTAATGTCGGCTTTTGTTTAGGAACATGTTTGGATTCAAACAATGAATTTTTTAACATACATTGTGCAATAGAAAATTGTTTTGAAGAGAAAGGCATTGCAAAATGAGTAATGATTTTCATATTCATTTGAGATGATGAAAATGATAGCAAATAGCAAAGTGTAGCCAAAGACATAACTTGAGTGAAATCTTTCTAGTTAATAAGTATGCAAAAAAGACCTGCTCTGCTCTTCTAAGACCATCTGAAATTGCTCCTGAGCTTTCCGAGTTACTTCTTCAATTTTATACTGTCCAGTACAGCAATTGCTCAAAGTTAGCTTAACCAGAAAACATTGTAAAGCAATCAGTCAACCAAGAAAGCATGTGCTAAGATTATCGGAAAGATCTTTAAGTTGCTTTTGGAGCTTATAAGAAGTTGGTCCAGTTAAATCATTCAAATGAAATAAAATTATAAGGCTTTAAACTATTAATAATTCCAGAATAACTCCAAGCCTCTGTAGATATACAAAAATTAGTTCATCAACTTGAACCATCTAAATTTTTCAGAGCACACAAGATATTTGTTAAAATAAGTAATAACCATGATGGAGTTTATAGACATCTAATATAATGTTTTTTTAAGGACCTCACGAGCTTAGCCAAAAATCTTCCTCGAATACCAGGCTTCTCATAACAAGATTTAATTAATTATAAAAAAATATTACCTGCAGAGCAGTTGCAGTTTCCAATGCAACAGAAGGACTAACAGCAGTGCTCCTCTTCATAAAAAGCAAAAAGCGTTCAAAACTTTCTATGATCACCTATAATTGTTTTGTAGCAAGCAAAAATTTATTATAATAGAAAACTGCTAAAATACAAATAGGAGA
Organism: Salvia rosmarinus; assembly: GCA_036937905.1. Lineage (NCBI taxonomy): Eukaryota > Viridiplantae > Streptophyta > Magnoliopsida > Lamiales > Lamiaceae > Salvia > Salvia rosmarinus. The sequence goes on along the minus strand of CM072814.1, from coordinate 885,914 downwards.
CAACACCAGTCACAAAATAGAGAAGCTCTAACCTAAAACATTAAACCCCAATCTTTTAATAGGTACATGCCTCCTTAATGATAGAAAAAATGATTGATGAAATCAATTGATATGATTCCCTAATCATCCCTTCCTATAATGAAGAGTGTGAAATTTGTTTTACTACATGACCAAAAACTGAAAAATCCAATTATTAGTAATCAAATGAAATGTGAAATTCTCGAGTGGTCTGCTTCCTTTGAATGACATTGAGAAAATCTACTTTGATGACACTCAAAAATAATATCTACTGAATTATGAACGAAAGGAACAGAGATAGTATCAGACCATTCTCACTCAATATACTTATTCTTTGTTACTAAGTATCAAAACCATGAACTGATGATAGGGGAGCCGGAGACCGAAGCTTGAACAAAATACATATAATACAACGTTTCTTTGGTTGATTTTCAAATTTTATTAGGATTTTATCACTATTCACTAGGAACAAAGGTTCAGATATTTTTTGTACCCTTCATTTAACGGTCATAACTTTTTTATTTTAATTCATGTGACATTTGAAATTCTTTGAAACATTTTTTTCCAGGAAATCCCCATGAATTTTAAAACGATAAAAAGAAGGATATCTCTGTCTAGACAGGAAGTTTTGGCATCTCGATGTCGACTCTTCACCACCTGGTTCTGTAGTATGTTCCAGGGGTTGGGAGAAAGATAAGGCTACTACACTAATACCAGTCATAGAGAAATCAGTAAATTATCTAGTGTAGAAATCTATATTGCTACTTTTATATTCAATTTTTGCCATAAAATCCAATGATTCTTCTGCATCTGAAAAAATTCTCTTATTTCTTTTTATCAAAAAGGCCGAGAAAATGCATAGGCAATTATTTCTTAGATACTATGCCATTCTATCAATATCCTAACCCAAATTCAAAGAATAAAGATTTCTACATGAACTTGGCTGACCCAAATATCCGTAGCTCCTTTAACACTCGACCACACAGATGACAGAGTAAAAGGTGATTGCACAGAAAACCAAAGAAAGAATGAAATATAATTCCTCAAACTGAGGCCTACGATAATGCATTGTTCCAAATATTGAATGACAAAAGACAACAATGGCTACTAACCAGCCACTATAAATAATATAAGAGATAACCTTAACCTATCAGGATTATGGAAGAGAACCATATACCTGTCGGGACTCAACCATGAAACCTATTAGGATTCTGTAAGAGAACCCTAAACCTATAAGGACTCAACTACGAAACCTAATCAAATAATAATAATAACAAAACCTAATAAAAAACTAGTAACCCTTAAATAACTAATTAATACTATCAATTGCCCCTCTGTGAGAAACAGCCTTGTCCTCAAGGCTGAAAAATGGAAACTGCCCTCGACCGTTAGCTGAATCCATCCACATTGACTCATCGGAACTCATCCCACTCCACTCAATTCAGAGAATTGTATATGCTGGAGAACTGCTAAATCTTCCAGCTTGGCCCTCTCCAAAAGTGGGTCGTCCAGTTGTTCCCACTCATCGTTGGGATCAACCTCCTTCCCGCCGACTAAAACATTCAACATCTTAGGGAGACAGCGATGAGCCGTCTAAATTTCAAGCCACACTTGAAACATGTCCCTGTCTTTATATGCTTCATGTATTCTGTGTCCGTCATATTCCGGAATCGATGACGGTTTCGGGGAGTAAATGATCCCTGTGATTTTGCCGATGCCGTCGGCTGTTGCTGGAATAAGCTCTCGGTCACTAATTGTTTTGGGCGTTAGCTAACTGTGGGTCGCGATGAGTAGCTATTGGTGGTTGTGACAAATGATCCAGTTTTCGAACAGCTGCGGAATAGTCCGTGCTGGTCAGATACTCCTCCTAGGAAGAATCCTAAATATTGTTCATCCAAAACTTCTGGTATTTGCACTACTCGGCTTTCAAACGCAGCAATATAGTATTCAATTCCCGCGAGACGAGATGAGTCGAGTCCAACTTAGGACAGCGACGTAGTAAAAGTTGTATCCACGACATGGCCGCACCACTCATGGAAATTAGGGCTAATTTCAGACATTTCTCCTTCGGTGTTCATGCACTACGAAAAATTGTTCGGCTGAGACGAGCCATGCGAGGGCATCATATCCATCAAAACTCGGAAGATCCATCTTCTAAGGAGTTGCAAGGCGCAGACTGCTCTGCCGTCTGTTCCGGTCCTTGGCTTCCCTCATATTCTTCTCCACCATTTGGGTTGCCTATGCTAATGGCTAGCTTCTTCAGGAGGGCATCGAGTTTTGCTGTTTTGTGTTCGTCCCTGCTTGGGTTGTCTCAACCAATACTTGGGACTGATGGAATTCTTGCACAGTTTCAGATAGCTCCTCAACCACCTTCTCTAAGTTTTCTAGACAGCTTTCGATGCTTCGGGTTGATACCACCATCTTCGGATCCAGCGGATCGGACCAATTCGATGAGAGTAAAAGGTGATTGACACAGAAGACCAAAGAAAGACTGGAACATAACTTCCCAAACTGAGGCCTACCGTAATGCACCGTTCCAAATACTAATGACAAAAGACAATGATGGCTACTAGCCACTATAAATAATATAAGAGATACCTTAACCTATCAGGTTTCTGAAAAAGAAGTATTTAAGCTATTAGGATTTCTGAAAGAGAACCCTAAACCTATCAGGACTCAACTATAAAACCTATTAGGATTTCTGAGAGAGAACCCTAAACCTATCAGGACTCAACTATGAAACCTAATCAAATAATAATAACAAAACCCAATTCAAAACTAATAACCCTTAAATAACTAATTAATACTATCAACAGATGATAAGTAAAAGAAGATAGTATACATAATGCATTCTTGATCCTCAACACACCTCTTACACACAAATACCAATTAGAAGATACATAGATGTCATGTAAGGATGTCTCCTTTCAAAAGTATCACAAGTAGGTAACTTCCTTAAAGCCAAAAGCTCTGAGAAAAAAATGAAACTTTGTAGGCAGTAAGCTTCACAAAAGGAACATCATCCGCATGACAAGAGGAGATCTATAGAAAGATTTATGCTAAGTTTTAGCAGTTTCTAATGAAACTAGCATGAAGTTTGGTCACAACTTCATCCTTCTATTATATTGCATGATGCTGCAAACAATTTTGTACTATGCTGAAGTTAATAAAAGAAATAAAGCCAGTATATTCAGAGAACCAGTATAACTTTAAAACAATCAATCTACATAACCAAAAATCCAAAAATGGAATATGATAAGCACGTCGTTATTTACATAAAAAAAACTATATGACAAATTACCGTGACATGACAGGGGGAAATTGTTGCTGAAAGCCTCCAATCTACATTTTCTCCTTCTGGAGCATGCACAAAAGTAGCTTGCAAAGCATTCACCTTCTGCTCACTAGAGACACTCTATTTCCATACGTCGAATTGGTCACAAACAAATTTGAATAAGCACCGATCATAGTCCCATCGAAAATTGGTATAAGATGCTTTAAGAGCTCAACTACAGATTTATTATAAAGAAGACAGACCTGGACAAGAGATCCTTCAGGTGAAGAGAATCCATAGTATTGCAATGTCACATCACAATGTATGCTCTTTTGTTTCAACTTGGAAGATACATTCAAATTTTCAAATCTACCACAAACAATCTCAGTGTTATCAATACTGATTATCCTAGCTGCTGCTTTACTTATAGATACAATAAGCATGTAGTGTATCATGTTTTGCACATCCTTCCCTGTCTGAGCCAAATCCTCATCTGGTTGGAAACTTAGCAGTTTATTGACTGCTTCCCATTCTTCTTTAGTCAAATTTTCTTCCACTGACCCAGATACACTTGAATTTTCAATAGCAGAGTCATCCACTGAAGTGCTTCGCCTGATTAAAAAAGAATATCCTATATCATACATATATATAGGAAAAACATATAAGAAATGTTCATAAAGGAAACTAACATGTGATACAAATTTAATATTACAGCTAACATATTTCTGGCTGTTTTTATGTAAACAAAACACTACATATAGGTAGATGACTACTAAAGATTCAAACAGTATGAAGTGGTTAAGGTAAACTTCCAACCAACCCAACAAGAAAAGTAAAAGAAAGAGGCAATACTGTGAGAAAACTAATAGATTGAGTGACTGCTACTGACCATCTTACTGGAAACCAGCCTTTTTTCTTAAGCATTCTCTGTTCAGCAGCTTCCTTGGATTTTACTGTCTCAACCTTTGCATGGGCAAGAAACCTAAAAATGATCAGGAAAAAGATAATGATTCTAATCAATGCTCAAAATTACAGGCAGGGCTCTAACAACCAAATCAGTCAAGGCAATTAAACCTGAAAAGTAATTCTAACAATAATAAGCATCTGAAATGAAATAGCATGTATCCAAATTATGACCTAAACCATTGATAAGAAAAAGCAAGAAAGATCATGCAGTACATATAATACTACAAATGTTCCATTCCCAATATCTCGACCTATGTTATTTCCATTATTATCTTTTATTTCCTTCATCGATTAAGATAATTAGGGTTAGAATAAGGATACCAGAGCCCTAGTTCTTTGGGTTATTTAGGTAGTGGAGTTCTGCTTGGTCAGGATGAAACCTTTCTCATCAGTGCATGACGCTTAAATGGTTCCCTTGCAGGTTGTTTTTATCTTCTCTTTTAATATCGTTTCTCAATATAAATATTGGTTTGAATTCTCTTCCATCTCAAAATACTCTTTACTTTATCAGCATATTTTACTATGTGCATAGGCTGTTGTCAGGACTTCTAATAGCAGGGAAAAACAAAATTTTCTTCTGTAAACTCCTAAATATATCCACAAAGGAAAACCTGTAGACAAGGAAATTTCAGGCACATACCTCCACAACAGAATAACTTTGGCATCAAGGTCTTTTTCAATTTCTTTTAGTTCATCATTATCTATATCGGATCCTTGCAACAAATCAGCATAGAGTTGCACATATCGTCTACGAAGATGACATAGATGCTTGATTTGCTCCCATGAAAACCGATAACTGTCAGAACGCAAAATGATAAAATAACTTAATTTATTGAATTAAAGTAAAAAAACATAGAATGTTCAAAATCCACAAAAATTACATCAAATGATAACATGAAATTAGGAACCACTATACACTGTCCAATAAATTTGCAATATAGCAGTAACCAAAGATGAATTTCGGAAGTTCTTGGCAATAATGCTGGTCATTTAGTAGCTCATGATATTACTGGACTTTCTCATGGAAATACTTTTATCTCTATGAGCAAATCAAACAATTATATCTTTGAGACACATATACCAACCATATATCAATGTATTTATCATATTTCTAAAAGTACACTTGTAATATGATTATAACATTATTAATCATTATACCATGAAATTAAGTATCATTAATACCCTTCAGAATTACCACATAATTTCCAAAACGAAACATTTGGTCTGTTTTTCATTTATAATTTGTGATCTTATCAGATATTCAAAAAAAATCAAATCACAGAGCAAAGTAGATTTTACCCTAGCACTCATGTGTATCTATAAGTACATCCACACCTATGTCAGAAAAACAATTCTGATTTTCGAGTCTACTCCCAATTGCAGTAAAATAAATTGTCCCCCTTTTTTTGAAAAGAAATAAACAAATCATAATAACCAAGAAAAAGGCAGTACAAGAGATGAGTCATCCCTAAAAGATAGATATCATCCTATTTAGGAGATACAGCTCCAAGCTCTAGTTAAATCTGACATATAGGCTTGTATTCATTTAGACTCAAACCTATCTTAACTCAGTCTCACCTCAAAATATTCCCCATCATCCTTAATAATCCATCAATTATTTTCAAGCCAAAGAGACTAGGACAATTCTGAAGCTGATGCCCATAAAACTTTACTCTTAAAATCTGGACTAGCTTCATCTCATAATCCTAATTAATCCTCCCAGATGTTACCAGAAAAATGGAATTCATAAACGCCACATTTGTTCAGTTCAAGTGTTATTGTTAAATGCCATTTCTAGAAAGTTATTTACTAGCATCCAAAGACCAAAATTACCCCATCATCTTCTGCTGCAACCCCGCTTGAGCTGCATAACGCCACCACAAGGCCACACTGTCTTTAACTGGCACCATCGGCCTTAAATGAGATATTTCTACACGTGTTCTATATGCAGATATGGCCTCCATAAGTTTAATCCAATCATGATACTGAGCCTGAAATGAGGAAAAAATCACTTAATAGTAACTATATATGTTTTCTATATGAAACAAGAAAAACGTATTACTGAAAAATAATACAAGTATAAAGGTCTGTGGAATCCCAAATGAAACAACACAGAACAAACTATATGATAATGCTCTGATGTCTAACAGTATGAAATGAAAGGAATACTTGAACCTCTGTCATTCGCAAATCACCAGGCGACCCTACATTCAATAGTACTTGCTGCATATGCAATCAAACTAACTAAATTCAAATAAACTGTTCATAAAATCCTTAAACTTTGAGTCTTTTCAAAAAGTGAGGATAAAAAGTGCAAGGACATTAATTATACTATGCAGGCAAGACCAAAAATAAAAATAGAAAATGTAAAAGTCCGGCATTGAGATGAACAAAATACTCTCCATGCAGCCAGAAATAGTGGCAGACAATGAAGAATGCTACTTTAAGGAAACATTATTTCTATTAGCTTATGAAAATTAAATTTGGAACCATTTCATGACTCTTTCTCGCCTAAGTTCAATTTGCTTTACCATAACAAACATGTACCAACATATTGTGTGTCAGCTTCTCGAGGACTTGATATTGTAGGGTAACAATAAAATCGTGCATAATGCAGATAGAGCTTCAGATCAAGATATGTACCTCTGTAATTGTCAAGGAAACATCAGCAATGACAAATGAAGCCTTTTCATATGGAACATTTGAATCTTCTCTTTCCTTGTTCCCTAAACGATGGTACTTAAGAACTCCATTAATGGGTGAAACTAAATAGTTTCGTTCCTGGGCCCAAGACGACGCTGAGTTCCTGCTCTTTGAAGAGTCATTAACGCCATCTTGGAAAACCTAGCAGAACAATATAGACAAAAAGGTAAATAATGTGAGAAATTAAATCCAAGGTCGTCACAGTCATAATATAGGGGATGGGACAGATTTTATGAGAGACCATAATTAGCTTGAGAAAAGGCATTTACCTCAACCCATTCCTTAGGGCTAAGATCCTCCCATCTCTTGTCCAACTTCCAGGGATCACGATTGGTATCATGGTACACGGCAAGCCTTTCAAGTTGCAATGACTATAATGGAACCACGCAAGAATACAAAAACACCAATTATGTTCAAGAAATTGTGTGCCACTGATATTCAAGGTATGTTATTATTATTTATTCATGTATCTTGAACAAAGTGAACCCATGTTTCAGTTTTGAGGTAGCATTTAAAAAGCAAGATCTATAGTAATTCCAGAATGACAACCACTGAATTCAGAATCTTCAAAACTCTATTCTAACATTATCCAAAGCACTACTTCACAGGTAAAATTTAATCTTTATTTGACTATATACAAAAGAAATCATCATTAACAAAAAAAATGGAATATACCTTGCGCAGTTTATCTAATGCACCACTTGTATCAAAGGTTTCATTGCCATTCTCATCCATTGTAAAAGCAGCAAGCTTTGCAAGGGTGATACCACAAGAGAATGGATGTCCTGGGTTGCTGTATGAAAACATAATGAAAGTTATGCAGACAGCAGCCCATAGGTTATGACACAAAGATGCCTAATTACTTCAGCAAACTGTTGCAATTAAAAGAGGGACACTACCATCAAGCCCAAAAAAAAGGTGTTCACTAACTACAGATAAAAGCTAACCTCACAGAGTCCTCGTATCTAATGTGAACGTTGCTAATAGAGATCTTAAGATTTCCAATAATTGTAGATATTAGTGAACCCAGCCAAGAATTTCCAGCAGCTGACTGCAAAAATCACATGAATATATAAGTGAAACTGCACAAAGACACAAATTCCTAAAGCTAGGAAATGCTTTAGAATCCAAATGCAAAGCCGAGCAGATCTTCACTTCAATATCCGCTACTAGAATCAGTTACCATAAGATAATGCAGTTACTTGCATTGATATACTTCTTCTACAAAAGATCATCATAATTATAACAGTTCAACATATTGTGCGTTCAATAAACAGTCACATGGAACCAATAATGCATAACAAAATACTAGAAGAATGAATTTTACACTAGAAACAAAACCATTTTATTAGATTACAGGAAATACAAAAAATGGACAAGACATCCACCCCCCAAAACAAATAATAGTCAAGGCTACAATTACGAGAGAGCTCATATCCAACCTCTAAGTGAATCTGAAACAAAACAGTGCCTAAATTCGTCAGTGTTTTTTAATCCACAAACCACCCCAAAAGTAATTCCAACACTCTAACACAAAATTCCTCCTATAATTAAAATTTCTTCAGTTCCTGAACCCAACTAAATGGACCAGAAATTGCCCATGATGGGCTCCAAAAGCACCTATCCTCTATTTCCATGAACCACTCTGAATCAATTATATATAGGTCTGAACAAGATTTGGGTACATAGAAATCAAGCCAAGCTTAATAAGAACCCTTCACAAGAAAAGGATGAGGAAAATATGTTCTTGTGTTACCAAAATTTCCAGACGCAGCACACACCAACAGGGAGAGAGAAGCATACTAAATAAGCATCTCTGCATCCTGCCAACCTTTTTTAGTTTTTATTCTTATTTTCTGCTATAGGGGAAAAAAAATATTTTCAAGGGATGAGCCCCCCAAAAAGTGATAAAAACTGGTTCAAAGAAGGAGGAAAAACTTGTAAACAGTAAAGAGGAAAGCGGAAATAAAAGGTGAAAAGGCAACAGAAGGGCGTAGACTGTGACATATAATACGGTGCATCATAATCTGTAACTCAATAGGAAAATTTGAACTTTCACATAATTAAAACAAAAAGATGCTGCAAACAATAAATACAAACCAAATATCCAACAAAACCTATAGCATGATCTAGAATCAAACTAACATGAACCAGTAACAGCCCGAAAGTTTAACCGAACATAAAAAATCCATGTGCACTAGAAAATTTTCTAAATCCAGGAAAAAAATACAGAGTGCAAGTCATACATTTCCAGGCTTTGATCTTGATAATGCTTCAAGGGTTGCTGATTCTGCTTCCTACATCAGGAGAAAATGTGCCAGCAATAACTTTGAGAATAAACAACAAGTAAGACAATGATATAAAGTAATGATGAGGTAAAAATAAATTAATACAATAATATAAACATCAAATGGTTCGAGCAGAAAAGTTGATAGGGAATTCTGAGCAAAAATGAATTAATACAAAATATAAACATCAAATGGTTTGAACTCCATGATGGCAATTTTTTACAAATTACAACGCAAACAGTTTTGACATCATCCTAAATATACAATATGACTTTTTGAATGTGATAGTTGATGGACTGTGATCACTTGAGATTTGAGAATATGTGTTTTCATGATATCTACAAAATAAAATAAAGAAATAGATATCTGGAGTTCATTATTACGATGAATAATCACCTAATCGTCAATATCTGGTGTTTATTGGTCCAACAATCATATATAATAACCCCCACTTATGACAAACTGATTGAGCTAGTCTTGCCACACTGAGTTTCTAGAAGACGGAATTGGTAACAAAGGAAAAACACATCCTGTTAAATTGTATAACTCAAAGTACAGTCATGCAGATAACTAGCTAATATATCCCGAATATATAAACATGAGGTAGGCTGGGCACGGCAGAGGGAGAAAAAGGAAAAGAAAAGAAAAGGCCAACAAAAAACAGCCGCTCAGTCCCAGAAGAAAATATATCTGCAATGAAGATAAGAATTTCAGGATTTTGAGATCCAGATTCACCAAGTGCAACTACTGCTTACTAAAGCTCCAAACAGGAACTGAACAGATGATAAGCAAAATAAGTGCAATGGATTCCCACATACCAAAAATGCTAATGTAAGAAGCTAAAGTCCAGTCCCTCTCAATCCTTTCACTAGGAATGGAAACTACTTATAGAAAGGTGAAGCATTTGGATAATTAGAATAAGGCAGCCAAGTTAAGACTCAACACATTGTAATTCAATAATACAAAGACTTAAGCAAAGATGCTTTTCTCTGAGGCCATCACATTCCAGTTCTGAGGTTTAATGGGTAAGTTTTATCAAAGGTGTTCAATACTTCATTTGTTTAAGAGCAGCGGCCAGAAATATTTTGATAAGATAAACGTACAAAGAAAAAGAGACCTACTCACATCAATTTGCTGCAGTTTAGCCTCAAAAAGCCTTTCGCGATCTTCTTCCTTAAATAAAACAAAACAGAGTGCATCAGGGAATGAATTTTTAAAATGATGGGGATAATCATGCATTAGTCTAATTAGATTTTCAAGAGGTAAGGCATCAGATAATATGAACCTTTAGAAACCTTCCATCGGAAGCGGGATTTGCAAGAATAAACACTTGATCTATGAGAACAATAACCGGCTCCTTGCCAAGACTTTTCCAAGGTACCTTATGATCATAAGAAAAAACCAAAAAATGAAAATTCCAATAAATTATCCTAATTCTTGAGCCACAACATATATGTTATGCAAAGCTCATAGATTTCAGTTAAACAATCAGAGTCGCCAAGATACTCATCAGCTACATGTTTTCTTAGCATCATAATTTCTGGGTCCTTGTTCTTTTTTCCCAAGATGAGATAAGAGAATTGGACTGAATTCTCAAGCTTTTACATTGGCTGCATACTATCATCCGAACATTCTTAAATTGTATGAAATGTGAACAGCAAGTCAAGTTCAAAGGAAATAAGGAAATTTCATTAGTTAAGAAACATACAAGTACAAAAAGGGGGTGGGAATCCCAATAAATGTAAGACCAAACTAAATTACATAATTCCAAAGTCTAATAGTATCAAACAAGGAAGGATTTCAAATCAATATGGACCCAACTTTAATCCTCTCCCAGACATCACCAACGGATTCCTCCAAATTTTCAATAATTCTCCAGATCCTTTCTAACCAAAAGACCAGCTAGAAGGAAAATCATGAACAACTAGACACGTAAATGATGAAGAAGTTACCAACCATGTTTTACAAATGCTACATTGCTACCAAAACGATAATCTTGTGGTATATAATAGATGGTCAGTACAACAATAAAGTAACTAGAAACCAAAAATTCACCTTCAAGGTTATAGTACCAAGGAAACCAGCATTGACGGTCACCGGAAGCTTCAATGCATTCAATGCTTCTGATTTCAGTTTCAAATCTCTGAGAACTACATCACCTAAGAAAATGCGGAAAAACATACTAAACATTAACCTCTGTGTCCTAAACTCAAAAACAACTCTTCAAATTTTATTATCAAAACTCAAACCTCAATTGAAGTGAAATAAGATAGTAAGCTACTGAAAGTCTACAATGCCAAAGTAAATAAATGATAAACATGGTAAAGCATACTAATTACCAAAAGCATACCTTTCCAAACACTGATTCTCAAGGCCTCAGATGACAACCCATGGACATACTCACCCAAGTATCTCCGAAGCAAATGCAAGACCTATAAGAAAAGGTTAGCAAAAAATACATGAACCAAAATGATGGAGAATTACATAAACAAATTACCAAAGAGAATAGAAATCAGGAAATGTTTGGAGTATACTACAAAAAAATCTCTCTTATAGCATGAAAGCTAGATGATGATAACTCAACGGTCACTCAGATAATATTAAGACCAAGAGAGTGCAGACCACATATCAAGTTAGCCATAGGGGAAAACATAGAATATAAAAATAAAATAAATAAGATAATACAAATAGATTTGGTTTCGTATATCTCCATAAAGATAAACCACCTTAACAAGCGTAATAGCTTCAAACACGAGTCCACCCACTTAAACTTAAAAATAAGATTTTATAATTAAGAGCACTGGGTACTTTTCATTCTAGGTTGAGCAACCAAAAATTAGATGCAACTATATTGAGCATGATTCCCTCAGCGGGTTTTAGACTCATCCTGTGGGGAGAACATATTTAACTCTTACGAGGGGGAAAACCGCTGCAATTTTCATCTTCATTGTCCTTTTACATTGCCCTTTCCTCTGCCTACTAGCATCGATAGTTAAACTACTATGAATCCTAAATTCCCAATATCTATCAAGTTTATATCTATAGAAGCTTTTAATCTGTAATTAAATGGACAAATACTATAATACTTCCAAGGCAGGCATCACATAAACTTGCATATCATCAGAATCATTCAGTAGTTTGAAAATCGGCAGCTCTTGACATGTTTACTTAAATTTCCTAGCTCTACCCCATTGCTTTTACATAAACTGAGAATCGATTCTGATTGAACACATTGATATTGACGATACCTTACAGCAAACCAAGCTTTTCAGAAGTTACTAAGACTTCATCCAACGTCTAATCACAAAGTAAACAAATTTCCGCACATTTCCAACCCAATGGTGTAGAAAGGACACTGGCCATCGAAACAAAAAACAAAAAATCCGGCAAACCAATTCACACATCCCCATTCACGCATTAGACGGAACAAATTCACCGCCAAAATCATCTCCCATGCATTCCATTTCCCAAACCGATAGAAACTCATTACAAAAAAAAAACAAGAAACAATCAAAACCACTGATGTTGACAGCTTCAAACGCCAATCGCGCAATAAATAGAAGAAGAAAAATATTAAGAATGGCGAAAAGAAAAACCCACATGTGCTTCGAACATCGTGAAATATCAAGCTGTCGATCGTTTGAGGCGCAAGTTTTAGGAGCTGATTCCAGAAGAGAGCGACGATCGCCGGCCGAAAAGAGCCATGGACGAGTACGACAAACGAGTATTCGATCGGTTGGGCAATTGATTCTCCTTGGCGATGACGCGAAACACTGGGGGGATTGGAGAGGAGAGGAGAGGAGTCCGAGCGTGTGTTGTGTGTGTGTAAAAAAGAAAAACGGTGGTGGGGTCCTCCAGGTGCGCTGTTAGTGGTTATGGGTCATTCGGCCCTTTCTCGAATTTGGGTCGCTATTCGGCTTAGGTCCAATTTAATCCCGGCCCAAATAATTTCTATTCGATTTTATTTTGATATTGTTGATTATTTATTTTTATTTTGCAAGTGTGGTGTGCTGATTTTTTATGTTAATTGGTTTTCGATTTTAATATAATATTTTTATATTCTTTGGGTTTTTTACATGTGTGGTGTACTTGATTTTTCATGGTTTGGTTGTGTTTTTACACCACATATGTTATAATATTTGTCATTAATTATGGATGGCAATAGATCTTGGATCCGGTTTAAATTTAGATATCCATATCTATTTTTTAGGATTTGGGTCTTCATAAAATAATACCGAACAAATTTGGATCAGATCTGGATCATTCATTATAATTTGGATTTGGATTCTAATTCCTAAAATTCGGGCTCATAGATTCATTTAGTATAATATATAATTTTTATTTTTATTTGTAAGAGAGTTTAAAATATATAATTTTTCTTTCTAGTTGAAGTTATATAAACTAGATTATATGAAATTGGATGGTAAGTGAATAGCATTATAACCATGTGCTTAGAATAATTTTGTATATATATTAGTTTTGAGTGGTCTATTTGCTAAGATATATGTGTTTCTTCTATTATTGTTACAATATTATTTGTTATCATTAAAGTAAAAATAAATTTGCAGTTAATATCTCTTGTATACTGATAATTGTAGAAATTCTAAATAATTATTATGGTACTTTTATGGATTTAAATTATTATTTGAATTTAGATGATTTAATATTTACTTTATAAGATAAAACATATGGATTTGGGTCGAGAATCATGGACTCTGCAGATCTTAGGAATCTGGTTCTGGATCTTTTTTTTTTTAATCCAATGAATCTATATTGGATCCGGACCCAGGCAAAAAAATACAGATCTGGATCCGGACCTAGCAAGTTTCGGTCCAAATCCGTTCCACTGTCATCCCTAGTCACTATGTGAAAAAATAGATGAAATTATAATTGATCGTGATTGCTAGCCGTGACTCGCAAAATTGCATCTTTTGATGGACTTCGAGACTCCAGTGTTGGATTTTCTCATTTATTATCCGGTCAATTACGAGCATAAATTTTTATAAAAAATATATTCAAACTACACTAATTTATTTCAGCTTAAATGATTCGTCTAAATGTATACTTAAATTTAATATTCATTATTTTATTGTAATAACTAAAATTAACTATGAATAATATATTTACTAATCAAAATAAAATTATACGTTATATCAAATTAACAAATAGACAACGTTGCAGCGGGAAAATGAAGAAGAAAAAATGTGACTTACCCTTTCATATTCGTATGGATTGAACTGTGAGGACTGTCGAATGAGAAATTTCACATTTAAAACAATGAAGCCAAAGAATGCCTAGTGTTAGTGAATATTATGTAGGCTCAATACTAGTTATGTTCATATTGATGTAACCCTAGTTTTCTTATCTCAAAGGGGAAAGCTCTCATCCGGGAGCCCCCACACCCAATCCTATGAGAATGTGAGGGGGTAATTTACGGTGACGTAGCTTTTAAGAACCTATCAAGACCTATCTTAAAGATGATGAAATTCCCACACTACGGTTGCTATGATTCAATATTTGGTCCTTATCCAAAATCTTATAGCTCTTAACCAAATGAGTTAAGTCAGTAGGGACATAATCGTAATTTTCTACTCCCAATATATATATGGATAATCTTTGTTATGAATATACAACTTATTCATTATCTCATAAATGACTCTATTGTTACTATTCCACGTGATATTAGAGCATGAATAAATCTCTCTTTGTCCTAATCCAATATGGCATAATCCACTATGTCGATATCATCGCAATCACTCTACCCCAATCTACTCTGTCGTTGATGCTCTATTCAAAGCAATTCGCTTTTAAACTGATACTACTATGAATTCATCTTTTAATGTTGAATTCAAATTTTAAATCTACTTTTTGGACATTGCCCAACTATTTTATCGGCTTTGTTCGGTTGTGTCTCTATTGCTGCTACTCCAATTGTTTGTACTGACTTTGTTCGAGTTACTACTATTGATCTTGTTCGAATACTACTTTCAACTGTTCTACCGACTTTGTTCCATGCTGCATATCATCGCCATGTAGCATATCATTAACTGATATTTTGTTGAAAATGAGCCTTTTCTACTAAAGCATATGAGGTATGGGCTTTTTTGGGAATGGATTGAATGTTACTATGAGACAAAATCTCAATTATCAAAACGCAATGATTGCATCATTCTTTAACAATGCTATTATAAAATAATAAGTCACTCCTTGAATGTGTTTTTACTTGTGTCTGTTTACCAGACACCCCAATTATTTTTAAAAATAAAAATATTACTATTTACCACGAACTTAGCAACAAAGCGCAAACTTGTAAATTCATCAACTAAATATAAATTTTGAGTTTTCTTACAAAATTACAGGATCAATTTCTCTATTACCAGTGATTATGTTAAGCAAACTAATAAATAAATGCCATATCTAAGTTAAAAAAAATACTTTACTTTAAATAACTTAATTAATGTTTCAATCATTGATAACAAAATAATTTATAGTCAAAGAATAACTCCATATATAAATATGGACTACATATTCAAATAATCATAAAGTAAAGAAAACTAAACTTAAAGTTTAACCAAGATATAATAAAATAAATAAATAAATGACTTCTTTTGTTATAGTCATTCTTGATTTCTATAGTTGTTTTGACTTTCAACTGTAAAATCAGAAAACATGATAGTGGTGAGCATTTTATAAATAAGTTTAGTAAGAAACAATACAATTATCTACATAGTAATACATAATCGGACAAAGCTTGGTTATGGTAGTTTCTTCACATAATGCAACGATGTCGTGTTTTGTTTTAAAATCACAACATATATATTATCTAATGTGTGCCATAGGGTTGAACTGAAACTATCTAATTGATTATTTCAGTCATCCAAGCGTGATATTACATTACATCTCTTAAAAAGGCTGAAGAGGCAAATAGAAAGAAAAAAAGATTATAAAATGAAAGAGTGACAAAAATTGTAAAGTTTAGGAACCCCATATCAATTTAGTAAGAAATAGAAACAAAGATTGCTTTTACAATGACAACTTCTAAATCAATTATTAATATTGAATTTTTTAAATTAATGATTGTCATCGACAACCCGTGATTAGCAAAAGACGTAATCGCTTATGTAGTTTTCCCCCTTAATTAGTGATTAATTATGTGTTCGTGGACATATATGGCATCAAATTCTTTGTTCCTTTATTATTATTTATCCCTAGAGTAGTTACTGAAAGCATGTAAATAAAGTATGTGACATTGGAGCCAAAGACACATGTACACATGGTGTGATATTGGTGGTCCGATCATTCCGAATAGGATATATTAATCGAACCGAAATCGAAAGGTTTCGGTTCGATTAGTTTCAGTGAAACCGAATGCCGAAGGTAGTGCTCTGTTTTTCGTTTCAATATCTCATACACCTAAATTCTCGATTCATATTACCCTATCCTATTTCTCCAATTTTCGGGTGATAACGTTGCCGTCCGACAACCTCCACCTCAGTCCGTTTCTCTCTCTCTTTCGCCTACAACAAAAACTCAAAATCCCCAAAACAGAACTCATCTCCCTTCTTTCTATGATCGAGTCTGGCCGCTAATGAGGTGCAAGAGCTGCCGAAGAAAACAGCTGATGAATAGAAAGTATGGATGATAAACTTATTACGGAAAGAGAGATAAGATGGGTGGGTAGGGGGATTCTTGCGTAAAAAATAGAGAGAAAAGTTGGGTGCAAGACTTGTATATTTTGGGACAAGAGAGAGAGAGCACAAATAAAAATATTAAAACCTAAATAAAGTATTTCTAATGGGGTAGTGTGCAACCAGAGCTGGCAAATGGGTAGGTCGGATCGGTCTGGCGCGAGCCCATTTGGCTTTTCCTAAAAATCATGTCGGATCGGTTCGGCCCAAAAATCCATCAAGCCGGAAAAAATAAGGCCCAACTAAACCTGGAATTATGTTTTTAGTACCAATTTTTTCGTGTCGATGGATCGGACCGTCCCACAAGCTTTGGCTTGTTATGAACGGACCGACCTGACCCATAATTCAATTGGGCCTAGTTTTATTGAGCCCAACCTGAAGGGAGATATGATTTTTCTTTCCTCATGAGGATCTATCTTAGATGTTTAATTCATCATATATTGATTATATTTCTAGCATACTTTTATATAATTAACTGCAATACATATGGATTTTTCGTGTTTATCTACGAATTTCTAGCAAATCTGGTCAATGACTAACTTCAGCCTTGATCTTCTGTACTGTGTTCCGGATGTCTGATCTTCAATAATGAGTTAAAACAATTTATAGAGAGCACCAAATTTCCGTCTCTTCTTGTTATTTTCGAAAATCACAGTAATTGTGATGATACCATTGATTTTTTCCTACCATGTATTTTAGTGTTCTCCCTAAAATCCTAATGAGATAGGATTCTGGTACATATAATAAATATAATAATTATCTTCTTCCGTGAAGATAATTCATTTATAGAATAATTATCTTTTAATATATTTTGATATCATATAATATATATCTAGATTATGAGATATATTAAATAAATAATACAATAATCAGAACACAGTCTAGTGGGACTTTGCAAGGTGATCGGAAATTCCATGGCTTATAGGTCTTGATGGGCAAAGATCATACACAAGGAATAAAGATAGACCTAAAAATGAATTAATTATATTATGTTCAGCCTAGGGATGGCAATGAGCCGGATCTGGCTAGGTCCAGATCCAGATCTGATTTTTTTTTGCTTTGGTTCGGATCCGATCCAGATCTATTGGATCTAAAAAATTTAGATCCATATTCATAAGATCCACAGGGTATAGGGTCTAGACCCGGATCCATATGTTTTCACTTTTAAAATAAATTCTACATCAACTATAATTCACAATAACACTATAATAATCTAAATACACAATAATACTACAATAATTATTTAGAATTTCTACAATTATCACTATATTAGAAGACGTTAGCTATAAATTTACTATAAAGTAGGAAAAACAAACAACTCGATCGTCGGTGGTATAAGTGGCGCGACCCACCATGAATGTCGATTAATAAATAATTGAGAGAATTTAAAATGAAATTTAGAGCATATTTATTTTGGGAGAATTTGAAAAATGAAATAGAAGAGTTTTAAGTTGGGATTAGGTATTTAATTATAATAAAATAATATATATATATATATATATATATATATATATATATATATATATATATATATATATAAACTAAATGGATCCGGATCCGGATTTGGATCGGATCCGAATCTCATAAACTAAATCTCAGATCCAGATCCGAAATATGGGAGTAGGATCCAGATCCGGTCCAGATCCACGGATCTGAATCGGGTCCGGGATCCATTGCCATCTCTAGTTCAGCCTACAACATAAATGAATTCATAAATATTTATTCATTCCACTAGAGAATAAATAATGACTTATCCCGTTATTACCGGAATTGAAACGAGCTTGTACTTAAATTTACGAATCCTCGTATTTAAGATATCGCACGTCCATTAATTATTTATAACACTCTGATTACTTAAAATAATTGATCTCTTTAATAATTCTTTAAGTAGCACCATTCAATCTTATTATTGTACTTGAGCTAACTCAACCTAAGAGGTTTAGTACAATAAATATTTTGAGCTCCTTAAGAGGACGTCATCATCATAAAAAGATATGGTAGCTCGATACAGATAACCGACTTGACATATAAACACTGACACTACCCAAGATGTGGAGAATATTGAGTTATCTCATATAACTCTCACCCATAGTAAATCAAAGTGATGGTCAGTAATTCATAGTCATCTTATCGAGGTTTAGATTGACGTTAAGTCACCGGAATCTAGGTTCTTCGGGATAGTCAGATAGAAGAACCCATCTCTGATCCATCAATATGTCAAGACGTACCAGCATAGACAAACATCCAAGTTAAGTTACTTCTTATATATATTACAACTTATACCAACAACTCGTCCTCATGTTATCTCAGCTGTGATCATTTTTATATTTGAACTAGTTTAACCAATCATACTGACTTCTATGATCTTCTACATATTGTATGATCTAACTTTTGTATGAGATAATGATACAATATATATCATCAAATAAACAATTCAGATAGTAGATCAAAATAGTGGTAATCTAAAAAATAATGTATATAAGCTCAATCAATCTGCTTTTAGTATAAAAATCCAATAATCTCTCACTTATATTAAAGCAAACTTTTAGTATAATATATGCCTTCTTACTAGCTATTACAAACACCATCAATTTCCTTCTCTCACTTATACAAAAGTTTTCTTAAACTAAGTGGGGTCTATCTTGTGCAAATCAAGTCCTCGAACATGCTTATCGTAGACTATTTACGGCAAACTCTTAATTAATGGATCAGCTAGGTTGTTCGCAGTACCAATTTTCTCTATAAGCATGTATTCTCATCGTATGATTTCTCGTACGATGTGATACTTTCTCTTTATATGTTTCATCGTCTTGTGGGTATGTGGTTCCTTCAAGTTTGCTACTGTACCGGATTTATCGTAGAGCACTCCGATACTACTTGACAAACGAGATATCATACCTAGATCCAAGAGGTAATTCTTGAATCATATTGTCTCATTATCAGCCTCTGATGCGGCTACATATTAGACATCAATGGTCGAGTCTGCAATGCAATGCTGCTCTGTACTCTGCCAACATACAACTCATCCTCTCAAGGTGAACACATAGCCCGATGTAGACTTCTTCTCATCATAGTCAGATTGATTATCGCTTAAGATAACGATCAAATACTATTAATATTATTCGTATGTTTTGCCAAAAACTATGTTTTATTCATATCCTTTGCACTAAATTCAAACAAGTTTAGCATTTCATTTTTTTACTAGATTGCGTATTTTAATTTGTAAAGATATTGTAGCACATATTTAATATATATACTCTGCATAATTTATTGTTACATAAACTAAACATTATGTAGCACACATTTAATAAATACTCTATACAATTTAACAGATATAGTGCTATGAAATTAAATGAATATATATAGATATCGTAAAGCTCGAGTGCGCTACGAACAACAATGAAATAACAAAGCGGTGCAATATACATATGCGAAATTCTAGAGCAAACAATGAACAAACATATAAAATAATACATGGTTCTTCCATCATGTTGTTTCGTAAAGAAATCTGAAAAATAAGAATTGAGACAAATGTTTCTATAAAAATGATGAATAAAATGCAAATACTAATATAAAATCAAGTGCAAAACAATTTCATATTAAAAGGAAATCAAATCCCATATAAAGAGGAATTAAAAGATTGATATATACTTAAAATTACTAAACAACCTTGATAATTTCGCCTGCAATAGTAAAGCTTATCATATTTAGTTGCTGATAAAAGCGCGTCGATATTTAATTTGGACTAGCGTGATCCATATATTCATTCATAATTCTCACTCATATTTGTATTTCTATATGATCCAAATTATATATATATATATATATATATATAGGGGATGGTTATGGTGAGAAATGTATTATTAACTGTAAGAAATATAAATAAATCTCATTCATTGATTCCAATTCAATCAATGTCCAAGATTTGTGTAGAATTCTTGAATTAAAAACAACTGTAAAAATCTTGTAATCATTATGAGGTATGTAAAAAAATGTGCAAGGGTAAATAGGGAAAATGCAATTTAATTATCTCATCCAATACATGGCAAGATTTGCAAAACTTTCCATCTTCCTAGAAAACAACCTATTATTTTTCGTCTGATACACATAAAAAAACTGCACGTAATTCATTTAACATTTAATTATCAACCTTTCGTTTCCTGTGCTACATATATAGATCATATGCTACAAATATATTAAGATATGATAGAGAAATTTGATAAGTTTTAAACACATATAAAAATTTGCAGTGTGCTACAAATATATAATCATATGCTATATATATATATATTAAGATATGATATACGATTTTCATAAATGATGAACATATACAAACAAGATGATAAATATATTTATGTGCTATATACATTTGTACAATATGCAATATTCAAAATATCATATGCTACATTAAGATATTTTAATATTTTTTGTTGCATAGGAAACAGTGTAAAATTAAAAAAATTACCCTGATTTTCCATGAAGCAAAAACACGACGAAAATTATGAAAAAAAAGAAGATATGTATATATTTCTTGCAATGTATAATTTCTGTGTGACAGTATAGATATAGTATCTATCAAATATAAACTTATCCATAAATAGAAGATATATATTCCCATAAATTTTGGTAGAAACGGTTTCTATAAATAAAGTTTTACAAAATTGTCCTCAGCCTTTTTCGGATTTCTGACTCGTAGCATTTTTCTTAGTAACGTTTAGCACACATGTGTTAAATCTGGATCATTGATTTATGGTGATAAATGGATATGATTTATTCCTATTTTTCACAACATTTAGCATTCATATATATATATATATACATATACATATAGGGAGTAGATCAATGAGAACCACATCTTTTTTGCGAACCATGCATAAGACGTTGAAGATGATGCACAAGACGGTATAAAGTTGTGCATAACGAAAACTTTCTAAAATTATTTTGTTGGATAACAATTTTAGAATCTTTTCATTATGCACAACTTTATAGGTTTTATTCATCAATTTTATACGTTTGTGCATAGTTCTCAAGTTCTCAAAAAAGATGAGTTCTCACTGGATCCAACCCCTATATATATATATATATATATATATATATATATATATATATATATATGGGAGGGTTAACATGAGAACTATTTTTATTGTGAGAACGTGAGAACCAAAAAATGATGAATTCGGTGTGAAACTTGATGAATCCGCTGGGAAAGTTACTGAATTAAAAAAATAGAATTTTCGCCTCTCATGGGATTCGAACCCTGGTGAAAATTCTGAATTTTTGGATTCAATAACTTTCCCAGCAGATTCATTAACTTTCATAGCAAATTCATTTTGTCCGTAAAGAATTTTCGTGGTTCTTAGTTCTCACGTTAAAATTGGTTCTTATTTGAACCTCTCTATATATATATATGGAGTGGATCAAATGAGAACTACATCTTTTTTGCGAATTCTACGAACCATGCATAAGACGTTGAAGATGATGCACAAAACAGTATAAAGTTGTGCATAACGAAAACTTTCTAAAATTATTTTGT
The DNA here is from genome assembly GCA_036937905.1 of Salvia rosmarinus. NCBI lineage: Eukaryota > Viridiplantae > Streptophyta > Magnoliopsida > Lamiales > Lamiaceae > Salvia > Salvia rosmarinus. Next base: position 863,444 of record CM072814.1, on the reverse strand, counting down.
TGTGCAATAATTTTAGAATGTTTTCGTTGTGCACAACTTTTATGTGTTTTATTCATCAACTTTATACGCCTCGTGCATAGTTCTCAAGTTCTCAAAAGATGAGTTCTCACCTGGATCCAACCCCTATATATAGAAGAACCCATCTGATCCATCAATATGTCAAGACGTACCAGCATAGACAAACATCCAAGTTAAGTTACTTCTTATATATATTACAACTTATACCAACAACTCGTCCTCATGTTATCTCAGCTGTGATCATTTTTATATTTGAACTAGTTTAACCAATCATACTGACTTCTATGATCTTCTACATATTGTATGATCTAACTTTTGTATGAGATAATGATACAATATATATCATCAAATAAACAATTCAGATAGTAGATCAAAATAGTGGTAATATAAAAATAATGTATATAAGCTCAATCAATCTGCTTTTAGTATAAAAATCCAACAATCTCTCACTTATATTAAAGCAAACTTTTAGTATAATATATGCCTTCTTACTAGCTATTACAAACACCATCAATTTCCTTCTCTCACTTATACAAAAGTTTTCTTAAACTAAGTGGGGTCTATCTTGTGCAAATCAAGTCCTCGAACATGCTTATCGTAGACTATTTACGGCAGACTCTTAATTAATGGATCAGCTAGGTTGTTCGAAGTACCAATTTTCTCTATAAGCATGTATTCTCATCGTATGATTTCTCGTACGATGTGATACTTCTCTTTATATGTTTCATCGCCTTGTGGGTATGTGGTTCCTTCAAGTTTGCTACTGTACCGGATTTATCGCAAAGCACTACGATACTACTTGACAAACGAGATATCATACCTAGATCCAAGAGGTAATTCTTGAATCATATTGTCTCATTATCAGCCTCTGATGCGGCTACATATTAGACATCAATGGTCGAGTCTGCAATGCAATGCTGCTTTGTACTCTGCCAACATACAACTCCTCCTCTCAAGGTGAACACATAGCCCGATGTAGACTTCTTCTCATCACGGTCAGCTTGATTATCGCTTAAGATAACGATCAAATACTATTAATATTATTCGTATGTTTTGCCAAAACTATGTTTTATTCATATCCTTTGCACTAAATTCAAACAAGTTTAGCATTTCATTTTTACTAGATTGCGTATTTTAATTTGTAAAGATATTGTAGCACATATTTAATATATATACTCTGCATATTTTATTGTTACATAAACTAAACATTATGTAGCACACATTTAATAAATACTCTATACAATTTAACTGATATAGTGCTATGAAATTAAATGAATATATATAGATATCGTAAAGCTCGAAAGTGTGCTACGAACAACAATGAAATAACAAAGCGGTGCAATATACATATGCGAAATTCTAGAGCAAACAATGAACAAACATATAAAATAATACATGGTTCTTCCATCATGTTGTTTCAGAAAGAAATCAAAAATAAGAATTGAGACAAATGTTTCTATAAAAATGATGAATAAAATGCAAATACTAATATAAAATCAAGTGTAAAACAATTTCATATTAAAAGGAAATCAAATCCCATATAAAGAGGAATTAAAAGATTGATATATACTTAAAATTACTAAACAACCTTGATAATTTCGGCTGCAATAGTAAAGCTTAGCATATTTAGTTGCTGATAAAAGCGCGTCGATAATTAATTTGGACTAGCGTGATCCATATATTCATTCATAATTCTCACTCATATTTGTATTTCTATATGATCCAAATTATATATATATATATATATATATATATATATATATATATATATATATATATGATGGTTATGATAAAGATATTATTAATCAGAAGAAATATAAATAAATCTCATCCATTGATTCCAATTCAATCAATGTCCAAGATTTGTGTAGAATTCTTGAATTAAAACTATGTAAAAATCTTGTAATCATTATGAGGTATGTAAAAAAAATGTGCAAGGGTAAATAGGAAAATGCAATTTAATTATCTCATCCAATACATGGCAAGATTTGCAAAACTTTCCATCTTCCTAGAAAACAACCTATTATTTTTCGTCGATACACATAAAAACCGCACGTAATTCATTTAACATTTAATTATCAACCTTTCGTTTCTGTGCTACATATATAGATCATATGCTACAAATATATTAAGATATGATAGAAATTTGATAAGTTTTAAACACATATAAAAATTTGCAAGTGTTATAAATATATAATCATATGCTATATATATATATATTAAGATATGATATACGATTTTCATAAATGATGAACATATACAAACAAGATGATAAATATATTTATGTGCTATATACATTTGTACAATATGCAATATTCAAAATATCATATGCTACATTAAGATATTTTAATATTTTTTGTTGCATAGGAAACAGTGTAAAATTTAAAAAATTACCCTGATTTTCCATGAAGCAAAAACACGACGAAAATTATGAAAAAAAAGAAGATATGTATATATTTCTTGCAATGTATAATTTCTGTGCGACAGTATAGATATAGTATCTATCAAATATAAACTTATCCATAAATAGAAGATATATATTCCCATAAATTTTGGTAGAAACGGTTTCTATAAATAAAGTTTTACAAAATTGTCCTCAGCCTTATTTTCGGATTTCTGACTCGTAGCATTTTTCTTAGTAACATTTAGCACACATGTGTTAAATCTGGATCATTGATTTATGGTGATAAATGGACATGATTTATTCCTATTTTTCACAACATTTAGCATTTATATATATATATATATATATATATATATATATATATATACATATAGGGAGTAGATCAATGAGAACCACATCTTTTTTGCGAACCATGCATAAGACGTTGAAGATGATGCACAAGACGGTATAAAGTTGTGCATAACTAAAACTTTCTAAAATTATTTTGTTGGATAACAATTTTAGAATGTTTTCGTTATGCACAACTTTATAGTTTTATTCATCAATTTTATGATAGTTTTCAGTTTCAAAGATGAGCTCACCGATCCAACCCCTATTATATATATATATATATATATATATATATATATATATATATATAGGGTTGGATTGAGAACTCATCTTTTTGAGAACTTGAGAACCATGCATAAGACGTTGAAGATAATGCACAAAACAAGATAAAGTTGTGCATAACGAAAACTTTCTAAAATTATCAAAAAAATTTTAGAGTTATGCACAATCTTTATACCGCTTGCATCATCTTCAATGCTTATGCATTATTCGCATCAAAAAGATGGTTCTCATTTGATCCATCCTATATATATATATATATATATATATATATATATATATATAGGGAGGGTTAACATGAGAACTATTTTATTGAGAACGTGAGAACCAAAAATGATGAATTCGGTGTGAAACTTGATGAATCCATTGAAAGTTCTTGAATTTTAAAAAATAGAATTTTGCCTCTCATGGGATTCGAACCCGGTGAAAATTCAATTTTTGATTCAATAACTTTCCCAAACAGATTCATTAACTTTCATAGCAAATTCATTTTGTCCAGTAAAGAATTTTCGTGGTTCTTAGTTCTCACGTTAAAATTGGTTCTTATTTGAACCTCACTATATATATATATATGGAGTGGATCAAATGAGAACTACATCTTTTTGTAATTCTACGAACCATGCATAAGACGTTGAAAGTGATGCACAAAACAAGATAAAGTTGTGCATAACGAAAACTTTCTAAAATTATTTTGTTGTGCAATATTTAGAATGTTTTTAGCACAACTTTATAGGTTTTATTCATCAACTTTATACGTCAGATAGTTTAAGTTTCAAAGATGAGTTCAATGGATCCAACCCTATATATATATATATATATATATATATATATATATATATATATATATATATGGGTTGGATCCAGGTGAGAACTCATCTTTTGAGAACTTGAGAACCATGCATAAGACGTTGAAGATGATGCACAAAACAAGATAAAGTTGTGCATAACTAAAACTTTCTAAAATTATTTATATATGGGGTTGGATCCAGGTGAGAACTCATTTTTTGAGAACTTGAGAACCATGATGATAAGACGTTGAAGATAATGACAAAATAGTATAAAGTTGATAATCTAAAACTTTCTAAAATTGTTGCACAACAAAATAATTTTAGAAAGTTTTCGTCATGCATAACTTTATATCGCTTTTGCATCATCTTCAACGCCTTATGTATCTCGTGATAATTCGCAAAAAGATGTAGTATCCACTATATATATATATGATTCATATATATATATATATATATATATACACACCTGTGGTGAGAGAGAACATCACTCGTGATCCGTTCAAAGCTGCAAAAAGACTTATAATGTAGAACTGTAGCTGAGTTTGAGCTTCTATACTTGATTTTCTTGTGAACGCTTGCACGTGACAGCTTAAGACAACATTTGCATGCATCATATCATTTGTTTATCTGTCACACCAAAAATTTCCATATGACAATGATGCGCATTTCATTACATTTAATAAATAATTGTATTGCGAGTATAAAATATAAATCAAATTTAATATACACATATTATCGAGAATATCTTACAAGATCCACCAAACATATACTGTAACTGTATGTAATAGTGACCAAGGGCATTAAGTGTCTCATGACAAAGACTAGCCGGTATCAAATGTTTGGTTCATTTTAATATTACAACTTGTATACTTCAATCTATGTTTCCAAATAATAAACATGAACTCGGTAGGTGCTGTTAATTTTATTATATTCTATAATATAATTAGGACGTAGCTAGCTAGTATCTATACTATTTTAATGGGTTGGTAACATATATAGCTGTCAAAGAGACTAGAACATTTCGAGTCAGATCAAATCCGACCCGACTTACAAAATGATATGCCACAACTTTCTCGAATTAAAATGGGCTAGCCCAATTTTGACAATTCTAATCGGTAATGTGAATGTAAATATAATAAATTAAGATGGAAATTAAATTTGGAGGTAGAAATTGGTTGCCCGTGATCATTGTGTAAAATCCATGGCCACCACAAATAGCTACACAACAATAAAGAGTCACGAGATTATACATTGTTTTCTCTTTACACCCCTCAACATTTGCTTCACTTTCACATCTTTGCCATTTTATTCTATATTTTTCATGCAAACGTGTCACCTCATGTAAGTATTCTCTAATTCGATTAGTAGAGTGGACGACTTTATGGTTATATATAATTTAGTTTAGAGTGAAAGATTCAACTTCTGTCTCATAATTGATGTTTCACTTTCAATTTTTATGATATTTTTTCATGAAATTTTCTTTAATTTCAATTTTGTATATTTTAGTTTAATTTTGTAACTATTACTTAGGGTTTATCCCACCCAATTAGGTATATAATTATTTTTTATTATTTAACTTTACTTTTATTAGTTGTTAGGTTTGACCAATCCAAAGTTAGGGTATATGAGTCTTAAAAAAATAACTTTTTTGAAATAAAATTCATGTATGATACATAATATTATAATAAATTTTATTTTATAAAAAATAATATTAAATTAATAAATACAATAGTGAAACATGGTGTCACATACAAAATTATGTCATCCACTGCAGAATAATATAAAAGTGAAGAGTCGAAGATAATACCAAAGAGTTACACCGAGTAATATGGTGCCAACGCAGAAAAGGGTGAAGAAGCATATATTTGCAACTTATTTTAGATTAAGTGGGTGAAGCTCTTGATGTAATTGAAAAAGCTGAGAAACAGATCTTGGTGATTGCACATTTATCAAGAAAAGCATAGGCTATTAGCATCACACACTCACATGTGCAAAAGTGTATATGTACAAAACATGAGGAAAGAGTCAAATGCAAAAATTTGTCAGAGATATTGAGATTGAAATGGCAGAAAGCAACCAAATATTTAAAAAATTGTATGGCTGCAGAAAATGATGCAAGAATCAACACATTATTGACACGTGTTCTTTTCTTGCATGAGAAACCTTTTGTCCCTCGTGAAAACCTTCGAATATAAATCACCACCCTCTCCTTATGTTTGCTCTCTCAACTCAACTGTCAAAGTAAGCACTTTTGCCAACTGTCACAAAAATTCCCTATTCAAATTCTTCATTTCTCTTCATTCCTCCTCCTCCAATGAAGCTGCTGCAGCTAACGTTGTTTCTATTGATTGCAATTATTGAAAATGCCAATGGCGCAAGGCATCATCACTCAGGCAAGAAGCATGGACATTCAAGAAAACTCTCCCCTGCTTATGCCCCTGCCCCTGCCTACGTCCCGTCCAACCCGAGCTACGACCCGACGAATCCCGACAACCAGACCAGCTGCATTTTCGACGTCACGGAATTCGGGGCCGTCGGGGATGGCTCCAGTGATGACACCGCCGCCTTCAGGTCTGCCTGGAAGGCGGCTTGCAAAGTAGAAAACGGCGTCGTTTTGGCTCCTTCAGGCCTCGAGTTCATGATCACCTCCACTATCTTCTCCGGGCCTTGCCAGCCCGGACTTGTTTTCCAAGTAACCACTTTTGTTTTCTCTTTGTTACGTTTTTATTATCAACACAGGTGCTGATAATGTGAATGTTGGATTTTGGTGTGTGTGAAGATGGATGGGGTGCTGATGCCCCCCGACGGGCCGGATTGCTGGCCGCAGTCCGACAGCCATCAGCAATGGCTCGTGTTTTATCGTCTCGACGATATGACCTTGACCGGAACTGGAACCATACAAGGCAAAGGCCAAAAATGGTGGGATCTTCCCTGCAAGCCTCACAAGGTAACTCGTGGGGCGCAGCTAGAAAATGTTATTAACATTTAACAGGGGATGAATTTTATAAATTTCAAGTTTAGATTTTGGTAAATTAATTTTCCTATGATTCAGCTCGATGATTTTATAAGTATTTTAAAATAATAAAAATGATCCTGAATAGCTCCTCTGGTTGGAGTAGGTGATTCCGTGACTGACAAAATCGACATCGCCACGTTCTAGTGAGGAAGCATTGCCCCTACTTTGATAATCTTATAAAATCTTTAAACTTTTTATAGCTTTCTTTAACTTTTATTTTTACTATGCAGTTTTATTATAAAAAATTTAAACTAAAATTAAATTCGTCTGGCTGTGATTACCAGGGTCCCAATGGATCGACACTGCCCGGACCATGTGACAGCCCTGCGGTGGGTATACATTTGCATCTTTTAATTTAATTTAATTAATTAATTAAAAATTAATGAGTGCATTTTGCAGCTGATTCGTTTCTTCATGAGCTCCAACTTGGTAGTCACCGGCTTGCGCATCCAAAACAGTCCTAAATTTCACATGAAGTTCGACGGGTGCGAGGGCGTGTTGATCGATAAACTGTCCATCTCTTCGCCTAAGTTGAGCCCCAACACCGACGGAATTCATATCGAGAACACAAAGACCGTTGGCATATACAACTCCGTGATAGCCAACGGTAAGTTAAGCTCGAGCTCAAATTAAAATACGAGAGTTGTCGTTTTTGCTTAATGAAAATAATATATATGTAGGGGATGATTGCATCTCAATCGGGCCGGGTTGTTCGGACGTTGATATCGAAGCCGTCACTTGTGGACCCAGTCACGGGATCAGGTTCGTGCATGGTGTTTGCGTTTGCTATACTTTACTTATTTACCTAACTGTGGAATCCATAGTTTTTGGACACAAATTTGCTAGCATCCATGTTTCCTTTTGTCATTTTATGCTTTTTGCTTGATTCTCATACACTGTCACACCCTAAAGCTTATCTCTCCAAGTAAAGTGAAAAGTAGAGGGATTTATGGAAACAAAAAAATAAATAATATAAAGATCTATCAAAACAAAATTCACGAGTATAGAGAGCTTAAAATGTGTGTTGTCATAAAACTAAATTTTGGCTGTTAAAAAATCTACTTATGGTTTGCAGCATAGGGAGCTTGGGCGTGCACAATTCCCGCGCGTGCGTCTCGAACATAACGGTTCGCAACGCATTTATAAGGGATTCGGACAACGGATTGAGGATCAAGACATGGCAGGGCGGGACGGGGTCCGTTTCCACCATTTCCTTCGAGAACATCCAAATGGAAAATGTTCGGAATTGTGTGCTCATCGATCAGTACTACTGCCTGACAAAGGCGTGTAGGAACGAGACGTCGGCCGTATACTTGACCGACGTATCGTACAGGAACATAAAGGGCACTTACGACGTTCGGAGCCCACCAATACACTTCGCCTGCAGCGACAGCGTCGCTTGCACGAACATCACGATGTCCGAAGTCGAGCTCCTTCCGCACGAGGGTGTTTTAGTAGACGACCCCTTTTGTTGGAATGCCTATGGTGTGCAGGAAACACTCACCATACCTCCCATCGACTGTTTGCTAGATGGGATGCCTCAGACACTAGCTCAGAATTCATTCTACGGCTGCTAATATTCATATAGTAATATAGCTACATATACTTAGATATTACTGGTGATTTTGATTCATCCCTTTAGGATTAGTCTCCCTTGCAGTGTGATGAAATTTCCAGTCTTACTATGTAATAATATGGATCTCCTCTCTATGTTTGTGTGACTACTTAATTAGTATGTATAAATTATGAATTTAAGCTTTAGCTTGCTTGACGGCCTACAAATTTGTTCATATTTTCAAAACATCTATATAATATGTTTCTACAATATGGAAATCTATAACTACAGATGATATCAAATTATGGAAAGCATATGAATACGATACTTATAATTAGTCCATATTAATAAGATAGCTAAGGTATAATTACGGTAATACAATTAATCTTTTGATTAATTCTATAATCCAAGATACATTTTAAAAAGAGCAATTGTCAGTCTATAGGAATTTTTGGTTTTTAATTATCTAAATTATTGAATTTGTGCCTCCTAAAATCCAATAATAATAATAATAATAATAATAATAATAATAGTACTCTTCTTTAACACCCACGGCCCCCAAAATATATCCTTCCTTCTTAGGTGACGGCTGGTACGCAGGACTGAAATTGGATAGGAATGGAATGAATTTTGGAATGGAATGATGATAGGAATGAAATGGAATGAAATATGTGATTCATATACTTTAGATGTATGATGAATGAACGAATAGTGAATGAAATAAAACAAACACAATAATTATGATTTTATAATTTATGTTATTATTATCGTAATAATAATAATAATAATAATAATAATAATAATTAGTATTAATATTTAGGAATATTATACTAATACTAATTATTAATAATAATAATAATAATATCAATAATAATAATTATTAGTTAGGAATATTATTTTAATATTATTACTTAGGAATATTATTAATATTATTATTACTAGTATTTATTATTATCATTATTATATATATATATATATATATTATTTTAATATAATTATTTATTGTATTAATTATTATTTATTATGTTAATGTTATTAATTACTATAATTTTTATCACTATTATTATATTATAATTATTTATTATTAATAACTACTATTTATTTATTATCATAATTAATTAATTAATAATAATATTTTAATATAATCTTTATTGGTATTAATTATTATTTTTACGTCAATATTATTATTAATTTCTAATAGTATTTATTATTATTAATATTATCAATAATATTATTATTTTAATATGTTTATCAATAATATTATTATTTTAATATAATTATTTATTGTTATTTATTATGTTAATATTATTAATAACTATATTTTTATCACTATTATTATATTAAATTATTTATTATTAATAACTACTATTTATTTATTATCATAAATATTATTATTATTATTATTATTATTATTATTATTATTAATTTTACTAGATAAAAAATAAATAAAAATAATTTTTCAGAATAAATAAATAAATTTGGCTAATCCAATATTCATGGTAATAGCTAATTCCATGGGGGAGGGGGGGAATGACTAATCCCATGTTCATGTTAATAAGCATTCATTCGGGAATAGTGATTCCTGACGTAAAAATCTTACCAGCCATCGGAATAGGAATGGACGCAGGAATCACCATTCCATTCCTGCATACCAACCGTCCCCTTGGTATTACCATTTTTGGCGGAACCGCAACAAATCACAAACCATTCCCCCCTAATTAATTGTTTATTAATTAATAAACAATAATATATATGTAATCCTTTTGGGAAATATATACCTTAATGAAAGTTCAATTTTTATAGAAGCATTATTTTAATCTTGTTTTTAAGATTATTAAATTTCAAAACAGTTGAGCTAAATAGATAATAAAATTGAATATGTTTTAAACCAAAAATAACGCGAAAAAATGTTTGATATTTTGTTGAACCAAAATCATTATTATTTATTTAATATGAATCAACATAGACTAAAATTTAAAACTGCAACTGAATAAAAATAAAAAATATAAACAGAATTATATATTTAGTATTACCATAATAATCATGATATTGCTAAACCTTTTTGTACCTTGGGAATCACTAAACCTGCCAGAGTATGAATCAAATAACAATAATTCAGTATCCTTGGAACGAGTTAGTGGTAAAGTGGGTTTCCTGTGGTCAAAATGTCACGACTTACAAGTTCGAATCCTATTAACGTCTTTATAGGTTTGAACATGTTATACCTGATTTTTCAAGTATGGTTGATGATTAGATTAGATAGATAAAATTAATTAAACATAATTAAATGTATACTTTTAATGATTAACATTTGCGGATATCCCAAAGTTCGGAATTATTTTAATCATTTGAATTATTCTCCATTGATCTTAATACAACCAATATAGTTTCTAAGTCTTCTACTCTCTGTCTGGTTTATCTGCTAGGATCGATGTTAATCTTAGCTCTTTCTCTTCAGACTTCCTTTGAATTCATTGAAGTCGTGAGTTGCGATTTCCATCCTCGGTTCAAGTATTCTGAAACTGTATTTTGGTCTTTTAGTCTGGATCTGTGTAGATATGTGAGAGTTGCTAAGTTTGTTTGTTTCTCTGATTTAGTCGAGTTGTTGTGCAAAAGTTTATTAAATTTTCTAGTTCTTTGCTCATTTTGGTGGTTGTCCGTAGTACTTTGTGGATGACAAGTGTTTTGTTATAGCTTCTAATCGGAGATGTTATGCTCCGTATTCGAGGTGTTCATCATCAATTGTTTCTTGTGATTGGTTAGACAATGATAGTTGCTCTCGAATCTGCTCTGTTTAGTAGTAATACATAGAAATATTGCCTACAAGTTGTGAGTGAATGGCATGCTTGTTGGCGTGAAATTGGTTTTTGATTAAGGGGGAGTGATTCTTGGTGTTTGGGTCCTTGACCATGCTCTCAGGTTCATTGCTAAGGTAGAGTCTGCATCGTTTTTGTGTTGAGAGTTTGGTGGTGTTTTGTTAAAGGTTGATGGTGTAAGAACATTCTACCTTAAGGGGGAGTATTATAGGATCTCTGCCTTGTTTGAGTTCTCATTGTTTGATTAAGGGAGAGTGTTAGGGGTGTTTGGCTAAACTTATTTTAGAGAGCTTATAAGCACCAAGAGCTTATAAGCAATGTTGTAAAAAGCTTAAGGCGGAACTGAGGCGTTTTACCTCTGTGATGCGAGGCGGTAAGCCTCGAGGCGGTCCGAGGCGTAAGCCTCCTCAACAAAGAACAAAAAAAAATATATATATATATATATATATATATATATATATATATATAAAGAAAATATATAACAATAGATTGCGACTCAAACATTAAATTAAAAGGTTTTAAGTCTTAAAACATCAAAATAAGTCTTAAAAGACATAGGGAATCTATTACATCATCTCACATTACATTTATCCATTTTTTTATTTAATGGATTAAGCAAAATGAATGAGAACAAGAAGAAAAGAAAAGAAAAGAAAGAAAAAACTGTCTGTGGTGGTTACAAGTACGCCCGAGGAGATCAATGGCGGTGGTTGGTGGTGGAGGAGGAGGAGGAGGAGGAGGAATGAGTTGAGAGAGATGGCAGAGAGAAAAAGTGTTGTGCGTTCTTGTTCTTCCTATTTTCTTTTTTTTTTTTTAATTTTAATGTTTAGAATTCAAATTTTGGGTTTTAATTTATTGGTTGTTATTAATTTAGTTTGGGCCCTAAAAGATTAGGCTCAAAACACAAAATTGAACCCTAATTTGCATTAAAACATAGATTGAACTTATCGCTCTTCACTCCTCCGAGAGCCTCTCACAGCACGCCTCAGCGGCCGAGGCGGACGCCGAGGCTCACGCCTGCATTTGCAGAGAGGGTCGCCCGGGCATTTTTCCGCCTCGCCTTGAGGCGCGCCTCGAGGCGGCCGTCTCTGGCGATTTTTACAACATTGCTTATAAGATGTTTCAAGAGCTTATAAGTGGTAATATCTCAAGTGCTTATAAGTTGTTAAAGTGTTTGGATAATTGATCTTATAAGTTAGAGAAAGAATCATGAGTTAGAGAGAGAAAATCATAATTAGAGAGAGAAAATTAACAAGAGGTGAAGTTAATAGTATATGTGTAGGAAATAACGAATTATAATAAGGTTATTTTGGTAAATTCATGATTGCTTATAAGTTTATGAAAAAATAAGTTAGGGTTGACCAACTTATTTTTAGGGAGCTTATGTCGTTGAGCTTATTTTCACAAATTATGTCGCTTAAGAGCTTATTTTGCCAAACACTCTGAACGACTTATAAGCTCCTAAACAACTTATAAGTTGTTTTAAAGAACTTATAAACTCAGCCAAACACCCTCTTAGTCTTAGTGATGAAGTCTCTGCTTCTTCACCAAAGTTCATTTACATTGATTTTTGTTCTTTCTTTACAATTTTTGGCAAGATATGATTGCATTTCACTTCCTCCCATCCCGAGGGGGAGTGTTAAGTTTGATATTTTAGTATCAGTTGAATATATATATATATATATATATATATATTGTAAATAAATTGACGAGTCAGCAATTTTAGTGAGATTAGTGATATAAAATAAGGATTTATTTTGTATTGCAGTAACAATTCATAATGTAGTAACAAATCATAATGTAATCGAATGAAAATTTTCCCATCTCTTTTTCTATTTTTCTTCTCTGCAACTTCTCCATTTCCTTTCTTTATACTCCCTCCATCCCGGCATTCATGACTCGTTTCTTTTGAACACGGTATTTTAGGAAGGAGTGTTTAGGGAATAAAATGGTGTGGCCCACTTGTTTTAGTTTTTTTAATCACTTTAACAAAGTTTGACCAAACACACACATGCACACATACACGGACACACACACACATATCAAAATATGATTCAAACTACAGTGACACAAAAATGCCATTTCAAATAAAAATAGTTTCAAACTGGAAGCAATACATTGAATTTTTCGTACAAAAAAATTTGAAATAATAATGTTTCAAACTAAATCAGATTTTCCTCTAAAGCTATCTATAAATACAACCATTCCATTTAAAAAAAAAAAACTGAAGCAAGAAACTGAAGCAAGAAACAACAAACTGAAACTTCTCCACTGCATCTTCAAAAAAAATCTTCATCTTCACCATGGGAAGGCAGAATGATCTCAGTCATGAAGTTCGAAATAACATCGTCCAGTTCTTACTCCAAAATAGCAAGAATGGAAAGCCATTCATGGGCAAAATGTTGGAGGCACAGAGGAAGTGGTGTTCAAGTAGAAGAACAATTTCCAGACTTTGGGCTGAAGTAAGAAAGCAACAACAAAGAGGTGAAGTTATACTTTCACAAAGTTTAAAAAAGCAGCAACATAGAAGAAAGAAAAATACAATTGACATGGAATTGGTGCAAAGCATTGAGCTCTTCAAAATAGCAACCATTCGAAAGTTGGCAGCAAGCATAAACTGCTCCAAATTCACAGTTGGGAGATGGGTAAGTTAAGGCCTTCTTAGACCTCTTACTAGTGCAAGCTCCTAACAAGCTGTTAAGGCTCCAGTTTTCACTTGATGCACTATTGTATGATCACATATTGAAGGTTTTAAAGTTTAAAAGCATGGAAAACACTGTACACATAGATGAGAAGTGGTTCTATATAACTAAGACCTCACATATGTTTTATTTAACACCAGGAGAAGAAGAGCCTCATAGAACATGTCAAAACAAAAAATTCATCACAAAAGTCATGTTTATGTGTGCTGTTTGTAGACCTACATTTTAAAATGGAAGTGTTGTTTTTTATGGAAAGATAGGTATATTTCCATTCACTGAAACTGTGCCAGCAAATAGATCAAGTAAACACAGGCCTGCAGGCACATTGATTACAAAACCAATAGAATCAGTGACAAAAGATGTGATCAGAGGGTGTTTGATCAATGAGGTAAGGAGACATAGCGAGTTATGTATGAAATGTAAGAATCCTTTATTTTGGATTCAACTAGTGTCTTATTAAGACTAGTTGAATCCAACTTATTCTAATTTAATTTATGCATTCAAACTATTGTTTAGATTGAGAAAGTGTGAATATATATGTTCTTTATGCTTTCAGAAAATAAATAGTGAATGCAAAGTGGATGCAGTGTATTTGTTCTTATCAATTTTGGATATTTTGATGCACAGATCATTCCAGCAATAAAAGCTAAATGGCCACCAAGTGCAAGTAAAGTCATATATATACAACAAGATAATGCAAAACCCCATATAAAAGATAATGATCCAGATTTCAGAATTACAGCAAGCAGTAATGGGTTTGACATTAGGTTAGTATACCAGCCTCCTAATTCTCCAGATTTAAATGTGAATGATTTGGGATGGTTTAGGGCAATACAGAGCATACAAATTGAGCATGCGTGCTACAATGTTGACTAATCGCTCAATGCGGTGAAGTTGCCATTGAACAACTATCACCGTAACATTGAACAATGTTTTCTAAGTTTTGCGTCGCATGCTTGAGATAATGAAGCATAGAGGACGTAACAATTATAAGATTCCACACATGAATAAGGCTGCTCTTATAAGACAGCAAGCACTTCCCACAGACTTGGAAACGCCAGATGAATTAGTAAGAGGGTGCATATCATATATGCTTGAAGTTGGAAGGAAGAGGAGATCGAATGATAATGAATGCTTTTGCATTCATCACCCGTAAGAACATTGGGAATGGATGAAAACAACCAACTTTTTATGTAAAGCCACCGATATTTTTGTAAATCAGAAGGAATGTAAAGAACATGCTCTGTTTTGTAAATGAGGCTGCTATTTTTTGTAAAGCAATTTGGATTAAAAATCTGCTATTTTGAAATCATCAGACATGATTTATGCATCAGAAAAATATGGTCCAAAATTATTTCGTGTTTCATCACATGCATCATAAATAGCAGTCATTACAACCAACAAACATGCATCAAAACATTCCAACCAATTCACAAATCATCAGAAAACCCAACACCATCATCAGATAACCATCGAAGAAAACCATCAGACCATCAGAAAAACCATAAGAAAAACCATCATCATCATCATCATCATCATATAACCATCAAAGAAAACCAACAGACAACCCAACATCAACAAAAAATCCATCACAGCTCATCAGAAAATCCCAAAAAAATCACAAACCATCCACACGCATCAGAAAATCACAGTTATTTCATTACACGTATCACAAAATCACAGATATTTCATCACATCAGTATTCAATCAGAAAGATCTCACAGTTTGAAGTATGAGGGCACTAGAATCTTCAACATATGTAGTATTTCCAGGCTCAGATCACCCTTCCAGCCTTGTAGCCTTGCTATCTCTTCCAGATCTCCGTCTTCCACCTCACTTCCAGCCTCCAGATCTCCCATCTTGGGCATCCTTCCAACCTTCAGATCTCTCATCTTGAGCACCCGTCCAACCTCCAGATCTCCATCTTCCACCCTTCTAGTCTCCAGATCTCCTGTCTTGAGCACTCATCCAGTCTCCAGATCCCAAATCCCAGAGTCGTCAGTATCACAGGTCTGCTCGTCAGTGCCAACCAGATCTGTTTTCATGGTGAAAGTATGGGAAGGAAAATTTTAAGGTTTCGGTGAAGGGGTTGATGCCCGAAGACGAGAGAGAAGGGATAGAGGATGAGTTACAGAGAGAGAGATGAGAGAAGACGAAACCAGAGGGTCTATAGTGGAGTATGAAGAAGTTAGGGTTTCGGTGAAGGGGTTGATGCCCGAAGACGAGAGGGAGAAGGGGTAGAGAGAGAGAGAAGACAAAACCAAAGGGTCGACGGTGGAGTAGGAAAAAGCTAGGGTTTCAATGAAGGGGTTGATGCCCGAAGACGAGAGAGGAAGAGTGGTAGAGAGGGAGAATTGAGAGAGAGATCTCAGAAATGAGTGAGGCAGAAATGAGTGAAGCAGAGTGAACGACATTTGGGAGGGGGTAGTTAATTTTAGGATTAGGGTTTTTAATGGGCCAACCCAATTAGTGAGTAATAGGTTTAGTTCCCTAATTTTTATCCCAAAAAGGAAATGAGCCAACATTGTTGGGACGTCCCAAAAAGGAATACGGGTCATGAATATCGGGACGGAGGGAGTATTTTCTACACGGAACAAGATTTGTGTGGTGGAATTCTATTACTAAGATTTAAATTGTTAGCTAAGAATATAGTGTTATTAGAGGAAAAAGTATTTTCTAACCACACACATAAGTTATATACTAACATTATCATAATCTATAATTTGCTATCAAAACTATCAATTTTTAAATGAAATGACAAAAAAAATCATAAAATATGACAAATTTTTACGAAAATGAATACAATTCCGTTTGAGTGCTAACCGCCGGCTTGAAATCCAGTAGACGACAACAATGAATTCCATTAGTCTCCCATTCATCCCCACCACCCGCCCCCAACATTCACTGGCCGTTGCCCCCCTCTCCCATCCCCCATTAGCTATTTTTGCGCGTTAATTTATCAATCCTAGATTTAAAAATAAACACAAGACTTTTAACCAAATATCCAGTTTAAAAATATCATTTTTATTTTATTATACCAAATGCAATAAGAAGATTAACTCAGAAGATCAATCTAGTGTGGAAAGAAAAATTTACAAAATTTGAATCCTAATATCTAAAAGAAAATATTTAGATGGTTATAATGCTAAAAAGATAAGAAGAAATATATTTCGCACATCTTAATTCTCACTGGGTTGTCATTAGGAATGGTAATGGGTCGGATCTGGATCGGATCTGATTAGATCCAGATTGATTCGATTGTTTTTGCTTGGGTTCAGATCCGGTCCAAATCCAATCCATATCCATTAAATCCAAAAAAATTAGATCCAGATTCATAAGATCTACAGGATCCAGGGTCTAGACCCGCATTCATATGTTTTCGCTTCTAAAATAAATTATAAATCAACTATAATTTATAGTAACACCATAATAATCTAAATACACAATAATACTATAACAATTATTTAGAATTTCTACAATTATCACTATATTGGAAGACGTTAGTTACAAATTTACTATAAAGTAGGAAACAACAAACAACTCGATCGTCGGTGATGTAAGTGACACGACCCGTCGTGAATACCGATTGATACATAATTGTGAGAATTTGAAATGAAATTGAGAGCATATTTATTTTGGGAGAATTTGAAAAAGAAAACTAAAGAGTTTTAATTTGGAGTTAGATATTTAATTATAATAAAAATAATATATATATATGTATATACAAAAATAAAAACTAATGGATCTACGGATCTGGATCGAATTTGAATCTCAAAAAATAAATTTCAAATTTAGATTCGAAATATAAGGATAGGATCCAGATACATCGGATCCAAATTTTTGAGAATTCAAATCTTGAAAAATAGATCTGGATAAATGGATCTGAATCGATCCGGCATTGCCATCTCTAGTTATTATCCCGGGAGGAGGAGACGGTCTCACAACGAGCGCGTAACAACTGATTGCTTCCCGGTCTGAACCCCAACCCAACCATTTACAACAAAAAATATACGACTCTAGCTCCTCCTCTCTCCGCAACATCCGGGTTCAACAATTTTCCTGTTCGATTTGAGGGGGAGAATTGAACAGACCATTTCTGCAGCTCAGGGCTCTCTCTGTAGAGGTGAGTGTTATTTTCCCAATGAATTCCGTTGATGGTTGTTCTCTCGTTGCTCGATTACAATTTGTTTCGGGGTTAGGCGTTGATGAGATGGGTAAAGAGTCGATGAGAAAAGGCTGAATTTACAGAGATATATTCCTTTTATCAGCTCTTCGTTGAAGTTCTAGGGTTCTGAATGGGTTAATTAGCGACTTCACTGCAGTTATTGTGTTAATGGGATGCTGTTTTTAGAGATTGGTTTGTTGGCATGAGTTTGGATTTTATTGTGATTCTTTGGTGGCTAATTATGGGTGGTTCAGGTTGGATGTGAGCAGGATCAAGATCCTTTGTTATATCTCTAGTTATATCAGCTGGTAGGCGAGCTTCAATTTGAAATCCTTATACCTCTGATATGGACAGAAAGCTTGTTTTACAATTTTTGATGATGATGCAACTTTACTCTAATTCTTACTTCTTTAAGTTAAAAGAATGTCCAATTTTCATGTATCACTCCAACGAACTACGTTGTTAACAATATTCTTATAATCATCTTCATAGTTTTGATATTGAGATCATTATATGCTGTAGTTAGTTGAACTAGAATTGCTACTGCTGAGGCATTGTCTTGCACGCTTGGGCCAAGATATGCTCCGGATGATCCGACTCTTCCTGAACCTTGTAAAGGATTGATTGATGGAAGTATAGGTCTGCTATACTATTGGAATCCTCAGACGAATGTTACACAGTATGAAAAGCCTGCATCTCTACCACCTCCTTTGCCACCTGGGCTACCTCCTTAGATGAATCCTATCCCAGGTGCTAGAGCATTGCAGTCAAAGAATGTTCAAACCCCTCAAAGTTAGCAGACTATACAGGCACAGCCTTCACATGGGTAGATGTTGAGCTTGGCTTTGCAGACACACATAGCATCACAGACACCCCTTGGGCATTTGCAGGGGTCTCATTTCGGGACTAAAATGCAACACGTTCATTTAGCTCCAGAGCAAGTGAGACCGCAAATGCCGCAACAATCTGGTCAGCAAGTCCCTTCTCAGTTGGGGCAAATGCCCATACAGCCAGGGCAACAGGGACATCCGCAGTCAATGCAGCCAGGGGATCAAGCTCCTTATCCTTTTATGCAGCCAATGCCGCATGTTCAACACGGACAAATGTACCTTGGTGCACAGATGGGACCTCCACTTGGTTTCCAGTCCACACATCAGCATCCACAATATACAATGCATCAACAGAACATGCCCTCACTAGGGCCACCAAGCTCCTCGGAACAGTCTCAGCATCTAATTCAGGGGCAGCAGTTGCCTTAGAAATAAGAACATAAGATTGAACTTGGCCAGAGATATTATACTGATTCTCATCAAGGAAGACAGCCGGGGTTTTCTCCAGCACATCAGCATTTGATGCTGGGGCAACAATTTCCTCATCCCCGGGAACAAAAAGCTGGAGGTCCTCACAGAGATGATGTTGAGCATCTGCAAGTAAACCAGGCTGGGATTTCACCAGCTCAGATTCAGCAAATTGGGACACCAGTTCAGAACTTGCCACAAAAGATGAGCATTCAATCAAATCAAAATACACAGTATGGTGGATCATTTGTTAATGTGCAACCAAACAACCGATCAGTGCATTTGCAGCAAACGGGGACACAGTTGACACACCCACAACATGTTTCTAGGTTTCAAAATCTGATGGGCTCAGGTAAGATGCATGGCCAGCACCAGAACCTGCCACCTGTTGGATCAAATATGCCCTATGAAGAAAACCAATTTGGAAGGCCTGGAAATGAATATCTTTACAACACCTCCAAAGATCTCAACGCAATACATAATCAACCGCCAAAGCTTGCGCCATTACCCATGTCCAGAAACCAGCAGGTAAATTAGTTTGGACAAGAATGTGCGCTTGTCAGAAGCAGCACAATGATATTTTAAATGATTAATCATCATAGCATGACTTCTATGCATAGGAAGCATGCCCTTTATTTTATACTTTCTTTGAAATGTTGCACTTTATGCTTTATACTACATGATTGCAAAAGCACTGAGTTGGAACTTGGAAGCTTGATGATGCTGGTTGACTGATTCTTACTTTCATCAGGACCCTAGAGGCTAGAATTGGTGACTTCCCTTCTCAAAATGTTGCACCAAGTCTTCCAGGGAGATTGTATGTCGGGCCTCCTTTGCCTGGTGGCTTTGGTCATTCCTCAGGTGGCCCTCAATTTCCAAACACTGCTATTGTGATTTGTGAGGCCTTCTGTAGCTATGATGGGACCTTCAGATCCTATTCATTTATCAGCTGCGGAAATTTGTCGTCAAAAGCACGAAGTGACAGCCTCGGTTTGTATTCTTATGATTCACTTAACTCTACTTTCTCTAACAATGTTAATTCAATTGTGTGGAATGATGTGTGGAACATTATGAGTGACTATATGCAGTCTTTTCAATTAGTTCTTCATTCTGTCTATATAGATATACTGAGTTATGGAGGAGCTTCTTCTGATAAATGTTTGGGCAAGTTTTTACATAGAAATGGCTGCTGATGTTAGCCTCAACTAATTGTAAAAAAATCATGAATCTGATGCTGGAAAATGATGCTGGAAAAGAAGCATGTTATTCATGAGGTCTAAAGCTAATAGATAGAATTTGTTGAGGAAATTTTAGTTCAACTGATTTATGCTTATATAGTTTTTTTAAATTATATTATGCTTGGTGCAGTCTTCCTCTCCCCCCTCTCTCTTGCTGTTCTTCATCTTCTTCTCCTTTTATTTTTTATATTATAATTTTTTTCAATTTTTTTAATCTTTAGATGTTTATCTATCCGTTTTACTCAGAACTTGTATATTGACAATACTTGATTTGAAATGTTCAGGGAGAAAATGTTCCTCCTCCATTTATGACATTTCGAGGCCGCTGGGTTTCCGCCGGAGCTACTGCAGGAGGTAAGTAGTAGAATATACATTTGTTTCAACTCCAGTGATATCCATGAATTTTGTGTTTCATGCACAAAATTCATACTTTTAGCTTATCATTTCTAACTTGTCGCAGGTGCGATATCTGCTCCGGAGGAGGAGCACATGTCATACGCTGCAGTGCTATGCTCATATCTATGCAACAACTATTCTGAGTTTTTGAGGCTGCAAAATGGATTCTAGGAGCCTTTCTATAGCACTACTGCTTCATCCAGTTCACACTATATGTGACTGGGATTTGTAGCTGATTGGCTCTGCTTCTTCTCTTTTATTTGATCCATTTTTTGCCTCGAGTTGCTTCAGTAATCAACTGCACACCTTCGAATTTTGCTTAGCGTTCTTTTTGTTTCCTTGTGTTCAGATTGTTTCTCTTTTTCTCGAACATCTTATAACTAGTGTAGGCTCAACTTGCCATATTATATTAAGTTGCATGGCGTCTTAGCTATCAATCTTATCAAGCCTTGTTTTCTACATGTATCATTGCAGATGCATGCTGCTGGTTTTGCTGCTCCTACACTGATTCAGGCACAAACATGGGCAATTGCTGAACAGAACAGAGACATGGTTGCTATTGCAAAGACAGGTTCTGGGAAAACGCTGGGATATTTGATCCCAGCATTCTTTCACCTTAGGAAACTCCGTAACAATCCTTAGAACGGCCCAACTGTGTTGGTATTGGCTCCAACACGGGATCTTGCCACTCAAATCCAGGATGGAGCAGTTAAATTTGGTCAATCATCTAGAGTCTCTTGCACGGCAGATAGCCTGTCATTTTATTCTTTTCTATAAGTTCAGTTACAGTTTCAAATGGTTGGATGGGATGACTGACTTGTTCCACTTTCAGTGTTTGTATGGTGGTGCTTCAAAAGGAGCTCCGTTGAAAGATCTAGATCGTGAAGCAGATATTGTTGTGGCAACTCCTGGTCGGCTCAATGACATCCTTGAAATGAAGAGGATTGACTTTAGGCAGGTCTCCTTCCTTGTTCTTGATGAGGCTGATAGAATGCTGGACATGAGATTTGAGCCTCAAATTCGCAAGATTGTCAATGAGATTCCTCCGAGAAGGCAAACTAGAAGTTCAAAAAATAGCAAGTGATCTTCTTGTGAATCCTGTTCAGGTTAATATTGGCAGTGTTGATGAACTCGCTGCAAATGAGTCCATCACACAGGTATTTTGCAATGATTCTATTTGCCATTGTAATTAGAACTGAACTTTGAATGAAAATAAGTTCTACATCTTCGGGAATGTTCCTACTGTTAGGATTTATATTTTGCAGTTTGTTCCATTCAGGATTTTGACTGATATATTTGTTTGGTCAAATTCGACTTGTCTTTAGCCATTATGGATCTTTTCTTATCAAATTGAGGGCCAAATTAGCTTCTTTAACCATTATAGATCTTTTCTTATCAAATTGAGGGCCAAATTAGTTGTGAAACACAACATTGGCTGCATTTGTTCTATTCATTGCCAGTCAGTATCTTTGGGTATAACTGTGGACCTCAACTGTATCTTCAGATCTTAAAGCTCATTTCATGGTGTCAATTTTTTTTGCTCTTTTCTGGGACTTGTAGCCTGTAATTTATAACTGAAACTGGGTTTTCCGTTCTTTTTTTCTGTATTTTTTTTTTTACCATTACAAAAGATGTACTTCTTTGCAGCATGTGGAATTAGTCCCTGTAATGGACAAACAGAGATGCTTGGAGCAAATTCTTAGATCCCAAGAACCTGGCTCCAAAGTCGTTATATTCTGTTCCACTAAAAAGTTGTGTGACCAGCTTGCACGTACTCTTGGGCGTAATTTTGGTGCTACTGCAATTCATGGAGACAAATCTCAGGGGGAGAGAGATTTGGTTTTGAATCAATTCCAGAATGGACGGTCTCCAGTTCTTGTTGCCAATGACGTTGCTGCGCGGGGTGACGGGGTCTTGATATAAGATATATAAGGTCAGGAACTTCACTTTTGCTGCATTAGTTCTCCTGTCTGGAAGTTCATCATTTAGGTTACTTTATTGGGTTAAATCAGACACCTTATTTGAAACATTTAAATACCCGTCGTCTTGCTTTTCTTCACTAGCTGTGTTCTTAGTCACGCTGTTGGGTTTTTTTTTCATATCACACAGGGTAGTGGTCAATTATGACTTCCCTACTGGAGTTGAAGACTATGTTCATCGCATTGGACGAACTGCGAGAGCTGGTGCTACAGGGATCTCATTTACATTCTTCTCGGAGCAGGACTGGAAATATGCTCCTGATCTTGTTAAAGTTTTGGAGGGTGCCAACCAAGTTGTGCCTCCTGAAATAAGGGACATAGCATTACATGTGGGCCTGGGTTTGGCAAGGATCGTGGCATGATGAATCGTTTTGAGCCTGCTGATGGTGGTGGGGGGGCGTTGGGATTCTGGTGGTCGTGGTGGCGGTGGCAGGATGAGAGATGGCGAGTTTGGCAGACGTGGAGGGATGAGGGATGGTGGTTTTGGTGGACTGGGTGGAATGAGAGATGGTGGGTTTGGAGGGTGTGGAGGGATGAGAGACATCGGCTTTGGAGGACGTGGGGGAATGAGGGATGTAAATTTTGGTGGTCGTGGTCGTGGTGGTGGGAGGGATGACAGCTTTGGTGTTCCCTCAGGTTCTCGGGTTGGTTGGGACAGAGGTGGCCGTGGTGGGCATGATTGTCTCAATAATTTTGATGGAAGAGGGCGGGGACGAGGAAGATTTGATAACAACAGAAACTCAGACAGAAGTAGGGCTGTAGGGGTAGGAGTTTCAGCCGTAGTCCTGATAAGTTCGAACATGGGATGTTAGTCGAAGCTCAAGTAGAAGTAGGAGCAGAAGCCGGGGCAGTAGCAGGAGCCGGAGTTATAGCAGAAATCGTAGCCAGAGCACCAGAGCAGAAGTCAGTCACGCAGCCGCAGCCCAAGATACAACCGGAGCCGGAGTCGAAGCTACGAGAGATATGAGAGAAAGCTAAGGAAAATCCAAGTTTGATCAGATGGAACCAGATGCTGGTATCGGATCATTACCAATTGCTCCAATTGCAGTAGAGCAGGTTCCAACCGGTGCAGCCACCAATCTCAGCCTCCCCATTGGGGCGGCCTTTTCCGAGCAACCCACCATTGGAGCCGTAGGGGTATGCGGATGGT
The DNA here is from genome assembly GCA_036937905.1 of Salvia rosmarinus. Lineage (NCBI taxonomy): Eukaryota > Viridiplantae > Streptophyta > Magnoliopsida > Lamiales > Lamiaceae > Salvia > Salvia rosmarinus. The sequence continues at coordinate 839,310 of CM072814.1, read as the reverse complement.
TGAGTTCAAATAGTCCCTCTCTCTCTCTCTCTTGAAGTTGTTCCCGAGTTGTGGCTGGAATCTGAAAATTTAGGGGCTGGCTTGAAACTAGTATCCGATTTCGCGCTTACTATTTACGCGGGGGGGTATTATATGATCATTCTAGAGAATTAATGCATTGTAGCACTTGATTTTTTAATATTTACCCCATTAAGATTTTCAGCCTATCTATTTACTGCATGCATTTATTCGTTGCGAACTTGCCTGTAAGAATTGTTGAGGTTTTGTAATAGTTTACGGACGCTGCTGCTGGGAATGCTCATTTTTGTTTCTTGGTTTTTATTTGTGTTGTTTTTTGTTTATTCAAACGTAATATATTTCTATGGGTGGAATATTCGGAATATCTTATCTTGACATATTTCAATTGTAACGCGGATGATTTAACAATATTTTGTTCTTAGATATAAATTATCATTATGTATTAATTATCACTCCATCAATTATGTTATTTGGGTTGTTGGTAGACATGTCCGGGCTTTCGGGACCGTCGGTTCGGCCCTAGGCCCGGCCCTAGAGTCAACGGTTAGGCCCGGATCGGCGGTCAATGGGCCTGAATCGGAACCGGGAGCTAGGGCCTAGGGTCGGGCTCGGTTCGAGCGAAGAGAGGCCCGGAACCGGGCGGGCCTAGGGCCGAACCGTCGGTCCTACATATAGCCGTTGGAACCGGCGGGCCTCTTAGAGCCGTTGGAACCGACGGTCCTAGGGCCTAGGGCCGAACCGGCGGTCCTCCAATGGCCATAAACAACTATTTTTCGATTTTCACCCCAAAATCACTCCTATAAATATATCCCTCATCCTAACTCTATCCTCACTTCAATTTCTCATTTCTAAACTTTAATTCACTCATTTACATCCAATTTTCAAGCTTTCAAGCTCTCATTCTCACTCTCAAACTCAATCTCTATTTCTCAAGCTCTCAATCTCATTCTTATTCTAAACTCTCAAACTTTCTCACTTCATCATGTCTTTCTTTAAACGATCAAACAAGGGAAAATGAAAGGTTGTCGATGAAGGAGCTCAAAGTGAGGGAGGAGACTATCCAACTCAACGTTCACGAAGAGCCTTAGCGGCGGAGGAAATCTCAAGGCAAGTTGCCGAAAGGGTTACAAACCGAAGAAGATGCTCGATTTTATGAAATGGTGCATCGAATGGAAAGAAGTCCTTTTCGGTGACGTAGGCTCGAACGACCAAGCCGACGATGAAGAAGGCGACGAAGAATATGACGAGTTTGACCAAGATACGCCGTCACAACCACCAAAATCAAAGGAACTTAAGTCCAACGTTTTTGTGAAGCACTTTAGGTACGTAAATTTTTACGTTATTACAAATTAGTTTCATAATTTTAATTTCATGTTCATAGTTCTTACAATATCTTGTGATATTTTCTTTAGAAAAGTGGAAGTGGAAGGCGAACCTCCTCTTCCCGACGATCAAAATAGATATATTGCTTATTGCAACTATTGCACGAAAACCTACAAATGGATCGAGAAATGAGGTTATGGAACGCTCAATAGGCACATGGAGGGTTTTCATCCTCATGAGAATGGAATATCAACGAACCAAGCTCAAATTAAAACTCATTCTCAATATTCCACAACGGGTACGTCCGCTTTATTTAAATTTGATAAGGGAAAATATGAAGATGCGATGGCTAGATATTGTGCTATGGAAAAACTCCCTTTTAATTATGCCGATAGAGTTACGTATGGAGAATGTTATAAAGCGGGACTTGGTCCTAATGCATGCAAAGTTAGTAGAAGCACTATGCTTAAGAAGATTAGGAGACAATGCATTGGAAAAAAACATGATTTAATGAAATATTTGGTTCGTTTAGGTCATAAAGTTTCTATTTGTGCCGATGTTTGGACGGATGCTTATAATAAGAATTCTTATATGGGTATTACTTGTCATTGGATTGATTCAAAATGGGTTATGCAAAAACGTTTAATTGCTTTTAGAGAGTTTGAAGAGCCTCATAATGCTTTAGGTATTGCTAATATAATAATTGGTGTGTTAAATGAGTATTCTTTGATTAATAAAATTTTTTCCGTTGGTTTTGATAATGCTTCGGCAAACACCGCTAGTATTCCTCAACTTATTGAAGCATGTGCACATTCTTTTGAAGGAAAATACTTTCATTCTAAATGCATTTGTCATATTTTAAATTTACGTGTTCAAGATGCACTTAATATTTTTCAAAATTCACATTCTATTAGAAATGCTATCAAATGTTTGCATGCTTCAAAAGCTTGTGGGAAGAGATGGTAAAATATTGTCGTATAAAAATATTTCTTATACATGTTTCAAATTGGATGTTTTCATCGTTGAATTCTACTTATGAAATGCTTCATAGTACTATTGCATATAAAGGGTCATTTATGTGATTTTTTTATAAAAGAGTTTACAACTATTCAATTACATCTTAATGAGTCTCATTGGGATGCTTGGATGGATTTATATCGATTGTTAAAGTTATTTCATGGTGCAACGAAACAATTATCGGGAGTTTATTATTGCACTTCTGTTATGGTTTTAGAATATTGCATGCATATTGCCATGTCTTTTCATAGTTGTTTTACTAGACCATCTTTATGTGGTGTAATTTATTTTATGGTTCAAAAGTGGCTAAAATATTTTAGGGATATACCTATAATTTTTTTGCTTGCTAAGTGTTTAGATCCTAAATGGAAATATGATGGTGCTTGTCAAATGCTTAATCTTTATTATGATGCTTTTAGACAAATGGATTTTCAAGGTGTTAGTATAGAAGGAGAATTAGTTTATTTTGATCTCTCAGATGTAGATCATATCAAATATAATCTTGAAAAGAATTTAAGAAATTTTTTTCAAGAATATAGGTCAAAATATGGTAGTGATTAGAGCCGGTAAAATGAGCCCGACCCGAAAAGGCCGTCCGGGGTTCCCGGGGTTTGGGCCGATTTGGGCTTCAAAATTAAAGGCCCGAAAAAAATCGGGCCTAAAAACCCCGCCCGAAAAAAACCCCGGGCCTACCGGGCTTTGGGCCAAAAAAACCCGGGGTTTTGGGCTAAAAAAGCCCGCCCGATTTTTATAAAATATATATATTTATAATATTATTTAATATACATATTTATATTTTTTAATAATATTAATTATATTTTATATAATTATTTATTTTTTATAGTAACAATTTTCTTACTAATTCACATACTGGTCAGAAAAATAAATTCTAGAAAAAATAATAACCTCATAAATCATTTAAAAATAATTACTAAGAGAAATGATCTCCAAAAATATATACATTGATGATTAATGATCTTATAGTATGTAAAATCTATTTTGAATCATTGATCTTAAATATATACAGTATAATTAATTTATTTTATTCTATTATTTTATGAGTATAAGTCGGATTGACGTTTAATAATATCATTTATCTTTGATTTGTAATTACTAATTTTTTCTCCTTAAATTAAATAATTAAAATCATACTGCATTACAATATCATCGCATGAATACATAAATAGGTCAAGATATACAAGAAACATTATCATAAGAATAAGTAAGCTCAAAATATTCTCATAACTGATTCTTTATTTAAGTTAAGGAGTTATGAGATCTTAATTAAATAATTATTTTATTAATTTAAAATATTAATTTTATATATTAAAAAAATTAAAAAATTATCTAAATAAAGCCCGCCCGCCCGAAACCCACCCGGGGTTGGTTTGGGCTTCATATTTTTAGGCCCGAAAAATTTCGGGCCCGACCCGACCCGACCCGGAAAATTGAAAAGCCCGACGAGTCTGGAGTCGGGCCGACCCGGCCCGCTACTTTGTCACCTCTAGTAGTGATGATGATATTCAAACTCCACTTCCTTCTTCTATGATGTCTACGATTAATTTTCCTTTTGATATGAATGAGTTTGACCCTTTGGTGCAACAAATGACTTCGATGTACCAAAATAGAACATTCGAAAGGTCGAGAGGACAAGGTAATAGTGAATTAGATATATATTTGCAAACTCCTTTTGTCTTTGGTGTTGAAGATAGCAGTCCTTCGATCGATGTCTTGAAGTGGTGGTCGAAGAAAGATGAGTACCCAATCCTCTCAATCATGGCAATGAGTTATTTGTCGTCCCGCATCCACCGTATCCGTTGAACAAGTATTTAGCATTGGAGGACTAATGCTTGATCAAAGAAGAAGCAACATGAAGCCGGCGAACATTGAAGCTACAATGTTGCTCGATGATTGGTGTAAGGCCGACCTTAGAGCTCAAGAACCGCAATGGGATGATGGTAACGAGAGCGAAGATGAGGCCTTCACCAAACGGATCGATCGGAAACAAAGCGTGAGAGCGAGTAGAGCATTTAGAAATAAAAAGAACTACGTGACTTTGATTCCTCTATGATTATGACTTATGAGGGAGGATATGTAGGCAACTCAATTTTAGAAATTAAATTGAGCTTAAGTCCTTTATTATTATTATTATTATTATTATTATTATTATTATTATTATTATTATTATTATTATTATTATTATTATTATTATTATTTCATCCCTATGTAAAAGTCCTAAACGGATTTATGTAATTTACTCATCATTTATTAAAAAATGCAAAGTGTTGACACATATTTATACGTATTTTAACAAATGCAAAGTACGTATTTACAAGTTCAAACATAAAAAAAATCATTTACAACTTACAAATTTAAAAATATTTACAAATTTAGTAGGTTACAAATATTTACAACTGATAAACATGTAGTTTCTATAATTTTGAGTGTGTTATTATAATGTTTATCCATAGAAAATACATGTTTATCAAAAGTTTAAGCTTTAGTTTGTTAAAATCTTAGACTTTGATACTTGTTGCATATTTGATTGAATTTACAAGAAAATTGAGATAAAATTGGAGATTTTACCCTTCACAAGAGTTGAAGTATATCGCGATACGAGTTCGTGAACAAGAAACGGATAAAAATCGAGCTCGGATGAGAGAGAACGGATCGATGCAAAATCATTGAAGTCGCGACAGCCTCTGCCCTACCAAACAAAGCGATTCTAAACCGAACCGGGACCATGGGCCAGGCCTACCTAAACCGGCTTTATTCAGAGGTAGGCCGGCCCGACTTTTCGAACCGCCGAACCAGCGGGCCTGGCCCTAAACCGGCGGGCCCGACCCTACAACACGTCTACTTGTTGGATTGATGAAAATTTAATTTTTTGTATCATCGTATTTTGGAATCTTCTAAACAAGCCATGGACCAAGACTTATGGCACCCATTTTTTTCCATAATAAAAAATAAATTGAGAAGGTTACTTGGAAATTAAGGTGGGAAAAGTTTGGTGTTGGGCAAAATTGAAACCCATATTCTAGTAGTTTGTTGGCACTAGAACTAGATTCCTCTTCGTGTAGACGTAGTGCACCATCTGCCACCCAATCTCTCTCTCTCTCTCTGCATTTTGTTCAAGCTTTCGCACTCGACCGCCTTTTTTATTTTCTCTCTCTAGGGTTCTTTCTTAACCGCGTGGGCAAGGGGAAAATAGAGACTACTGCAATTAATTCTCACAGATAGATTCTGGGATTTTCATACCCATGCTTCCAGAAATTAGGAATTCAATTCCGCCGCTCTCTACTATGATCCTTTCGCTGCTTTCTCACTCCATCATGGATTAAATTTGCTCCTTTCTTCGGTGCGCTTCGCTTCTATTTCTTTGTTTGAAGATTTAGTGATTCCATTCTTTTTATGGGTGTGGTGTATTCATTTGTTCTGAAATTTTCTCTCTGTTCATGTTATTTTTTGCGTGAAAGTTGTTCTGTTCAGATCGTGTTTCTGTCGGTAACACTATTTAGTTAGGGAGAGCTGTGAGCGTTGACCCTGTTCCTTTTGTAGATTCGTTGAACTGCCAACTGTTGTTTTTCTATATTTCTTGTACACGAAAAATGTCTTCATGGATTTTAGGGTTGATATGGTTGGTGCGGGTAGTGGGTGGGGGTTGTATGGTTGGATTTGGTTTTGGCTCATTGCGATAGAGTTGGGATAATATGGTTGTCGAGCTCGAAGTAATCGTTTTCCCATTGAGCTCTACCTTTAATAAGGTTTTTAGGCACTGATCTTTGATGGTTCGTCGAGCGTAAATTTCAGTTTTTTTATTTCCTATTCATATCACCACGCACAAGAATGGCGTAAGTGTAAGAAATCTTTGCAATAATTAAGGTTTATTGCAGTATGAGGAATCAATTTGCTTATGTCGTTGTTACTTATGTGATCATTCTCACGTTGCTATCATTGGTGCTTTATTTTCAATTCCTCCGGCGGTTGTATTTCTCTGATATTTCGGGGCTTCTCATTGGATATCTGTTTTTCTTTTCCCTGTCATCAGACTCGCTGTAATTGGTATTTAAACCAACGCTACAATTCTTTCTTGAGCTCCAATTTATTAAATATAGCAGTTTTGTCTTGTTAGGGATGGCAAGTCCTGGGATGGAAGTGTACAATGTTCCTAATCAAGGACTTGCTGATACTTTTCTGGTAATTTTCAATAGTTGGATTGCTCTATCTTCCTTTATGTATGATCAGATGTTTTAGTTCTCCAGTTAGAGGGGGCAACCTCGTGCGTATTTTTCTTGCTCGTTCTTTTCGTACATTTTTTTTTATTTGTTTCTTCTAATAAGAATAATTTTGGATTCCGTAGATTCAAGGTTCTGAGTCAAACCCACAGCCTATAACTCAGTTTGAACTATACGGATCCATGTACAACGAGGGAGCACCTGACTATATTATTGACCAGGGCTTGTATTATCCTACTGGTACCAGCTATGGATATATCTGTACAGGTATATATAATCTATGTTTACTTATCGAATCAAAGTTGATTTGCATATGATACATTAAACTCACTGATAGAGCGAGTTGTCTGTATTAGAAATGGTCTTAGGTACCTCGACTCAAATGACGTGCTCTATTTTTTTGTTGTTGCAGGATACGAACCAACCACGGAGTGGGAAGACCAGCATAGGTTTTTCGGCCTAGACAATCAAGATATTCATTATACAGTGAGTATCTTACTTTAAACACTCCTATTTATTCTTTATTTGGTTTAAGATAATAAATCTAGTTCTTTTCTTGCAGGTTGCGACAAATGATAACATGCCATATGTATATTATTCTCCCAATCATGGATATGGACAGTCTCCTTTTAACCCATACAATCCTTATATTCCTGGTGCTGTGATAGGAGCTGATGGATCAATTATATCACCACAGCAGTATTATGCCCTTCCCTCATATGAAAATTCTGTTACATCGGCGTCATACCTGCCTGTAGTTTTCCAACCAAGGCCCGATACTGTTGCAAATGGGACCGTAGATTCATTTATTGATACTGCTGGATCTTTTAACAAGGCTGATGGTCTAGGTTCTAAACACAATTTGGCTCTGAATACTCCTAATTCTTCATTGACCACAATGGGTGATGCATCTGCTCGAAGAAATTCCTTTGCAAAGATGTCTGAAGGTAGAGTTGATACCGGGACTGGCAAGCAGCATCCGTCAAGTATTACTTCTAGTAGTATGACAAGTCAAGCTGCACCTCAGGTTCCCCAGGTTATAATTAATTTATTGTTTCATAGAAGTTGTCTTTTATGAGGTCAGTTTCTATGTTTTAGATTGTTATTGTAGCCATTTCTTATGCCTCTCCTGCACAAATTTTCCTTTTAGATCAGAGGTCCTCAAGGCTTGGAGAACGGGTTACATGGGAAAGCATCGGTCAGTAGTCAGTTAAAGACTGCTTTTACTTCTGGAGATGGATCATCTACATTTGAATCAAGCAATTACGTCCATGCATCTGTAAATAAAGTTAAGCCCAACATGCTCAGTGGGAGGGTCCCCGATGATGAAAGTGTTGGTCCTGGTATATTAAGCGACCAGAATAGAGAGTCTAGGATGAGCAAATCAAAGAACCAATTGGTTGTTAAAGCCTATACAACAAGGGCTGGAAATCCTGATACACAAGGAAACATCATTATCTCTAGAGATCAGTATAACAGAGTTGATTTTCCAGTGGAATATGCAAATGCAAAGTTTTTCGTAATCAAGTCGTATAGTGAGGATGATGTGCATAAGAGTATCAAGTATAATGTGTGGTCATCGACTCCCAATGGGAACAAGAAGCTTAATGCTGCATATGAAGATGCCAAGAAAATATCTTCTGGAGATTCAAAAGGCTGCCCCATCTTCCTCTTCTTCTCTGTCAGTAACCGTTTCCTCACATTGTATTTAAAGCTGCTCACTGATGATTTATTTTATGTTTTCATGAGCTTGAGTATTCTTTTTCCCTTTAATCATGTAGTAGTATTGACTAATGCTCTTTTCTCTTTGTGAAAATAAGGTTAATGCGAGTGGCCAGTTCTGTGGTATTGCTGAGATGACTGGTCCAGTGGATTTCCACAGAGATATGGATTTCTGGCAGCAAGATAAATGGAGCGGAAGCTTTCCTGTAAAGTGGCACATCATAAAGGATTTGCCAAACCCAAATTTTAGGCACATCATATTGGAGAACAACGAGAACAAGCCAGTGACTAACAGCAGAGACACACAAGAGGTATTTATAGCTGTCTTTTCTTGGTCCTGTCTTTGTTATGCATCTATTGTTAAAACAACTACCATTTATGTCGAGAAGATGTTCTTTTTTATTTTTTGTCTCTTGTTTAAAGATCCCGTTTCATTGAAAGCCCTACTGATGAAGAGAAAATTAACTCCTGTTGCCCCCTTTTTTCGGTCTTAGCAGTAGGTAGTAGTTAGATTCTGCATTCCTAGCTTTTCCATATGATAAATTACTCAATAGAAAAGAAGGCATACTTTTATTATTTACATATGTCGGGCTAGGCTGCTGCGCTGAACTGTGCATTACGGTTAGTGGGTTGGAATAAGAAAGTATTGCTTTACTGGAAGTGGGTAACTGTTAATATACAACCCACATGTTAGCTTAGGTTGCTTTAGTTTGTTTTGTTAGGCGATTATAAATTATGTGTTGATGATTTTTCAGATAAGCTTCAAGAAAGGCTTGGAGATGCTGAAAATATTCAAGGGCCATACGTCAAAGACATCCCTGCTCGATGACTTCATGTACTATGAAAATAGACAGCGGATTCTGCAGGGAGAGAGAGCCAGGCTTTTTATAAAGAGCTATGAAAATCCATATCTTGTTCCATTATTGGATCCTCCTCGCAAGCTTCAGTCGGTTCATGATTTTCCTCCAATTAGCGATGCAAATGGTGCCAAACGTGATACCAATAGTTTAACTGTGGTGAACAAAAGCGAAGTTCACTCAAGTGCTGTGTCAACTTGCTCCATGAACGACCATGCTGAGCCCAAAGGGCAAATTTCCTCTGGGACTAATCCGAACAATCTAGCAAGCATCCCTGGGAGCTGTAAAGTCTCAGCAGATGGAGTGCCAAATGCAGTTGATGAAATTAAAATCAGTGGATTGAACATACGTGCAGATGAGCCGGGTTCAGGGGGTACTCTCCCTACTACTGCAGTATCGAACAAAACTAACAGTGAGATGGTAAATGTTGTCACTATAGGGTCAATGCCGGTCAAAGTTGTGGATACCGAGTCTTCTGGTTTCTTGACAGTGGGAACAATTCCACTGGATCCGAGAACTCTCCTCCATGAGTAGGTGGAGGACAACAGCGTGTTAGAGGAGGTTTATTATGCGTGAAGGTGGATTTGGATGGTTGTCATCTTGTCGACAAGGTCCCGGGGGAGCACTGCATTTCTATTGTATACTTTTGAGTGTATCATACTCGTCGGTCATGTCTTCTGTTTTGGAACATCAGTGGTAGCACCTCCGAGGGCAGTATAGCTTGCAGTTCTCTTCTCTCTTTGTTTGGGTGAAAGGAAGAATTTTCATCTAACTAAATTTAAATGTTAAATACTGACGTTACTTTTTTCTCTTTTCTTTAGCGGGAGTGGGGTGGGGGGTTGGTCTCTTGCTGAGGTTGCTGCTGCTAGTCTTTTATTTCCGTTTTAACTCCTTGTTTTTTGCCTTTTGGCTTCATCTTTACAGAAGTTATATCCAAGTATTTGTTTTTTTATTTTTTTTACGTTTATGCTCTCTCTCTCTCTCTCACACACACACACACACAAACACACACACAGAGATTGCTCCCATATTGCGTACTTTTTTATTTTTATTTTTATTTTTATTTTATTATATTATTGTTTGGATGTTGTGATAGTGGGGCTTTTCTGTTGCTGCTGATTCTGGTCAGATATATTTGATATGTTGCTAGTTAAACAGGTACTGAAGAATGGTAGGTTTTTCTCATGGTAAGATGTTTGGAGCATGTGGGCCAATAATAACTGTGCTTTTGATCAAGTGATTTAGTTTATAAATTGTTTGTTTGTGAAAGTTGGCAGTGTTAATTTGAGGGCGATACCGCACTCAAGTACAAAAGGCTAGGATTTAAATACGAAATGCAATTTAAATATACTATCAAACATTTTTTTTCTTAAGTTGTTTTATATAAATTGAATTCGATTACAATATTTCACCAAAAACTGTACGTTTAGATCAAGTGTATTTTATTATATATTTTTGTTGTGAGCAAATACATTTATAATAATTAGTTCATCATTTATTTGAACCCAATTTTATATTTTCTACATGTATTCCTGTCAGTATATTAATTTCTATAAATTTATCTCCAGTGTTTTGCTCGGGCAACCAAAAAAACGAATAACATGTGCCTTCGCGAAAACCTTTTTCGAATTATGATACTACAATATTGAAGTAGAGTTTCTGGATGAAATATTATAGTCAAATTTAATCTAAAAACATTTTGTCCAATAGTGTTTGTTGGAGATAATTAAAGGTAATTTTTTTATGAAATGACTAAACATGTATTTAAGGAATGCCCTTTTTGTTCAATAAGATACTGCTTACTCCATTTAGAAATAATCCCAAGAAATTCTTTGATAATGCGGATTCCTATTTCTCAATCACAATTAGGGGTGATCATAACCGAACCGAAATCAAAAAATCGAACCGAACCGATGGGTTTCGGTCGATTTCCGTCGGTCATATACGGGTTTCGGTTTCGTTTCGGTTCGGTTACAAAGGCTAAAACCGAAACATGATTCGGTCGGTTCACGGTTTATGGGGTTTCAGGTTCGGTCAAAACCGAACCAACAGAATGGTCCGGTTTATAGTGTTTAGGCTTTAGGGTTTGAATATTTGGATTAGTTATCGTTCCCCATCCCCCATTTTTGGTGCAGCCGCAAATTAGAAAACTATTGTCTCTGCAAGTGCAAAAACTAATCAACTCTCATCCCCTCTTCTCTCCTCTCATCTATCTTGCCTTGCCGGAGGTCCTCCTCTCTCTGCAACCTGCGACGACGCGACGCCATCTCTGTCTCTACCGGCGCAACGCGGCAACGTCTCTTTCTATCTCTCTCGACGCCAGGCAGCGGCGCTCTCCTCTATCTCGCCGTCGTCGTTGCCGGAGGTCCTCTTCTGCAACCTGCCGACGGCGCGACCGCGATGCCATCCCCTCTTCTCTCCTCTCCTCTATCTTGCCTTGCCGGAGGTCCTCCTCTCTCTTGCTGCTGCTCAAGTTTAATTTATTTATTGATGTTGTTTATCAGTTTCTGTTTTATATTTTCGTACTGTTCTTAGTTTTGATTGATAGCAAAGAAGAAAAAAACAAGAGGGAAAACAAAAGAAATTTTGAAAACAGCAAAATTCCGCTTCCCCGATCGATCCAATGCACGTTTGCATTTCACATGGCGCTGTCTGTGAATCAATTCCCATCGACACCATTTTAGTTGGGGTTTTTCTATTTCGAATATAGAGCAAAGGATGTACAATTTTATGAAATTAAAACGCCACGTATTTACTTCTATATATGCTTATATGAATGAATTTTGTGACTGGTTTATGGGAATGAGAAATGAGTATATGGGTCGGTTGGGTTTCTTGTTTCACAGGAAAAATTGACAATTTCGGTTTGGACCGAAACCGACCGAACCGAAACCCTTCGGGTTCGGTCGGTTTCGGTTCGGTCGATATTATCATTTCGGTTCGGTTCGATCCAAATAGTATTTTTTTCGGTTTTATCGATTCGGTTCGGTTATCGACCGAAACCGACCGTTGCACTGCCCTAGTCACAATCACAATCAAGACAATTGGTTGAATCTCATCAAATCATTCCATAGAAGTTCATTAATATATTTTTTTATAGAACTCATTGATTTATGTACTTTTTTTTATAACATATATCTTATTATTAATTTAAATATTACAAAATAACATTACAACTTATTATTATAGATTATTTTTAACTTATATTACATATTAAAATTTAGTATTATTTTTATTATATCGTGATGTCTTCTTGCAATTAATCGATTGTTAATTTCTTGATGGCTTATTAATAATAAGTCGATGAATATTAAATTTTCTTATATTTTATGAAATATTGATTTACTTATTTTTTATAGTTTATTTTCATTTATATATATTTATAAAATATATAATAGAGATTTATAATTCAAAATTTTAAAGACATCTAGTATGTTTTTATAATATTAATTATAAAAATTTAACAAAATTTAATGTCACACATAGTTTATATCTAATGTCCAGGAGAGAGATCGAGTTAAAATGGAGGGGTGAGTAATTTTTTGGATTGGGAATAACATTTTGATGGCCACATGTCAAACATGAAACATCTAAACAATAATGCAATGAGGATACAGGATCCAATCTATCAAGATTTGAGGGCTTATGTGACAAGACAACTGTGAATCATAGTGTAATTTGTCGATGATGTATCACTTCTATAGCTTTTATATTTTGTAGTTTAGTTCAATTCCAATTCTTGAAGATGAATATTCAAACTCTATTAAAAATTAACAACGATTATTTTTTTTTTATTTTTTTTGGTATCATACTGAACCCACAGCCACTATATTTAGGTGCAGACCCAGAAACCCCACGTTTCGTGCAATAGCGCAAAACCATACAAGCAGTAAACCACACTTGAAAAACAGGGTGTGATGCGCTCAAACCTATAGAGGCATTTGGTGGGGTTCGAACCTGTGATATCTCGGTCACAAGAACCCACCTTAACCATTGGGCTGTCCCTAGGGGACAATTAACAACGATTATTGATATCACGTTAACGCGCTATAATTTACAATTAATTGTCGCATCCGATAAAATCGAAACACTGTCGCTCTTCGTTTAGTTAATCATCCTAAGGAACACAAATCCTAATATAACTCATTTAATTAATTTAATAAAAGATTTAAATTTTACAGGGTATTACAAAGGAACAAAATATAATCTAAAGCCCAGTCTTCTGCTAAGGCCTAATTGACAACACAAAACCCAAGTCCAAATCCTAAGCCTGTGAAAGCCTCAATCGAGTTGGAGATAGCAGACATTGTAGTCAAACATTACATTAGGTATGAGATAGTATTCATCTCTGGCCTAAACATTCTCAAGCCTCTTAGTTTTGGCTCCATGACTAATTGAAAATACTCAATTAGCTACACCAATCTCCTCTTTCAGAGCAATGCGTACCCCGTAATTTTAGGAATGCACTCAACATGATCCATCCCATTATTGAGCACTTGCCTAATTTTCATGTACCATTATTTTGATCATCTATAAATACCTCTCATGCAACTTATAAGGTACGTAATCTTATACACAAACATTCAAGCGTACATTCTCTCTTACATGCATTTGTCACGTACAAGAACCACTCTCAACCACGTTCTAACTTGAGCGTCAAATCTCTCTTCGGGGAACTTTCTCCGAGCTTGTTTTGCAGGCCGTCTGTTTGGTTATTCGCACGCTTCGCTCCAAGGATTTCTTTCAACAACTCCATTGTTTTCGCGAACGTCTTTGATCTACTTTCATAAAAATAATAGCTATTGTAGATTTTTAACCCAAATTGTCAATAATAATAATTAATACTTTTGATTATTTTATTTTTGGTAAAATGAATAGAAATGAAAAGTGTACGTACAGACAAAATACTGAAAAAAATCATAACTATATTTTTTTTTGTTAATGCTTCAATAATTAAAATAAAAGAAAATTTTGCATGATACTAGTTTAGAGTGGTAATAGTAGGAAGAGGCATGGTTGTAGAAAGTTACAAAATTAATGGCTAATTGTACATAAAAATACTTAAGGGGCTTACTTTTGTAATATTATTATAAGTTGAACGGCTTATTTGATCTTTAGGTAACATTAAGGGTGTATTTGACCATTTTCTCTAAAATACAGGGGCTAATTTGAGATATTACTTAATTACGAGGGCCAGTCAACTCAATTACCTCGTTATTCACTCTCCAGCTTTTCAGCTCTGAACTCATTTCCAGCTTTTCAGTATTTGATATTTCCCCACCGCCGCGACTCCCCACGCGCCGCTCTCTCTGCAGCATCAGTCCGTCTTCTCTGTCGCTGTAAGTCTTTTAGGTTTCTGATCCTTGCCGTGTTTCCTTCTATTTCTATTTCGTTTTTTTTTTCTTTTTAATTTCCGCTGAGCAAATCAAGGAGGAAAAAACAATGATTTTTATCGTATATTTTTGATGATTTATTTTCATGCACTCACAATGCGGCTCAATTTATTAGCTTTTCAAAAAAAAAATAAATTATTATCTTTGTTGTGCGGTTTCGTGCTCAGTTGCCTGCAGCTGGTAAATTATGGTTCTCAATTTGGATGTTATTAATTGTTTACGGTCTTCCTGCTTAACTTCTTATGTGTTCATTGAAATTCTGAATTGCAGGTTGTGTCTTTTGAATTGATTGGGCGCGAAACTGATTTGTAAGATGGTGAGTTCAAAGTTTGAGCTTTATGTTGTTTTTTTTCTTTGAATGTTCTATATTCTTCTTCGTATATGTCTGCCTTTTAATAAATTATTTTCCTGTTTGTAGTGTGATATAGTGGACATTTCAGATGATGAAAATGATGCTGAAGTTATACCCAAGGATGAGAATTTGGATTATGATTTGCCACTGCAGAACGCGTTCTCAATGCCCAGGGAGGTATATAGTTCTTCTTAGTAAAATATAGCAAATTCGTTAAGGATGGGGCCATGGGGGGAAGTCAAGTCTTGGTTAAGTTTAATGCTGAAAGAGTTGTAGCTTTTGGACTTGAAGCACATGTTTTACATCTTTTGTTTACTGAAGAATTCACTGTCTTTCTTTTGGCTGCACTGTAGGAGGAAGCAGCAAGCTCGTCCGGGACTAATTTAAGATCATCATTCATTGGAATGGGGTTTGCACCGGCTCTCGTCGACAAAGCAATTATGGAAAATGGTTTGCGTAGCTTTCTCCTAGACTGTTTTGTAGGTTTCATAATGTTTTGACTTAGACATAAGTGTAAGCTTGGCTGTTAACCACTGTACTGGGAATTTCAACTAGATCAAGCTTTTGAAGTAGTTATCTCTATGTATTCTAGTTACAGATCACCATTGGTTTTGAATAATGACACATCAGGCAACTAATATCTCCCTTCCGTTATAGGTGAAGGAAATAGCGAACTGATACTGGAGGCTCTTTTTGCATATTCTGTAAGTGTTAATCCTCACAAGATAAAAATAATAACCTACCATCTTTTCATACATCTGGATTTTGGCCTTTTGGGTTAAGATGACATACAAATCTGTCTTTCACCATGTCATATTTGTAATTTTCCTTTGAATTAAGACTGTTGCCATTTGAAACTTGTTCTTTTGACTTTTAACCCTCACATCTAGCATGCTGATAAGTTATGGCTGACTGCTGGTAATTCTATGACAGACTTCTTTCCTTTTGCAGCTTATAATGCTTGGGTTACACATTTTTCCCCCTAGTGAAATTAGGCTTTTCTTTTGACTAGGATGCTGAATTGTGCCATGCATATCAACACATAATTTAGCCGTTTCTGTTTATCTCTGCTTATGAAGTTATACTGCCCATCCCTAATTGAACAGGCCCTTCACAAACCAAAGACAGAAGTTCTTGATAATAATTTTACCAGGGGACACAAGGATAGTTTAGCTGCAAACCTTTGTGCTGGAGAGGTATTATTATTCTCAGTTGAGTCGTTGACAAATCTGATATGTTTTCTCTGTTAACTTGCGAAGGATGAATTTTCTGTGTGTTTAAAGACTTCCATTAAAAAACTGCCTGCCATTTTCTGATTTTATGATTGTTTTGACTAGAGATCCATACTAAATCTTTGTTCTTATCTCAGTCTTTTCCTATTTTTTTTGTCAGTTGTTTATTAAAGCATGTAGCTACATTATATTAATTCTTAATGTTCATAATATGGATCTGTCTGAAGTGAATTACTTATCCCTTTGAGTTTATTAATGAAACTTCTTTAGTTAAACTATTCATTCCTGCGTCAACTAGTGAACTATAGTTTTCTGGTTCATTTTTTAGCTACTTTTAGCTCCCACCCTCAAATAAAGTATAATATCATCTGTTACCATAGGTCCATAGTGTAGAGAGTGTGCATTTAACTGTTCTCTTCCTTTGTCTAGCTTTCTTTTTGAAAGTTATGGTTGCTGTTTTGTAAAGTATTTTGAAATTTACCAGGATTTTCACAAATCGGAGTCATCAGAGTCTCTTGGTAGATTGTTTGCTGAAGATACAAAGGAGAATACCTATGTTGAGAGTGATATTCCTGTAAAAGTGGTAAATATCAATATTTTTCTACTACTTGTTTCATTCAGATTAACCATAGGTCCATAACATTAAGTGAAATTTATTTTTTTATCAACTGACTTAGTAGGCATTGCCTTGGTGTTGCATAGTTGTTTTTAACAGCTTCCTGTGTGACGTGTGCATGTTATTTTGTTAGAATCAAATGATTAGAATCAACACTTCTGTTACTTTGATGCAAATTATTTTTAGTTGAAAACTCAACTGTGTTCAGAATGACATGCTTTTCATTATACTTAATTTACTCTAACATTCAACTAGTTCACTGATTTGTCATTGAAAGTTTTATTTCCTTGGACAGATAGCTCTATGGTCCTTAGTGTTTCATAATCAGTTTTGAATTTACTACCCAAGGATGAAATTTACTCTTTTGCTTGTATTGAATAACTCAGATTTCCTCTCATCATACTTTGATAATTCTGATTTTGGTGCTATAACTATTCTTACAGGAACTTGATGTTGGCGATAGCATCATTGATGAGAAAACAACATCTTTGCTAAAAATGAACTTCTCCTTGGATGAAGTTGGGTTTGCCATGCAAAGACTTGGTTCGTGGAATTTTCCCCATTCCAGCCTTTATCTTCTAATTATGTGAAACATGCCTCATCTGTAAACGTAGTGAAATGTGCCCACAATGTTTCCCTGTGATCAGGAATTTATAACATGAGAATGTGCTGTTTTACTCTTGACTAGCTCATTATGCTACACTTGGTTATTTGCTTTATTTAAGAACCTCTCAAATAATTACTATAGCTTCCATAAGTTTGTAGGTCATGCTTAGAATTTCCGTCTAATGCAGTTGTTTTGAATCATCATTTTGTTGCGCCTCATTCCTAATGGTTCTAAATTATAGGAAATTTACAGCAAAGGTTTTTTCCAAGTCTACTACATGAAAAGTTAGCTGTAAATTTACCTCACAATTGTTGCCTAACTGGTTTCTCTGGCGGTGGATCATAGGTAAAAATGCTGCTATTGGTCAATTAATGGACTTCATATTTGCTGCACGGATGGCTAGAAAGTATGAAAAAGATACAAACAATTCAACTCCTGGAAATGAGGAAACCGAAAAGGTCTTTGATGACATCTTTTTTATAGTTTGTTAGATCTGATGATTTTGGATGGACAGGTTACGTGGTTGGGGTTGCCATCATAGATTTTGTTTGCTATTATACATATACTTATTTCTATATCTATCTTTTATGTTTTGGAATCTCATCTCTTAAACTCAGCCTCAAATTTGCAGGATTACAACAATGAGGTATTATTTGGTATTATGGAGAAGTCACTTCAACTGCTCGAAATGGGCTTTACAGAAAACGAAATTTCCGGAGCTTTTGAGAGATGTGGTGAGATGGTTATAAAATTTGACAAAATATTCATTTGGCGGTGCTAGAATAGTCAAATTGAAAGTAAGATAGCTCTCCTAAATGTGATGTCGCAGTCCTATTCATGCGTCAAGCATCGTTCCTCACCATGAACATCTGATCTTTATTTGGAGGATGCATTGTTTGTGAATGTAATGAAGAATTAAAGTAAACTGGAAATAAATTATTTGGAGTATCCAGTAGATCGAACAATAATGATAGATGTGTGCAATCAATTGGACCTTTTTCTAAATTCTTCGTTAAATTTAAAACGAATATGCTAGCGGTAGTTGTTTCCTATATTAGCTAGCTCCACATCTGCACCGTTGATGGACATTTCCATCAAGTCCCAAGTAAATAGGGTTATTGTGTTCATCTTGTTACCTCCAATATTTCATGTTCTCTCCGAGTTAGGGATTTCATATCTTACACCATTTTATTCCCCTGTATCATATTTTAGGTTTGGAAGCACCCGTGACACTACTTGCTGAATCGATTGTTACAGGTGGTACTTGCCCATTACCTGAAAAGGTCTACATCATTACTAATATGATAATTTAGCACCATTCTTCATTTATAGATCCACCAAACCGCCTTGTTATGGAAGGATCACAATTTCTGTTTATTGATATTCAATTGCAGATTTCCTCTTGTTTGAGCACCTCAAGTGTCCAAAGGAGTTTGCAGTATTTGAAAAGAAAGATGGGAGATTGCAACTCGATCTGCATTAAAACTGAAGAATACAGTTCAGACGGGCCATCTCAAGTTGGGACTTCTAACTTGTTTGACAAATTGAAAGGCAAGATGCCAGATGCAGACATAGACGAACCAAACAATTTCAAGAAACCAAAGGAAGAATTTATGGAAGACTCGGGCAGTTCTGTTGGCCAGATGTTGCTAGAAGCAAGAGTAGGAAACTACCCTTCAGTCAGTATTCATGCACCAGTCCTACAGAGACGGGCTGACCGTTTCGCAAGCATTGAGGAAGATAGGAAGCCCTCAATATCCTTACCCAACCCTTGCAGGAGTCTCACTAGTGTGGTGGCCAAACCCCCGTATTTCCTTTATGGGAACGTCACTGGTCTATCTCTTGACTCCTGGGCTAAAATATCTCAGTTCTTGTACTCAGTTCAGCCGGAGTTTGTGGATTCTCAGTCGTTCTCAGCATTGAACAGAAGGGAAGGGTATGTCCATAACCTCCCAAGTGAAGATCGGTTTCACATCTTTCCAAACGTATCGATGACTATTGCAGAGGCCATTCCACATGCCAAAAAATATTGGCCATCATGGGATCATCGGAAGCAACTAAACTTCATCAGCTGTGAATCGACTGGATTATCCTATCTCTGTGAGAAACTGGGAAGAATGGTGGCTGAATGCAATGGGCCTCCGTCTGCAGAAGTACAAACAAAAATTCTCCAACAATGTCTGGCCAAGAATCTTGTCTGGGTAGGCAAGCAGAAGCTGGCTCCACTCGAACCTGAACATCTGGAGCACATAATGGGCTATCCACAGTATCACACTCGAATTGCCGGATATAGCTTGACAGAGAGGCTGAAATCGCTCAAGCTCTCGTTCCAGACAGACACGTTGGGGTACCATCTGTCCGTGTTGAAGCGCTTGTTTCCAGGCGGGGTGACAGTCTTGTCGTTCTTCAGTGGCATAGGTGGAGCTGAAGTTGCTCTACACCGGCTTGGGATTCGTCTGAAAGGCGTGGTCTCCGTGGAGCCGTGCGAGACGAAGCGGAGAATCGTCAAGAAGTGGTGGGAGAACTCAGCGCAGAGTGGAGAGTTGATCCAGCTCGAGAGCATCAACAAATTATCAAGCAGCAAGCTTGAAGATCTGTTCAAGAAGTTGAAGGGATTTGATTTGGTTATATGCCAGAATCCATATTCTGGTGCAGATAGCGATAGCTTGGCTGGTTTAGATTTCTCAATGTTTGTAGAATTTGTAAGAATTTTGCAGCGTGTAAGGTCCTCAATGGATAGAAATGGATGATGTTAACGTTTATATATGTGTCATGTGATGAATAATATCAGTTGAGACAATTTTTTCATTCTAAATCTGAAATTAATTTCATGCAGCAGAGCAAATGATGAATGGTGCAGTCATGAAGAATTTTTAAAATAAAAAGGATTATTATCTTATATTATAATATATAAGATAATCATGTAATATACATAGCTATAAATTCAGTTAATCATGTATAGTATATATATGTAACATATCAGGCTTATCCTATATTATACTATCAAGCAAACGAGCAGTTAATTCATAATTGGTCCAAATAATGTTATAATCAGTATGCATTATTTATCTGCTCTTTGTTTGGAAGATTTACCTGAAATCCATGAAGAAAGTTTGGAGCTTCCATTCTTTTAAAATTTCCAAAGTATGGCATTGTTGGTCGGGGGGGTTTGGTGACGATTTAATGGCCAATCTTTTCCCACAACCAAACAGTTCAAATTAATTGTTTTGTTTCCGTTGCTTGGGAATTGAGCGTCAGAAGAAGGAAGCCGAGTTGTATTCGTTCTCGGAAAGTAGGTGTTATTGGTTTTTTCTTTTGTGGAGGGAAGCCCATCTCTATGGGTATATAAATTATGCGTGTTGACGATCGAAATGGGCATATCTAATTTGAAATCAAGATTCTTTTATGATGATGATTCAGAGGACGACTATGTCTTGATTCATCTATCCATTGTCCACAATTGAAATGGGGGCATAATTTGACTAGCTACTAGCTAATTTTGATTATAAGAATGATGAAGATTTGGGTAAGTGATACTCCGTTAGTCTCGTTTTAAGCGGTTCATTGGTTCATTACTTTTGAGTAAGTAAATTAAGGAGGATTGTATTTTGTGTGTAAAGTAACGTGGCTCATAAAATTCGAGACATTTTTATTTGTAAAAACAATTTCTTTTGGAGTATGAGCTACTTAGAATGGGACGATCCAAAAAGGAATATGAGCCACTTAAAACGAGACGGAATGAGTATTATAATGATGAGGCACTGTTGAGCACATGCATTTTCACCCTGATGATGCTAAATCTCAATCTATATATCTGAACACAAGATCTATGTAAGCATTAATTAATTGCCAATGAGATTGGATGCACACAGTAGGGGGAGATGAGGAAAGTGCATGCAGCTCGACTGAGTCGAATAACCTGACTCCTCTGCAAATTTCACTGCATAAGAATAGGTTAAATTTAGTAGGTGATAAATCTAATATATACAGATATGTGAGATTTATGTGAAGCAGTAAAGAACACCAAAACTTTTACGTGGTTCGATCGTTAATGAGATCTACGTCCACGGAGGAGTGATTCCCCAATATTTTCACTATGATTTGATTACAGTGAGTGTAGCTAAAAGCTCTTAGTATTCAAGAAATTGCTAACCCTTCTACCTTCGATCTAACTCCTATTTATACATATATGAGGGCCCCTAAGGCGGGAACTGATCCCTCCCATGTAGGGACTCTTAGCCTTCGTGTGTAGGACTGCCTCTCGCTTATAGGGACTCTTAGCCTTCGCGCCATAGGGACCTGCTCGCCCACCGATTAGGGTTTGGAGGTCGCCAGGTTTGGGGATGGGCTCGCATAACCGCTGGTCGCTATTAAAGTCGTGCCCACTCGTTTGGGCTGTCGGTGGCCCGATTGGTTGGGCCATATCCCATCATAGCCCCCGAATAGTCGGGTAACACCCGCGCCGAGGTGAGGTGAAGAACGCGCGCTGCCGAGGTAGGATGTTGCTCGGCCGATGTCGTTCTCGAAGGTTTCGATCTCTTTGGTGTCGATTTGATCGGTTCGCTGATTCGAACCGAGGTGACGGTTTGGCGTGCTCGGGCATGCGCCGCTTGTTGGGGACCGAGCTGAGTCGCTTCGTCGTTTGACAAAGACGTGTCGCATAAGGAAGTCAAGTCCGACCGGATAGCGACCCTGCATAAGTTACACCGAGGTCCGATCTGGAGCGGCACCGCTCTTCTGGAGGATGCCGAGGTCCGACCTGAGGGGCAGATCTGGATAGAGATATCATGCTGGATGATACCGAGGTCCGTCCTGAGTGACACCGCCCTCCTGGGGGATGCCGAGGTGTGGCCTTAGCGGCGCCGACTTCTGGAGGACGTCGAGGTCCGAGCTGGATGGAGATGTTCTTGTAGGGGGCGATGTCCGTTGGCAGAACGCCGAGGTCCGAGCTGAGGCGCCACCTTCTTAGATGTGGAAGCGGACGAGGTCCGAGGTCCGAGCCGTATGAGGTCAACGTAATCATCACACGATCAGACTGGCGGTCTGTCTTACCGTAGAGTACGTCATACGCGCCAGGCGGCAGTTGGGCACTCGAACCGCGTACGCGCGTCAACTCCACATCCAATCGTGGGTAGGCACGTGTGAAAGTTGAAACGGCAGTTTTAGGCGCCACTTGCCCCATAAATAGGCCCAAATAAGACAACTGTTCACTTTCTTCTTCCAGACTTTGCATCAGAGATTATGATACGATCCTCGCTGGTACGAAGGATCTATCAAGACGCCGAACGTAAGAACGAACAAGATGGAATATCCCAAAACCTCGAATCTAACCTCAAGTGATATAGGTCAAGATTTCGCCTATACCCCAACTAGATAGTCGACGCAAAGAACTCGGGGACGATGAATGACACACCTAACGAGGGATGGATGTCTCGTCGATCGTCGATAATTGAATTTCTTGGCAAATGCAAGAAAATTCAAGAGCTAATGAAGAGAGAATAAAACTCACATATATTCGTAAATCAAAAGCTGAATATTTTCGTATGCTTACAAACCTTAATATAGGCTGAAAAATGAAGTCTAATCCTTATCAAAGGACTCCTAATCAAAGTAGAACTCTAATTTACAAAAGAAGTTTTAATAGACTGGGACTCTAGATAATCAAGCCTAAAAATACTACGAAAATCTTGATACAAAAACGTGGCCCATATGCCACATAATAATTAAATTCACAAAACTTGGGCTGCATCAAATTATACTTTTCGAAAATTTTCCAACTTTTTCTGAACTTGTTGAAGGAGCCAAACATCTCATCGAAAAGTAAGTATGTATTCTTCATCTTCTCCTTCTCGTTCTGAAAATTCTGGTTCTGCCTCGGGTTCTGGCCGTTCGTCCTCCGATATAAAGGACTATATGTGCTATAACAGCCTGGCTAGGTCCATAGGACTTAGTGCTAGGGTCCCGCCGGTATCATCGGTATGGGACGGACTTAGGGTTGGCGTGGCGAGGTCGAGGTTGACGCTGGAGGAGCTTTTTGAGATAACGAAGGAATACCGTATTCCGGAGGAGGCGTGGTGGTGCCTGCCGCGACCGGATGATAGGGCGATGGTGTCACGACCCCACTCCGGATGACCCGAAGTGAGCGGACTAATACTAGGAATAGTATTCAAGGATATGCACGATCGTCACGATAGGAGATATTATATAAGAATATAGAACTTAAAATTAAACATACACTTATACAATTTAGTTCCAAAGGGTTTAGCCAATGATCCAAAGGATATAACGATCCGAAAGACTTCATAGTTCACTTTGTTATAATATCCAACATGAAAATAAAATGCTCGAGTTGCAATGAAAGTGTGTGAATACATATATGACGATATGTATTCAAGGTTTTCCATTCCTAACGAACAACAAGGACATATAACTTTTTCAACTCCTCCATCATCAAGAATCGAGCTCAACCTCGCACATTTAAAACAAACATGCGGGGCTAAGTACAAAATTTGTACCCAAAGTGGACTTATGCCGAAACATTTTATTTTCATTGGGTTACTCGCCAATATAGTGGTAAGACACAAGGTTTTATTTGAAAATGTCTTGCTTACTAAAATATTTTCACGAGTTTATAAAAGTTGCTCGCCAAGCATTTTCTTCGTGTACGTGATCCATATCCCTTATTGTCATCCCATCATGTTATCATAGTCGAAAGTCGTGAAGGAGGCCTCCTTCTACGACCCGTGACCGCCGTGAATTGTCCTTACAAAGACACAATCACCATCGGTGTACACGTTAATCCTAGCTGTGTATAAGCCTTCCCAAGATAGGATCCGATATCGATTTTCATTCATAAGTTGGGAATAACCCATTAACATCATATCATACATGGATAGGATACGACACACAAAACGTAAACATTTTGGCAGGTAATCATTTAAAGAATTTTAGCATTAGTTGAAAAGTACTGTAAACAAGGCAGTTGAAAAGGACAGCAAAGTTGATCTATTTTGGTAATAAAGCCCACCCGAAATTATTGTTCGTCTTAACGCTTTCCTTACTCGTCAACGCCCACTGGTGCGTCATTCACACCTTTATATAAAAGGATGCTTTAGTACGTCGTTTACGTAATTCGAGACTTACAAAGTCTATAATCAATTTCGATATTTCATATCGACGCGAATTGAATTCCTTAATGAATTTAATTCGTTTCTCAAACGCGTATCAATTTAACATTTTTCGTTTTTCGATAGAAACGAGATATGTGTTATAAATGACCAATTTACCCCTCTTGGTAAATGGTCCAACGTTTTTCTCACGTTTTTCGATTTCATGACTTTAAACATGAAATCTTTTAATATTAACGTGATATCATTAGCAGATGATACGTCTTACGCATATTTGCGTATTTATCGAACGTCTTTCGTACGTTGATTTCAAAAGTCAACAATTTTGACTTTTCTTAGTAATTTAATTACTAAGTCTTATTTTAATATCATATTCTTTCGAAAATCAATTTCTAATTGATTTCTTTTTATAAACTGTTTTAATATGTTTAAAAATAATTTTAAACATATAATTCATTATAAATAATGAATTTAAGGATTAAAAATTTTATTTGAAATTAAAATAGCTCACGGCTATTTTAAGTTTTATAACTTAAATAATTTGAAATTTTTCAAATATGTCTAAAATAATATTTAGACATATAATTTATTAATAAACTTGATTTAAAAGGATTTAAAAATCCTTAAAAATCTTTAAATATTTTCGGTAATTGTAATAAATTACCAAATGATGTCTAATTTTTTTTCTAATAATATATAGTGTATTATTATACACTATGGTCATTAATATGTCATAATATCAATCAAACATTGTTCAATCATCACCTTAATATTAATACAAGGTCTCGGCAATTTCAAAAAAATGCCCAAATTTTTTCTAAAATTCTACTAAATTAATACAAGGTCCAAACATTAGTCCATGACATATGTATGTCATATAATTCATGATATAACATTTATACACCATATAAATGGTATATAACTCTCGCCTTTTCATTAAGCATATCAAACAATTTTATAAAATTTCCAACATATATATATCATGCTCATAAACTATAGTATAGCAACATTACATCATAATACATCAAGAACAATTTTATTCATCACCAAATTTAGCTCAAAGCTTTCGGTTTATTTGAACAAAATTGTAATTGATTCTTAAAATTCTAACAAAACATAGGATGCATAAAACATATCCTAGATCAATAAAACATCATTGCATGTTACAAATAAAATTATACATCAACATATATATACACATATGCCTCGGCCTTTTTCAAGAAAATGGTATAATTTTTTTTAAAAATTTCTAATAATAACATCAAATGCATAGAACATATTCTAAGCTAATAATTTAGCATTGCATGTACTAAGTAAAAATCACACATTAATTTACATATATACATGCTCTCGGTTTTCTTCAATAATTCATATAGGAATGTTCCAAAATTTAATTAAAACACATAGTATATAATTCCCATCTTAGAACAATAATATCCTATTGCATGTTATAAAATAAATTACATACTAATATATAAATATACACATGTTTGACTCTTTTGAAAAAATAGCATAGGTTCTTCCAAAATGTCAAATAAATCTCCATGTACTCTCAATACATTATAATTCAAGAATATGCTATCGCATGTTCAAAACAAAATCATTTACCAACATCGACATATAGATATGCCTCGGTTCTTTTGAAAACAATTGTACATAATTATTCCAAAATTTCCAAGCAAATTACAAAGAACATATATAACATCATAAATTTATAACCCATGTTCCAAATCATTTCCTCAAGTCTCGGCCATTACACAACATTTTCAACTATGTTTCGAAAATTTTAAAACATATTTCAACCTTGATTTATCATGCTACATATCCTTAGAACAATACACTACTATAGTTTCGAAATTTCTTGAAGTTAAAACCCACATGCAATTCATTGCTAAGAACAAGAACACATATCTACATACTTCTCATCACCAAATACACATGCATTAGTAAAAGATTACCAACTAAGATCATCTATATCACATGCAAGAGTATACTTCTTTTCGAAATTTTTCGAAGGACTACGAACAATCTCAAGCTCTTGATCGACACCTACCTTGTTGGTATAGCTTGAGTGGACAAGGTACAAGGTATTGAAGTGTGGTATGGAAGAAGAGAAGAAGAAAATGGAGCTTGAATATGGTGGTGAAGCTCTCGGCCATGGCAGCTTTGAGGAGGAAGATGAAGCTTGAGAGAGAGAAAGAAGTGTTGAGTGTTGGGTGTTTAAGTGAGGAATGGAGAATGAAAAGTGAAGCCAACTCCCCTATACACTCTCACTCTCGGTCCTTCTCCCCAATACAAATACAAGACCCTTCAAGTTATATTATTATTCTATGTAGATAAGTGGAGGTTAATCATTGTTGTCTTACACATAATCTTCTTGAAAATAGCTAAAATATATATACATATATAGTAGGAGACTCCATTAAAATCTGAATGTATACATATGTATACATGCAAATGTGATATAATTAAAACATACTGGTTATATACATATACACTACACACGGCTTTTATGCCTATCTCACATTAAATAATTTAATTCATGCTAAACATACTCATATACATCATATAATATAACTTAGATGATAATTAATATCATAGGTTAATTAAATAGTATAAGAGAAGAAAGTAATTCAACTTGTGCACAAAATAAATAAATATCGGCCATTTGGTTTGATCATAGCTTAAAATTTTATTTCATGTCATTAATAGGTATATACACTTTGGTATATAATTTATATGATAATTATATCATAGGATAATTAAAAGAGTATTTAATTTCGAAAGAAACCCTAATTTCGAAGAATTAGGGTTTTCGAAATTAGTTTTGATATATATATTAATTCAAATGTTCAAGCATTAATTAAATGCTTATTAGTACTGTAATATCATAAAAATACCATAAGAAATAATTTCCTAAAGTTTCTTGATCATTAAAACTATCGCTCATCTGATTCTAAACGCTGACGCTTGAAAACGCCTCAAAACGCTACGATCGACTCATCTTTAAAATGGTCGTAAATACTGTAATCTCATCATAAAATATTCCATTAATAATGGAATATAATCCCAAGCTTGATTGCTTAAGAAATATTGTGACATTTCAATAGTCGATACGCATTCGACGTTAAAATGTATCACGATAAAAGTTAAAACTTTCGATTTCTTTCATTCACTGACTTTGAGTGAGTGTGTAACAGGAATTTATTCCTTGTAAACAATTGAAATCATACTTGATTTCATATGTGATTTGATTTCACGGCAAAGTTTTATTTTACGGGTTTTAAAGACCGTAATTAGCTTTTTAAAACTCGGGTTATTACATCCTACCCCTTAAAAGAAATTTCGTCCCGAAATTTGTATACCTTAAAAGAATAACTGGGGTACCGTTCCTTCATCAGATCTTCTAGCTCCCACGTAGCTTCTTCGTCGTCGTGGTGATTCCACAAGACTTTGACTAACGAAATTGATTTATTCCTCAATTGTTGCACTTTATGGTATATTATTGCGATAGCTCTTCTTCATAACTCATGTCCGGATTGAGAATTACGCCGCCTTGACGGATCACATGTTTGGATCGTATACATATTTCCTTAGTTGAGATACGTGAAAACATTATGCACATCTCCCAAGTTGGGCGGAAGAGCCAACTTATAAAGCTAATGAGCCTATTCTCTCTAGGATCTCTTATGGTCCTATGTAGCGGGTCTTAGTTTTCCTTTCACACCAAATCTCATGATCCCTTCGATGGAGAGACTTTGAGAAATACTTTGTCTCCAACTTCGAATGCAGTCCGATCTACGCCAGATCAGTAGGATTTTGTCTATCTTGAGCTTCCTCGATTCTTTCGCTTAACTGTTTGGACGATTTCAATCATTTCATTCACCGCTTCGCCCTATTATCTTCCTTTCACCTACCTCATCCCAGTAAAGTGGTGATCTACACTTCTTGCCATACAAAGCTTCATATGGGGCCATATCAATCGTCGCTTGATAACTATTATTGTAGGCAAACTCAATAAGAGGTAAAATGTCTTCCCATTTAGCACCTCGATCTAGTACTACAGCTCTCAAAGATATCTTCCAGAGTTTGATTGTCCTTTCTCGATCGCCCATCGTTTGTGGGTGAAATGTCAGATCAAGTTTAACTTTGTTCCCAACTCTTTTGTAGGCTCATCCAAAATTTCGATGTAAACTTGGAGTCTCTATCGATGTAATAGATTTTGGTACTCCATGTAGTCAGTATCACTTCTTTTACGATATTTGGGCTAGTCTATCACCCATATGTATTTTGAATTGGTAAGAAGTGAGCGACTTGGTGAGTCTATCTACTATTACCCATATAGTGTTTCTTTTTCGAGACTTGGGTAAACCGAACGAAATCCATCGTTATCTCGTCCCACTTCCATTCGTGTACACCCAACGGTTGTAACTTCCCGTAGGGACGTTGGTGTAAAGCTTTTACCGCTGGCAAACAAGGCAACGCTCTACTAAAGAAGCTATGTCTCGCTTCACGCCTTCCCACCGTAATTTCTCTTTTAGGTCTTGTACATCTTCGCATCGCTGGGTGGGCGGTGTAAGGTGTATCATGAGCTTCACTCATTATGTTATTCGAATCTCAACATCATCGTGAACACATATTCTTCCTTTCAACATTAAAGCATTATCTCGATGCTTCCCGAAATTTTCCATTCGCCAGCTTCTCACTTTTCTCTTATCTTTTCCAACTTTTCCTCAATCCTTTGTCTCTCAATGATCATTTTCTTAGATCGTGTCATGGTGAGTGTAGCAATACAATTCTTGATCGCCTCGTCGTTTAATCAATTCAATTCTTAATGTCAATTCCTCGACAAGTTTATCTTCTCGTGTCAAGAGATATCCCAAATGAGTTTGATTTTTACGACTCGGCGCCACTACTACATTCGCTTACCGGGTGATAGTTAATACCACGTCGTAATCTTTTACTAGTTCGAGCCATCTTCCGCCTCATGTTTAGATCTCTTTGCTCTAAAAAGTATTTCAAACTCTTATGATCAGATAAATTTCGTGATCTCACCCATGAGATGGTGTTCCATATTTTCAAAGGCATGAACCATCGCCGCTAACTCTAAATCGTGTGTTGGGTAGTTTAGTTCATGTGGTCTGTTGTCGTGATGCGACGCTATTACTTTTCCTTCTTGCATCAAAACGCATCCTAGTCCATTCTTCGAGGCCAAGATAAACCACATATTCCTTATCCGATTCCGGATCGCTAACACCGTGCACTTGTTAACTTTTCCTCGAGTTCTTGAAAACTCGCCTCACATTCCTCACCCAAGTGTACTTAACTCCCTTTCAAGTAATTGGGTCATTGGTCTTGCTATTTTGGAGAATCCTCAATGAATCTCCTATAATAACCACTAACCCTAGAAAACTCCTGATCTCATTCTCGAGTTCGCGGTGATTTCCATTCTCGCACCGCCCACTTTGGTGGATCCACTTTGATTCCATCGCAGACACGATGTGTCCTAGAACATTACTTCCTTTAACCAAAATTCGCATTTGTCGAACTTAGCAAACAATCTTTCATTCCTCAAAGTTTGTAACACCATTCTTAGATGTTCCTTATGGTCTTCCTCATTTTTCTAATAGATGAGAATGTCATCTATGAAAACCAATACAAACTTGTCTAAGTACGGATGAAACACTGGTTCATGAGGTCCATAAACACGCTGGTGCATTAGTTAATCCGAATGGCATAACTACAAATTCATAATGGCCATATCTTGTTCGAATGCGCTTTAGCTATGTCTTTAGGTCGCACTGAGTTGATGGTATCCCGACTTGAGGTCAATCTTTGAAAATATACCGCTCCTCTCAATTGATCGAACAAATCGCCGATTCTTGGTAAAGGATATTTATTCTTGAGCGCCATCTTATTTAGCTCTCGATAGTCTATACACATCCTTAAAGATCCATCCTTCTTTTGACGAACAAAACAAAGCGCCCCTCAGGCGAAACACTAGGTCGATGAAACCTAGGTCCAACAGTTTCGATTTCGATTTTCGTTCTTCCAATTCCTTTGGGGCCATTCTCAGGGTGCCTTTGACACCGAGCCGATCCCGGTTCCAAATCAATGGTAAATTCCAATTGTCTATCGAGGTAATCCTGGTAGATACTTAGGAAATACATCTGAAAATTCCCTGACAATTTCAATGTCTTCTATCTTCAGTGCCGGCTTTTCTTCTCCGTTCAGGTAAACGAGAAAAGCATGGTATCCTTTCTTATTCATCATTTTCCTCGCCTTCAATGCGGACACAATTGGGACTCTCTTCCCATGCCGATTCCATGGAAATGCGTTGCTCCTTGCCGTGAAAATGAAATGATATTTTCCTTTCCTTGCAAAGAATCGTGGAGTGGTTTGCGACTAACCACCCATTCCTAGGATTATATCTACGCCACCCATGGACATTATGTTTAAATTATTTGCTAGAACCCTTAGTGATCCTAAGTTCAACTCTAGGTTCGAGCGTAAATGTGTGATCATAATTCCTCCTATAGGTGAAGAGATTCTCATATCCCGATTTGCCTTTATAGCACTAAGTCCCAACAGATCACGCATGATTTTGCTATGAAAGAGCGCTAAGCCCCGTGTCGAATAATACTATAATGTATGTTGAGAAGGATTCCCATACCGCCAGTTTCCCGGTCCTGCTCGCTTTGTTACCGGTGCAAAGCATACGCCTAGCTTGAGGTAGTGCGTCGGGCGTGGTGCTTGCCTTTGCCGGGGTGTTCGTTGTCCGGCTCTGCTGACACCGACGCTGCCGCTGTGGTTGTTGTCTTCGCTGTCGAGGTGGTCGCACGCTGCTGTGGTATTTGTTGTTGTATCGCCGCAATTGTTGTGGAGGTTGTTGCCATTTTTTGCTGTAGTTCTTTGTTGAGGTTAAATGAAATTGATAGCCCTCGCCGTTGGACATTTCCGGTTGGTTCGGCCTACAATTGTTTTCGAACGTATCCCGGACAAAAGTTTGCGTAATGTCCTTTCATACCGCACCTAAAACAGCTTCCATCGCCCGCCATGCACATTCCTGTGCATCTTTCGGCATTTTGGGCACGGAAGAGCCCTTCACGCTCTTGTAGTCCCCTCTTGGAGGAATAAAAGTCGGCTTCCTCCATCCTCGCCTCGGTTTGCCGAGTCTCCGCCACCGCTGTTTGTTACCTTTGTTTTCAAAGCTTCCGCTACTATTACCAAAACTAGCATCCCACTTTCTCTTCCTCCGTCCATAGTATTCGCATCCGAGCCGATCCCGACTTATCATCCGGCATTGTCGCCTCAATGTCCAAAGCCCTGTAAGAGCCTCAAGATAAGTCATGTCTCCAAGACCAAAGAAGAGACATTCTTATTTCTCGCCTTAACCCCGATCTAAATTTTTCCGCCATCTTTAAATCCGTGTCCACTTGATAGCATATCTAGACATTTCGCAAAAGTGCGATCGTAATCGGTTACCGACATCTTTTCTCGCTTTAACAAGAAAATTCATGTTCCTTCTTTTCTTGTAACTCTTCTGCACATACTTATCATACACTTCCCTTTAAAATCTTCCCATGTCAACTCTTCCATCCGCTCCGCCGTGAAAGTTTTCTTCTCGCCTCCCACCGTAAATCAAGAGCCCATTTAACCGGAAGGCTACACACGATAGTCTTTCTTGTGTTGTGCACCTTAGAAAAGTGAAAATTTCTCGATGGTTCTCATCCACCTGCTCAAGATCTTCCTGACTACCTTTCCCATTGAAAGTTGGAGGGTTTTGTCTTAAAAATTCCTCTATCCCGCGGTCGGTTGAGGTGGAGGTGGTTGAGGTACACTGCTCCTCTTGTTCCGGAGTTCTACCTCTTCCCAGGTCCGCCTCCGCTCTTACTTCGCTCGGGTCTTGTCTAGGAGGCATTCTGTTGTGTAAAATATATCATTAGCATCATGTATCATTTTTATAACTTGAATATATACAATTTCATTTCTTTGCCTTTTTAGAAACGATATCTTAAATAAACATTTCATTCTTGTCATACATAAATTTGTTGCAAAAGCCCCCTCGATCACACATACATACAATTGCAAAAGCACCATAGATAACGTACTTTGCGAACACAAGTCCTTACATCAAGGATTACTCACATACTTGCTTCCAAAATATTTCAAAGAAAAGGCCATACACATATCGGCCTTAAGGCTTTACAAAAATTAAAGTCATGCACAATGGCTTTATAGCCTTACAAAAATTCAGTTTTCCCCACTGTTCAAGTTTTTCAAAAGCATAATTAAAACATACATAAAATAGATAACATAATCCTTCAAATTTTACATCAACATCACTATCTACATCAACTCCTCGAATCTTCCTCATCTTCCTCCGGATCCTCTTCCTCCTCGTCCGAGTCATCAACCCGCCATATGCTCTAGAGGGTCCAGCCCATTACTCTCTACCATCGGATGTCCCGCAGATGGACCATAATCCACACGAATCGGATCGTAGCTGTCATGGATGGGATTATACCCATCAAGAGTACCGTCACACTAATCCGCGTTGTCGACGGAAACTCTCACCGGCGGTAAGTGGTGCCGCCATCGGTGGTAGAGGCGAAGTGGTGATCGCACCGATGTCCAAATATCAAAGGCGGAAAACAGGGCTCCCAACGCTCTCAGTTCGGCCGCTCCGTCCGCCGAACAAGTCTCGCCCTCGTTAATCCGATATCGTGGTACCACCGGGTCAACTATCCGTGGGACCTCGGTGTACAGCCCACTCGTGTGACTCATCACGCCATGTATACTCCCGTGGAGGAGATAAGGTCCTCGGTGTCGCGCCATAGATGCTATATACATATGTCGTGTGGTCATGAACCCGGTAGATCACCTATCAAGTCATATCCTCAGGTCGCACGGTAAATGTAATCCCTGAAACCTCACGAGCGTAGTCTTCCCAATCACATGGAAGTATAGTAAGAAGACGCTTAATGCCGTCGTAATCCGTCACGCCATAAACTCTCGCATTCCTCCACAATCTAAAGGAATACATCAGAAACTCTCCTAGATCCTCGCCAGCACACATCCAGCTTTCCCGATAGATACGAATAGTCTCCTCAGGAGTCGGGTTGGGTCCTATCCTCCTCCTCGCAATGTAACGCATCTCCTCCATCTGTCACGATCAAAAACTAACCGTTAGACACTATTAACACCTAATAGCAGATAGGGTAGCTTAATACTTCGATTAATCAACTAGGATAAACTATTCAACCTATAACCAAACGTTCTTAACCCGTCTAGTAAACAAAACTCCTATTGCTATGTTAAGCTACACGAGGTATTATAGGTTCCTCGGTTCTATCTAAAACTCAAGCTGAACTTTACCCAGACTCTACTGTATTTGGGAAATGGAAAAAAAAGATTCTGTCCTTCATAACAAGTGAAGTTCAGAACGTTAGGAATACGCAGGCGAAAACCATGCGTAAAACAGAGTCCTATCGAGGGAGTACGGTTAAAAACAAATTTACTGCGCAGTGCAGAAAATTTTCGTGATTATAACGACGTTTCGAGAAGGTACCAATAATGACAACATACGCGCTATGGCTGCTGCCGACTTAGTATAACTATTACGTCCACGTCTTCAAATTGAAGCTTGCCGTTCTGAAATCTCGGTCCTCAGTCACGCAATTGAAAATCATGGTTATGATCGCTCACTTTGACTATGATAAGCATCCACCTTCTTCATTCTTCATAGTCAACGTCGTTCCGATCATCTTTACGCTCCACTTTTGCCGCTCAAATTCGAAATTAAAACACATTCATGCTTCCTATCATTCTTTTGTTTTCTTTCGTTATGGGAACATACTTCCTATATCGCTCACGCTCTTCTCAAGAGCATAGCATACTTTGTTATCAACATAGATTTCATAATTCATAAGCATAACATCCAAATCACATCATTCTTCGCTCATACATAATCAGACATATCATTTTGTTTTCGGGCATTCATCTTAAATCATCATGATTCATTTCAAACATACATTTCAACTTAACCACTTCATATCATTGCTATCAACTTTCAAAATTTAGGATTTTGAAAATTTTTCATTCATAACTCATCATTTCAATCATCATCACATTACAACTTTCTTTTTCCTTTTACTTCAAAAATCTTTTCAAATTTGGCCATCATATAAAATTTTCATTTCATAAACTCAAATGAAACTAATTAACTTTTCCCGCTGAGCTCGATGTGATGGAGTGTTGAGAATAGCCAGTAGATTTTCTAGAAGTCTAGTGACTCCATTCTAGACTTAGTTTAGAAGGAAATGGGGTTTCATAGAGCAACCGCTCTGATACCACTCTGTCACGACCCCACTCCGGATGACCCGAAATGAGCGGACTAATACTAGGAATAGTATTGAGGATATGCATTTAATCGTCACGATAGGAGATATTATATAAGAATATAGAACTTAAAATTAAACATACACTTATACAATTTAGTTCCAAAGGGTTTAGCCAACAGATCCAAAGGATATAACGATCTGAAAGACTTCATAGTTCACTTTGTTATAATATCCAACATGAAAATAAAACAGTTCAGAGTTGCAGCGGAAAGTGTGTGAATACATATATGACGATATGTATTCAAGGTTATCCATTCCTAACGAACAACAAGGACATATAGCTTTCTCAACACTCCTCCATCATCAGCAACCGAGCTCAACCTGCACATTTAAAAACAAACATGCAGGGCTAAGTACAAAATTTGTACCCAGTGGACTTATGCCGGAAACATTTTATTTTCATTGGGTTACTCTGCCAATATAGTGGTAAGACACAAGGGTTTTATTTGAAAATGTCTTGTGCTTACTAAAATATTTTCACGAGTTTATAAAAGTTGCTTGGCCAAGCATTTTCTTGGTGTACGTGATCCATATCCCTTATTGTCATCCCATCATGTTATCATAGTCGAAAGTCGTGAAGGAGGCCTCCTTCTACGACCCCGTGACCGGCCGTGAATTGTCCTTACAGAACACAGTCACCATCAGTGTACACGTTAATCCTAGCTGTATAAGTTCTTCCCAAGATAGGATCCGATATCGATTTTCATTCATAAGTTGGGAATAACCCATTAACATCATATCATACATGGATAGATACGACACACAAAACGTAAACATTTTGGCGGTAATCATTTAAAGAATTTTAGCATTAGTTGAAAATCATCGTAAACAAAGGCAGTTGAAAAGAGACGACAAAGTTGATCTATTTTGTAATAAAGCCCACCGAAATTATTGTTCGTCCTTAACGTTTTCCTTACTCACAACGCCCCGGTGGTGCGTCATTCACACCTTTATATAAAAGGATGCTTTAGTACGTCGTTTACGTAATTCGAGACTTACAAAGTCTATAATCAATTTCGATATTTCATATCGACGCTAATTGAATTCCTTAATGAATTTAATTCGTTTCTCAAACACAGATCAATTTAACATTTCTCTTTTCGATAGAAACGAGATATGTGTTATAAATGACCAATTTACCCTCTTGGTAAATGGTCCAACGTTTTCTCACGCTTTTCGATTTCATGACTTTAAACATGAAATCTTTAATATTAACGTGATATCATTAGCGGATGATACGCCTTACGCATATTTGCGTATTTATCGAACGTCTTTCAGACGCTGATTTCAAAAGTCAACAATTTTGACTTTTCTTAGTAATTTAATTACTAAGTCTTATTTTAATATCATATTCTTTCAAAATCAATTTCTAATTGATTTCTTTTATAAATCTGTTTTAATATGTTTAAAAATAATTTTTAAACATATAATTCATTATAAATAATGAATTTAAGGATTAAAATCCTTATTTGAAATTAAAATAGCTCACGGCTATTTTAAGTTTTATAACTTAAATAATTTGAATTTTTTCAAATATGTCTAAAATAATATTTAGACATATAATTTATTAATAAACTTGATTTAAAAGGATTTAAAATCCTTAAAATCTTTAAATATTTTCGGTAATTGTAATAAATTACCAAATGATGTCTAAATTTTTTCTAATAATATATAGTGTATTATTATACACTATGGTCATTAATATGTCATAATATCAATCAAACATTGTTCAATCATCACCTTAATATTAATACAAGGTCTCGGCAATTTCGAAAAATGCCCAAATTTTTTTCTAAAATTCTACTAAATTAATACAAGGTCCAAACATTAGTCCATGACATATGTATGTCATATAATTCATGATATAACATTTATACACCATATAAATGGTATATAACTCTCGGCTTTTTCATTAAGCATATCAAACAATTTTATAAAATTTCCAACATATATATATCATGCTCATAAACTATAGTATAGCAACATTACATCATAATACATCAAGAACAATTTTATTCATCACCAAATTTAGCTCAAAGCTTTCGGTTTATTTGAACAAAAATTGTAATTGATTCTTAAAAATTCTAACAAAAACATAGGATGCATAAAACATATCCTAGATCAATAAAACATCATTGCATGTTACAAATAAAATTATACATCAACATATATATACACATATGCCTCGGCCTTTTCAAGAAAATGGTATAATTTTTTTAAAATTTCTAATAATAACATCAAATGCATAGAACATATTCTAAGCTAATAATTTAGCATTGCATGTACTAAGTAAAATCACACATTAATTTACATATATACATGCTCTCGGTTTTCTTCAATAATTCATATAGGAATGTTCCAAAATTCTAATTAAAACACATAGTATATAATTCCCATCTTAGAACAATAATATCCTATTGCATGTTATAAAATAAATTACATACTAATATATAAATATACACATGTTTCTCTTTTGAAAAAAAATAGCATAGTTCTTCCAAAATGTCAAATAAATCTCCATGTACTCTCAATACATTATAATTCAAGAATATGCTATTGCATGTTCAAAACAAAAATCATTTACCAACATCGACATATAGATATGCCTCGGTTCTTTTGAAAACAATTGTACATAATTATTCCAAAATTTCAAGCAAATTACAAAGAACATATATAACATCATAAATTTATAACCCATGTTCCAAATCATTTCCTCAAGTCTCGCCATTACACAACATTTTCAACTATGTTTCAAAATTTTAAAACATATTTCAACCTTGATTTATCATGCTACATATCCTTAGAACAATACACTACTATAGTTTCAAATTTTTCAAGTTAAAACCCACATGCAATTCATTGCTAAGAACAAGAACACATATCTACATACTTCTCATCACCAAATACACATGCATTAGTAAAAGATTACCAACTAAGATCATCTATATCACATGCAAGAGTATACTTTTTTCAAATTTTTCAAGGACTAAGAACAATCTCAAGCTCTTGATCGACACCTACCTTGTTGGTATAGCTTGAGTGGACAAGGTACAAGGTATGAAGTGTGGTATGGAAGAAGAGAAGAAAAATGGAGCTTGAATATGGTGGTGAAGCTCGGCTATGGCGGTTTTGAGTGAGGAAGATGAAGCTTGAGAGAGAAAGGAAGTGTTGAGTGTTGGGTGTTTAAGTGAGGAATGGAGAATGAAAAGTCAAGCCAACTCCCCTATACACTCTCACCTCGGTCCTCTCCCCAATACAAATACAAGACCCTTCAAGTTATATTATTATTCTATGTAGATAGTGGAGGTTAATCATTGTTGTCTTACACATAATCTTCTTGAAAATAGCTAAAATATATATACATATATAGTAGGAGACTTATTAAAATCTGAATGTATACATATGTATACATGCAAATGTGATATAATTAAAACATACTTGGTTATATACATATACACTACACACGGCTTTTATGCCTATCTCACATTAAATAATTTAATTCATGCTAAACATACTCATATACATCATATAATATAACTTAGATGATAATTAATATCATAGGTTAATTAAATAGTATAAGAGAAGAAAGTAATTCAACTTGTGCACAAAATAAATGGCTATCGGCCATTTGGTTTGATCATAGCTTAAAATTTTATTTCATGTCATTAATAGGTATATACACTTTGGTATATAATTTATATGATAATTATATCATAGGATAATTAAAGAGTATTTAATTTGAAGAAACCCTAATTTCAAGAATTAGGGTTTTCAAATTAGTTTTGATATATATATTAATTCAAATGTTCAAGCATTAATTAAATGCTTATTAGTACTGTAATATCATAAAAATACCATAAGAAATAATTTCCTAAAGTTTCTTGATCATTAAAACTATCGCTCATCTTATCTCTAAACGCCGACGCTTGAAAACGCCTCAAAACGCTACGATCGACTCATCTTTAAAATGGTCGTAAATACTCGTAATCTCATCATAAAAATATTCCATTAATAATGGAATATAATCCCAAGCTTGATTGCTTAAGAAATATCGTGACATTTCAATAGTCGATATGCATTCGACGTTAAAAATGTACTGCCGATAAAAGTTAAAACTTTCGATTTCTTTCATTCAACGACTTTGAGTGAGTGTGTAACAGAATTTATTCCTTGTAAACAATTGAAATCATACTTGATTTCATATGTGATTTGATTTCACGGCAAAGTTTTATTTTACGGGTTTTAAAGACCGTAATCAGCTTTTAAAAGCTGCGGGTTATTACGGTATGGCCCTCAGGGATTTATTACTGTATGTAGATAGCTTGATAGCTGGCCTTAGGTTTCCTTTGGCCCCAATTTTCCTTAGCTTTCAAGAATACTTTCGGATCCCCATATGTCAACTGAACTCGAATTCCATTAGGTCGGTG
The DNA here is from genome assembly GCA_036937905.1 of Salvia rosmarinus. Taxonomy (NCBI): domain Eukaryota; kingdom Viridiplantae; phylum Streptophyta; class Magnoliopsida; order Lamiales; family Lamiaceae; genus Salvia; species Salvia rosmarinus. Next base: position 799,981 of record CM072814.1, on the reverse strand, counting down.
GTGGGGCTAGGGCTGTCCTGCTATGGCGTTGGTGAGGAGTTGTCCTTCGAGGTCTTGATGCGATTTTTTAGTGTCAAGTCCATAGGAGGGGTGTATTATCTGTCTCATCGCAAGCTTAAGATAGCGGCTCCTCGAAGGTGTCCTATCGCGTATAGTACTTCTTCCCGGGTCGAGGGGCATCCGAGGTATGAGTGGGGCCTCGGTACGATGAAGGACGTGAAAATCAAGCCCCTGGGCCTCATGGAGAAGATGCTGAACGACCTCGATGAGATAACATCCATCGATTTCGCCGAGATGACCGAACAACGCCGGCCGAGTTTATAGGTCGAGAGCTCTGGGCCTGGTCGGATCGGGTAGGGCACCCCACTATCCTTATTTCTTTGTACTTCCGTATTCTTGTGCTCATCAACTCCTTATCTTGTTTTGCAGTGAAGCTCGATTCACAGAAGAAGGCGGTGGATGCGGCCGAGGCGACCCCCGCAAAGTCGCCGAGCTCGCGGCCAAGAAAGAAGGCGAGGCGGGCCGAGCCGGTCAAGGCGCCCGTGGTGGTGGCGGGCAAGGCGCCCGAGGTGGTGGACGACCTCAGCCTGTTGGTGACGGCACCTCAGCCGAGGTCAAGCCCGGCCTCGGCGACGGACACTCGTACCCGGATACCGTACGAGGTGCCAACTTCCAGCTCCCCCATATCCTTCCCAAGGTATATGTCTCTTCTATATTTCTTGACGTTTCCTTCGTGATACATTCATGACCATGTTGAATTTCGTGATGTCACTTGATGGGAGCCGCACCACATTGCGGGTATATTGCCGAGGGCGCCTCGTATGAGGTGTCTGAGAGGAGCGGGCCGCCGAGGCCGCAAGGATCGCCGAGGCCGCGCCGGCCGCTGCAAGGCGCACGCCGGCCGAGAGGCCGCGCCGAGGTCAGAAGATAATCGCCGAGGCCGCCGAGACCGCCTCAAGAAGAAGGTATGGGCCTTGGAGATGGCTCGGCCGAGCTCGGGAGTCGCGAGAGGAGGCGATCGAGGTGAAGAGGAAGATGGTCGAGGAGAGGAAAGGCTCTTCTTTGGAGGTCAAGGCCGATGTTAAGGGCCTTCACCAGCAGACTCATCGAATCGGAGACCTTTTCCTCCTTTATCTCCGACCTGGCCGCCGTACTCCGGACGAAGGTGGTGTCGGACCACCTGGAGGGGTTGGCGGCCCAGATGCCTGATTTCGACAATGTCAAACATGGCTGGGTCGAGGTCGCCCCCCAGACGATGAACAAGAACTATGCCCGAGTGATTGCCGGGCTGGGTCTTTCCCCTTTGAGGCTCGGCCCAGCCTCCTCCCTTCTGACGGCGGAGGCCGTTGCCCAGTGCAAGGAGGACGAAGATTCTGAACTCCAGGAGCTTTTTGCCGAGGTGCGCACCGAATCGGAGGAGGAGGAGGAGGCGGGGGAGGAGGAGCCGAGCTCGGAGCTTCCTTCCGAAGGAGGCCTTGCGCAGCAACAGCAGCAAGTGCAAGTGGAGGCCGGTGAGCCCGACATAGAGCTTGAGTCAGTGGACCTAATGTAATAGGCTAATTTGCCGGGGTCGATAGGACCCTGAGCCTTGTAAACATTCCCACTTTTTTGAGTAATAAAATTTATCACTTTCTGAAACATGTGTTGTCTCTTTATTTATAGATTCCGCATCTCAATACATCGACTTGATCATGAATTGTCGACTGCCGAAAGAGGTCCGAGGTGTCTTGGGCCGGAAGGACGAAGAGGTGTCGTTTTGGAGGGGCCGATCTGCCGAACTGACCCAGGTTTTGGTCAGTATGGATGTCAGCTCGGCGTCGTCCGCCGACTTGAAGAAGAAGTTGCAAGAGGCCAATCGAGAAGTGGCCCGCCTCCCGGCTGAGAACGAGGCTCTAAAGCTAAGGATCACACAGCTCGAAGTCCAGGGGGCGGACTTATCTGCCGATGTGATCCAAGGACGCTCGATATAATGTGAGGAGCGGCTCGGTGACGACGGAGAAACTAGCTCGGATCTCTGGAGGAGACGCAGAGTATGAGAAGGTAATTCACCGATCCGTGGAACTACCATATCGTGTTCGACGACCGAGTTCGAGCTTGGCGGCTGAGGGCATGGTGCTGAGGGATGAGGAGGGGCCTAATAACAAAAAGTTTAAAGACTGCCTCAACTCCATCATGAAGTACATGCAGATGTACGAGATCGTCAGAACGGCGATGCCCCACCCGCAATGAGTCCACAGCCGAGCTCCCGGTCCAATAATAGAAGAACCCAGGAGGAGGCGGCTACGCCGATCATGCCAAGTGCTCGGTGATGGTCCCCGAGGAGAGCTAGCAGAGGGCGGTCCTCGGCAGACGGAGGCGCCCGAGGGCCGCAGGGGAAGGCGAGGTAGGCGGTTGGTCGTGATCCCGCCAGGCCGAGTTCACGAGGTCGAGTGCGACTCGGGTGTAGCCTCGGTTCCGTGAGCGCCCTTCGGTCGAGACACACTGTGCGGTTCAAAGTCCTTCCGAGCGGTCGCGGTGGTCCCGGGTCACCATTTCGGTCGGGTGCTCTCGAGCTCGCCGAGCGCTCGAGTAGGCCGCGGTGATTCCGCCTTATCGACCGGGTTGAAGGCACCGAGTTCGCTCCAGCGCATAATCGTCGACCGAGATTTTGTTCAGAATCGGTGTAGCTTCACGAGACTGGCGAGGTGGAGCTCTAAGCCCGAATGAGTTTGTATAGCTTAGACTTTGTATGTAGTCGTAAATGTATTTAGACTCGTTCCGATGTGTATATTTTCCCTTGAGAGGTACAAACATAGCTTAGGACTTCGCTTTGGTCGTAAATATATTTAGATCAGATACGTAATGTATATCTTCCCAAATAAAGGGCATAATTTGACGAGATCCGATCTGGATGTCTTTGCATGTAGATACTTCAACTTAATGAGTGATCTCAGATGCTTGCATGCGACGCTCAATTTAATGAGTTGCCTGTATGCCTTGCACTTAGACGTTCAATTTAATGAGTAATCTGTGAGTGCGGCGCGCGCTTAGTGAGTACCCTACTTAGTGGGTTTTTCATCTTCGTAAGGGCGTCCCCTTGTGAAGGTTTAAATGTGGTATATCCAAATAGATGTTCACATATGTAAGACGAGGCGAAGTGAAATATTATTCCAGAAAAACAAACGTTTTATTGAGAGGTAAATAACATCGCACTTCGTAAAGCAATAAGGGACTAACATGTCGATCCGAAATCAAGCTATGTAAAGTACTCCTTAAATGAGTGATATGCTGTGTCTGGGACGAGTGCACCTGACGGTGAGCAAGCTTATAGCCCTTTGCCGAGGTCCTCGTGAACGCGTATGGACCTTCCCATGTCGGATCCAACTTGTTAAGACGCCGGCTCGCTGGCTTCATTATTTCGAGGACGAGGTCGCCTATTTGGAGCGAGGAGGCTTTACCCTTTATTGTAGTATCGCGCGACCGCCCTCAGACTTGGCCTCGCTTATGAAGGCGAGCTCTGCGTTTCTCCTAGAGAGCATCAAGGTTGGCACGCAGTCTTCCTCGCTTCGGTCCGATCAAGTGAAGAGCGCGGGCTTGGTGCGCCGATCTCACCGGTATGACGGCCTCGGTCCCGAGACCAAACCGAAAGGGGTTTCTCCGCGAAGTCCGAGGTGTCGCTCAGAGGACCAGAGGACTTGGGGAGATTTTCAGCCCAATCACCCTTAGCTCGGTCTAGCCTCTTCTTCATCCTTGTACAATCATGCGGTTCGTCACCCGGCCCCGACCATTCGCATGGGTGTGCGATCGAGGTGAAACGTTGTTCGATCCGGAGCTCTTCACACTATTCCTTGAAATTTTGTCGATTTAACCGGGTGCCGTTGTCCGAGATCGAGAATGTGCGGTATGCAAGCGCGCAGACTATGTTCTTCCACACGGAAGGTCCGGATCTTCCCGCCGTGAGGCTCGAAAGTGGCTCACCTCGACCCATTTTGTGAAGTAATCTCACGCCACGACTAAGCATCGAAGGCGACCTAGTGCTCGGTCAAACGGGCCAACGATGTCGATCCCCACCGCATGAAAGGCCACGGCTCGCAGCCGCCGATCGGTCCAGGGCGCTTTTTTGATCGTGAGTGAAGCCGCACTTCGGACATTTTTGACGAGTTCGCCGAATCTTGGACGAGGTGGGCCAAGAATATCCCGACCTCGGCGTCTTCTTTGAGAGAGCTCGTGACCCGATGTGAATTCCACAAGATCCCGGTGAATTTCATTCAAGACGTAGTCGCTTCTTTTGCCCGAGGCATCTCGGGAGGGGTTGAAGGTAGGACTTCTCGAGAGCGCCTCATATACGAGGTACTTTTGGGATTTCGCCATCATCCTTTAGCTTTGAGCCGATCTTGAGCAAAGGCGCCATCTTCCGTGTAGCCTTTTGGGAGACATCCAGCTCGGTTCTATCTCGGTGATGATGCCGATGTGGGACTCGCGATGCTTCGAATGAACCTCCTCCACCGGTGGACTTGTTGATGACGCAGCCTAACTTGTCGAGGACGCCACCGGGCTATTCTCCCCTCGTGGGATTCGGATGAACTTGAAGCACTGAACGAGGTCAAGATCTCCTTCGCCTTCTCAAGGTATCGCTCATTCGATCCTCCTGGCCTCAGATTCCGCCTGGGACCCGGTTTACCATGACACGGGAATCTCAGAAGATCGGATTTTGTCTACCTTCAATTCCGCATAGGCGGAGTCCCGAGATCGCGCCCGTACTCCACCTCGTTGTTTGTGGTCGGGAAGGTAAACCGGAGGCTTAGGTCACTTCTTGTTTGTTTCAGGCCGAGGAGGAGGATGCCGCTCATTGCCTGCTTTGCACGAAGCTCCATCCACGCACATCCGCCAAGAACCATCGGGTGGGTTAAGGACAGATTCTTCCTCAGTGGGTGCGGGAGTTGGAGTGACCTCGCTGGTGGAGCCGACCTCGGTGAATTTGGCCTCCACCAGGAAGTCAGCGAGAGCTTGCCCTTTTATGGCCGGCCTGGAAGAGTACGAAATGTCGTGCTCGCCGAGCTCCAGTGCCCACTTGGCTATACGTCCGGATGACTCTGGCTTTGACAAGACTTGTCTCAAGGGTAAGTCGGTCAGTACCTGGACGGAATGGGCTTGGAAGTAGGGTCGGAGGCGTCGCTTAGTGTTCACTAGGGCCAGTGCTACCTTTTCGAGGTTGGTGTACCTCGTCTCCGATCCTTTAAGAGCCCGACTGATAAAGTAGATGGGGAGTTATCGTCCCGCTTCATCTCGCATCAGCATCAAGACCGATAGCCTCGTCCGAGGAGGCCAGATATAAGGAAAGGAGTTCACCTTCTTTCGGGGCGGACAGGGTCGGCAGGTCGGCGAGGTACTCTTTCAGCTGTGTGAAGACGGCATGGTGTTCTTCCTGCCAGGCGAAGTCCGGAGCTCTCCTCAAGATCTTGAAGAAGGGAAGCTGCTTCTCGGCAGCCCGAGATAAGAATCGCCGAGGCGGCTAGACACCCAGTGAGTTTGTGGATCTCCGGATGGTCTTCTGCACTTGCATGTCAAGCAATCGCTTTCACCTTAATGGATTTGCCTTCAGCCTTCGAGAAACCCAAAGATCCCGTGAATTTTCTGTCCTCACCATGAATGTACACTTCAGGGGGTTGAGCTTGAGGTTGGCCGACCTGAGGAGCTGAAGGATAGTTCTGAGGTCGTCGGCGCAGCTCTCCGTTTTTTGACTCTTGACCACGATGTCGTCGACGTAGACCTCGACGATCTGCCCAATGTGATCTTTGAATATGGCGCTCACCATTCTTTAATAGGTAGCCCAGCGCTTTTTAGGTCGGCATCTTTCGATGACGTAAAGACACGAAGTCGGTGATGAATCTTTGTCTTTGGGCGTCCTCCCGGCTCATTAGGACTTGGTGGTACCCTTTGTATAGATCCGAGGTTGAAGGTCTCATGGCCCACCGGTGCTTCCACCTTCTTGTCAATGTCTGGGAGGGTAGCAATCTTTGGCAAGTGTTTGTTGAGGTCGGTGTAGTCGACACACATGCGCCATCCTCCGGCTTCGAACCACATCGGATTAGCCATCCGGTCGGGTACTGACTTCGAACAAGATCTTGGCTTTCTGGAGTTGAGTCACTTCGTCTCTTATGACCTGGTTGAGCTCTGCCGCAAACACCCTCTTCTTCTGCCGAACTGGTTTTGTAGCCGGGTCAATGTTGAGGCGATGAGTTATGAGCTCCGGTGACACTCCGGTCATGTCAAGTGGGGACCACGCGAACACGTCCCTGTATTCCCTCAGAAGCTGCATGACACTCTGCCGAATATCAGTTGGGCCCTGGACGCCGACTTTGACAACTTTGGAGGGGTCGTCGTCGTATAGCTGGAGGTCTTCGGTCAGGTCGTCCCGAGGTGGCAGTTTCTGAGGATTCTATAATTGCTATGTCTGGGGCAAGGCTACATCTTGGGTTGAGACTCGTAGGCACTCTTTAGCTGCCGTTTGGTCACCCTGGATGCTTAGCACTCCCACCGGGGTGGGTATCTTGATGGTGAGATGGTATACCGAGCAGACGGCCTTGGTGGCATAGAGCCAGTCTCTCCCCAGGATGATGTTGTACGGAGAAGGAGCTCGGACCAGGAAAAATTGAATGGCCTTGGTGACCGACACGGGAGCCGCCCTACAGAACCGAAAGCGGTAATGACGCCTCGGGTTGAACCACCTCCTGAGTGAAGCTCCGCAGTTGGGATGGTGCAGGATGGATTTGAATCCCTCCGACCTCGAGTTTATCCAGGCAGCTCCGAAAGATGATGCTGACAGAGGCACCGATGTCGATGTAGACCCGGTGGACGTTCTTGTTACCCACCATGGCTTGTATGGTGATGGCATCTTGGTGGGGCATGATTTTGGGCACCGGGTCATCTTTGGAGAACACGACGTCCTCACCATCCCGGAGTCGCTTGTTCTTCGGCTCCTCGGGGGCCGACCTCCAAGCTTCATTCTTTAATGACGACCTCATCGTTCCTACAGGGAGCCCGGTAATGGCGTAGACCTGATCCATAGCGTTGGGACCTTCGTCCTCGTCATCTTCGGGTTGGGTCGCCGTCAAGGTCGGCCCGCAGTTGTTGCCACCGTTATTTTTCCCCCTGCGCTTCTTGCTCCCTGGCCCAGCTCGGTCGAGGTATTTTTTGAGGGCTCCTCCCTTAACGAGCTCGACAATCTACGAGCCTGTGTTTCTACAATCCTCGGTATCGTGACCGCACTCGGTGATAGTCACAATACTCCTCCGTGGACCTCTTCGATCCTCCTTTCATAGGAGGGGCTTTGGGAAGAGCTCGCGTGGAGCTCGAATATCGCGCCTCGATTTGAGCAGGGAGGGCTCGCCGTCGTGGTTGGGCCGAGGTCCCAGCACGGATTCGATGGCCCTCTCTTGATTCCATCGAAGGCGCTTGGTGATTAGCGCCTCGACTTTGGCCATCCGACTTCTTTCTCGGCCTTACGCTCGTCCCGGATCTCCTCTTCTTCCGATCCGACTCGTCTCCTTTGACGAAGTTGTCTACTGAGTTCCAAAGTTTACTTGCCGCCTTTGGTTTCTCCCTGGTGATTTCTTTGTTCAAGGCTTGGGTCGGATCCGTTCTTGAACGCGTTGATGATGTAGAGATCGCTATCGCATTAATTTTGAGCGACTCTTTGATGAACCTCGAGACGAAGTTCGACATCGCCCTCGCCCCGCCCTGGCGGATTGTGAATGTGTCGGAGGAAGGTGGCGAGGTGGTATCTTCTGATAGAAGCGCCATTTGAACTGATCCATGAGGTCCTGGAAGCAGTGTATACTGTTCTGGCGGAGCGAGGTGAACCAACGTCGGGCGTTGGAGATCAGCACCTCGGGGAAGATTTTGCACATGTGAAAATCCTCCATTCCTTGATTCGCCATGTTGGTAGTGTAGGCGAAAAGGAAGTCGGAGGGGTCCCCAAGGCCATCGTAGGCAGCAATATTGGGTGCCCTGTACCGCTGGGGCAAGGGCGTGTCTAGAATCTCCCTGGAGAAAGGAGAGATGATTCTTCCGTACCGATCGAACCCCGGGAGATCGTTGCCATCTCTCTCTGGAGGGGTGGAAGACCGGTGACGGCGTCTGTCGTCTCCTCGAGGGGGAGTTCGGCTCCGCCTTTCCTCTCTCCTGTTTTGCTCGGCTCTCTGGGGGGCATACCGAGGTGGAGAGCGGCTTCGCGGGCGACGAGGTGGTGAATGGTTGCGACCCCCTCGGCGAGGTGATTGACTTCTGGCGGCGGATTGGTGTACGCGTTCTCGGCTATTGTGCCGAGGTGAGCGTTGACCGCCTCGGTGGGGTGAGCGACCTCGGGCGCCCGTATTCGCCAGTTCGGGCACTCGGGAGGTGCCCGCTTCATTTGTCCTCTGGTGGAGGAAGTTTTGGAATTGACCGAGATTGGCATCGAGGAATTCGATACGCTCGGCCAAGGGCTTCAGAAGACCGTGAACCGCACATTCACCGCAATGAGGTCGGCATCTTCTACTCGTAGGCGGCGATCCCGAGGTGTATGGAAACGTTTTCCATGTGGCCCTCGGTGTGTGGCCGCCAGGCATCCGCAATCTCCTTCTGGTGCCGAGTGACCACCGTTGTCCTCGGTGCGGTTGTTGCCAAGATCGGGCATTGCGCGTGTCCTTGCCATTAATTTGTAGAAAATGAAGCTTTTTGTTCAAAGGTTCCCACAGACGGCGCCAATGATAAATCTAATATATGCAGATATGTGAGATTTATGTGAAGCAGTAAAGAACACCAAGGCTTTTTAATGAGATCTACGTCCACGGAGGAGTGATTCCCTAATACTTTCACTATGATTTGATTACAGTGAGTGTAGCTAAAAGCTCTTAGTATTCAAGAAATTGCTAACCTTTCTACCTTCGATCTAACTCCTATTTATACCTATATGAGGGCCCCTAAGGCGGGAACTGATCCCTCCCATGTAGGGACTCTTAGCCTTCTGTGTGTAGGGACTGTTCCTCTTGCCCATAGGGACTCTTAGCCTTCGCGCCATAGGGACTGTTCGCCGCCGCTGATTAGGATTTGGAGGTCGCTTGGGGTTTGGGGATGGGCCTTTGGCATAACCATGTGGGCAAGATTAAAGTCGTGCCCACTGTTTGGGCCTGTCAGTGGGCCCGAGTGGTTGGGCCATATCCCATCAGTAGGTGTAGTATCTAAAAACAAAGATTAATTATCTGGTGTAGAAGCTATATAGTTAATTTATCTCAGTCATGTTACCTTTTCCTTTAATTTGGTGTCTTCTTTCTGCCATTGACTAGCTTGTAAAAAATCATTCTTTTGAAAAAAAATCAGCTTTTGGCTTCATCTTCTTATATTCCAACTGTTGTGCTAGCTCTTTCTTGTTTGCAATTACACCTGTGATAGGATATGGCCCAACCTCTCAGGCCCAACAGCAGGGATATGGCCCGATCTCTCGGGCCCCAAACGAGCTCCGCCAAACCCAATGTTGCTCTACTCGGTTACACCTAAATGACGATTCCTAAACCCTAATTATGGGTAACGGTAATGAGGTAACGCGGTAATCATGGGTAATAATGGTGGAGATCATGGTCGATTATGGGAGAGTTATGGTTCGCCAATCAAGGGGTTCGTGGGACAGGATTTACGCTTGTGTATAAATAGGAGTTAGATTGAAGGTAAAAGGGTTAGCAAATTCATGAATCTTGGAGTTTTAGAGAGATACTTGCTGTAATCAAATTATAGTAAACATCTTGAGGATCATCTCCTCCGTGGACGTAGATCTCATTCTTGATCGAACCACGTAAAAATCTCGGTGTTCTTTATCGCTTTTCATAAATCTTATATACTAGATTTATCATTGGCGCCGTCCGTGGAAACTTCTTGAACAAAAAGTCGTGTTTTCTACAATCTAATGGCGAGGACACGTGCAAATGCTAATCTTGTTGGCGATGTCGGTAATAACCGTGCGGAGGATGATCGTGGTCACACAACGCCGGGAAAGGGAATTGCGGACGCCACCGTCACACACACTGATGGTCACATGGAAAATGTTTCCATACACCTCGTGGATCGCCGCCCCACGGAGTGAAGACACCGACCTCAAGACGGTGAATGCGAGGTTCACCGCCCCACGAGGTCCTCGGTCGGAGCAAAGGTCCAATTCCTCAACGTTAACCTCGATCAATTCGAGTTTCCTCAACGGAGGACAAATGGAGCGGGCCCTCAAGAGTGCCAAGTAGTGGTAACAGTGCAATCGAGGTCGCCACCTCTCCGAAACAATCAACGCTCATCACGACATAATGATCGCCTGATACTAGGGTTCATTCGTCCTCATACCCTCCGCGGAGTCGTTCTCCACCTCGACGTGATACCTATGAAGGGACGGGAAAGAAGGGAGGAAAGACGAAGTCGAACTCCCCACGAAGAGATAGATGACGCCGTTATCGATCTCCCACTCCCGGAGAGGATGGTAACGAACTCCCTGATTCGACCGACACGGACGAATTATCTCCTTTTTAAGGGAGATTTTGATACACCTTGCCACGCCGATACCGGCTCGAATATTGCTGCATACGATGGCCTTGGAGATCCTTCCGACTTCCTATTTGCTATACCACCAATATGGCAAACCAAGGGATGGAAGATTTCCATATGTGCAAGGTCTTTCCCGAGGTGCTAGTTTCCAACGCCGACGTTGGTTCACTCACTTCGCTGTAACAGCATCCATTGCTTCAAAGACCTCATGGATCGGTTCAAATGGCGTTTTACCGTAAGATGCCACCTCAACAACCTTCGTCCGACCGCCATAATCCGCCAAGGACGGACGAAACAATGTCTAATTTCGTCTCCAGATTCATCATGGAATCTCTTAAAATAGATGAGAGTAACGATCTCACATCATCAACGATTCAAGAATGGGATCCGACACGAGCTCGAATAAGGAGATCACCCGTGAGCGACCAAAGACAATTAGTCGTCTTTGGACCCTAGTCGACAACTTTGTCAAAGGGACGAGTCGGATCGGAAGAAAGGAGAGATCCGGGATGAGCAAATGGATCGAGAGAAGAAAGCCGAAGGATAGGGGCGAGGTTGAGAACGCCGAAGTGCGTTCGAAAGAATAAAGAAGGGACCAGTAGAATCAAGGCTGGGACCTCGACCAAACCCTGGTAATAACGATCGCCCTTTATTTAAATCCAGGGCGGAAATATTTGAGCTTCACACTGAGCTCTTCCCAAAACCTCCTCCTATGAAAGGAGGATCCAAAAAAAAGTTAACGGGAAAGTATTGTGACTATCACCAAGGGTACGGTCACGATACAGAAGATTGCAAGTCCTTGGGCTCACAGATTGACGAGCTTGTGAAGGAAGGAGCGCTGAAGAAATACACCGGCCGACCTGCGCCGGGTAATAAAAAGCGCAGAGGGAAAAATGGAGGTGGTAATAACTGTGGACCGACCTCAACAGCAACCCGACCTGAAGATGACGAGGACGAAGGTCCCAATGCAATTGAGCAGGTTTACGCTATAACCGGGCTGCCAGTTGGTACGACGAGGTCGTCGCTTAGAAATGAAGCTCGGAGGCCGACCCCTGAAGAGCCAAAAAATAAGCGGCTCCGAGATGGAGAAAACATCGTATTCTCCAAAGACGACCCAGTACCTAAGATCATGCCCCACCAGGATGCCATTACCATACAAGCCGTGGTGGGAAACAAGAATGTACATCGGGTCTATATTGACATCGGAGCGTCCGTTAGCATCCTATTCCAGAGCTGCCTGGATAAACTTGATGTTGGAGGAATTCAGGTACACCCCGCACCTTCCCAGTTGCGGAGCTTTACACAAGAAGTGGTTCAGCCCGAAGGTGTCATTACTCTTCCGGTCACCGTGGGGCGCGCTCCCAGGTCGGTCACCAAAGCCATTCAATTTTTCTTGGTCCGAGCTCCCTCTCCATATAACATTATCCTGGGGAGAGATTGGCTGTATGCAACAGAGCCGCCCGCGCTCGTGTACCACCTCACCATTAAGATACCCACCCCGTGGGAGTGTTAAGCATTCGGGGTGACCAAAGCGGCTAAAGAATGCCTAAGAGTCTCAACCAGGATGTGGCCTCGCCTCAGGCCTAGCAATTATAGAACCCTCCGAAGTTGCCACCTCGGGATGACCGACCGAGAATCTTGACTATCTGACTGACGACCCTTCCAAAGTTGTCAAGGTTGGTACCCAAGGTTCACCAATATTCGTCAACAGTCATACTGACTTCTAAGGAATATAGGGATGTATTTGCGTGGTCTCCATCGATATGACGGGGTCTCCCCAGCTCATAACTCATCGCCTTAACATTGATCCGCTACTAAACCGGATCCTCGTGGCGTCCCTCGTGAAGGTTAAATGCGTTATATCCAAATAGATGTTCGCATATGAAATAACGAAGTGAAATAAAATATTCATTGGAAAATAAATATTTTATTCAACACACGACTTCGGCAAGGCAAGGAGACTAACATGAAGCGGATCCAAATCAAAACTATGTAAAGTACTCTTAAATGAGAAATATGCGGGTTAGGGATAAGCGCCCGGATAAGTGAGATAGCTTGTAAGCCCCTTACCAAGGTTCTCGTGAACACTTGTATGGGCCTTCCCATGTTGGATCCAACTTGTGAAGACCCTCGCCTCTCCGGCTTCATTATTGCGTGGACGAGGTCGCCTACTTGAATGCGGAAGTTTCAACCCTTTGTTGTAGCACTGTGCGACACGGGCTTTATACTTGGCTTCGTTTATGAAGGCTAGCTCGCGCTTCTCTTCGAGGCGTCAAGGTTTGCTCATAAGTCTTCCTCGCTTCCGCCCGATCGAGTGAAAGAGCGTGGATCTTGGCGCCGATCTCAAATGCAGATGACGGCCGGTACCATAGACCAGTGAAAGGGTTTCCGTGCGACGCCCGAGGTGTGGTCCCTGTAGGACGAGAGGACTTGAGGAGATTTTCAGCCCGATCGCTTTAGCTCGGTCCACCTCTTCTTCAATCCTTGTACGATCGTGCGGTTCGTCACCCGGTGCCGCCATTCGCTTGCGGGTGTGCGATCGAGGTGAAGCGTTGATCGATCCAAGCTCTTCGCACCACCTGAAGTTTTTGTCAACGAATTGGGTGCCGTTGTCGAGACCGAGAATATGCGGTATGCGAGCGGCGCACTATATTCTTCCACACGAAAGTCTCGAATCCTCCCGCCGTGAGGCTCGGCGGTGGCTCGGCCCGACCCATTTTGTGAAGTAGTCTATGGCTACGACTAAGCATCGGGTCGACCGGTGCTCGGTCGAACGGACCAACAATATCGATCCCCCACTGCATGAAAGGCCATGGACTCTGCAGGCTGCTTAGATCAGTCTGAGGCAACTTTTTGACCGTGGAGTGAATCTCGCACTTCGGGCACTTTTTGACGAGCTCGGCCGAATCTTGCACTAGGGTGGGCCAATAATATCCCGACCTCGCCTTCTTCGAAAGAGCTCGCGACCGATGTGGCTTCCATAAGACCACTCGGTGAATTCGTTGAGCACATAGTTGGCTTCTTCTGGCCCGAGGCATCTCAGGAGGGGTTGAAGGTAAGACTTCCGGTAAAGAGCGCCCTCATGTATGAGATACTTCCGGGATTTTGCCATCATCTTTTTGGCTTCGAGCCGATCCAAGGTAGCGCTACCGTATTCCGTGTAGCCTTCGTGGAGACATCCATTCGGCTCTATCTCGGTGATGATGCCGACGTGGGACTCCGCTATGCTTCGAACGGATCTCCTCCTTTGGTGGATTTGTTGACGACGACTAGCTTGGTCGAGGATGTCACCTTTGCTTTTCCTGGGAATTCGTGGATCTCAAGTACCGAACGAGGTCAACATCTCCTTTGCCTTTTCGAGGTATTGTTTCATTCGGTCCTCCTGGCCTCAGATTTGCCTAACACCGGTTCACGACGACACTGGAATCGCCAAGATTTGGATCTCATCCACCTCGCCTCCCTAGCGAGGCGGAGTCCCGAGATTAGGGCCTCATACTCCACCTCGTTGTTGGTGGTCGGGAAGGTAAACGGAGCGTGGGTGACTTCACGCTTATCTCGGGCCGAGAAGAAGAATGCCGCCCATTGCCTGTTTGCATGAGGCTCCGCCCACGACATCCGCCAAGAACCATCCGGTGGGTGAGGGTCCGATTCCTCCATGCAGGGAGCTGGGATGACCGAGGTGGAGGCGTTGGAGGAGCTAATCTTAGCGGTCAGACCGAGCTCAGTAAACTTGACTTCTACCAGGAAATCAGCGAGAGCTTGTCCTTTTATGGCCGGTCTGGGGGAGTACGAGATATCGTGCTCGCCAAGCTCCAGGGCCCACTTGGCTATTCGTCCAGATGATTCAGGTTTTGACAAGACTTGCCTCAGGGGTAGGTCGGTCAGTACCTGGATGGAGTGAGCTTGAAAGTAGGGTCTGAGCCGCCGCTAGCATTCACGGTGCCTGGCATACCTTTTCGGTGGCGTACCTTGTTCCGGTCCTTTGAGTGCTCGGTGATGAAGTAGATAGGAAGTCGCCGTCCGACCTCGTCTCGTGCAAGATACCGACCGATTGCCTCGTCTGAGGCGGCCAAATACAAGGAGAGGAGTTCGCCTCTTTTTGGGCGGTCAAGGTGGGCGGTCGGCGAGGTACTCCTTCACGGTGTGTGAAGGCGGTGGTGCTCTTCCCGCCACGCAAGTCAGGGCCCTCAAGATTTTAAAGAAGGAGCCGCTTCTCAAGAGTCGAGAGGAACCCTCGAGGCGGCCGGGCACCCGTAAGTTTGTGGACCTCATGAATGGTTTTTGGCACTGCATGTCGAGCACCGCCTTTACCTTGGTGGGATTGGCTTTGAGTCCTTCTTGAGAAACCCAAGACCCCGTGAATTTACCCGTCCTCACCACAAATGTGCACTACGGGATTGAGCTTGAGGTTGGCCGACTGAGGAGTCAAGAATAGTTTCGAGGTCAATGGCGCAGCCTCGGCTTTTGCTTTTGACTACTATATCATCGACATAGACCTCAACAATTTCTCCTATGTGATCTTTGAAGATCGCATCCACCATTCTTTGGTAGGTAGCTCAGCTTTTTTAGACCGAAGGCATCTTCGATAGCAAAGACACCAAGTCGAGAATGAACGCTGTTTTTGGGCGCCTTCCGGCTCATCAAGACTTGGTGGTACCCTTGTATAAATCCAGAAATTGAATACCTCATGCCCGACCAATGCTTCCACCTTCTTGTCAATGTCGGGAGGGATACTTGATCCTTTAGGCGTTGTTTATCGAGATCGGTATAGTCAACACACACGCGCCATCCGCCTCCGGCTTTCGAACTACAACGGATTAGCCATCCAAGTTGGGTATTTAACCTCGCATGTGATTTTAGCCTCCGGAGTTGGGTTACCTCATCTCTTATGACCGGCCATTCTCATGGCAAAACTTCTTTTCTTCGCCGAACCGGTTTAGTAGCGGATCAATGTTAAGACGATGAGTTATGAGCTCGGGAGACCCCAGTCATATCCAATGGAGACCACGCAAATACATCCCTATATTCCTTAGAAGTTGTATGACTGTTGACTAATATCGATCGAACTGGTACCAACCTTGACAACTTTGGAAGGGTCGCCGTCAGATAGTCAAGATTCTCGGTCAGTCATCCCGAGGTGGCAACTTCGGAGGGTTCTCAGAATTGCTAGGCCCGAGGCAAGGCCACATCCTGGTTGAGACTCGTAGGCATTCTTTAGCCGCCGCTTGGTCACCCCGAATGCTTAACACTCCACCGGGGTGGGTATCTTAATGGTGAGGTGGTACAGAGCGAGCATTTGCTCTGGTTGCATACATCCAATCTCTCCCGTGATAATGTTATATGGAGAGGAGCTCGGACCAAGAAAAATTGAATGGCTTTGGTGACCGACCAGGAGGCGCCACGGTGACCGGAAGAGTAATGACACCCGAGTAATGACACCTTCGGGCTGAACCGCTTGTGTAAAGCTATGGTACCGAGGCCGTCATACCGGCTGAGATCGGCGCGCCAAGTCCACGCACTCTTCACTTCGATCAGGCCGGAAACGAGGAAGACTTGCGAGCAAACCTTGACGCCCTCGAAGAGAAGCGCGAGCTAGCCTTCATAAACGAAGCCAAGTATAAAGCCCAGGTCGCACGGTACTACAACAAAAGGGTCAAAACTTCCGCATTCCAAGTAGGCGACCTCGTCCTACGCAATAATGAAGCCAGAGAGCCGAGGGTCTTCACAAGTTGGATCCAACATGGAAGGCCCATACCGTGTTCACGAGAACCTGGTAAGGGGCTTACAAGCTATCTCACTTGTCAAGGCGCTTATCCCTAACCCGGCATATTTCTCATTTAAGGAGGTACTTTACATAGTTTTGATTTCAGATCAGCTTCATGTTAGTCTCCTTACTTGCCTTGCCGAAGTGCGTGTGTTGAATAAAATATTTATTTTTCCAATGAATATTTCATTTCACGCTTATTTCATATGCGAACATCTATTCGATATAACGCATTTAACCTTCACGGGGACGCCTCACGAAGATAAAAAACCCACTAAATAGTACTCACTAAGCGCGCGCCGCACTCAGAGATTACTCATTGAATTGAACGTCAAATGCAATGCACATGACTACTCACTAGTTTGAAAGTCTACATGCATACATACAGATTACTATTGTTGAAAAATCTACATGTATAAAACATCCAATATCGATCTCACCAAATTATGGCAAAGTATACAAGATACATACATTTACGACCAAACGAAGTCCTAAGTTATGTTTATACCTCTCAAGAGGAAAACGTACACTTCAAAACGAGTCTAAAATACATGTATACCTACATACAAAGACCTACACTATGTACGCTCATTCGGTTTCGGGCTCCACCGCCGAGACTCACCGGCCGAGATAATTTTGAACAGAAGTCCCTGTGTCCGCGATGGATACCGATAAACTCGTGCCTTCCACCCAATCTACGAGGGTGGTCCCACCCGACTGCTCCGGTAGTAGTTCGACTCAAGATCGGGAATTCAATCCCGCACCCGAGGCCACATCTTGACCCGTGAGCCCGACGCCGACCGTGACTAAGCCCTTGTCCCCGAGCTCTAGCTCTTCCACGCCGATTAGCGCGTCCGCGTGTCCTCTCCTCCGAACCGCCGGCCGCCCTCTATACGCCCATCGCGGATGGACCCATTTGACGGAGCACTTCGGCGTGATCGTGTAGCCGCCTCCTCTTCGTGCTCTTCAATTATGGGATCGGTGTTGCCCACTGTAGATGCTGCGCGGGGCGGGGGCATGCGTCGCTTATGGACGATCTCATACATCCGCATGTATTTCGTGATAGAGTCGAGGCGCCTCTAAAATTCTTCTTTGCTGGGACCTCCTCATCCTCAATACCATGCCTCCGCCAACAAGCTCGAACTCGATCGTCGGCTTCAGATATAGTCGTTCCCCATCCCGTGGATGACCTTTTCGTACTCTTCATGCTCTTCCGAGATCCGAGCCGCTTCTCGTTGTCGCCAAGTCGCTCGCAGATGCATCGATCGTCCGTGGATCACATCTGCAGATAAATCGCCCCGGACTTGAGACGTGTAATCCTCGACTTTAACACCTCATTTTCAGAAGGAGGCGGCCACCTCACGGTCGATTCATGCAACTTTTGTTTCAGTCGCCGACGATGCCGGCCGACGTCCATCTTGGCCAAAACCCGAGTCACGGCAGACCGACTCCTCCGGTGTGCCACCTCTTCGTCCTTCTCGGCAGAGCACCTCGGACTTCTTTCGGTTTTGTTAGCGATTCATGATCCAAATCAAGTATTGAGGTGAAGAACGCTAGAAATAAAGCAATGCATGTGGCATTTTAAAAAAGATATGTCTATTATTATTCAAAATAGAAGTTTGTACAACACCGGTCCTATCGATCCCGCGAATCATCCTATTACAATGGGTCCACCGACCTCGAGCTCATTAGCCGATTGCCGACCCTCCGACCTCCTGTTGGCCGGCTCGCCGCTCTTCCGCCGGTTGCCGATCCGTGGAAGGACGTCCGAGCTTGACTCGCCGCCGGTTTGGTCCTCAACTCAAGGAAGGCTTCAAGCTCCACGCCTTCATCTTCCTTGCACTGAGTTACGGCCTCCGCCGTCCGGGCGAGGCGTAAGACGCCAAGGCATCCACCACGGAGCGAGGTCGCCTCACGATTATAATGAGCGTAATTCTTGCATACCTCCGTGTGGTCGACCTCAACCCAACCGTGTTGGCCTTGTCAAACTGGTCTCGGCCGCCAACTTCTAGGTGAGCACGGATCACTGCGGCCTCATCACGGCAGCCTGTGTCGGAGATGAAAGAGGAAAACTCTCCGACTCGATAAGCTGTTGGCGAAGGCCCTCAAGATAGGCCCCGCCCGCAAGCAAGGCGCTGATTGCGCGGGCCAGCCCTCTCGGCCTCGGCAGCCTCCTCTGGCGCTCCACTGCACGGCCACTCGCAGGCCCGGTCCTTCTTCTTGAGGGCGCTCACCGCCATCTTGCCACTTGCGCCAGACTTCGCCTTGGCAAGTTCGACGTCCACCCGGAAGCATCAAAGGCGGATTCACCGCGGCTCGGTCCGTCGCAGTGGCAATTTCTCTCCATGGCCTCAGATTGCGAGGCGCCATCAACGATAAGCCCGGCCATGCGGTGCATCTCACCCGCCATCGAGGCCGCATCCGAATGTTGAACCATTAGCAACAAGTAACAACAAACTTACAAGGAGAAGAGTGCGGTGTATACCTTTGGGAAGGATCTGAAGCTTGAGGCGGCACCTGGCCGAGGCCGACCATGGACCTCGATCTCCAACCTCGGCCCGGTCGTCCGAGGTCCGGTCACTGTCTTCGGGCGCCCACCACCACGGGGCGTTGGGTGGACTCGCCTGTCTCGCCTTTTTCCTGCGGGCTCCTTCGTGGAGAGGCGGTGGCGGTGAGATCGGCACATCGACTTCTCTCGGTCGGGTCAACCTTCACCGCATTCAACATGGAATTTCATTAGCACAAAGAAAATCAAACGAGGGAAATAAAGATAAGAAGGTTACCTCACCCAAATCGACTCGACATCGAACTCGACCTATGGACACTTTCAAAGATCGCTCAAGTCATCCTCGGTATAGTTGATCGACAGGATCTCACCCATATCGCTCAATGACTTCTCCATAGGGCCTGGGATTAATTTTCACGCCCTTTATCGACCGAGGCCCCACTGCACTCGGATACCCCTCACCGCAAAAAGAAGTATCTATTTTGCCAATGGGATACTTTCGACGGGAAGTAATTTTAAACTTCAAAGCGAGGTGACGGTGTAATATACGCCACTTATAGACTTGATGCTAAAAACGATCAAGACTTGAAAGAGAACCCTCGCCTATACTATAACAGGCCAACCCTAGCCCCACCGCCGACCTAATAGAATTGGAGGTCAGTTGGCATATAGGGATCTGAAAATACTCCTGAAAGCTAAGGAAAACGGGGGCAAAAGGAAATCTAAGCCCAGCTATTAAGCTATCTACAAAAATGGTGATGAATCCCTCCGGAGGGGCCATCGCCCTATCGTTGGGTTTTGGCAAGCACAACCATACATCCTCTGGGATGTGGTATTTCTCGGCGACCACCAGAAGCTCCTCCATTGTCAAGGTTGATCTCGCCCACCAATCTTGAGGCCATCCCATACCGACGACACTGGTGAAACCCTAGAACTAAGTCCTATGGATTTACCTAGGCGGTTATGGCATATATAATCCCTTATATTGGGGTCTTGACGACCAGAAACCGAAGCTGAACCAGAGTTATCAGAGCGAGAAGAGGAGTGAGAAGGTGAAGAATTCATACTTACTTTTTCCGAGCGGATTTCGATTTCTTCAACAAAGTGTGAAAGAGGAATTGGGGATTTCTAAGGTTGTATTCTCGGATTCAAACGTCAAGGAGAAAATGAACAATTGCCTCTTTTAGACCTATTTATAGGATAAATGGCGCTAAAAATCTGCCGCTTCGCTTATTACACGTGCTATTTACGATTGGTTGTGTGAAAGACGCACAAGACGCTTTTCGAGGTTCCCAACTACCTTTGGCGTGTATGACGTACCTCGGAAAAGCAGACCGCCACCGATCGCGTGATGATTACTACGAGTTCGGACATCGGACTACGCCCATGTCCCAATACCGCAGGTAATTCGAGTATATCGGCCGGATATGACCACCTCGGATCAATGTAAGTATTTTAGGTCATACAATGAATAACAAACCTTCAAGAAACTTCACCAAGAATATTCCACCTCGGCAAAGCACGTTCTCCGCCGCTTTCGGTAAGGCTATTCCTCGACTTTTCTGTGGCTATGATAGGATACGGCCCAACCTCTCGTGCCCAACAACAGGATATGGCCCGATCTCTCGTGCCCCAAACGAGCTCCGCCTTGACCCAATGTTGCTCTACTCGGTTACACCTAAATGACGATTCCTAAACCCTAATTATGGGTAACGGTAATGAGGTAACGGCAGAATCATGGGTAATAATGGTGGAGATCATGGTCGGTTATGGGAGAGTTATGGTTCGCCAATCAAGGGTTCGTGGGACGAGATTTACGCTTGTGTATAAATAGGAGTTAGATTGAAGGTAAAAGGGTTAGCAAATTCATCAATCTGGAGTTTTTAGAGATACTTGTGTAATCAAATTATAGTAAACATCTTGAGGATCATCTCCTCCGTGGACGAGATCTCATTCTTGATCGAACCACGTAAAAATCTCGGTGTTCTTTATCTGCTTTCATAAATCTTATATACTAGATTTATCAACCTGCTAGCAGCACTTATCTTGTTTACAACTGCTAGCTAATAATAGAATGTTGGAAATCAGCGTATTATGCGCGTTTATATATATAATTATATATATGTGGTCAAGAAGTTATTTTGATAAAGATTTCAAGTGATGTAATGTTTAATTTTATGAGATTAAATAATATATGACCGATTTACGTTTTGAGTAGATGATCGTGGTATATTCATAATCTCAAATCTAATTTTCTGTGAGTGAGAAATAGTGAATCAAAGGCGATCACTTAATCATGAAGTTAGTCTTGCTTCTTTTATTTTATGAATTTCTCTTGAATCTTCATCTTGGATTTATGTATTTCAATTCGTGATGATTCTTTGCTTACAAATATGTCTGCGTATCCAAATGTTTAATCTTGATAGATAACGATTGAGATCGAGAGATGAATTTTTTTATCGAATTTGAAATTCAATCGAAATTAGACTTTACTCGAAATCAGTACTGTGATAATCATTTGGTTCTAGTACAATTCACCTGGGTTCAATTCATGAATATGAGAGTGTATTGCCCACCTTTGTGAAGTTGGTTGCTCGAATTAGTTGATTGCACAACACATGTTTGCACAGTAGTCGACACAAGGCGAAGTAACCTGAACCCTGGCCTTCTTCACTCTTGATATCTACAAGTCCCAGTATGTTACATTCTGCTTATTTATTTTTATTTCTTTTTTTGCCTCCAATCTTATCTCAAGATACAATCTCCGTAGCGGTCGATAGCCTCATTTATTGTGCAAATTGGATACAAATCGGGGGTCAACCGTGAGTTACAAAACCAATCTGCACAGTGATTTAGTCTGCTGTAATCTTGGCTACCAAAGGAGGTAGAGTGTTTATGATTTAATTACTTTCTGTGTTGACACTACTCATTCGACCTGTTGAATCTTCTGTCAGGATACGACTTAGGTAATCTAGATGTGCATTTGAGTTGAATAATATGTATGAAGAGGTTCAAATGAGAATCGATTTTTAAAATTAGAACTAGACAATTTTTGGTCATTCATTGGTGAAAATTTAAAATCAATGCATCATTTTGTTGGATGAATTTGAATCCTATAAGAAAAGTCCGATTCCTCCATACTTGAATCGTCCAATGATGGGTGGTGGAGAAAATAAGAAAGCATCGATAGCTTCCTATCGAAGATGAAGATTAGCATTTCTAGTATATATTTTCTGTACTTCACATAGTATAGTAATGGTTATTAGCAATCCTTCTTCTTTTAATTTGTTTAATATATATTTACTTGGTTAACATGACGCTTATTATGATATCCTAAATTTTCGTGTATAATTGATAGGTATCTAAGGGGTCTCTATTGATTAAGGCTCAATAAGGAACCCATTGTCCCAAAACTCATGTGTTCAGACCCAAATATAATAAAAAAATATTCTCTGTAAGTGAAGAATTATCAACGCCTGCACATTTTAGAGGTCTCACATCGTCAAAGCCCTCACACTTAAGAGCTAAGGGATCAATGACCTTTGATCAGAACTCGCGTAACCACCATGGTCTCATGTTGTCTATCATCCGAAAATATAGGAGCACTATCTCAGGCACGACACCATGTTCCCGGTATTTCTGCTTCCTAGACCTCTATAAATATTCTTTCTACGTAGGATATTAGGTACGCAACTATCACATATATTCATACAAAAGTATCCTGCTCCTTTACAAATCTCTCATACAGAGAAATACTTTATTCACGTTCTAACTTGAATGTCGAAGTCTCTTTTCGGAAAATCTCATTCAGACTTGTTTTGTTGGTCTACTCCGTCCTCATTTCATCAAGTTATTCGAAGACCGCTTGTTCATCATTGATCCACATACAACCCGGTAATAAATATTATAGAGTTTTAACCTGACTCTATCAATAATATTACTAATATTATTATTTTCTAAACATCATAAATAAAGCTAATATTTAATAACGTTTCTTTTTTTCACGATTTGGTCTTATTGACATTGGGCCCATCCTATTAGGATCTTTATAGGCTTAGTTTAGGCCTCTTTTTTATAACTGAAATGGGTTGGGTTTGTAGTCCTTTTTATAGCCTATAAATGTCAACATTAGATTGGGTAGGATTTCTTTTCAGAAATATATCGAATTAAGGATTTAGTGGTTGACATTTTTAATTTTTTCTAAAATTAATGTTTCCTCCATTTCATTTAAAATATCTCATTTTTTTTCCTTTCATTATAAATTTCTCATTCTATTTTAATAAATAATTATCCATACAAAAGGTGAAAACTATACTTATTTTTATCACTTTAATTACTTTATATCTTTCTCCTAAATATTTATACCCAAAAGAAATGAGACACTCTAAATGAATGGAAGAAAGTATATATATATATGCTATGTTATTATATTATTTAATCATTTAAACAAGAAGTCATATTAGATAAATATATTATTATAATACTTAATTTGGTGTAGCTAGGTTGCCTAAAGGCTACACTAGGAACTATTTGATATAAATATATATGATTAGGTGAAACCCAAGGAATGCAAACAATGGTAATGTGAGAGATAAAATAAAAATAACACTTTATTTATTGTTAATATTTTTTTCTATCATCTTGTTTGTTAAGAAAGGTGGGTGTGGGAAAGCATATTCAAACCGCTTGATTAGTTCTTTGGATTAATCCAATTTACGTAAGTGGAAAGAGAACGTGGAGGCAGAAGAAGGAGATGATGCATGCAAAGCTTCCACCTCAACTGCCACGTTCTCTTCATGCACACCATATGTCACTACTCATGTATATATATATATATATATATTTCTGTATCTCTGGAAATCAATTAAGTAGAGCTAGAAAGATGCCTGGGCTTACCATCGGAGACCCCCTACCGAATCTGGAGGTTGAAACCACCCATGGCCCCATCAGACTCCATGACTACGTCGGCGACTCTTTCACCATCATCTTCTCTCACCCAGGTTCCTTATTTATGATCTTTCATATATATATATATATATATATATATATATATGTTAATTCAAATTGATTCTTTGCAGGCGACTTCACTCCGGTGTGTACGACGGAGCTGGGAGCGATGGCTGCCTACGCCGAGAAATTCTCGGAGCTGGGCGTGAAGCTGCTGGGGCTGTCGGCCGACGATGTGGAATCCCATAATGCTTGGATCAAGGACATCGAGGCCTACTGCAACGGCTGCAAGGTGAGCTACCCCATCGCTGCCGACCCCCACCGCAGAATCATCAAGGATCTCAACATGGTCGACCCCGACGAGAAGGATTCCTCCGGTAACCAAGTCCCCTCTCGTGCTCTGCACATCGTCGGCCCCGATAAGAGGATAAAGTTGAGCTTTTTGTACCCGGCGAGCACAGGGAGGAACATGGACGAAGTGGTGAGGGTGGTGGAGTCGCTGCAGAGGGCGGCCAAGCATAAGATTGCTACTCCGGCCAACTGGAAGGCGGGGGAGGCGGTCGTCATATCGCCCAGCGTGTCGAATGAGGAGGCTAATAAGATGTTTCCGCAGGGCTACAAGACCGCCCATCTCCCTTCTAACAAACCCTACTTGAGGTTCACCAATGTAGATTGATATAATCATCTATCTATCCACTACTAATACTAATGTTTTGGTTATTGCATACTTAATTATTCATGTTTTCAATTTGGGTCCCATTATGATTACATGGTTTGAGTTTGGTTTAATTTGAAATTTAATTTAAAGTCTGGATGGATCACTTTAATTTGATTTGCCAACGGACATCTCACCATCTTTCTCTTTCATTTGCATAGAGGGAATCACCTTGTTAAGATTGATAATTCATAATTATTTAATAATAAAAATAATCAAATTTTTAAATTTTTGTTATTTGGATCTTTCATATTTTATTCTTCGTTGTTCATTTAATTCTTATAATTCGTATTGTTGTTCATGTAACGTAGTGATTGTGCAGATGTGAATTTTATTGTAAATGAACAAATAAAATCATAATAAACGATTTATATAATAAATAGATGAACTACATTAGTTCTTAGTTTTCAAAAAAATTAGAATTTTCATTTAGATCCATTCTCTCTCTCTCTTTCTCTATACAAGCGTCTCTCTCTCTCTCTATACAAACGTGAGAATTATATATTTTCATAAAAATTATTATACTAAACAAAATATTTAAATTTTTGCTTCTCATGAGATTCGAATACGGATAGTGTTTAATGTATTCATTCATTAAAATGATGCATCATCGTAGATCTTCACGATTTAATAACTAAAGATAGTTTTAGATTTTGTGATTAAATGATTTGATGAATCTAGCTACGTGAATGTGCGAGATTTATGTAAAGCAATGAACACCCAGCTTTTCACGTGGTTCGATCGTTAATAAGATCTACGTCCACGGAGGAATGATTCCTCAATACTTTTACTAGAGTTTTAAATGCAGAGTATTGGTTATGCCTTTTGTATTCAGAAATTGCTAACCCATCTAACATCGTTTTCCTTCTATTTAACAAACCGCTGCTGTAGTGGCCGACTCTCCACCAGTGGTGGTGTGACTCTTCCTCAGCATGCCTTCCATTGGCCGGGCGGGACCTTTCGCTTACGTGCGCCACGTGGAGGGTGGCGCGACCTGTTGGGCGTCCTCTCCATTGGCCGGGGTAGCGGTTAGAGGGCAGGGTTTTGGGAATGACATGACCAACGTTAGGCGCATTTCGTTTGGAAGATTAATCGGTTGGGCCATATCCCATCATGATTGAAAATGGTTCTTCTAACAAATAAGGTTTTTATTTAAATCTGCATATGAGACCAAAACACCCATGGTCGCAAACTGTAGTTTTTACCTCTCGAGTGGAATATATGTATATGTCGCTATTCAATTTCGAAATTCCACATACGTTATGTCTTCAAAAAAGAAAATATAGTTACCAATATTTTATAAAAAGAGAATAATGATGTTGGTGGTTAAAGGTTAGAGACCGTACCAATACCTACATGCTAAATACCCCCAACCCGACTTGACGTTGGGTCAAAATAAAAAACCACTCAGAGAGAGAGAGAGAGAAGTGAGGATTGGGGTCAGATTGTAAAATATACAAACTTGAGGGGGGCCCAAGCAACTCTTCGGTTGAAATTTGAATTCGAAGCGGGCTTCTTTAGTTATCAATTTATTTTTCATTCCTTCATCCATTCATTCACCTTCAGCTTCAGTTCGAACAATCAAAGCTTATACCGTTTTCACCATAATTTTCCTCCCATTCCCAGAACTATCATCAATCAATGCCTCTTCAACTTTAACACTTGATTGCTTCCCCATTTTCTTCACAAAGATCTTACCGTGCCTCAAATCAGAGCTCCAGCTATGTCGACAATTCGCCGGGGAACGGCCAGCGACGAGAATGAATTGGAGACCCTATGGAATCAGACAATACTTGTTCCATCTAGACCTCCGCTCAACTCGATTCCCGACCCATCTCAATACCAATCGCAGCTCCACTCTGAAGATCAGTCCGAGTCGTCTCGTAGGAGAAAACATGAGGGAGCGGGAGACAGGCAGCTCGTTTCGTCTCTTATGAGAACTCCAAAAGTTAGTGGCAGAGCTAATCCCGCTAGTTCGGAGCCTAATTCAGCTCAGAGCACTCCGGCGAGAAGTGGGCATAGGGTTTCTATCGGTGGCTCTTCTTTTACGAGGTTGCCGTCTCAGTTTGGTAATGGCGGAGGAAGAATGCACCGGGATTCTAAGTCTAGGAGGTTTTCTATTGCGACGCCACATCAATTGTTGGCTGATGTTCCAAATTTTGAGCTTGATGATGATCCTTCCTTCTGGAATGACCATAATGTGCAGGTTCATTTCCTTTTCGAGATCAGTTTCTTGTTTTTCGTTGTGAATTCCATTTCTAGGGAACATGGTTTTCATGTTATCATTTCGTGTTCTTGGTTTTGTTGTAATGTGCATATGTAGGTTTTAATTCGGATGAGGCCGTTGAATAGGTCCGAGATTGTCTCACATGGATATGGGAGATGCTTGAGGCAAGAAAGTCCGCAGTCAGTAGTTTGGCAAGGCCACCCTGAAACCAGATTTACATTTGATCATGTAGCTTGTGAAAGCATATCGCAGGTGTCTGCCTCTTTGTTTTATAATTTTTATGCATTAATCTTGAAATGGACTTGCTTTTGATAACTAAAACTTAGATGTAACTAATACAAGTGTGCATCTACAATAGTTTTTCTTAAACCATGGACATTCATGTCTGGTATTCGTATAGCTCCTTCATATTGACTTGGATAATCTTGACTTTTGTGTAGGAAAAGCTATTCAGAGTTGCTGGACTACCCATGGTGGATAACTGCATGTCTGGGTATAACAGCTGCATGTTTGCTTATGGGCAGGTAGGTATCACTGTGGAAGTTTGTCATTGGACCATATGAATTTTGTGCTTGTTTGAAACAATAATAAAATCTTGGATAATTTGTTGCAGACTGGTAGTGGAAAGACATATACAATGATGGGCGACATTGATAAGATGAACGCAGGGCTTGGTGAGGACTGTGGGATAACTCCGCGCATTTTTGAGTATCTTTTCTCAAGGATCAGACAGGTTGATAACCGTGTTACTCTTGTCCGGCGAATAGAATCTTAAGTATATGCTTACATGTATATCAGATGCTGATCTGTATTTATATCTTTAAGGAAGAAGAGAGCAGGCTGCAAGAGAGATTAACATACAGCTGCAAATGTTCTTTCCTAGAGATATACAACGAGCATATAACTGACCTTCTTGAACCTTCGTCTACAAATCTACAGGTAACAGAATAAGGTTGTCAATTTGTCATGATGAATATACTGTGAATGCTTACTATGACAATAAAACTGGAATTTTATTGTCATTCTGATGCAAATAATACATTTTTTGTTGTTGTGATAAGGATAGCTTAGAGAAGACTTGAAGAAAGGGGTATATGTTGAAAATCTTAGTGAGCACAGTGTTAGAACAGTTAATGATGTGCTGCACATTTTACAACAGGTGATCCACTAAGTTATTTATTGATGTAAATTATTTTTTTTTTTCGCATGAAAATGTGCTGTCTGACAATATCTTGGGCAGGGAGCTGCAAACAGGAAGATAGCTGCAACTTATATGAACAGCGAAAGTAGTCGATCTCATAGTGTTTTCACCTGCGCTATTGAGAGTCGTTGGGAGAAGGATTCAATGGCCCACATTCGATTTGGAAGATTGAACTTGGTAGACCTTGCTGGTTCTGAGAGGTAGTAGTCAATCTTAAAGAGCAGTAATCTCAATTTGGCGGACAATTCATCTGAGTAATATTTAATGTTTGATAGGCAGAAGAGCTCAGGGGCAGAAGGAGATCGATTGAAAGAAGCTGCAAATATTAACAAGTCACTATCAACTCTAGGGTATTAGTTTCTTAACTTATACGAAATAGATTTTCCATTGATGCAGCTATTCCCAAGTCTTTTTGATGTGCTAATACTTTGTTACCATCAACATAACTTGTCTTCTTTTTTTAGATGATATGGTATGTTGAATATTTTCTGAATCACTTTGGTTTATTATCATATCATTTTCCGCATGTTCAATTCTCTTAGATTAGCTAGTTATATTCTCGTCTTCTAATTAGGCAACCATCCTCAACTGGACATGACAAGTTGTTTGAATGTAATTTGGACTCAGAATTCAAAATATTTATAATGTCTACTATAAAATATTGATTGGGGAAGCATTAAGTCATTAAGATGCTAATGGACAAAGATGCTATCTACTACATATATGATAGTAAAAAATCAAACTACTCATCTGATTCATAAGATCCAATTCGGACATGTACAAGTCATATGTGTCAGAAACTTATGTTGTTGAAGCTTCATAAAATAGTTCATTTTTACTTAACTTTGTCCATTTATTCACTTGATTACTCTATTTAACCAATATCTCAGTGTATCTACTGGTCATTTCATTCTGAAGATACTATGTTGATTCTTATTCTTTAGTTCTTTTTTCTCTTAACAATTTGACTGTAAATCTTCTACTCCTTTCTACATTTAGACTGGTCATAATGTCTTTGGTGGATTTAGCACAAGGGAAACATCGACACGTGCCTTACAGAGACTCCAGGCTGACATTTCTTCTTCAGGTCAGATAAATATAAATTTTGTGCTACATAAATCAAATATTCTGAAGTAGTAGGTGACGAAAGATTTATTTTCATCAAGCTTTTATATGATGGGTTTGTAACTACATTAACCGATCTACATACAGGATTCTCTTGGTGGAAATTCCAAGACAACCATCATAGCAAATGTCAGCCCATCTATTTGGTAGGATGATGATAATCTGGAAGTTAGTATGCAACCAATTTATTGATGAAAGTTGACTTACGACATTTTTTATTTTGTTTTGCAGCTCTGCAAATGAGACTTTGAGCACTTTGAAGTTTGCACAACGTGCTAAGCTTATCCAGAACAATGTATAGTCTCTTAATTAACTTGTTTTCTAGAAAATTTGTCTCAGTTATTAATGCTTGGTTCTCTTCAGGCTAAAATAAATGAAGATGCTTCTGCGGGTGTCATTGCATTGCAGCACCAAATCCAACAGTTAAAGGTTGAAACTTTACTGCTAGTACACAAGTGTAAATTGTGACACCTATGAGCTTTTCATTTAGTGATTTATTTAAACAGGACCAGCTGTCTTTCCTGATGAAGAACCAGAACAATCCAATGGAACTTAGAGACGTTGTTCCTGGAACTGAACAACGTTGCTTGGATTATTTTTCTAAGGTTCACAAGCCTACTAAGGAAATCAATGTTCGTGATGTATGTGAGACTCGAAAGGGAGAAATTACGAAGGTAACATTATAATGTTAATGAAATTAGCCACGCTGGGAAGTATGTATTTTTCCATTCATTGATAAAGGCTCTATGGGCTTGTTTGCTATATTGTGTATGGCAGAACAAATACTTGAAAGCTACCCTTTACAGTGCCCTACGGCGAGAGAAAATGGCTGAGACAGAAATTAGAAGCTTGAAAGCAGAAATTGAACATTTAAATCGTTTGGTATAAATAATATTCTTCATATTTGTTTTGTTATATTGGTGTTCTGTGCTGTTACTTAAATATGAATCTATTCCAGTCTCAACAGCAACAGGAAGAAACTCAACGTACTGAGATGATGCTCAAAGTCCGGGAGGACAAGATAAAACGCTTGGAATTGCTATCAGATGGATTGACATCTGCTGATAAGTTCTATTTGGATGAAAACAGCGCTTTAAGAGAGGAAAATCTGCTGCTTCAAGCAAAAATTGAGAAAAATCCAGAAGTCATAAGATCTGCAACGGAGAACATCAGATTGCTTGAGCAAATCAGACTGTAACCATAAAAAATATTACATCTCTAATGCTTATGCTATGATCTGGTTGTATCTTTAACTCCCTCCTTCCATTCATCACAGGTTTCAGGAGTTCTATGAAAAGGGTGAAAGAGAAACCTTGCTAGCTGAAATATCAGAATTACGCAATCAGGTACTGTGGAGTTTGATAAATAATGGCAGGTTTACCCCATGATGAAATTCTTATTGCTACGTCTCATGTCTGTAGCTATTGGAATCACTTGGATTTGGAAAAGGTGACATTCATCACCAGTTCTCTCCAATGAAAAGAGACCAGGTTAACAATATAGCACATCTGTATTCTACATTTGATTTTTCTTCTGTGTGGCATTATCTAATTTTGGTTATGCCACCTCAAAATGCAGGAACCAGAAGTCACAAAAGAGTTAGAACTATGCAAGCGCATGAATTCGAAATTACTCAGGTGAATCTATGTCCTCAAGTTTGATAACCTTCAATGAACTCACCTAGGTGGTGGCAAATCCCTTACGTATATCTTGACTGTTTTGATATGTTTTCTCCATTTGTAACTTATTAATGGATTCAGTAAAAATCTTTTAGTAGTTAATAATACTTTCTGTTAGATCCTTAAGATGTTGGAATGAGATTCTAAGTATTTGGCAGCATCTGATACAAATTATCTCCATGTAGTAAGTTGTTTTATTTTTTAGTTCATGACATACAAATGATTTTTTTCATGTTTACTGTTGGAAATATATTTGTTTATGGTAATTGCTTGTAGAGCAATTTAGTAGTTTCTTAGTTAGAACTCTTATGTTAGTTTTCCTAGTTTGGTTATGATTCTTTTTTAAAAATATGTGTTTTGATGAGTTTATGTATATAGAGTATCTTTGTCGTCTACCTTCGATATAACATGGTATCAGAGCTACGTTTCGAATCTAGGGTTCGAAATTTTGAAATTTGAAATTAGGATTTTAGATTTGAAAATTAAGGGTTTTTTGGGGTGAAAAAGGGAAAAGTACCCATTTGCGTTTGGAGCTTCATCGGTCGTCACCGCTGGCACAGGGAGGTGCGCCTCTGTCCACAGACCCGTCGCCAGAAGTCTGGCCGCCGGAAGCTGCGCAAGTGAGCCTCACGCGTCGACAATGTTTTCTGCACAATTTCGCGTTTCCAACTTGTGAAGGTGCGTGCGTGGACGAAAATTGCTCCGGCCGGTCTCGTTTGACTCGCCTCGATGTTCTTTTTTAGTTTTGGTACCTGGATCAACATTAGGTTGGTGCTAGATCTATTTTGTTTGAGGTTTCGATTTTCGAAATTAATTTGATTTTGTGTTGGGCTGTTTTAAATTTGTGAATTATGTCTGAATCACTTGAAAAGAATCGCATTTTGAGCCAATGATGACAAGAATCACTGAGCACAAACTTGTTCCTACGAATTACTTAGATTGACATCAGACAATTGAGCTTTATTTGTTAAGTGTGTCAATGGATAATCATATGATTCCTTGGCTACGAGATGATGCTCATTTGTTTCTATTGATCCGTAACTATGTTAGCTGTGAAGTAGTCAGGATGGTTACTCACTGTAGGATAGTTAAAACACTTATGATGTATCTTGAATTTTTGTATTCCGGAAAGGGAAATGTTTCTCGAATATATGATGTATGCCAAGCTTTCTAAAGGGCAGACAAAGAGGATAGAAGAACTTAACATGTTGCTTTCGTTCGGTGCTAATATTACAGTACAATAGGCCAGAAGATGGTTGTAATGAGTTTCTTGGCGGGACTTTCATCCGAATTTGACATTGCTAAGTCACAAATTCTAGCTGATTCACAGATCTCCTCTCTCCAAGAGGTTCTTAGTCGAATTTTGCGCACTGAACATATGACATAGAGCTAAATCCTTCAGCTTAATAGTGCTTTTACTGGTCGTGTTGGAGCATATGAGTGTGCAAAACCACAATGCAAGAATTGTGGAGGTGGGAATAGGGGGACTCCAGGCCAATGGGCAAAAGACATGGAATGTAATTATTGTCATGGTCTTGGGCATATCAAGTGAGACTGTTCGGAATTGTTGCGAAAAAATGAGACATAGTCTGTAACTTATGTGGTTGACACTGGTAATAATTCTGGTCAATTAGTCTTGATGTTAAGAAAAGATCTCTTGCAAGAAGGTTGGCTAGAGATTTCTTGTAAAACCACTAGCCCTGCTCAGTCCATAATGAGAATATTTTCATCTTTTTGATGTCATGTATATTCTCCTTATGCACATAAGGGAGGAGCCGTATGAGATGAAAATCTCACGTACGACTGTCATTGAATATACAAAGTTTTCTTAGTTTCGGCTTCAAGACGAGGCTAAGCAATAATTTGATCAGCTTCAACTTCAGGATAAGGCCAAGCAACAATCTGATCATTCTATCACTGTCATGGTTGAGTCGGGAACGAAATAGATTATTGGTAGAGGACAAGTGTTTGACGACCTCTACACTCTAGTTTTCGTTATTTTGTTAGTTTTTGATGTTTTTTCTAGGATTTGTTTTAATTTGTTTTGGTGCATGTGAGCGCGTTTGTTACTTGAATTCAGTTTGGTTTGTTGCGGTTTGCTAGTCTCGACGTTTGTGAGTTGTCTGGAAACTTGTTTGGGTCAACATCTGATTGGTGTAGGATTCAGTTTGGGTCAGACATTTGTGAGTTATCTGAATACCTGTTTGGGTCAATATCTTATTGGTGTAGGATTCAGCTTGGGTCAGATTCGAATTCTGTTTTTGGATTAGAGTATCTTTGTCCCCAACATTATGTTTCTACCTTCGATTTAACATTTACTTGTAGTGAACTGGTTTGAGTCAGAGCCGAACATTTCACAAGTCTCGAGTTTTCTTCTTTTGTTCTTTATTTCATGTTTATGCATATTGATGTTTCAGGGAAGTTGATGAATTACAACAGCAGCTGTCAAACACACGAGATTCTAGCCAAGATACTTTCAACTCTGTAAGGACAAATTATATGTATTCTACTACTTGTTACTGGTCAAGGCTAGGTTTAAACCTGAGGCACCTAAATAGCTAAAACATATTTGTTGATATATAATCTGCATGGCTGAGTAAAAAAGAAGAGTATCCTAGGAAAATCAATTCATACTGAAATTTTCTTTACGACACTTTGCAGATTGCTTATGTGTCACTAGGTAATGATTGTGTTGATGAAGTAACATCCAACAGTTTCCTCAAAAATGAAGTTCTTTATGGCAAAAATGATGAGAATGAATGCAAATTGAAAATTCAGTATGGGGACTTAGAAAAACAACTGATGGATGCACAAGCTTTGATTGAAAACATGAAATTGGAGCAGTTCCAGCTACTTAAAGAACTAGAATCTGTCCAAGCCGAAAACCAGAGCTTGATGAAAATGGTGGAAAGGAATCAAAGTCTTCATGACAGTATTGAAGAAACTAAAGGCACTATAAACTTGGCTTTGCAAGCTAAGTTGGAAAACTTGACTAAGGAGCTGAAGGAAGCGAAGATACTTAATAAACAACACATTGAAGATCATGCAATGCAATCTTCTGATCATCACCAAACTGAACTTGTGCGTAGTGAAGTTGAAATGGAGACTACAAGAACAATTATACATTTGCAGGAGGAAATAGATAGACTACAATCAGAATTTCATGTATGCTTATGCTCTATGACTGAAGAGAACATAAGTCTCAGAAACAGTGTAGCAGCTAAGGAGGAGGAACTAAGAGTATTTTGTGCAGAGTGGGAAAGGGCAATCTTGGAGCTAACTACATTCCTCATAGATGGTTCTAGATCCATGCGAAATGCATCTCATCAGATAAAGAGTATCTCATCATCATTTCCAAATGTTAATGAGTGGATTAATGAACACGTAGAGAGAGCTGCTCAGGTGTCTGTTGAAAAAGAAGAAACCATTTTGCTACTTCAAAAAAATTTGGAAGACGCACAGAACACTGTGAGGCATATAGAAGATAAATTATACTCCTTAAGGGGAGCATCAATTGCTCTAACTGAGCTTCAGCAGCCAGAGAACACTTCAGAGATAGAGGAAATCCAGATGTTTAGAATCCCAAATGAATCAACTCAAGTTGAAGAGTTTCCCGAAAATAGACCCCCAACTGGAAAGAGCCAGATTCGTGAGAAAGAGGCTATATATTGTTCTACAAGCACTTCTGGAGTCATGGGTAGTTTGCCATTAGCACTTACAGACGCTCTTGAAACAACAGATGCTAGAAACCAAATTAAATTGGCAACCCTTCCAGGCAGAGGACTTGATCAACCAACAAGTGGAAGAACTGATGCATGCATAAACTCTTTTGGAGAGGTAAGCAATTGGATTAATTAGTTATATAAATAAGCAATATATGATGTAATTTGTTCCTTCCATTTTAATTTATATCGTAAGTCCAAAAAGTAGTTGATTTTCATTCGTGATTGCAAAACTTGACATATTGTGCCACATGCAGTTGGATTTTGAGGACAAACATAGCCCACCAAGTAGCTTTTTCGCAAAATGTGAGGAGGCTTTTGCTGCCATGAAAGAGGCTGATCACACCTTAAAGGCAATGCTTAAGGCCAATGAAAATGCAAATACACTGACAACAATGTGGAAAGAAGCAGCTGAGCAATTGATGTCAAACAGTGCAAGCTGTACGGGAGATGGAGAGAAAGAAGTACTAAAGAATAAAGTCCAATTTAGCTTGAATGAAAATGATAGCATGGTGATTTTTCTTGAAGAAAGTTTTCCTGCAATGCAAATAGAAGTTGAAAAATTGTTTGAGACAACATGCAATGATGCCAAAAAAGTAGTTGAAGAGACTCTAGCTTGCTTTGGTAGCTTCAGATTATCCTTGGAAGACTTAATGTGCAAAGCTTTGGGGAATGATATTACCATACTTGTGCTTAAGTTACAAATGGGAGAGTACTCTAAAAAATTCGAAAGCCCAACTTCAAATTCTCTTAGATCCATACTCCAAGAACACTCCCTTGCTTATGATAATCTAGAACAAAATCATGTAAGTCTTGTTCGTAAATATGGAGTTGAAGGATCACAGGTTGCATGTGTATCACAAGAGGGAACCAAAGAGTTTGAACTGGTTGATGGAGATACTTTGGATGAGCACTCTACACTCCAGAGAGAGCTCCAACGCAAAGATGTTTTATTGAAAGGGTTACTATTTGATTTCAGCTTGCTCCAAGAATTTGCTTCCGAAAGGAAGGACATCAAGGATGAACTGGAAAAGTTAATTGTTGCCATGAGCAATGTTCAACAGAAGCTGCAGGTCAAAATTATTGAACTTGATGACATGCTTGTTCAGAATATTAAACTTGAAGGCCACTTGTCTGAAGCTGAGCAAGGCTTATCCAACTCAAACTTCGAATTAAGTCAGGCGAAAGGGACAATAAATCTATTGTCAGAGCAGAATATTGCATTAAAGGATCTTTCACGAGATCTGTATTTGAAAAACTCTGAAGCTGAGCAGCTACTTGAAGATCAAAGAAAAGCTATACAAAGTTTGGAGAACGAAATAGTACGATTATCCTCATTACAAGAGATACAACCAGTTTGTTCAATGGAAGATTATGATGGTGCTTTAACAGAGGTGACTACTGAGAGAGATCTTCTCCTTGAAAAGTTGACCTCTTTGCAAGAGAAGTTGGATACCGCATCTGCTTTAGCTGATGAGAATCTAGCTATCGCTGTGGAAGCCCGTCAGGTATCTTTTTGGAAGTATTTTGATATTGTACGATTTTGCACGACCCACTTCTGAAATCAAGTTGGATTCTCAGGAATCAGAGACAAGCAAATTAAATGCAGAGCAAAAGGAAGAGGAGGTTAAGATTTTAGAACGTTCTGTGGAGGAGCTTGAGAGCACCATAAATGTACTGGAGAAGAAAGTAAGTCCAATTTTATACTCCATTTAGAAGAGAAAAAATAAACTAGATTTTTGATTGAGTTGGGAAATACATCTGATATCATTGTGCCTGCTTATTTTTTTATGAGATTGATACTCGGGATTTACCTCTGTGCTGTCATGTTTAAGGTGCTTGAAATGGAAGAAGATGTAAAACAACAGATGTTGATAAGGGATTCATTGGAGCTGGAAATTCAAGAACTTAGAGACAGATTATTAACTGTTGAAGACCTCACTGACAGTATGACTTCTGAGAGCTCTTGTTCTGCAGTATTTGAGGAACAACTTGCAAGGTAGAGGAATCCCATTTTACCCTCCATATTATTAATGAGCTCAAAATTGTTTGCAGACTTCAAATTGTTATTTTCAGGAAGTTGCATCACAAATCTAATGAGACCTGTAGCCGCATAAGATTTCTTGAAGAGGAGAATGCAAAACAAGCTAAAGAGGTTTAGTTACTTCTAGTTATAACTAGCCGATAGACCCATGTTATACTCCTGTCCTGTATGCTAATGCATATGGTTTGCATATCTGCAGATCAGACAGCTGAAAGATTATATTTCTGAACTCATACTGCACGCTGAAGCACAGGCATCTCAGTATCAACAGAGGGTAAATTCATGAGAGGGATCCTCTGCTTGTAGTTAGATTGTTGTTGGGAATAAATACCAAGAGAAAACCTATTTTTGGCCAATAGTATATTTTCTAAATATATCTCAACTATATATTGTTAAATTACTGGTTTATAGAGAAACTTAAGCTGTTCCTTTTGCATACGTAGATTTTTTGAAATGTTGTGACTTCACTATAAATATCATTGACCAAGTTATTAGTCTAGATTTGTCTTGTTTGGTATGTTGTGCCTGTCCTCCCAGAATCTTTTCATTTATTATTGGATGTTATATGTCTTGTGAACAGTATAAGACATTGGAAGCAATGGTCGATGAAGTCAAAACAGATGTAGCGAATGTATCTGCTGGGCAAATCTCAGAACGAGCTGATAAAATCTCAGCAAGAAATAGAGGTTCGAGTTCACCATTCAGATGCATCAGTACTCTGGTCCAGCAGATGAACCAAGAGAAGGATCAGGAATTGTCCAGTGCTATTCTTCGTATCGAAGAGCTGGAGTCATTGGCAGCCTGTAGGTATAAAGAGGTAAATACACTAATCTCAATTGTCATAACTATTTTCAAAAATCATCAGCCTACTAACATTTATACATTATTTAAATCAATAGCTCTTTCTATCTGTATAATATATTTTCTTTAGTTCCAATCTTGAATTTTTGGTTTATATAGCAATTCCTTTATATATCACTGTTCCTTTATGGATAGGGCCGTAGGGGATCTCATTCCAGTGTTCTCTCGCTGCTTAATTGCTTTTTGGCTGCCATTTGTAGTTCTATGGGTGTCATATTTGCTTGTATTGGTATCTCCTTATGATTTAAATTTTTTGTTGTTGTGGATCCCTTTAAATAGTTGATGCCTATACTTTACATGTCAGGTGTGTACACTGAATACTAAACTGGCAAGTGCTGAAAGCATGACACATGATGTCATTCGTGATTTACTCGGTGTCAAATTGGACATCTCGAATTATGCTGTAAGTTCAGGCTTGGGTTTCAAGATATAGGAAAAAATTTCTCCTTGAATCTTATTTTCTAATATTTCGGTTCCTGCAGACTATCATTGAGCAGCATCAACTTCAAAAGTTGATTGAGGAAGCTCATCAGCACAGACAAGATTTTGTTGTTATGGTATATTTGACAACACTTTCTGGTGATTTTCTTGATTTATATTCATGGATAACATTATATTTTCTGTGACTAGGAGCGTGAAATTGCCAATCTGAAGATTAAAATTCATGAGTTACATGAAGAACGAAAAAGGTGATTTGCAATAAGTCATACTAAGCATAAATCGCGCCATTGAAAAGTTATCTTTTTGTATAAAGAACATTCGGTACAAATATGTTATGCATTCTCTGGCTTGTGATTTTCCATGAAGTCACTTACATGGTCAGGACTCAGAACACGATCTTTCCTTTCTCTGCAGATGCATTTCAGAAATCAATAAAAAAAACGCTGACCAACTTACCATTCAAATTGCCTTGGAACAATTACAAGAACGAGATCTGATGTTGATCGCACAAAATGATATGCTTAAGGTATGAAGCACTCTGTATTGGATCTTGTAAAGTAAAACATGTTCCTCAAATCATATAAGGATGCATTTACTGTTAATATGCAAACAGATGGACAAAAGTAATCTACAAAAGAGGGTTGCTGAACTAGACGACATGGTGAGAAAGTTATTCAGCATGCAGGAGTCCCAACCTCAGAGCCGGAACCAACCTAGAAACTCAAGTTTCTCAAGGTCATTTGGATTCGATCTTTCTGAGAGGTTGGCCCATTCGCAGAAAGTGGTTTCAAGAGTTGATGATCAACTTGCTCTGTACCGTAGACCTGAGGGCACCTGCCTAGATGCCGAAGTTCATGCAAATACTCAGTTGAAAGGTGAGTTCTTCAGACTGTTTTCTTCAACCCACTTCTTGTTAGTTACTAGTTTGTACAATCGTTTACAGTGTGCAGAAGCCGTTATCAGAATCATTCGTGATGGTGAAGAGTTACTTTATCCCGAGGCTTCACATGAACAGATTAATTTGGCTGTGTAGAAACAGTATATTTCTAGTATGTATTCAGGCATCATGATGTATAGAGTTATTGCGAGTGTGTGGGTGTGTTTATAGTGTAAATTGCTATTGTAATTCAGCTGCATAGCTAAGAGATTGCCATTCCTCTTGTTTTCCTCCAATTCTTGTGGCAATACATGAATTTGTTAATTCGATTGCAGCGACATTAAGTTTTTTTTCTTTTTTTGTAATGAGACGAGGTTTATTGAAAACATAATATGTATTATACTATCATTGAGAAAGAAAGTATTGTCTGCGGTTGTAACTCGGAGGTTTGGATTTAGTAGTGGGTCAAGAATTATCTTTCTCGAGAAGGTTTTCTCTCTAGATGGTACCCATTCTTTCCTCGAGTTCTTCTTGGTTCTTTTTGTCAACCTTCTCTTTTGGATTTTGTCTTTTCTTTTCCACCGTTAATCGAGAAGGCCTTTGCCCTCGGTCTTCAGGGATATTCTTCCTCTTATCTTGTGAGTCTGCAGTTTGTTGGCTCTTTCTGCAGCCAATTGACACATCTCTTATCTTTGCATCATGGGAAAGACTACTACAGACAACTTCTTTGAAGAGCAAAACAACTCGAGCAATGCACCACATGTTAGCGATACAAGAGGTTCGACACCCCGGACTCCTCTTGCCCAATAGAGCCCCCGTTCTTTGAACCCAAAATAGTGCAAGACAAAGTAGTATTACTCGATCCGCAACCTTTGAGACTAGCCCTTCTCATCCTATGCATGCGACTTTTGTAGATTTCCTCAAAGTCTTTACTCTGGAGCAGCAAACTTGAGCCCCGTTCCTTGTGAGGGATTAGAGATGACAATATATCTTTAACCCGGTTCAGGGATCTAGATACATTTCTTTGATCCAAGTCATAAAATATTTGGATCTAGATACAATTCTTTGATCTAAGTCATCAAAAATTTGGTTTTGATGGATCTAGATCTTATTGTTAAATTCCGAATCTGAATTTGGTCTTTAATTTTCGAGATTTGGATCCGGTCCAAATCTACTACTCATTTTATTCTAACACTAAATTTAATTCTTGCAATTTTCTTCTTCCAAACATTCGCCTATGAGCTCACACGGTCCCAAATTCTTATTTTTATTCTTCTTCAATCCTCATATTTCTGGCGATCCCATCACCACCGCGACTCCACCCCCTTACCGCCAAGTCACACAGGGAAAAAAGACAAACTTTTATTCTCCAAATACAACAGTAATCAAATATCACAATCATCAAACAACGCATTGTATAATTAGCCGAACAAATGACCCAACTAGAGAACTTTGCTCTTACAAATAGCAGGCAGCACTCCCAGCTCAATTTATTAATCACAATCATGCATAAACCAAGGGGTTTAGGAACAATCCTAGTATAGAATACAGTTACAGCTGAAGGTGATCTCATCATTCCCCTTTCCAGATAGCTGCCTCATGCTTCATTCTTCCCAGGCTCATCCTGAAGAGCACAAGATTTAAAAGCAGCAACCATTTTATGGACAATGTCAAAGAACAGCTAAGGTATTTGCACATATATACTTTTA
The DNA here is from genome assembly GCA_036937905.1 of Salvia rosmarinus. Lineage (NCBI taxonomy): Eukaryota > Viridiplantae > Streptophyta > Magnoliopsida > Lamiales > Lamiaceae > Salvia > Salvia rosmarinus. The sequence continues at coordinate 759,621 of CM072814.1, read as the reverse complement.
CGGCATTGAAGAAAGTTGAATGTAAGACGGACTTGTTCCAAATACAGACCTTAATACACACATAGATATAGTGAACATCAGCATTCATTCCTACAGTTTCTGTTGAACCTCCATTTGCATCTAAAGGAATTGGAGTGGTCAGATCCCTGGTCAAATTTGAAGCATTCCCAGATTGAAGTTTCCCTGCATGTGATCACGGTTACACATATTAGATAGAGCTTTACTGCTCGAACTGATATTTCGGTATCTTAAGTTCCTATTCAGGTGAGTTAATTTAACTCACTTTAACTGGCACACACAGTATTTTGAAGGATGATACTTTTTTAAGTACATTTTCTGCTAATGTTAGATTTTGGTATTAACTAATTAGTCGAACAAGCATTGGCATGAAACTAAAGGAAAATATACCTTATTTGATTGCCTCACCCTAATGCAGCACCCCGCACTTTCTAAGATAATACTATATATTTATTTGATTCGAATTTTAAATAAAGGCCGCATGATGTTTTCTATTTGTTTCCAATTTCAATCCTTACAAATATTGTCTTTAAAATATTTAAATCATCACATTATTTATTTATTCCAACCAATGCCTAGAGCTATGTTGCACCCGTGGCAAAGTTATGATGATTCAAATATTGGAAATTCTCAATTCAGAATAAAGTTTAGTAGCTGGGCCTACAACTTTCATAAAAGAATTATGCTAGAATTAGGCCAAAAAGTTATGAAGACCTCAAAGCATTTCTTAGAATTGGGCCCAGGTTTATTGCTAAAGTGATGGAATTCTTCCCAAATTCATAAAGACATCAACATAAACCAAAGTTTTTCCTAAAGATAGAATTCCTCCATTTTTGGAGATGCTACCAAATCATCGCAAATAAACAAGGAACGACACTAATAGGGTTCTCAGGAGGATCTCACTTTCAACATCAAGCATCACTAGTACAACTATTTGATGTGAGGTAAACTTCTAATCAAATGTACATGTAGTATTGTTACACTTAGGGATGGCAATGGGTTGGGTATCTACTTATTAAGTATTTCCCAAACCCAAAACCATTTAAACTTTATCTATCCATATCCGCCGCATGTACAAGCTTTATTATCCATACGAGCAAACCTGTATAGTAATACCTGCTAATTACTCACCCGACTCATTTAAATTAATAGAATATCTAAATAATCAAATATGTACCAATAAAAAGTAGAACACTGCAAAGTATATACAAATAATAATTAGTAGAAATAATGAAAGATTAAAAATTGAATTTCAAGTATACAATTGAAAATTATAGAATTTATATTTAAATATCGTATATCCAAGATAATATTCTAAATCATCAAAACAAACATATAGATTATATTTTAAATTTTCAAATCTTCTATCAATATTCTCATATAATCCTTTGAGACTACATTAGAAAGAAAAACTATATCTTAATATATAAGTATCAATAGAAAATATAGGGAAATATATATAATATTATAACTTTATATAAACGGGTTTGGATAACGGGTATCCATGACTAATTTCCCAAACCTGACCCTCACCCGCTAGATGTACTAGTTTCACTACCCAAACCCGCCCCAAACCTGTTTCATACTTACCCAAACCTGCCTCATTAGGGTTTTGTAAAAGCGGGTACCCGTGAAAAACAGACCTGCTGCCACCCTAAACTACTATGAATTTAGTGATCTATTGTATGTCAATGCTATGTGCCCACAAACATGTTTTTACTTAAAATTAAGTAAATGTAAGCATGGAAACTATCTCATAAAGTTGCTAAAGTTAAAGACTTGAAGTCAAGTGCATCCAAGCAAGGAAGCGGTTTAATAACCAAAGTTTAAAAACCACGCGGGGGGAGGGGTCGAATCCAAAAGAAATTAAACCTTAGTGATAGAAAGTATGGGAACCATAGAGGTTGGAATGTCATATGTAAATTTTTGCTTTTGTTGTGAGCAATGTTGTAAAAAGCTTAAGGCATACTTGAGGCATTTTGTCTCGACGAGGCGAGATGGTTGCCTCGAGGCAGTCTGAGGCCTAAGCCTCGGAATGAAGACAATTTTTTTTTATAAAAATTATAAAATTAATTTGTTAGGGTTTAGATCTTTAAAAAATTGACTAGGCTTTATTTAATGAGTATAAACAAATTGGCCTTTAGTTTTAATTAAGTTTGGGCCCAAAAATTATGCCCAACCGCTCAAAAACCCTACCCAGATCCCTTAAAATGAACAGTAGCCTCCCAAAACCCTAAAATAAACAGTAGCCACCAAAAACCCTAAAATGCACATAAGATTTATCTCTCCATAATTCTAAAAAGAGTTATAGAAGTTGAAGAAGATGGTGATGCGAGGATAGCCATTGGTCACCAAGCTGGCGGGGCCGGCAAAGGATGTAGTGTTCCCATCGATGATAATCGCCGGCCTCGTCTACTCACCGTCAGATTCTGTCCGCGGAAAACCTCATCTAAATACACATAAACGCCTCACCACCGCCTCGCCGCCTCAGTGCCTCGAGGCAGCCGCCTCATGCCGGTGAGGCTTAACCCTCAAACTTACCCATAGAGGCATGTGCCCTGAGGCTATTTCCTATCGCCTCGCCTCAAGGCTCACACCTCGAACGATTTTTACAACATTGGTTGTGACATCAAGTGTTGGTAGTTTGGGATATTGGAGCTAAGTTTGGTTGTTCATTTGAGATGTGCGGAAGGGTGGTTATTGGAGGGATCTAGTAATATCATTCGCATAGGGTTATATTAGATTTCTGGAAAGTTTACATGCTTTTTGTTATTCTATATGTTTTATAAAATGGTGTATAGGAACTTAATAACATCCTTCCTTTGACTAGGGATAGTGGAGTTACACCTAGAAAGATAGATGATGCAATTACATTGGACCACCACCTAAAAGAGGACCCTCTACAAGTGTCCACAAAGTGTGTTCATCCTAAGAGCAAAATAGCTGCTGCGAATAAAGCTCCAGGATGCATATATATGACCATTATTAAGATTTAACAAACCTATCACATGAAGCTTAATTGTCCAAGATAACTCTTTCAATATTGGTAGTCGATAAACTGGTGATCCATATGTAATCTGCAAATATGAAAAAACCTAAATTAGATATCAGAGGAAAGCCTCAAGCAGCTTTCCAATACAGGGGGTGGGAATCCTACAATAAATGCTAAAACTAAAAAATTGAAAAGAGAGGAAAACACTGAAATTGGGTAGATTACCAGAATATATACTCCTTTATCCTTGAGTACCCTATAGTTTGTCATCAACTGCTTCAACTTATTGAAAGAGTGAATTTGATAAAGCAACAAGAGAATTAGAAAATGGGCAAAGGATTTGTTGATTAATTGTACCTCCAGACCTCCTCAAGCATTTTAGCAGCATTTTGCCGTGAGTTGTGACCACACTGAACGAAAAAGAGAAACATTTCTGCTTAACAAATAACAAGTCTGAGAAAGGAACATCTAAATCTAAAGAATATAGGAAACTCACCAAAAGAGAGTCCAGTGTCCCTGGAAGAATGCACTAAAAGCATCAGAAAATAATACAAATATTGTTTTTTGAGATATACACATTATGGCGAAATACTACCTTTATCTATAACAGCAGCAAAAGATTTTGTGTCAAAGGCACTCATATCTCGTACATCCATAACCATATCTGCTCACACATTAATTAAGGAAATTCGGAAAAGGTACTACTCACAAATAATTATTGAAAACACAAATGATTTCTTTTGCTTTCTTCTCCAAATATTACCAGCCAGCCATAAAACGTTAAATTTATTCAAAATCTTCCACACCAAGACAAGTTTAACTGAGAAATAATCATAAATGCAGGGAAAGATACATTTCAGACTTGGATGATTTGAGTACTTCCTTTGCATTGCTTCGATCACCACTGATGAGATATCAACATTGATGACTTCATTGTATCCATCATCAGTCATTCCCTCACTAAAACCTGCAGAGAAGAGAGAGAGAATCATAGCGCTTAAGATGCCAATTCTGCTGAATCAATCAAAAGAAAAATGCCTAAAATGTGGCACGATACGTTTTTGCGGGTCAATCAATGTGCAAAGATCATCAATTACGATATCAGATTTAGGCGGCTAGCTAAGAAGAACGACGTGTATAGAGAAGAGAAGGTGAAAAGTGAAAAGTGAAAAGAAGGGATTACCGGAATTGCCGCAGCCGACGACGAGAATGGGGTGGTGGAGGGTGATGTAGAGGCGGATGAGGGGGGCGAGGGAGGGGTATTTCTGGTACCAATCGAAGGTGGAGGGATCCTGTGCGTAGCGATTGTCCCAGTACCATGCTTCTCCGTACGCCTGTGTGCTGGTGGTGCTGCCGCCGCCTGCGGCCGCCGGAGTTTTGCCCGCCGTCATTTCCTTAATTAATTAATAATCAATCAAACAATCTAGACTGAGACGAGATCAGATGATTTTTACATGTGATTCAAATTTATATACTACCCCTGGACTATAAAAAATATATCAATTTTTTTTTTAAAATAACTTTTTATTATTTAAGCTCGTGATAACTCATTATTTATAAAAAAAATCATTCTTTCTATTCATAACTTATGATTTTTTCTACACTCATACAATAATTACCAATAAACTTATGATTTTTTCTACACTCATACAATAATTACCAATAATTTTACTAAAATTTGTGTTTTTTTGGTGAACCGAGAATTAATTTCGCATTGTTAGATCAGATGCAATGATGCATGGTTCCTGCTCCCCTTGTCTCGGTTGGATGCAAATACAACCGATGCCCCTCCCTTACATTATGATTCTATGAATGATGCTTCAAATTACATAAACACCCTTGTGCAAATCTTGCACGCCTAAGTGTGATCACTTTTGTGAATGTATACGATTTTTTTTGCTGGGGGGTAATAGACTTGAAAACATTAGATTAAGTTTTTGATGGTCAGATTTGCAGGTTTATGTTGAATTTGCTCAAATTATAGGTTAGAGAGATCATTCTTGACAAATTTATTTTATTTTGGGTTTCCTAAAATTCGACTATTGCTCATTCTGATGAATCAATTTTAAATATGTATGGTATATATCTGATTAATCATTTACATTCCTATTTGACTATTATTAATGAACTTGTGGCTTCATTTATCCAATGAACCATATCTATTGAATAAATCATGGACCCTTACCATCAATTTGATTTCAAAAACAAATTTATTATTTTTGCATCTCAGAATTGCACAACTACAACCTTTGTAGGAGTCATGCATGCATTCAATTTTGCAATACAACACAACTATCCACTTATATGTATCATCTTTATATGAACATAGAGTGTAATTGATTAGACAATAGTACTTGTCGATTCCTGATCAGATGTTATAGTTATATGGTAGTGGTGGTACACGAGAGCGTTGGGCTTTGAGTTATCATCGGTCGAAGGCGCAACGGGGGCTCTACAAAGTGGGCAAGTGGAGTGGTTGTGAAGCCAGTGGCGGATGCAATCGACATGGAAAATGTGCTTGCATGCCGGCACTTGAAGCACCTCCCCTTTCAACTCGAACTCTCCCAAGCAAACGCAGCACCTATATATCAATCAATTTGCATCATTATAATTAATTACTAGTTAAAGATGCTAAGGCTGCTGATAATGCTATATGATGGTGTTTTCTAAGCTTAGCTTTGTATATAAAAAAATTATATGTAACGACCAGTTATTTGAATTTGTGGACGGTAGCACTAAGTAATGATTGGAGGAAAAAGAGAACAAGTAGACATATAATTATATTACTGTGGCTCTCGGCATATGTGCCTATCTAATAAAGCCACTTTATATATGTGGGCAGCCAAAAAAAACCTCAACCATTATACCTCCATCGTCCATTCAATTACCTAGCTAGGTAGCTGGCCTGGGTTAATCATATATAGGGAAAACGTAAGATATATTATAGCTAATGAAGAGCTAGCTAGGATGATCGATGAGGCACTTACAAGGAATCCCTTGATTTCATTACACAGTCATCATAGAGGATTTGGCAGAGCTTGTTCTTCTGTTCATTTTCACAATTAGGCAGCTGGACAACAAAATTAATTAAGAGATTACTAATTAGTAATTTTGTTTAGAGAGAGAGAGAGAGTCTGTACCGTGGTAGCATCAGCAGCGGCTTGAGCAGCAGTTGTAATCGTTGCAGAAGAAGAAGAAGAAGCTCTTCTCTTGAGGTAAAAGAGGTAGAACAACAGAAACAGAATGATCGAGAAAAGGATAGGAATCGAAAATATAAAAGCTTGATAAAGCTTGAGTTGGATTGCTTGAGGATATTGGTGAGGAGGGGACTTCATCGATCGATCTCTAACTCAATAAATCCTAATTAATTAAATTAAACACCTACCTCACCTCAAACCTCAAACCTCAAATTAATAAACTCGTCCTATTGCACCTGCAAAATTTCCTAGCTAATCCTGCATGTACTTATGGAATGGAGACACAGAGAGTAAACTAATGAATAATGGGACTTTAGGTTATAGTACGCCTGGAAATAACTTTATATTCCTTGTTTCTTCCTTTTCTTTTAGTGAGAGATGGGACACCCCCACTTTGGATCATGGCATGGCCCCATTAATCACCGATCCTAATTAGATCACAATATTCTATTTTTCTTGCTTAATAATTTTTATAATCATTTCAAAAATATCAATCAACTTTTAGTTATGATCACTGATGGGATATGGCCCAACCGCTCAGGCCCAAACGAGCTGGGCCTGACATCATGACCAGGCCCACGCGGTTAAGCCAAAAGGCCCAGCCGCCTCTGAACCCTATGACGAGCCCAAGTTTTGTGCTCTTTTTCTGTGTCTTGTCTAGGTCTAGATCGAGTCTTTTGTGTCTTTCTTGTTGTGTTCTGTGTCTGGGAGAACACATTGGTCTGCAGGGGACAAGGCAGGGCAGAAATGGGCAAGAAGGAGTGGAACTTGCATGGCGGATGAATAGAGATACGATGCACCTCGAGGGCACAAGGAGCTTAGCTCACCACCTGGGCTTCAAACCCCAGTAGCTGTTCCGTTTCACGGCGTGACCTCCTTACAGACCGCACAAGTTCAATCTCCAGGAGGGAGAGCTAATGGGCAAGCGGAAGTGAAGAAGGCGGCGAGCGAGAGAAGAAGGAGGCGAGAAGGCGAGGGAGAGCTAATGGGCAAGATACGCGAGATCGAGCGAATCTCGCTAAATCCGGAAAGGATGCTACCGACACGAGAATCTCATGATATCCGGAGGAGATCGCCTCGGATCCGTCTGGGCGAGGAAATAGCGCCGATCAACAAGGAAAACCTACAGATTGTCCAGCCCATGGGCCATTACCATCGTCGGTCTCTCGGCCTATATATATGGATGAAGGCGCGACTTGTGCGTCTCTTCCGCTTCAACTCTCTCTCATTATCAAATTCATCCAGAAGACCACATACATTAAGTCCTTCGGGCAACACTTTTATTTGCTATTCAGATGTTTTGCGGTGGCACTTTGGGCTCGCCGTTTCTATTTCGTTCAATTAATAGTAAGTTGGTTCCGTTTAATTATGGTTTCAATTAAGCGTTGCATGTTTATTTATTTTATGTCTAGCTAAGTCTTTATTACGGTTTGGGCGTGACTAAGTGGAGCATGATTAATATAACTCGAGAGGTCTAAGTAGGGCATTACGATCCGCATGCGTGTGTTCCCAAGCACTAGGTCCCGGCATTATATAACTTAACCAAACTCGGTGTGTTAGTTGCAAATAACATAGTGGGTAAGGGAAGGTTGCAAGTAATAATTGGATTAAGGTGTCGGTGTCCCGCACCCCAAATAATCTGTTGGTGTGGGCGAGTTGGAGTAGTCATAGCATTTGCCTTTGCCAATACGGGTCCATCTAGATCATAACGTTGCTCGTAGGCTTGCATGTATTGAGGTGTCCTCGTGCGTGGGCATTACGGGTTAGATAGTTTGCATAGGGTGTCCCTCGCTTCTTTACACAAAAGGATAGATTTGGAGGGTGCGTCGTGGGCGTGACGCGTGACAACGGGTCACGACGTATGTCTCTTATAACGGTTGATGCATGTCATGTAGTGAAAACCTTTGCACCTAGGACCGAGTATTAATCGTCTTCACGAAGTTGTTGCCCAAGCCAGACTAGTCTTATTATTTGATATTCCCTTTGAGTTTGTTTCAGGTTACTTTAGTCTTATCTATAGTGATCAAGATAATTACACCACTCTCATCCCTTTTAAGTGACATCGTGACATCAGAGATTGCTACACCAACTCCTCGTGGGATCGACCCTATACTTATCGCTGGCTACGCCTGTGATGGGCAATAGGTTATAAATTTATTTTGAACGCTAAACGACGCGTGTCGAATTGGCGCCGTTCTTCGGGTTGCGCATTCGAGAGTATCTCTATTTCTTGAATTTATATTGCTTTCTTTATTGTATGCTACGACCTAACCTTGCAGGAGAGAACGGAGGACTTTTGTACGATCCTGAGATCGAAAAGCACGCAAGGCGGAGGAGAGCAGCAGTACGGAGGGCACGACAAGCTGCGAGGCGGCTAATCCGAAGAGAACCCGAGAGGCAATACGATGGGTGAACAACCGCAAGTAAGCGGACATTAAGGAAATGGTGTTCCCAACAATCGAACACGAGGCCAACGGGCATCACTTTGCCCGCGATCAATGGCGGCGGGAGATGAAGCATTCCTTCATCCAAATCCTCCTCCGATTCGATGACATGCCCGGGAGGATCCACAAGGCATTTACAAGATTTCGAGATGGCGTGTGGGACTATCCACGCCAATGAAAATCTTGGAGAGTATGTGAGATTAGTGTCATTCCCTCTCTCTGCATGATGGGGCAAGAGAATGGCTCTACACCTTGCCGTTGGAAGTGTGACCACGTGGGCACAACTTCACCGAAGTTCTCGAGAAGTACTTTCCGCCGCCCGTATTCGAACATGAGGAAAAGGATAGCGAGATCAAAATGGGCACGGAGAGACCTTTTATGATTCTTGGGAAGGTTTAAGCAATTGCGGCGAAATGCCCTCAACATCAAATTCGGATCATGATCGATCCAATATTTCATGGCGGGTTGAGGCAACAGAGAAAATTTGGGTGAATGCAGCTTGTGGAGGATCAATCTCGAATAAAGTTCCCAGTGAGGCCTTTAGGCATTGGGCGAGATGGTCAAGAAAGCAGAGACGAAGGAGGAGAAGTTCGAGAAGGCAAGCCGCTACTTCTTCAACCGTGGAGACCAAGCTGGATAAACTCTGTAACCTATTCGACAAGTTCATAACCAACACAGGATCAGGACCAGGACCAGGGCAAGGGCAAAAGAAAGCTAAAGTTTGCCAAATATGCGCTGCCGTGACACATCACACGGATCAATGCCCCACACTGTTTGAAGAAGAAGAAGTCAATGCAGTGGGTCAGAATGGTAATGGGCAATACGAGCAGAGGAGATATGATCCAAACTCTCAGACCTACAACCCAGGATGGAGGAACCACGAAAACTTTAGGTGGTCTAACAACCAGCAAGGGGCAGGACAACAACAGCAGCAGTACGGAGGGGCAGGACAACAATAGCCATATAGAAATAATCAGCGTGACCAAAGCGGTGGGCCATCGTTGGCGAACTTGCACACTATGGCACGAGAAAATGTGAAGGCTCAACAAGAGAACAAGAAATTCAAGGTCGAGACAAGAGGAGCCCTCCGAGCCTTGGGAACCAAGTTTCCCAATTGACGACGGCCGTAACGCGTCTCGAGAAGAAGAAGGAAATTTACCTCCTCAAGTAGAGGTAAACGAGTTAGCCCAATGAATCTTGTAGTACGAGAAGTGGGAAGAAGCTGCGGAGAAAGTTTTCATGCCTAAGGACGACGAGACATGCACGAAGTGGAAGATCTCACGTAACACAATGGTCAAGATGACAATGATCAAGAGGGCGCGAGGAAAAGGCGAGAAAAAGAAGAGGCAATCATTGAGCCAACCTATGTCAAACCTAATCCTAGGTTTTACCTCCTTTCGAGCAGATTGGCAAGAACAGAGAGAGGAAGAAATGAGCGAGATGTATCGCGTGTTTCGAAGGTGGAAATTAATATACCGCTCATCAACGCTCGGGCACGATGCCAAATGGGCAAAGTTCATGAAAGAATTGTGCACGAAAGGTGAAATACAAAGATGATGCAAAATTCAAGTGGGAGAAAATGTATCCGCATCTTGCGTGAAATTGCCCGAGAAGTGTGGAGATCCAGGATGTTTTCATTCCTCGCGTAATAGGCAATACGAGGATCGAAAGGGCCATCCGGATTTGGGGCATCTATAAACGTCATGCCCTTGTCAATGTTTAATGAATTAAAGGTGGGAACCACAAGCCAACACAGTGGTTATCGATTAGCGAGACGGGTCCAACGTTTATCCAGAAGGAATCATCGAAGACGTATTGGTCAAAGTGGAGGAACTCATATTTCCAGCGGACTTCTACGTTCTGGATATGGGCACGATGGGTAACAAATCCTCAGTTATGCTCTTGGGTCGACCATTCATGAAGATGGCCAGGACCAGGATCGATTGCGACACGGGCAAGTTATCTTGTGAATTCGACGGCGAGACGGTGACCTTCAACATCTTCAAGGCCATGGAGCATCCGATTGATATTGAGGTCGTGGAATTCATTGATCACATTGAACCCATGGTGGGAGACATCCTGGACGAGATAGGTTTACAAGATCCGCTGGATGCAGCAATTCAAAGTGGTCTTAAGGAAGGAGACACTCAAGGAGAAGCAGCTTACGGACAATGTCGGGAGGCCCTGCTTTATTTGCGAAGCGAACCCGAGGGACTCAAGTGGTCAATATACCAGAACATGCCCAAGCTGAGGGAAGAAGAAAAGCTCGTTCCATCCCTTATGAGAGCACCGAAACTCGAGCTAAAAACTCTTCCTCACCACCTGAAGTACATCTTTCTAGGGAAGGACGACACCTTGCCGTGATCATCAATGCTAAACTCGGTCCGAGTCGGGAGGAAGGCGTGAGAAGTGTTATCGGGCAATGAGGAAGCTATTGGATGGACATTGGCGACATCAGGGCATCGCCCTTCCATATGCGTTCACAATATTCTGATGGAAGAAGAAGCCAAACCAGTACGCGATCAACAAAGGAAGTTGAACCCAGCTATGAAGGAGGTAGTCATGAAGGAGATCTTGAAGCTTCTCGACTTGGGCATCATATATCCCGTATCAGACAGTAAATGGGTCAGCCCAGTACACGTCGTGCCCAAGAAGTCAGGCATTTAGGTAGTGAAAAACGAGAAAGGAGAGCTGATCCCAACGAGACTCCAAACAGGTTGGAGAATGTGTATTGACTATCGAAAGCTCAACACGGTGACCCGAAAAGATCACTTCCCATTACCTTTCATTGACGAGATGCTGGAAAGGTTAGCTGGAAACAAATTCTTTTGTTTTTTAGACGGATACTCGGGCTACATGCAGATATGGGTTGCCCAAGGTGATCAGGATAAAACTACTTTCACATGCCCGTTCGGGACATTTGCCTACAGAAGAATGCCTTTCGGCTTGTGTAATGCCCCAGGGACATTTCAGCGATGCATGATGAGCATCTTCTCGGACCTATTGGAGAAATGCATCGAGGTCTTTATGGACGACTTTACCGTCTATGGGGAATCATTCGATGAGTGCTTGACAAATTTGGAGGTAGTCCTACAGAGATGTGTCGAAAAGAATTTGATCCTAAATTATGAGAAATGTCATTTCATGGTACAAGAAGGGATTGTTCTTGGGCACGTGGTGTCTGAAAGAGGGATAGAAGTAGATAGAGCTAAAGTAGAGATCATCGCCAAATTGCCTATCCGACCAAGAAAGCAAGTGCGAGGTTTCCTTGGGCACGCTGGGTTCTACAGAAGATTTGTGAAGGACTTCGCAAAGATCGCCCAGCCCATGACACGACTACTCCAGAATGATGTACCATGGGAATTCGATGAAGAGTGTAAGATAGCTTTTGATACTCTGAAGAATAACTTAATTTCAGCACCGATCATTCAACCCCCTGATTGGGGCATGCCGTTTGAAGTTATGTGCGACGCAAGCGGATATGCCGTGGGAGCCGTCTTGGGACAACGAAGAGGAAAGGAAAGTCATGCTATATACTATGCCTCAAGAACTCTCAATGCAGCCCAATGCAACTACAGCACGACCGAGAAAGAGCTCTTGGCGGTCGCTTTTGAAAATTTCGATCATATCTCATGGGGCCAAGACAATCGCTCACACCGATCATACGCCTCGAGATACCGATGGCCAAGAAGGAGTCAAAGCCACGACTAATCGATGAATCTTGCTTCCAAGAGTTCGATGTAGAAATCAAAGACAAAGTGGAGCACAAAACCTTGTGGCCGACCACTGAGTAGGATATTGAAGGGAAGACCCGGTGCCCATTGCGAGACCTTCCCCAAGAACATTTGTACTTATTCGAGGCACGACGGAGTTCGAGCCATGGTATGCGATTTGGTGAATTACAAAACCACCGGAGAACTCCGCTGGGCTCACTACGTATCAAAGAAACAAAATCAAAGCAGATTGCCGTGCTACATATGGGATGATCCTACTTATGGAGAAAGTCGCTGATCAAGTTTTGCGACGATGTGTGCAAACCGAGATCAAAGACATTCGAATCACCGCCACTCCAAAGAATGTGGAGGTCACTTGGGCACAAGAGGACAATGAGAAAGGTTTTAGGCAATGATTCTTCCGCCCACGATATTCAAAGATGCCTATGAGCTATGTAAGCAATGCAAAGAGTGTCAACAAGAAGGAAATATCACAAAGAGGAATGAGATGCCCATGATACCTATCCTTCCAGTCGAAATCTTTGATGTATGGGGGATGGACTTTATGGGACCATTACCGAGCTCAAGGGGCAATGCGTACATCTTGCTTGCAGTGGATTATGTCTCGAAATGGGTTGAGGCCAAGGCAAGTGCCACTAATGACTCAAAGGTAGTTTCGACTTTTCTTAAAGCTAATATCTTCAACAGTTCGGGCGTGCCCAAAGCAATTATCACGATCAAGGTACCCATTTCGCAACACTACTATCACCAAATTGTTCGAGAAATACGGTAACCCATCGTGTGACTACGACCTACCATCCGCAGCTAATGGACAAGCGGAGTTATCCAACGTAATAATCAAGACTATATTGAGGAAGGTAGTAGGACCTATGTGTAAGGATCGGAGCACTCCTCTTGACGACGCTATGGACATACTGAATCGCATACAAGACCCCTTGGGCATGTCACCATACCGAATTGTGTTTGGTAAGATGTGTCATTTACGGTGGAACTAGAGCACAAGACATTTTGGGCGTTGAACAAGCTCAACTTTGATTGGGACCGTGATGGCCAAGCTAGAAAGCTTGACTTCAAGAACTGGAAGAGATAAGGCTAGAGGCGTATGATAATGCCGCTCTATATAAAAAGATTAAAAAGGCACATGACCGCCTTATCAAGGCCAAGTCATTCGAGCAAGGGCAATTGGTGCTTTTATACCGATCTCGATTCAAGTTGATGTCGGCAACTAACAAGCAAGCGGCGGACCATATGAAGTAAAACTCATTTCCGAATGAGTTGTCGAGGTCGCAGACCAAGACGAAGAAGATTTTCAAGGTCAACGGACAACGTCCAAGGCTTACTATGGGCATCACGAGATAGATCCGGGAATTGCATCGGTGCAAGCCCTCGACGGAAAGATTAAAAGAGAAATCTAGTCGAGCCACGATAATAACAAGGCGGCCGAGGCAACCCGTATTTTATTTGCTTCGTTGTTGTTTTCTTTTTGGTTTTGTTTTTGCCCCGCTTTGCTGCGTGGTGTTGTGTTAGTCATTCTACAGAGGCAGTGTGATCATGATCAAGAGGCAAGATGAGACGCTAGACATTCTGCCGTGGGCAAGAGGGTGAGTTCGGAACAAGTGGCGGGCGGTTGTCGGGAGAAAGGACGAACGCCCCTTATAACTGCCACTCCATAATTACCTCACCCACGCCGCCTCAACCTCCGCAAATTCCTCTCACTCCGAGCCTTAAAGAAGAAACCTCCCATTTTCAAAAAATGATCGCTCAGAAACCAGAGCCAAAACCACCAAAAGCTCCCGATTCCCCCTCCGAACCAAAGAAAACCACAGAGCTAAAATCAGCAATGGCGACCCCCTCTGAGACTCCTACTACCCCCGAAATGCCTAAAAGCCCGTCTCCAGTTAACTCCGAGGACCTGGAGAAAATAATAGAGGAGCAAGCGCTCTCCCAGTAAAGGCGACGCCGGAGGAACCACCGAGAGAGACGGCGGCGAAACCCAAGAAGAAGAAAGCCAAGGCCAACAAGGAGAAGGCTGTCCCAGCGACGGAGAAGGAAGATACCCCTGCGGAGACGGAGGAGTCCACCTCGGACGAAGCTGACGAACTGGAGCCCTCCGGCGAGAAGGAGAAAAGCGAAGAAAGAGAAGAAACCCCAGCCGAGAAAGACTCCGAGGGCACCACCACCACCGAGAAAGAAGCCTCGTCGGAGCTACCTCCACCTTCAAGGAAGAGAACCCGGGGGTACCTTGCGAAGATGGCATCACCCTCCTCTGAAAAAGGAAAGCCGCCCGACCACGAGAGGCCACCCCGAGGTTCAACACCACCTCGATGAGGGCATTGTAAAGCCCAAGACGCTGACATGGAGTCGAGAGTCAGGGGTTAAGGATGAGTGAAAAGTTTTTCGCAAGGATTGGATGGGGGCGTTTTGGAATGGCGGGACGGTCAGACATCACATTGGCGAGGGAGTTTATTCAAACTCTCGAAATAAAGAACCCAGGCAAAGTGAAGCTGACCACAGACTGCATCAAATTTAAGCTGATGGGCAACAGCTTCTCGTTCTCTGTGAACGACTTCAACTGCACCCTGGGCATTACAGAAGTGTTTGAGACGAAGACCACAGAATACAAGGAGGCTTTCACCTACGTCCCCGAGCACACAGGGGAGGAGTGGAATGAAAAATGGTCATCGATTGGTCTGGGCACAACGTTCAAGTCAGGATACACTAAGGGCAATGAGCTGAGGAGCAACGCGCTAAGGATGTGCCATCGCCTCGCCCTACGTTTCTTGGGAAGGTGGACAGCAGAACTCCATCTCCCAGCAGGAGTTGTTCATCTTGTGGTGCATGTGGCATGGCCACAAGGTGAACTTTGCCGCGTTTGCAGCTGCCCATTTCAAGGACATCCTGACTCATCCTAAAAAGAGGATCTCTCTTGCCAATTTGGTGACCGTGTTAGCCACGGTCAAGGTCTTTGGACGGCTTAATACCGACCTGGAAGTGGAGCCCGAGCTGTATATTGACACAGCAATGTTGGAACGGATGAAGGACATATACTACGACTCAGACGGAAACCGCCTTCACTGAGCCACCGACGACCAAGCAGCCCTCACGACGCCTATCGGCGTAAGAGGATTCAAAGATAGCCAGGAGGAGGATGATGACATCAAAGCCCACTTGACCAAGATAGAGGAACAATAGAAAGCGACCCATGATGCCCTGCTAGCCTACCTTGCCCACGCTGGATTCATGTATCCGCCTTTCCTCGACCTTTGTCCTCCCTTTTGTTTTTTTTTGTTTTCGCTTTGTTGTGTTTTGTTTTGTTTTGTTGTTTGTTTTGTTTTGTTTTGTTGTTGTTGGTGGTCAACCTTTTCTCACCCACTTCGCCCTAGGCAAAGTGTGTGAGTGAAGGGGCGCGTCTGTTTGTTTGTTTGAGTTAAGAGAGTCGGTCTCATTTCGACCCACTTTGCCCAAGGCAAAGTGTGAGTAGGGGACCGCCACCTTGCTCGCTTTGTTTCGTTGTTTGTTGTTTGTGTTCCTCCTTGCTCACCCACTTTGCTCAGCGCGCAGTGTGTGAGTCAGGACGGGTTTTCGTTTTTGTCGGTTGACATGTTTAAATTGGTGGGATTGATTGGGGTGTATTTTGCTTTGTTGTGAATAATGCTAGTAGTTTTAGGAATTCGCTTGAGCATGACCGTATGTAAATAAGGATGACGATTCAATTTAAGCACACATGGTGAGATTTGAGCTTAAACTGTTGTATCTCGATCAACACGTTTCCTTTCTTGTGTGATTATCGACATCTTCATTAGGCTTTTGCTAGAACTTGTGTGCACTCTTATGTCGAGGCCTTATCGACTTAGTTAAAACATTTAGATGACTTAGGCATATTTTTCTTTCAAATAGCCCATCGAGCCAAAAAGGTCCCACCTAATGTTAATCCCTCGCTCACCCCTCGAGCTTAATAATTTCTTTCATTCACTTAAATTAGCTCGAAAAAGAAGCTCACCCGGTCAATTAGACTCGGAGCTAATAGAAGAGAAGGCAAAGGAAGAACAGAGCCTCAGAATGGGCAAGAAAAAAAGGGTTTACAATTTCAAAGAAATGGGCAAAATGCCCAATATAAAAGAAGGTACCTAATTGAAAGAAAAAGGGCTTCAAATAAAAGAATATATATATTGATGAAGTCCTAAGATGGTCAGTCCGAGGTCTGTAAGAGAAAGGCGAAGGAAATCCATGGAGGACAAATAAATTCCTCGAACTCGAGTCCGTGATGACCTTAGCCTCGCTCCAAAAATTTCCACCTATGTCTTAAGCCCTATTACAACCAAATAAAAGACCTAAGGATGAATGTTTAAAACTTTGTCTAAACGGTGGAGATGGTAGAGACACGAAGCTCATGGCATAGTCGAAATGAAAGATGTCCTGAGCGTATACACTAGCCTATACACAAGAGTGCAGAGTGTTGGTAAGGAAAATGCCCAATATGCTCAAATTCGTATTTTGACTTGTTTGATGGTCGTTGCTTGAATGGAGTCTACTGAATTGCTAGTTTGTTCGATGAAGCTTATATTGCCGAGATATCCTGTTTGGTGGAAATGTGCTAACCTTTTGCTTTTGAGTCTTTTCTTTCTTTCTTTTGTCTTGGGCAAACATGCGTGCATGCTTGAGGACAAGCATGTTTAAAGTGTAAGGTGTGACGAGCCCAAGTTTTGTGCTCTTTTTCGTGTCTTGTCTAGGTCTAGATCGAATCTTTTGTGTCTTTCTTGTTGTGTTCTCGTGGTCCGGGAGAACACATTGGTCCGCAGGGACAAGGCAGGCGAAATGGGCAAGAAGAGTGGAACTTGCATGGCGGATGAATAGAGATACGATGCACCTCGAGGGCACAAGGAGCTTAGCTCACACCGGGCTTCAAACCCAAGAGGTTGTCCGCTTGACGGCGTGACCTCCTTGCTGCATCCGACAAGTTCAATCTCCGTGAGGGAGAGCTAATGGGCAAGCGGAAGTGAAGAAGGCGAGCGAGACAAGAAGAAGAAGGAGGCAAGAGAAGGCGAGAGGGAGAGCTAATGGGCAAGATACGCGAGATCCGAGCGAATCTCGCTAAACCGGAAAGGATGCTACCGACACCGAATCTCATGATATCCGGAGGAGATCGCCGGATCCGTCTCGGGCAAGGAAAGTGCCGATCAACAAGGAAAACCTACAGATTGTCCACCCATGGGCCATTACCATCGTCGCCTCTCGGCCTATATATATATGGATGAAGCGCGACTTGTGCGTCTCTTCCGCTCCAACTCTCACTCATTATCAAATTCATCCAGCAGCACCACATACATTAAGTTCCTTCGGGCAACACTTTTATTTGCTATTCAGATGTTTTGCGGCGGCACTTTGGGCTCGCCGCTTCTATTTCGCTCAATTAATAGTAAGTTGGTTCCGTTTAATTATGGTTTCAATTAATGCTGCATGTTTATTTATTTTATGTCTAGCTAAGTCTTTATTCTGGTTTTGTAATACCCCAAACTCTTAATTAGTAATTATTTAATAATTAAAGGTTAAATAGGGCATTGCATCCTTAATCAAAAAGAAAATAGAGATGTTTATGATCTAAAATACATAGTGACTCTTAATAAAATATAATATGATTAACAATTTAACTATAAGCTTATGAATGAAAGATTTTGTTTTAGAGTTAAAATAATGTTATAGTTGATTATTTGATCTTAAATGATCAAATAAATTCTATAATTTTTGGAAATTTTAAATTCTTGCTATTTGAGTATTCTATTATCATGTTACATAGTAAATATATATACTACATTATATTACATAAATATATATATATATATACATGCATGTTCTAGAAAGCAAGTGACTAATCACTTGCATTTATTTTTTTCTTGGTAAGCAAGTATAAGCATTTAATAAGAATGGTGAATAATCATTTATATAATTAAAGGAAAATAAAATGAAATTTGCTCTATAAATATGCTATCAATAAACAATGAAATTTTTTTTTCAAAAATCCTCACTTTGCTCTCTATACCTCACGACACACACACACTACACACACTTGGGAGAAAATTTTTCTTTCAAGCTAAATCTTCTAAATCCTTGCTTCTAAGCTTAATTCCAAGAATAATAAGGTATGATTTTCATTTATTCTCAATCTTTAAGCATGAATTTTGTTATATATTCATAAAATTTTGAGCATGTTAGTTGTTTAATTTTAATAGGTTTTGTGAAAATTATGAATGGATATTGATGTTATAGTTGAGAATTGATGATTTTGTGTGGAATTGATGAAATATTGATGATTATTTGTAAGATTTATGTTGAGAATGAAAAACCCTAAATTTTATGCTTTAGGCTAAAATAAGAAATTATTGATATTATGTTAAGAATAAGTTGTAATTATGTGATTAAAGTATGCTTAGACTAAGAAATTGGAAGAAAGAATAACAAAAATAAAAGTTAGAATATATATATATAATTTCGAAATTTTCGAAAATTTAGGAAAAATGAGATGTTGATTTTATTTTCTTCATTTAACTTGATATATGAGTTTAATATGATGAAATAAGTATTCTATGAATTTAATAGAATTTTCCAAGTTCATATGTTGAAATTTAAAAATTTTAGTTTAGGTGTTCAAAGGTTAAGTATGTGCTAAAGTTAATATATGTTATTAATATTGATGATTTGAGCTCACATATGATACTAAGATGAAAAGTTGAGAAGAAATTAAAGAAATTACAATTTATATATATATGTGTGAAATTTCGAAAATTATAGAAAAAGGGAAAGTTAAAATTTTAATGTTATTCTTCATATATCTTATGTATTGTGATATATTATGTAAATAAAGAATAATAAAGCTTAAATGAAGAGTTTAGGATTAAAAAGGTGAAAGGTTGAATTTTAGAAATATGTTATGTAGAAAAGAAAGTTTAAGGACAAAAGAATATATATATATATATATATTATAATGTTAAGTTAATAGAAATAATTAGTATACTTAAAAGTATATTAATAGTAAGAAAAGTAGTAGTATGGAAGAAGATTCATTAATTATGACTTAATTATATGAAAAGTTTAATGTAGGCAATTAATTACTTATATTATGCTTAAATAACTTAAGAAAATAAATATAATATCCAAAGAAAGAAAAGAGAGTAAAATAAAGTTATTAAGGTACAATAATAGTGTTCATTGAATGTTTGATAATAATTTAGAATGTTGAATGAAAATAAGAATAAAGTTAAGATATAAAGGATGAATGACCGAAAAGACGAAAATTTTATAAATGAGAAGTTAGACAAAACCGCTCTAAACAAATCATAAAGAAATGGAAAAGATGAAATAAGAAGATTCATAGTTAGAAAATAAGAAATATTGTTTACTAATGTTATCAAATTATTAAAGGTACGTCGAGAAAAGGAAGGCAAGTTAAGGGTTAAGAGGACGAAGAAAAGAAAGGTTTATTAAGTGACCGACTAAAGACGACAGGTGGGCTTTCGAACTAAATAATAGCACGTGCTAAATTATATTGTTTCATTATGTATACTGCATGACTTCTAAATTCATTGACTTGCCAAATGTTTGAGCATGATGCATTGCTCATTCACGGAAGAGAAAGAAAGAAAATGAATGAATGAAAGAATGCACCGACGTCGGATAGCGACCTTGGTCATAAGCGTGTTTGAGAAGCGAGGCCTACTTCTCAACACATAGACAAAATCCGTGGATAAGGGAAGAGAAATATGTCTGCAGACAAAGATCATGCATATGCATTTGTTTTAGAATTGTAAAAATGAAAGCAAGTAAGTATTTACTTTGAAAAGCATGCACAGGTTTTTCACTAAAACCCCTGTGTATTGCAAAGTTATGGCAAGTCAATCTTATAGCTCTAAGAGCAAAGTTTTAACTGTTTTCGGCATATGTCCACTGAGTGCTTATGTACTCACGCCCTGCATGTATTTCTAAACATGCAGGTTGAGCTGAGATCGTGGAGATGGGATTGGAAGAACACTGTGGTTGTTATGGTCTATGTTTTCCGTTATATATTTTAGAAATGTTTATCATAATTCCGTTGTTGCTTATGTTTGGTTGTGGTTCTTGGATTGAACTCCTGAAATCATGTGGTATTGGAAGCTATTTTCGATATTGGTTTGAAATCGTAATTGGAGTCTAACTTGTTATGACATTATGTTGTTGGAAGTTTATTATAAACTTATGTTGATGCCACCGGTTTTTCTTGTTGATTGAAAATGTTATGTTTGTTGTTGTAAGTGATTGCCCAGTCATATGTCCTCATACATATAACTCAACTACCCTTTCGTTGCCACACTCGACTCAATTGTTGTTATGAAATTATTGTAATGGTGGAAGGAAAACCCTTTCTCGGACAAAACCTATTGATATTGATTATCCTATCTCTATTATTCCATTTATTCAATTGACTCCATGAAAACGAATTATGTTGTGTTGTCCAAAATTTATATCTCAATTCATATCATTCATTAATTAGTTCACCCACAGGCCAAAACCCCCCCGTATTCGCCACCGCTATCGAACCAGGACGAACGAAGGCCCAATCCCCAAACTTGATTTCCAAACGATCACCTCGAAGAGGAACGATCCCTGGTTCGACGGAAAGGAAAAATCTCCTTTCTCCAGAAATTTGAACCCCCCCCTAATGAACCCCCAAATTTTGGCCAATGGCCGGGCCTCCGATTCTTTTTCAAACCCCAAAGGGAAAAGGGTGGAGGATTTTTGCAAAATTTTCTAGCCGTCTAAAAGGGGACAGTTTAAAAAAGGTCTCATCGAAATCGATGCCCTCAACCAGTGTACCGCCACAAGCCGGCTTTAAAAGCCGAAACCTCCCATCGAATCTCTTCCTCGATATCCACTTACTACCTAGGCTTCCTTGCCATCCGGTGAGTTCTTTCATACATCCATAGCCGCTATGGACCCATTTTAAGTCCATAGCGGTGGCCAGATCTTGCATCAATATCTTGACGCCTCCTATGTCCATGGGTCGATTATCGCATGTTCGTCCCGACTAAACCAAGATTCACCCACGAACATAAATCGCCGGGTTGACGAACAACCCTCCCACTACGACGAGGTTCTACGAGCACAATGGCAACGGTGGCAGATACTTGTGGTTCTCTAACTTGCACAACTTGCTGTGTAGGTACCACTTGTACGGTCGGTATCTCCAATGAACTCGACCCACTTCAATTTCTTGAAGTATCCGTGTCGATCCTCCCACTAGACTCGACATCTCGCACTCTTTGGCCTAATCGGTGGTGGAATACGATCATCTTCTAATTCTTGAAGAATGATTTCAACTTTGGACTTATGATTTTCATATAATCTCTTCTAAGAATCGGGCATTAGTGCTAATAATGACCTTCCGATCCTTAGACTATAGAATAAACCACCTTCGCTCCTCTAGGATAGCCAATAAACAGCCTTTGCGCCGATCTAGCCTCCAACTTGTCGCTTTTCTTGTTCAAAGACGCGTCGGATCGCCCCATATCTTTATGTGGCTTAAACGGGCTGCGCCCAAACCACAACTCGAAAGCGGTCTTTTCGACGACTGACGGTACTAGATTTAGCAAGTATGCCGCCGCCTCTAAGGCATATCCCCGTAACGAAATAGGCAATGTAGCATAACTCATCATAGATCTAACCATTTCAAAAGAGTCCTATTTCTTCGCCCGACACACCATTTTGTCAGTGTGCTCGGTGAATGCGCTCGGGATGTAATCCCACACTTCACTAGATAGTCCATAAACTCTATCGAGGTATTCGCCACCGCGATCGTAACGCAGTGACTTGATATCGTTACTCAGCTTCGCCTCCACTTCCGCCTTAAATCTTTGAATTTCTCAAAGCATTCGTGACTATGCGGTCAGGTATACGTATCCGCACTTGAGTAATCGCAATGAAAGTGACAAAATACTGCACTCTCCACGAGCTTGTGTGGACATCGGTCCACACAGTCGAATGGACTAACTCCAACATTTCTTTGGCTCTATAACCCTTCGCTTGAAGGGTCCGTCGACATCTTATCTTCTATACAGATTCGCAGACCGGAACCGAGTAACCGTGAGATTACCCAACGCTCCATTCTTAGCCGCTTTGGATCCTATTTAGATTGATGTGACCTAATCTAAGATGCCGAGAAAAGTAGAGTCATCTTATGAAGAAAACTTTCTTTTTAGGGTTTGATGAAGATGCAACATAGTTATAGGTATTATGTTTTGCGTAAATAGTATAAAGCTTAATTATATAAAGTGCCAACACGTATAACTTCGTCATTTCTTATGATAGAAACACCACTATCAAAAATAACAGAATATCCATGAGTAAATAATTCAAAAAACAAGGTTCCACGAAAACCGCACATATAAAACGCCTTTCAAAACTAAAACTGTTGTCCTAAAACATAAAGAAACATCTCCAACTCGCAAAGCTGACTTTCGCTGCTTGCCATGGAGATCGTTATCTCGCCATCAAACAGCCTCCCTTGTCCGCAGGAACCCCGCAGGTGTAACAAACATGATCAGTATACCAGATCTACTACCCAAGAATGGGTAGAACAAGTCGCTAAACATGTTTCACATTAAAGCAAACGCGACTCGAGCCTTGAGCATAGGGCACTCCTTCCAATGCCTGGGCCCACCGCACTTGAAGCACTTGCCCTTTCCTTCGGGCTTCTTCTGCCTCCGTGGCAACCATGTTCTTGCTCCCATTACTCCCACTATTTCTTGCTTTACCACCTTTGGCACCCTTTTTCTATTTCCATTTTGCAACGAAAATTTTGGGCCCTTAGATGTGCTAGCAAGAGCATGTGCTCCTTTTCCCATAACTCCTTCCGCAGAACGAGATCATTACAACCGACTAAGTGTGAACTCGGTCTTGCTCATGATTGCATTTACGAAAGTTCTCAAAAGACTTGGCGGTGTTGAGGATGATATCGACCTGGCTTCAGCCACAATACCTCCTCCCAACCGATCAAGACTATCCATGAGACGAGTCATGGGAGACATGTTCATGGACCGAACTTCCTTCTTCCATCTTACACGCCAAGATTTCTCTCATTGTGTGGAAGCGGATCGTCCGATCCGACCGCCCAAACTTACCTCGAGACTTGACCAAATATCGCTCCGCCATCGATCCGATGTCAGTAGTCGCAAGCCTTTGGACATCGTAGTCATCATATAGCATTTAGCCATATTGTTCGACTTATTCCAAAGTCTCGCCGACTCCGCTCATTAGTCGATCGCCGAAGGGCATCGGGTTTAGGAGTAGTAAGAACAAACATGTGTTCTTCAGCGATAAGAACATATTCCATGTTTCGCTTCCACTCGATGAAATTTGGACCGATAACGGATTTTGTCGAGCATATTGATAATCCGTAAGAGACATATCTCAAACGATAATGTAAACACATAAGCATACGATCAAATAATTCGTAATAATAATATTGTAACCTTTTGATAAAACAATATTAATTGAAACCTCCAATCGCCCAAGGAATTCCACATGCAAGCCACGCGTGGACGCTTTACACGAACCCCCGACTGCACTAAAATATACCTTTTAGTCGCTTAATTTCAATCCATGTCAACTTATCCTTATGACAAATGAAATTAATGATTGGACCTTACTAGACCACATCACTATCGCAAGAAGGGACTTCAGGGAAGTTGTACTTGAGGTGATGTCAAGCAATGACCACAATTTGAAATAGAAATGAATTCTTAGAATTGGTATACTCACTCGGACCATACCGCTCCAATTCAAATTCTTTTGTTATCTCATTTATATCTATCTCTAGAGAACTTTATGAAAATCGCACATGCAAGCTACGCTGCTGGACGCTACATGAAACTCCCACTTCTCAATAGATTTAAAATGTTTTATTTAGAAATCTCATCTAACAAACTTATGATAAACAGGCAAGCAAGCGCGCGTGGACGCCACTCACAAAGGCCTCACTTGTTTAGAGATCAAAAGTGGAGGTCTCGACATTTTAATTTGAAAATTAATTTGTCGGGTTGCTTGCTTAGTCTTTTTATTCAAAAGGTTTGTCCATGCAGATCACGTAATCCTAGCATGCTTTTCTATAGAACTCAACATGTAAAACATGCTCGCAGAATTCTAAAATATGCTTGATAAACGCGATAAACCTAGCATGCTTACTATGCGCATCCAATTACGTAAAACACTTAAAGGTTTGTCAACGTAATATAAACATACATAGCATGCTACGCACAATTTAAACATCCACGACATGCATATGAACGATAAAATAAATAAAACGCTCATCGCGCCCAATCGTGAAACCCGCACATTTAAATCTAATCTATTACATAGATTTACAAAGTACGAATTAAATCAAAACGGGCCTCGCGTGTCGGGCACGGACCGATTCAACAATGGGCCCGCGTACGGGCACGGGCCGGAAAATCGAAAACGGGTCCGGGCCGGATCGCCCAATTCGGCCGGCGCCTAGGGCAAGGCCCACCGCGCACCCACCCATCGCCGCCGCCTTCGCGTCCCGAG
The DNA here is from genome assembly GCA_036937905.1 of Salvia rosmarinus. Taxonomy (NCBI): domain Eukaryota; kingdom Viridiplantae; phylum Streptophyta; class Magnoliopsida; order Lamiales; family Lamiaceae; genus Salvia; species Salvia rosmarinus. The sequence goes on along the minus strand of CM072814.1, from coordinate 734,663 downwards.
TACTCGCGTCGCTAAGGCGACCGCGACCACGAGCGACATCGTGGTTACCGCCCGAAGCGCCAACATCCGCCGAGACGCGCCGCCACGTCAAACTCGCGATCATGAAGTCCGCCAAGCGCCGGTAGATCGCGCGAACGCGCGCCTGCCGCCCGCTAGCTCGCCGCCGCTGCTTCGCGCGATCTCGCGATCGCCGATCGCTGCGGGCGCCAGGGATCTCATGCGCGAACGCACTCGCCGCCGCGCCGCGATCGCTCGCGATCCTAGGCTCGCCGCGAGATACCGCCCGATGATCGCCGAGCTACCTGCTTTTCCCGCTTGCTTCTTCGCTTCTTTCGCTTCGTTCTTTTTACGATAAGATTTACGTAATAAAATCATCTAACCACGGATTTTCGTGGTGTAAAAACAAATCCGACAAAATAACAAACGAGCCACGATGAACGACAATTCACAATTATAAAACGCACGTAATAATCAAACGGATTAATCCAATGAGCCAAGATTCTGATCCTGTGCTCGATACCAATGTAGGAAAACGATGTTAACCCTCGCCCGAGGATCCATCTTGGTGTAATTCACCATACATTGATTATAAACCTAGCATGCGCTATATAATTAAAGTGCAACACGTAGGGTTTTCACGTGTTTACCTTGGATCCAGAGGTCGATGAACGAGATGAACTGATCGAACGGATCGACTCAGCTTGACCTTCGGACGTATCCCGATTGCCCAATCTCCAACGTCGAGTGAGGACGATCTATGGAGAATGCTCGAAAATCACCCAATGCTCTCACCAAGCTCTCGAAAATTTCTCTCAAATATACGAGATGGCCGAAAATCTTCTTCACAATATGTAGCATTAACCTAGACTTTATCTCATACCTTATATTTATAATGCACTACCTAATCCTATATGAATATTACCATAATCCTATATGAATATTACCATAATCCTATATGGAATATTACCATAATCTTAGGATTATTTCCATACTCGTGATTATTTCCATACACTCGTGATTATTACCATAATCTTATATGGAAAGGATCTATATATACCATAAATATAATAATATCCTGGGATAAAGAGAATAAAATCTTCCTTTGAGAGCACATAGGGGACCGATTTTCTAGTAGCTATGGGCTCTGACGGGCCAATGTGATCAAATGCAGGAATAAAGATGGGCCTCAATAAATTAATTATCTTATGTTCACCAAGAACATAAATTAATTTATAAACATTCGATCATGCCACTAGAGAAAGAATGTCGACTTACCCTTTATTACCAAGTTGAGTCGCTTGCACTTAGACATTACGAATCCTCAGATTTAAGATATCGAACGTCCATTAATCATTTATAGCAATCATCGCTTAAAACGACACAACTTCATTTCTTAAGTAGTACCACTCAACCTTATTATTGTACTTGAGCTAACTCAACCCGCAGGGTTTAGTACAATAAACCTTTGAGCTCTTAGGGACGCCATCATCCTAAACGGATCACGATGACTGACATGATAACTAGCGTGACATACAAGCACGCCACCACCCAAGATGCGGAGAATCTTGGTTAGAACATATAACCTCACTCATAACAAGTCAAAGTGATGGTCAAGAACTCATACTCACCTAATACCTTATCGAGGTTTAGATCATCGTAAGTCACCGAGATCTCGGTTCTTCACGACGGTCGAAGAAGAACTCATCTCACCGTGATCCTTCAATATGTCGAGACGTCATCAGATAGACAAGCAACTAAGTCAAGTCACTTTATCTATACTCGCACTCAAACCGACAACTCGCCCTTAAGTCGCCTCACGTGAAACTTTTATATCTCATTAAGCTCGACCAATCATACGACTTCGTGATCTTCTACACATCGTATGATCTAACTTATATATGAGATAAGGGACAGATATATGCAATCAAGTATTCAAATCGATAGGAGATTGTAATAGTGGTAACAGAAACATTGTATACAAGCTCAACCAAACCGCCAAGATACAAATCCAACACGCCCATGACTAACGACTACTCCGAATGATGTACCATGGGAATTCGATGAAGAGTGTAAGATAGCTTTTGATACTCAAGAATAACTTAATTTCAGACCGATCATTCAACCCCGATTGGGGCATGCCGCTTAAGTTGCGACGCAATGATATGCCGGGAGCCCTCTTGGGACAACGGAGGAAAGGAAAGTCATGCTATATACTATGCCTCAAGAACTCTCAATGCAGCCCAAGAACCACAAAGACGACCGAGAAAGAGCTTTCGGTCGTTTGCTTTTGAAAATTTCGATCATATCTCATCGGGCCAAGGCAACCGCTCCACCGATCATAAACCGCCCGAGATAATTACCAAGAAGGAGTCAAAGCCTTAATAATGGATCTTGCTTCCAAGAGTTCAAGAAATCAAAGACAAGGGAGCACAAAACCTTGTGGCCGACCACTGAGTAGGATATTGAAAAGACCGGTGCCCATTGCGTAGACCTTCCTCAAGAACATTTGTACTTATTCGGGCACCATTGAGTTCGAGCCGGTATGCGAGGGAATTACAAACCATGGAGAACTCCCCTTGGGTCACTTCACGTATCAAAGAAACAAAATCAAAGGCATTGCCGGCCTACATAGGGATGATCCCTACTATGGAGAAAGTGCCAATCAAGTTTTAACGAGGTGCCCAAACCAGATCAAAGAATTCTCAATCACGCCACTCCAAAGAATGGAGGTCACTTTGGGCACAAGAGGAAAAGAAAGGTTTTAGAAATGGATTCTTCCGCCCACGATATTCAAAGATGCCTATGAGCTATGTAAGCAACAAAGAGTGTCAACAAGAAGGAAATATCACAAAGAGGAATGAGATGCCCATGATACCTATCCTTCCCGCCGAAATCTTTGATGTATGGGGATGGACTTTATGGGACCATTACCGAGCTCAAGGGGCAATGCGTAATCTTGCTTGCAAGTGGATTATGTCTCGAAATGGGTTGAGGCCAAGGCAAGGCCACTAATGACCAAAGGTAGTTTCAGCTTTTTAAAGCTAATATCTTCAAAGGTTCGCGTGCCCAGCAATTATCCCGATCAAGGTACCCATTTCGCAACACTACTATCACCAAATTGTTCCGAGAAACAGAAACCCATCGTGACTAACTCACCATCCGCAGGCCAAGGGCGCGGAGTTATCCAACGTAATAATCAAGACTATATTGAGGAAGAAGGACCTGCGTTAAGACTGGAGCACCTGCCTAACGACGCCGCTATGGACATATAACTCCATACAAGACCCTTGGGCATGTCACCATACCGAATTGTGTTTGGTAAGATGTGTCATTTAACCGGAACTAGAGCAAAGACATTTTGGGCAAAGGAACAAGCTCAACTTTGATTGGGACCGTGATCAAGCTAGAAAGTTCACCAAAACTGGAAGAGATAACAGAGGCGATGACAATGCCGCTTTCATATAAAAAAAAAGATTAAAAAGGCACATGACCGCCTTATCAAGGCCAAGTCATTCTAGCAAGGGCAATTGGTGCTTATACCCCGATTCTTTATGTCGGCAAACCTAAAAGCAAAAGGTGCACTATATGAAGTAAAACTCAATTTCCGAATGGAGGCCCGATCGCAGACCAAGATCAAGAAGATTTTCAAGGTCAATGGACAACGTCAAGGCTTACTATGGGCATCAAGAAGGGATCCAGGGAAATTGCATCAGTGCCCCTCGACGGAAAGATTAAAAGAGAAATCTAGTCGAGCCCCACAATAACTAAGGCCCCCAAGGAACCTTTTATTTGCTTTCGTTGTTGTTTTTTGTTTTTGTTTTTTGCCCCGCTTTTATGCTGTGGTGTTGTGTTGGTCATTCTACAAACAAGGTGATCAATGATCAAGAAGGAAGATGAGACGCTAGACATTCGTCAGGCAAGAGGTGAATTGGAACAAGTGGCGGCGGTTTACAGGAGAAAGGACGAACGCCCTTATAACTCGCCACTCCATAAACCTCACCCACGCCGCCCAACCCTCCGCAAATTCTCTCCACCCGAGCCTTTAAAGAAGAAACCTCCCATTTTCAAAAATGACCCTCAGAAACCAGGCCAAACCACCAAAAAGCTCCCGTTCCTCCCAACCAAAGAAACCACAGAGCTAAAATCAGAATGGCGACCCTCCGAGACTCCTACTACCCCGAAATGTTTAAAAGCCTGGCTCCAGCTAACTCCGAGGACCGGAGAAAATAAAGGAGCAAGCGCCTTTCCGAAAGGCGACAATGGAGGAACCAACCAGAGAACGGGCGAAACCAAGAAGAAAGCCAAGGCCAACAAAGGGTCGTCTCAAATGAAGAAGAAAGATACCTCATGGAGACGGAGGAGTCCACCCTCGGACGAAGCCGACGAACTGAGCCTCCAAGGAAGGAGAAAAGCCAAGAAAGAGGAAACCCAGCCGAGAAAGACCCGAGGGCACCACCACCACCGGGAAAAAGGTTCGCCGAGCTACCTCCACCTTCAAGGAAGAGAACCCAGGGTACCTTGGAAGATGGCATCACCCTCCTCCGAAAAAGGGAAAGCCCCCGACCACGGAGAGGCCACCCGAGGTTCAACACCACCTCCGGCAGGGGCATTTAAAGCCCAAGACGCTAACATGGAGGTGTTGGAGAGTCCGGGGTTACGAGAGGTGAAAAAGTTTTTCGCAAGGATTGAGGGGAAAGGGGAATGGCCAGACGGCAGACATCACATTGGCGAGGGAGTTTATTCAAACTCGAAATAAAGAACCCCAAAAGTGAAGCCGACCACGATCGCATCAAATTTGTTCGATGGGCAACAACCTTCCGGCCGAACACTTCAACCCACCGGCATTACGTAAGGTTTTGAGACGAAGACCCGAATACAAGGAGGTCACCCACGCCCCCGAGCACAAGGGGAGGAGGAATGAAAATGGTCACCGATTGGTCCGGGCACAACGCTCAAGTCGATACACTAAGGGAAGAAGGAGAAAACCAAAGGAGTGCCATCGCCCACCGCCCTACGCCGGAAGGTGGACAAAGAAAGAACTCCATCTCCCGCAGGAGTTGTTCATCTTAGGTGCATGGTATGGCCATTAAGGAACTTTGCCGCTTGCTGCCCATTTCAAGGACATCCCGACTCATCCTAAGAAGAGGATCTTTGCCAATTTGGGACCGTGAACCTAAGGTGGGTGCTGGACGGGCAAACCGACCGAAGTGGAGCCCGAGCTGTAATATTGACACAAAGAATGTTGGAACGGATGAAGGACATATACTACCACCAGATTGAAAACCGCCTTCACGAGCCGCTGACGACAAAAAGCCCTCACCACGCCCAATACCGTAAGAGGATTCAAAGATAGTTGGAGGAGGATGATGACATCAAAGCCCACTTGACCAAGATAGAGGAAAAAAAAGCACCCATGATGCCCTGCTAGCTCATTTTGCCCACCGGATTCATGTATCCCTTTCCCTTGACCTTTGTCCTCCCTTTTGTTTTTTTTTTTGTTTTCTGCTTTTGTTGGTTTTTGTTTTGTTTTGTTTTTGTTTTTGTTTGTTTGTTGTTGTTAGGAACCCTTTTTCACCCACTTTGCCCCAGGCAAAGGTGTGAGTGAAGGGGTTGGCCTGCTTTTTTTTGTTTGAGTTAAGAGAGTTGGTCCTCACTTCACCCACTTTGCCCAAGGCAAAGGCGGTGAGTAGGGGACCGCCACCTTGCCAGCTTGTTTCGGTTTGTTGTTTCGGTTCCTCCTTTCACCCACTTTGCCCGCAGGGAAAGGGGATGGGTTTTCGTTTTGTGTCGCTGACATGTTTAAATTGGTGATTGATTCGATTTTGCTTTTGTTGTGAATAATGCTAGTAGTTTTAGGAATTCGTTTGAGCAGACCGTATGTAAAAAGGACGACGAATTAATTTGAGCCACATGGTGAGATTTGAGCTAAACCGCAGATTCGATCAACAAGCTTCCTTTCTTGTGTGATTATCGACATCTTCATTAGGTTTTGCTAGAACTTGGCACCTTAGTCGAGGCCTTATCGACTTAGTTAAAACATTTAGATGACTTAGTATATTTTTTTTCAAAAGCCCACGAAAAAAAAGGTCCTACCTAATGTTAATCCCTCGCTCAGCCCCTTGAGCTTAATAATTTTTTTCATTCACTTAAATTAGCTCGAAAGAAGCCTACCCCGGTCAATTTTGTGAGCTAATGGAAAAGGGCAAAGGAAGAAAAGAGCCTCAGAATGGCAAGAAAAAAAGGGTTTACGATTTAAAGAAATGGGCAAAATGCCCAATAAAAGAAGGTACCCAAATTGAAAGAAAAGGGTTGAAATAAAAGAAATATATATTGATGAAGTCCTAAGATGGTTGGCCGAGGTCTGTAAGAGGGCAAAGGAAATCCATGGAGGACAAAATAAATTCTAACCCGAGTCCGTGATGACCTTAGCCTGCTCCAAAATTTCCCCACCATGTCTTAAGCCCTATTACAACCAAATAAAAGACCAAGGATGAATGTTTAAAACTTTGTCTAAACGGTGGAGATGGTAGAGAGCAGTTTTCATGGATAGTCGAAATGAAAGAGTCCTCGAGCGATACACTAGCCTATACACAAGAGGCAGAGGTTGGAAGGAAAATGCCCAATATGCTCAAATTTGATTTTGACTTGTTTGATGGTCGGTTTGAATGGAGTCTACTGAATTGCTAGTTTGATCTAAAGCTTATATGGCCGAGATATCCCCGGGGAAATGTGCTAACCTTTTCTCGCTTTGAGTCTTTTCTTTCTTTCTTTTGTCTTGGGCAAAGCGCATGCTTGAGGACAAGCATGTTTAAAGTGTAGGGCGGGAGAGCCCAAGTTTTGTGCTCTTTTCGTGCTGCCTAGGTCTAGATCGAGTCTTTGTGTCTTCTTGTTGTGTTCCGGTCCGGGAGAACACATTGGTCGCAGGGACAAGGCAGGCGAAATGGGCAAGAAGGAGGAACTTGCATGGCGGATTGAATAGAGAACGATGCACCTCGAGGGCACAAGGAGTTTAGCTCCACCGGGCTTCAAACCCCGAGGCTTCCGCTTTTCGTGCCCCTTTCTGCATCGCCAAGTTCAATTCCCGGAGGGGAGCTAATGGGCAAGCGAAGTGAAGAAGGCGGCAAGACCAAGAAGAAGAAGGAGGCAAGAGAAGGCAGAGGAGAGTTAATGGGCAAGATACGCCAGATTCCGAGCGATCTCGCTAACCCGGAAGGATGCCCGACAATCAATCTCATGATATCCGGGAGACGCCGATCCGTCCGGGCAAGGAAAGAGCGCCGATCAACAAGGAAAACCTACTGATTGTCCAGCCCATGGGCCATTACCATCGCCCCTCTCGCCTATATATGGAGGGCGCCCAAGGCTCTCTTCCGCTGCCCAACCTCACCTCATTATTAAATTCATCCAAACAGCACCACATACATTGTTCCTTCGGGCAACACTTTATTTGCTATTCAGATGTTTTGTCATGCACTTTGGGTCCCGCTTTATTTCGCTCAATTAATAGTGTTGGTTCCGCTTAATTATGGTTTCAATTAATCACAATGTTTATTTATTTTTGTTCAGCTAAGTCTTTATTCGGTTTGGGCGTGACTAAGGGGCATGATTAATATAACTCGAGAGGTTCAAGTAGGGCATTACGATCTGCATGCGGTGTTCTCAAGCACTAGGTCCCGGCATTATATAACTTAACCAAACTCGGTGAAGTTAAAAACATAGGGGTAAGGAAGGTAAGTAATAATTGATTAAGGTGTTTGGGTGTCCCGCAACCCCAAATAGTACGACGGCGGGCGAGTTGGAGTAGTCATAGAACCGGCCTTTGCCAATACCGTCCATCTAGATCATAACGCTTCGTAGTCAGCATGCACCGAGGTGTCCTCCCTGATTACGGGTTGATAGTTTGCATAAGTGTCCCTTGCCTCTTTACACGTAGCGATAGATTTGGAGGTGTTGACTCAACTCGAAGGCCAAGATCTTGTTCGAGGTCGAATACCGACACGGATGGCTAATCCGATTCGTGGTCCAGCTGAGGGAGGGGCGCGTATGCGTCGATTACACCGACCTCAACAAGCACCGCCCAAAAGACGCTACCCCTCCCGACATCGACAAAAAGTGGAGGCGGTGGCCCATGGGACCTTGACTTCCTAGATCTATCTGAAAGGGTACCACCAAGTCACGATGAGCCGGAGGATGCCCCAAAGACAGCATTCATCACCGACTTGATTGTCTTTGCGTGTCGGAAGATGCCGCTTGATGCAAGAGCGCAGGGCAACCTATCGAAGGATGGTGGACGCCGTATTCAAAGACCACATTGGGCGGTCGTTGAGGTCTCGTTGGCGACATCGTGGTCGAGAGTCAAAAGACGGAGAAGCGCAGCGACGACTCGAACTATTCTCCGCCTCGCCGGTCGGCCAACCTCAAACTCAACCCCGTAAATGTACATTTATGGTGAAGACCGACAAGTTCACGGGATCTTTGGATTTCTCGAGAGGGCTCAAGGCCAATCCACCAAGGTGAAGGCGATTGCTCGACATGCGGTGCAAGGACCATCCGTGAGATCCACAAACTCACCGGTTGCTGGCCGCCTCAATGATTCCTATCTCGAGCCGCGAGAAGCGACTTCCTTCTTCAAGATCACGAGGAGAGCTCGGGACTCGCCGGCAGGGAAGAACACCGGTCGCCAGCACGGTGAAGAGTATCTCGCCGACACGCCGACCCTGTCCGCCCGAAGCAAGGTGAACTCCTTTCTATCTTGCCGCCTCGGACGAGGCCATCGATCTTGGTATTGGTGCGAGATGAGGAGGACGACAACTCCCATCTACTTTATTAGCCGAGCTCTCGAGGACCCGAGGCAGGTACACCGACCTCGAAAAGGTAGCATTGGCCTTGGTGAGCATGGCGGCGCCTCCGACCCTACTTTCAAGCTCATTACATCGAGTCATCCGGACGCGCAGCAGTGAGTGGGCACTTTGAACTCGGTGAGCACGACATCTCGTACTCCCCGGACCGGCCATAAAGGGCAGCTCTCGACTGACTTCGGTGGAAGCAAATTCGAGGTCGGTCTACCAGCGAGGTCGCCCGCGCCCGCCCCGCAGCGGAGGAATCCGTCCACCGCACCGCCCGATAGCGTTGGCGGATATGCGTGGGCGGAGCTTCTGCAAAGCAGGCGCAGAGCAGCATCCTCCTCGCTTGCCCGGACAAACAAGAAGTGACCTCAGCCCCGGTTTACCTTCCGACCACCAACAACGAGGTGGAGTATGAGCCGATCTCGGGACTCCGCCCGCAGGAATTGAAAGTGGACAATGTCCGGATCTTGGAGACTCGGTCGTGGTAAACGGGTCTGGCGGATCTGAGGCGAGGAGGATTGAATGAGCGGTACCCGAGAAAGCGAAGGAGATCTTGACCTCGTTCGGTACTCCAAGATTCATCGAATCCCACGGGAAGCGGCCGGTGGCGTCCTCGACAAGTTAGTGCGCGCGTCAACAAGTTCACCAAAGGAGGAGGTTCATTCGGAAGCATAGCGAGTCTCGCATCGGCATCGTCACCGAGATAGAGCCGGTGGATGTCTCCCATAAAGGCTATCACGGACGATGGCGCGCTACCTCAAGATCGGCTCGAAGCCAAAAGATGATGGCGAAATCCCGTATACCTCATATACGAGGGCGCACTCTCTGAAGTCTTACCTTCAACCCTCCCGAGTGCCTCGGGCGGAAGAAGCCGACTCGTGCTCAATGAGATCCACGGAGAGGATCTTGCGGAAGCCACATCGGGTCATGAGCTCTCTCAAAGAAGACGCGAGGTCGGGATATTCTTGGCCTACCCTCGTTCAAGATTCGACCGAGCTCGTCAAAAGTGTCAGTGCGCGCACACCCACGGTCAGCTACCCCAAACCAATCGGCAGCTGCAGAGCCCGTGGCCTTTCATGCGGTGGGGATCGACATCGTTGGTCGTTCGACCGAGCACCGTGTCGACCGATGTAGTCGTAGCCATAGACTACTTCACAAAATGGGTCGAGGCCGAGCCACTTTCGAGCCTCACGGCGGGAGGATTCGAGACCCGTGTGGAAAAATATAGTCCGCCGCTTGGCATACCGCATTCTCGATCTCGGACAACGGCACGGTTCGTCGACAAAAATTTCAAGGAGTGGTGTGAAGAGCTCCGGATCGAACAGCGCTTCACTCGGTCGCACACCCGCGGCGAATGGTCGACCGAGGTGGCGAACCCACGATCGTCTGATTGAAGAAAAGACTAGACCGAGCTAAGGGTGATTGGGCTGAAAATCTCCCCAAGTCCTCGGGTCCCACAGACAACACCTCGGACCTCGCGGAGAAACCCCTTTCGATCGGTTCACGGTGCGAGGCCGTCATACCGGTTGAGATCGGCGCACCAAGCCCGCGACTCTTCACCGACCGGGCCGGAGCGAGGAAGACTGCGTGCCAGCCTCGACGCCTCGAGGAGAAGCACGAGCTCGCCTTCATAAGCGAGGCCAATCTGAGGCCAGTCGCGCGGTCTTACAACAAAGTGGTCAAGGCCTCCGCGCTCCAAGTGGCGACCTCGTCCTCACGAAATAATGAAACCCGATGAAGTGGCGTCTTAACAAGCTGGACCCGACATGGAAGGCCCATACCGCGTTCACGAGGACCTCGGCAAAGGGCTTACAAGCTAGCTCACCTATCCGGTGCACTTATCCCCGAACACAGCACATCACTCATTTAGGAGGTACTTTACATAGCTTCGATTTAAGATCGGCATCATGTTAGTCCTTTCATTGTTTTGCCCAAGTACGATGTTGATTACATATTGATAAAACATTTATTTTTCTAATGAATATTTCACTGCCTCGTACATATGTGAACATCTGTTTGGATACACCACATTTAAACCTTCCAAGGGACGCCCTTACGAAGATGAAAATCCCACTAAGTAGAGTGCACACGAGACTACTCATTAATTTGAGCGTCTACATGCAAAGCATACATATTACCCATTAAGTTGGGCGTCTACATGCGCGCGACATCGGATCGATCTCGCGAACTTATACCCCTTTATTTGGGAAGATATGCACTCCGGTACAAAGTCTAAATGCATTAACGACTACAAACGAGTTCGAGCCATATCAAGTCAGCAGGGCTCCGAGCTCGTTTATACCCCTTTAATTGGGAAAATATACATACGTATACTGATCTAAATACATTCGACCAAAGCGGAGTCCTAAGCTATGTTTGTACCTTTCGAGGGAAAATGTACACTGAAGCGAGTCTAAATACATTTATGACTACATACAAAGTTCTGGCGTGATACAAACTCATTCGAACTTCGAGGCTTCGCCTCATGGGACTCGCTGAAGGCTGCACGATTACGAAAAAAATCTCGGGCGATGAATACCCGAAATGAACTCGGTGCCTCACCCAATCAATGAGGTCGGCACCACCTCGGGCCGCTCCGGTGCGATGCGAGCCGACAGGCGGGTTCCGACCCGGGAGGGCGTTCTATACCGAGTCACGCCTCGGCCCTCGAGCGACGCGGGCCATGACCATGCCCTCGCCCGACCTACCGCCCTCACGCCGACTGCCGCCCTTCCACGCCCGCCTCCGACCGCGAGGCTGCCTCTAAATCTCCCTCTCGGTGGACCCATTAGGCGAGAGCACTTGGCGTGATCGGTAGCCGCCTCCTCTTGAGTTCTTCAATTATTGGACCGGTAGCGCGTTGTAGACTCGCTGATGGGTGGGGCATGCGCCGTTCTGAGCGACCTCGTACATGCATGTACTTCATGATGGAGTCGAGGCGGTCTTTAAACTTCTTGCTATTAGGCCCTCCTCGTCCCTCGGCACCATGCCTCTGCCGACAAGCTCGAACTCGATCGTCGGCCGGATATGGTAGTTCCACGATCCAGCGGATTACCTTCTCGTACTCGCATGCTCTTCCGAGATCCGAGCTAGCTCCTCCGTTGTCGGCTCGAGCCGCTCCTCGCATTGCATCGGCCGTCCTTGGACCACATCGTGAGATAATCGGCCGACTGGACTTGAGTTGTGTGATCTTTAGCTTTAATGCCTCGTTCTCGGCCGGAGGTGGGGCTTCTCGGTCGGCCTCTTGATCTTCTTATTCGGTCGGCGATCGATGCCGGTGACATCCATTCTCGCAAAACTTGAGTCATTTCGGACGATCGACTCCTCCAAAATAGCACCTCTTCGTCCTTCTCGGCGAGGCACCTCGGGCCTCTTTTAACAGTCACAGATCATGGTGAAGCCCGAGGTGCGAGAATTAGAGTGCTAAAATAAAGAACACACACTTGAAAGTTGTAAATATTATTATTTATGGTGAAAAGTTTTACAAATCTCGGGACCTATCGACCCGGCAATTGAGCCTATTACAACATGTCCACCGACCTCGGGCTCCTTGCCGGACTCATGACCTCCGTTGGTCCCGCCTCCTGCTGCGGTGTGGTGACCTTCCCGAAGGAAGCTCAGAGTCCTGCTCCTCCTCCTCCTCCTCCTCCACCTCCACGGCTTCGGTACGCACCTCGGCAAGAAGCTCCTGAAGCTCAGGATCTTCATCCACCTTGCACTGGGACACGACCTCGGCCATCAGGAGCGAGTCAGAGGAGGCCAAAGCCTCCACCACGGAAAGGAGGCCGCCTCGTGTCTGTGCAGGCGTACTCCTTGTTCACCGCCACAGGGTCGACCTCGACCCATCCATGCTTGACCTTATCAAAGTCCGGCATTGTGGCGCCCAACCTCGGTGGGTAGATATCACTGCGACCTCATCACGGCGGCGGATCGGAGATAAAGGCGAGAAGGTCTCGGACTCGGCGAGCTTCTTTGGTGAAGGCCTTCAACATTAGTCCTTGCCCCAAGCAAGGCACTCGTCCGATCGGCAAGCTTTCTCCGCCTCGGCCGCCTCTCGAGCGCCCTCACCTCGGCGGGCGGCCGCGAGCTCGATCCTTCTTCCTCGTGGCGGCCAAGAAGACCCCGCAACCTCGACCTTCTTCCTCACGGCCGGCGAGAACTCGGCGGCGCCGCCTTCTCCAGCTCCTCGTGCGTGGGAGGCAACGACATCGACCATCTTGGCGCAGCCTCGCCTCGCCGAGGGCAAGTCCTGAAAATCAAGCGGTCAAGTGTGATAGCAAAGAAAACACGCACTAGGGAAAAGCGGAGGATCTACGGAGATCGGTGCCTCGCGTATCATGGGGACGAACCTCCATCTCCATGCCGAGCTCGAGATCGGTGAGGACCCGTGCCAGATCGACCGGGTTTTCCACAACCACGAGGCTGGGATGGGTCCACCCGCCCCGCCTTCTTCTTAGGCGGTTCTCCGTCGCCCGGTGGTGCGGTGTGAGCGAGGCCGGCCCTTGCCTTCCTTGTCATGATCAAGCTTCACTACACAACAAAGAAGATCGCATTAGTACTGTGAGATCGGACAAAAAAAGGGGAGAAAAATATCTGGGGATGCCCTCACCCGATCGGACCCATTCCCGGCGCCTCGGACCTATAAGCGCTCGGCCGGCATTATTGGGTGGTCCTCGGTGAAGTCAATAGATAATACCTCACCGAGATTGTTGGTTGTTCCTCCATGAAGCCTGGGGCTTCACCTTCACGATCCATCACCTTATCGAGGCCCCACTCATACCTCGGGTACTCATGACCGCAAGAAGAAAAACTTGTTACGCGATGAGAGACCTTAGAGGGGCCGCTACTGTAAATTTCAGCCGAGGAGACGGATAATACACTCCTCCTATGGTCTTGGCGCTAAAAATGCATCAACACCTCGAAGGAGAGCTCCCCGGCAGCGCCATAACAGAGAGCCATAGCCCCACCACCGACCTAATGGAATTCGAGGTCAGCTGACATATAGGGATCTGAAAATATTCTTGGATACTAAGGAAAATCGGGGCTAAAGGAAACCTAAGGCCAGCTCTCAGGGCGTCTACATATATGGTAATGAAGCCCTCCGGTGGGGCCATAGCCCTATCATTGGATCATGCGGGGCACCACCACGCCTCGCCGGGATCCGGTATTCCTTGGCTATTTCAAAAGGTCCTCTGTCGTCAAACTCGACCTCGTGAACCCACCCTCAATCCATCCCACATCGATGATACCGGCGGAACCTAGCACTAATTCTAGGAACTACCCAAAAGGTTATAGCACATGTAATCCTTAAGACCGGTGGCACTAACGGGGAAGAAGGCAGACGGTCGGGCAGGCGAGCAGAACTTCGAGCAGGCGAAGAATACATACTTACTTTTTTGGGCGAGATATGGGCTTCCTCAACAAGTTCGAAGAAAAGCGGAAATCTCTGCAAATATGTTATCTGAAAACAAAGCGTCGAAAGGGAAAGTGAACAGTTGCCTCATTTGGGCCTATTTATAGGACAAATGGCGCCCAAAAACTACCGTTTCAACTTTCACACGTGCCTACCTGCTATTGGATGTGGAGAAGACGCACGCACGCGGTTCGAGTGCCCAACTACCTCCTGGCGGGTATGACGTACGCTAGGGTAAGATAGACCGCCAGTCTGACCTCGCAATCATCACACGGACCTCGGCGTCCTCCAGAAGGCGGCGCCCCAGATCGTACCTCGGCCTTCCCCCAAATGGAGGGGGTATCCAGATCGGACCTCGGCGTCCTACCAACGGACTTCGTCCCCTACGAGAATGTCTCCATCCAGATCGGACATCGGCGCCCCAGCCCCCAGTTTCGGTGCCGCTCAGGCCACGCCTCGGCATCCTAGAAGGGCGGTCACTTAAGACGAACCTCGACACCATCCAGCATGACTTCTCCATCCAGATCCGCCTCTCAGGTCGGACATCGGCATTCTCCACAAGCGGTGCCGCTCGGATCGAACCTCGGCGTAACCTACGCGGGGTCGTTATCGAGTCGGACTTGACTTCTGTTGTAGCACATCCGTGTCCAACGACGGACAACTCACCGGTCTTCGACAAGCGGTGCATACCGAGCAGCAGACCATCCAACTCGATTCGAACGGATCGCCAAATAAACCCTCACGTTAAAAAGACAACACCTTCGACAACAACTTCAGCCGAGCAACACCTCACCTCGGCAAAGTGCATTCTTCGCTCCACCCGGCATGGTTGTTACTCGACTATTCGGGGCTATGATGGGATATGGCCCAACCGCTCGGGCCCTTGCCAGCCCAAACGAGTGGACGACATCATGACCGTGGCCACGCGGTTAAGCGAAAAGGCCCGGCCGCCTCTGAACCTAATTTCGCTCCAGCCTCCTCATTGGTCACGTGCACCGCCTACATGGAAGCGAGGGCCCTACACGCCAAGGAAGAGTCCCTATCGCCGAGAAGAGTCCCTACATGGAAGGGGATAGAACACGTCTTTAGGGATCTCGGATATGTATAAATAGAAGGAAAATTGACAGTAGAAGGGTTGACAACTTATTGAATACTAAGAGCTTGTAACTACACTCACTGTACCCAAATCATAGTGAAAATATTGAGGAATCACTCCTCCATGGACGTAGATCTCATTAACGATCGAACCACGTAAAAGCCTTTGTGTTCTTTATTGCTTTACATAAATCTCGCATACTCACGTAACTGGATTTATCAATCACCCCACCCCCAAATTAATCCATCAACAATTCAATAAAATATCGACTCATTATACTTCCCAAATTTCATTCTTAATTTTCATTTTTGGTACGTTTCATTTATAGAAACTATTCTATAAATTTTTTCCTATTTATTAACCACAACAACATCATTTATTTATATCTTTTATAACTCATGGCCCACTACTCTTCCTTCTTATCACCCTCAACAACATTACTTGTTTACCACCCATGATCTATCACTAATTAATTTAATATTATACTAATATGAGATCCTTACTCCACTCGTAATACACTTAACAACTTTAATTAAAACCCGTACCGAAAATTTTCATAAAGAAAATTAGAGGATGAAGAGAGTATATGTTTTCTCTTGATGTATATAATTTGTTGCTCTAACTCAAATTTGAACGAAAATGTAAAAAGAAATGTCATTTTCATTTATAATTACATTCATATATATTAATTTGTTATGTAACTTGAATTATATAATATGATTTGGATATATTTTTTGGAGTTCAACCTAAACCGGAAATTTCTGAGCGGTGGCGAGCTTGGGTATTGGAAAGTCCAATCGCTATAGTAGATGGTTATAAATATAATTTTGGGATAAGTTATAAATATATCTTTAAATATTTTTGTAAAAATAACTATATCCTTATTGTTATGTTCAATGTAATTTTATTTCTAACGTGTTTAAAATCATACAAATCATTCTGATGATTGACGAAGGTTTTAACTCGGTTAAACAAAGGATAATGCGCAAATATATCCCTATCATTATGTTTAACGTAATTTCATCTCTAACGTGTTTAAAATTATGCAAATTGCTCTGATGATTGATTGATGACTTTTAACTCTGTTAAAAAAATTTGATTTTTTTTTCTTATACAATGTCATTTTTTCACACCATCACATTTATCCTCAAATTCATCACTCTATCTTTGTCTTCTGACACTGTGTTTTTCTGCCACCCTTCCTCCAGCAACCGTTTTCACTTTCTTGAGAGCTTCTTGGTGGCTCTCTACATGTTTGATTAGTGTCAAAATATGTGCTGAATTCAGACACTTACACAGTGAATTCAGACGCTTTTATGAAAAATTCAGATAATTTCAGGAGCTCGTAGTTTATATGTTAGTGATGATTCTTACAATAACCACTCCATATATATATATATATATAAGAGGTGGTTTCGGTGAGAATACTTATATGTGTAAGAAATAAGAATATCATACCATAGATAAAACCCAAATTTACGATCCAGATTAAGTTGAAATTAATTGATGATGTCAGCTATTATTTATTGTGATTTACGTATAAGACATATAAATGGTATTAAAAAGAAATACATGATCATCCATAAATCTCGCTATCTTCCTTAACTATAGAGATTCACCCGCCTCTTCCAAATCTTCACAAAATTTAGCACACATTGAATAAATTTATTGCACATATATAATGAAAATATTGCATTATTCGCGGAATTAAATGTTATACGTTTTTTTCTTTTTTTTGTATTGAATGTGGAATATTGATTGTTGCACGCATAAGATAACATGTAGCATATTTATAACATATGCTCTGCTCAATTTATTATGACACAAACTAAATATTAGTGCCATATATATATATATATATATATATATATATATATATATATATAGGGTTGAGTTCCCGTAGTACCCGGTCCCCAGATAGTATGTAGTACTCAATCTAGACCACACATTTTGAACACGTGGACGCACCAAAATTTGACACGTGGCAACACATTTTTCGCTCAGGGGCAAAATGGGAACACACCCAATGGCGTTGGGTGCCGTCCGTACTGGATAGGGGAGTCCGCGAGCGTTGGGGTCTCCGCAGGCGTTGAATTTGTGGAGAAATACAACAAAACACAGATAATGCATAGAGAAAAACATATCAATGCATTCAAAATAACATAACAAAGCATCGCACACAACCGGTATTAGATGCAGCGTTGTGTCTTGCTACCGATTGAGTAGGGACCTTGGGTGCCGCTACCGGTAGGGACCTTGGGTGGGCTCCGTATTTGGGTAGGGACGGGGCACGTCGGCGCTAGGTTTGGAAAGAGCCACAACAAAACATAAATAATGCATATGAAATAACATGTCACTGCATTTAAAACAACTAAATACTGAATTTAAAACAACATAACACTGCATCGCACCCAACCGTTATTGGGTGCATGCGAGCGGGTATTGGGTGTCTTGAGCGGGTGTCTGGAATCTTGTTGGATCTTTGTGATTTGGATCTTGATGAGTGTTGGGAGCTCGTTTACAACATGCATTAAAATTTGAAACTCATATGCAATTTTGTGTTCAAGTGAATGCATTTTTGTATTGTTTTAAATGCATAGTTGAGTTCAACTCTATGCATGTTTTGTTTTCGAAATCACATAACAAATCAAATTACTAATCTACCCATACTATCATAAATTAACGTGTAAAACTCTTAGAAATCAAGCGCGAATCTCAGCCCACACGATTAATAGGATGGATGGATGAGATTTAGTACTACATACTATCTGGGGTTCGGGTACTATTTGATCCCTCCTCTATATATTTATATATATATGTGTGTGTATGTGTGTGTGTGTGTATAATGGTTCCTGTGAGAATGGAAATAAGTGTAGGAAACAAGAATATATATGTAAGTCTAGCATATATTTCCTATTTGTGTAGCACAATCGGAATTATTATGTTGCACATATTAGTTTAACACATATTTCATCTTTTCGTAACACATATGCTAAATATATTAGTTTAGCACATCTTTCATTGCAGCGTAGCACAAGAAGGGTTCTAGTGATGCACAGTAATCCGCGTAGTACACAAAACACAAAGGTGTAGCACACTCGAAATTAAATTTCAACCATTGATCCAACGAATCAAAGGCTCAAATTCATTCTTATTTCCTACCAAATTATCATTTTCTACCTGATTCATCTCATATATATATGTATTACTTGTTACACTGCAAAGCACTTGATACATAGCCGAAACATAACATGTTTCTTCTGATCCACGGGTAGCATGCATGCATGTACCCTAGCAATTTAATTTTACCATTATATGATAATATTTGTCATGGTTTTTTAATACTTCTTTCGTCCTATCTAAGATGATCATTTCTTTTTGTACGATTATTTAGGAGAAATGATAAAGTAGTTAAAGTGATAAAAAATAGATATGACTCATAACTTTTGAAAAGATAATTATTTCTTAAAAAGGAAACAGACATATTGAGTAGGACAGTCCAAAATAAAATATAAGTCATCAATAATTTTTTTCAAATGTGTTATATCATCTCAAACATACTAGCTAGCCCTTTAGACTAACCTTAAATGCTTCATGATATGTATATATACATATTAGTCGTGTAATGTGTGTATATATGTATCGGCGGCCCACGGCAACCTCACTCCTCGCCGCCGCACCGGCCGGCGAGGACTCGCTTATGACCAGCTTTCTCTCCGGCTCCTCGTGGGGCCTTGCGACATCGACCATCGCGGCGCATCTCGCTTTCGCGATCGAGGCGGTCACTGCCGTCGAGCGATTAGTAGCGCAAAAAAAAAAAAAAAACATGGTGGACAAGGGGAAGATCGCGGGAGATCGGTACCTCGCGCGTCATGGGCGCGAGCCTCGCCTCGAGCCGGCGGAGATCGGTGCGGACCCTTGACGGATCGGCGAGGTGTTCCACCACCACAGACTGCGAGGTGGGCCAGGCACTCTCGCCTCTTTTTAGAAGGCTCCTGCCGCCCGGTGGCCTTAAGTCGAGGCAGGCCGGGTGCTTCGCCTCGCTTTGTGTGCTTAAGCTGCTGCATTCTGAGAGAAAATCGCGTTAGTCGACGGTCGAACTATAAGAATGAGAAGAGGTGCCTCTCGGCTCGGACCCGACCGAACTGCGACACTGCACCTCGGCCCGGCATCATTAAGGTTGTCCTCGGTGAATTCTAGAAACTTCACCGGCGCGTTAATTGTTCCTCTACCAGCCGAGGGGCAAGCTTTATATCCGTCACCTTACCCATTACGACCGTAGATCGGATGCCCGTGACCATAAAAGAAAAACTTCTTTTGCCACCCGAGCCACCGAGGGTTGACTCGCCTAGCGTCTGCCGGCGAAGATAATCTGACCCTCTCGGTGCTTGGCTAAAAATCGCATCGAGCTCGAGGAGAACTCCCGGCTACAATATAACAACTGACCCGTCTCGACTACCGACCTAATGGGTTCGGGGTGAATTGGCGAGATGGGGATTGGAAATACTCATGGGCTCAAAAAGATGGGGGCTACGGGAACTGAAGCCGGCCCTAAAGGCGTCTATGTACATAGTTATGAAACCCTCGGGAGGTAATGCTCTATCGGATGGGTGCGGAACACACCACGGTGTCGGCGAATGTGACATTCCCTCTATTTTTATTACATCGTCGAAGATCACAGACGATCGGCGTCCCTCGCCTAACCGTCCACGCGGATGATATTCTTTGGAACCTAGCTAATCTTCCTACCTACCAAGCCAGTATAGAATAATCCTAACCTCGATTTTACTATCGGGGAGGGAGGATGGCGGTTCGAACCGAAACTCCAGCGGAGATGATCGAGCGGACCGGAAGCGAGGCGCGGTACTCGAGAAGCAGGAGGAAGAAGACATACTTACTTTTTTACTCATTGCGGTTCGAGAAGATGAAAGCCACTCCAAATCGGAAATTCTCTCGAGTATAGAAGATGAGCAGTTTTAGTGAAGAAATGAGCAGTTTCCCAGCCTCTGGCGCGTTTAAAAGCAGCGCGGCTCGAAGCTTTCCGTGCTTTGCGTGATTGGAAGTGGAGTACCGCGCCTGATTCGAGTGCACAACTACCGCCTAGCGCGTATAGCGTCACGCTAAGCTAAGATGAACCGCTTGATCGACCGAAATCATCATCGGACCCGGCGTCTCCGGATGGCGGCGACTCGGCTTCGCGCCCGTCGAATCGGGCGGACCCCGATCAGCAATTGCGCCCGTTACGGAAAATTCCAATCACCTTATTTGCGTCGTTTCATGAGGGATTCTTACCGCAAATTATTTTGGTTTTATAACTAAATTTTCAGTCGGTAGAAAATTTAGAAGTATCGAAATTATTATGATTAAAATGTGAAATTGTTATAACAATATTCAGAATTCATGAAGAAATTAACGGAAATTTTCGTGAATTGATTACAAAATATAGTTAAAATTGGGGCAGTTTCGTAGACTCTCTCTCTAAGTTTCTGTATACACACAAAACATCTTCCATCTGACGGCGATCTTTGCTGTCTGATAATTACTTGCAATTGCAGAAATGGAGGAAACTGAAAGTGAGAATAATGACTGCCAGTGCGATGGTGATGGTGTTCAAGTCACTTGCTTTTCCGAAGAATCTGACGGTGACGTTTTGCTCCACTTTCAGATTATTCGTCTTCAAAAACAGGTCTTTTTATAATACAAAATTTTAATCGGTTTGAACATGCTTGGTTTTGCAATTGATTATGCTTGTTAGGTTTTCTCTATAGGGTTTTAGTTCTCTCTTGCATCTACTCTACCTATTCTAAAGGGGACTGTTGATTTTCATCTATTGTTAATGGTATCTTTGGCCTCTTGATTTTCACGAATTTGAAGACTTCGTTTTTCTGTTGAATTCTCTCTCTCTCTCTCTCTCACTCTCTCTCATATTTGTATGTATTTGCATTTCCTCATCCTTACATCAAGCGCCTCCTTGTCTAGATTTATGTATGGATAGGTTGCAATTCTGCCAGCTTCGGGCATCTCTATGCAGCTCTTCCTACACGACCAGTAAGTTATACTTGTGCTTTGCCCATGTTCTTGTTGGGTATTTTGTTCCCAACTCAGCAAGATCATAGCTTTTTTTTTTATCATAGGGTGCTTTGCTTTCTTGGTGTTTGCCGTCTCAATTGTGGACCAATTGCATTTCATGTTATTAGTTCTGATTGTTTGGCTTTATGAACAGAGCAATTCAGTTGGTTTGACTTCTCTAATTGGAGGCGCTTCTGATAATACGGGTTCTGGTATTTCACGTCGATTAGGTAATTGTTATTACACCAGACCGATATGCTTCTGCATCATCCGCTTGTTGGCTCACACGTTTCTAAAATTTCAGTTCTCAAGACTGGGCTTAATGTTGTTCTTGCTTGTAATTTGCCAAAGAATAACCCCATGCTTGAGGTTAGATCTTCCTATCTGCTCTGTCAATGTTTCTGTTTCTGATTCACGTATCTCTTTAGTCTTTACTAAATACAACACAAAGTTCTCTTTTATCTCAATATCATAATTGTTATGTTCCGTATTTAACTTGCTTTCTTGGGGTTCAGGCAAGTGCTGAGAAAAAGCTGCTGCAGAAGCTTATTAGTATAGGATACACAAAGCAGCAAATCTGAAGAAATAGATTCATCAAGAGGACTATAGCCTCACATCTACCTTCGTTGCCCTGTAATATGTTAATATTTGGAAGAAATCTTCAATCTAGTGTTTCTAGTATTATTTTTTTGTAGAGATTTTTATTCTAAATAGGCCATCATATTGAACTGTGTTATTATCAATATCTAGAGATGAACAATATGCTTTGACATATGAAATTGTACATCTAGATTGCTTTGGATATAACTTGCACTAATGGTTTTTCATAAAGCATTAGCCACCCCATGGACTTTGACTTCTGCTTCTACTAGGCATATGTTTTTTACCAGCAAACCAGCAGTCGGTTGATGCAGATAAACTTGCGAGATATATCTTGGCCATCCGCTTGTTGAATGTGAAGCACTGTACCAGTAATTAGCTGCAGGAAAAAGTATGAATGCTTAGATTTCTTGTAGAATCGTAGGTATTCTTGCTCTTCTCATTCATGAGAGTGTATTAATTAGGTGAAGAACCCAGACGTATCTTACATGTTCCAAAGTAGTGCTTTCGGTTAAGTTGGTCAAGCATGCGTAGTGTAAATTCTGCATATATTTTTGATGCCGGAGGCAAGTTTTGTGGTGCTGCTAAAGTCAGATAAAGAGATATATAGCTGCCAATGCCACTGCCCTTTCCATTACGATAGAGTTGTATCTTCCTGGAACGGATCCATAGAGAACAATGATCATATCTATTATCACGTGGATATTTCATGATGCATGGATACAAATAAATGAGAAATTATACCATTGATGTTCAGCAGCATTGAATGGTTTAGAGTCTACACATTCTTCAGTTAAGCTAGAGAAGTCGACTCTCCAGGTGTGCTTATAGGATATTGCATCCTTTATCATTGATAAACACTCTCCTCTTCCAGCTATTTTTTCGTGGCACACGTAGACCTCTGCCCCAAACACGCAGGTATCATCGACCAGATATCCGTTGGTAGCATCCTTGAAGGCATCAAGAGGTATGAACTTATCAAATCCCCATGCTAGCTTCATCCTGTGAAACCGTCTCCCGTTTTCTGCTGTGTCTAATAGAAGAGCACAAGATGATTATTATTATGTAATTGATAGTGCATGGCATGCGGTGGTATTATATTTTACCTTGAAGAGTCAAGTAGGAGTCATTTTTCTGATCAAGCAGAAACAGACGGAAAACTGTTCGAATCTCCCAAGCTGGGCCCTGTGAGTTTGGCTCGACAATGACCAAATATAGGGAGATGTGGTCGCTAATGCCTTTGTTTTTGTTCCCATTAGGGTGAAGAACCAGCTTCCTGCACGCAGAGGAAGGAAACATATATACAGATGATGCAGGTGGATGTGGAGTTATGATTAGGTGAGAAACTACCATTTGCAGCCGCCAGCTTCAAATTCATTGGAGGTGTAGCTCTCTAGCTTTTTATCAACAAGTTGTGAGAATAATTGAAGTTTGAATATGTAGTGAGTGGGAGGCGTATCTGAAATTGATCTCGAGACACCTATTGGGAATGAAGAGTTAGAGTAAAATTAAGAATGAGAAGGGTAAAGATAAGATAATATAGTCGAAAGAGGAACCTTCTTGCCCAGGGAATGATATTTCTCCCATCAGGTAGCAGTGGTGAAGATGAGAAGAGATATGCAGTAATAGGAGGAGGATGGTGAGGTTTAAAAGGATGATGAAAAAGACAAAAGGCAATGTAAAAGCTATCCTTTGCTTGATTTTGGTCTCTTGTTGTCCCACCCAGGAAACAAGGTATTGCCCTTTGCCGTGCCAATCTATTCCTAACCCTCTTCTTAAATTATGTTTATGTCTACGGTATATATTCACAGTAAGACAAGAATCTTTTACAAAGTGATGATGAATTGAATATCATAATTTGATAAAATAAGTTTGGTAAATGTTGAAGAAGCTAGTTTGATTGGAAGATTTCTGGTGTAATTCGTAACAGCCAACTACATTTTCCAACAGTAATCATCTTCCCACCTCCACATATCAACTAAATATCCTCCTCCTCTTCTTCAATGTACTAATTAGGGAGTAACATATGCTGATGTTGTGTGTGTGTGTGTGTTGGCTTAGTGGTAGAGTGGTTAATGCCCGAGGCCAAAGGTCTCGGGTTCGAGTCTGGCCTCGGGTTCGAGTCCACCGTGACGCAGCCTTTAAAATTTCTATATTAATTGACCAAAAAAAAAACATATACTGCTGCTGCTTTATGCTGGAACATAATTGCCATAACCTTAAATAAATCGGAAAGATTTAAGTTTATAAAGACATATACGTCGATCGGTATTCTTATTATTATAAAATCATCATCAATTCACCTTTATAATAACTCACATTTAGACAAGAAGCATCAACAGTCATACATCATCATATCTATCAAACATCAACTCTCTCTCTCTCTCTCTCTCTCTGAGATCCATACTTCAACAGCTCCCACCTGAAGGGATGGAAGGAACAAAATACCTCCGGAGAGCTTTTGAAGAGCAAGGCTGTGCAGACGCACACTGCAGCTATGGCGACCAGTGAAACCATTGCCGGTCTGTATATATTCACCGACCCTCTATACCTTGCATGTACAAGTTTCTGCTCACATTGCCTGCAGTGCTTCTCACTCTCCAAAGGTGCATATTTCACCTCCTTCTGCTTCTTGCTCTTGTCAGCACCACCGGGGATGTCAACCACCATGTGCCCTTTTCCGGATTTCCTGTTGAGCTTCCGCTGGACTAGATGGATGTACGAGTAATGACCACGAAGGCACGCATAGTCATGGGGTGTCAACCCACTACTGTCGCGAGCACGTTTCCATGCTTCAATCCCCACCTGCACAAGACATATTTAGAATTTTTAGAGCTTGTTTGATCATGTAATCCTACTATTGCCAACCTAATTTTAAACTCCCCCTAAAGAAATGTAATTATGAGATTAAACGAGTGAGCATACCGATCCAGGATCCTCCGTCAATGCATCCACAACATTCTCACAGTAATCTAAACTGGCTGCTATATGAAGAGGAGTCAATCCAGCAGGCCCCATGGCATCAGGCCTGAACAAGTAGCCACCCTCCTCCACTAGCTTATGTTCCCCTCTCTTGTCCGCATGATAACTTAATAGAAACTCCACCATGCTTATACAATTTCTCCTTACAGCTCGGTGAACGAGCCCAATATCCAGCAGAGCTTGTATATTGGAATTTTCTGGTCCCAAATCCACAATACCATCAAATACAGCACTTAATAGCTTTTTCACTACAGCACACCAGTCATGATCCATGGAGAACTCGATAAGCCACCTGAGACGTCCGAAAGGGAATGGATCCACATCACTGGTTTCACCTAACCTAACTTTCAAGTGGGCCCTGTGGAGAAGCCAACCCATTTCATGTATAAAGTCCAACGCTTTATTCCTAATTTCTAGTGCATTATTATCTGCGTTAGCAGCATCACCAAGCTCGATTAAGCTTTCTAGAGTGCAAATTTCAGAGCAGACGTCCTTCTCTGCAACAAGGAATGGAAAGAAGCTGCTGCTCAGACCATAGTCTTCCACCTAATAATAATATATATTGATATAAACTCATTGGTTAGAGAGTGAGGCAACACACTTAGCTCCTAATAGAGCAGGAGACAAACAAATACAAAATGGCATCACCTCAATGAATCCCCTCCCGACAATGTCTGGTACAGTGCAAGAGAAGCTAAAGGACTGAATCTCATCTTGTTCAATCGAAGAATCCACTCCTTCCCTCATATCAGCACAATTTTCCTGAATTAGAAACTTCCCTTCTAGAGTGCACAGTAACCTGATGCAAATTAGATTCATCAAGATGAATCATCCTTCTTTACCAAGAAAATCAACAACAGGAAACAAAAACCATATCCAAGTCCAAGAGACTGATATGTGCCAAAACTAGAATACCTTGCGGAGGAACGAGACAAATTGCGTCCTTTGACTACAAACTGAACACCCTCTGACACAGTAACAGCAATTGGCTTGATACTCAATATTCTGCAACTTTGATGGTTTTTTACAGGGAGAGGCACGTCTAACACAACCTGGCCTGAACCACATAAGAATTTCTCAGCCTTACCATCCAAAAAAGATTGTCCCCTACTGAACAAGTTATAACCAGGAACTATAGTTGCAAATAAAACGTACCATTATACGTAAATGTGACACGATGTTGTACTCTAGCATATATCCATCCTGTCCTCCAAAATGGATCAGTGGATGAATCAAGAAGCCTTCTCAAACTGGATGTGAGATCACAGTAAAGCTGCAATCGACAATTATATTAGCAGTTACACGCCATTTTTCTAGAACTTAAGATATGACATGTTTGGTTTAGTGTCAATACTGATTCATCCAAAGGAACTAAGAGTATGATGATCCAACAACACAGGAAGCTAAACCAATACTTCTACTTAAGACCACCAAGTGGATATAAGTAAGATCATACACTTGCTGCATAAGCACACTACCACTGAATATTTTGTGCTTACTCTGTCCCAGCAAGATTTCTCCATGCGTAAATATATTGTCAGTATAATACAACCAGGTCGGATGTAGCTTTCCATATCAGTTGGACTACTTGAAAGCCAATCAAGAATCTGAAACCAAGTAGGACTAATTAAAACCTTTAAACACGAAATGAAAAGCAAACTTGAAAACATTTTAATCTTAGAAGCAGCAGTAAATACACCTGTTTTCGCAGGACAAGAGGGAAATCATTTGGATCTTTCCCAAACAGCTTAAAGACAATCCGATCTGTGCGACTCTGCAAACCAATTGAAAATTTAGTTACAATAATACCCTGAAGGAACTGTTCATATTTGGCTAGTTGGTATCTCAAGAAGTACTATATAATATGAATGATTTCAAATAATCAACAAGAGATTTCTTTCCATTTATCAAAAATCCTTATCAAGAAACAATTTTGTCAGGACTTTTATCTGATGATGATGAACATTCAGTATGTTATATGTGCGAGTGCTAGATATGGCACTGAAGCCTGTCATAATACTACAACCACACAGTAAAATTAGTGGCCCCCTCCCCTAAAAAGGTAGCATCTGCTGCAGGAAAATTTAAGATGAAACCTGTGTCTCTCCGTTTGATGTAGATGGCGACTGGCTCGATGTGGAACCTGAATTCCCACTATTCTGAGGTGGGCTAGACTGCTGAGAATCCTTATGCAACCATAAGGGTCCAGCAGAAGACATATCCCCAGGATTTTTACAGGCAAAATTATCTGGAAGATCCTCCAAGTAGTCTTGAGGGCCATCATATTCATTATTCAAGTCGATATTATTCAGTTTTGTCCTCCGTGTAGTATCTGTGTTGCTTGTGTTTGTTGTGAACACTAAAGGAGATCTTGAAGTGGATGCATTTTGTACTACTCCACCTGCAGTCTTATCCCTCGTTTTGGTCAAATCAGATGCATCTAGGCAAGTGGTAGTAGGAAGATCCTGGAGGTAAAACCTAATCAGAAGAAACAAAACACAATGGCATCGTCGTCAGAAGCTTGTGGATTAGGTGTATCACCTTTTGAGCAGATGTCCCTACATTTTGCGTATCCTGAGATACAGACAGTAATTCAGTATGATTTGTCGTACTGGCAACACTTGCAAGGTTTTTCAGAAGATGAGACAGTAGATCCTGATCCTTGGTTTGATCAGAGCTATTGGCTGCAATTGTTAAGTAACTAAATCATGATGCTACTCAAAAGCTGAAGCTGAGAAAACAAGGAAAGAAACAATTGGAGGAACAACATAGATAGAAATTTCAATTAAAATTTCTCAACATTTAACTTTCAAAACATATCCTATCATCATTCAAGACTTGTAATTGTATTATCTTCAACAAGCCGATACTATTTGAGACTTGAGAGTACAATTGTTATGAATATGTCTTTCACAAGTTGACCATGACTACCTTCAAAATATCAGTCTATAAGCATCTTCCATATGAAATGTGCTTTTGAGGAACCAAGTTCCATTTTTTACTATGTCTACATTTTTAGACTAACCCACATGTGAAAATTGGCCCCACATATGGTCAGTGTTCCATATAACCAGATTTATAGTAATGCTAATGGAACTAATTTCTAGTCATACAAACTTCCCAGAGTTGTACACGTGCGCGCCACTGCACGGCAGCAGGCACACACGCGTGCCAGCTCACAGCAGCAAGCACATGCACAATGACCAGCGCCCACGCCATGCCAGCCGGCTGGCCTTGCACGGCAGCCCTCGCCCGCGTGCCCTTCCTCTTGCGTGCCGTGCATGTTCACCCCGTGCCTCCTGCCCACCTCCTGGAACCAGCGCCTCGCCTCCTCGCCTAGCATGCCCCGTGCCCACCTCCTGGAACCAGCGCCTCGCCTCCTCGCCTAGCATGCCCCGTGCCTTCCACATCACCCAGTGGCCGCTTGGCACCCAGCAGGCCTTCTCTTCTCTAGCACACGCTGGCTTTCCGCGGGCACTGGGCGGGGTCAATTTTGCTATTCTCGGAAAGTCTTAAAGGCACATCGACGAGAGTTTTAAAAGGGAGACAGCTGCCTCAGAACAGAGTTCATCTCATGTTTCTCTTCTTTTTTTCTTTCTTCCATAATTTCTTTAACTTTTTGTACAAGGAACGCATTTGGATTGACATTCCAGATTGTGGAAGTCGAAGTCTTACCATGATTGGTTGTAGGCTATCTCCTTTACGTTTATATCTATGTATTTCGATTGGAGATGATTTCTCCCTTGAGTATGAATAATTGTTTTGTCATGTTCTAATCCGTTAATTCTAGGGTTTGGGAATTGAATCGTGTTGATTTGCGATGATATGTTTATGCTTTTCGATTAATTTGTTATTTCGTGATTAATGTAGACGAGCTAGAAAGAATAGTTTGCTTTGATCGCGTGCTTGAGATTGATAATGAATGAATATGAAAGCTAATTTGTTGCCGATTGCACATTTGATTATGCATGAATGTGTGAGCTAATTTGTAATTGAATGCGAGTTTGATCACGAACGGGATCGAGAAGCTAGTTTGTTGTCAAGTGATTGATTATTCGGAATTGGGCTTAATTGGAAACGCATAGTCTGATTGTTAATTTACTTCGGTAATTAAATTCAATTAAGCTTTTAATAGACGTGAGAGCTAGTGACTATGTGTTAATTGAAAGGAGTACGTGAGAGAGTTGACTGCATATACGTATCATTGGCTAGCTAACATGAGGATAGAACCTAACTCTAGAACCGTCTGCACTTTCGTGAATTTGTCATTTTCACTTCTTGTTCCAAGTACGTTATCCATTTACTGTTTCCTCTTTTCATACATACCTTCTCCAACCCTCCTAACTAGAGTGTTGAGGTTTGTGCTCAAGATCAGCTCACTGCTTTTATATTGACCTTGTTTTCTTGCGAGTGACCTAGGTGCACTTTGGGCCTAATAAAATTTGGCGTTGTTGTCGGGGATAAAATGACGTTGTTGATGACTAAAGTGAGCTTAAGTTTGGAATAAGGGACTCCTCTCAATTGGTGTTGATTCTCGATGGAAGCTTAGAATGATGAATATGGAAAACCACGTTAGGATACTCGGGTTTACAACTCGAAGTACTGCACGGATAATATCTTATAATCCTCCTTGAGTTGTCACATTTTGTTGGTTCGTTATTGCTGTTTTGAAAAATATGAGATCTGTTGTGCAAGGGGCCACATGAGTTAGCTTTTTTACTCTTGATGACATCTTGATCGGATTTATGATTTGCTTAGGTCAAATCCCATGTTTGGTTGATTGTTGACTTGATATTATGTTGAGAAGCATATCAGATAAAAAATTCTAGGAAGACTTGAAGTAGTATGATTCGTTTGAACGTATGTTATCTTAATTTCTTACCTCGTGTCGTGGTGATAATATTTCCTCGAGAACAAGAAAAGTATAAAGTATGGAGGAGTTGTTTAGTCTCGTTTTATGCTCTTTTCCGTGATTATCGGCATATTTTTTGTTCGTTTCTTCTTTCGTTTAGCATATATAGTTGTTAAGAAACGAAAAATTTATATTGTGTCGTTTTGTAGGACAATATGGTGAATGGCTCTTGTTAAATTGCAAAACACGAAAAAACTACATGACGCAACACCTTGCGTTTGAAACGACGTACACAGGCCCCCGAAACGATGCATGACAGCACACCACACAACGCTCAACGCCCGCACGCCTTGAGCCTCCCAGCAGCCACGCCGTGCTCGCAAGCACTAGGTCAGTTTCGTGCCAGCTGGCGCTGCCCTTGCACGGCAGCCCTCGCTTACTTGCCTTCCTCATGCGCACGTTCACCTGGCGCTCTGATACGATCCTCGCTGGTACGAATGATCTATCGACACGCGAACGGAAGACGAACAAGATGGAATATCCCAAAACCTCTGAATCTAACCCTCGAGTGATATAGGTCGAGATTTCGCCTATACCCCAACTAGATAGTTGTGTGACAACTCGGGGACGATGAATGACACACGAGCGAGGGATGAATGTCTCGTCGATCGTCGATAATTGAATTCCTTGGCAAACACAAGAAAATTCAAGAGCTAATGAAGAGAATAAAACTCACATTTATTGATCAATCAAAAGTGAATATTTTCAGTATGCTTACAAGCCTTTATATAGGCTGGCGAAGTCTAATCCTTATCAAAGAAGGACTCCTAATCAAAGTAGAACTCTAATTTACAAAAGAAGTTTTAATAGACTAGGACTACAGATAATCAAGCTAAAAATCTTGAGAAAATCTTGATACAAAAGCGTGGCCCATATGCCGTATAATAATTAAATTCACAAAACTTGGTGCGTCGTTCCTTCTCTTGAAAAGGTTTGTCCTCAAATCGAATCGTCACCTATATCAAGCGGACTCACCCACTTCAATTCACTAGCCTTAAGATACCAAATGTGGGAATCGACCTTATATCCGACCAGGATAAGCCTCATGGGCAATGTGGGACGATCATCCCCAGCCCATAAGACCCAATGCCTCTGTCGGCGATCCGGCGAACCACATGAGACACCGACCCAGCGGAAGGTCACTCGATACAAATGATAAGGTGGGCACCACAACTTCACCCCTGGCGCTCAAGGGAAGGTTTGGACCCGACCTTATATCTAGCCCAGATAAGCTTCGCGAGGCGTGTGGGACGATCATCCCTACCCCATAGGACCCGGCGCCTCGATCGGCGATCGCGCAAACCACATGAGACACCGGCCCGGTGGAAGGTCGGCTCGATACCAAATGATAAGATCCTCGGCGGTGCGAAGGATCTATCGACCTGTGACGGAGGCGAACAAGATGGAATATCCCAAAACCTCGAATCTAACCCCGAGTGATATAGGTCGAGATTTCGCCTATACCCCAACTAGATAGTTGACGTGACAACTCGGGGACGATGAATGACACACGAGCGAGGGATGAATGTCTCGTCGATCGTCGATAATTGAATTCCTTGGCAAACACAAGAAAATTGAGAGCTAATGAAGAGAATAAAACTCACATTTATTGATCAATCAAAAGTGAATATTTTCGTATGCTTACAAGCCTTTATATATGGTGGCGAAGTCTAATCCTTATCAAAGAAGGACTCCTAATCAAAGTAGAACTCTAATTTACAAAAGAAGTTTTAATAGACTAGGACTCTAGATAATCAAGCCTAAAAATACTGAGAAAAATCTTGATACAAAAACGTGGCCCATATGCCATATAATAATTAAATTCACAAAACTTGAGCTGCATCACGCTCGCCATGCTCCAGCGCGCTCCGACTGCCCACCTCCAGGCGCCAGCACTCGCCTCCTCGCCTAGCATGCCCCTCACCTTCCAAATCACCCGGCGGCAGCTCGGCACCTAGCGCCCGCTGGGTACCCTTTAGGGCTCTAGGTGCCCCAGATAGTGTCGCCCGCCCAACGCATTTAGATTGACAATTCTGGATTGTGGAAGATGAATTCTTACAGTGATTGATTGTAAACTATCTCCTTTACATTTATGTCTATGTATTTGGATAGGAGATAATTTCTCCATTGAGTTTGAATAATTGTTTTCTCGTGTTAATTCTTTTTGGGAATTGAATCATGTTAATTTATCGACGATATGCTTATGCTATTTTGATATTTGTCATTTCGTGATTAAAGTAGACGGGGCTCAAAAATAGTTTTCGTTGATTGTGTACTTGAGATTAGTAATGAAAGAATGCGAAAGGCTAATTTGTTGTCAATGTGCGTTTGATTAGGAATGAATGTGTGATCTAATTTGTGATTGAATGTGAGTTTGATGACGAGCCGGGTCAAGAAGCTAGTTTGTTGTCAACAAAGTTTAAATATACGTTTTAAGCAGCGAGGCGTTTTCCAATAGCCTCGCGAGGCGTAAGCCTCGAAGCGGTCCGAGGCGTAAGATCGAGGCGTAAATCATAAAAATGCATAAAAATTATAAATAATATAATAAAACAACTAAAAACATGTAAATATATAATATAAAAACACAAAAAATTATAAGTTCCTAACTACTTAAAAATTATAATAAAATCTTTAAAATCTTAAACTCAAATCTAATAATTTATTAGTCATAATCATGTCCCACTAAATAAATAAGAAATCTGTAACTTCCAACTAATTAACTTGAATTTTGTCAAGTTTGGCTGAAGAATAGCAGAAAAATAGAAGAGGAAAATATATGTTGGCTGCTATTATCCTTTGTTGTGGCTTAGGCGGCCGCCTCGAGTGCGCCTCAAGGCGAGGCGGTAGGAAATCGCCGGGCGACCGCTCCATCTGCAAATCCCGACGCAAGCCTCACCGAGCCGCATCGGTGCGCCTCGGTCTTGTGCGGCGCTTTCATACGACGCGGAAGAGGCGGGATTGACAAAATTGGACTCAATTTTGTTTTGAGCCAAAATTAGAGGAGCCCAGACGAAATTAAGACTAAGCCCAACCCTAATCGAGATTAATCACACAAATTAAAAAGAAGAAGAAATTGAAGAAATTTTAAAAAAGCGACCTGTAGCCTCTACTCTTCGTAGCCTCTGCTGTTTGCCCGTCGCCGGTCGCTAGTCGCCGCCGTGACTTGCGCCACCCGTCGCGGTCGTCGTCGTCGTCGCCGTCCGACACATGTGCGTGTGTTTGTGTGATTAGTGTGACTACGTGTGTGTGTGTGTGTGTGTGTGTGTGTGTGTGTGTGTGTGTGAAGTATGAAGTATGTGAAGTATGTATTCTGAAAATAATAATATTAATAGCTTGAAAGCTTCCACTGAGGACTTTACGTGAATAAATATGTCTATTCTCCTAGTCTATGACTCTATGTCACTGTATATGCATGTGTTTGTGTCACAAATAATAATATTAATAGCTTGAAAGCTTACACTGAGCATTTTACGTGAATAAATATATGTCTATTCTCCTAGTCTCTGACTCTATGTCACTGTATATGCATGTGTTTGTGTCACTGTTGTCTGTTTGACATCTTATATACACAGTGGCATATACTTTTCTAATGAAATTAAATCTTTTGAATCTTTTACCTGCCAACAAGAAGTCCCCTCCAGCTACTCTTTCAGATTGCCTCGCTTTTTTGATGCATAAATTTTATTTTATACTTTATTTATAATTTGTGGATTTTTTTTTCTTTATTGGCGTTTATTGTCGAGGCTTACGCCTCGGACCGCCTCGAGGCTTACCGCCTCGCCTCAAAAAGGTAAAACGCCTCACTCCCGATTCACGCTTTTTACAACATTGGCTGCTATTGGCATGATGAGTCGTTGTTGTTGTTGTTGCTGCTGTCAGCGCCACTGAGTCGTTGGAGAAAGGCAGCCGAGTCACCGGTGAAAGGTCGTCGTGAGAGAGAAAGAGAGTGAGAGTGAGAGACTAAGAGTGAGAGGGAGATGGGTTTTCTAAAGATTTCTAAGGTTTTTTTATCTTTTAATTTGTTAATTAAGGCCGTTTTAAAACAACCCGCTGCAAATTGGGGCCAAATAAATAAAGCCCATTGATTTTCGGACCTTCAAAGCCCAAAAAACTGGGAAAAAATTACACAAGCTGAAGAATTCAAGAGGCATGCGCCTCTGTCCGCCTCAACGGGGTCATGGCGTGCGCCCCATCTAAGCCAGGTGAGGTGTAGCCTCAAAGACGATTTTTCGGCGCCTCGCACCGAGGCACGCCTCAAGAACGCCTTTTTAAACCATGGTTGTCAAGTGTTTAATTAATCGGGATTAGGCTTTATCGTAAATGTGTAGTCTGATCGTTAATTTATTCGAATGGTTAGGCTTTTTACAAATGCAAGAGCTACGTGTTAAGTGAAATGAGTACGTGAGTGAGTTGACTGCTTATATGTGTCGTTGGCTAGCTAACACGAGGATAGAACCCTAAACCCTAGACTCATCTCCACTTTCGTGAATTGCCATTTCCACTTGTTGCTCTAAGTACGTTTTCCTTTTCTGGTTTTCTCTTTTCGTATATACCTTCTTCAACCATCACTATAGTGTTTGCGTTTGTGCGTGAAACAGAACCAGTAACCCTAACCCTATTAAGCCTTCACTGAAAATACGATTTGGGTCAGCTCACCACTTCTACACTAACCTCGTTCTCTTGCGAGCGTCCTTTTAGGTGCACTTTTGGACCAAACACTAACCCACTAAAATTAGCACTAAATGCTAAAGCAGTGAGTTTGACATCAAAATTTTACTGCCTTGAATTATCTCGTAAGAAATGGATAACAAAAACTAAACGGAAAAAAAAACTTTCAAATTAGAGGCCTACTTACATTGTAGATTGGAGAGTATCCTTAGCAGACTGATGAGTAAGTAATTAGTTCCGCGCTCGTCATTTTGGTTGGCTGCATTTAGTATATTCTCAGGATGTGTTTTCCTTCGGCGTCTGTTGTGGCCAGCTAGACGCCTGCGACAGCTCCGCTTCCCTTCATCAAATTCTTGAAGATTATGAAACCTGCATATAAAAGAATTGATAACTAAGTACAAAGTCCAGCCATATTTGGAGCTACTCAGAATTGTTTCTAAAATAGGACCTGCTGCACTGCTGACAAAATCTTTGCATGACATTTCCCACCAAAGCAGTGGTAGCCTTAGAATGCACGTCGCAGACTTTATGCCTACGGTGGTAATCTTTTGCAGTGCTCAAATCTGCTTTGCAATCCTCTACTTGACAAACAGAGACTTTAGTCTTCTTCCCACTACTTTTCCCTTCCAACTCATCCTCTTGGTGACCTAGCTTCAGATTAAGTGAAGCTTCTTCATCCTCAATTACTCTTCTCCTTTTCTCCCTCTCATTCTGGATCATCATTTCATTGTTCGAAAAGGGCTGCCTATCTCTAGGCGCAGGAGAAGCCATAAAAAGATCACCATCCCATCTCCAATCACTCAAATCCCATTCCGTACTCTTCCTCCCCACCTCAGCCACCACCGGCCCACATAAATTATGCAACTTCCCACCAAACTTGGTCTCCATTTCTTTTTGGAAAAATCAAGAAACACCCACAAGCAGTAAAAGGTTGAATTAATCAGCTGCCTCTCAATCAATTGGCCTCGCTACAACCCCAGAAATCCAAGAAAACCACACCCAAACATCCTTGGAGCCAAACAAGAGCAGCCCACATGCCAATAACAAGTCTTTTCTATAATTAGCACAATTTAGGAAGGCAAGATAGATCAGCCAAACCGTAAAGACTCACTCCGCCCTTATTTGGTCCCAGAAACAACTCACGTCACGTTGCTGGGTGTCCCTCCTTGTGTTGTGGATAAGTAAATTGCAGTCGAGATGAATGATAACAAGTGACTCTAGTTGATATGGGATTTGATCTGCAGACGTGTCAGCAGCGAAAGATCGCCGGCGATTTAGGAGAGAGAGAGGAGAGAGAAAATCTAGACACATTTGGTTTGTCGTATTAACTGAAAAAGCTTTAGAGGAGGCCGGAAGAAAAAAAAAAAAAAAAGGCCTTAACTCCCTGCGCGCTTGTAAAATTATTTCACCCTAGATTATTTTCTTTTTGTAATCTTGTGTAAAAATTGACAACATAGTATTCTCAAAAAAAAAGAAGAAAAAGAAAAAAGAAACAAAAACATAGTACAATCATGAACAAGTGGTGTATATATTAATTAGGACGCCCATTTCAGAGAATCTAAGACCAACGCCCGCAGCTCCGTGTCTCCCTCTCTGCTTTCTCTCTCTCTCTCTCTCTCGTTCAAGAATTTCACTGAAATATATGTGCAGATTTTACTGTAACTACTGCTCCTACTCCTAATACAGTAATACTCTTTGACTTTTATACATGATGTAGTCATGACCACCTTTGTTAACCTTTTATTTGCTACCTCTATCCTCCATATTTATAGCCAATTTACATCCCTCAAATTTATTTTTTTATCATTTATAAAATCCGCCCGGCCTGGTCTGCCAGCTCTTAGTGGCTCACTTCGCTCCGCTTCGTTCGTTCCATGGGAGTTGGACATTTCTTTTTAATAGACTTACCTCACTGCCATTTGGGATGCGGTCTATTGCCCACCCTCTCTCTTTGGCGGTTCTGATATGATATTCTTTCTACGATCCGTCTCCTGATGGTGGACAAATCTGTTTGGAAACAGAGCTCTTTTATCGCGGAATTAGACCTGCACCGGATGATGGGAATAACAAAGCAGAAATTTTGAAATGAGCACGAAATGTCAATATATGAATTCTTTCATTATTCGTTATTGTTATTGAGTTAATTTGAGCAAAGCTCGGATAAAGTCGTTAGTTTTAGTTGTTCTCTTCGGGATTGACTTGAAATTTTGAAAGTCGGTTTCGAGAAAGTCATAAACGATTCAACCAGATTAGGAGTTCTTTCTTGCTTGTTGAAGGGGCTTGCTTTGAACAATCTCATAAAATACTTTTTAATTATTATCTCCAACAATAAATTTTATTTACATCTTTTATCATTTATGATCCAATTATTATCTTTATTTGTCAGTTATTATCCTTAATAACATCACGTATTTATATATGATATCATTTATGACATATCACTAATTAATTTAATACTATACTAATATGATATCATTATCCACTCATAATATACTCCATATTTTTATTGAAATTTGTCTTAAGAATATAACTTGGGGATGGAAGAGTATATTTTATTTTAAGATTTTGCTCTAAATTTGATTTGTAATAGAGTCTTCGAACTGGGTTAGTGATACTTGTTTAAGCTTGTACTCGATAAGATTCTCCTCTTTCTTTTGCAGAAAAAATAAAATAAAAAATTTAATTGAGTTGGTGATATTATACTATCGATGGAATCTATTTGTCTCGATTGGAATACTGCAGCTGAACATTTGAGGCCACACTTTCAACTCTGCAAGTATTTCATTTATTGACTCCAACTAAAATAAAAACTTATATATATATATGAATTGCAAATTTTCATTAAATTATATTGATTGTGTAGCATATTTATGAAATTTGAGCAATTCGGTCAAAGGTTTTACCTATCTGCTTTAGATTCTTTAAATGAGTTTATGTATTATGCATATGTGTGTGTGTGTTTATATAACTTTATCTTTTTTGTTCTCTATTTTGACATGAAATACATTTTTAAAAATTCAAATGCACAATCCTTTCTTATGGAGTATGAATCTTCCAATTAAGAGGGTGTTTGGCTGAGCTTATAAGCTCTCATAAGCAATTTTATAAGTTGTTTTAAGGCGAAAATTTTATAAAATTTTTGTGAGTTTATAATTCAACCAAACACCCCTAATCTTGTGGTTGGACCGCATTGATGGTGTTTGTTAGTTAGAGGATTGGTGATGTACATATCATAGGCTCCTAGGACTCCAAGAAAATGACCAGTCAAAAAGAAAATTCATAATATTAATAAGGATTTAAATAGTATATGTATCCAATACATGCACTTGCTTGTCAGCTCCTTGAAATCTATGTTATGTTGATCCCAATTTATATCTTAGTTTTCCAAAACACAAAGTTTAAATTAGGGAGTGATGGGATATTGCCCAACCGACTAGGCCCTAATGCAGCCCAAACAGTGGGCCTAACGTTGGTAGCGGGCCCGCGGTTGAGCCCAAGCGAGCCCTGTCGGCGCAAAACCCAGCCGTAACCGCCACCCTCGGCGATGGAGAAGGCGCCCGGAACAGGTCGGGCGCCACCTCCACGTGGCGCACGTAAAGCGAAGGTCCGCTCCGGCGATGGAGGCACGCCGGAGGAAGAGTCACGTCTCGACCAATGGAGAGGTTGAGCACGCCGGTTGCGAGCTCGGTTGTATAAATAGAAGGAAAAGCGACATTAGAAGGGTTGGCAACTTATCGAATACTAAGAGCTTGTAACTACACGGCATTATAGTGAAAGTATTGAGAAACACTCCTCCGTGGGCGTAGATCTCATTAACGATCGAACCACGTAAAAGCGCTGGTGTTCTTTGTTGCTTTTCATAAATCTCGCACACTCACTTAACGGTTTTATCATTGGCGCGCCGTCGTGGGAACCCCGAACAAGAAAGCTTCGTTTCCTCTACAACTTAAATGGCGAGAACACGCACAACCGCCGCCCACGCGGCAACAACCGTCTTGAGGGCGACCGGCGGTCACTCGGCGTCGCGGGAAGGAGATCGCAGGCGCCACGGCGCTCGCACTCGAGGCTGACATGGAAAACGTCTCCATACACCCTCTGGACCGCGCCACAGCGTAGGGAAGGCGCCGACCTCAGCGAGGGCGAGCAAGCACTCATTCGTCCCACGAGGTCCTTGGCGGCCGTGACCGAGTTCCTCAACGCCAATCTTGGCGATTCAAAGCTTCTCAACCGAGGGCCAAAGGCGGGCCGCCAAGGCCCCGGACTGAACACCACGGCCGCCCGAGGCCGCCCTCCGAAGCGGCCGGCGCTCGCCTCGGCGTGATGGCGAGAACGCGCATCACGCCCGACGTCGGAGCCGCTCACCGCGTCGAGCCGCCGCCTCGTTCGCGGAGCCGCTCACCGCGGACGAGCCGCCACCACGATCGCCCCTCGCCATTCGCGGGCCGCTCTCCACCTCGTCATGCCGACCCAGAGCCGAGCAAAGCAGGAGGAAGAAAAGCGGTCGAACTCCGCCGGAGGGGCGATAGGCGTCGCTATCGATCCCCACCCTCCGAAATGGATGGCAGCGATCTCCGGGGTTCGGCCGATGCGGAGAATCATCTCCACTTTCTCCGGGAGATTCTAGACACGCCCCCCCGTGATGCGGGCACCCAATATAGCGCCTACGATGGCACAGGAGACCCGTCAGACTTCCTTTTCGCCTACACTACCAACATGGCGAATCGAGGAATGAAAGATTTTCACATGTGCAAAATCTTCCCGAGTCTTGATCTCCAACGCACGATTTGGTTCACCTCATTTCCACCGAGCGTATACTGCTTCTTCGGGACCTTATGGATCGATTCAAATGGCGCTTCTATCGGAAGATGCCCCCGGCGACCTTCCTCCGACTGCTCACAATCCGCCAAGGCGGGGCGAGACGATGTCGAACCGTCTCGAGGTTCATCAAGAGTCGCTCAAAATTGGCGACGACAACGACCTCTACATCATCAGCGCGTTCAGCGGGATCCGACCCGCCTTGTTGAACAAAGAAATTACAGGGAGAAACCAAAGGCGGCAAGTAAGCTTTGGAACACGGTGGACAACTTCGTCGAGGGACGAGTCGGACCGGAAGAAGCGGGAGATGCGGGACGGCGGTCAGAGAAAAAGCCGGATGGCCGGGTCGGTGATCGCGGCGCCCGGCGAGAATCAAAAGAGGACCATCGAGTCTGGGCTCGGACCTCGGCCCGACCACGGGGCGGCGCCCCCTGCTCAAATCGAGGCGGAAATATTCGAGCTCCACGCGAGCTCTTCCCAAGCCCGTCCACATGAAAGGAGGATCGAAGAGGTCCACGAGGCAGTATTGTGACTATCACCAAGGGTATGGTCATGATACCGAGGATTGCGAAACTTGGGCTCGCGGATCGGCGAGCTCGTTAAGGTGGAGCCCTCGAAATACCTCGGCCGGTGGAGAAGCGAAGCGAAGGAATGGGCGGCAACAGCTGCGGGCCGACCCCAGCGATGACCCAACCCGAAGGCGGCGAGGGCGAAGGTCCCAGCGCTATGGGCGGTCTATGTTGTTCTGGGACTGCCCCGGGACGAGGTCGTCCTCGAAGAACGATGCCCGGGCCGGCCTCAAGAGCGAAGAACAAGCGACTCGGGATGGTGAGAACATAACGTTCTCAAAGAGGACCCGTGCCCAAGATCATGCCGCACGGGGCGCCATCACCATACAGCCGTGGTGGGCAAAAACGTCCACGGGTCTATATCGACGCCGGAGCCTCCGTCGACATCATCTTCGAGTTATGCGGATAAGCTTGAGGTCGGAGGTATTGGTACTTCCGCGCCCTCCCGGTTGCGGAGCTTCGCTCAAAGCGATCCGGCCGGGGTCATTACCCTTCCGGTCGCGGTAGGGCGAGCTCCCAGATCGGTCACCAAGGCCATCCGATTCTTCTGGTCGAGCTCCTCTCCGCACAACATCGTCACGGGAGAGATTGGTCAGACGCCACCAAGGCCGTCTGTTGGTCTACCACCTCACCGTCGAGATTCCCGCCCGGTGGGAGTGCTTAGCATCGAGGGGACCAAGCGGCAAAGAAAAGAATGCCTACGACTCTCAACCCAAGATGCGGCCTCGCCCGGGCATAGCAATTACCGAGCCCTGAGGCCGACACCGGGATGACCTAGCAGGGCCTCCAACTATCGACGGCGATCCTCGAGGTCGTCAGTCGGCACCTGGGGCCCGGTGACGTCCGTGGCATGTCATACAACCACGAGAGAATATAGGGCGTGTTTGCTGGTCCCCTCGATATGACGGAGTATCGCCCGAGCTCATAACTCGCGCCTCAACATCGACCCGGCTACCAAGCCGGTCCGTGAGAAGAAAATGATATTCGGCGGGCGCGGCCGGTCGTAAGGGACGAGGTGACTCAACTCGAAGGCCAAGATCTTGTTCGGTCGAATACCGACACGGATGGCTAATCGATCGTGGTCCGAAGCTTGAGGAGGAGGGTGGCGCGTGTGCGTCGATTATACCGACCTCGACAAACCTCGCCCAAAGATTGCTACCCGCCCCGACATCGACAAGAAGGTGGAGGCATTGGTGGGCCACGAGATGTTCGAACTTCACGGATCTATACAAAGGATACCACCAAATCTGATGAGCCGGAGGACGCCATCAAGACCGCATTCATCATCGACTTGGCGTCTTGGCGTCTTCGAAAGATGCCTTCGGCCTCGAAACGCCGGGCTACTTACGGAGGATGGTGGATGCAACATTCAAAGACCACATCGGGAGATCGTCGAGGTCTCGTCGGCGACATCGTAGTCAAAAGTCGAAAGCGGAGGCTGCGCCGATGACCTCGGCCTATCCTCCAACTCCTCGGTCGTGACCTCAAACTCAACCCCGAAATGTACATTTATGGTGAAGACGGAAAGTTCTTGGGATCTTTGGGTTTCTCGGGAGGGCACAAGGCCAATCCCACCAAGGTGAAGGCGGTGCTCGACATGCGGTGCGAGGACCATCCGTGAGATCCACAAACTCACGGGTGCCTAGCCGCCTCGTGATTACATCTCGAGCCGAGAAGCGGCTCCTTCTTCAAGATCACGAGGAGAGCTCGGGACTTCGCTGGCGGGAAGAACACCGGGCCGCCATGCGGTGAAGGAGTACTTGCCGACTGCCGACCCTATCCGCCCAAGCAGGTGAATCCTCTCCCTATGTCGCCGCCTCGGACGAGGCCATCGTGTGATCTTGATGCGAGATGAGGTGGGACGACAACTCCCATATATTTTATCACCGAGCTCTCAAAGGACCGGAGACAAGGTACAGGCCTCGAAAAAGTAGCACTAGCCACAGTGAGCAAGCGGCGCCTCGACCCTACTTCCAAGCTCACTCCGTCCGGTGCTAAGCGACTTACCCTTGAGACAAGTCTTGTTAAAACCGAGTCATCCGGACGTATAGCTAAGTGGGCCTGGAGCTCGGCGAGCACGACATCTCGTACTCACCGGGCCGGCCATAAAAGGCAAGCTCGCCGACTTCCTGGTTGAGGCCAAATTCGAGGTAGGCTCGCCGGCGAGGTAACTCCAGCCTCCGCCCCCGCGGCGGAGGAAGCCGTCTAGCACCACCGGATGGTTCTTTGGCGGATGTACGTGGGCGGAGCCTCGTGCAAGAGGCAGGCGTGAGGCGGGCATCCTCCTCCTCGGCCCGAGATAAGCAAGAAGTCACCCTCGCCCCGGTTTACCTTCCGACCACCAACAACGAGGTGGAGTCACGAGGCCCTAATCTCGGGACTCCGCCACCGCCAGCCGCGGTGGACAAGATCCAAATCTTGGCGATTCCCGGTCGTGGTGAACCGGTGTTAAGCAAATCTGAGGCGAGGAGGACCGAATGAAACAATACCTCGAGAAAGCGAAGAGAGATCGACCTCGTTCGGTGCTTCAAAGATCCACGAATCCCCGAGGAAAATAAGTGGTGACATCCTCGACAAATTGGCTGCGTCATCAACAAGTCCACCGGTGGGAGGTCCGTTCGAAGCATCGCGAGTCAGCGTCGGCATCATCACCGAGATAGAGCCGAATGGATGTCTCACGAAGGCTACACGGAACACGGCGACTACCTCAAGATCGGCTCGAAGCGAAAAGATGATGGCGAAATCGAGTATCTCATGCGTGAGGCGCTCTCACCGAAGTCTTACCTTGACCCTCCCGAGGTGCCTCGGGCGGAAGAAGCCGACTACGTGCTCAGCGAAATTCACCGGGGTCTTGTGGAAGCCACGTGGTGTGAGCTCTCTCAAAGAAGACGCTGAGGTCGGGATATTACTGGCCCACCCTCGTGCAAGATTCGGCCGAGCTCGTCAAGAAGTGCCCGAAGTGCCAGATTCACTCCACGGTCAGCGCGGGCATCGATTTGAGCGACTGCGAGTCCATGGCCTTTCATGCGGTGGGGATCGACATTGTTGGTCCGTTCGACCGAGCACCGGTCGACCGATGCTTAGTCGTAGCCATAGACTACTTCACAAAATGGGTCGGCCGAGCCACTTTCGAGCCTCACGGCGAAGGATTGAGACGCCCGTGTGGAAAAATATAGTCTGCCGCGGCATACCGCACATCGGTCTCGGACAGCGGCACCCAATTCGTCGACAAAAACTTGAGGTGGTGCGAAGAGCTTGGATCGATCAACGCTTCACCTCGATCGCACACCCGCAAGCGAATGGTCGGACCAGGGTGACGAACCGCACGATCGTACAAGGATTGAAGAAGATTTGGACCGAGCTAAAGGCGTCGGGCTGAAAATCTCCTCAAGTCCTCGGTCCCGGGACCACACCTCGGACGGCGCGGGGAGACCCTTTAGCACTGGTCTAGTGCACCGAGGCCGTCATACCGGCCGAGATCGCGCGCATGCCCAGCGCACTCTTCACTCGACCGGGCCGGGGCGAGGAAGACTGCGGGCCAACCTTGGCGCCCTCGAGGAGAAGCGCGAGCTCGCCTTCATAAAGCGAAGCCAATCTGAGGCCAGTGCGCGGCACTACAACAAAGGGTCAAAGCCTCCATGGCTCCAAGTGGGCGACCTCGTCCTACTGAAATAATGAAGCCGATGGGGTGGCGTCTTAACAAAGCTGGATCGACATGGGAAGGCCCATACAGCGTTCACGAGGACCTCGGCAAAGGGCTTACAGGTGGCTCGCTGTCGGTGCACTTATCCCCGAACTTGGCACATTACGCATTTAAGGAGGTATTTTACATAGCTTGATTTAAGGTCGGCATCATGTTAGTCCCTTAATTGTTTTGCCAAATGCGATGTTGATTACATGTTCGATAAAACATCATTTTCTAATGAATATTTCACTTCGTCTCATACATATGTGAACATCTGTTTGGATACACCACATTTAAACCTTCACGAGGGGCGCGCTACGAA
Source organism: Salvia rosmarinus (assembly GCA_036937905.1). Lineage (NCBI taxonomy): Eukaryota > Viridiplantae > Streptophyta > Magnoliopsida > Lamiales > Lamiaceae > Salvia > Salvia rosmarinus. The sequence continues at coordinate 690,686 of CM072814.1, read as the reverse complement.
GATGAAAATCCCACCAAGTAGGATACGCATCTGATTACCCATTAAGTTGGGCGTCACATGCAAAGCATCTGATTACCCATTAAGTTGGGCGATCACATGCAAAGCATCTGATTACCCATTAAGTTGGGCGTCTACATGCACGCGACATCTAGGCCGATCTCACGACTCATACCCCTTTATTTGGGAAGATATGCACTCCGGTACAAAGTCTAAATGCATTAACGACTATAAACCGAGTACTAAGCCATATTCAAGACAACCGGGCTTCCGAGCTCGTTTATACCCCTTTATTTGGGAAAATATGCACTTTTGTATACAGTATAAATACATTTACGACCAAAACGAAGTCCTAAGCTATGTTTGTACCTCTCGAGGGAAAATATACACTTCGAAACGAGTCTAAACATATTTATATCTACATACAAAGTCCTACACTATACATAGTCTCATTCGGGATTAGGGTTCGCCGCCAGGACACGCCAAAGCTGCACCAATTTTTACAAAATCTCGGGCCGGCGGTGTATGCAGAGCGAACTCGTGCCTTCAACCCGGTCGATAAGGCGGAATCACCACGGCCGCTCCCGGCGCTCGGCACGGGTTCGGAGGCGGCCGGACGAAGCATCGACTGTGGTCACCCCCACTGCTCACAGGACACAGTGGCGTGGCGCCAAGACTGGGCATTCCGGGAGTGGGGATCCACCCGAGGTCACGCCTGACCACGGCCGGACACGGGCCGGAGTACGACCTCGCCCCTACCCGCCGCTCTTCCCCGCCGACTGAGGTCCTCGGTCGCCGTCCGCTCCCGGAGGATTGCCTACGAATGATCCGCTCAGTAGGACCCGTCAGCCGAAGCGCCGGCATGATCGAGATGGCCGCCCTCTGCGGGTTCTTTTATGATCGGGTCGGTGAGCCAGCTGTGGCCTCGGCCGCCGGGCGCGGCATGTGTCGTTTATGACGATGTCATACATCTCCATATACTTCACGACGGAGTTGACACGAGCTTTGAACTTCTTTTGTTGGGCCCTCCTCATCCCTCGGCACCATACCCTCGCCAAGAAGCTCGAACTCGGTCGTCGGCTTGGAATGGTAGTCCCACCAGCTCGGCGGACTGCCTCTCGTACTCGCATGCTCCTCCGACACCCGAGCTAGCCTCTCCGTAGTCGATTCAGTCGGCTCACACCGCATCAAACGCCTTGGATGGCGTCGGCGAGATAAGTCGCCCGGACTCGTCTGCGTGACCTCAACTTCGTGGCCTCGTTCTCGGCAGGGGCGGGCCACTTCCCGATCAGCCTCGTCCAACTTCCTCTTCATGTCGGCGGGGCGAAGCCGGCCGACTTCCATAGTGGCTAAAACTTGGGTCATTTCGTGACCGGCTCCTCGAAAAGCACCTCTTCGTCATTCTCGGCCAGGCGCCTCGGACCTCTTTTAACTGGTCGACAATTCATGATCAAGTCCGAGCCATTCGGTGTGGAGTATGTAAATGAACAAGACAACACAAATTTTAAAAATGTTGCGTTTATTATTCAAAAGGGAAATTATTACAAGGACCTGTGGTCTATCGACCCCGGCGATTCGAGCTATTACATCGGGTCCGCGACCTCGGGCTATGGCGGTCTCGCCGACCTCACGATGCTCCTGCGGTGGCCACCTCCGGTAGGGAGCTCTCTCCGCCTCCTCCTGCCTCCGCCTCCTCCTCCTCCTCGCCGGCCCGCGCCTCGGCAGGAGCTCACAGGCTCGCGATCTTCGTCCTCCTTGACCGGGCGGCGACCTCGGCGGTCGGGAGGTAGAGCTGGATGCGAGCCTCCAAGCCTTTGGAAGGAGCCGGCCCGGAGATCACCGGGCGTAAGCTTTGTCCGGCTCTCGAGGTCGACCTCGGTCCACCCATGCTTGACCTTATCAAAGTCGGGCATGGCGACCGCCACTTCCCGGTGATCGACACCACCCGGCCAAAGACGGCGGCAAGATCGGCAATAAAAGTCGAGAAGCTCTCCGACTCGATGAGCTGTTGTGAGCCCTCGGCAAGTGGTCCCGGTCGGCCACCAGACCTCCTCTCGTCCGCGAGGTCCTGCCCGCCCGGCCAGCTCCTCCTAAGCTCTTGACCTCACAGGCGGCCTCCAGTGCCAGTGCCTCTTCTTGAGGCGGCCTCGGCGGCAGCCCTCCGGCCTCGAAGCCTGGCGGCCTCGGCCCGCCCCGCGGCGGACACGGCGGTCTCGGCTTCCGCCAGCAGCAAGCTCCCGCTCCGGCGCCTCGTCTGGGCCGAGCTCTCGGTGGCAAGCCGGCGGCGACCTGCAGCTCCCGACAGCGCTGCAGGGCCCCGTCACCGAGCTCCCACCACAAAAAGAAGCACAAGTCGATAACAGATCGCAAAGCGAACAAATCTAAACATGAAAGAACCTATGTACCTCGGGGAGGGGTGCGGCCAAACTTGGGGGCGGTACCCGTACTCTGGCGACCACGAGGCCGAGGCTCCGATCCGAGCTGGACCCACTTTGAGGCCCACTCATCACCGCCCATGCTATCGACCTTCTTCGGCCCCTAGTAGGTCCGGCCCGCCGCTTCTTCTCGCCGACTCGCCTGCTCGGCGATCGTGAGCCCGCCTCTTGCCCAGTCAACCTCACTGCATCACAGAAGAAAGACACATTAGCACAGCAAAATCGAACGTATAAGGACTAAGAAGATGGGGATGCCCTCACCCCGTCCAGACCCCGGTCCCGACGCTTCCGACCAGTAAACACTCGGCCGGCCTTCTGGTCGTCGCCTTTGTAACTTATGGATAAGATCTCACCAAGGCTGCACAAGACCTCCTCCATATGACCCAAGGGCTTGATTTTGGGTCCGCCATCGCACCGATACCCCACTCATACCTCGGTGCGCCCCTCGGCAGCCAGAAAGAAATACCTATTACGCGATGGGACACCTTGGAAGGACGGCTACCTTAAATTTCAACCGGGGTGACAAATAGTACACCCTCCTATGGTCTTCACGCTAAAAAGCGATCAAGACCTCGAAGGACAACTCGCCGGCAATGCCATAACAAGAGAGCCCCACCCACCAGCGACCTAATGGAATTCGAGGTCGATTGACAAATAGGGATCCGGAAATACTCTTGAAGGCTAAGGTAAGCAGAGGGAGGGTACCTAAGGCCCGCCTCAAACTATCTACATAAACCGTAACAAACCCTAGGAGGGCCATCGCCTATCATCCGGATCGGTGACACCACCACGCCTCCTCCAGGGATCCGGTATTCCTCACAACTTCAAAAGTTCCTCCAAGGTCAAACCCGACCTCGCCACGCCCGCCTCAACCCGTCCCATACCAGAGGATACCGGCGGACCCAGAGCTCGACCCATGGACCTACCCAAACCATTGTAGCACATGTAATCTTTACGCCGGGAACTCACGGCGTAACCCGAGGAGGAAGGGAACTTTCAGAGCGAGAAGAAGATGAAGAAAACATACTTACTTTTCAGGCGAGTATATGGCTCTTTCAGCGAAGATCAGGATCAACTCAGAGAATTTCTCAGAAATTTTTCTCTCTCAGAATTTTTAAAGCGTCGAAGAGGAAAGTGAACAGTTGCCTCTTTTGCGCCTATTTATAAGACTAGGGGCGCCTGCAAATTGCCGTTTCAAATCCGACACGTGCCTACACGTGATTGGATGCGGGTACCTGCGCTTGCGGTTGAATGCCCAACTACCTCTGGCGCGTATAGCGTCGCCGAGATAAGATGGACAACCGATCGACCTAGCAATCATCATACGGACCCGGCGTCCTCCGGATGGCGGCGCCTCGAGTCGGACCCGTCTTCCCACAAATAGCAAGGGATCCAGATCGGACATCGGCGTCTCTCAGCGAGCCGCCGCGAAAAGTATACATCCGGACGGACCTTGGCAAACCGGGCCCAGACACGGTTCCGCCTGAGCGCGCCCGACATCCCTAAAGGCGGTCTCGGTCGGACATCGGCGCCCACCACGAGAATGCGCCACTCAGATCGGACCTCGGCGTAAACTACGCGGCGGGCGATATCGTGTCGGACTTGACTTCGCCGGTGCCACATCTTTTCCAAGCGACGGACAGACCACCCAACGCGATTCGGCACCGGATCGCGAGTAAACCCTCGCATTAAAAAGACAACACCTTGACAAACAACTTCACCAGCCACACCTTCGCTTTCGGCGGCGCTTTCTTCACTCCACCTCGGCCTCGGCGTCCCTCGGCTATTCGGGGGCTATGATGGGATATGGCCCAACCGACTAGGCCCACTAATGAGCCCAAACGAGTGGGCCTAACGTTGATAGCGGGCCCGCGGTTGAGCCCAAGCGAGCCCTAATCGGTGGCAAAACCCCAGCCCCGAACCGCCACCCTCGGCGATGGAGAAGGCGCCCGGAACCAGGTCGGGCGCCGCCCTCCACGTGGCGCACGTAAAGCGAAAGGTCCTGCTCCGGCCCGATGGAGGCACGCCCGGAGGAAGAGTCACGTCTCGACCAATGGAGAGGTTGAGCACGCCCGGTTGCGAGCTCGGTTGTATAAATAGAAGGAAACCGACATTAGAAGGGTTGGCAACTTATCGAATACTAAGAGCTTGTAACTACACGGCATTATAGTGAAAGTATTGAGGAAACATTCCTCCGTGGACGTAGATATCATTAACGATCGAACCACGTAAAAGCCTTGGTGTTCTTTGTTGCTTTTCATAAATCTCGCACACTCACTTAACCAGTTTTATCAGGGAGCATGTCTCTTCGACTTTAACATAAATCTCTCATCAAAAAAAAGAAGTTGAGTATGTGCTGCTTCTAGGAAATCATAATATCAGCATGATATTATTCATTTTGAGCTTGGATATTAATCTTCAAGTGTGTTAATACAAAAGATTTAATCTGCATCTACAACTAAGTTCATATCATTCTCGTACCAATCGATACGAAGAACATGTTATTCTGTACATTCCAATTGAAAAGCCGAATCGTGGTTAATTGCAAGTTGAAAATTAAGGTATGTACCCTAGCTTATATATATCTTTATAACCTAAAAAAACCAAATAATTTTTTGTGTGTGCGTGTATGTCGTGGTTTGCTTACCTTTTGCCTTTTCTTTTGTCAATTTAATACATAAATTTAAAGATCGTGATGCATCATGATGGACTCGAATCCAAAACCTTTGACCTTAGACATTAATCACTTTATCACTAGATCAACACATGGATACTTTATTTCCTTTGTAATTAGGTAGGTCACCAAGTACAATCTTTAATCATTTCGTCGTTTCTAGAAGGTGGCAAGACTCAAGCAATTGGCTAACAAATTAATAATAATGATATATAATATAGGGTTATTGGCGCATAAATACATAAATTTTGGGTCAATTTTGGTTTTTCCAACGAACTTTATAATCTGTCACAAAATACACAAACTTAATGACTTTAGTATTTTTACCACGATTTCAAATTCAAACCAAATTAGATCTGACTTGACATCTCGAAAATTTACTATAGACTAAACGGTTAGTGATATAAACGACATTGTAAAGAGAGGACATAAAACATCGTCGTTCCATCAACATAAATCCGATTTTTTTATTTCTAGGATTTCTCGTGTCAACCCTCATTACAAAAATCAAATCTTCTCGTTTGTTTCATCGTCTGTTCTAGTTGGATCAAAACAATCGATATCCTCTCTCTACGATATCGTTTATATCATTGATCGTTTTGTCTATGGTAAATTTTCGAGATATCAAATCAGATTTAATTTTGCTTAAATTTGAAATCGTGGTGAAATCACTAAAGTCATTAAGTTTGTGTATTTTGTGATAATTTTTAAAGTTCGTGAAAAAAAATCAAAATTGATCCAAAATTGATGTATTTATACGCTAATAATCATATAATATAATACACTTTTATGTGGAAATACATACATGTACCTCCTGCTTTCCACTTCCAATTTTGATGTCGAGCTTCAGTTAAGGCTCTGCTCCATACACGGTACACCTAATCTTAATTTTCTCTCCCTTCTTTATATTTTCTCCAGTTCTCTCTCTCTCTCTCTCTCTCTCTGCAGATCTCCTAAACAAATTAAAAACTTTGAAATTAGCAAAGGCTCGCCGTATGAAAGCACTGGTGCCTTGTCCAATCTCGCCCAGTAACAACCCTTTCCTTGAACCAAGTTGGTCGACAGGGAAGAAGCGAGGAGAGAGAAGAGCGTGATTCTACGGAGAGAACAAATATTTATTCACTTTTTTTAACATGGTTTTGTCGTACATGACAAGAATTAACTACCACATCAACTACAGTTAGTCCACGTCACATTACAGACAAGAATTAATTACCACATCAACTACAGGTAGTCCACGTCACATTTCCTTGGACGCCGTTACATAACCGGAATATTTGTATGGAACACTTTTCGGACGATATTTGAAGTCAAGCCATACAGTACTCATACAAACAAAAATCGAGCCATAATTGATGATTAACCCATAAAGGAATATTAAATTATAAGAGAGAAAAGTGATTAAATCCAAAAAATTTGCCAAGAAAAACACTGCTGTATAGTGCTAAAGCTGTTCATAATATGATGCTCAATGAATTGTGATGATTTCATAAAACCAAAATTAATTAAATTCTTTGTTTAGGATTATGGCATGGCTACATAGGCAACTTTCTCTCTCAAAATGTTTACACCAAGAATAATGGCAATGCCATTCACACCAGTCAACACAAAGGAACAAGTACAAGTGGAATGTGAAGGCAAACCACCACCACAATTTACACAAACAAGTTACTCACTCATATGCACAACTCATAAAGAAAACACACCAGGATCTTGACGTTTCTCAATAATCTTTACTGCCTCTGAGATGTCTGACTTTTTTACTCAAAAAACTCTGTTGGTTTTACTTTTACATGCAACAATCTTCTTGTTGTAGGAGCAGGTGGAGCCAGTCCGGGAATATCCCTTATGCTTTTGTTGTTGGGATTCACGATCTGATAAAATTCACAGATCTCCAAATCGTCAGTTGCCATGCTTGTCATGAACAACACAACACTTCAAACATAAGATCATATATCCATAAACAAAAAAGAATAGAGAGTGTTTGAGTGTGTGTGTGTGTGTGTGTGTGCGCACACATGTGAACAAGGCAATCCAGACTAAGATTGATGCATTAGTTCATGGCACACAAGCCATATGGATCAAGATCTTCTCTCCTGATATATGACAGAGCAAAAGTTACCAAATTCAAGAACGAGGGCACAAATAAAAGACATTGTTTTATGTTTCTTATTTCATGGAAAGTGACAATCAAATCCCTCTTATGCAGTTTTACTTAAATGGAAAGCTGGATTAGTGCAACGCACTCAGATATCTACTTAAAGAGTTAAGATAAGCAAAAGTGAGATTGTGAAGGACAGAACACAGGTACAGGAAATACCTTCACAATGATTATGGAAATAACCCCACATACAATCAGAAAAAGGAACAGCATGATGCATTTGTCAGTAGCCACCTGGAAAACACAAACTTCAGTCTTGTTAAAGAAAGAGAGAGTCAATCTAGTCCTATATGGTTTTAATTCATTCGGGTGTGAAATGCAATTTTTGTACAAATTAGTACCAGTCTCATGGGTAGCCAGCGAGTACTAACTTGCAAAATATCATAATATACAATGGACATAGTTCAGGTTAGAATTTCTGACAAGTCAACCTGTCTGCCAATCTCTTTTACAAGTTGCGAAGCCTTTTTGATGGAGAATTGGATTGTATCCAGTTCATTGACTACACGACCCATTTGTTCAGTCTGTATGTATTCAAAAACATGTCAGTGATGCATAGTGAAGCAGTTGAGGCTGCAATAATAGTATGCCGAGTGGTTCACTCACTTGGCCCTTCAAAGTAGTAGCAGTTTGCGTTCCCACTTCAATAGTTTTGTGAACAACCTAACAATAGCACGGAATTTTGAATTCCATCAAAACCAATCAAGTATTCAAGAATGGATGTAAATTATATTCCACCTGTTTGGAGCGCTCAATGGCTTGGTCAGTTTCATCCATCGACTTCATTCCAGCATCGACAAGCTGCTGATTTGACATTTCTACATTAATAAATGAAGATGGAAAGAACAGTCAGCCATAAAGATCAAAACAAAAATTCTCAAATAGAAGATTCAAAGCCAACTGCGCAAAAACTTATACTGCTGATTATAATCCAACAGCATGGCATGTACATCACAATCAAGTCCAAATGGTGGAACTGTTAATTCACACCTTACTAGGCAGCAATAATAGAAGTTAAAATTATAAACAGTTATCATATCTAGCTATAAGCTATTCCCTATAAATATGACAGCAGAACACCGTCTTCTCGCTTTCTCTCCTATTTATCATCACAAGTTATCAACAAAAAGAAAAGGCTGAGTCTGTAATAACACCTGATGCAACTAATACATTTTCTTCAGCTGTGGGATCACTTGGACCAATTCCCATATCAAACAGTTCAACTCTCTTGTTCCCGTATGTGCTCATGTAACTGCATCGACAAAGAAGATAGAGCAGCAAAGCATTAAAACAAAGAACATACATTATTTACTGGGAGATAGAAATAAAATAGCTATGCGGTATCACGTTACTCCATCCATTTTTTAGACTATCTTTCTCTTGTTCATGAGAAGAAAAAATATGTATTATTAACAGAATCAGAATTTCGCAAAGGTATGAGTAATCCCTTGATAGAGTGAAGGTGATTGAGGGAGAAGAGAGAATGTAAAATCCTTGAAAAGGTAAAGAAAGGGAAAGGAGAGCACTCCTCCGAAGAGGCCACAACAATATTGTTGAATTGAATATTATAAATCTGATGATCCTAATATGGAAGACAAAGACTATTTGAATAATAATGCACTCAAACTGAGTATTTAAAGATACAATAACTGACTCTAAAATAAGTCCTAAAAAACGAATACCACTGGAAACAACTAAATAATAAAAGTAATAATTCACTATTGCACGTCTATCAATTGCCTCGCTGTCGAAACAACCTTGCCCGCAATCTATGGAAAGATTTCAAAAGACATCCCAAATCTGCCACATCAGCGGCGTCGGCATGGAAAAGGTTGCGGAACATCGACGGTGCATGGGGAAATTAGGGTGGCAACGAGGGGAAGAAAGGAGGTCGAGCAATGGTTGTGTGGTTGGCAATTAGATTTCCAGCATGCATTTTGGCGGAGAGTCGATGTCGATGAGCAACGGCGGTATGGCTGGATGCACCCGCACAGGTGTCATGAGTGACAATTGAGCTGTTTAAGTTGAGGTCGGACACAGACGGCTATGAACAAGGCAGAGGTGGAAATTTTGGTGGAGCAATTGGTGGAGATGGTCTTAGAGTTAGGGTTTTTAGTGAAACCCTAGGTGGATGATCCAACGGGTTGTTACGCGTCACAGCTATAGGAGGATTTAGGGATTGGCGAGAGACTAGGGTTTTGGCCTATGGCGTCAGTGGAGGAATGATGAGCTACGGTGGAGTAACCATAGTGGAGAACTTGACGTTGAGAAAGGCAGCCAGCAAGTCGAATAATAACTCAAAAACCCTATTGAAACCCTAGGCCCATTACTTACGGGCTTGACCTAAACTGAATATTTAAAGACTCAACAACCGACTTTAGAATAAATCATAAAGAATTAAAATACGAATACTATTGGGAAACAACTAATTAATAAAACTAATAATCCACTATTGCACATCTATCATCCCTTAGTATGATTAAGAGTCTATCAAAACACAGACATGTGATACAATAAAAGCTTTGTTACTCTTGCAATTCCAACAGGCAACAGGCAAGCCTGAACTTAACTTATTCCTCGTAGTATGATTAGGAGTCTATCAAAACACAGACATGTGATACAATAAAAGCTTTGTTACTCTTGCAATTCCATCAGGCAAGCCTGAACTTAAACCTATTCGACACCTCTAAAATTCCTTCTCGGTCTTCAAATATTCTTTAAGTTCTTTTGAGCCAAAGAGATCAACATAAGGAAGTCACAATAGCTCCCCATAAAAGCTTGCCCTGCTTGCCAGTGAACCCCCAAGAATGAATAAGAACAGATTAGTGATCAAGCAAACGAAGATGACTCTTTGATGCAATTCAAGCCATAAGAAAGTAACATAGAAAGCTGTGAACTAAAATGATGTTAGTTCTGGAATAAGGGGAATTTTTTCACGCGATCATTGAACAAGGCAGAAGTGGTCAAACAAGAACCTCAGATATGCATTTGCAAATAATCCTACAAAAGTGCACCTTCTCTCCAGCAAGTTAATATTATGTTGCCAAGTCATTCATGGTTTTAAATGGTGTTTTTGAGGCTCCCCTTGGCACGATGCGCCCGAAAAACGCCTCTGAGGTGCACGCTTCATGTTTTAGGGCTTTCAAGTAAAAAAAAAACATTTTTTTGGGCTTTTAATCCTCGAAAATTAATGAGCTTATTTTAGCCTTAATTTGAAGTAGGCTGTTTCTACACAGCCCTAATTAGGAAATTGACAGGAAAAAGCAAAAGTTATGATTTGGACCTCTTGGACATTTGATTATTAGACTTTAATTTTATCATTCTTACATTCTAATCTAACTTCAGAATTTTAAAAATTATAACTAGTTATGATTTTTATGTGTTCTCATGTGTTTTATCATATTTGTTATGTTTTCATAATTTTGTGTGTTTTGTTATATTTGCTATGATTTTCATGTGTTTTATGATTTACGCCTTGAGGCATACGCCTCGTGAGGCCGTTGGAAAACGCCTCGAGGCTAAAAAATGCATAGTAAAACCTTGGGAGCATTTATACATTTTAACAGATAAACAACACAAGAAAGAATTATAGACACGTGGCAAGAGTCGCAAGACAACATCGCAGTGGGCTGACATTATGACGATAGTATCTGAAACCATTATCACAGATCATTAATCACATGAACCAGCTTCCTATAAACACACAAGCAAGAGTGCTGGACCTATCATGAAACATGTAGAAGTGGACTGATAATATAATGACAAGTATCTGAAACAATTATCATAGATCATTAAGCATATGAACCTGCTTTTTATAAAGTTAAAGACCTACTATGAAAAATGTAATTGAGGACTAATATTGTGATGATGAGTATCTGAAACCATAATCATAGATCATTAAGCACAATAGGGAGAACTGCGAAGAGCCAACCCTAGTACAAGAGGACTGGGTTAGGCCAACTTATGGTCTACCGATTGTTATGCTAATAGCAGCACCGAGCAGCTAAGATGGTATGGAAAACTCGGTAAACTAGCGTGAGCTATACGAAGCGAACACATAGGTTCGGAGCTGACAACTTTCTCGTTAGCTACCTTTCATTATCGGACTATCGGTTAGTTGGACTGTGAGACGGAACCAGTAGATCCCTATAAGGTCATAAAACGAACAAACGGAGATAATGACGTAGAAATGACCATGGTTAAAACATTGTTTACATATTGCAAGATAAGATATCAATTTATGTTTTATGATTCTCTTGTTCAGAGCAAGGCTACATATGAATTCAAAATATTGAACTGAGATAGAGTACTTACGTCTTCCTCAAGGCTACGTATGAATTCAACTCTTTGATCTGCAAACAAAATTAAAAGAATAATAAATCTTTAGTAAATACCAACACCAAATATTTAAACGAAAAAAGTTGGTCAATGCAAGTCTTGCATGGGGCGTCAACTTCTACACTTACAGGTGTTCAAAGACCCCAACAGAACTACACCTTATATACGATAATGAACTGTAGCAGTAGGGATGACAATGGATCGGATCTGAACCGAATCTTGAGAGGTCTAGATTCAGATCCAAATTTTTTTGCTTGGGTCCGGATTCGATACAGATCCATTGGGTCCAAAAAAATTAGATCTAGACCCAGATCCATCAGATCAGCAGGGTCCAGGATCTAGATCCGGATCCACATATTTTCTCTTCTAAAATAATTCCTAAATCAACTATAATTCATAGTAACACCATAATAATAATAATATAAATACATAATAACACTATAATAATTATTTAGAATTCCTATAATCATCATTATACAAGAAGATGTTAGTTATAAATTTGCTTTTTGTTTTCATGACAGTAAATAATATTGCAATAGGAATAGAAGAAGTAATACACATATCTTAGCAAATAGCCAAATAGACCACTCATATACAAAATTTTCTCAAATACACAGTATAATTTTCTAATGTTATTGACCTAACATCCAATTCCAAAACCTAATTTATCCTACTTCGAGTAGAAAGAAAAATAATATAATACACTTACAAGTAAAAATTAAAATTATATATACATATATATTATATGGATCCACGGGCCGGATCTGACCTCATAAATCAAGATCTAGATCCAACCGGATTCAGTCTGAATCCGTTGGATCCTATTTTTTGAAGATCCAGATCCTGAAAAATTGATCTAGATCTACGGATATGGACTCGGTCTGCCATCCCTATGTAGCAGCATCTAGAACTTAAAAGAAGACTATAGGAATTACCAGTATGATACCACCCTACTCAATGATTATTAATTACACATTTAGCAGTGTAGCACCCATTTAGTCAACATGTATCCTCTTTATTCTATACTTAACACTAGATTTGATATTGAATATATTAAAACATGAAACTGTTGGCATGAAAACCAAAAGCTCCTAGAGCCAATCTTTATCATTCACATCCTCTAATAATGTATTCATGACAATCTTAGTGAACCGCGATGATATGGAGGAAATAAAACATGAATGATTCAAGAAAACAAAACTTGTTAAAACTAGAAGCACATGAGAGTCAACTCAAAAGCATTGTAGTTACCATGGATTGCTTCTCATCATTAAGCTGTTTGGTCACTTCAGGAGAATGTCTGCTTTCCTCATCTTTAATTTCGCGATCAAATTCTTTAACCAATCTGGAACCATCATGTAGTCAACAAGTGGAGGAGGTTCAAAAGAAGCATATATAAGAAGTCAGAATACAAATTAAAGCCATTAACCCCAAAAGTCCAAAAAGTTATTAAACTCCAATCATTAATATAATATTAGAAGTTACAATCATTATCCTGGAAAAGCCACCTCTAAGATTTAATTACAAATTATAATAGTTAATGCATTCAACTCCCACACCATGAGTGTTATACATAGATTTCATTGCTATAACTCACTCCACATCAATGAGAGTTATAAAGAGAAATGACAGCACAAAATGTGCACTTACCTTTTGCACTCCCTCATCTTCCCTGTAAGCTCCTCCAGCTGTTTACTTTGTCTAGTTGAATCTTTGATCTTATCCAGCTTTTGGAAGCCATTTCTGGTTAGGAATCAAGAAGTAGCTGAGTATCTTAAATAAGATAATATCACTAATAGTAGCAACAAAAGAAATCTCACAGACGATGGAGTAGTGGGAGATAAATTATCCAACCTCATACATGACAAAAATGCATCTGTTTTTATTTGCATGTTAGGAAACAGAAACAAACGGGAAAAGGTTAAAAGAAGTTGACGAGTATATTAGATTGCAGAGGGAAAAAGAGCAAGCAAATTGACAGGAAGACACCCCATATCATGCAATGAGAAGAAACCACACTATTTCACCAAACATAGGACCTTACAATCTTGAACAAATACAAACTGCAACAAAATAGCCCAGCCAAGCATTTTGTCGTTCAGTGTACACCAACTCCAGAGGAAACTATTTAGCTCAAGATTAATCCAGTAAAGTCTTGCTAAGACAAATGCATATTGTCTGTTAGACCAGTCCCTGTAGGATGAGATAAGAAGAATACAGGACCTCGTACTTGAAATGGCTCTAATAAGTCAGAAGAAGTTATAGAAGACATCCAAAAGAAAAAAGAGAAGTGAAAAGAAAATTAAAAGAGACGTTGTTCATGTCGTCATAAAAATAAAATTGGGGTTTACAGGCGTTAAGCAATTTAGAATGGATACAATAGATGAATGGCGTCTACCAAAACACAGATACCCAGCAATACTCTACTGAAACGCTAAAACATTGTAAATACGTGAGAAAGGAGAGAGAGGTTACGCGAGTGCACGCATGATGTCGCGAATTTCGCCATGGATCTGCTCCATTTGAGGGTTCATCCTAACTCCGGGTTAGCCATTTGTGCCCTAGTTCCCGTTCCGTTGTTGAAATGAAAGAGGAGTTAATGAGGTGGGGCGGGTAGGAATTTCCCCAAAACAGAGAAAGCTGAAGGCTTTATCACAGAATTCAGACCATCACAACGAAAAGGGGGGACATCTAGGAAGAAAAGGGGCGTAAGTAAGAGGGTTTGAATTAAAGTAGCAGAAGAAGAGAATAGAATTCAGAATTGGGAGGACTGAATTGAAGTAGAAAGGGGAAATTGAGATGGTGTAGGGCTCAGGTGAAAGTTGCAGAAGACAATTATGAATGAGAAAAGAAAGAGAAGATTAGCTACCTGCCTGTGCTGTGCTGTCACCCTTCCTCTCCAGCCAATAACCTACTTACTTAATACTATTATACGTAATTATAAATTGTAATTTCATACGAATATTAACAACAATTAAATATGCATTAGAGAGTAAACTCAAATTTGAATAATGTGCTATAATATGACTAACTAAATGATTTTTTTTTAAAACGTACTTCAATATGCACCAAAACTATCCCCCAAAAATGGTGCCTATTTAAATGGGCAAGTACTATCATCCATCAGAAACTTTATTTTTGTTTTTTTGGAGAAATTATCTATCCAAAATTCAATATTATTAATTCACTGTATCTTTTTCTTTAGGATATTGTTTGAATCTAAAAAATAAACCATTCGCAAAATATTAACTAATTTGACTACATCAATATATAATAGGATTAAGGATTTAGTGGTTCTCTTTTTTACGTGGCATTATATAATCTTTTTATTCTTATTTTCCTCAAATCTTCTTTATTCTTATTTTCCTTACATCTCCTATATCACATTGTTTTCTTATCAAACTCCACATTGGATAATACCTTTTAAATCATTATGTGTATTTTTTCATCACACAATTAATAATTATTTGCATCACTAATTTAACTTGGTCAATTAGTTAATTAGTTGGCCAACCAAATAGTTATATTTTTTTATTGAGAAATTCAATTTAATTTGACTCATAATATTTTAAATTATTTTATGAGATTTTATCAATTTAAGACATAAATAGAGAAATATGTTTTTTTTACAACTTTTTAAGTAAAATTTGAATCTCACAACAATCTTTCATGAATTTCACAAATTGAAAATCTAAATAAAATAATTTATATAACTAAAAAATTCATA
Organism: Salvia rosmarinus; assembly: GCA_036937905.1. Classification (NCBI taxonomy): domain Eukaryota; kingdom Viridiplantae; phylum Streptophyta; class Magnoliopsida; order Lamiales; family Lamiaceae; genus Salvia; species Salvia rosmarinus. The sequence continues at coordinate 675,354 of CM072814.1, read as the reverse complement.
ACGATTTTTTCATGAGACTTTACAAATTAATACTCCCTCCGTCCCACCCAAGACGACTCGTATTCATTTTCGGGCCGTCCCACCCAAGATGACTCGTTTTCTCTTTGGGAAATAATCAAGGCAAGCTAATAACATTGTTAATGGCTCATAAAGAACTAATTATACTATCTTGTAAACCAACCCTAACCTAACTCTCTCTCTTTACCTCATTTTATCGTCGCCTTCTTCGTCTCTTCCATTCTTCCCAAACCCTAACTCTCTCTCTTTGCCTCATTGTATCACCACCCCCTCGTCCCTCCCATTATCCCCAAACCCTAATATCTTGAACTTTATCCTTCTCGACTCTATGCGTAGCAAAATCCCATGAAAATCGAAGATACATCACCACACAGGCCTCGATTTTGGTGATCCCTCAGTGAGTTACCCGAAAACTCAATACTAGATCCTTCACTCACCACTGATTTCGTGTCGAACAACGACGAAACCCCATCTCCGTATTCCGAAATTGAGTGGATCGCAACCATAGAAAGGAAAAACGATGAGTGGATTGCAGCCATAGAGAAGGAAGACAAAAGATGTGCAGAGATTGAGGAAGTGAAGCAAAAGATGCTAAGGATTTTGATTCATGCGTTCTTCAAATGGGTTACTTCTTTTCCCTTTCTTTTTTTCCTCCTGATGTATATGCGTTGTTGATTTGGTTGGGGTATAAATGGATGCTGAAACGATAAAATTATGCTCAAACTAGGAATAATTTATTCGCATCTGTGATTCCAGATTGGTTTGAGATGCGATTTTGGAATTAGGGTTTCTCTTGAGTGCAAATCTTGATGTGTAGCAAATTTTTCTCAATGCATGGAGGCGTAGGAAAATGAGAAATCTAATATGTGATGATCTTCATATGCCTTTTGTCATGATTTGGTGATTCAATTTGTTCTCTTGATTCAATTCATTATCTATGTTGGTTGGCTATTGGAATATGTAATTATGTGGATGTAGTGAGATAATGGGAGCATTGTGAATATCTTAAATGTTTTTTTAATATGATTTGTGTGCAGTAAGGTAATGGGTAGTGAGCTATTATATGCGTGTGTATATGCAGTATGGTTTTTTAGTATGGTTTGTGTGCAGTGAGTTAATGTGAATCTATATTGAGTAATGAGCTATTATGTATGTGCAGTGAGGTAATGGGAGCATTGTAAATGATTGAATGTTTGAGTATGATTTGATGTTTCTAATTGAAATGTGTATTGAATATGAGTAGTGAGCTATTACAACATATGTATTGAGTATGATTGGTTGTCTCTACAAAACAAAGAAGCTTAATTTTGGTTGTATTTATACAAAAAGTCTGTATTAACTATCTTTTTTTTTACAAAAAAAACATATCTTGGCTTCTTTATAATGTATACAAAAGCATGATTCTTCTTTACAAAAGATGTTTATACCAAAAACACATTCTATGCAATTGAAGCATGTTTCCTAAACATAAACATTCAAAAAGTTATAGCAAAAGGTGTGGGATAGTCTGTTTTCACCCATTCCATTCAAGTCTATCCAAACCTAAGATGTTCATTATACCACTGATCCCCTCCAAGCTTCCAGCCTGAATCAAATAAGTGAGGTAATGTCTCACTAAGTCTTCTAGAACTTTTAAGTCAGTTAGAAGTATATTTGCCCTTATCAGTGATTCTTTCTTCATGTGTGGAATTTTGTAGCAGTTGTGTCCTCTTACTTTCATAATTTCAATCATACAACCTTGCAAGCTTAAGAAAACATTGTTCAATGTTATAGGAGATAGGTCTTCAAATGATAAAACAATTGCATTAACCAACTGGTCTACTGTGTAGCACACCATCTCTACTTGTATGGACTGGATTGCCCTAAACCATCCTAAGTCATTCACATTGGTATCTGGTGAATTGGGTGGTTGTTGTACTAATGTGATGTTGAAACCATCTTCACATGTTGCTGCCCTAAAATCTGGATCATTGTCCTTGATGTGAGGCCTTGCATTATCTTGCTGTATAAAAATGGTTTTAGTTACCAATGTTGGCCACTTTGCCTTAATTGTCGGTAAAATCTGAAATGATAAGATACTTTTTGTATTCAATAGTCATTATGCAATATTTATTCCACTGAAACTGAATACAAACACTTAACCATATTAAATTGAGACAATAATTGAATCTCAATCAACTACCTGATTGATCAAACACTATTTGATTACTTGATTTGCGATTGATTCAATAGGCTTTGTCTTCAATCTGCCCGCAACTCTGTTTTTGCTTGATCTTTGTGCTGGAATTTGTTGTGTGAAAGGAAAATGCCTATCTTTCCATTAAATAAAATTCTCCCATCAACTGCAAAGAAAGGTCTACAAACAGCACACATAAACATGACTTTGGTGATAAATTTTTTGCTCTTGCATGTCCTATGAGGATCAGCCTCTCCTAGGTTCATGTAGAACCCGTGTGTTCCTTTTATAATGTAGAACCACTTCTCATCTATATGAACTGTATTGTGCATGCTCCTAAATTTTAGTATGTTTAGTATTCTGTCAAGTTCTAGTGCTTCAAGAGAAAACCTAATCCTTAACAATTTATTGGGAGCTGTTAGATCGGGCTTAATTGCACTAGTGTGAGTTTTGATCAGCCCTTGTTTGATCCATCTCCATACAGTGCTCTTACTTTGCTGGATTCCGAATGTTAATTTTCTGTTTGTTCCTCTTTTGTGAAGCTCTAAACTTGCAACTAATTCCATGTCAATCTGTACTTTTTTACTAACTCTATTGAACTTACCACTTTCTAAGTGGATAACTTGACCGAGTGCTTTACATTTCTTTCTTTGCGATCCATGAGCGACTAATGTTCCTTATTGAGCTGGAGAACTTCATTACAGCTTCTGACATCTTGCCTCTGCATGGTTTTCCATCATTGGAATTTTCAAGTAGAAACTGGATTATTTGGTTTCTTTTTGATGTTGTTAGCTCTGTATTTACCATGCTATGAATGAGTATAATTTTTTGGAAAGTTTTAGTGGGAAACTTTTAGCTTCTACAGTGATAAGTGGGAATTGGGTTATTTGTAAGTGGGAAGTTGTAATCATATTTATGAGCAAAACTGGGCGCACCTTTCAATTTTGTTCAGTATTTGAATTCTTAATTTCAAATTTGGCGCACCTTTCAATTTTGTAAAAATTTGAATTCTTAATTTGATATTCACGCACTGAACCCCTCAATTTATGTGTACAGTAAGCAATTTCCATTTACATAAAAAGATGTGATAGTTTAATTCAAATGATTAAAAACTGAAAAAGATTTCTATTTGTACAGTGAGCAATTTCTGTGTGTACAGTGATTGATTAAATGATTAAGATATGAAAATAAAAGAATAAGTGATTAAATGATTAAGAAATAGAAAAGATTAAATAAGCCTTAAACATGTGGACCCTTCTACTTTACACAATAAACAAGAGCATCTAAATAATCGTGTCGAAAAGAAATGAACCGTCTTGGTGGGACGGAGGGAGTATAAAGTTTTGAAATAAATAGTAATTAATGTTTAATTTTTTTATTAAGAGGATCTCCAATCCTACATTATTTTCTATCAAAGTCCACCGGAATAAGACTTATATAAATACTTGTATGTATTTTTTATCCCATAATTAATAATTATTTTGCACAACTAATTTAATTGACCTAATTAGTAATTAGTTGGCCAACTAAATAGATATATTTTTATTGAAAATTTTAATTTAATTTGATTAATATTATTTTAAAAATTTCCCCCAAAATATCAGTTACTGCAAGTCAATGCATAACTTAAAAAACTTGGTCTAAAAAATTGTCTCCTCATATATAAATGGAGATATTTTTTGTTTCAAAACAAACTCTTCGTGAAAATATTCTTACTCTAATCTAATGATTTAAAGTCATCCTATATCTATGGGGAAATGTTTTCTATTTAAACTCAATATCTTGGATTAAAATTTTGAAATAAATAGTAATATTCAGTATTTTATTGAGATGATGATCAATTATTGAAATAAACATATATTTTATTATTTAGATATTGTGACGCCCGGGGCAGAAGTACGGAGTGATCGCCGGTGCGGAGGCATGGACAAGGAGCGGTTCCAATTAAGGCTTCAAAGCGAAGGGGTACATGAATGAATCGAGACGCACCGGAATGAGAGGGATTTCGAGAATATACAGGTATGAGACTGCATATTCGAGGAGAGCTTAAAGGATTTGATATGTGCTACTCATACCAACAAGATGCATCTTCTTTTCGGGAGTCCATCTCATAAAAACTCTAAAGTTAAGCGTGCTTGGCTTGGAGCAATTGTGGGATGGGTGACCCCCTGGAAAGTTTTCTCAGGGAGTGTGTGAGTGAGGACAAAGCACACTGAAAAGACTCGTGTTGATGCGTGGGGTCGTGATCAATCAGGAGGCAGAGTCGTTACAGATGGTATCGAGCCGAACCTCTCCCGATGCGGTGTGGTTGGGGATGAACCAGCGGAAGTTGGTGGGCATGTGGCCGGGCGTAAGATGCGGAGTGATCGCCATGGGTGCGGATGCATGGACGAGGGGCTTGATTAAGGCTTAAAGCGAAGGGTACATGAATGAACCAAACTCACTGGGAATGAGAGGATTTCGAGAATATGCGGTATGGGACTGCATATTCGAGGAGAGCTTAAAGGATTTGATATGTGCTACTCATACCAACAAGACGCATCTTCTTTTAGGAGTCCATCTCATAAAACTCTAAAGTTAAGCGTCTTGGCTTGGAAGCGATGTGGGATGGGTGACCCTGGGAAGTTTTCTCGGGGGTGTGTGAGTGAGGACAAAGCACACCGAAAATACTCGTGTTGATGCGTGGGTCGGTAGTCAATCCGGAAGCCGGGTCGTTATAGATATTTTATGAATTTAAATGAATTCAAATAATTAGTGGATATTACTAGACAAGAATATATCATAAAATCACTTTTTTATTCCGGTTTGTGATAAGTTATGACATTAATCTACATGTTTGTGTGAAATTTTCTTTGTTTTAATCTTTTGATATTTATATTATTTATTATTAATAATTGTTCTGTAATGTTCAAGTTTTATCAAAATGAATAACTAATTATTGTAACAATTTATATTTATAAATTAAATAGGTTTAGATAATTAATCAAATTTGTGATGGGTGTGGATATGTATATGCTAGACATGTTCTTTATTTTGTAATCTGTTGTTATGTATATTATTTATTATTAGTATTTATTTTATAATGTTCGAGTCATTATTGAGATAGATAATTAATTACTTTAACAATTTATATGTATGAAATTTAAATATATTTGGATAGTTAGTAGGTATTAACTATACGAGTTTGGAACGAGAACGGATAGTAAAATACTTTTTAATCAGATTTGGGATATGTACAACTATATAAATTTTAAAAGAATCCTAATACCGATTTATATGCTTAGTTGAATTTTTTCTATTTTTTGATATTTTGTTACTTACATTAATAGTTATTAATGTTTACTTTGTAGTGTTTGATTTTTATTGAGAAGAATAATCAATTACTATAACAAATTATATTTATGATTTTAAATAAGTTTGGGTAAATAATTTAATTTAAGATGGATAGCGAACGGGTACGAATAAGTATCAACATACCTCAAATATTTATATTTTATTCATAAATTGTAATATAATGTGATTTATCATCAGAATTCGATGAAATATAACTTATATTTATCAAATTTAACCGTATTATCCTTATATGAAAATTATTTCATTTATAATAATCATAAACACGACGTAAAATATTTTTTGTTTAAACTTGAGTTGGAAGCTAGTTTATATTGATACAAACAAGACTATTTCAATCTATAATGTCTCAACTACCGAAACGAACACGTTAATGCAAAGTGTAAATGTAAGATGAGTTAGGGAAAAAGACAAAAACCAAGAATAAAAAGCAGCACGATCAAGAAAAATGAAAAATGAAAAATAGGAAGAGGAAAAGTAGAGGATAAAACAGAAGAAGAAAAAGAAAGAGGAGTGAGTGAGTGGGTGATTGTTGATGGCGGCGACGATCAAGAAAGCGTCCAAGGATCTAATCGATGAAGCTCGAAGAATGGCTGCCATGAAACAGACTGGCGTCAGCCTCCGTTACATGACGGAATTCGGGTCCCGCCCCACGCCCCGTAATCTCCTCATCTCTGCTCAATTCCTCCACAAGGAGCTCCCTATTCGCGTCGCCCGCCGCACCGTCGAGCTCGAGTCTCTCCCCTACGGCCTCTCCCTCAAACCCGCCATTTTGAAGGTACCTCCCTAAATTCCATTTGTTTTACTTTTCTTTTGTCTTTTTTATTATAATATTGATCGATTGATTTCACACTCTCATCCCGGCAAAAAAACTGTTGGAAGTCCGAGATTATTACTTTTTTAAATTATTATTATTATTTGGTTTGAATCTGAAGTAATAGTGAGCTTAATTGGTTGGACTTTGCTCTTTGTAATCAATTTTATCTTGGAATACAAGGTTGCCTTCATATCCGTGGAGGGAGGAATACTACTTTTTTGCACTCTACAAAAACCTCCGGGCTTACTTATTTATCCTTAATCTACAGCGGCTTTGACTAAAAAATTGTTTTTTTAAGAAAAAATAAAAAGAGTATTGACCCTGTCTTTTTAATTGCTCCTAAAGGAATCTCTTTGCCAAAACTTAGACGACAACCTCAGATCTGAAGGTGTTAGTGAGATTCTTGAGATCAATACTTTATCACCTGTATCACGTCAACTCAGGACCTTTGCCTGTATTACTGTGGTTTAACTAATATATATTGACCATCACTTGAACTGATAATTTCTTTATAAACTACTGTTTGTAAGTTTTGACCTGATGTAGTGCTCATGGCATTTGAGATATTGATATTGGTTAACATATTAATGACATTAACAGCTTAAAAGTTGACTGTAATCCATAGACATCTAAAACATTTATTTAATCTCCTCAGTTAATCCCAAAACAATTAATTAATGCTTAGAACTGGTGTTCAGTTCTTTAGTCTTAGTGATGCAATGAAGTTAATATAGAAAATGTCAAGAAATCAATTACTAAGTATTGATCATATTACTAAAAAGTGATAAGTCTTGGTGTCTGTCACTTGAGTTGAAATCTTCAGTGAATGATTGTGTTTTTGTTATTCACTGGCATGTACTATCACCAGTTCAGTGATATATGGTCAGAAAATGCATACTTAGTTCGTTCGTAGGGCATCTATTTCCTACCTTAAAACGTTGCATAATGATATATGAATGTTTATTTAATCAACTTCTTCCTATTCTAGGTAAGAGATTGGTATTTGGAGTCTTTCCGTGATGTTAGATCCTTTCCAGAAATCAAGGATAACAGTGATGAGTTGGATTTCACACAAATGATTAAGATGGTTAAAGTCAGACACAACAATGTGGTCCCTATGATGGCTTTGGGAGTGCAACAGTTGAAAAAAGATCTGAATCCTAAAATTGTTTATGAGGATCTGGATGAAATTCATCAATTTCTGGATCGGTTTTATATGTCTAGAATTGGGATCCGCATGCTTATTGGTTAGCCCCACTTCCTCTGTTGGTTTGCTTAATTTTTTATTAGTGTATCCACTCTTATGATCATGATACTGATTTTCAAAATCATGGGTAAATCAGGGCAGCATGTTGCCTTGCATGATCCGGATCCACCTCCTGATTGTGTTGGATATATACATACAAAGATGTCCCCGGTTGAAGTTGCAAGAAGTGCTAGTGAGGATGCCCGTGCTATTTGCTTGCGAGAATATGGCAGTGCCCCAGATATTAACATCTATGGAGACCCTAAGTTCACATTTCCGTAAGTTTATTTTAATTTTCCCCTTTAAATTGAATTAAAACCTTATGGTTGCATGATGTTGCAAATTCTTTCATCATATGTTTTTTGTTCTTTTAGATGTCAGGTCCTGGATTGCTTCCGTTATTTTAGTGTTTGGAAATTTGTTTGTGTGGCAGTTATGTCCCAACTCACTTGCATCTAATGGTGTTTGAGTTGGTAAAGAATTCACTACGTGCTGTTCAAGAACAATATATGGACTCAGACAAGGTTGCACCTCCTGTACGGATAATAGTTGCTGATGGATTGGAGGACGTAACAATCAAGGCAGGCTCAGTCTTGATACCTTCTGTAACATTAAGAATACGCTATTGAGATATACATACCTTTCCGTTCTGTATGCTTTTATTCTGTTTGATTGTCTTGTGCTTATAGGTATCGGATGAAGGAGGTGGAATAGCCAGGAGCGGTCTTTCAAAGATATTCACATATCTCTATAGTACTGCAAAGAATCCCCTTGATGATCAGTCAGATGTTGACCCTGAAACAGCAACAACTATGGCAGGTTATGGTTATGGTCTTCCTATAAGCCGTTTGTATGCCAGGTACTTTGGAGGGGATCTGCAAATTATCTCCATGGAAGGATATGGTACGCGTTGCGCCCCAATGTTAAGTTGCATGACTAATAAAATGATGAAACTGAGACACACTCTCTCTCTCTCTCTCTCTCTCTCTCATTTTATTGGATTGTGATCTGGAATTGTGTGCTTCGGCTGGCTTTACAGGGACCGATGCTTACCTCCATCTGTCGCGGTTGGGAGACTCTCAAGAACCTCTGCCTTGAGCTGATGAGCTTAAAACCGTTCCTGAAGATGATATGTAGAGACTATTCATTCTTCCAACTGTGGATCCTCTGCCTGTGGTCTTTGTTATTTTTAGTGCAATAAAACACGTATAGCCTCTGCTTTACGCAAAAGCTAATTCATGGCCAAATCTTTAGTTGGCTCTCAATACAGTGCAAATATATGTGTGTGAATATATAACAAGTGGTTGGTAGATAGATAGATACACCATTTGAAATTAACTAAGCGTGCAAATTAATAATAGATACTTGATATGCAGTGCAAAACTGGAGCACAGAGCCAGTGGGAAAAATAACATCCCACTTGTTTCCTGTTCACTTCGTGGCTCTGACTGTTGATGCAGACCCAAGTCTCCCCCGTCAGGATGGCACTCGACACGGTGTCTGCTGTCTCCCGTTGGGAGGGAGTGTTACTGTTCCCACATGCATAGACAAACCCCAACGAATTGGGTCAACTCAAGTTGGGCCTCGACAGATCAGACCACCTTGAGCTGAGCCCGAACCAAACCGGCCTCAAAGACCATGATCCAAGTCTACGGTCCATAGAGCCAAGTGAAGGACATAAGGCCCAGGCAAGCAGCGACATGCGTGGGCTTGACAGTAATGTACACATAATTTTTATAGATGTTAGTGAAACCACTTTATTGATTAATGCTAATTAATCAAGTCCAGAAACTTAAAATATCCACTATCATTATATATTTAATCTTTTTACTCATGTTATTTATTTGTCTACTCTTTTTATCAAACATACTAAATTAACTTTCAATATACAATTTCTTACATATTTTAGTGAAATGACAGTAAATTTCTTTAATTAACTTATTAATATTCCTCTATTTTTTAACTATTTTTTGGGGGAATATGTGCAACAATTGTTTGGGGGGGGGTGAGACAACGGCTAATCATTTTTATTGTCCGTAAATTAATACATTATTAAATAATGTAAATTAATGCATATTTCTCAAATCCTTGAGCGGCTAAACACAATGACAGAGAATCAAATGTGTATTATATATATATATATATATATATATATATATATATATATATATATATATATATATGGGAGGGTTAACGTGAGAATCATTTTTATCGTAAGAACGTGAGAACCAAAAAATGATGAATTCATTGTGAAAATTGATGAATCCGCTCGGAAAGTTACTGAATCCCCAAAAAATAGAATTTTCGCCTCTCATGGGATTCGAACCCAGATGAAAAATTTTGAATTTTGGAATTCGGTTATTTTTTCAACGGATTCATCAACTTTCACAGCAAATTCATTTGGTTCTTAATTTGATAAAAGTGGTTATCATTTGAACCTAACTCTCTCTCTCTATATATATATATATGTGTATGTATGTATGTATATGTAAGGGCTGGTTCCTGTGAGAATGGAAATAAGCGTAAGAAATAAGAATAAATCTAAACCATTGATTTTAGTAAATCAATGTACATGATTTATTTTCGTTGTGCTACAAATAATAATTATATGTGCTATAAATTTTTACTTGTGTTTTCGACCAAGGTTATGTTGGATTTGTATACTAGAAGCAGTTTTGGTTGGCGTGTATCTGATGTTTCTATTACCACTATTACAATCTCTTATCCGAATTGTTTACTTGATTGCATATGTATGTCCTTTTATCTCATATATAAGTTAGATCATACGATTGTGTTGTAGATCACGAAGTCAGTATGATTGGTCGCTTAATGAGATATAAAAGAATCACTGGTGAGACAACTTGAGGACGAGTTGTCGGTATAATATGGTATAGATAACAAGTAACTTGACTTGGTTGCTTGTCTATCTTGGTATGTCTCGGCGTATTGATGGATCACGGTGAGATGAATTCTTCTATCGACCGTTGTGAAGAACCTAGATCTCGGTGACTTTCGTTGATCTAAACCTCGATAAGGTATTAGGTGAGTATGAGTTCTTGACCATCACTTTGACTTGCTATGGGTGAGGTTACATGAGTTAACCCAAGATTCTCTGCATCTTGGGTGGTGGCGGTCTTGTATGTCATGCTAGTTACCGTGTCGAGTCACCGTATCCGTTTAGGATGATGGCGCCCCTTAAGGAGCTCAAAAGGTTTATTCTACTAAACCTGCGGTTGAGTTATCTCAAGTACAATAATAAGGTTGAGTGGTACTACTTAAGGAATTAAAGATATTAATTATTTTAAGCAATCGAGCAGCGTAAATAATTAATGGACGTACGATATCTTAAATAAGGGGATTCGTGAAGTCTAAGTGCAAGCCAGACTCAACTTCGGAAATAAAGTGACAAGTCAGTATTTATTCTCTAATGGCATGAATAAATGTTTATGAATTAATTTATGTTCTGGGCTGAACATAAGATAATTAATTTATTTGAGGCCCATCTTTATTCCTTGCATTTGATCACTAGGCTGGCCCATCCAGGCCTGTTGCTTAGTGATTTTCGTCCCCCCTTCTTATAGAGTCCCACTGGGACTCTGTTGATCTTCTCTATCTTAAGTGATATTATTATATTTATTAGATATGCATAAATTCTATCTTGATAGGATTTAGGATTGCATTATAAATATAAGGTGAGAGAAAATCAAACCCTAATCCACAAGAGTGAAATTTTCGAGAATTACAATTCCAAAGAGAGTGATTTTCGAAAACTTCATAGGGAGGAAGAAGGCGAATTTCTATAGCACTCTCCATAGATTGTCCTCACTCGGCATTTGAGTTTAGGCAATCGGGATACAGTCCAGAAGATCAAAGCACGAGTCTTGATCCAATCATTGCCTGACAAATTCGCAGGTAAACACGAGAAAACACCAACGTGTTGCAATTAATTATATAGGTGCATGCTAGGTATATAATCAATGTATGGTGAATTAAACATCCAAGATAGATCATCGGGGAGGGTTAAAATCAGATTTCCCTACATGTTATATAAGTAATTTAATCTTATAAGAATCAGTTTTTTTTTCCTTAATTTAAGGTAACACATGGTTTTATACTTATTTTTAGGGATTTTTTTGTAATCTATCCTTTAACTTATTATCTACAATATTATTTCAATTTCAATACTTAATATATACAGATTTATTTGTGATTCAAGTTAGCAAATCCATGAAAAACTCAAGTAAAATAATCTATATATTGATTCATACGTGTGATTCAGACTATAACACTGTTATAATATTTTCATAGCATTTTTTTACTTATTCGTTGCGCATACTACTAAAATTTTGAAAATAATTGTCTGTTCATTTTATATGTTGTTCTGTACATATGCAATATTATTGATGTATATGTGCTACAGAACAAAAACACTTAAACGTAACAAAAAACAAATAAACACAACATATATACAGAACAAAGAATCAAATTAATTGACAATAATTTACGAAATTTTAGTATATGTGCACAATGAATAAACTAAATATACTACGAAAATATTCCACCAGTGCAATAAGTACTAAAAAGCACGTATAAATAAATACATAATTTTTTTTACTTGTGCATGTGCAAAATGAATACGCTAAAAATGCTACAAAAATGTTTCACAAGTGCAATAACTGAAAAACATGTATGAATCAATAATTTTTTTTTAATCTGCGTTTTTCATGATTTTTGTAGCTTTGATCACAAATAAATATTTAGATATAAGTATAGAAACTGAAATAATCTATATAAAATAATAAGTTAAAGGATAAATAACAAGAAATTTCTAAAAATAGGTTAAAACCGTGTGTTACCTATATTTAAGGGGAAAAAATGTTTTTAATAATAGTAAATTACTGATTTAATCTTGAAAAATATAATGTAAAAAAATTATAGCACATATTGATATAGCTGCAATTTGTAGCACAATAAAAATAAATCTTGTTCATTGATTTACTAAAATCAATGGTTTATATTTAGAGTGATGCTATTCGGCCATAATGTGGCCGGCCATAATCAACTTTATTGAATGAAAAAACCATTTATTTAATATTTGATCTATTAAAAAATTGGTTTTACATTAAAACCATCTTATGGAATTATAATTTTGCACATATCGAATGAAAAATTTAAATTTAAATTTAAATTTAAATTTAATAATTTAATATTTTTCAGAATATGTAGGAAAAGGGTGTGTGGCCAGCCATAATGTGGCCGCATAACTTTATTGTTATATTTTTTCTTATTTCTTACAAAAAAATCATTCATACCTGATTCATCCTCTGTGCACGTGCTCCAATATTTGTATGTGCCCGAGTCTATGCACGTGCTCCAACATTTGTATGTTCTTGCACGAGTGGCAAAGGCAACTAGGAAGATGAAGAGCATAGACACTTCTCGGGTTGTGGAGCTTGCCAGACGAGCTCCTCGATCGACATCTGGTTGTGGAGCCTACCAGATGGGTTCTTCAATCGACGCACCATGATCTTACTCCTAGTGCATCTCAACCTGGTGCATCATGACCAAAACCAAAACATCCCTGACAGAAGTTGGATCATGAGAAAGATCAAGAGCAAATATGTTACGAGCACGCTAGAAGTGGTCGACTTAATGAGAAGTTGATTACTATTATAACCGAGAGTGTACGTTTTTCCATAATAGACGATGAGTCATAGAGGGACCTTGTAGCTTGCGTGGCTCGACGTATTTTCGAGCAATTGTAGAATATCTTTTAGTGCAGATTTTCGAGGAAGAGGTCTTGCATTTTTGTTTCGGCACGTGGAGGCTATATAGGACCAAATGCGTCCTAACATAAGCAAGATAAGGTATATCATGCTAGTCACACATGCACAACATCAGCACGGTTCGATCCAAATGAGGTGATTTGTACTAGACACTGGCGATCTACTTTAGATGGTCTGATCCAAAAGAGGTGCCTCGCTCTAGTCACAGACAGTCTACTTCACGATGACCTGATTAAGGTAAGGTATCCCTGCCAACCATGAGGTCACCCACGAAGTTCCTGAGACGTCAGCTCATCGCAACATCAAGCGTCAGAGATTATCCACATCGGATCAGCTGAGACATACCCGTGAGACCTTGAGACGATCTAGGTCCTCATATCACCAGTTAGGAGGAAACCACCAAAGGTCATCTACTAACCTAGTGACACATGTACCAAAGTCAGATGTGAACCTAGAGAGTTTCGACGTTGACGTACATGATAGACAATTGGTACTTCATCATCGTGATTATAGGCCGACTACTGCATTGAGGAGCCCAATTGTTGTTGAAGGTTAGATTTACACCCTTTATGCGCTCAAATCGGGGTTCGAGGCATTTAGACAGTCGGGCCATGATGTATATGTTGTGGCTCAACTGAATGGGCAAATCATGACCCATGATTTGTTCTCGGTGATCATGGACCCAAACTCTGAGCTGACTGGCGAGGTATGATTTCAATTTATGTCAATAAATACCATATTTATTTCAAAATAAAAATAACCATATTCATTTATATTTGGATACAGGTTATGGACATGTACATCTTGTTCTTGTACTGAAAAGTAGGTTGTAATGATAGGATCAACCGTTTGACGGGGGTAGTGAGCGATTTCATGTGCATGTTAGCTCCTCTTGGATTTTATGTAAGTTTCAAGTACCACAACCTACAATTTTTCGCTTCAATATTTTATAGCTTAATATGGATTAACTTTTTATGTTATTTTCTTTTGCTGCAAGCTTTGGTGCATGAGTTCGTAAAACTTCATTTGAATGATCATGAGGGGTACAGTGTGGGATTAAAAACCAAGTATCCACAATGGTCAGTACCCGATGACCTTATTAGGATGATGGATGGGATCGATGCACCGCATAGCATGCCAGAGAAGTGCGTTGAACAGGTACATTGAAGCATTTACAAATTTTTATTCATAGATTTATATGAATTTTCTATCAAGGTTTGAATCTTTCGATGGTACAGATACTCATAATTTATAATGTCGGGAGAAATAATTGGGTTTACACTTTGCAATCAAGTAAACAATTCAGATAGGAGATCAAAATGGTGGTAACAAGAAACATTATATACAAGCTCAATCAATCTACTTTCAGTATACAAATTCAACAGACTCACACCCTCATTCCCACCAAAACCTTCAACTTATCCCCCTTATATTCCTGCACCCCCACCTGCATCATCCCCGACCCAGGGCTGATATCCCTCAGCTCCGGGCTGAGGTCACCCTCATTGATATTCTCTCAGTCTCAACCCCTTCTATCCACTCTATTGAATCCTCAGAATGATTCATAGAGATCAGCCCCAGAACCCAACTAGCCTCCCGCATGACCCTCCTAAAAAACTCCTTCACCCAAATAGCCCACGCTTACCTAACAAAGACCTTCCCCATTCTCCAAAACCTACCTGACACCCTGACTCGGATAGTTTGACTCCACGTTTTTCTCCAAGTTAAGACAGTGCATTTTTATCAGCTCACCGATGTTATTAGTCTGGAGTCGTGGGAGAAGCACATGGAGGAAGAGTCAGAGCTGGAGAACCTCTACAACATCTCGAGCATTTAGACTACAATAACGACATTCGAGTCCATAGTTTAAGAAATGATTGATGGTGCATTTGCCGAGAGTGCTACCGTAGAGAAGAGTATGGCTATGGAGAGGAGAGTGGTAGCTACTGATGAAATGGAAGCAACAGTTAGGCCTACTGAAGAGCCAATGCCAGTGTGGGCTGATAAGGATCAGGCGGGTCCATCAGGCATAACCTACCAGCCAAAGAATGTAATTGATGTCCCATCAACTGTCATATCTCATAGCATCATTGTTTCCTTCATAAGTCCTTAGTCCGCAAAATAGACATAAGCAATGCTGCAAGGACTTATGGCCAAGCTGGAAGAGGAGCTGGCCAAGACAGCCGAGTAAGAACCTGATGTGGCAATGAGAGCAAACATTTAACTCCCAGGTCGAAGTTGCAAACAAAGCATATGCCATGCTGGTCAGTACTTACAAGGAGATGCAACATCATGAAACTAATCTAAGGGAAGCTTTCTATGAACAGATCTAGTAAGAGATCTCAACCATCAGAAGAAATTTGAGAGATCTGGTGGATGCTGTCATGGAGAACTTACAGCATGAGCAAACAACATGTAACAGAGCCATCAACACGCTGAAACGCGAAATGATCGTACTGATGGAAATAATTTTCAAAGCTGACTTTACGTGGAGAATTCCAGCTGCTCTTAAACCAATCCAAGAACAACTCTCTACAGTCCAAAATCAATTGGACTTCACTTTTTTGGGCGTTGAAGATCGTATATCTGCACTAGATGAGGAAGTGAAAGTTCTGAAGAAAGAGAGAGCTGAAAGTGCCAGCCTGCTTACTGCATATGCTGATCGGCTAGAGCACATGGATCGGTGTCACGTCGCTCTGAACCATACTGTCAGAGATTTCTCGACCTCTCTTCAGACATTTATTTATGATGCTAAAAGGGGAAATAGATTAAGGATATGATAGCTGAAGCTAAAGTGACGGAGCATGCCAGAGCTGCTGAAGATGAAAATGCAGCAGAAGAAACAGCAGTAGAGATAGCCCATGTACTTGCTGAAGAGGAAGCAATAAAAACCTACTGTAGAAGAAAGATAAAGGAAAAAAGTGTCACACCCCAGTTTCCGGGAGATAAAGAAATTGGCTACGTGACGATACTACTAGCCTTTCTTTAATAAATGGATAATGTGCCCTTAGAGTTGGACAACACATTCTTGACAAAAAGATACGTCATAATTGTACATAACAAATATGACCAAAATAATATTTATACTATCTCCCTGATAGGATCAAGTTCGAAGGTCTGAGACGCAAAATGACATTTCATACTAAGCATATATTATATGTAAATTAACAATCGCTATAAAAGCGATGACAAAAGATATTCGTGATTAAACGGCTTAGGAATATTAATATAGTCATAAGATAGTCTTCAACGTGTGAAGATAAGACATCAGAAGTAAGTCAAGATATTCTTTGGAGAAACATCAACAACCCTTCCTTAGCCTCCCACGTCTCCACCAACCGCTCAATCTGCAAAGGGTTTTGAAAAGCAATTGCAGGGCTGAGTACTAATATACTCAGTGGGTTTAGCCATTTGAAAACATTTGCAGAAACCATTTGTAAAAAGAATAATCCATGCTTTGAACAGTATAACATAGAAATAATTAAAAGCATTCTATGCATACGTAAAAACAGTTATAGATCCATTTTCAGTCTCTCATCTATTGGTGCTTCGTCTGTCAATGTGAATATGTGGGAGCAGCCCACAGAGATCCACTATCATGCATGTTTCAGAAATATGAGGAACCAAAGTCTGACATCTGAGATAAGTGGGAGCAGCCCATAATACCCCCTTGTGTGTACACTAACCCTGACCAAGGCGATTCAATCGCT
This sequence comes from Salvia rosmarinus, assembly GCA_036937905.1. NCBI lineage: Eukaryota > Viridiplantae > Streptophyta > Magnoliopsida > Lamiales > Lamiaceae > Salvia > Salvia rosmarinus. The sequence goes on along the minus strand of CM072814.1, from coordinate 658,250 downwards.
ACGCTGGCCAAGATCCGATCGTTAAACAACAGGAGCACTTTACACAATAGAGAGTTAAAACATTTATAACATGGATATTCATTTGCATTTTTCATAAAACATTTAGAGTTCAATAACTCAGAATATACTTTGGAAAATAAAAACCTACCTTTATTTCAGGAAATCCGAGCAACTGAAAATGATTGGTCGGATCCTAAGTATCCTCTTCTGTAGGGCCTACAAGATAAGTTCTCAACTTAAATTATAGTCCTAAAAACAAATCTTAACATCTATCATAATTGTCATCGTGTTCCTAACTAGATTCGCTACACTCAGGTTTTCAGAATTTCAAATTAGATGTTGAAATTAAATCTCTCGGCTAAGGGCACCAACAACACCCTTACTCGACTTTGACTTTGAAAGCTTAATTTGATTTTGAAAAATCAAATTATCAAAAATACTTTTATTATAAAAGTATACAAAATTTTAGTTTATTTCAAATAAACTATTTTCAAAATAAACTTATAATCAAGCAACATAAGTACTTTATATATACTTATCCATAAATCGTGAAATTAACATATCGAGCAATAATAAACCCAATAAGTCTAAATCACTTAGTAAAAGTCCTCAATTTATAAACGCATGCTTAGCACAATCAACTTATTATGCTAATAAATCACATACTCTAATTTAAAGCTCAAATAAATTACTTAATTTAAAACCCATCTTATTACATCAATCCATTACCAAAATAATAAGAGCCTAGTTTAGTTTAATTAAAGCAAAGAAGTCTATTTGCAAAATAAAAGCCTAAAAGAAAATAAAGGAAACCCAAACCCAACACTATTCTCTCTCTCTTTTCGGCTCTTTCCAGAGCCTTCACTCCCACTATCTCTCTCTCACTCCTCTTCGGTCCCCTCCCCTCTCCAGAAACCATTTTCTCTTTCTATCCCCATCTTTCTTCTTCTTCATCTCACGCCACCGTCGCCATCGTCATGGAATCAGATGACCTCGGTGACCTCTCTCTCTCTCTCACTGCTTTCTCCCCATCCCACTCCCTTCGGTCCTCCTCTCCAGAATCTCTCTCCCTCCCTTTCTTCTCCCTCGTGACCCCGCCGTCTGCCGTCGTTGGCAGCGACGGTGGCCACCGTCTCTTCCCTACTCCCTTCTCGCTCCAGATCTTCCTCTTCTTGCCTCTATCCCTCTCTAGAAAATCCCCAAAATTAAAACCCTCCATTGACCCCAAATCCCTTCGACGCCTCCCCTCCTCTTTGCCGCCGTCGCTGCATCGCCTCCGGCAACCCCGCGCCGACAGCCACCTTCCCTTCTTCCTTCCTCCCTCTACCACTCGACCCATCTCTTCTCCCTCCCGACTCTCCCCCTTATCTTGCTCTACCCATCTCTCGTCCTTCTCCTATTTCCAGCAACAAAGCCGCCGCGAGCCACCACCGTCACGGCAGCGGCATCGTCGCCCTGCCCCCAGCATCGATGCTCACCACCACCTCAAATCACCGCTAACCACAAAATCAAAACAACAACAATACGCAAGCACAACAAGGAAAGAGCACATCAAAAACTTCAACATTTTCTTTTTGTTTTTATTAATAGGTTGTAAAATTCCATATCTTTGTAAATGCAAGATTATTAATCCCTTGTTCATATCTTATGTTGATTTTTATTGTTGAACACATAATATATAAGTCAATGTATGTGTGTGTGTGTGTTTTATTCTGGATTGCTGTGGAGAATTTTATGAACGATGATAATTTGTTGTAGTCATTGGTTTTCTGCATTGCAAATATGATAATTGATGTATAAAGAAGAACATAGTGTTTGTGGTATAGTTCAAGTTCTTACCCTTTTACATACGTGAATTTAATTTGCTTTCTTGCAAAAGCTTTGGTTTGGTTACGGTGATATCAGACTAGAACAGAAATGAGTTGAGGTGGTATCTTTGTTGTTGCAGTCTATGGGGATGTTTATTGTGCAAAAAAAAAAGATGGTGTATTGTCTGCAGAAAATTTGTGATCATAAGCTTTCTGTGTAGTCCGAAAAGAGAAGCTAAGAGAAGAGGATTTTTAATAGGAGAAAGCCGAGAAAATCTGGGGATTGGTCTGGGTAAGTAAAGGCTTGTACCTTTTTTATAGAAGAGGAAAAGCAAAGAAACTAAAAAGGTAACAGATAAAAAAATAAGGAAATCTACGTAGAGAAAATAAATACCATTCATCCGTATCCTTATTAATTAACTGTAAATAATCAATTAGCTGATTGAAAATCAGAATTTGATCACCAAAAACATGAGCTTTTTAATAAAAATCCTGGCCTAATATTCTAAAATAAACTAGGGCTCAATGCATTGTCCAAACTAAAATAAAACTCGTACATATATATATATATATATATATATATATATATATATTTATTTATTTATAATTATGTGTAGAATAACATAATCCATATTGACTTTCAACTTAATATATAAAACATAGAATTTTGCTTTTGCTTGACACTTCGATAAATTCTTTGTTGGAATTAAAAATCTATTTTTTTTTCGGGAGCGAATCAACTTAAATTCTAAATTCAAGAATTCTTCTAAAAATCTATTTGTAGAAAAACGGGATATTACATCCCTCCCTCCTTATAAAAATTTCGTCTTCGAAATTTCATACATTTGCTACGAAACTTAACTTCTAGTTCTCGCATTTTTCTTTTCGTTCGTTGTGATCTTATGTAACCTTAACAAGAACAATTTATGTGTTATTTTATGATCTCATTGTCGAGCCTCCACTCGAAATCCAAGTCTTAACTTAAGACTACTTCATCATGCTTGCTTTTGGATTCTAAGAATCATTACAGAGAACTGACATTTCTATTTTGTTGTCCGCTACTATATTTCACATGCGTACTTAAATATAAAGGAGTAACAAGCTCCTAAATAACAATGTATAAAGGTAAGTCAATTTAAGACGATCATACCTTCTATGTTTTCATGTGCTTGAGCTCCCTACTGCTGGTTAATAGCATAAGCCCTAACCGGTTGAGGCTGTCTTTGGTTTGGCCGTTGGTTTCCAATTGGTACTCGATTTCTTCCTTGAGGGCCAAGGTTCTATGGTTGCGGAATTCTATTGTCATCATTGTTCGGGCAGTTTCTTGCAAAATGCCCAGGTTGCTTACATCTAAAGCACTCGTTGGAGCCTATCTTGCATTCACCGAAGTGATTCTTTTGGCAGGTTCTACAAAGAGGCTTTTCTTCAGTCTGTCCTTGTTGTTGTAGGTTTCTTTTCCATGGTTGCTCTCTTTTTGTTGGGTTACCTTCATTTCTATCTTCCCATTTACGTTTCATTTTCCATGGTTTTGGGATGGTGCTTGTATGGGCACATTCACCTTTGCTTTGGGTAATATCGACTCAATGTTTAGAGCTCTGCTCAAAGATTGAGCGTACGTCAACGCTCGTTGACTTGCTAGAGGGACTGCTATCTCAAGGCGCAAGCCTTGTCGAAACTTGTCTGCACATTTTTCGTTCGTATCGACTAGATGCGGAGCATATCGCGAAAGCTGATTAAACATTCGGTCGTACTCAGTGACCGTCGTATTTCCTTGTCGTAAATTCCAGAATTCATCCTGCTTCTTTTTATTATAGCACCCAGGGATGTATTTCTCATATAACTTTTCTTTAAAGTCATCCCACGTATAAGCCTCCCATTGTTCGGGGGTCAATGTTCGTTGCACTGATTCCCACCAAAAATCAGCATCATTAACGAGTTGGAAAATTGCACATGTGAGCTTCTCCTTATCGTCACGACCAACATGGTTAAGTATCCTTTCGATAGCTCACCCACCTCTCGGCATCTAGAGGATAGCAGAGGCCGTCAAAGGTGGGTGAATTGTGCTTATGAAATCTTTCATCGTAAATGCGTCACAGTGCGACTCGTAGTCTGAGTTCACCTTGGTTAATTTCTCTTTCTCCTTCTTGACCATTACGTAGTAATATTTTGGATGGGAAGGCGTGATGATGTCATATCTATATCGATAATAATAACTAGGTGTGTTGCGTAAAGAAGACAACACACATCAAGGTATGAATCTTATATATATATCACATGCCTCAAAAGAGGACTTTCATATTTTCAGCAGAATAATATATTTTCAAGAAGATTTTTACATACGTATACATAGTTTCAAAATTAATAGGATTTTTATACAAAGAGGGCAAAGTTATACAACAGATAATTTACTATTAGGATTTATTCATTTGTTCTACTATACTATATAGTAGGATTTTCTCTCTTGTATAGCCTTTGTGTTGACTTGTGGTAAAATTTTGTTAGCGACCTTCCACATTTCTTTCGTGACTGGTACAAGTTCCGGCTACGTGCCCTAATCATCGTTACCTATAGCAGGTATTGGAACCCTTCGTGCAGTCTACGTTATGTCTATCGTTTTTCTATCCTTATAAGTTTTGTCCTTCTATGTTCTACAATTCTATACTTTGTCTCTCTATATTCAGTCGTGCTATGTTCTTTCTATCTATATCCAGTCTTGCTATGTTCTGTCTTTCTATGTTCAGTCATTCTATGTTCAGTCTTTCTATGTTCTGTCTTTCTATGTTCTGTACTTCTATGTTCAGTCTATCTATGGTCTGTCTTGCTATAGCAAATCTCTTCTATATCATGACAGGTTCACAACTACTCAGAGCATATAATCTCATATAATAGTTTGCAAACAATTCTTGATAATAAATCATGCATTTATGCAAGGATTTCTCATTTCAAATCATAGGGGCCTGCGATTCCTTATGACAAAATATTTCAATTTCAATATTCATGCTTATATTCAGCCACAAAACAAATCAAGACTACATACATGTTCCATCTCGGTGTACGGACGTCTCCATACATGATCTGGTCACAGTGCATGTTCAGTCTCAATACATAATCAGTCTCAATACATGTTCAGTCACAATGCATGTTCGATCTCAATACATGTTCAATCACAATGCATGTTCGATCTCAATACATGTTCAGTCTCAATACATGTTCAGTCTCAGTGCATATTCATTTTCAATACATGTTCAGTCTTAATGTATTTTAAATCTCAATACGTGTTCAATCTCAATACATATTCAGTCTCAATGCATGTTCATTTTCAATACATGTTCAATCTCAGTGCATATTCAATCTCAATACATGTTCAATCTCGATGCATATTCATTTTCAATACATGTTCTATGTCTATCACATTACCTATCACATATTCATATCGCGCAGACATTTTAGTAAACAATTTGAAAACATTTTTGACATACCTTATTGAGGGCAGTGTGACGTCGAGCTGAGGGTTGTTGAATGGTTTAGAAGCCTATAGGTACTGTTGTGTGGTAATATGTTGCAACACAAGTAAATATACGCAAGTGCACGTAGTCAACAAGTAATACACGAAAATATTCCGAGATCGAATCCACAGGGATCGCACTTTTTAAATCACGCCGACAATCAAGTTTGTTTAAGAGAACAACACAAGGGAAAAATAAACAGGAAATAACAATTCAATAAAAACAGACGGAAACCAAAACTATGAGAATGTTACTACGAAGCGAGGTGAAATTTCAGACAGAAATGATAAAACAACTGATAATAAGAAGAGAAATTGACTTGATCTCTCGATTCCACCCATGCTCTGTATTAAATATGCTACAGCTTTATCATTGCCTCATTACCATGACATGAACTTCTCCGATTCTTAGTATTTTTTCAAATCTAAGATTATATTCTATAAGTCATTCGATATATTCCTATACCAAACAACTTTTAGAATATCTTTACTAATCCATTCATTTATGTCACGCAAGGTAAACACATATTCCTATGCTATTCAAACACATAATATTTAAATCATGTTCTTGCGTCACCCTCTTGTTTTCCACTCTATAAGAACTTCCCAGAAATTATAGAGCTAAAATCCCACCCATGGTGATCAATCACAAGCAAGATGACTAATCTCCAAGAGAACAATAGCAATTTATTAAGATAAGCATAGAATTGAGCTCGTCACATGAGCATGGGTTTTATCAAAAGATCAAGTCCCACAAATTTAGTTCATAGCGAGCTGTTCAACAATATCCAGATAAACGGATGCCATAACAAGTTAAAAGAATTCGAGAAAAGAAAGTAAAACTCGTCGCCGGAATCACGTGCTCCTTCTTGGATTGTCGCCTCTTCCGATGGCTTCTTCTCCAAGTTGTCGCTCTTATGATTCCTCCTCCTTCTAATGATTGTGATCTTCCCAGAATGATTGATAATCCTCCTACATTGTCATCCCCTTTAATAACCACCTCCTTCATTGCTGGATAAAGACGGCGCTCGTGCTCTATGGAAGTGTTGTGGCAATCTTCCAACAATATCTTGTGCATACACAGAGAAGGACTGATCCCTTTGATATCGGCAATTGACCATCTAATAGCTCTCTTATACTTGCGCAGTACCTGTAACATGGATTCTTCCTTGTCGCGCTCGAGAGCAGCTGAAATGATTACTAGAAGAGTTTTTCCCTCGCCCAGATAAGCATATTTCAGGTGGTTGGGCGTGTTTCGAGACTAAATACGGGAGGTTCGTCTATTGAAGGTTTGGATACAGGACGGACCGATCTGCGAGTCGATGACTCGGAGCTTGGGCGTCTGGTGACACTTGGTAGATCTCTCGTTAGAGGATCTTGAAGAGCCCCCGCCTTGCTCTAACTCCATGAGATCGGCATATTCATTATCACCGTCTTGACCGGGGCAGTGTTCCGGCATTGTATCATGACGACTGCTCTAGTACTTGAATTACCGAGCATTCCTCCACTTCGTCAAGTCTTCCTAGCATTGAATACATTAAAGTAACCTTGATCATTTACCCTCATTGTGAGTTCGCCTTTTGGACATCAATCAAAGTCCTTCCGGTTGCGAGGAAAGGGCGTCCCAAGATAATAGGCACCTCGTGATCCGCTTCATAATCCGAATGATGAAGTGCGGGAAAAATGAATGTATCCACTTTTACTAGCACATCTTCAATTTTTCCTTGAGGATGAGCCATCGATCTATCTCGCCTTGTTGCAAGATCACCGTCGAGGTCTAGCTTCTCCTATCCCTAGCTTCACGAATATTGAGGCTGCATTAAATTTATACTTGCTCCCAAATCACATGAAACACGACCGGCGTCGCGTCCTCAATTGAGCATGGAATTGTAAAGCTCCTGGATCTTTCAATTTGGGTGGAATTTTGCTCTTTAACATGGTACTCTTGCTCTCGGTCAGTGCCACTGTTTCGAACTCGCCTAGACATCTCTTCTTTATCAGGATGTCTTTTAAGAACTTCACATAGTTCGGCATCTGTTCCAAAGCTTCCACCAATGGGATATTAATGTGCAGTTGCTTTAAGACATCTAGAAATCTCCTAAACTGAGTATCTTGTTGTTTCTTTTTCAACCTTTCGGGGAAAGGTGGTGGTGGAAGATAAACCACCTCGTCCAGTTGTTTCGGCAGTGGATTCACTTCGACAGGCTTCTCAGCATTAAGGGATTGCTTTGGTGCTTCCACCTTGCTTTTTGTGTTCGAGGACTCCGCCTTCTCTTCTTGGTTTGGCAACTCTGTTTCTTGCATCTGCTTCCCACTTCTCAGAGTGACAGCCTTGACATGTTCTTTATCTTTCCGAGGATTTTCAGTGTCACTTGGCAGATTACCAAGTGGTCGATTCCTCATCTCGTTAGCTAGTTGTCCGATCTGGACCTCCAAATTCCTTAGCGAAGTGGACTACCCTTGTATTACTGCATCGGTCTTAGCCATATACTCCTTCATCAAAGTTTCAATAGATTTGGGCTGCGTAGTGGCCTGTTGCTGCTTCGGTTGGAAATTTTGCTGGTACGTATTTTTCTCAAAATTTCCTCCACCACTTGTTCCGGACCCTTGGCCTCCCCACGAGAAATTAGGATGTTGTCACCACCCCGGATTGTATGTTTGTGAGTAAGGATTATTCCTCTGGCCATTCTGATTTCCCATGTAACACACCGAAGCTGGGTTTGATGGGCAACTATCAAAAGTATGCCCTTCCCCACAATAAACGCATGACACTTCGTTCACTTGCATTGTGGGTGCGACCACTGGAACACTTGTCGGTTGAACAACTGGATTGGCTACTTGCAAGCCTTTTAACATGTTGCTCATGGACGCCACTTGAGCAGTTAATGCCGTCGAGCATCAACCTCAAAACACCGACCATGATTTCTTCCCCATTGGAACACGAGGTGGACCATTGGCAATTGTTATTTGCAATCATTTCCAATATCTCATATGCCTCATTGTAGGATTTAGAGACTAGCTCCATTTGTGAAGGCATCGAGCACCAGCGTGTGGGCGCATTTAACCCGTTGTAGAAGGTCTCAAGTTGAATGCGATGCGGAATGCCGTGGTGAGGACATTTCGTAACATTTCCTTATAACGTTCCCATGCCTCGCATCTTGACTCATCATCATTCTTTGGAGCGACATGATGTCGTTTCGAATCTTGCATTCTTCGTGGCGAAGTACTTCATTAAAAATTTCTCGAGCTCGTTCCACCAAGTGATAGAATCGATGGAAGACCATTCAACCATGCTTTGCACGATCTCATAGCGAAAAAGGAAACAACCGAAGTCTCAACGCCGGCGAGACACTGGGTAACAGGCGAGTCGCGACCTCCAAGAAAGACCGAAGATGAAGATGTGGATCCTCTGTGGCACCTTGAACCGCCCCTTGTTTGGAGCATTTGGAACATGACCGGCTTTTCGAGCTGGTTTGCTTGCACCTCGGGTCGGTTAATTCCCGGATTTAACTCATTAAATCTGGAGTTAGCGTAGTCACGTATACCACTCTCCTTGTCATCAGCAATGACTATGGAATTTCCTCTGTTACCTCCTGGTGCGGCCATTTTGTCTTGCGCTCTACGGACGTTTTGACGTCGCTTTCCTCTACGAAAAGTGCGTTCAATCTCTGGATCTAATGGGTATAATACATGCGCTTTGGCTTTGCGCATATACCACAATCCAGGAGCCCTGTTTCACGCAAAAGAAAACAATCAGAGTTAACCACTAATAACAAATAAACACAAAATTGCAATATCAGCGTAATTTATAATTGGCGATCCCGACAGCGGCGCCAAAAACTTGTTGTGTGGTAATATGTTGCAACACAAGTAAATATCATAAGTGCATGTAGTCGACAAGTAATACGAAATATTCGAGATCGAATCCACGAGGATCGCACTTTTAAATCATGCCGACAATCAATTTTGTTTAAGAGAACAACGAAGGAAAAATAAGCGAAATAACAATTCAATAAAAGCAGATGAAACCAAAACTATGAGAATGTTACTACGAGCGAGGTGAAATTTCGAGACGAAATGATAAAACAACGATAATAAGAAGAGAAATAGACTTGACCTCTCGATTCCACCCATGCTCGTATTAAATATACTCTGACTTTATCATTGCCTCATTACCATGACATGAACTTCTCGATTCTTAATATTTTCCAAATCTAAGATTATATTCTATAAGTCATTCGATATATCCTATACCAAACGACTCTTAGAATATCTTTACTAATCCGTTCATTTATGTCACATAAGGTAAACACATATTCTATGCTATTCACACACATAATATTTAAATCATGTTCTTGCGTCACCCTCTTGTTTTCCACTCTATAAGAACTTCCCAGAAATTATAGAGCTAAAATCCCACCCATGGTGATCAATCACAAGCAAGATGAATAATCTCCAAGAGAACAATAACAATTTATCAAGATAAGCGTAGAATTGAGCTCGTCACACGAGCATGGGTTTCATCAAAAGATCAAGTCCTACAAATTTAGCTCATAGCGAGCTGTTCAACAATATCCAGATAAACGGATGGCATAACAAGTTAAAAGAATTCGAGAAAAGAAGGTAAAACTCGTCGCCGAAATCACGTGCTCCTTCTTGAATTGTCGCCTCTTCCGATGGCTTCTTCTCCAAGTTGTCGCTCTTATGATTCCTCCTCCTTCTAATGATTGTGATCTTCCCCAGAATGATTGATAATCCTCCTTCTGTTGTCTGTCCCCCTTTTAATAACCACCTCCTTCATTGCCGGATTAAGACGGCGCTGGTGCTCTATGGAAGTGTTGTGGCAATCTTCCAACAATATCTTGTGCATACACAGAGAAGGACTGATCCCTTTGATATCGGCAATTGACCATCCAATAGCTCTCTTGTACTTGCGCAGCACCTGTAACAGGGATTCTTCCTTGTCACGCTCGAGAGCAGCTGAAATGATTACTGGAAGAGTTTTTCCCTCGCCCAGATAAGCATATTTCAGGTGGTTGGGCGATTTTCGAGACTAAATCTTGGAGGTTCGTCTATTGAAGGTTTGGATACCTGGACGGACCGATCTGCGAGTCCCAGTGACTCCGGAGCTCGGCTGATATGAGGTGGTACTTGGCGGATCTCGTTAGAGGATCTTGAAGGAGCCCCCGCCTGCTCTAACTCCATGAGATCGGCATATTCATTATCCTTTGTTTTGATCGAGACTTTGGTTGCGAGCTCGTCCTTCTTGAGCTCGGCCTTTGTTTCCGAACTCGTCAGTCTTGAGCTCGGCTTCAGCGGCGAGCTTGAGTGTGGTCAGTTCTCTCTTCTGGAGCTCGGCTTCAAGACTTCGCTCCAGCATCCTTAGTTTTCACTTTTCCTATGAGCTTTGACTTCGTCTTTCGAGTTCGACCTTGCTCCCGCATTACTCCAGCCTTGTTCGTTCTATCCTTCCTCGTATTTCGAAGTCAAGCTCGCTCACGAGTTCAGCCTCGTTTGCACGTTCAACCTGGAGCTTGGCTTCGACTCAGCGGACTTCAGCATCATCTTCACTGTCGTTCTTCCTGCTATATGCCATAAACTAATTAAATAGCACATAAATGTACTTAAAACCCCTTAAATCCACATGACTCAATCCTACACGCACACACACGCAAACATAACATAAACATACAAAACAACAGCAAACAAACGAACAGAACGCGCAACACTCAAGGATATTATTATAAAAAAGGTCCTATAATAACTCTTTTATAAGAGTTATCAGGTACTAACCTAGACTCAACATCAATCAACTTGCGGTCTCAGAGCCAAGAACTATTGCTCTGATACCATTCAGTCACACCCCATTTTCCGGGAGATAAAGAAATGGGCTACGTAACGATACTACTAGCCTTTCTTTAATAAATGGATAATGTGCCCTTAGAGTTGGACAACACATTCTTGGCAAAAAGATAAGTCATAATTGTACATAACAAATATGACCAAAATAATATTTATACTATCTCCCTGACAGGATCAATTTCGAAGGTCTGAGACACAAAATGACATTTCATACTAAGCATATATTATATGTAAATTAACAATCGCTATAAAAGCGATGACAAAAGATATTCGTGATTAAACGGCTTAGGAATATTAATATAGTCATAAGATAGTCTTAAACATGTGAAGATAAGACAGCGGAAGTAAGTCAAGATATTCTTTGGAGAAACATCAACAACCCTTCCTCAGCCTCGCACGTCTCCACCAGCCGCTCAATCTGCAAAGGGTTTTGGAAAGCAATTGCAGGGCTGAGTACTAATATACTCAGTGGGTTTAGCCATTTGAAAAACATTTGCAGAAACCATTTGTAAAAAGAATAATCCATGTTTTGAACAGTATAACATAGAAATATTTAAAAGCATTCTATGCATACGTAAAAGATTATAGATCCATTTAGGTCTCTCATCTATTGGTGCTTCGCTGTCGATGTGAACATGTGGGAGCAGCCCACGAGATCCACTATCATGCATGTTTGAAATATGAGGAACCCAGTCGGCGATGCGAGATAAGTGGGAGCGACCCATAATACCCCTTGTGTGTACACTAACCCCGACCGGGCGATTGATCGCTTCTGTTGGCGAATCCGATCTTTAAACAATAGGAGCACTTTTACAATATAGAGTTAAAACATTTATAACATGGATATTCATTTGCATTTTCATAAAACATTTAGAGTTGATAACTCGAATATACTTTGAAAATAAAACCCACCTTTATTGCGAAATCGAGCAGCGAAAATGATTGGTCGGATCCTAAGTATCCTCTTCTGTAGGGCCTACAAGATAAGTTCTCAACTTAGATTATAGTCCTAAAAACCAATCTTAACATCTATCATAATTGTCATCGCGTTCCTAACTAGATTCACTACACCCAGGTTTTCAGAATTTCAAATTAAATGTTGAAATTAAATCTCTCGGCTAAGGGCACCAACAACACCCTTACTCGACTTTGACTTTGAAAGCTTAATTTGATTTTGAAAAATCAAATTATCAAAAATACTTTTATTATAAAAGTATACAAAACTTTAGTTTATTTCAAATAAACTATTTTCAAAATAAACTTATAATCAAGCAACATAAGTACTTTATATATACTTATCCATAAATCGTGAAATTAACATATCGAGCAATAATAAACCCAACAAGTCTAAATCACTTAGTAAAAGTCCTCAATTTATAAACGCATGCTTAGCACAATCAACTTATTGTGCTAATAAATCACATACTATAATTTAAAGCTCAAATAAATTACTTAATTTAAAAACCCATATTATTACATCAATCCATTACCAAAATAATAAGAGCCTAGTTTAAGCAAAGAAGTCCATTTGCAAAATAAAAGCCTAAAAGAAAATAAAGGAAACCCAAACCTAACACTATTCTCTCTCTCTTTTCGGCTCTTTCCAGAGCCTTCACTCCCACTATCTCTGTAACAGCCCGCCAATCTAAAGTACGGATTAGACGGGACTGTTACTATTAAACAGGGATTAAGAACATGATGACCAACAACCGTTCGAGACTTGAACTTTTATAGATAAACACACAGCGATTTCATACAAACTAGACCAGCGGATCACCAACAAAAGTTCAAGTGATGCGAGGTAACATAAGTAATATCCAAAATATAATAAAGTGTTTTGAACAACGGAAAGCATGTGAATGCACATATGACGATATACATTCAAGGTAAACTATCAGCGACAAAAACTCCGACTGCTCAACACTTGTCCATCCCATCAGCCGCTCAACCTGCATATTTAAAAACAAACATGCAGGGCTAAGTACAAGATTGCACTTAGTGGACTCATGCCAAAATAATTTCATTTAATTACACTGCCCATTAGTATAACACGAGGATTTTAGTTGAAATAACTCGTGAATACCAAAATACTTTATCATTTCTCAAAAGATTCGCCTGGCCAGGCATTTTCTGATTCGTATGATCCGTATCATTTACATAACTGCTCATAACTGATCTCACGCCGTAGAAGTAGGCCTCCTTCTATCGACGCCGTGATCGGCCGAAGATGTTGCTAACGGCTCACAATCACATAGTCGGGGATTACGCATCGACTAGGATCCACGACCGACCGATGATGTTGCTAACGGCTCGCGATCGTACAACTGGTGTACACGTTAACCTAGCCAGAATTACGCATCGACTAGGATCCGATATCGATTTTCGATAAAATTGGGAGCTACCCAACAAGCGATTCACATTCATGGTTGGCTCGCCCAACAACATGATAGGATACATCGTTAAAACATAAATACTTTGGGCGTGTAATTGAATAACGATTCATAATCATTTTCAATCGAAAGTCCGTGGCCGAGTATCGTCCGTGGGTGCTCGTTTTGGCCTCGTTTGAAGACCTCGCGTCCGTATTTGGGTCTCGTCCGTGCTGGGCGTGAATTTCATGAATATATATAAGTGTAGCGTGAAACCTAGCGACATTCTTAACATTCGGTTTTATTTCTTGATTTTGAAATTCTCCCTTTGATTGTTCATCTCTATTTTCCAAGTTATTTCTTTTGCATTTGGTATTGATTCAAGACATTTGATTGGAGAAATCCATCAACGACATTCTGATTGTAAGGATTATTATTCGATTTTACTTCATTGAATTATTGGATTATGATTTCTATCGATTATAATTGTTTGATCAGTGAAATGAGCATGAACTAATTCTTTTCTAGGGTTGGGTGATTCAAATTGTTTAATTGATTATTTGTTTGGATTGAGTGCATCAATTAAATCCTAGGGTTTATGATTAAGTGATTGATCACCATTTAATTGTTTATGTTTAGTGTATTATCGAGATAGATCGTTGCATCATAGGAATAGATTGGATTAGAGGTTCTGGGAAGCGGGACTCTAATAGTTTATGTGTTGTGAAATTTGATAACCTAGGTTTAATTCACGGAGCGAAAGTCAGTGTTTGGATTGAGGTTTGAATATTGCATGAATAGGTAAATTTCTTGATCAAGCAATAAATCGATTAATCGAGGCGAAGAACCACAATGCCTAGTTTATCTCACATTCTTGAAGAATTCTGTTGCGATTGAGCTTGAGCGTCATCGTTGAATCGTTTGCATGTTTAATTTTCATGTTAATCTTAGTTAATCATCACCCCAAATCAAGTTTAGGATTTAGATTTATTGCTTTTATCGTAACACATCATAAGCCTGTTAAGTCTTCCTCGAGAGATTCGACTTGGGTCGACCTTACCCGCTATAGGGACCTCGTGCTATTGCGGCGACTAAGTAGAACAATTTGGTGGAACAAATTTTGGCGCCGTTGCGGGAAGGCTTTAGGCATTTTGATTGTGTTATTTTCCCACCTCTCTTCTATTTTGGTTTATTTTTATTTTGTTTGGTTAATTCTTCCACAGTGCGCGTAATCCGTTTTCTTGTCTTGTGTTTGTGTATGCTAGGTCGTCGAAGTCTCAAGGAAGTTGGCACGGTGTTCGACAACATTCACGGGGTAGGAGAATTTTATCCTTGAACTCGAAGAAAACTTGTGCGAAAGTGAGGCAAGTGCGTGTGATGAAGTCACGAGTTTGGGAAGTAGATCTCCAGTGAGGAGTTTGTGCGGAAGAAATGGCGGCAAATGGAGGAGCCCGTGAAGAAGTAAACCGAGGATGCGTGATTTTGCTCGACCCGTCATTGGGGTGACAACGTCGTGCATAGTCCTTGGGGATCCGACCCGTAACTATGAGTTGAAGCGATTCACTTCAACTGCTTCCGTCGTTCTACGGGATGCTAGCGAGGATGCGCTTGAACTTCGTCAGGAGTTCTATGCGATGGTTCACACTTTTCCTTGAGCAGACTTCAGAGGATCTGGCGAGAATGAGGTGTTTTCCTACACACGAAAGATAGAGCGAGACATGGTTGATGTCTCTGACCCGGTTCATTGATGAGTTGGCAAGCCGTGTATGATAAGTTCATGGGAAAGTACTACTCGAACGAAAGACACCAGAGGCGAGGGCTCGGATAGCCACATTCAGCGGATGGTGGAGAACCTATGCATGAGGCATGGGATCGGTTCAAGTCGTTCTGACGGCGGTGTCGCATCGTCATTACCGGTGAGCTTCTCGATCAGTTTTCTCGATGGATTGGCGATGGACTATCAATATATGATAGATATTGCGGTGGAGGAGACATTGGAAACCACCTGCTTGGGGCGTTAGCGAGATTACGGAGCGCTAGCTGCAAACTCTCAAAGGAGAAGTGCGGTCGAAGACTGCTGCGTGACTAAAGAGATTACACCCAATTATGAGTGACCACGGCAATTGGCGGAGCTCACTCCAAGTTCAACTAATGAGGGTGAGCAGTCTCGACCACCGCCCCGATTCCAGCGGCAACAAGTGATGTCGATGGAGACATGTGGGATTTGTGGTGAAGCGGGACATGGGGCCAACATATGCCAACGAGCAAATGAGATGGCATATGAGGAGGCAAGTGAATGCAATCTGAGGGTTCGGCAAGGGTTCGAAAGAAATCAACAAGGGTATCAGCAGGGGCTAAATATGATCCCTTTTCAATTCATACAATCCGGTGGAGAGATCATCCTAATTTCTCACGGAACCCGAGAATCGAGGAGGATCTAGTCGAGGAGCTCAGTTGACGACAACCTCCCGGCGGCGGTTCCGGCGGCGGCGCGGCAATTCGTGACCACCTCCACAAACCCAGCAGCGATCGGGTGCTCAGGAAGCCGACACGAAGATTCTCTACACACTTTTATTCGAGGCAAGTCATGATTTGAGTGCATGGAAGCATCAATGAAGAGGATAGAGACTCAAGTAGGACGTTAGGTGGGACCGTTGGAGAAGCGGCACAACAAGGACAAAAGGAAAATTGCCTGGTCGACTGAGCAAGCACAGGCGATCACAGTTCTTAGAAGTGGAAAAATAATTGACAATAAAGTGGAAATTCCACTTGAGGAACGAGAATTGACTAAGGTGGTGAGGAAGTGCAAAGGAGAGCCGAGAGAAGGAAGAGAAGAGCCGTCAGAGGCTTCACAAAGCCGAGACTCCATCCTGAACCTCAATTCCTTTCCGGCAGTTGAGAAGTGAAAAGAAGGATCGGCGGTTCTTAGAGGTTCTACAGATGCTATCTAAAGTGAATGTGAACTTGCCTCTCCTTGGCGTTATTGAAGCGTCCCGACTATGTCGAGTTCTTTAAAGTTAGCATCGAAGAGAGAAGTTTGTAGATGATGAGAAGGTGATTGTATACGAGGTTGCGGTGCTATTTTTAGCATCAATTGCCACCAAGCGGTAGCGATCCGAAGCTTTGTGATAAAGATTGCTTTGGGAAATGGAAAGGAAGCTACGGGCATGCTCGACCTTGGTGCGGTATAAATTTAATGCCTTACTCTATTTTGAGCAACTTGAATTAGAATTAAAACCTACTCGCATGTGTTTACGGTTAGGCGATAGATCAATTCGTTATCTAGGGGATTATCGAGGACATATTAGTTAGAGTGGGTGGATTGATCATTCTGTTGATTTTGTTGTTCTAGATGTGGGTGACATTAAAGAAAATGGTAGAAACACACAATTCTTTTAGGGAGGCCTTTTATGGCTACTACCAACACTTTGATTGATGTTAAAAATGGTGTATTGAAAATAGCGGTGTTGGGAGAAGCGTGTCCTTTTACATTAGAGATAGCACTATAGTACCATCTTACGATGCGATTGATAATTGTTCTTACATAGATGCTATTGATTGCTTGGTGGTCGAGACATGTGTATTGCGGGAAGATCGCATAGAAACTTTCCTTGCGAGTTATGATGAGAATGAAGAAGCTCTGTGCGGAGAGCAAGGTTGCGGAGGAGAGCAGGAGATAGAAGTGGAAAGATTACCTTCATGAGAAACCCGGACCTAAAAGTTACCGAGCATCTCAAATATGTCTACCTTGAAGAGGGTGGCGGCTTTGTCATAATCTTTGCGGGTTAAGCAGGTAGAGGAAGAACAACTCATTGAGGTCTAAGAAAGAATAAGCGAGCTCTTGGATGGGTATATGCGATATTAGAGGATAAGCCCGGCAATGTGCATGCATCGGATAGTACTTGAAGATGGGGCTAGGCGATTCGGGAAGGACAACGGAGGTTGAATCTAACCTTATGGAGGTAGTCGAAGGAGATTCTAAAGCTCCTTGCGAGAGGACTCATCTACCCGTCGCGAGCGGTCGGTGGGTCGATCCGGTTCACGTGGTACCCGAAAGGTGGTATAACCGTGGTGAAGAATGATAGAGGGCTGGTGCTACAAGGACTACCCTTTGGATGGAGGATGTGCATCGACTACGAAAGTTGAATGCCACCACTAGAAAGGACCATT
Source organism: Salvia rosmarinus (assembly GCA_036937905.1). NCBI lineage: Eukaryota > Viridiplantae > Streptophyta > Magnoliopsida > Lamiales > Lamiaceae > Salvia > Salvia rosmarinus. The sequence goes on along the minus strand of CM072814.1, from coordinate 640,536 downwards.
TCCTCTTCCATTTATTGATCAAATGTTAGATAAGTTAGCTGGACATGAATACTATTGTTTCCTTGATGGTGCATGCGGTTATTATCGGTGTAATTGCTCAGGAGGATCAAGCCAAAACAACTTTCACTTGTGCATTTGGCACTTTCGCGTGGAGGAGGATGCCGTTTGGTGCATGCGATGCCCACGGAACATTTCAAAGGTGCATGACTTCTATCTTTTGAAATGATTGGTAATTTCATTGAGGTTTTTATGGATGATTTTTCGGTTTTGGATTATCTTTTCATGATTGTCTTAGGAAGTTAGATGTGGTTCTTGCGTTGTATTGAATGCGATCTTACATTGAGTTGGGAAAAGAGTCATTTTATGGTGACGAGTGGGATTGTATTAGGGCGTGTGATATCGAAAAGGGATTGAGTTGATAAAGCAAAATTGATGTAATTGAAAAATTGCCTCCACCAATTGATGTCGGAGGAATTAGAAGTTTCTTAGGGCACCTTGAGGATTTTATAGGCGATTTATTAAGGATTTTCTAAAATAAGTCAACCTTTGTGTAAGCTGCTTGCCCAGATGTTCAATTTCTATTTGATGAAAGTTATGCATGCTTTCAATACTTTGAAGGAAAAACTTATCTCTGCACCATTGTAGTTGCCCAGTTGGTCATTACCCTTTGAGATTATGTGTGATGCATCAAACAACTGCGATAGGAGCTGTCCTTGGTCAGCGTATTGATAAAATGTTGCGTGTGATTTACTATGCAAGTTTAACTCTTAATTACGCACAAGCAAATTACCGACTACGAGAAAAGGAGCTTTGGTGTGGTTTTGCTTTAGACAAGTTTAGGTCTTATATTCAGGATCTAAAACAATTGTACACGGTGATCATGCGACTCTTGATACTTGATGTCAAAACCTCGGGCCAAACCTAGATTGATTAGGTGGATTTTGTTCTTTGCAAAATTTGATGTTGAGATTAAGGGCGAGAAAGGGTAGTGAGAATGCAGTAGCGGATCATTTATCTCGTCTTCCCTTTAGCTCCCAAGCAGATGGCTTGCATCAATCTGGCATTAGTGATGAGTTTCCCTTTGAGCATGCATTTGAGACTTCTGTTATTCCTTGGTATGCTGACATATGTAATTATCTTGCAAGTGGAAAATTACGTTCTGATATTTCTTCTCAAGAGAAGAAAAGGTTTTTGTCGTCTTGCAGGAATTACTATTGGGATGATCCTCGTCTTTTTCGCCTTGGTAAGGATGAGGTTATCGGAGATGCATTCAGCGGAGGAGCAACTAGAGATCACGGCGTTGTGTCGTGCTTGACTGTGGAGGACATTTGGGGTCGAAAGACTACCTTTAAGGTTCTTCAATCCAGTTTTATTGGCCGTCAATCTTTAAGGATGCACATAATTTACATTTAGCATGTGATAGGTGTCAGCGGGTGGGTGCGATAGGAGTTAGAAATGAAATGCCTTTAAATACTAATCTACTGTTGAGATTTTTGATGTGTGGGGCATTGATTTTATGGGTCCGTTTCCAAAGTCTTGTGGTTGAGTATATTCTTCTTCTTGTAGATTATGTGTCCAAATGGGTGGGCGATTCCTACCGGACATGTGATGCTAATATTGTCATCAAGTTTGTGCGGGATAATATTCTTTGCGGTTTGGATTCCTCGAGCTATAATCGGTGATGGGGAAAACACTTGTAATAAATCATTTGAGAAATTGATGAAGAAGAATGGAGTTTCCACAAAGTTGCAACACCGTATCATCCTCAAACTTCGGAGACGGGCCGGGGGCAACAAGCAAATCGAGGGATTACGGAGAAAATGGTGAAGCCGTCGAGAAAAGATTGGGCAACTAAATTGAGCGAGGCTCTGTGGGCATATCGAGCGACTTTGAAGACCGTTTTAGGGATGAGCCCTTATAAGATGGTCTATGGTAAATCTTGTCATCTTCGGTGGAGATTGAACATAAAGCATCTTGGGCGATAAGGAATGTAATTTGGTTTGTCTCAAGCGGAAAAAAGCGAACTTTACGGTTATGCGAGCTTGAAGAAGCTGCGTGATGAAACTGTGAGAATGCTTTCAATTTATAAGGAAAAGGTGAAGAGGATTCACGATAAGAAATTAGTGAAAAGATCTTCAACACGGAATGAAAGTGCTTTTGTTCAATTCACGGTTAAGATTGTTTCGGGAAGCTTAGTAGATGGAGTGGTCCATATGAGATAGAAGAGGTGTTTCCTACGGAGCGGTGAAATTATCGATCGTGATGACGAAGTCCTTTCAAGTTAATGGACGGGTGAAGTTGTACATTGAAGGAGCATCAAATGTGATGGAGGCGGAGTCGATAAGACTCGAAGCGATGTCGAATGAGGATTCAATGGTCGAGCTAACGACGTTAAAATTAGCGCTTAGTGGGAAGCTGACCCGTATTTATTTTGTTTTCCTCGTTTTCTTTTGTTTTGTTTACGCTTGTGTTTTGATGTTGTTTTGTTTTGTGTGGTGCGGGTTGGAATTGAATATCTTGGAGTGTTGGATCTGAAGAAAAGACTAAAAATTCCGTCGAGAGGGTATCGGTAGCGGACGAAAAGCAAACCGGTGGGTATAAATTGAAGAAAAGGCTACTTGTTGACGGACGGAGATGAAAGCCGTTTGGGTGGAGATTATTGTTATCGAGAGAAGGTACCCGTGGCCGGACGCATCAAACCGTTGGGAAAAATTTTATTTTCGAGAGAGAGTGTTACCAGGGCGGACGGGGTGAAAGCCGTATTTGGTCCGATTTTCTTATTAAAAAAAAAAATAAAAAAAAAATAAAATAAAAAAAATAATAAATAAATAAAAATAAAAATAAAATAAATAATATTAAATATTTATGTGTGTGGATTCAACCTAATCTCTATCTTTCTCTCTGACGTCCAATATACAGCCTCCATCAGCTCTCCCTCCGTCGGCGCCGTCCTCGGCCTTTCGGCCTCCGCGTCAGGCTCGCCTCCGTCGGCGTTTAGTCCTCGGCGTCCCCGCCTCGCGCATGGCTCGCCCTCCGTCCGGCGTTTCCCCATAGCGCCCCGCGCCCGGCTTCAAATCGGCGTTCGAGGCGCGTCCAAGCCTCTACTCTCCGCCGCCCTCGGCGCCCAGCGCCCGGCAGTCGCCCTCGGCGCCCAGCGCCCGGCGGTCGCCCCAGCGCCGGCAGTCGCCTCGGCGCCCGGCGCGGCAGTCGCCCTCGGCACCGCCGGCGCCCGCGCCAGCCTGCGTCTCGGCGTCGCGCCCTTCCGCCAGCCTTCGCCCTCCGTCCGGCGTTTAAATACATTGCGCCCGCGCCGCGCCCGCTTCACTTCAGCGCCGCCTCGGCGCCGCGCCATCCGCTTCGCCTCGGCCGCGCCATCCGCTTCGCCTCGGCGCTCGCGCTCCTCCGTCCGGCGTTCCATCTTTCAGCGCTTGCGCATGTATTGCGTTACCGCCCTCCGTCCGGCGTTTCACTTGCCTTGCCCAAATACCTCCCTTACGGATATGGTTCGTACAAAGAATCGGCGAGATCTAGCTCACGTCATCCGAGATGATGACATTCCTATGGAGCAACCCATTGAAGATATCGGTATTATGTATTGACCGCTTCCTATCTATAATCTGTGGAAGGTACTCTTCATCGCCGCTTTATCCATCAAGATATTACTCCTCGCGTGTATTTAATTGTGGTGATGATAAGTTTGGGTGCGGAAGATAAGATTAAAAATATTTAAAGAACTTAGGCTTACTTGATATGCTATGATGGAATTACTGGATATTCTCCGTTGTTGGTTGAATTCTCTTGTCTGATGAGTTTTGAGGATGAATCGGATAATATGACTGCCGTCTGTTGGGGAATGAGTATGTTGTTACCTCGTGTTATGAAGGGTGTATTTGGATTTCCGACCTCGGGTGCGTGGTGTACCTCGATCATTCAATGTGAGAGAGGCTTGGCGGGAGCTTTCGGGTTTAATAATTGGTCGTCGATTGGGATGCGGTGGGTTTATCGAGGATCGGCTTTGGCAATGGTGCACAAATTCATTGCCTTCAATGTCTTCGGCAATGAGCAGGGCTAATAAAGTTAATCGGTGAGGTCTTCCTCCTCCTTGCTTGCGGTTAAGCGAAGGTTGTGACCTTCTTCATTTGGGAGCATCTGCGATTAATTCGGTAGCCGTAAAAGTGTCGACCTACCTTGTGCCAAATCCCCTTGGACTAGTTGTGCATTTGAGGATAATTAGTAATGAGGCACGCACATTCACGGACGAATTTGATAAGGCGAAAAGTTGACCTCGGTGAGCTTGAGGTGCCCGTTTGCTTATAATGAGGCGACCCATGCCGCATGATAGGAGGCGTGAGAAGATACATGCATGCGCGGCTCGCGAAACTCAGCGGCTGCGGGACCATCCGTCCCATACGGTGACATGATGATTTTGATACCACTCTTGCATCGATGAAGAAGGAGATCGGCATACCTCTGCGGGAGAGAGTGCGAGCCTATTGAGCAGCGCCGATCCATATCACCCGGTTCCGTCTCGGCAAGGTCCGTCGAGGCGGGCTACTATTCCATGCGTGAGGAGTTTGGGCGGTTCGAAATGAATTAGCGGTCGATGGACGAGTTTCGTCGAGACATCTCCTCGATTCGATCAACAAAATGAGCGTCTTGTGAGCAGAACCGACTTTGGAAGGCGAGACCAACCTTTGGAACCAATACAATCGGCGGATGGGTGAGCATAATCGCGCATGGCGCTCTCGAGGCTCGATGGAAACTTGGACTTCGTTTCATGGCGATCCACCTCCACCACCGTCGTCGACCATAGTGATTCTTCACTATTGGAGTGTATGTTTTGCCGTTTTGTGTGTGTCGTTTTGTTTTGTTTTCTTTGTTCGTTTTGTTTTGTTCTTTGTTAGATTCTGTTTTTGTGTTTTGTTTTGTAGGTTTGTTTGGTTTTGATGCCCTTGCTCTGTTTCGTCAATTCGGAAGTCGCCTCTACTATACTTTTATATTCATATCAATGAGGACCTTTTTGTTTTAAGTGTGGGGGTATCGTTTAGTTTATGTCGTTTTGTTTTGTCGTTTGTCGTTTCCGTTTTGTTGCGTCTTGTCGTTGTGTTTAGTCGTTTCTTAACTCTTTGTTTGGATTAGAGGCAATTTATTCTCTTGAAATCAATGGTGTATGAAGAATTATGCTTTAAGTTGAATTGATTGCGTTTTGATCTGAATTTCTTTGCATCTTGGTATATGGTTTTAGTTTGATAATTCTTAGGCGTCAATTTGAGCGTGGGACATAATTAGGAAGCGTGTTTAGACAAAGTGTGTGATCGGATGTCGTATGCTTAGTAAATGGAACTGTCTTTTGTATGATTTTCTAGAAAAAGTGGACAAAAAAAAAAAAAAAATGTATGAAATAAGTGGGCTTAAAATTGAATAAGGGCTCTACCCTGCTTGTGTTGTCTCTCGAATGGAGACTATTTGCTATGGGTATAGATATCTACGTTAGGATACTCAGTGTATAACTTGAAGTTTTCACCTAACGATCATTGTCCTTTAATCGGTTTAAGTTCCACAAATTCTTATTGATTTTGTCATTGGGATATCTTACATGAAAAGGGAACCATATAAGTCGCATATTGATTTTTGAGATCATATTGAGTTGAAGCCTGACTATTCTATGATTAGTCACATGTTTTGATTGATGAATGAGGATCATTATATTGAGAACTATATTATTAAGATGCATTGAATGGATGTGAATATGAGATTGATTCTATTTGAAGTATTGATTCTATGTGTACCACTCTTTTCAAGAAACTAAATTTGCTCGAGGACAAACAAAGAGTTAAGTGTGGGGGAGTTGTTTCGTATGTTTTGTTGTTTTTCTTTGTTTGTTTGATCGATTTGGTTCTATATGCTCAGTTTGAATATCTTTTATTGGAATCATGCTTGTTTTGTTTTGTCTGGGAAAGTCGCGTTTTAAACATTTGGAGCTTAAGCACCCAGCGCGGACTCGGCGTGCCTTGTTGAGTGCGTCTGCAAGAGTGGACATCGCGTGAAGACCAGCGTCCGTGACGTGTCGCGTCCGTGCTGGCGTGAGTTGAGTTCGTCGAGACATTCGCGTCCGTGACTGGAATCGTCGGCATTGGGTGTCAGTGAAGTAGTCGAGAGCGCCGCGTCCGTGCTTGCATCGCGTCCGTGGGCGTCAATCTGATCCGTCGAGAGAAGGGCAGCGTCCGTGACGGCATCGTCCGTGGCCTCGGTTTCCTAGCGCCAGCGTCCGTGGCGAGTATCGTCCGTGGGTGCTCGTTTTGGCCTCGTTTGAAGACCTCGCGTCCGTATTGGGTCTCCGTCCGTGAGGCGTGAATTTCCATGAATATATATAAGTGTAGCGTGAAACCTAGCGACATTCTTAACATTCGGTTTTATTTCTTGATTTTGAATTCTCCTTGGTGATTGTTCATCTCTATTTTCCAAGTTATTTCTTTTGCATTTGGGATTGATTCAAGACATTTGATTGGAGAAATCCATCAACGACATTCTGATTGTAAGGATTATTATTCGATTTTTACTTCATTGAATTATTGGATTATGATTTCTATCGATTATAATTGTTTGATCAGTGAAATGAGCATGAACTAATTCTTTTCTAGGGTTGGGTGATTAATTGTTTAATTGATTATTTGTTTGGATTGAGTGCATCAATTGAATCCTAGGGTCGAACGAAAGCTTGTAAATAAATGTGTTTCAAGAAAGCATCGTAAATAAAGGGTTTTCGAGTAAAGCCCACCTTGTATCGTGTAGGTCTTTATACTATGGTCTCCTTTTCTACGTCGATGCCTCGTCCACGTATCACCTTAACGTAAGAATCATTTTAGTACGTCGGTCACGTTCGATAGAAACGAATATAGTCTATAACGTTCTACGTGTCAAATAAGGCTAATGCCGGACTTATTTTGACGTTTCGTAATCAATTGATGTTGATTATAAATTTTCTCAATTTATAAGAGATATTCTAACTTTTTAGTATATAATGCATGTTTTAATGTACTTACGTAACGTAAGTAGTATTGTTACTAAACGTACTACGTCACATAGGTCACGTATTATCGAATTGCGTGCCCTTTGACCTTGGTCAACGATTTTGGTCAACGATTTTGACCAAGTCAACAAAAAGTCAACAATTTTGACTTTGGTCAACAAAAAGTCAACAATTTGACTTTTTCAATTTCTTATGAAATTCTATCATTTTATGTGCAATTCTTGTTCCAAAAATTCCCATAAAATCATACTATGTCTAAAACATTATTTTAGATCATATTATTTAATTATACTTGATAAAATAAATTTATAACATTAATACACATAATATGTAATTTTCGGTCATTATACTTTAATTAGCTTAGACTTGTGCAAAAATTCCTATAAATTCACATGTCACACTATTTTATCATGTGATTAATAATATGCAATTACTTTGGTCAAATAAAATTTATACACCTTAGTATTATAACATAATGTTTTCGGTTCTCATAATAAACCAAGTAATTGATTTTTAAAAATTCTAATAAATTCACATAACAATTAATCACCCCTAACTATGCTGACTATAACATAATTGTTATTAATTATGAACTATTGAATAAAGTTTACCTAAGTCATGTTCGAAAATTTCAACTTAGGTCCAAATAATTTTTATAAATTTCAATAAATTCTCACAACCATATATTATGAATCTACACACTTAATATGCTATTATAACACTTAAATATGAATTATATCACAACATTTTATCATATATATATATATATATATATATATATTTTCAGTATTTATCAAAATATAAGCTATAGTTTTCCAAAAATTCTACATAAATTCATATAAGCATATTTAATACCCTAGATTATGATTTCATGCTTAAATCAACAATTAAAAATCATAATCATCAACATATGTTACCCCTAAGTTTTCGGTCCAAACAATAAATTTAATAGCATGCTTAATTTTATGATATAATTATAATACATGCTTAATAACATCATATAAACATAATATCTAAACATATTAACACAAGTTCTAAAATTTTCGAAAATTACACAACTTAACCAAGCTTATAACATGAATTCTAACGGACGAAAATAAAAAATTCTAACATGTATACGAAGCTCGTAAGAAATCTAACCTTTTAATCGGAATCGATTTAATCGGCGGAGGTTTATTTGCTATGGATTTGGGATTGAAATTTGATGAACACTCCTCAATTTTTTTTGGCAAGGTTTCAGTACTATGGGTTTGTAAATGGGAGCATGTTTGATCCCATGCCCTATTTATAGAATTATACAAGTTGTAGCTTAATTATTACACCAAAAATATCATTAATACACTTGCCATTTTTTTTCAACAAAATCGGCCACCTCCATATGCTAGGGACAAAAATTTGTGATCCTTATCTTATACACATCATAATGTTATCTTATCCTTAAATAAATACATTGTATCCTATTTTAATTAAATCATCACATTGTAGCAAGTGTTGTGTGTGTGTCGCCTATTTCTATAACTTAGGATTGATTTTTATGTTTTTCATATATTATATACTTTATTATGTTATATTATAATTTAATTATTAATTTATATCATGATTATCAAGAATTAAATGAATTAATCACATTGTACATCCAATGTACCATTCTCGGCCATGCTTAATTAAATAGGATAAATTTTATTATTTTCATAATATATATTATATTATTATCATATTATAATTATAGTATAAAGTTACTTTAGAAAAGTCAAAAATTTTAACTCCACAAGTGGCATTAATATATAGTATGAAATCAAATATTTTCCACCATTTTTTTCAAACATTTCGGCCAACTCATTAATGAGCCATGGATTAGTTGATCAACTTGCTAATTAATGCTACTTTACAACTCATATAAGATAAGATCCTAATCATATTCATTCATTAATTGTAGGATGATATTTGTACATAAAATTACATAAAATCATACCAATTTATTCAAACTTTTCGGCACTTTTAGCCCTAGTGTGCTCCCACTTGTACAAGTTGATAAAACACCTCATATTATCTATAATAATATCATATTAATATAATTAATATCATACATTATTAATTAGATAAGAATTAAATTAAAAATCATACTTTAGAACCCACAATTTCGAAAATTACTAAGATATTCCCAAACATTTTATTTCCTTGTATAAAATAGCTACTACATAATTATGTGACATATTATATGCCTTAGATAATAAATTTAATCATAGAAAAGTATTTAAAATAATTTAGATTTCAAAAACCCTAATTTCGAAATTTATTATTTCGAAAATTTCAAAATATGAAACATCTCATTCTTAATTTTTCTAGCATTATTTAATGATAAATAATTCCCTTATATAATAAAATAATTATAGGAATTTGAATTTTATAATTCCGAGATCATATGCTAAAGTTATCACATTATCTCTAAACGTAGACGTTTGAAACGTCTCTAATTTCTCATAGTTTAATTATCTCTAAAATGTTCAAAATAAAGTGTGTTACAACTTTATTTATTCCTATAATAATAGGAATTTCGAAATTAAGCTTAACTGCTTAATAATACTGTAAGACGTAACTGTCGAATTTATTTGACGTTAGAAAATTACGTTCGAAGGAATATTGAAAATTATATCCCTTAATTCACTAAGCATCAGTGAATCTCACACAGAAATTATCCAATTATGCTTGGTCAAAGTCAAGAGTTGACTATTTAAGATTTTAATTATTAAATTAATGATGCTAATTACAGAATTTATTATCGTAATTCAGTATTAAAATTACGGGATATTACAATCTCTCTCTCACTCCTCTTCGATCCCCCCTCTCCATAAACCATTTTCTCTTTCTATCCCCATCTTTCTTCTTCTTCATTCACGCCTTTCACCGCCGCCGAATCAAGCGACCTCGTGACCACCCTCTCTCTCTCTCTCGCCTGTTTCTCTCTCCCCATCCCACTCCCTTCGGTCCTCCTCTCCAGAATGTCTCTCCTCCTTTCTTCTCCCTTGTGACCCCGCCGCCTGTCGCCGTTGGCAGCGACGGTGGCCACCGTCTCTTCCCCACTCCCTTCTTGCTCCAGATCTTCCTCTTCTTGCCTCTATCCCTCTCTAGAAAATCCCCAAAACTAAAACCCTCCTCTGACCCCAAATCCCTTAGATGCCCCCCCTCCTCTTTGTCGTTGTCGCTGCATCACCTCCGGCGACCCCACACCGACAGCCACCTTCCCTTCTTCCTTCATCACTCTGCAACTCGACCCATCTCTTCTCCCTCCCGACACTCCCCCTTATCTTGCTCTACTCATCTCTCGTCCTTCTCCTATTTCCGGCAACAAGGCCGCCGCGAGCCACCACCGTCACTGTAGCGGCATCGCCGCCCTGCCCCCAGCATCGATGCTCACCACCACCTCAAATCACCGTCAACCACAAAATCAAAACAGCAACAATACGCAAGCACAACAAGGAAAAAGCACATAAAAAACTTCAACATTTTCTTTTTGTTTTTATTAACAGGTTGTAAAATTCCATATCTTTGTAAATGCAAGATTATTAATCCCTTGTTCATATCTTATGTTGATTTTTATTGTAGAACACATAATATATAAGTCAATGTATGTGTGTGTGTGTTTTATTTGGATTGTTGTGGAGAATTTTATGAACGATGATAATTTGTTGTAGTCATTGGTTTTCTGCATTGCAAATATGATAATTGATGTATAAAGAAGAACATAGTGTTTGTAGGGTATAGTTCAAGTTCTTACCCTTTTCTGTCTGTGAATTTAATTTGCTTTACTGCAAAAGTTTTGGTTTGGTTCTGGTGATATCAGACTAGAACGGAAATGAGTTGAGGTGGTATCTTTGTTGTTGCAGTCTATGGGGATGTTTATTGTGCAAAAAAAAAAGATGGTGTATTGTCTGTAGAAAATTTGTGATCATAAGCTTTCTTTGTAGTCCGAAAAGAAAAGCTAAGAGAAGAGGATTTTTAATAGGAGAAAGCCGAGAAAAATCTGGGGATTGGTTTGGGTAGGTAAAGGCTTGTACCCTTTTTATAGAAGAGGAAAAGGAAAGAAACTAAAAAGGTAACAGATAAAAAAAAATAAGGAAATCCACGTAGAGAAAATAAATACCATTCATCCGTATCCTTATTAATTAATTGTAAATAATCAATTAGTTGATTGAAAATCAGAATTTGATCACCAAAAACATAGGCTTTTTAATAAAAATCCTGGCCCAATATTCTAAAATAAACTAGGGCCCAATGCATTGTCCAAACTAAAATAAAACTCTATATATATATATATATATATATATATATATATATATTCATAATTATGTGTAGAATCACATAATCCATATTGACTTTCAACTTAATATATAAAACATAGAATTTTGCTTTTGCTTGACACTTCGATAAATTCTTTGTTGGAATTAAAAATCTATTTTTTTTTTCGGGAGCGAATCAACTTAAATTCTAAATTCAAGAATTCTTCTAAAAATCTATTTGTAGAAAAACGGGATATTACAAAAAGGCCGATGAAGCTAAAAAGAAGAAGGTAGCTGCCTCATCAGACGTACCTGCTGATCTTTCCGAAGATATTTACCATGCAGTTTTCCATGCCGGAGCTTCTTTTGATATGTTTAGAAATCCAACCCAATTGGAAGCTTGGTGACGTAAGAGAAAACAGGGTAGAGAGAAACTGATGAATGACGCCCAGAAGGCGCCAGTAGCATCTGCCCAAAGAAAGATGATTGTTAGCAAGATGAGTTCACCTAGCAAGTTCCAGAAGAAAGGACTCCTGAGGTCGCAGCAAGTCTTATGAGTCGGGTCCTGTATCGACAAGTGGGTGCCTGCCGAGCTTAACGATAGATGAGAACAACAGAAGGAGGAATTCATCATGTGGTACTATTTCTGATGAACCTACTTGAAGAACCCGAAATCATGTCTGACAGCTTCAGAAACTTCCTGCTGGAATACAAAGATAAGCCTCTGATTGACAAGTACATCAACAACGCAACCATGCAGCACGTCAGCATTGTTGCCCCTCTCCCAAGAGACTTGTCCCCCTTCCGATGCGAGGAGCTTTCGTGGACCGAGCCTACATCGATAGAGAATCCTTGGTTGTTGTTAACTTATGAAGATAGACAGACCCAGTGCGGCAACATGAGGATTACAAGAAGCTGGTCGCCTGTGTATTTGATGTATGGACATGAAATAGATGAGGAGAAGATGAAGAGAAGACGATGAGCTGTTCAAGAATTTAATGTAATTGACATGTATAGGTTTGCTACTGATTGAACTCAAATATGATGTAATCTGTATCTTATCAACCTGACATATATAAACTGATCCAGTTCAGCCTGACGACAATGACTCTTTGTCCAGACTCTGTACTTGCTTTAAAATTTATTATGCTGAACTAACCTTGTTTTGTAGAGAATGATGATCTCGACAGGGAACAAAATCCTACGTTGGCGATTATTTATCTAAGCGGTGCATTTTCGAGACAATGTGTAGATTTTGGCATCATCAAAAAGAGAAAAAAATTTGGAAAAAATCTGTCTTAAATGTGTGTTTTGATTAGATCCCAAAACGCGCTGATAATTATCTTGGTGATGTATATATCTTAAGTCTAGAAATATTGAGTTTGTCGCATGTGATAACTTAACTTTTAGTTGGAAAACTCTTTACTCGAAACCTCTAAGTTTAAGTAGAAGTTGGACAAATAAGCAACAAAGTGTTAGGGGACGGTTGGTATGCGGGAATGGAATGGTGATTCGTGCGTCCATTCCCATTCCGATGGTTGGTAAGACTTTTACGTCAGGAATCACCATTCCCGAAGGAATGCTTATTACCATGAACATGGGATTAGCCATTCCTCCCCTCCCCCATGGTATTAGCTATTACCATGAATATGAGATTAGCTAAATTTATTTATTTATTTTGAATAATTATTTTTATTTATTTTTTATCTAGTAAAATTAATAATAATAAAATAATAATAATAATAATAATAATAATAATAATAATAATAATAATAATAAATACTATTAGAAATTAATAATAATATAAAAATAATAATTAATACCAATAAAGATTATATTAAAATATTATTATTAATTAATTAATTATGATAATAAATAAATAGTAGTTATTAATAATAAATAATTATAATATAATAATAGTGATAAAAATTATAGTAATTAATAATATTAACATAATAAATAATAATTAATACAATAAATAATTATATTAAAATAATATATATATATATATATATAAAATAATAATAATAATAATAATAATAATAATAATAATAATAATAATAATAATAATAATAATAATAATAATAATAATAATAATAATAATAATAATAATAATAATAATAATAATAATAATAATAATAATAATAATAATAATAATAATAAATACTAGTAAGTAATAATATTCCTAAGTAATAATATTAAAATAATATTCCTAAGTAATTATATTAGAATATTATTATTATTATTAATAATTAATTAATAATAAAGTAATAATATTCCTAACTAATAATGATTATTATTAATTAGTAATAATAATTAATTATTATTATTATTATTAATTAGTATTAATAATATTCCTAAATATTATTACTAATTATTATTATTATTATTATTATTATTATTATTATTATTATTATTACGATAATAATAACATAAATTATAAAATCATAATTATTTTATTTGTTTTATTTCATTCATATTCGTTCATTCCTTGTACATACCAGCCATATGAATCACATATTTCATTCCATTCCATTTCTATCATCATTCCATTCCAAAGTTCATTCCATTCCTATCCAATTTCATTCCTGCGTACCAGCCGTCACCTTAGATGTTGAAAGCTTGGTTGTCTTGCACCTATAAGCAAGAAGTTAGGTCGTCTGCACCCGTAAGCAGTCAAATGTTACAGAAAAGGTTAAAGTCTGTATCTAGGTTTATATCTTGAACTCGTAAGATCATCCATGTTAGTGGATTGACTGTTAAATCAGTCCGTGAATATAGGAGCTGATATCTCTGAACTATATAAAAACTAAATGTTCTTTACTTTCAATATTTTATTTACTTTGCATATTATTGAACTGATCATCACCAGCACACATAGCATAGCACTGTTTTGAAACACTCTATCAGTATCAGTTTGATACTGAATAGATAAATTGAAAACTGACTAAACTGACATTTGACTAAGTATTTTTTACCAGTTTGAATTTTCAGTAAAGACAAAACGTAACCACTATATTTCGCAAACACATCAGCTATTAGTTCAATCGACCAATCGCCTCAAAGAATAAGAGGTTTGCTAACTGATATCACTCTGAATAAGACTCTCCTTATTTGAATTGATCAACAACTAGTACTGAACTGACTTTAGTTGACCGACAACTACTGCCGAAATAGACAGTCCAATCTTGAGAAAAGAAAAGTTTTGGTTTGCCTTAACTGGTGTATCCTCCATACACCAGTACAAACCTCCATGAACCATCAATGAATTTTGTCCCCCTAGCAAAAAAAAATTCTACTGAATTTTAAGTTTAGAAATGAATGTTGTCCGTGATTTCAATTCAATTTCAATATTTTTTTAATAAATATTTGCTAACATATCTTACCTAAATTTAATTCGAAAAATATTATAAATTAATTTTTACAACCTATATAAGTAGTTGTCCGACACATTTTTTTTTAAAGAAGGCGTTAGTATCAGTGCAATTTTTTCATTATGAGGGTAATTTATCTTTTTCATCTATAATGACTAAAAACTCATGATTTTATGAACTAAGCTATAAAACTTATCGAAGTATGTATCTTATTTTCAATTTGTCTCTTATTCCTCTAAGTCCTCGATTTCAATGTGTACCTTATCGAAGTATGTATTCCTACAATATTTTATATGCCTATATTATTGTAATATCCCGAAGAATTAAACGCATAATTACGATATTTAAAACTCGTGAATTAAAGTTTCGCAGAAATGATTAAATTAGTAAGATATCGAATAATGATTCCTTTTAATTATGAGGAAATGAATTCCTATTATATATTCACTAGGAATTGTGAATTAAGGAATAGAATTCTATAAAGTGTATCGGCAGTATTATTTTAACGTCGATTGAGTATCGATAGTTAAAACGTCGTAAAATTTTCTAAGTGACGAAGCTTAGAATCAAATTCCATTATAAATGGAATAATTTAATAAAGTGATTACGACTTTATTACGATCATTTTGAGATGAGTCGATAATAAACGTTTGATACGTTCAAACGTTAACGTTTAGAGACGAATGGAA
Organism: Salvia rosmarinus; assembly: GCA_036937905.1. Taxonomy (NCBI): domain Eukaryota; kingdom Viridiplantae; phylum Streptophyta; class Magnoliopsida; order Lamiales; family Lamiaceae; genus Salvia; species Salvia rosmarinus. Next base: position 625,166 of record CM072814.1, on the reverse strand, counting down.
AATGAGTTTAATGATCAAGGAATTATAGTATTTAAATTCCTATGATTATTATTGGTAATTAGAGTGTTATTTAACATTAAAACAATGCTAGATCATTAAGGATTCAATAGTGATCAATTTTCTAATTTTCGAAAACCCTAATTCGAAAATTAGGGTTTTCTCACATGAAATGATACCAATTATTTTTCTTATGTTATAATTTATCATCTAAGACATATATTATGATATATATATATATATATATATATATATCTATAAATAACATGAGAATACAATATGTATCACTTGTGAATAAAAATGTCGTGACCTTATGCTATGAACAACATAATTCACGTCACTTTTGGTGTACACTTTGCTAAATCATGTTTTGATCATGCAAGTGGTATCTATGATACACATTAACCTAGTAAAAATCAAGTGGTGTGTGTGATGAGTGAATAATCGTGTATTATGTGGATGATTGAAGTGAGAAGCTTTGACACAACTCTATGTAATGATGTGTTCTTACATTTGGGAAATTGTATCTTGATTAATAAATAGTATTAAGACACAAATTAAAAATCCTCCTCTTTGAACACAAGAGAGCCGTCGGCTCTTGTACCCAAATTGCATGGCATTGAGTTGTTCAAGATACAATATGGTGTAAGAAGTATTAACTCCATGTCATAATCACTAGTGAGTCATAACCCATGATTTGGAGAAGGCTTCCATTTTTCTTGTGTGAGTGACCGAGAGTGAGAGAGAGGTATAAGAGTGTGGGAATTTTATTTTTCTCTCATTTCACTCACTCAAAGTCTTGAACAAAACACACAAACACTTTTCTTTCTCTCCAAAAGCTGAAAAACCGAGAGCTCCCTGAAAAAAAACTTGAGTGTTCATCTCTTTCCTTAGCCAAAGCTTAGTCAGAGTCATTCCTCCATAGATCAATACCACTACAAAGGTGAGAAATTGAACAAGGCTTCGATTATACATCAAGTTTTAAAACAAAATTTGAAGGTTTGATCTATGCTAATGCATGTGTTCTTGGTGTTCTTGATTGTAATACCCCGATTATTTAAACTCCTAATTACGAAATTAATTTCGTCAATTAGAATATTATCATAATAATTTGATTATTTATATATCGAATAATGATATCGATTATTGTTGGAATAATAAATTCCTATGTTTTATTCACAAATAAATGTGAATCGAGAAATACGAATATTTAACGATTTCAACAAGATTATTTCTACGCCGATTACGATCGATATTTATATGCTCGTGATATTTTCTAAGTTTTTGCTTAGAATTTAATTCCATTATTATTGGAATTATTTAATAAAGTGATTATAGCTTTATTTCACCATTTTGAGATGATTCGATATTTAAACGTTTGAGACGCTTCAAACGTTAACATTTTGAGATGACTTGAAAATCAAGTCTAACGATCAATGAATTATGATATTTAAATTCCTATGATTATTTTATATAATTGAATATTATTTAGCATTGAATTAATGCTAGAAATTTTGGAATTTATTTTGTTGATTATTTATGATTCTCGAAAACCATAAATCGAGAAATAGGTTTTCTACCTATGGATTAATTCCGATAATTTTTCCTATGATATAAATTATCATTTAGGATATATATTATGCTATATATCTACTTATAGCATGAAAATCAATTTGTGGGCATGAATATGTTGAAAGTGCCGTGAGTATGCTATGTGATTAACATAGATTATTTTTATCTCCCAAATTGTATTATATCTTAAGTGTAGTATTAATACACACTTACCAAGTAAAATTTGTAAATGAAAATATTCTTGCAATTTGTTTGTGAGAGTGGCCGATTTTGTTGACCAAATTGTGTACAAAAAGCTTGATTATTCTTTGTGCATGATTACATATATTTTGGGATAGAGTGTATAGCTATACACATGCATAATACTTGGAAAAAAATCTGAAATTCCTTCTTCCTCTCACTGGTAGTCGACGGCAGTGTATGCCATGCAAGAAACAAAATTAGTTTTGTTTCTCCCAAAATTTTGCTTTAATAAAGCTTACATAGTTAATGAATGTAAGAGATATTATTTTTGCATGACATCAACATTTGACTAATTTGTGTTCATTTGTGAGAGAAAGAACCGAGAGGGTCTGTGTGTGTGTCTTGCAATTTGTTTTAAATTGCCTAAGTATATATATTTATTCACTAGACCTCATAACACACTTCACACTTAAAAACACTTTGCTTCTTCTTTTCTCTCTTTCATTCTGCCGAGAGCTTTCTTAAGAAAACCCAAGGCATTTTCTTATTTTCCATCTCCAAAAGCTTGAGCTTTAGTTACCCCACAACCGATCAACTCCGATAACGAGGTTAGATATCGAATAAGCTTCGATAAAACCTAACTTTTTCAATAATCCTACGGTTTAAATAATTATTTTGCCTGTTTTAATTATGCAATAAATCATGCTAGCATGTTATAAGCTTAGAAATTATGTTACATATGTTAATATGTGCATAGATAAATTATTTCCTAAGCTAAGCTAGGTATTTAATTTATTTTGACGATGCTCGATTTTGCTAGGTATGATTTAAGGTCGATTGTTGATCTATAGTGTTGTAGGAGTGCATGGTATTAAATTGAGAATTTTGGAAATCATATTGTAGGATTTTTGAAAATCACGAAAATTATATGGTTTGGAACCTTGGTGTATAAATTTTATATGCTTGATATAATAGCATATTGTTGATCTAGGTATTAATTAGGTGATGTAGGAATTTATTAGAATTTTGGACCTTGGTAGCTATTTTTATTCAAAGTAGCCGTGAGCTACATATTGATATTCTGGGTGAATAGTTTGATTATGTTGTGTATTCTAGTGAAATGATGATATAAGATAATAATTAAGTGTTATAAGAATATCTCAATTGTGAGAAAAGATTTCATTATTGAAATCACTTTATGAATAACGTTATTATATCGTTAATTGTTTAACCTAAAAGGTTAAAATGAGATCAGAGATCATATTACGCCTCTCGATATACGAGAATTATTTTATTGATATACGCGTCATTTCAACGATTAAGACGATAAAGAATCATCGAAACTTCAATTATTAATTTATTTATCAAAGTTGAATGAACTTTGAAAATCTCGAAAAGCGCACTCAACGTGCTAAACGTAAATTTTGCGTAGTGGGACGTGAAACTCACGCCAAACGAGGTAAGAACACGATACCGAGATTCAAAGTTTAAAAGTCAAGGTGGGCTTTACTATATTCAAACCGGTAGAATTTACCAAATGATTTATTTATGATGCTTTATTGCAAGCAAATATTTATGAACTGATTTATTTAATTACCTGCCCAAAACGTTTATGATTTGTGTATGTATCCATCCATGATTATTGATGCATAACGTGGGTAGCTCCCACTTTATGACATGCTTGAATTCGTATTCTTGGAAGTACCCTGTGGATGATGGAGAATTCAGATCCCGTGCCGAGATGGCCCGGATTTTGTGCACCGATTATTTACGATCGTAGCCGAAAGGGTACTGTCGGTCATGATGCATCGTGAGAGAGGCCTCCTCTCCAAATGGGAATTATTGTTGGATAAATTGTTGTGGTGGATGTGGATCATACATACGTGGAAAATGCTTGGCCAAGCGATATTTATGGAAAATGACAGAAAATATTTAGTAAACACGAGTATTTTCAAATTAAAACCTCGTGTGTTACTGTGATGGGGCAGAGTAATTTAAACTTGATAAATTATTTTGGCATTAGCCACTGAGTGCATTATTTGTACTCACCGCATATTTGTTTTAAATGTGCGATTGAGTCGGTGATGATGATGGAGCAGAGTCATTGAGTAGTCAAGTCTTTTGAATATTTATTATGTTTGAAAGAAAGAACCTTGAATGCATATCGTCATATATGCATTCACGTGCTTCCACGCATATTCGAATAGTATTGTATGTTAATGTTGACAATTGAGTCTGTCTCAATTATCGAAACCCCTGCTAAGGACTTATACTTTATATCCGTAAATTACTTTTGCCTTGTAAATAGGGTTGATTATCAAGTTCGATACGTATTAGTTTGAAGTCTTTAATTATTCTTATTCAATGTTTGGTAATCACTGCTCCAAGCTCCAGCCTTCTAACTGTCCTTCGATTAGAGGGTCGTGACAGAGTGGTATCGTGCGAGGTTGCTCTCTCGAACCCTAAACTTTCTTTCAAAAGTCGAGTCTAGATTGAGTCACTAGACTTCTAGAAATCATCCGACCACGCCAACACTCCATCACATCCATTTCAACCGAAAAGGTAAAATTATTTTCTCATCTTTGAAAAAGAAAAGTTTGAGAATTATGAATTTGATTTGTTGTCGATAGAACATTATCGACAAATGATTTATGAATTTGATTTATTGTCGATAGAACATTATCGACAAATGAAATGAGAAAGGCTGTAAATAACCATGATTGATTTATTGATTGAAGATTTTTCGCAGGAAATGCATATGTTTAAAACGAACTATGTTCGTCATATTTTATTCTCATTTCTCAATATTGATTTTGATTAATGCCTATGTCATCCCGAATGGAACATAGACGTAATAAGAAGCATGTTCACGAGTTACGAAAGAACATAGAAGTACGAATGTACGAATTTCATCCCATTGTGAGAACGAAAGCAAAAATGGATTTGAAGAACTTCATTCCATTATGGGATTAGAAGGCTAAAAAAAAAAAAAAAAAAAAAAAAAAAAAAAAAAACACGAAGTGCCGACCTCGGAAGTGCCGACCTCAGAAGTGCCGACCTCGAAATGCCGACCTTGGGAAGCATGACGACCTCGGAGAGCTCAAAATAAAAAGGCATTTGAGCTAGGCGGAGAGCTCAAAATAAAAACTAAGGCATTTGAGCTAGGCGGAGAGCTCAAAATAAAAGTTAAGGCATTTGAGCTAGGCGGAGAGCTCAAAATAAAAACTAAGTCATTGAGCTAGGTGGAGAGCTCAAAATAAAAACCAAGGCATTTGACCTCGTCACCTCGTCACACCTCGGACAGTTCACCTCGGCAAAGGCGAACTGCTTTGCGCAGTGATTTTATTTCGGTCCGATCTCCTTCGTCCGGACTCCGATTTGCGCACGGTTTTCACCTACATGCTCCTAACACACTGTACTATATTTCTTAAGAAGGACTGAACTCTTGATTACTTCTCCAAAATTCGCTAGAGTCAGTACAGTTCACCTCGGACATTTCACCTCGGTAAAGGCAAACTGCTTCGCGCAGTGATTTTATTTCGTCCGATCTCCTTCGTCCGGACCGATTTGTGCACGGTTTTCGCCACATATTCCTAACACACTGTACTACATTTCTTATGAAGGACCGAACTCTTGATTCCTTCTCCAAAAATCACGAGAGTCAGTACAGTACACCTCCACATATTCCTAACACACTGTACTATATTTCTTAAGAAGGCGAACTCATTTCAGAACTCACCTCACCTCGAATTTCACTGCCGAATTGACTTCACAAGTCAGTACAGTACACCTCGGCGAACTCATTTTTTTTTCACCGGCGTTGACTTGGTCAAACTTTCACCTCGCCACCCGTCACTCACCTGGAATTTTCACCGAATTTCACTCGCCGAATTGACTTCACAATTTTTTCACCTCGGCGTTGACTTGGTCAAACTTTCACCCGCCACCGCTACTCACCTGGAATTTTCACCCGAATTTTTCACCTCGACTTCGCCAATTTTTTCTCCTCGAAATTTTTCACTCGCCGCTCACCTCGAATTTTCACCGGAATTTTTCACCGCCGCCTCCTCGAATTTTTCACCTCGTCACCACCGGAATTTTTCACCGCCGAGTTGACTTCGTCAATTTTTCACCCCGGCGTTGACTTGGTCAAACTTTCACCGTCACACTCGGATTTTTCACCTCGGAATTTTTCACCCGGCAAAGGTGAACTGCTTCGCAGTAATTTTATTTTGGTCCGATCTCCTTCGCTTGAACTCCGATTGACTAACGGTTTTCGCCACATACCCTAACACACTCTACTATATTTCTTTTGAAGGACCAAACTCTTGATTCCTTCTCTAAAATTCGCTAGAGCCAGTACAGTTTCACCTCGGCCATTTCACCCCGGCAAAGGCGAACTGCTTCACGCAGTAATTTTATTTTGGTCCAATCTCCTTCGCTTGAACTCCGATTGACGAACGGTTTTCGCCACGCACTCCTAACACACTGTACTTTATTTATTATGAAGGGAAGATCCCCTGTTTCCTTCACCAAAATTCATGAGAGCCAGTGGAAGTTAGCTTGTGGTAATATAAAACTAGAATTTAGTTATATGATAAGATTTTTTTTATGCTGCTAGATAGTAAGTTTCCTAGTATGGTAGGAAAGCTACAACGTTCGTTGTATATGAAAACAATTTCTGTGTAACATTTATCTGTTTATCAGATGTGTTTGAATTGTTTATCTGCTTTATAGACCTGGCCAGTTTATCCTACTTTCTTATAGATGTGTTAAGTTTATTTTTATCTATGCATCGATTATCCTTATTTAGTTGTCTTATGCTCGTTTGTCTGTGACAGATGGCTAGGACTCGACACACCACTAGACGCAGACTTGGACCGAGGGCCACCCCAGAGGAGATTATTCATAGGTACCGTGGTTACCAGATGTGCTGGGGAGATGATCTCGGAGAGTTCCTCATGCACTACCTTCACACCGAGGAGGCGCACGAGCATGGAGTGACAGACTTCGATGGCGTGAAGCGTCTTCTGATGCGGCTACCGATTGACTGGGAAGACTATGCACGGGAAATATCGGGAGATTACATCTACCGTGCCGGAGGGGACTATGACCTGATAGCAGATCTACCGAGATTTGTGAGCCATTTGACCTACGTCTTCAGTATCTACGGGGTAGCCCCGAGAGGACCGTACCTCCCTCCGAGGGAGTATACGTGGAGGGATGAGTCACCCGAATGGCTTTACTTGGAGGTACCTCGTCGAGTGGACCCGGTAGTGCCCAGATTCCGGAGGACGAGGCAGCTTGCAGAGGCAGAGAGGCGCCTCGGCCCGCAGCATTGGGATGCCTGTGTTTCACTGTCGATTGGACACCCCATACACCCACCGCCTCCCTATCTTCGCCACCTATGATGTCACGGCACCGCCAATGAGTCGCATCGACTGACGGCCGTGATGAGGATCTCGATGATCGTGATGACTTCATCCGATCCGCGACATTCCTATGGTTGGGGATGACGGAGCAGACCGCCTGCAGTACGCCGTGAGGACGACTCGGACGATGATTCGATGACGACTCGGCGACGCTTCAGACGACTACGAGGATCCCGAGGAGGATCAAGATGATGATGAGTGATACACCGCTGATCTGCTTAGCTAGGTTTTAGTCCGTATGTATATAGTCCAAGATGTGTGTAGGTTGCTTTGTGTTTTGAAAAGGGAGTGAACGCTGGTACTTTGTATTATCTTGTAATCCCGTATGTTGTTCGATACGGGTTAAGCTTTTGAAATGCCATCTATTGTACATTATCCCTTTTGTATTAACTGTTTGTACAGAATAGTCCTCCTCGAGGCACAAATTTTCTGATGTATATATATGATAACCCCGAAGCGGGCATTTTGCGGCATAAATGATATTGTGATGAATAGCTTGGTTTAAAGCCGCTTTACAAAAGAAATTGTATGATGATATTATATATGTTAATTGTGAAAATGATTTTCAATATTTATCAGATGTTTAAACAATGTAATGCCGCCAAGACGGGATCCCGCACAAAGAGGTAGGGAAGGGAAGAGGTAGAGGCAGAGGAAGAATTTCGTGCGTAACTCGCGAATATACCCCAACCACCACCACCTCCACCCGATCGTAGGATCGAGGAATTATTTCAGCGTAACCCACCATCCTTTGATGGAAAAGGAAGCCCGGATGATGCCGAGCAATGGATCGTGGCTATGGAAAGGATATTTGATTTTCTTCATCGCACGTAGCAGAACGGCTATCCTCAGACACCTTTCAACCGACAGACCGCCGACTTTTGGTGGGAAGCCCGACGAAGATTTTACAAACAGGATCACATGAATGAATTCACCGGGAAGAGTTTAAAGGAATCAGATGAGAAGTATGTTCAAGAGTTATCAAGAGAAAGGAATATGAGTTTTATAATCAAACAGAGAAAATGTCCGTATAGATTATGATCGCATCTTCGCGATATGTCCAGATATGCCCCGATCGTGAATACGGATATGAAGATGGCGAAAAATTCAAGTCCGGATTGAGATCGAGATAAGAATGTCTCTAGCCACCATGGAGATCTCGATTACATCAAGCTCTTCGACGAGCTTTGACATGAGGCACTATGCTGTAAGAAAAGTCACCCGCATACGTACATCGAACACAGGGACAAAGGAAAAGAAATGGAAGGAAATTCGGGAATAACAACCGAGGAAGTTTTGAGAATACTAATAACAAGCGGCCGTGGCAAGGGAACACAAGATCGCAAGGACAGTGGATGGAAGAAACCGCCTTTAACCCTCGCATGAGAGGACCACAGATCGTGCAAGAACAACCTCGCCCAAAATGCCGAAATTTCACAAAGGAGTTTGTCATTTGGTAAATTGTTTCAAGTGTGGCATGAAGGGCCATTACGCAAACAGCTGTCTCGGGCACGACGGGACAATGGGAAGGCCGAATCAGCCCGACAACGCCCAACCCCTAAGAGCGATCTGGCCAATTTCAACAAAGAACAACAACGACAACCACCACAACGGCGTAATCAAGAAGAACGCCAACAAAGAAGCAGCCACAACAGAATCAACAAAGACAAGAAATCTCGCCGCCTCACCGCTCAAGCTGAGCATATGCTCGCACCGAGGCAGAATGAACAAAACCAGGAAACCCGGTGTATGGGAACACTTTCAACGCACTGTTATACTTTTGTTCGATACGGAGCATCACATTCTTTTGTAGCAAGAACATGTGTAGATCTATCGAACTTAGATCCGAGAGAGCAAACCAGATATGAACATCTCTTCACCCATAGGAGGATTATGATCATACTCACATTTGCTCAAACTTAGAGTCGAACATAGGATCACTTAAGGTTCGATTTAATAACTTAAACATAATACCCATGGGTGATGTAGATATAATTTTGGGAATGGATTGGTTGGCTGAAAATCATGCTACAATCCTCGTAAAGAAAGGAAAATTTCATTCCATTTTCCGGAAAGAAGCTACAAGCTTTTACTAATCGATGGGAAAGAAAATTCGATTATATCCGCTACCAAGGTTGGAACTATGATAAACAAGAAAGGATACCATGCATTTCTTGTTTATTTGAATGGAGAAGATCGAACAACGATAAGAGTTGAAGATGTAGAGATTGTACGAGAATTTTCGGATGTTTTTCCGAAAATCTACCGTGATTACCTCCCGATAGACAACCGAGTTTACCATCGACTGAACCCGGATCGCCCAAAGGTCAAAAGCACCGCATGAATGGCTCAAAGAACCGGAAGAGTTGAAAATTCAAACCAAGAGCTGTTAGACCTAGGTTTTATCGCACCTAGTGTTTCGCCTTGGGAGCACGGTGTTAATTGTAAAGAAAAGGATGGTTCCTTGAGGATGTGTATAGATTACCGAGAATCGAACAAAATGACGCCAAAAACAAGTATCCACTACCAAGGATAGATGACTTGTTTGATCAGCTAAGAGGAGCTAACGTGTTCTCGAAAATCGACCTCAAATCAGGCTATCACCAACTTAAAGTGCGGCCTGAAGATGTATCAAAGACTGCTTTCCGAACGAGATACGGCCACTATGAATTTATAGTTGTGCCATTCGGATTGACTAATGCGGCAAGATTCATGGATCTCATGAATAGGGTGTTCCACCCATTTTTAGACAAATTTGTCTTAGTCTTCATAGACGACATTCTTATCTATTCGAAGAATGAAGAAGAACACAAGGAACACCTCGTAATCAAGATCGCAATCTTTGAGAGTGAAAATTTTTGCTAAATTTAGCAAATGTGAATTTTGGTTGAAGGAAGTAATGTTCCTGGACACATTGTGACACCAAGGATTAAAGTTGATCCGCCAAAGTAGAAGTAGCCCAAGAATGGAAATCGCCGAGGACACAAATGAAATTAGAAGTTTTTGGGATGGCGGTGTTACTATCGGAGATTCATCAAGGATTCTCAAAGATAGCAAGGCCAATAACCCAACCGCCGTAAAAGGGATTAAATTCACATGGATCGATGAGTGTGAGGCTAATTTCCGACGCCATGAAAAGTTAACCATCGCCCTGCTAGCAGCCCGTAAGCATCAAGAGTACGTGGTCTATCTGAGATGCTTCCAAAATGGATTAGGCTGTGTGTTAATGCAAAATGGAAAAGTGATAGCCTATGCATCTCGACAATTGAGACCGCACGAATTGAATTACCCAACACATGATCCGAACTAGCAGCAGAGTACATGCCCTAAAGATATGGAGACATCATCTCTACGGAGTAAGATGTGAAATCTTTACCGATCATAAAAGTTTGAAATACTTTTTCGAGCGAGAGATCCGAACATGAGACAAAGGAGATGGCTCGAATTGGTAAAAGACTACGATCGTGGTATAAACTATCACCCGGCAAAGCGAATGTTGTAGCCGATGCCTCGAGTCGTAAGAGTCGAACAAATTGGGATGTCTCTTCACAAATGAAGAAAACTCGTTCAAGAGTTTGAAAGGATGAATATCAATTGGTTGAACAACCGAGACGATCACGAGTAGTATTGCTACACTCACATCGACGCCTCGATTAAGGAAAAGAATCCTTCAAGGACAAAGGATGGAGGAAAAGTTGGAAAAGCAAGAACCAAAGTAAGGACGGAGGATTGAAAATTTTCAAGAAGCACTGACAATGCTTTATTATTTGAAGGAAGATTGTGTATTCCGATAACAACAATCTTCTAATGAAATCATGAGTGAAGCTCATGACACACCTTATACAAACCCATCCAGCAAGATTAAATGTACCAAGATTTGAAGAAAAGTTCGGTGGAAGGTATGAAAAGAGACATAGCCTCTTTTGTAGAGCGTTGTCTTGCTTGTCAACAAGTAAAAGCATTACACCAACGCCCCACGGAAATCTACACCTTTGGCAATACCCGAGTGGAAATGGGAAGATATAGCTATGGACTTTGTTACGGGTTTACCAAAGTCTAAAAGAGGGAACACTGCTATATGGGTAGTAGTGGACAGACTCACCAAATGTGCACATTTTCTACCAATTCAGATTAAACACGGATCTGATAAGCTAGCCCAGCTGTATGTAAAAGAAATTGTACGCCTACATGGAGTACCGAAAACTATCACATCTGATAGAGATTTAAAATTTACTTCAAGATTCTGGACTAGCTTGCAAAAAGAATTGGGCACGAAGTTAAATTTCAAAGAGACTTTTCACCCTCGCATCGATGGACAATCGGAAAGGACGATCCAAACACTCGAAGATATGTTAAGAACAGTAGTGTTGGATCGAGGTGTAAAATGGGAAGAAGTTTTACCTCTCATCGAATTTGCCTACAATAATAGTTATCAAGCGACGATCAATATGGCCCCGTATGAAGCCTTATATGGAAGAAAATGTCGATCACCGCTTTACTGGGATGAAGTGGGTGAAAGAAGAATCTTAGGGCCTGACGCTATAAGCGAAATGATTGAGATCGTTCGCCAAATTAGGCAAAGAATAAAAGAAGCTCAAGACAGACAGAAATCTTACGCTGATACGCGAAGGTCTGAGCTACATTTCAAGAATGGAGATAAAGTCTTTTTGAAGGTCTCTCCATCTAAAGGGATAATAAGGTTTGGAGTAAGGGGAAAGTTACGACCCCGATTTATTGGACCTTATGAAATCCTTGAAAGAATAGGCTCAGTCGCCTATAGGTTGGCTCTTCCGCCAAGCCTAGGGAACGTACACAATGTTTTTCATGTATCACAACTCAGAAAGTACGTGTACGATCCGAAGCATGTGATCCATCAAGATGACGTGATCCTCAATCCAGATATGAGCTATAATGAGAACCCACGGCTATTCTAGACCACAAGGTTCAAAGAATTGAGAACAAATCTTTCCACTAGTCAAAGTGTGGAAGCATCATGGATGTTATAAGCCACGGGAGCTTGAGGACGAATGAAAGAAAAATACCCGATCTTTTTCGAGGTATGTAAATTTCGGGACTAAATTTCTTTAAGGGGTGGAATGTAATACCGATTATTTAAACTCCTAATTACTTAAATTAATTTCACAATTAGAATATTATCATAATAATTTGATTATTTATATATCGAATAATGATATCGATTATTGTTGGAATAATAAATTCTATGTTTTATTCACAATAAATGTGAATCGAGAAATACGAATATTTAACGATTTCAACAAGATATTTCTACGTCGATTACGATCGATATTTATATGCTCGTGATATTTTCTAAGTTTTGCTTAGAATTTAATTCCATTATTATTGGAATTATTTAATAAAGTGATTATAGCTTTATTTCACCATTTTGAGATGATTCGATATTTAAACGCTTGAGACGCTTCAAACGTTAACATTTTGAGATGACTTGAAAATCAAGTCTAACGATCAATGAATTATGATATTTAAATTCCTATGATTATTTTATATAATTGAATATTATTTAGCATTGAATTAATGCTAGAAATTTTGGAATTTATTTTGTTGATTATTTATGATTCTCGAAAACCATAAATCGAGAAATAGGGTTTTCTACCTATGGATTAATTCCGATAATTTTTCCTATGATATAAATTATCATTTAGGATATATATTATGCTATATATCTACTTATAGCATGAAAATCAATTTGTGGGCATGAATATGTTGAAAGTGCGTGAGTATGCTATGTGATTAACATAGATTATTTTATCTCCCAAATTGTATTATATCTTAAGTGTAGTATTAATACACACTTACCAAGTAAAATTTGTAAATGAAAATATTCTTGCAATTTGTTTCAGAGAGTGGCGATTTTGTTGACCAAATTAGTACAAAAGCTTGATTATTCTTTGTGCATGATTACATATATTTTGGGAGTATAGCTATACACATGCATAATACTTGGAAAAAAATCTGAAATTCCTTCTTCCTCTCATCGGTAGTCGACGGCAAGTAGTATGCCATGCAAGAAACAAAATTAGTTTTGTTTCTCCCAAAATTTTGCTTTAATAAAGCTTACATAGTTAATGAATGTAAGAGATATTATTTTTGCATGACATCAACATTTGACTAATTTGTGTTCATTTGTGAGAGAAAGAACCGAGAGGGTCTGTGTGTGTGTCTTGCAATTTGTTTTAAATTGCCTAAGTATATATATTTATTCACTAGACCTCATAACACACTTCACACTTAAAAACACTTTGCTTCTTCTTTTCTCTCTTTCATTCTGCCGAGAGCTTTCTTAAGAAAACCCAAGGCATTTTCTTATTTTCCATCTCCAAAAGCTTGAGCTTTAGTTACCCCACAACCGATCAACTCCGATAACGAGGTTAGATATCGAATAAGCTTCGATAAAACCTAACTTTTTCAATAATCCTACGGTTTAAATAATTATTTTACTGTTTTAATTATGCAATAAATCATGCTAGCATGTTATAAGCTTAGAAATTATGTTACATATGTTAATATGTGCATAGATAAATTATTTCTAAGCTAAGCTAGGTATTTAATTTATTTTGACGATGCTCGATTTTGCTAGGTATGATTTAAGGTCGATTGTTGATCTATAGTGTTGTAGGAGTGCATGGTATTAAATTGAGAATTTTGGAAATCATATTGTAGGATTTTGAAAACCCGAAAATTATATGGTTTGGAACCTTGGTGTATAAATTTTATATGCTTGATATAATAGCATATTGTTGATCTAGGGTATTAATTAGGTGATGTAGGAATTTATTAGAATTTTGGACCTTGGTAGCTATTTTTATTCAAAGTAGCCGTGAGCTACATATTGATATTCTTGGGTGAATAGTTTGATTATGTTGTGTATTCTAGTGAAATGATGATATAAGATAATAATTAAGTGTTATAAGAATATCTCAATTGTGAGAAAAGATTTCATTATTGAAATCACTTTATTGAATAACGTTATTATACGTTAATTGTTTAACCTAAAAGGTTAAAATGAGACTGTAGATCATATTACGTCTCTCTCGATATACGAGAATTATTTTATTGATATACGCGTCGTTTCAACGTATTAAGACGTATAAAGAATCATCGAAACTTCAATTATTAATTTATTTATCAAAGTTGAATGAACTTTGAAAATCTCAAAAGCGCATCAACGTGCTAAACGTAAATTTTTGCGTAAGGCTGGACGTGAAACTCACGCAACAACGAGGAAGAACACGATACCGAGATTCAAGTTTAAAAGTCAAGGTGGGCTTTACTATATTCAAACCGGTAGAATTTACCAAATGATTTATTTATGATGCTTTATTGCAAGCAAATATTTATGAACCGATTTATTTAATTACCGCCCAAAACGCTTATGATTTGTGTATGTATCCATCCATGATTATTGATGCATAACGTTGGGTAGCTCCCACTTTATGACATGCTTGAATTCGTATTCTCGAAGTACCCCTGTGGATGATGGAGAATTTGATCCCGTGCCGAGATGGCTCGGATTTTGTGCACCGATTATTTACGATCAGGCCGAAAAGGGTACTGTTTATTATGGCGATCGTGAGAGAGAGGCCTCTCCAACAAGGGAATTATTGTCGATAAATTGTTGTGGTGGATGTGGATCATACATACGTGGAAAATGTTCGCCAAGCGATATTTATGGAAAATGATGACAAAATATTTAGTAAACACGAGTATTTTCAAATTAAAACCTCGTGTGTTACCGTGACGGGGCGTAGTAATTTAAACTTGATAAATTATTTCGCATTAGCCATCGAGTGCATTATTTGTACTCACCGCATATTTGTTTTAAATGTGCGATTGAAATGGTGATGATGATGGAGCAGAGCTGTTGAGTAGTCAAGTCTTTCAATATTTATTATGTTTGAAAGAAAGAACCTTGAATGCATATCGTCATATATGCATTCACGTGCTTTCACGCATATTCTCGAATAGTATTGTATGTTAATGTTGACAATGAGTCTGTCTCAATTATCGAAACCCCTGCTAAGGACTTATACCTTATATCTCAGAAATTACTTTTGCCTTGTAAATAGGGTTGATTATCAAGTTCGATACGTATTAGTTTGAAGTCTTTAATTATTCTTATTCAATGTTTGGTAATCACTGCTCCAAGCTCCAGCTTCTTCTAATGCCCTTCGATTAGAGGTCGTGACATCTTGATTGTAAAATTTTGCTAATGCATATGTTCTCGATTTCAAAATTTTGCTAACTTATGGTAAGTTTAATCTTATGTTATGCATGTGTGTTTGATTGCAAAATTTTGCTAACATATGATAAGTTGTGCATTAATAATGTGTAACATGATGAAATAGAAGCATAGATCATGTTTAGAATTTAATTTGAACATGTTATGAAATTTTGTTGATGATCGAAAATTTTCTTGAATTATTTAAGGTTGGATTATTGATCTATGATGTTATAGAAGCTACAATGAAAATTTGAGAATTTAAGAAAATCCTATGCTATTTTATTTGAAAGTACCGAAACCATGAAAAATGCTATGTTAAGGTATAATTTTTATTTAAGACATGCTATGGCATATTGTTCATCTAGGACCTAAATCATGTACTTTATGTTTTTACTAGAATTTTAGAAATTATTTGTTCAAATTTATCAAAATGACCGAGAGCTTCAAGGCTTAATTTGATGATGATTAAATGGTTTTAATGAAAATTATGATGTAATATGGTTATACTATAATGTATAAGCATTGTGTAATTTTGTTACAATTTTATAAAAATGTTTGGTGCATGTGTGATGAAAACCGAGAGCTTGAGCATGGATTCATTGATGTAGAAATTAAACATGATGGACTATATGTTATATTTAGGATATAAATTGTAACAAATGTTTTTTTATAATAAAAGTTTTTTTAAAAATTCAATAAACAATAAAATTAATTAATATTTACTAAAATAATTTTATTAATTTTATTGAATAAAGTTTCCTAAGTATGTTGAAAATTTAATTGGAAATTTTTAAAATTTTAAATTTCCCCCTTTATGAATTTTTAATTGTTTATCCTTAAAAGTTTATCCAACTTTTATATTTATTATTTATTATTTATTATTTTGTTTTCTATGCTTGTTTTCCAAAATTCTAATAAACATAAAGCAATTTTAAACCAATTAGATTTATCTTAAATAAATTAAAACAAATCTAAAATGTTCCCAAGTTTTCTCCAAACAATAAATTTAAAGAGAAAGAATAATTTAAATAAGCTTAATAAAAAACATTATCAAACTAAAAAGAAAATTTTGAAAATTACCAAACCAAAAAGCTTATAACATAATTCTAAAAAAAAATTTAACATTACGCTCGGAAATTAACCAAGAACGATTTTCGGGAGGTTTAGAGGATTTGGGATTGTTTTTGGACCCCTAATTTTTGCGGTTTGGGACAGGGTTTGTAAAGGGAGATGTTTGCCCAGCCATTTTAAAATTTCGTTTCTTTTAAATTACACCAAAATACAAAACCTTCCTTTTTCAACAAAACGCCCCCTATTGGGACAAAAGGATTTATCTTATTCTAATGACTTATCCAAATTAAAACATTTATTTTTTAATTAAACACAATTGTGCAAGGGTGGGTTTATTTCAAACTTGGATTGATTTTTTTTTAAAAATCAAGTTAATTATAATTTAATTATTAATTTTAATCTGTTACAAGTTAAATAATTAATATTTCAATGTAATTTCCCCTTTTTAAAAGGATAAATTTTTATTTTTAATATTTTAATTTTATTTTATAATTAAGTTAAAGACTTTGAAAATAAAATTTATAAGTGGATTAATAATTTTGAAACAAAATTTTCCAATTTTTTAAAACCCAAAACCATTAATGGATGGATTGTTGATAAATTGTTTAAGCCTTTACAAAATGTAAGATTAATATATTATTTTAATTGTAAATGATTTTTAATAAAATTAAAAAATATCCAAATTCCTTTAAAATTTTGGAGGGCCCCAGAAATTGAAACCAACCCAATTACAAAAAACAATTTAAAAATTAAATCAAATTATTTTAGTAAAATTAAATTAAAAAACAGAACCCACAATTTGTTTAAAGATATTAAATTTTTTTTTTAAAAAGTTAAAATTTAAAATTTAAAATTTTTAAAAAATTTTAAAATAATTTAAAAAAAATTTAAAAAATAAAAAATTAAAATTTTTAAAAAACATTATTTAATATAAAAAGAATTAAAATAATTATGAATTTGAATTTTATAATTCCGAATCAATGTAAATTACCAATTATTTAAGTGGTTTCTCCAATTTTATAGTTTAATTTCTCTAAAATGTTCAAAATAAAGTTGACAACTTTTTTCCTTAAAAAGGAATTTCGAAAAAAAGCGCATTAAAGGGGGAAAAAAAATTTTTGGGGAAAAATTCGTTAAGGAATTTGAAAATTAATTTAATTACAAGCTCGTGAAACAAAATCCAAATGTTGGAAAGCATTGACTAAAGATTTTAAAAAATTTGGCAATTCGAATTTAAGAATTTCATTTAAAATTGGGTTTCAATTTCCTTCCCCCTTACCCCTCTAAACCACCTTTTAATTTTTCCCACCCCCGCTTTCCCGCCATTTAAAAAACCCCCACCCCCCCCTTTCACCCCCCACCCCCCGGCCCCCGAATTCTCCCCTCCCTTTCCTCCGGCCCCCGGCAGGGGGGCCCAGTGGAAACCTTTCCCCCCTTTTCCCGGATTTTTTTTGCCCATCCTCTTAAAAACCCAAATAAAACCCTTGACCCCAAACCAGAGCCCCCCGTTGAAACCTCCCCGGAATTTTCCCCTTCCTTTTAAACTTATCCCCCTTTTCCCCCCCAATTTCCTTTCCCTTTTTTTATTTGGGAAAAGGGGAAACCCCCAATCCTTGTGGGAGGCCCCTTTCATTCCAAAACCCCTACCTACCACAAAATAAAAGAAAAATATTAAACCAAAAGGAAAAAGAAAAAAAATTTAACATTTTCTTTTGTTTTATTAAATTTAAAATTCCAACGTAAATGAAGATTTTAATTTGTTCAATTTTTTGGATTTTTTTTAAACACAAATTAAACGAGATTGGTTTTTTATTTGGAGGTGGGAAATTTTAAGCGGATAATTTGTTTAGCTTGGGATTGAAATTAAAGAGTTAAAGAAAACTAGGTTTTATGGTTAGTTGTTTTACCCTTTTTAAAAAAATTTGTTTCTTAAAATTTTGGTTTTTACTGAACATGACAAAAGTTATGGATTTTGTTGTTGGATCTAGGGGAGTTTTTGAAAAAAAAAATGGGTAAAAAAATTTGGTCAAAGTTTCGGCGAAAGAAAAAGCAAAAGAATTTTAATGGGAAACGAAAAAAGGGCCATGGTATTAGCTATTACCATGAATATGAGATTAGCTAAATTTATTTATTTATTTTGAATAATTATTTTTATTTATTTTTATCTAGTAAAATTAATAATAATAAAATAATAATAATAATAATAATAATATTTATGATAATAAATAAATAGTAGTTATTAATAATAAATAATTTAATATAATAATAGTGATAAAAATATAGTTATCAATAATATTAACATAATAAATAACAATAAATACAATAAATAATTATATTAAAATAATAATATTATTGATAAACATAAACATAATAATAATAATAATAATAATAATAAATACTATTAGAAATTAATAATAATATAAAAATAATAATTAATACCAATAAAGATTATATTAAAATATTATTATTAATTAATTAATTATGATAATAAATAAATAGTAGTTATTAATAATAAATAATTATAATATAATAATAGTGATAAAAATTATAGTAATTAATAATATTAACATAATAAATAATAATTAATACAATAAATAATTATATTAAAATAATATATATAATAATAATAATAATAATAATAATAATAATAATAATAATAATAATAATAATAATGATAATAATAAATACTAGTAAGTAATAATATTCCTAAGTAATAATATTAAAATAATATTCCTAAGTAATTATATTAGAATATTATTATTATTAATAATAATTAATTAATAATAAAGTAATAATATTCCTAACTAATAATGATTATTATTAATTAGTAATAATAATTAATTATTATTATTATTATTAATTAGTATTAATAATATTCCTAAATATTATTACTATTATTATTATTATTATTATTATTATTATTATTATTATTATTATTATTATTATTACGATAATAATAACATAAATTATAAAATCATAATTATTTTATTTGTTTTATTTCATTCATATTCGTTCATTCCTTGTACATACCAGCCATATGAATCACATATTTCATTCCATTCCATTTCTATCATCATTCCATTCCAAAGTTCATTCCATTCTATCCAATTTCATTCCCGCATCACCGTCACCTTAGATGTTGAAAGCTTGGTTGTCTTGCACCTATAAGCAAGAAGTTAGGTCGTCTGCACCGTAGCGGTCAAATGTTACGTAAAAGGTTAAAGTCGTATCTAGGTTTATATCTTGAACTCGTAAGATCATCCATGTTAGTGGATCGATCGTTAAATCATCCGTGAATATAGGAGCCGATATCTCGAACTATATAAAACTAAATGTTCTTTACTTTCAATATTTTATTTACTTTGCATATTATTGAACCGATCATCACCAAGACACATAGCATAGCTTTGTTTTGAACACTCTATCGATGTCGGTTTGATATGAATAGATAAATTAATGACTAACCGACATTTGACTAAGTATTTTTACCGTTTGAATTTTCAAGAAAGACAAAAACGTAACCACTATATTTCGCAAACACATCAGCTATTAGTTCAACTGACCAACTGCCTCAGCAATCAGTAGGTTTGCTAACTGATATCACTCTGAATAAGACTCTCCTTATTTGAATTGATCAACAACTAGTACTGAACTGACTTTAGTTGACCGACAACTACTGACGAAATAGACAGTCCAATCTTGAGAAAAGAAAAGTTTTGGTTTGCCTTAACTGGTGTATCCTCCATACACCAAGACAAACCTCCATGAACCATCAATGAATTTTGTCCCCTAGCAAAAAAAATTCTCTTGAATTTTAAGTTTAGAAATGAATGTTGTCCGTGATTTCAATTCAATTTCAATATTTTTTTAATAAATATTTGCTAACATATCTTACCTAAATTTAATTCGAAAAATATTATAAAATTAATTTTTACAACCTATATAAGTAGTTGTCCGACACATTTTTTTTTAAAGAAGGCGTTAGTATCAGTGCAATTTTTTCATTATGAGGGTAATTTATCTTTTTCATCTATAATGACTAAAAACTCATGATTTTATGAACTAAGCTATAAAACTTATCGAAGTATGTATCTTATTTTCAATTTGTCTCTTATTCCTCTAAGATCGAAGTATGTATTCCTACAATATTTTATATGCCTATATTATTGTAATATCCCGAAGAATTAAACGCATAATTACGATATTTAAAACTCGTGAATTAAAGTTTCGCAGAAATGATTAAATTAGTAAGATATCGAATAATGATTCCTTTTAATTATGAGGAAATGAATTCCTATTATATATTCACTAGGAATTGTGAATTAAGGAATAGAATTCTATAAAGTGTATCGGCAGTATTATTTTAACGTCGATTGAGTATCGATAGTTAAAACGTCGTAAAATTTTCTAAGTGACGAAGCTTAGAATCAAATTCCATTATAAATGGAATAATTTAATAAAGTGATTACGACTTTATTACGATCATTTTGAGATGAGTCGATAATTAACGTTTTGATACGTTTCAAACGTTAACGTTTAGAGACGAATGGAAAAATGAGTTTAATGATCAATGAATTATAGTATTTAAATTCCTATGATTATTATTGGTAATTAGAGTGTTATTTAACATTAAAACAATGCTAGATCATTAAGGATTCAATAGTGATCAATTTTCTAATTTTCGAAAACCCTAATTCGAAAATTAGGGTTTTCTCACATGAAATGATACCAATTATTTTTCTTATGTTATAATTTATCATCTAAGACATATATTATGATATATATATATATATATATATATATATCTATAAATAACATGAGAATACAATATGTATCACTTGTGAATAAAAATGCCGTGACCTTATGCTATGAACAACATAATTCACGTCACTTTGGTGTACACTTTGCTAAATCATGTTTTGATCATGCAAGTGGTATCTATGATACACATTAACCTAGTAAAAATCAAGTGTGTGTGATGAGTGAATAACCGTGTATTATGTGGATGATTGAAGTGAGAAGCTTTGACACAACTCTATGTAATGATGTGTTCTTACATTTGGGAAATGTATCTTGATTAATAAATAGTATTAAGACACAAATTAAAATCCTCCTCTTTGAACACAAGAGAGCCGTCGGCTCTTGTACCCAAATTGCATGGCATTGAGTTGTTCAAGATACAACATGGTGTAGAAGTATTAACTCCATGTCATAATCACTAGTGAGTCATAACCCATGATTTGGAGAAGGCTTCCATTTTCTTGTGTGAGTGACCGAGAGTGAGAGAGGTATAAGAGTGTGGGAATTTTATTTTTCTCTCATTTCACTCACTCAAAGTCTTGAACAAAAACACACAAACACTTTTCTTTCTCTCCAAAAGCTGAAAAAACCGAGAGCTCCCCTTGAAAAAAAAACTTGAGTGTTCATCTCTTTTCCTTAGCCAAAGCTTAGTCTAGAGTCATTCCTCCATATATCAATACCACTACAAAGGTGAGAAATTGAACAAGGCTTCGATTATACATCAAGTTTTAAAAACAAAATTTCGAAGGTTTGATCTATGCTAATGCATGTGTTCTTAGTGTTCTTGATTGTAAAATTTTGCTAATGCATATGTTCTCGATTTCAAAATTTTGCTAACTTATGGTAAGTTTAATCTTATGTTATGCATGTGTGTTTGATTGCAAAATTTTGCTAACATATGATAAGTTGTGCATTAATAATGTGTAACATGATGAAATAGAAGCATAGATCATGTTTAGAATTTAATTTGAACATGTTATGAAATTTTGTTGATGATCGAAAATTTTCTTGAATTATTTAAGGTTGGATTATTGATCTATGATGTTATAGAAGCTTACAATGAAAATTTGAGAATTTAAGAAAAATCCTATGCTATTTTATTTGAAAGTACCGAAACCATGAAAAATGCTATGTTAAGGTATAATTTTTATTTAAGACATGCTATGGCATATTGTTCATCTAGGACCTAAATCATGTACTTTATGTTTTTACTAGAATTTTTAGAAATTATTTGTTCAAATTTATCAAAATGACCGAGAGCTTCAAGGCTTAATTTGATGATGATTAAATGGTTTTTAATGAAAATTATGATGTAATATGGTTATACTATAATGTATAAGCATTGTGTAATTTTGTTACAATTTTATAAAAATGTTTGGTGCATGTGTGATGAAAACCGAGAGCTTGAGCATGGATTCATTGATGTAGAAATTAAACATGATGGACTATATGTTATATTTAGGATATAAATTGATGTTGGGACCTTGTACTAATTAATTAGAATTTTTTGAAAATTATTGGACAATTTTTTTTATAAATGCCGAGACCTAAAGAAATTAATTAGGTGATGCCCAAATTTTCTATAGTTAATGTTGATACATATTAGTGATACTATGATAATATAGTACACTATATGAATTTAGAAGAATTTTTGAAAGATGTTTGGAATTTATAAGCTCAAATAACCGTGAGCTTGAATAAATATATTAAGGATTTTAAATCCTTAATATCAAGAAAAATAATACATTATATGTCTAGAAATTATTCTAGACATATTAAGAAATTATGAATTATTAAAGATTTTATAAAGAAAAGTCAAAATTTTTGACTTTTGAGATTAACGTACGAAATACGTTCGATAAATACTTTAATACGTGTAAAACGTATTAATCATATAAGGAAATCTCATTGATGAGAAAAGATTTCATAATTGAAATCCTTGTATCGAAAAACGTATAAATACGTTGAACGTTTAACCTGAAAGTTTAAAATGAAATAATTGAACATATCTCGAAGAACGAGAAATGTTTAGTTAAAATACGCGATTAAACAGCGTATTGAAGTCGTTAAGGAATTCAATTAATATTAGTATCAAAGTTTATTCTAAACTTTGAAAATCTCGAAA
Organism: Salvia rosmarinus; assembly: GCA_036937905.1. Lineage (NCBI taxonomy): Eukaryota > Viridiplantae > Streptophyta > Magnoliopsida > Lamiales > Lamiaceae > Salvia > Salvia rosmarinus. The sequence goes on along the minus strand of CM072814.1, from coordinate 601,726 downwards.
AACGTGACCGACGTACTAAAATCATTTTTACGTAAAGGTGTGGACACGGACGCGACGACTTGATGTTGAAGACAAATCAAGTTTAGGACGATCAAAAGACCAGGTGGGCTTTACTATACTCTTAAGTGATAAAATACCACACAAATGATTTTGTTTATGATGCTTATATCAAGAATGATTATAAAATGTTTATGAAAATACCTGCCAAAAATATTTATGTTTTATGTATGTATCCTATCCTTGAATGCAATGATATGAATGTGTTGGGTAGCTCCCAACTTATGAATGAAATCGAATTCGGATCCTATGCCGGAAGGCTTATACCTGGCTAGGATTAACGTGTACACAAGATAGTAGTGACTGTGGGAGCTGTAAGGACAATGCACGGCCGGTCACAGCGACGTAGAGAGAGGCCTCCTCCTACGGCGTTAAATGATAATGTTATGGTAAAAGGATAAGGATGTGAATCATACATGCAAGTAAAATGCTTGGCCTAGCAACTGTTTACAAACTGATGAAAATGATTTAATAAGCATAAGACATTTCAAGTAAAACCCTTATGTCTTACCATGATGTGGCAGTGTAATTTAAATATGATAAAATGTTTTGGCATGAGTCCACTGAGTGCATTCTTGTACTCAACCCTGCATGTTTGTTTTTAAATGTGCAGGTTGCTGATGATGATGATGATGGAGGAGTGTTGAGAAGTCGAAATACTTTTGATGTTTAATATGACAAGTTTGAAACCTTGAATACACATCGTCATATGTGTATTCACACGTTTTCCGCTACAGTTTGAACAATGTTTTTAGTGATAATATGATATTAACAGTTGAAGTCCTTCAGATCGTTAGTATTCTTTTGGATCTATTGGTCTAGCCCTTCTGGTACATTATGTTAGTAATGTATATAATGATCGAATCATGTTATTTCACGTGTTATATATCCTCGTAATAGTCTTTCATGAACCCTAAGTACTGTTCCTAGTATTAGCCCTCTTTAATCCGTCTTTATGACTAGGGGGCTGTGACAATTATCCTGATTTATCATAATCTATATGGATAGTTTTATATAGTTATAGATTTTTTTTATTTAATATAAGATAATATCCTTAATTATCTCAATTCTGTAAAGTTTGATGTATAAGTAGTAATATTTTTTTTTTACCTGAAAGACGCCTCATATAATATACAGGGATGACAATATGTTATCATACCTAGCTTTTCAAGGGTATGGTAAAATATGGTCTCAGAAGAAAAAAAAAATATCGAGTGAACAAAACCTTGATACATAGGCAGGAAAGTGATGGGAAAAGCATTCAAAGGGCGCCTCTCTCCATTTCAGTTTAGTGAGAACTCATGAATTTTGTGTCAGCTATAATACTCTCGTGAACCAACTAGGATCTCAACTGTCCCTTCACCTAATACTCAACCAAGAAGAACACTAGTGCACCCCCCAACACACACACACACACACACATATATATATATATATATGGAGTGGATCAAATGAAACACATCTTTTTGCGACTGCGAATGATGATAAGGCGTTGAAGATGATGTAAGAGGCGGTATAAAGTTGTGATATGAAAAATTTCTAAAATTATTTTGTTGTGCAACAATTTTAGAAAGTTTTCGTTATGCACAACTTTATACTGTTTTGTGCATCATCTTCAACGACATGCATGGTTCTCAAGTTCTCAAAAAAGATGAGTTCTCACTGGATCCAATCCCTATATATATATATATATATATATATATATATATATATATTAGAGAGAGAGAGAGAGAGAGATAATCTCTTACGCATTTAAAGTTTATCTCTCTGTCCGTCTGCTACCTAGGAAATAATGCTGCTAGTTTGCAGTTCACTTGTTTTTTCATGAACGACATTAAGAGTACCCTTCTTCTTCCCTAGTATAAAAAGGTTCAACGAAACTCCTCCTTCCCATCTCAGACAACCACTAAAAACACACGAAATAGAAGGCAAAAATATTAAAGGAAACATATTTTACACACATTTGGTTCATCTCATTTCAGTCATTTTCAAGAATGTCTTGGTTTTGGACAATAATGTTTCTAAGTTTTGCAATTGTCAACACTTCAGAATCTAAACTTCATCATCATCATCAGAAGTCATCCGCAATTGTCATTGGGACAGTCTACTGCGACACATGTTTCCAGCAGAATCTACCCAAAACGAGCCAGTTCTTGATTGCAGGTTCAATCTCATCATCTTTTCGAATGCAAAAATACAGTTTCGAATTTCAGGTCATGTTTTAAGCTATTACTTACAGATGGATTCGTTTCTAACATTCTCTGCGCCTCAGGTGCATCTGTCACCATAGAATGCAAGGACACGGGATCAGGAACGAGGTTCCGGAAACAAGTAAAAACAGACGGCCATGGAGAATTCAAAGTACACCTCCCTTTCCCTGTCAGCAAACACGCAAGGAAAATCAGAGGATGTTCAGTGAGATTAATCAGCAGTAATAAACCATATTGTGCTGTCGCAGCTTCTGCAACTTCATCAAGACTTCATTTGAAGTCAAGCAAAGATGGGATACATGTTTTTTCAGCAGGGTTTTTCACATTCAGGCCACTCAAACAACCACAAGTATGTGATGAGAAGCCAAGCATCAATAATTTCAAGAAATTATCTCAAATTTCAAATCCTAATGAACCTGCATTTGAACCACCAGTTCAAGATCCACCATCCTTAGGTAGCTTCCTCCCACCGCTGCCTCGGCTGCCACCACTACCTCAGCTTCCCCGCTTACCGCCACTGCCCGGAATCCCATTTCTGCCACCGGTTGTACCTAAAAAGCAAGCTGCAAATAATGTACCAAAGTTATCGGAAAATAAGCCAGACACTTCTCCACTTCCACCGAATTCATTCAATCTACCAAGTATATTTCCTCCAAACCCTTTTCAGTCACCACCTATTACAATTCCTCCGGTATTTCCTTCCCCTTTGCCGTCAATTTTTCCTCCTCTTTTTCCTTCACCTAATTCACCTCCTTTGTTCAACCTGCCGCCTCTTCCTGGTTTAGTTGCATCTCCACCACCACCGCCGCCACTCCAGCTGCCGCCGTTTCCCTTCCAGCCGACCCCTGGTTTCCCTGGAGTGCCTCCTGCTAAGGTCTCTGCACTATCAGAAATAAGCTCTCCTTGATTTTGCATTAACATAGCTACAATGTATGATAATAGCATAGCTGTACTTGCCATAAACTCAGCTAACTTTGGACCTTCAACTTTACACATTTTCTATTAGTGTTTTCATATCCTATTAGAAGTGTCTTCACCATTCACCAGAGTATTAAATTCTGAATCAACAATGCTTTACAAGGGAATGCTACCTCATAAGTCATATGCCATCAAATTTATATGTTTTAATAGTAGCCAGAACTCGTTGGTTTCCATTGGTTTTCCAGGTTACTGATGAAATAGTAGTTCATGCAGATGGTACATGCAATGGAAAAGAAAGAATCTGGATTCTTGAAACATTTGCCTACCATGATATATTAGTGCATAGGCACCATTTCTGTCTAAAGCAACACAAAACAGCTGCTCCAACCTAATATCAAGATTCTTTTAACTCTTGACCAACCAGACATTGCAAATTAATCAAGGGAAAGCAAGTAAATGAGATCACTGCAGTGGAGAAACAGAGATAACGTCTCCAGTGCTTCAAAACTCTAGATAAAATAAAAGGAAATCAATATTTCAATTACCTTTTGATTGTGCATCTTAGAAACAAGTCAAAAACATCACTTTCTATCAATACATATATATTTTGAATTGGAACTGCTTAGCACAAGACAAGGAAGAAGCCAAAACAACAAAATCACTACAACATAACAAACAGTACGTAGGAAATCAAAAGGTGCAAAATGATGAGCGACATGGGTTTCTACACAGCCATATTTGCAGAATCTTTTTTGTGAAGCTAGGAAACAGTGAACCTAATTCATTGCATCATAGTCATCCAACTTACCATGGTACTCCAAGACCTTGCTTCTTATAGCACCAATACAAATATGAATACGAATACGCAATACAACACGAAAATACGTCCATTTTCCAAAAATTCAATTATGAATAGTTGAATACATTCAAAATACATTTATATTTTTTATTATATTTTTATAATTTATTAATAATATTATCATTAAATTCATGTAGAAATCCAGAGCACAATATTTTGATAAGTTCACAGTGATTATTTGGCAATTAATTAATCTCAATTGTTATAGAAATCCAAAATCAGGTTAATAATCTGTTGTCCAATCCAATATTCTGCAATTAAATAATCCCAAAACACAATATTTTTGATAAATTCAAAAATTAATATTTTTGCAATTAATTAATCCAATGATCAGTTCACAATTGGGCAGGTGCAGTACATAGCTCAAAATAAGATGGGTTTAGAATCTTCAAAGAGGAATCATCAAATATTAATCCTAATAAAAAGGAATCAAAAGGAAAACAGAAAAGAAAAAACCCCTGCAAAAACGAAAAACAGAAAAGAAAAACAGGAAAGAAAAAAGAAAACAGCAACAACGAAAAAGACAGCTCAGAAACTTAGCGAGGCGGCGGCTGAGGCGGTCTGAGCAGCGGCGTTCTCCTCTGTGAGATAAATGAATGGGTGTTTTTTTTTGCTGATTTTGATATCTAATATCTTATTAAAACCCTCATTTACGTATTTAACTTTTGTAAAAACATATTTGACCGTATTAAATACGTATTGCATTTATAAAAAAACGTATTAATATGTCTTAATATGTATTTCGGACGTATTTAAAACATATTCATATTAAATACGTATTCGCTAAATATTGTGCCTATTTTAAGGTATTGGTGCTATCTAGTCTGTGATGTATCTACCCATGTTATAAAGTCCTCCATATTTCTTGTTAAAGAAGACACCAAGAAAGCACCGTTAGAATCATCAATATTTTTTGAGAGCTTTCTATTGGTAGATTATATATGTTACTCAGAGCTATTCCAAAGCCATCACATGTTATTTGCTACAACCATTAGCCATCAGAAACCAAGATTCAAAAACCCAATAAGCTTTTCACACGCCAAAACCTGTAGCAGAGCATCATCTGCAGTTTAAGATTCCAGAAGAATAATTGTGACAATATGCACTTTGGGAAGGTCGTTGCTGAAAAAATAGTAGTAAGAAGTTTCTATTTAGCATTGTTTGAATTCTTATGCCAAAAATTTTAGAGCAATAGTCTTTTGTAATTCTACATTAAAAGAATTATTCATCCAGAACATCACATGAATGATTTGCATCTGCACCTCACTTACCGGCAAAAGGATGATACTGAGAGGCACTCACACAGAGCCAAACTCTTACGAGATGGTATAACACCCATGTTGTACCTAAATGATGGAATATCAACGAGTAAGACACTAATAACATAAATCTGAACCAATCTGCAGTACTAATTTACTTAACAGATAGCACAAGTTACATTTGAAATGTACTGTAGCACACAAGAACTCAAAAAACATCATGTGAAGAAACAGTAATGGATCAGAGGACTCTCCCCATAAATCAGAGGAACAAGTACCACAGGCTGATTTTTAGTATATTACTAATAACATGCAAGTGAGCATGCCAAAAGTACCCATAGGCATTTGATTCATGCAATTTAAGCATTTTTACTTTACTCTGCAATTGGCTATCACTTGTAAGGTATATGGCTTATATGTTATCAACTTCCATATATATTCCTGTGTGATACCTTACGAAATATTCTCACGAATGACAACTTCCTTTGGCATTTTTCTCTTGATGAATAATTTATGAATTAGGATATCAACCAAAGCAAATAAACCATTGCCACAAGCATAGACGGAGCCACACGAGGCCCTGGGGGGGCCATGGGCCTCCCATTTAAAAAGTAAAATAGGTATATATAGGTATTAGGTAATATATTTAATAATTAACTTTTGTAAAGATTTTTTGTTACATTGAGGAGGGTGGTGAATCACATAATAAAATATTCTATGTGGTATTTTTTTATTTTTTCTTCCTCTTTTTGTCATAATCGTTAAAAATGTAGAGATTCTAAACTCAAAATATATTGCTTGTTGTTGTTCCTTTTTTAGTTTATATATTTCATTCTCATCCTAGGATTGAAGTTAGATTTAAGATTCATTAGGAGGATTTCTGATGGGTAAAAGAAAATAAGAATTTGAATTTTTTTTAAGATAATATCTTCTATATTTCACTTATTATGTTGATTTGTGTAGCTATAATTGATTTTAAATTATTTATTACAAGATATATGAAGGTTGAGGTACATAAAAGAAAGAAATTTAGTTATGAACCATTACTTTTATTTATACAAAAGTTATTGGGATATTTTGAGATGTTGATTGTAAATCATTCATGATTCTTGCATAGTTGTTAGCTTGAACTAAACATACATTGCTCATTGTTCAAGTATGTTTCATCGGTTCTCTTATATTAGATGATCATCTTCTTTTTTTTCTTCTTTTTTATTGTCATGTAACTCAAACAATATTGTACTATCATTAAAATTGTTATGAATTTTTAACATTATACTTATTATTTTTTAAACTTAATAATTAATTGGCCCAAAAAAATATTCCTGGATCCTTCACTGGCCACAAAAGTTGCTACTTTACCAAACAAGAGGAAGAACAAATGAAATGCAAATTATTTTTACTCGTTTCACTCATGATACTGTTCAATATTTTCACGGTTTCCTCTAACTTATCCTATAGCAAGGACCAAGTATAAATTCATCTTCCAGGGCAATAAACTGAGGCAAAAAATAATTACAGAAAAAAGTAGGCTGTATAATTATCAAAGACGATCCAGGATTGCAAGGAATCTCACAAAAAGAATGGTTAATATGATAAATAAAATTTAAGATGTTTCTTAACAACGCAGAGTCGATGTCCTGGCACACAAGTTTACCGAAAGATTACCTAGTCCTACACATTCCTATTGAACTGCACCATCGTTATGCATAAAAAACAAAGACTAAATCACAGACCAATTTCTGGAATAGCATAAAACAACACAATCGAGAGACATTTATCCGGAGAGCTCAAAAACTGAATTCTCATTCAAAATACTCACAGCTTTTCAAGAAGGTAATCAGTCATCTCAATTCGATAAGGATCTCGTGCATCCATCTGCTTTAGTATGCTCACAGCTTCTGCACCGTTCTACACAAACGTGAAAACCTAAAAGGAAATAAGAAAAATAATCAACAAATTTCTTTACCGATCCTAGCACGTGAAATTTGATAAACGATTTTCAAAATTACTTTTTGCAATCATTTCTGCCAGTAACGTGATAACGATGCATTATGAGGTTTTCCCACTGTCCACGTTCTCTTTTCCATTCCAAAAGTTAACCTTTTTTTAGCAGTTTCTTCTCGTGAAACTTCAGCTTCCTCACAAGATCTCAATGCATCAACAAGTCATCAAAATATTAAAAACAGCCCAAATGCACATATGAACATAAATTTAACCTCCATAAATAGGAGTTACATTTCCTTGTGGTTGCTCACCCTCAACAAACAAAACATCATAGGGTGCAATCACATATAGAATAAGATCTCAACATAGCAACAAATCAAATCAACACAAAACAAGATCTCAACACATCAACAAGCCATCACAACATCAGAAACAATCTAAATGCACATATGAACAGAAATTTAACCTCCATAACTAGGAATTACATGTCCTAGTGGTGGCTCACCCTCAGCAAACACAACATCATAGAGTGCAATCACATACATAATAAGATCTCAACACAGTAACAAGCCAAATCAACACAAAACAATATCTTAATGCATCAACAAGCCATCACAACATCAGAAACAACCCAAAGGGAAAGAACGTATGCACCTGATTAGATAAGGGTCGAAACACTAGGGAACCAAATCCCCAATGTTTCGCCTCCGAGCGACGCAGGTCAAGCAGATCGGAGGAAGAATTCCCTCTTCCCAATCGCGGTGGTTGCATTCAACTGAGCAGCTCGGAGTTGCATCATCATCGGTGTGGTTGGTGAGAGGGATGTCGTCAACCGAGCTGTCGGCGTGGTTGATCCAAGGGATGCCATCAACCAATTTGCTTGAAGTTGCATCATTAACCGAATCGAATTAGCCAATGGCCTCCCACGAGTACACATGGATTGATTGGAACGAAGTTACAATAGGTGTATCGATGGAATCGAAATCAGAGGAATCAAAATGATATGGAATCTCTTCAATTTCAGGAGATGGAGACGGAACCAGAGATTGAGAGAAGGAGGCACAAGAAATTGGACATAGATCTAGGGTTTACGTTGATGAAGAAAGAGGAGGAGACGACGTAAGAGAATTAGGGTTTGCAGAGTTAGAGATATATTGAGTAATGAGAGTGGAGACAAGGGGGGTCGATTCGTGTCATAATAGATTAGGGATTAGGTAAATGAGTTTAGTTTAATTAGTGTATTTCGATTAACATTTGGGTTGTGGGCTAATCCAAGTATTTGTGTAAATAAATGAGAAAATATAAGGAGATAAAGTAGAGTAATGTACTAAAATGAAAACTATGATATTTTTTGTGGACGTCCAAAATAAAAATTGCATGATATTTTTCGTGGACGGAAGAAGTACAACTTAATCACATAGTATTTGCTTTGAAGGATTTGACCCAAGTCCAATCAACCAATTGGATGATAACTTATCACCCTCAATTTGAATTGATTATTCAATCATCCTTAATGAAAAATTCTGAAAGTAATCTCACTAAAATTATTTTTGGTTCTTCTTTTCCTCAAATTTTTGCAATTTTGCTATATCACGAATACAATTTTGGTATTATGTTATATTTAATTATCATTCTTTAATTTATCTTACACTACAATCAATCAATCCAAACATAATAATAAATGATCAAAATGATCCTATAAATCTCATCAATCTCATCTACCAAACTGAACAATCCCTTTGAGAAGGGGAGGAGGGGGTATAGTATATTAATAAGGGGGGAATAGTATATTAATAAGGGGAGGCCCCGGTTTCCCTTGGTTAAAAAGGATAATATGTTTCATTTCAGTCATTATTCAATTCAGTCATTATTCTTTAGTGTATTTGAAACTGAATTGTATTCTCACTCAATTTATTGATACTTTACAATTCAAACACCGATGTCATTTTAAATTCAAAACATAACCGTTGCAAGACTAGTACAGCTGAAACAACTAGGTTACTTTTATGAATTTACAAAACTGGGGAGGGCAACACAATATCATATGTACGTGGGGACAACAAATTACAGCGTAGTACAAACAAAAAAAACATGACCCTATTAAATTTTACACTCCATTAGATCGTATAGTACCTAAATCAGTCGTGACTACTCAGTCATATCATCATCAATGAAGTCGAGATCTTGATCGTCGCCTGAAGCTGCATTGTTCTGAACACTGTCATCAACAACCAGAGGCTCTACCACATCTGCTAGCACCATATCCATTGATCCTTTTCTGGAAACTCCATGTCCATCATCGAACTCGTGCAGATCAATTTCATATCCATCCCCATGTTCCATTTCACTATAAAGGATTTCCTGCAAAGTTTCATTACAGTAAGAATATTAATGTTGACAGCTCCACTGACAGGCATCAAAATGAAGAGTTGACAGCTCCACTGACAGGCATCAAAATGAAGAAGAAATAATTCTGCAGCATTATCAACTTAACAGCCTGTTTTTCTCACTCCATGACCAAAATGTAACTCAATGAGTTAGTCATACCCACAATAAAAAAAATATAAATCCGAAATTTTCAGCAGCACTCCATAATGTCATCTGAGTTTCTTGTGTGTAACAGTGTAAGAAAACAAAAGGAAAGTGAATTATTACCATATTAGAGTGCAAGTAATAATTGCTCCGAGGAGACAAGGAATCATGAATAAAGTAAACATTCAGCATAGTACATGACACGGATTGTGATTTTATCAGCCTTTCTAATAACAAAATGGACTTCTCCTAAATGGAATACTTCTTGCTTCCTTGCATAAGAAAAAGGAAATCAAAGAAAGGATGAGGCATTGTTCATTATTACAGATTGTTATTTGAAAACTAGAGCAGGCATGATCCTAACAATATGAACTGAAAGAACACATTCAAAGTCGACATTAGAAAACCATAAAAGAAGTCCTCAGTACGTGCTCAAGTAGTACCTCATCTTCTTGCAAGGTCTGTTTCTCTGTCTCCACGATCCAGTCGTACAATAAATCTTCTTGCAGAACACCGTCGAGGGACATTGAGTTACTGGACCTTTTCCTCATCTGGCGCTCCCTTAGTCTCAAATTATAGTGAACATAGATTGTTTCGTTCAATCTCTTCTGTGATAACCGGTTTTGTCTCTGTCTGTGCATCTGATCATGTACGCTCCAATTATGCTCACACCCAAAGGATGAGCAACTTTGACTCAGTATGCGTACAGCAATTCGTTGCAACTCTAAACAATTAATCCCATGTTGTTGCCACCAGGCAGCTAGAGAAAAGAAGATCGTTCTCAGTGTAAATTACAGATTGTAGGATGAGTTTGGTTTGAGTATTTTGATGGTATAACCTGGATCGAGCTCTGATCTGGTACTAATTGCCAAGTCAGTTCCAAAATCAGCTTTTGCAGAGGCAAAGTCAGAAATCTGGAATACAACATATGAAATAACAAATACTAGGGGGAAACATGCAAATAGGAAATCACTTGATTCGGAAACCGGAATAATAGATAAAACGAGAAAACCTTCACCTGCATAGATGCTGAAATTCTTCTAGCACTGTCTAGTTCCAATTTCACAATGCAAGCATTCAGACCACGTATGACATCGGGATGCTAAAAGATGCACACTGATATTATCACACTAGCAAAAAATAGAAACTTAAAACAAAACGAACTTTTGATTGGCTTTGACAAACTTTTTCAGAAAGGAAAACAGTCTCCTACCAGGAGAAAGTCAGGCCGATACCGGTATGAAGGATTCAGGAAGTAAGCAGCCAGATAAAGAGGATGGTGAAACAACAAATTCCAGTGATTGTCAATAACACTCCAAAAAGGTTCATATTTACGTGCATCATCACTGTGATTGATTTTTATAGCAAGCTTCGCCCTGTACATATCATTGTAGATGAATGGCATCGAGAGGCTCTCATCACTGTTGATCTTTTGAAGGACATCAAGTATTGGGTCCACTGATCTTCTGACATATTGTACCTTCCTCCAAAATGAGGAATCCATCACAATATTCTTCACCGCTTTACCTTCATCTAATTTAGAATATCTAGATGAAAGCCATTTGTTTGACTGAAACATTTTTCTTAGATCAACCCTGTGGTCGAGCAGACTTTGCAATGTAGTGAAACTTGAAGCAGACTGAGTGGCAGACAGCCTCAGAAGTTCCTCACCTCCAGTAAATTCTTTTTTCATTAAATTTAGCAACCAAATCCTATTGTAAATGAATTTTGTAATTTTTTGCCCTTTCTCTATACAGTCCCGGACCCGGTTTAGTTTCATAAAATCTGCGAGCATTTGATCAATACAATAGGTGGCACAAGGTGTCCAAAACAAATTTCTCCTTCTCTCCTCAAGAATCTTCCCAGCAGCTTGATAACTGGGTGTATTCTGCGTGATTACCTACATCCAAAGTTGCAGTCAGTCAGTTGGTATACAAGAAAACCTTAACATACTCATGCAAAAGCACTATGATATACAACTATGCAATACAGTAGGAGGTTGGTTACCTGCACCACATTTTCCTCCCCCATCTCTTCTACCACTTTGTCAAGCAATTTGTACAAATAGGTTGCATCGTCAACGAGACCTGTGGCATCAACTGAACAAACAAAATATACTCCACGAGGGCAGGATACCAAAATGTTGATCAATGTCCTGCTTTGAGAGTTTCTCCAACTATCTGCTAAAATGGAACACCCTGTAACTGCCCAAGAAGACTTGCACTCCTCAAGGTAGTTTTTGATCGTCAGTATTTCATCTTGTCGAAACCGCCCTGATAACAAATTGCTAGATGGTCCAATCAAATCTGTGCCGTACTGAGCTACCAACTCTATCATTTTATGAAAATAAGAGGAGTTGGCTGCTTGAGAAGGCACTCCAGCATGGTAGAAAAACTTGCATATTGCAGAGATGACTTCTCTCCGGGACCTCTTGGATGAACCCATTTTCACTAGCTTCCCACCCAGGGGCGGTTGAGTTTGTGGTGTCTTCAGAACATTAGCATCATACCTTGGCCTTTTCGGTATCAGATCAGATCCATTACAGGCAGACAACCCTTTGGAAGTCCTCTTGAAATCTCTATCGGATCTTCTATCACCAAATATAAGTTTATCATTACCCATTGGGTATACAGCTTCTTCTTCCTGCTCTTCCTCTTCATTTTCTGAGTCCATGTAAAAGGTAGATATCTCCTTAGTGTCAGGTCGTCTGTGCCTCCTACCTGTACGGTGCCATCTCATGTTTTCTTTTATTTTGAGATAAACTTCCTCTGGTGCATTCTTACAAGGAGCAACTTCACCGGGTATCCTAGCTAGATGTTGCTTAAACCGGTTGATACCTCCACTCACAATCTTCTCACAGTAATTACATTTCACCTTCTTCTTCCTGTCATCCTGAGGTACACCATGCTCCCAACCAGGATCAACATATCCTAACGAACGAAGGGGAGTCATAGTTACTGCTAAATCCTTGTCAACTGACAACTGCTTACCTTTTTTCCTATATCCGAAGTGTTCTTCCTCCTCCAAATCATCAGCAGCACTGACATTTAAATAGGAGTGTTCCTCATACTCACTTTGCCTGGATTTCCTACCAACACGACATCCCTCTAAGTTTTCCCTCATTTTGAGACGCACCTCTTCTGGAGCCTTATCACAGTAAGTTACTTCACCAGAAAGCCGGGCAAGGTGTTGCTTCAGTCTGTAGATTCCACCGCTAACAACTTTGCCACAGTAATTGCATCTAACCTTTTTCTTTTTGTCATCTTGAGCAACACCGTGATCCCAACCGGGGTCGATATATCCAGAAGAGCGATGCGATGCCATCTTCAGACCATTCGTCTATGAGTCCTGCCCTTCTCAAGGCAATGTGAACGAGCTACCGCAGAAGAATCACAAGCCTAAAACATTCCGAGTACTTCCATGTTCGTAACACGCCAACATGCAACGCTCAACCTGAGTAGGACAAATAGCAGTCAGCATTCGCGGCCAAACAAATCAAAGTCTAGACGAAAAGAGGAAGGCATACTTGGATTAATGGGAACACTCAGGAATTGTATATACTAAATAACCAACTTTTTTTGACACCACACGACACAACCAATTAGCAACACGGAGGTTATATTATTATGCTAGTTTCAGCAAAAAAAAAGAGATTCAAATAAGAGCAAAAGGACCTACGAGCAACATTTCAGCAAATCACAAGTGAGTTGAGGGCAACTAAAAAACTCAATTTCACCGCCACATAGCATTATGATCAGAACACACGGTTGATGAAGATTCAGCTAAAAAAGATTCAGCCGAAAAAGAGGCAAGTATTGGGTTTTAACTGGAAGTGCGCATACCTGAATGAATGAATGAAAATGATGAGTAATTGATGAAGAAATGTTGAAGAAACAGGAAAAGATGAATAGCGAAGGACGGAATTTAAGAAACGAGTCGAGAGGGTGAGGGAATCGCGACGAGTCGAGAGGGTGAGGGAATCGCGAGTCTCTGAGTGGACGCGGAATTGCCTTCTCTCGATCTCTAGGGTTTCGGATTTGGGAATCGTGACTCTCTGAGTGGACACGGCGCTGCCCCCAAACCTGCAGATCCTTACCGTTATTGCGAGTGTTGTTATAATAGTTAAAGTAACTTAGGTAGATGTTTCTTTTTGTCAATTTAATACAGAAATTTAAAAATCACGTCACGGTGAACTCGAACTCGAGATCTTTGATTTCGGGTATTAACCACTCTACTAGGCCAACACACGCACACAACTTAGCTAGCCGTTTCATGTTACATTTATGTCATTTAATTCCGATTCAATATATAAATTGAAGTTGTATTAAATTATGGTTGATAGTTAAAGAACGATTAATTAAAAATTTATGTAAAAATATTCATAGTTATATACTTTAATATATGATATGGCTAAATAATTTAATCTTAGTCACACGTACACTTATAGTTGGAATTAACAGGTTTTAATTCGGATAATGTAATAAAATTAGTAAATAGGGATTGTTCAAGCGATTGACGTTGAAACTAATTTAAGTATCTAGTTAGTTGTAGCGTTAGACGCCTCACCTTATCTAATTATCCGCCGCGCCACAAACAATTTTCAATCATATGTGTATATATATAGTTTCACGGATGATGCATTCCAAATTAAATACAATATAATCTATATATGTGAAAGATGATGAATTGGCGCAAGTTTATTATCTGGGCGGGGGCAGTGTGCCTCCTGAGCTTGGCACATGTAGTGGCAGCGGACGGCGTTGATGTGGAAGGAGCGCTGCAGTCGGCGGCTTCGGGATCGGTGGATAAGATCTGCTCGTACACAAGCCACTCTGAATCATGCAGCCAGGCCCTGACCCCCGTGGCGAACAACAAAAGCGCGAGCTTGACTGACTACCTACAGGCGGCCATCAAGGTGGCGAAGCAAGAGGTGGAGGCGGCGATGGGGCGGCCAGCGGAGATCGGGAAGGCAGCCACGAAACCCCAAGAGAAGATGGCGGTGGGGGACTGCAAGGAGCTGCTGCAGTACGCGGTTGATGAGCTGCAGGCATCGATGAGGGCGGTGGGAGAGAGCAGCGTGCACACCATCTCGGAGAGGGAGGCGGAGCTGAAGAACTGGCTGAGCGCGGTGCTGTCATACCACGAGACATGCATCGACGGATTCGAGACGCCGGAGATCAAGGACGGGATCTCCAAGGGGCTGCTGAACGCGACGGAGCTGACCGACAATGCTCTGGCGATCGTGGCCTCCATATCAAACATATCCAAGTCCTTCAACATGAGTAGCCTCCCTGATGCGGCCAAATCGCTGCTGGACGGGTTCCCGTCATGGATGAAGTCGGGAGACAGGAAGCTGCTGGCGAGTGGTGGGGAACCGGAGCCCAACGCGGTGGTGGCGCAGGACGGGAGCGGACAGTACAAGACCATCCAGGAAGCCTTGAACGCGTACCCGAAAGACCTAAAGGGAGGGAGGTACGTCATATACGTCAAGGCCGGAGTGTACGATGAGTATATTACCATCACCCAGGATCAAATCAACATCTACATGTACGGGGACGGCCCAAGGAAGACCATAGTCACAGGAAAGAAGTGCTTCACCGACGGCGTCTCCACATTCAAGACAGCCTCATTCAGTAAGTACTACTACTACTGCTACTACATATATATATATGTAGTTGATATGTGTTGATGAATTCAATGGGTTGGGTGCAGGTGCCATCGGCAACGGCTTCATCTGCAAGTCTATGGGATTCCGCAACACTGCGGGGCCGCAGGGGCACCAGGCGGTGGCGCTGCGTGTGCAGTCGGATATGTCGGCCTTCTTCAACTGCAGAATGGACGGGTACCAAGACACGCTGTACGTGCAGACTCACCGACAGTTCTACCGCAACTGCCTGGTGTCGGGCACGGTGGACTTCATCTTCGGAGACTCGTCGGTGATCTTGCAAAACTGCCTCATCATAGTGCGCAAGCCCATGGAGAAGCAGAAGAACACAGTGACTGCGCAGGGGAGGACCACCAAGAACGAGCCCACTGGGATCGTCATCCAGAACTGTAAGATCGTCCCCGAGAAGAAGGCGGAGCTTTAAAATAAATAAAAAAAAAAAATTTTTTTGGATTTTAAAAAATCTTAAAATATTTAAAGAAATTTAAAAATTTAAATTTTAAAAAAATTAAAACCCAAATTAAGGGGTTTAGTTAAAAAAAATTTTAAATAAAAAAGGGGAAATTTTTTAAGTTAAAATCAAAAATTTTTAGTGTTAAAATAAAAATTATAAAATTTTATAAAAAAAAATTAAAAGGGTAAAAATTTTAAAAGTTAAAATTTAATTAAAAAAAATTGAATCCAAGGGTTAATTAAAAAAATTAAAAAATTTAGGGGTTAAAAAAAATTTAAAAAGTTTAAAATCCAAAATTTTAAAATTAATGAAAAATAAAAAATTTTTTTATTTGGGTGGACCCCAAAACATTTTTTGAAGAAAAAAATAGTTTCAATAAAAGTTTTTTTTTTGGGATAATTTTAAAAAAATGTTTTTTTAAAATGCTTTTTGATGAAATTATGTAGAATTTAAAAAAAATTTTTTTTGTTTTATTATTTAAATTGAAAAATGATGATATATTTTATAACCCATGGTTTTTTTTGGTTTTTGGGGGTTTTTTAATTTTAATTAAATTTTTAAAAACTTTAAATTTTAATTTGTTTAAACCCTTTTCTTTTAGAAATTTTAGAAGGCCCTTTGGGTTTTAAAATTTTTATTTATTTTTAAATTTAAGATTTTTAAATAAAATAAATTTAAATTTTTTTTTAAAGTTTTAAAATTTTTTTAAAGCCCTCTTTTTAAAAGCCCAATTTTGTTTTCCCAAAAGTTTTAATTAAATTTTAAAAAAAAATTATTTTAAAATTGAAAGGGGAAAAATTTAAACGTCTTATTCAATCCCTATTTTTAAATTTTTTTAAAAAGGAAAATTTTAAAAAAAAAATTCCCCCAAAAAAACCCTTTTTATTAGGGGAAAATGAAAAATTTTTTTAAAATATTTTGAAAAATTTTGTAGTTTATAAAATATTGTAAATTTTCCCCCCAACTTTTCCCGTTTTGGCCCCCCAACCCCCTTTAAAAAAAGGGGGTTATTTCCTTTTTTAAAATTATAATTAAATTTTTAAAGGGAAAGGGAAAAAAAATTTTAAATTTAAATTTTAAATTTGTGTTTTGTTTGGATATTTTTTTTTTAAACCTAAATTTTTATAAAAATTTTAAAAATTTTTTAAAAAAAAAAAATTTTAGGAAAAAAAAAATTTTTCCCGGAAAAACCTTTTTCAAGGGGGAAAAAAATTTTTTTTTTAAAAATTAAAAACCCTCCTCCCTCTTTAAAAAAAACCCCGAATTTTTGGACTTAACCCTGCCACAAATTTCCCAAAAGCCCTTTTTATTCAAGGCAATTCACCCCAAACCCACAAAACAAATTAATTTAAAGATAAATAAAATCTTTTAAAACCCGCCCCTTGGAAACAAATTTGGCGTAAAAAGGTTGGGTTTTTAAAAATTTTTCTAAAAAAGGGTGGACAAAATTTAAAAAAAAGGGGAAAAAATCATTCATGCAAAACATCAGATCTCATAATTACAAAGCTCAATAAACACACACAAACAGACAGATAATGTTGCATGTGACTTGTTTGGGGCCTTGAATTACCACAAAGTATACAGTTTTTATCGGGACAGATGTAATGAGTTAATCATATCTGAAGTTTCCAAGACTTTTTTTCATCAATCAAATTGAACAAGCAGCAGAGAGCAAGTACTATGAGTGGAAAAAGAATTCACTGTCACCTGAAACCCCTTCCCTTTGGTAATTCCGGTTACATCAACATATTGCCCTGGAACAAAATGGCGGACATCCAATGTCGTTCCGACAGGAAGAAGAGCATCCTCAGTCACTGGAAACTCCCTGAGCTTCCTTTTCATGGGCACACCTTGAGCTCTAAAATGACCTACTTCAGGCTTTTTCAAATGCTTCTCCTTCTTTTGTCCACATCCGATCTAGCTACCCATACGACTAAATGTTAAACACCTCGAGGAGTTGAAATTACATAGGAAAAAGCATCTTCCAGAGACTAGAATATATTAAGCAAATTTTGGATGATCATAAACTGCACATTCCACATTAGAAGTGTGCCCACACATTAGGTGATATTTAGCCCCTAAAGATAAGTTCCAAAAATCAATTTAATCAACTTATAACAGCAGGTAAATGGTGTAAGAGCAAGAAATTGGGACCATTTGAGCACTTCATAACAGAAATAATTCAAAGGCCATTCGTTCTTGTGTACCAACCATCAGAAACAAGACGTGATTTTTTTTTCTTTGGGTACGCAACCAACAATCAGCAGAATTACGACATTTATAGAAACAAGCAAATAGAATGATCATAATACTTCATATTCCCCACTAGAAGTGTTCCCTGCCACTAGGTGAGGATCGAACTCCTAAACAGACGCTTCAAACATCAAATTTTGATCAACTAAGCACAGCAAGAAAACTCTGTAAAGAAAGCAGATTCGAACTGGAAATACAAACTACACAGGTTGATGGAAATAGTGTAAAGGCTATTCCTTCTTGTGTAGAAGCAATATATGATTTTTTATGAGGACCGAGAAACAATTACCTGAAGGAAAATGTTGTATTGAACAAAGAAAAAGGGGTTCCAAGAAAAAGGAAAAGGAAATGTTAGTGCGAATATGAACCTGAAGCGCACAAAAGCCCTCAGTTTCAGGGAGTTTGACTTGGGAGACGATGTTATCATCCATCCAGAGAATGGTAATAGGAATCCTGGCGCCCCACTTGTCCCAGAGTGCCGTCATTCCACATTTAACGGCGATGGCGCCAGTGCGCTTTGAATCGTGTGTCATAACGCCAGGTTTGGGTTCGATGATTCGGGATGTGGTGGAGTCATCTGTTCCTGGCTCGGCGGTGAAGGTCCGCAAATGGGAAGACTTAGCAGCAAAGGATAGGCATCTGAGAGCTGGGTCCGCGGAGAGGAGGTGCCTGAGACGAGAAACGAGGCCTCTCGACGCGGCCGCCATTATTGATAGATTGATATATTGGTTACTGCGGTGGGGGATTTTATTTCTGGGGCTTTAGTTCCGCCGGTGACATGAGAGAGAGGGAGAGAGCGACCGAGTCGGAGTTAACTGAGCTCTGCTTGTAGGGTTTTAGTGTTCATGGGCTATGTTTCTCTACTTCGCGCACCATCTTTCTTTACGTGAAACCGCCTCTTTATTACCTTTATCATTTTTGCTTTTTATCTTCCAGTTATCCATCATCCTTTTTTAATTTATTTACAATACGCTGGTTTTAGCATTCTTATTATTAATTGCAGCCCTTTCTTTACTTGATTATTAATATGACCTTTTTGAGGGAAAATAATCAATGTTACATTGGACATATGAGAGTGATAAGGATAAAACTAGTTTTATTGAACTTAATCCAATAAGTTCCATTAATCATGAAGTTAAATCGATCTGCATAGCAATAAAGTTGTTGCACAACTGCTTCACGTCAACTTCCTTTCTATGGTCAGAACCAATTATACACGTGAAATACTGACGTATCCACCTAATTATGATATTAAGACGCTATGGACAGATCTGTAGTCCAGATCTGTCTCGCTAGAATTGCATATGATGACAGATGTATGACATCATCATATAGAGTTGCTAGATGTAACGACTCTTGTTTTCGGATAAAAGTCGACCCCTTACATGCACATATGATCCGGATTATATGTCAAATATATCGGAAGATCTGTGTGTAGCCTATTCCTATGTGATAACGCATACTTATCTTATACCATATTTACATCTATAAATATCTTCGTCATTCAAGGATCAAATATATAATTTTAAGCTATCAATAAGCCTTAAGCATAATAATTTACTGACTTAAACATCAGAGTATCTTTCTGGAACATCCTTCAGAACTTGTTTTGTATGCTATCGAGGAGTTGATTTGTCCCAAACATATGTCTGATTATTTTCTCCCTGATTTCATGACAAAACATCCAAATCGAATAATTTCAATTATTTTATCTTTAATTATTGTATAAACTTCTAAGGGTCGGAGTTTCTTCTGTACATTATTTGATTTTAAAAATTTTCTCCCTGATTTCATGACAAAACATCCAAATCGAATAATTTCAATTATTTTATCTTTAATTATTGTATAAACTTCAACCCAACTCTATCAGAAAGGGTCGGAGTTTCTTATGTACATAATTTGATTTTCAAAAATACATTATTTGATTTTCTAAAATGAACAATAAACCCGACTCTATCAGAGAGGGTGGGTGATAAATCTTGTGTATATTAATATACGAGATTTGTGTAAAGCAGTAAAGAACACCAAGGCTTTTACGTGGTTCGATCGAGAATAAGATCTACGTCCACGGAGGAGTGATTCCTCAATACTTTCACTATGATTTGATTACAGTGAGTGCAGCTAAAAGCTCTTAGTATTCAACAAGTTGCTAACCCTCTACCTTCGACCTAACTCCTATTTATACATATCCGAGGATCCTCAGCGGGATCCGATCCCTCCCATGTGGGACTCTTCCTTTCGCATGTGGACTCTTCCTCTCACCGTAGGGACTCTTAGCCTCCGTGTGGTAGAGGCCGATTAGGTTTGGAGGTCGTTTAGGTTTGGAGGCCGGGCTCGTTTAATGCGTGGGTTTTATTAATGTCGCCCACTCGCTTGGGTCTCGGTGGGCACGGCGGTTGGGCCATATCCCATCATAGCCCCTCGAATAGTCGGGAACAACCATGCCGAGGTGAAGTGAAGAATGCGCTTTGCCGAGGTGGGATGTTCTTCTACCGAGGTTGTTGTCGAGGTTTTCGATCTCTTTGATGTCGTGGTTTGATCGGTTCGCCGATCCGAACCCGAAGCTCGACGGTTCGATGCTCGGGCGCGCCGCTTGTCGAGGACCGAATCGAAGTCGTCGTCCCGGGATAGAGATATCCCGCAGAGGATGTTGAGGTCCGACCGAAAGCGCGCGGCCAAGTAATACCGAGATCCGATCCGGATGGAAATCATTCGATGATTCCGAGGATCGAGCAAGTTAGCGATATCCATTCGGAAGATACCGGGCCCGAGCCGATAGAGATATTCATCCGAATGATGTCGAGGTCCGAGGTCGAGTGATGAGATCCAACTCGAGATATCGACGTCGGGTGACGACGCCGTATGGGCACGATGCCGAGGTCCCGAGTCGAGTAATGATTGCACGATCGACCGGTGTCGCCGCTGATCACGCCACTTGCGCTAGACGGTTGGTGGGGCTCAAACAGCGTGACGCCTCCTCCTTATCAAATTGCAATCGACCACGTGGGAAGTTGAAACGGCAATTTGGGCGCCATTCATACTATAAACAGCCCTAATAAGGAAGCTGCTCACTTTCTTCTCCCATCGCTCCGAGCAAAAGAAAACTCACAGACTTTCGAGCTCTCGAGAAACCATCCCGACTCATCGAAGAAGTCGATAACCCATCATTTAAAAAGTAAGAATGACTTCCTCTTCGCCTGCTCTTCTTCTTCTCCCGATAGTGAGGTGAGATTAGAGACTATATGTGCTATGATTTTGCGGTAAATCCTTGGCATTAGCGCTAAGGTTCCACCGTTTTCTTCTGCGTGGGATGAGTATAAGGTCGTGGACGCCGATCGCCTCGGACCGCCAAGTACTCAAAGTATGGAGGAGTGCCATCCGCCGCGGATGCTCGATGGTGCTCACCGGGACCCCGTGACCGGCTTTGCTCTTGAGGGTTTTTTGACTGTATGTAGATGCCTGGGCGGCCTAAGATTCCCCTAGCCCCATTTTTTGCATATCCGTGAATATTTCCAAATTCTATTGCCAATTTACCCCAAACTCTATTAGGTCAAGTGGGGATGGGGATTTCGCTACTGACATAGCCGAGGAATTTTCTTTTGAGGTTTTGATGCGCTTTTTGGTGTCAAGACCACGGGGGTGTATTATTTTCACCGCAATTATTTAGGATAGCCGCCTTCTAAAGTGTCATGATGGCGAGTAAATACTTTTTTTGGTGACGGCACCCAAGGTACAGTGGGGTTGGGTAGGATGAGGGATCCGAAAGTGGAACCCCTGATTCATAGAAGACCAGCCAACACGCCGTGAAGTCTCCGTAGATTCACCGAGGATGACTGAATAAGACGGACCGAGCGTCACAGTCAAAGGCCCTGTGGTCGAGGTCCGAGTGGGTGAGGCATCTTCCTTCTTACTCCTCATAACCGATTTTGCTGTGCTAATGCGATTTTCTTTTGTCATGCGTGAAGCCGACGCAGAAGAGAAGCGGCTCATGATCACGGTAAGGCGCCCAAAGAAGAAGCGAGGCGGGTCGAACTTGCAAGCCCTCAAGAAGGTTGACGATATTAGTCAACTGATGATGGGGCCTCTGCCGGGGTCGAGCCCGACACCGGAGATGTAGACTCAGGCCCGCCTCGAGTACGAGGTGCCGGCCTCCAGCTCGGTCGTACCCCTCCCCAAGGTACAAATTCCTTCCACATCTGGCTTTATCCGCTCTGCGATCTATATTGACTTGTGTTGCTTTTTTAGGATGCGAACTCGGTGATCGGGGTCCTGCAACGTGCTGCTGGGGACCTGCAACTTGCCATCGGGTTCATTGCTGAGAGCTCACCCCAGATGAGGCGCCGGGGTGGAGCTATCACGCGGCGGGCGACGCCGATGCCGCCGCGGTCACTGTGAGGGGCGGAGGCCGACGCGCGAGGGTTCTTCGCCGAGGCCACCTCGAAAAGAGGGCTTGGGCATCGGAGGTCGCCGGGGAGCTCGGCGAGGCACGCGAGGAGGCGGTCGGGGCGAAGATGAGCTCGCGGACGAGAGGAGGGCTAGGCTGGCCGATCAGGGGCCAATGATGAGGGCCTTTGCCAGCAAGCTCGTCGAGTCGGAGAGCTTCTCGACCTTCATTGCCGATCTGGCCGCCATACTCAAGCCCAAGGTGGTATCAGACCATCTGGAGGAGTTGGCGGCCGCCATGCCTGACTTTGACAAGGTCAAGCATGGTTGGGTCGAGGTCACCACTCGGAGCCGAATAAGGCGACGTCCGGTGATCTCCGGGTCGGGTCCTTCCCGTGTTGGAGGCTTTGGCGCCCAGCTCCTCCCTTCGACGGCGGAGGCCGTTGCTCGATCAAGGAGGACGAAGATCACGAACTCAGGAAACCGTGAGCTTCTTGCGGGCGCGAGCCGGCCGGCGAGAGGAGGAGGAGGAGGAACCGAGCTCGAGCTTCCTTCGAAGGGGCCTTCGCAGCAACAGCACAAGTGCAGCAGAGGCGGCGAGGCCAAGATAGAGCCCCTGGTCGGTGGACCGATGTAATATGTTGAATTGCCGGGTCGATAGGATCTCGAGCCCTTGTAAAGTTTCCACTTTTGAATAATAAAAGTTACAACTTTCAAACGTGTGTTGTCTCTTTATTTATAGCACTCACATCTCAATACATTGGACTCGATCACGAATTCTTGACCAAGCTAAAGGAGGTCCGAGGTGCTGGGCGAGAGGGACGAAGAGGTGTTGTTTTGGAGGGTCGGTCGCCGAATCGACCCAAAGCTTTGGCCAAGATGGACGTCGGCCGGCGCCATCCGCCGACCGAAGAAGAAGTTGCAAGAGGCGATCGAGAAGTGGCCCGCCCGGCCGAGAACGAGGCTCTAAAGCTAGGATCATACATTTCAAGTCCGTGGGCGGACTTATCCGCCGATGTGATCCAAGGACGCTGATACAATGATGAGAGAGGCGAGCTCGACGACGGCGGAAGTTAGCTCGGATCTCGGAGGAGACGCCGAGTATGAAAGGGTGATCCATCGATCGGTGGAGTTACCATATCGAAGCCGATGATCGAGTCCAGAGCTTGCTCGCCGAGGGCATGGTGCTGAGGGACGAAGTGGGGCCCAATAGCAAAAGTTTTAAAGACTGCCTTGAGTCTATTGTGAAGTACATTCAGATGTACGAGCTCGTCATAAGCGACGCGATGCCCCCCGTCGCCGAATCCATGATCGGCCCGGTGATGTGATAATCGAAGAATCCGAGGAGGGCGGCTATGCTGATCATGCCGAGGTACACCGGTTGATGGGTCCGACCGAAGGGAGGCGCGGGGCTATCGTCGGCGGTCGGGCGCCCGAGGCGCGGTCGGCGTGGAAGGGCAGCAGGTCGGGGACGAGGTCGTGATCCTGGCCCGGCGTCAAGTTCAAGGGGCCGAGGTGTGACCTCGGGTGCGGGAGTGCCCCCTTTAGGTCGGAACCCATCTGTGCCGGCTCAGAGTGCACCCGGAGCAGGCCGTGGTGGTGCCGACCTCATTGATTGGGTGGAGGGCACCGAGTTCGTTCCGGGTATTCATCGCCGACCCGGAGATTTTGTTCGAGCGGTGCAGCTTCAGTGTGTCCTGGTGAGGTCGAGCTCGGAAGCCCGAATGAGGTGTATATAGCTTAGGACTTTGTATTTAGTCGTAAATGTATTTAGGCGTGTAATCAAGTGTATATTTTCCCCGAGAGGTACAAATATAGCTTAGACTTGGTTTTAGTCGTAAATGTATTTAGGCAGATCTGATGTATATCTTCCCAAATAAAGGGCATAATTTGACGAGATCCGATGTGGAAGTCGTTTGCATGTAGATGTTTCAACTTAATGAGTAATCAGTATGCTTGCATGTAGACGTTCAATTTAATGAGTAGTCGTATGCTTTGCACCGAGACGTTCAATTCAATGAGTAATCTACGAGTCTTGCGCTTAGTTGAGTACCCTACTTAGTGGGTTTGTCATCTTTGTAAGGCGCCCCTGTGAAGGTTAATTATGTGTTATCCGACTTGAGAGCAGATGCACATAAGCATAAGATGAGACTAAGTGAAATACTTATTCAAAAACAAATGTTTTATCGAGAAGTAAATAACATCGCACTTGCAAAGCAATAAGAGGACTAACATGATGTTGATCCGAAATCAAAGCTATGTAAAGTACCTCCTCAAATGAGTGATGTGCCGTGTTGGGGATAAGTGCACCGGATAAGTGAGCAAGCTTATAGGCCCTTTGCCGAGGTCCTCGTGAACGCGGTATGGACCTTCCCATGTCGGATCTAGCTTGTTAAGACACTCGGCTCTACTGGCTTCATTATTTCATAGGACGAGGTCGCCTACTTGGAGTGTGGCGGCTTTTACCCTTTTGTTGTAGTACCGTTCGACCTGGCCCTTGTATTTGGCTTCGTTTATGAAGGCGGACTCGCGTTTCTCCTCGAGAGCATCAAGGTTGACACGCAGGTCTTCCTCGTTCCCGTTCGGGTCGAAGTGAAGAGTGTGCGGGCTCGGTGCGCCGATCTCAGCCGGTATGAAAGCCTCGGTCCCGTAGACCAAGCTGAAGGGGGTTTCTCCGTGCGAAGTCCGAGGTGTCATCCTGTAGGACCAGAGGACTTGAGGGAGATTTTCAACCCAATCGCCCTTAGCTCGGTCTAACCTCTTTTTCAATCCATGTACGATCGTGCGGTTCGTCACCTCGGTCTGACCATTTGCCTGCGGGTGTGCGACCGAGGTGAAACGTTGCTCGATCTGGAGCTCTTCACACTATTCCTTGAAAGTTTTGTCGACGAACTAGGTGCCGTTGTCCGAGACCAAAATATGTGGTATGCCGAAGCGGTAAACTATGTTTTTCCACACGAATGTCTGAATCCTTCGCTTGTGAGGCTCGAAAGTGGCTCACTTGACCCGTTTGTGAAGTAGTCTACGCTACGACTAAGTATCGGTCGACACGGTGCTCGGTCAAATGGACCAACGATGTCGATCCCCACCGCATGAAAGGCCACGGACTCGTGAGGTGCTTAGATCGGTCAGGGGTAGCTGACGCGTGGAGTAAAGGCGCACCGGACACTTTTGACGAGCTCGGCCGAATCTTGGATGAGGGTGGGCCAGTAATATCCCGACCTCAGCGTCTTCTTTGAGAGAGCTCGCGACCCGATGTGACTTCCACAAGACCCTCTGTGAATCTCATTGAGCACGTAGTCGGCTTCTTCTGGCCCGAGGCACCTCAGGAGGGGTTGAAGATAAGACTTCCTGTAGAGAACGCCCTCATGTGTGAGGTACTTTTGGGATTTCACCATCATCTTTTTGGCTTCGAGCCGATCTTGAGGCAGTGCGCCATCTTCCAGATAGGCCTTTATGGGAGACATCCAGTTCGGCTCTATCTCGGTGATGATGCCGATGTGGGACTCCGCGATACTTCTGGAATGAACTTCCTCCTTTGGTGGATTCGTTGATGACGCGACTAACTCATCGAGAATATCACTCATTTGTTTTCCCTCGTGGGATTCGATGAATCTTGAAGTACCGAATGAGTCGCATTTCATTTGCCTTCTCAAGGTATTGCTTCATTCGATCCTCCTTGGCCTCAGATTCCGCTGGGACCGGTTTACCACGACACAGGAATCTCCAAGATCCGGATCTTGTCCACTTTCAATTCCTTTGCGGCGGAGTCCCGAGATCGGTAACCGTACTCCACCTCGTTGTTTGTGGTGGGAAGGTAAACCGGAGGCGAGGTCACTTCTTGTTTGTCCGGGCCGGGAGGAGGATGCTCGCTCATTGCCCGTTTTGCACGAAGCTCAGCCCACGCACATCCGCCGGCAACCATCGGTGTGTTAGGGATGATTCCTCCTGCAGTGGGGGCGGAGTTGGAGTGACCTCATTTGGTAGAGCCGACCTCGGTGAATGTGGCCTCCACCGTGAAGTCGTGAGCTTGCCTTTAATAGCCGGCACAGGGGAGTATGAAATGTCGTGCTCACGAGCTCCAAATACCACTTAGCTATACGTCCGGATGACTCCGGCTTTGACAAAACTTGTCTCAAGGGTAAGTCGGTTAGCTTTGGACGGAATAAGCTTGGAAGTAAGGTCGAGGCGTCGCAGACGTTCACTAGAGCAGTCTACCTTTTCGAGGTGGTGTACCTCGTCTACGGTCCTTGAGAGCCGGCTAATAAAGTAGATGGGGAGTTGTCGTCCCACCTCATCTCGTACCTATACCGCACTGATTGTCTCGTCCGAGACGGCCAGATACAAAGAAAGGAGCTCGCCTTCTTTCGGGGCGGACAAGGTCGGCAGGTCGGCGAGGTACTCTTTCAGTTGTGCGAAGGCGACCTGGTGTTCTTCCTGCCAGGCGAAGTCCGGAGCTCTCCTAAGGATCTTGAAGAAGGGAAGCCGCTTCTCGGCAGCCCGAGAAAAGAATCTGCTGAGGGCGGCTAGGCACCCGGTGAGTTTGTGGATCTCACGGATGGTCTTTGGCCCCTGCATGTCGAGCACTGTTTTCACCTTAGTGGGATTTGCCTTCAGGCCCTCTTGAGAAACCTAGCATCCCAGGAATTTACCCATCTTCACCATGAATGTACACTTCTGGGGGTTGAGCTTGAGGGTAGCCAACCTGAGGAGCTGGAGGATAGTTCCGAGGTCGTCGACGCAACTCTCCGTTTTTTGACTTTTGACTACGATGTCGTCGACGTAGACCTCGACAATCTTCCCTATGTGGTCTTTGAATATTGCGTCCACCATCCTCTGGTAGGTAGCTCCGGCGTTCTTCAGGCCGAAAGGCATCTTCTGGTACGCAAAGACGCCGAAGTCGGTGATGAACGCTGTCTTTGGGGCGTCCTCCGGGCTCATCATGATTTGGTGGTACCCTTTGTACAGATCTAGGAAGCTGAAGACTTCGTGGCCTACCAGTGCCTCCACCTTCTTGTCAATGTCGGGGAGGGGGTAACAATCTTTCGGGCAGTGCTTGTTGAGGTCGGTGTAGTCGACACACATGCGCCACCCCCCTCCTGGCTTTCGGACCACGACTGGATTAGCCATCCAGGTCGGGTACCTAACCTCGAACAAGATCTTGGCCTTCTTGTAGGGATAACATATGTTAAGCCCTCGCCCGAGGATCTATCTTGGATATTTAATTCACCATACATTGATTATAAACCTAGCATGCGTCTATATAATAAATTGCAACACGTTGGGGTTTTTCTCGTGTTTACCTTTGGATCTGTCGAGGTGAATCGAACGGGATGAACGGATCGGTCGGGCGGAACGATCGACTCGTGCTGACCTTCTCGGATCGTATCCGGTTGCCCAATCTCCAGCGTCGGTGAGGACGATCTATGGAGAATGCTTCGGAAAAATCACCCAATACACTCTATGAAAATTTCGAGAATCCTCACAAGAGCTATGTGATGCTCGAAAATTGTGCTCTCAATTATGAAGCATTAGCCTAGACATTATCTCATACCTTATATTTATAATGCACTACCTTAATCCCATATGGAAATTACCATAATCCTATATGGAAATTACCATAAGTCTTTATGGAAATTACCATACTTCTAGGATTATTACCATACTCCTAGGATTATTACCATAATCTTATATGGAAAGGATCTATGCATATACCATAAATATAATAATATCCTTGTAGGATAAAGAGAATAAAATCTTGCCTTAGAGAGTACATGGGGCGCCGATTTTTCTTCTTGCTACGGGCCTGGATGGGCCAGCCCAGGGATCAAATGCAAGGAATAAAGATGGGCCTCAAATAAATTAATTATCTTATGTTCAGCCCAGAACATAAATTAATTTATAAACATTTATTCATGCCACTAGAGAATAAATCTTGACTTACCCTTTATTACCGAAGTTGAGTCGGGCTTGCACTTGACATTACGAATCCGTATTTAAGATATCGAGCGTCCATTAATAATTTATAGCATTCTCGATCGCTTAAAATAATTAATAACTTCATTTCCTTAAGTAGTACCACTCAACCTTATTATTGTACTTGAGCTAACTCAACTGCGGGGTTTAGTACAATAAACCTTTAAGCTCCTTAAGGGGCGTCATCATCCTAAGCGGATACGGTGACTCGTCTGAGATAACTAGCGTGACATACAAGCACTGCCACCACCCAAAATGCGGAGAATCTTGGGTTAGAACATATAACCCTCACCCATAACAAGTCAAAGTGATGGTCAGCAACTCATACTCACCTAATACCTTATCGAGGTTTAGATCATCGTAAGTCACCGAGATCTTGGTTCTTCACGACGGTCGGAAGAAGAACACATCTCACCGTGATCCTTCAATACGTCGAGACGCACCGGCATAGACAAGCAACTAAGTCAAGTCACTTATCTATATCTGCGGCAAACCGACAACTCGTCCTTAAGTTGTCTCGGTGTGAAACTTTTATATCTCATTAAGCTCGACCAATCATACGGACTTACGTGATCTTCTACACATCGTATGATCTAACTTATATATGAGATAAAGGGACACGATATATGCAATCAAGTATTCAATCGGATAGGAGATTGTAATAGTGGTAACAGAAACATGTATACAAGCTCAACCAAGCGCTTTCGTTATACAAATCCAACACTTACGAGTTGAGTCATTTAGTCTCTTATGACTGGCCGCGCTCGTCGCAAACACTCTTTTCTTACGCCGAGGCGGCTTAGTGGCGGGTCGATGTTGAGGCGATGAGTTATGAGCTCGGGTGACACTCCGGTCATGTCGAGTGGGGACCATGCGAACACGTCCTGTATTCCTCGAAGTCGCATGACATCTTGCCGAATATCATTTGGCCTGACGCCGACCTTGACAACTTTGGAGGGTCGTCGTCGTCATTATATTGGAGGTTCTCGGTCCGTCGTCCCAGGTGGCGGCTTCGGGATTCTGTAATGCTATGCACGAGGCGAGGCTACATCTGGGTTGAGACTCGTAGGTATTCTTTGGTCGCCGTTTGGTCATTTGGATGCTTAGCACCCCAGGGGTGGGTATCTTGATCGTGGTGGTACACCGAGCGACGGCCTGGTGGTGTATACCGATCTACGCCGGGATGATGTTGTATGGAGAGGAGCTCGTGCAGGAAAAATTGAATGGACTTTGTGAGCGACACGGGAGCACGCCCTACGGTGACCGAAGGGTGATGACACCTTCGGGTTGAACCGCCTCGAGTGAAGCTCCGGCCGGGATGGTGCGGGCGTATTTAATTCCTCCGACCTCAAGTTTATCCGGACAACTCGGAAGATAATCTTGACGGAGGCACCGATGTCGATATAGACCGGTGGGCGTTCTTGTTGCCCACCACGACTTGTATCGTGATGGCGTCTTGGTGGGGCATGATTTTGGGCACGGGTCATCTTTGGAGAACACGATGTTCTCACCATCCCGAGTCGCTTGTTTTTCGGCTCCTCGGGGCCGACCCGAGCTTCGTTCTTTAACGACGACCTCGTCGTTCCTGACGACGATCCGGTAATGGCATAGACCGCTCCATGGCGTTGGGACCTTCGTCCTCGTCGTCTTGAGTTGGGTCGTCGTTGAGGTCGGCCCACAGTTGTTGCCACCATTATTCTTCCTCGTGACCTCGTCCCCCGGCCCACTCGGTCGAGGTATTTCTTGAGCTCCTCTTTGACGAGCTCGTCAATCATGAGCCAGTTTGCAATCTTGGTATCGTGACCATATCCTTGGTGATAGTCACAATACTTCTCCGTGGACCTCTTCTTAGATCCCCTTTCATAGGAGGGGGCTTTGGGAAGAGCTTAGAGTGGAGCTCGAATATCTCCGCTCTCGACTTGAGCAGATGAGGCGCTTTGCCGCCAGGGATTGGCCGAGGTCCGAGCCTGGACTCCATAGGGCCCTTCTTGATTCTCTCGAAGGCACTTCGGCGATCAGCGCCTCGACCTCGGTCATCTGGCTTCTTCTCTCGAAACCGCTCGTCCCGGATCTCTCTTCCGATCCGACTCGTCTCATTCGACGAAGTTGTCAACCAGGTTCCAGCGACTAGCCGTCTTGACTTTTCACGGTGATCTCTTTATTCGGCACGGGTCGATCCGTTCTTGAACGCATTGATGATGTAGAGGTCGTTGCTCTCATCAATTTTGAGAGACTCCTTGATGAACCTCGAGACGAAGTTCGACATCGTCTCGTCCCGCCCTTGGCGGATAGTGAGCAGGTCGGACGAAGGCTGCTGAGGTGGCATCTTCGATAGAAGCGCCACTGGCGATCCATGAGATCACAGGCGGTGTATCTTGTTTTGGCGGGCGAGGTGAACCAACGTCGGGCGTTGGAGATCAAGACTGGGAAGATTTTGCACATATGAAAATCTTCCATTCCTTGATTCGCCATGTTGGTAGTGTAGGCGAAAAAGAAGTCGGAGGGGTCCCCAAGGCCATCGTAGGCGGCGATGTTGGGTGCCTGTATCGCTGGGGCAAGGGCGTGTCTAGAATCTCTCTCGAGAAAGGGGAGATGATTCTTCCGTTCCGGTCGAACCCCGGAGATCGTTGCCTCTCTCGGAGGGTGGGAGGCCGATAACGGCGTCTATCGTCTCTCGAGGGGAGTTCGGCCCGCCTCTCTCTCTCTGTTTTGCTCGACCCTGCGGGGTGTATGCCGAGTGGAGAGCGACTTGGCGGGCGGTGCGGGGTGGTGCTGCGACCATCTTGGCGGTGATTGACCTCGGGCGGCGGTCGGCGTCACGCATTCCGGCCATTGTGCCGTGGCGTTGACCATTTCGGTGGGGTGAACGACCTCGGGCGCAGTAACCACCAGTTCGGGCACTCGGGAGGTGCCCGCTCCATTCGTCCTCTGGTGAAGGAAATTTTGGAATTGGCCGAGATTGGCATTGAGGAACTCGGACACAGCTCGGCCAAGGGCTTCGTGAGATCGGTGAACCGCCTGTTCACTGGCGTTGAGGTCGGCGTCTTCTTCCTCGTTGGGGAGGCGATCCTGAGGGTGTATGGGAATGCTTTCCATGTAGCCCTCAGGCGTGTGACCGCTTGCGGCGTCTGCAATCTCCTTCCCGCGGCGCTGAGTGACCACCTGGTCGTCCTCAGCGCGGTTGTTGCCGGCATCGACGGCGGTGCTAGCGTTTGCACGTGTTCTTGCCATTAAATTGTAGAAAAACGAAGCTTTTTTGTTCAGTGTTCCCACAGACGGCGCCAATGATAAATCTTGTGTATATTAATATACGAGATTTGTGTAAAGCAGTAAAGAACACCAAGGCTTTTACGTGGTTCGATCGAGAATAAGATCTATGTCCACGAAGGAGTGATTCCTCAATACTTTCACTATGATTTGATTACAGTGAGTGCAGCTAAAAGCTCTTAGTATTCAACAAGTTGCTAACCCCTCTACCTTCGACCTAACTCCTATTTATATATATATGAGGATCCCTCAGGCGGGATCTGATCCCCTCCTATGTAGGGACTCTTCCTCTCACCTATAGGGACTCTTAGCCTTCCGTGTAAGGTAGAGGCTGATTAGGGTTTGGAGGCTGTTTAGGGTTTGGAGGCTGGGCCTTTGGTTTAACCGCGTGGGCCTTTATTAATGTCAGGCCCAGCTCGTTTGGACTGTCAGTGGGCCTGAGCGGTTGGGCCATATCCCATCAGTGGGAGTTTGCTTCATGTACGTCATAAAGCGAACAATAAAAATTTAATGTGATTTTTGAAAACAAACAATAAAAATTTAATGTGGATAAATTGTATAATTTTTACGAATAAATTACATGGTTGTAAGTTTGTAAAACACACTTGTGACTCAAAAATAAAAATTTAATGTGGATAAATTGTATAATTTTTACGAATAAATTACATGGTTGTAAGTTTGTAAAACACACTTGTGACATGTCCAACATGTCTGTGAAATACATAAATTAGAATGTAGATCTGGATGCCACTTCAGGAAATTATGTTTTATTCAAGAAGTCGTTCGAAAATTGGAATATAATAGGATCAACACTTAGTTTTAGTCGTTAAACTCAGGTGACCAATCAAAAAAGTTGAATGCGTTGATTATTGCATTACATAACGTTTGACACTTCCGCCGCACGCCCGTTGCCTAGACGGGCAAGTCGTGGCGAGGATCAATGGTGAATGGCGAGTGTGGACTCACGGGCGCATACATGTGCATACTCGATGATGGGCACCAACATGGTTCCGCCAATCTTGAGAAGGCGGGAAGGCATTGAGCAAGACGATTGTCCGAAGGCGTCGGACAAGTCGGTTGGTCTTGATGCGTTCCTCGATGAGCCTGGCGGCGGAAACGATTGTTGCCCGAATGTCCCAGTGTGGAAAACCTCACGCCGGCGTGGGAAGCGATAGTATGCCCGTGGCGGTTGGTATCGAGCGGACCGGCGGAGGGCGTTTGTATGGGCGGAATGAAGCTACCGCCGGGCGATCATTGAAGATTGGTTCTCTCGGTCCCCTGGAAGCCCTAGGTCGCTGCGGACTCAAGTGTCGGGGCGGAGCGCTGCGTTGTTTGCTCGCGGGCCAAGAATGGGCAAGCGCGCGAAGCTCCGGCGAGACGGAGAATGAGTTCTCCAATCGGGTGGAATCCCATCAACGAGGAAGGAGTCTTTCTGGGAAGCACGTCGTGTCCGGGACGCCCACGCTTCAAGTGGGGAGAATGTCACACGTCGCCGTTTGACACTTCCGCCGCACGCCCGTTGCTAGACGGGGCAAGTCGTGGCGAGGATCAATGGTGAATGGCGAGTGTGGACTCACGGGCGCATACATGTGCATACTCGATGATGGGCACCAACATGGTTCCGCCAATCTTGAGAAGGCGGGAAGGCATTGAGCAAGACGATTGTCCGGGCGTCGGACAAGCCGGTTGCGCCGATGCCGTTCCTCGATGAGCCTGGCGGCGAAACCATTGTTGCCCGAATGTCCCAAGTGTGGAAAACCTCACGCCGAGGCGTGGGAAAGCGGGCGAGTATGCGCCGTGGCGGTTGGTATCGAGCAAACGGCGGGGGCCGCTTCGTATGGGCGAATGAAGCTACCACGGGCGATCGCCGGGCGAAGATTGGTTCTCTCGGTCCCCACGGGAAGCCCTAGGTCGCGCGGGACTCAGTGTCGAGGCGAGAGCGCTGCGTTGTTTGCTCGCGGGCAAGAATGGGCAAGTCTTGGCGCGAAGTCCGGCGAGGCGGAGAATGAGTTCTCCAATCGGGTGGAATCCCATCAACGAGGAAGGAAGAGTCTTTCCGGGAAGCACGTCGTGTCCGGGACGCCCACGTTTAGTGGGGAGAATGTCACACGTCGCCGTTTGACACTTCCGCCGCACGCCCGCTGCCTAGATGGGGCAAGTCGTGGCGAGGATCAATGGTGAATGGCGGTGTGGACTCACGGGCGCATACATGTGCATACTCGATGATGGGCACCAACATGGTTCGCCAATCTTGAGAAGGCGGGAAGGCATTGAGCAAGACGATTGTCCGGGCGCGCTTGACAAGGCGGTTGAGCGCCGATGCCGTTCTCGATGAGCCTGGCAGGCGAAACCGATTGTTGCCCGAATATCCCAAGTGTGGGAAAACCTCACCGGGGAGGCGAATTAAAATAAGTAGCTGATTTTGCGGTGTTGCATATAGAAAGATGAAATTCAGTGAAATTAAATGTATCGTATTATGAAAATACTAGTGGTGATACAAGTAGAAGAAAAGGGTAGGGTTGTACAAACAAGCAAGCAAACAAACATGTGTTGAGATATATATATATATATATATATATATATATATATATATATATATATATATATATATCCATCAAAAGGTAGGTAGGTAGCTAAAGTAGATCGATGGATGATGATTGAGCTAGAGCTCTTCATCGCGATGGAGGATGTCATCGTCCTTGATCTCCCTTGATTCGTCCTTGGCTGTTTGGAGATTAGATGCAATGGCGTCCTTAGCAGCCTCAGCCTTGTGTTTAGCTGACTCATACCCCTCCTTGGCCTTCTCCTTTGCCCAACTCAGATTCTCTTCTGCCTCTTCTTCTATGTCTTTGGCTCTCCTTTTCACATCCGAGGCAGCCTTCTCCTTCATCTCACTTGATTTATCTGCTACATACTGCCCGCTTCCTACACGCTCTCACTCATTACTTAACTCATCACACACACACACACACACACATATATATATATATATATATAACCAAATTGGAAACATGTATAGATATATACATATTTATTACCGGTGGCAGTGTCTTTGGCGGCGTCGTAGCCATGCTTGGATGTGTCGGCAACCTTGTCTTTGGTTTTGTCGAGTGTGGTGTCTTCAGCCCTGAAGCCGAGGCCCTCGGAGATCTTGTCTTTGGCCCATTCGGTCCACGACTCCGAGCTGGTACCGTCATCGTCGTCGATGATGCTTGTTGTGCTGCATCTCACGGCCACTAACACCACCAAGACAAAGACTAGCCTTGTCGTCATCGATAGATCGTTTGTTTTCAAATCAGTGAGTACGTGCAGCCACCACCGTCAGCACAAGCACAACCAATACTAGCGTTACCAGAAGCAACACCCACATATGCGGCATCAACAATCAAATATCACTCGCAAACAAACCGAGTTGGATGAGGATAGGTGATGATGAATGTAGATTTATCTCATGTTATTACTAGTATATATACCTATGAAATGAAATCAAATGAAATGCATGCTGCGTTTTGTGAGGGACAAGTGGCAGTGTGGCTCCAAACGTGGCCACCGCCTACCACTTTCACTTTCCACCTGTCGCCTCTATCTTCATTATCTATCACCTATTAATTCTTCTTGTACTAGACTCTTCTTCGCAATTTTATACTTTACATGCTGCTTTTGCTTGTTTCCTGATTAATCAATTCTCAATTAATTCATTTCCTCGACATCAAGAGAGAATTAGTATACTACTACTAATTCTACTTCTACCTGCAATTTGCAAACCCAATGAAATTAATTAATGGAGAAACTTTCAACTACAAAATTGATTGA
Organism: Salvia rosmarinus; assembly: GCA_036937905.1. NCBI lineage: Eukaryota > Viridiplantae > Streptophyta > Magnoliopsida > Lamiales > Lamiaceae > Salvia > Salvia rosmarinus. Next base: position 566,130 of record CM072814.1, on the reverse strand, counting down.
TACTTGTAATTACATGTACATCCTCCGGTCCAGCTTCAAATTTTAATACCATTTTGCTCTGCTCAACAAGAAGCAAAAGAATAAGAATCGCTACAATACATATATATATATACCGTCTCGTTAGTATGTAATACTCAATTTAGACCACATATTTTGAACATGTGACCGTACCACAAGCTGACACGTGACAACTTATTTTTCTTTTTTTATTTTTTTATTTTCGCAAAGGGCAAAATGAAAAGAAAGCAGATCAATCTTCTTCTTCTCTTCTTCTCCTCTTATCTTCTTCTTCTTCCATTTTTTTTTACAATAGCGGCCGCGAATGGCAACAGCAGCGCCGATGATGGCAACTAACTGTGGCAATAATACATACGAACAACAAAAAACAAAAGATTTTGAAAGAAAAAAATTGATAGATTTTAAAAAAAATAGAAGATGAATTTGATAGAGGATTGAAAAATCGAAAGAGATGGTGGCTATGCCAGTGGTTCACGGCGAAATTCGCCGATTAATCAGGAAAAGAGACGACGAAATTAACGGAAAAAGATGAATGAGAGATTTACTGTCGAAAAACATAAAACTACATGTTGACACGAAACACAAGCATACATTTAAGAAAACGCGTTCATGCTTTTAATAAAACATGTTCATGTATCTTAAAAAATGTAAAAATGCATTGTTGGCCAACGAGAAACACGATGGACGTCCGCTTCCAACCTACATGCATTATTGTGTTTAACAACATGCATTTTTGTGTTCATTTAGATGACATAGGTCAGTTCAACTAAATACATGGTTTGTTTTTGTAATCACGTAACAAATCAAATTACTATCCTACCCTTACTGTAGTAAAATTAAGCTTAAAAATCCAAAAAAATCTCCACCATAGAATCTATAAGATGAGTGGATGAAATTGAGTACTACATACTACCTCAGGCTCGTGTATATATATATATATATGAATTAGATCAAATACAAATTAATCTTAAAGTATAAAATAAGAACCATTTTCAACCATTGATTCGTGAAAATCTACGATGAATTCATCACCTTACTTGATGGATTCAAAAACATGGATTCAAATCCCATGAGGGACGAATTTTTAATTTTCTAAATTCAGACACTTACACGAAAAATAAGAATACAACATTAAATGTATAAAATTATTACACTAAATATATAAATTTGTTACACCAAATTCGATGCAATAATTTTATATTGAGTGCTACACCTTATATGTTTTTGTGCAACAAAATTATACATTTAGTTCAACAACTTTATACGTTAAATATTGTATTCTTATTTTACCAATATTTGCATTCTTTATATATATATATATATATATATATATATATATATATATATATATATATATATATGGGTTGGATCAGTGAGAACTCATCTTTATGAGAACTTGAGAACTATGCACAAACGTATAAAGTTGATGAATAAAACCTATAAAATTGTGCATAACGAAAACATTCTAAAATTGTTGTACAACAAAATAATTTTAGAATGTTTTATATATCATAACTTTATATCGTTTTGTGCATCATCTTCAACGTCTTATCATGGTTTGCGAGTTCGCAAAAAGATGTGATTCTCGTTGATCCATCCTATATATATATATATATATATATATATATATAAAAGCAGCTTTTCTTGGCTTGGCCTCTCCTACCATGTATCATCAACTTCACTTGGTATCTACTTTTATCCGTTCCTAGTCACAAATTCCACTACTCTCTCCGTCTGTCTTGTCTTTTCATTACGGAATGGATGACAAACTTACTAAAATAAACTAAGCTATAGCTAGCTCGCATTTAAAAAAAATTGCAACTCTCTATCATCAAATCCCAAATCAAGGGCTTCCTTCCGGTTCTTCAGTTAACAGCCCAATCAATACTGGATGTTCAACTTCCTCGATCCCATTCACCTTACTGCACTTGCAACCAACAACAACGATACACATACACCAATATATGTCATTCAACAAAGAAACAACACAAGAAATACATGCATGATACACAGTCTAGTTCTACTTACTTGCATGTCTTCTTATTGTGGCCCAGGCCCTTGCACTTGCTGCACTGCAGCTGCCTTTTAATAATATCCACAGATTCAACCAATTTCAACTTTGGCCTGCCTGGTGGCCGTTTAGTAGGGGGCGGAGTTACAATTGCAGCCTCACTTGTCTCTGGTTTCTCCACATTTGGCATCGGGTTTATAGACTCTGCGTAGCTTGTGCGGTAGCTGTCTGCTGTGAAGAATCTTGAGCAATAATCATGCACGTTCCTCCCATGACACTCAAGAACTAGTATAGCATGGCAGCACGGCAATCCATTCAGCTGCCACCCTTTGCAACTACAATCCCAGTTATCAATGTCAACTGCCTCAACTGATTCACCACCACGCACCTCAAATGTACTGCCATGTGACCCCAATACTTGGACTGATCTTGATTTTGATATCTCTTGCGCAAGTTTCTCCTCCATACAAGGTGTTAACCTCGTAATCCATTGACTCGATTCAAGCCGCCTCCTATATATTAATTCCATGATCTTTCCACGCAGCACATCAACCATCTGCGTTATAGGCAGCTCATCAACCTCAGACACCCAATCATAGAACTCTCGCCCAAAGTTGGATGCCATATGGTTATACCTAGCCCCACCAAAATATGCATTAGCCCAGTGGTCTGGCTCACTGCTAACAACCCAATTGTATGCCTCAACCGAGATGGCTTTTATGTTCTCAACACATCTCTCAAACTCGTCAAGTTTCCGTGCAGATGCAGCAGCATGGAAATCTTGGATCAGGAGGCGTCTTGCATCATGAGAAAACTGTCCTTTCAAGTCTTTATTAAGCTTCTCAGCTAGACAACGTACACAATATCCGTGATAGCATTCATTGCCAAAGATATCCAGCAGCGACTCCCTTATGCCTTTCTGGAAGTCGGAGACAAAGGTAATTTGTTCTGATGTTGAGATAGCAGATTTAAGTTGCAACAGAAACCAATGCCAGTTATCATCCGTTTCTTCATCAACAACAGCAAATGCAACAGGAAAAAAGTCATCATTCCCATCTGCAGCTGTCGCAGCTAATAAGGTTCCTTGATATTTTGAGTAGAGAAGAGTGCTATCAAGAAAGAGAAGAGGACGGCACTGATGAAACCCAGCTATTGAGGCATGAAATGATACAAAAAAACGACGGAAGCTCGAATCCTCCTTAGTGCTGAATGCAGCGAGACTACCTGGATTTGTCTCCATTATCTTCTGACAAAAATATGGCAACTGAGAGTATGCCTCTTTGTATGACCCCTGAAGCTGCTCTCTTGCAATTTCCTTGGCACGCCAAGCTTGTGTGTAGTTCAACTGAATGCCATAGTCACGCTTGATATCACTGGCAATGTCCTTTGGTTTATAATTTGGAGAAACTTTCAGTTTCTCCTTTATAATGCTTCCTATCCATCCCCTAGTTGCTCTATAGCCAGCTTTTACAGTGGCTCCTCCACAAGTATGCTCAGGATTCATCTTTTTAATGCATATTAATTGAGTGGTGGCCAACCTCGATGCATATATGCGCCATGGGCATCCTTCTGTTTTGCACTTGGCAGTCACCCTATGGCTGTCATTTTTCTTATATTTGTAGGTGAATCCATGGGCAATTGAGTATTTGTGAAGAGCTTCACGGAATTCAGCAAAAGTGTTGAATCTTTGGTCCACACCAGTGATAATATTCTCCCACTGAGTTGCTGCTCTCCGATGCTTCTCTTCATTGCTAAAAGAACATGCAGCAAGTGGTGTAGTTTCTATAGGCTCATCTAAAACAATTGCATCATCAGTTTGCATGAGATCCAAAGGAACATCAGATGGAATTGCTGTCTCAGACACAGTAGTCCTGCTTGACCTGCACAGTCAAACCAATCATAAGATTATAATGCACCCAGAGGAAACCACTGCATTCGCAAGAAACGAAAATGAAAATAAGGGCAAGTGGCAAAAGACCATTCAGATACTAGAAGGCACATAAAATCTAAGCTTCATATCCTTTATATTAGTCAATCAATGTTTCATATAACTAAGGATAATTCAGGTAAAGTGAGCAGCTTCAATGTTCATCAATAAAATGGAGAATATGCCAACATATCTTTCATTAGCTGCCAATACTGCTGATATGGGACTTGAGATTTCTATTCTGGAAGAGCTGAGTTAATATTATAGTCTAGGACCTACAGAAGCAATGCAAAACCTCACATAACATAATCAGTTCAAGAGTAGAATTACCTACTGGCAGTGGCAGGCATGTTGGAAACATTTCGACCAGCAGCTTCTTCAGCAATTACAAAGACCTCAACTTGGTCAGAGTCCTTAAAGAAGTTAACCATACGCTTGAGATCCTTGTCCTTAGATATGGTGATCAAAGTCTTTCTGTTACCCGGGAGAAAATATTTGATTGCCATGCCAGCAGCAGAGCACTGAAAAGTTTCAGCAAGTTCATGCTTAAAATCCTTCAATTGGGTTTGCTGATCGAGATCCAGAGCATAAGCTTCACCACCAGTATAAAATAATGACCCATCATCTTTATTCGTCACAAATTCCCCACCAGACTGGCATATGGCTATGATTTTCTTAGTGGCCATAAGCACAAGGCCAGCAGATAATAATTGAACCAAAAATTCTACAGTCCAAGAAGCAATAGTTCGCCAGATAAAATCACCTAAACACAACAGAAAAGATAAGTATTATGGAATTGGCATGAATGGTCTCCAAGAAACAATCCCTACAGACTAGAGAAATTCTAGAAATCGGCGGTCCAAACAAATAAACAAGCACAAACGAGAAATTCAGAATTCGCAACAAGTAGAGTAGAAAAGCTAATATCCAGATGCTGAAAATAACCAAAATCAGCCGAAAACTTACAAACTAACCCTACCGGAGAGAATTACTCTGTCAGGAAGAATACAATCGGGGAAGCAAGCTTTACCTGCAATGAAATTGATATAGCGAGTTGTTGATGCCACCACAGAGGAAAAGGGTTTCAGAGGGAGAGAGAGAGAGAGAGAGCGGCCCTCTTCCGGGTCTGGTGGGGAAGTAGCTCGTTTTCACCGATATCGCCTACCACAAATCTTAGCCGTTTATTCTTTCATCCTACGCTCCACATCCACAAACAAAGGGCTATACTATATGATTAATGAATAATGCGTGAAAACAATTTTTTATTTATTTAGGTTCTTCCTTCAAAAAATCAATAGATTAAGTTTTCATAATTTTCAATTTGTTTTTATTAATTCTTCCTTCATCTAGCAAAAGGTTGTATTTAATTCCTTTTAAAAATATCAACCAAAAGCTTGTATTTTCCATTATATCCTCAATCTACCACTTATTTACGAAAAATCACACATGACCCACTTTTTTACTCCCGATACTCATTAATATATTCATTTATTATATCCATTCAATTTACACTCATTATAATTTTATTAAAATTCATGTCACCAAAAACAATACAATTTTTTGGTGAATGAAATGAATATTTTATTTAATCATTTGGAATCTTGAAAATACATTGAATGGTCATTTTGAGGAGGATATAATAGAAAATTTAATGTGCTCAAATTGATAGACTCAGATCAATATCTATAACAAACATTACATTTTCGAATATAGATCGAAGACAATTGAATGAAAAGAACTTTGTTGAAGATGTTGGAATAAATTTATATATGAGCTTAGATTTGAAATCTACATTTTGTGTAGATCAATTTAGTGTATTTATGTGTTCAAATCCATTGTGGGATGAATGAACAATTAATGCACAAAGATGAAACTTCTTAATGGTGGGAATAAGTTTTTATCCCATTGGAAAAATAAGGAAGCTCAAAGCTATTTATAAATGAGTTCACATCGATAAGGAATAATCAGTGTGCGCACCATGGTGCGCACCCTCAGTTTTAATTAGCTATTTTATGGCTAACGAATACTACGAGGATGGTGCGAAGCACCATCCAAGTCCGAGAGTCCGAGTCCGAGCACGTGCACGTCGCACTTGTCGCATTGGGCGCTTTAGGCGCACTTTGCACTTCGCGCACGCACGCATCGTCGCGAGGAGCTTTGAGCCAAAAGTTTTGCCTACATGGCACGGAGATGGCTCGGGCGACACGTCGGACTCGACTACGTGGCGGAGACGGTTGGGCTCGTGCATGGACGAACCATCACGTCGGTTCGGGCTAACGATAGGCTTGGATCGACGCATCGTTCGGCCGGTCGGTGATTTCGCACCGCTGCTTGCGAACAGCACCAAGTGGGCTATAAAAGGGACCTGCGAAGATGATTAAAACACACGAGCGAAGATAATCAATCGACTCATACATTCTTCAAAATCCTCTCGTCCGACTATCTAGTAGTTCGCACGAAATACGCCTAGTAGTGCTGACTACCGTATTTGTTAAACCGTTGTATCTTGGAGATAATTCTTTGTAGAACCGCGTGCATCAGAAGCGGAGCAATATTATCTTCGGAGAAAGAGTCTAACTCTTGCCTCGGTTATTTATAACATTCCTTTATACGTTATATTCGCATTTCTACATACCCGTTTCAAACAATCGCAAGATAATATTTGTGGAAATGGCGACAAGTCAAGCAACGTTCGAATGCCCCTGCTCATGCGAAAAGCCGGAAAAATTCTCGGGTTCGAATTTAAGCGTTGGCAATCTAAAATGCTTTTCTACGACTACTCTCAATTTGGCCGTTTCTTGAATGAGTCACCTCCTCTGTGGAGGAAGATGAGACCGATGAACAAAAGCATGATGCGTTAGATCGTGGCATCATAGCGACTTTACGTGTCGCAATTACATCCTCAATGGGTTGACGACACTCTCATAGTGTCTACTCTAATGCGAGCGTCGGAAGGAACTATGGATCTCTTTAGAGACAAAATACAAGACGGAAGATGCCGGTCTAAAGAAGTTTATCGTGGACGCTTCCTAGATTACAAAATGGTGGATAGCAAGACGGTGCTTGAACAAGTGCAAGAACTCCGGTTGATTACGCACGATATTCTCGCCGAAGGTATGGAACTTCGAATCATTTCGAGTTCTTTGCAATGATCGAGAAATTACCACAAATGTGGAAAGAATTCAAGAACTATCTCAAACACAAACGCAAGGAGATGGGACTTGAAGATCTTATTATACGATTGAGGATCGAAGAAGACAACCGCAAATCGACAACATGGCAAAGAAATCGTCTATGGAGGCAAAGGCAAATCTAGCCGAGTCAAGCACCAACAACAAGCATGCAAGTTCAGCGGGAAGAAGCAAGACCGAAGAAACAAAAGAGGATCAAAGGAGATTGCTACAAGCTGGCAAACAGGGCACATGGCGAAGGATTGTCGGAAACAAAGAAGAAAGATGGTCATCAACAAGCAAACGTGACGGAGGAAAAACGGCACCCTTGACTTATCTCGAACTCGATTTATCTGCTGTTGTAGATGAAGTCGACATGGTAGGCAACCCAATGGGTGGTGGGTTGATCTTGGTGCTACAAAGCACATCTGTCTTGATAAGTCAATGTTCTCCACATATGAACCCGTCACCAAAAAGGAAGTTGTACATGGGCAACTCATGACTTCCAAGATCGTTGGAGCGGGAAAAGTTGTGCTAAAGATGACTTGGGATTGAAATGCTATATTTTTGAAACTATATTTCCCGAAAAGAAAAACGTATGAAGTTCTAAGAGAACTTATAAAGAAAACTCGTCGAGAAAATATTGGACCAAATGTTTACACGAGGAGGAAAGCGAACAGCGGCGTTGACCAGCGTCGTTGCATGTTCCGACATTCGCAAGAATCTTGTGTCCGGGTTACTTTTGAGCAAAGCGGTTTTAGACTAGTGTTTGAAGCGAGACAAAGTTGTAATGACCAAAAATGGTCACTTTATAGGAAAAGGCTATCTAGATAATGGCCTTTTCAAGCTTAGCGCACTCAATGTAATCTCGATGATGAAATAAAGGAAAGCATTGCATATGTGATTGAGTCTCCTAATTTATGGCATCATAGATTAGGACATGCAAATTTAAATACACTACGAAGATTAGTGAATTTAGAGCTATTGCCAAAGATATCTTTTGATCAACATAATAAATGTGAAATTTGTGTTGAGCGAAAATGGCAAAGAAACCTTTTCATTCGATTGGAAAGATCAACTACACCTCTAGAATTGATTCACACCGACTTATGTGATTTAAAACTTGTGCAAACTAGAGGTGGAAAGAATTATTTTATAACATTTATAGATGATTGCACAAGATTTTGTTATGTGTATCTTTTGAGAAGCAAAGGCGAAGCATTGAAGCTTTCAAAAGTTACAAAAGTGAAATTGAAAATCAACTCAATGCCAAAATCAAGATGATTCGATGATCGTGGTGGCGAGTATGTTGCACCGTTTGAAGAATTTTGTCGTGAAAGCGGTATTATTCATCAAACAACGGCACCTTACTCACCACAATCAAATGGTATTGCCGAGCGGAAAAATAGAACATTAAAGGAAATGATGAATGCTATGTTGATTAGCTCGGGCTTATCACATAACATGTGGGGAAGCTATCCTTCGGCAAATAAAATATTAAACAAGTTACCCCAAAAGAAACAAGATAAAACTCCATATGAATTATGGAAAGGTAGGAAACCATCCTACAAATACACGAAAGTGTGGGGTGTCTCGCAAAGGTCAAGTACCAAAACCAAAACAAGTTAAGATAGGCCCAAAACTATTGATTGCATCTTCATTGGATATGCAAACAATAGTAGCGCATATCGTTTTTGGTACCAAGTCGGAAATACCCGACATGCATGGGAATGATCATAGAATCAAGAAATGCTATATTTTTGAAACTATATTTCCCAAGAAAGAAAAGAACGACGCAAGTTCTAAGAAGAGAACTTATAAAGAAAACTCGTCGAAAATATTGGACCAAATGTTGAGCCAACACCTACACTAAGGCGAGGAAAACGAAAAAAGCGCAAAGTTCTTTGGTCCGAACTTTGTGGTTTATTCGTTGGAAGATGATCCAAGACAATCGAGGAAGCATTATGCGGTCACGATCTTTGCTCTATGGAGAGAAGCTATCAATAGTGAAATTGAATCTATATTAAACAATCACACTTGGGAAATCGTTGACCTTCCTCCGGTTGTAAACCTTTAGGATGCAAGTGGATTCTAAGAGAAAGTTCAATGCCGATGGAACTATTGATAAGTACAAAGCACGTTTGGTAGCGAGGTTACAAACAAAAGGAAGGGTATGACTACTTTGATACATACTCACCTGTTACAAGGATTACATCCATAAGAACGCTACTTGCTATAGCTGCGTTGCATAATCTTGAAGTACATCAAATGGATGTAAAAACGGCATTTCTAAATGGGGATTTAGAAGATGAAATTTACATGGAACAACTCGAAGGGTTTGTTATCCCCGGACAAGAAAACAAAGTTTGCAAACTTGTTAAGTCTTTATACGGACTTAAACAAGCACCCAAACAATGGCATGAGAAATTTGACCAAGTGATGATGTCAAATGGATTCAAAATTAATGAATGCGACAAATGTGTTTACATTAAAGGGACATCAGATAATTTTGTCATTGTATGTCTTTATGTTGATGACATGCTCATAATGGGTAGTAATCGTGATATAATCATGAATACTAAAGAAATGTTAAAGAGAACATTCGATATGAAAGACTTGGGATAGGCGATGTGATTCTAGGAATTAAAATTTCTAGAACACATGATGGAATGTCTTATCACAATCTCACTATGTTGAGAACGTGCTTAAGAAATTCAAAGCTTATGATCTACCTCCGCTAAGACACTGTTGATTTAAGTCTACACTTAGCCAAAAATCGAGGAGACCCGATATCCCATTGGACTTTGCTAGGGTCATTGGAAGTCTAATGTACTTAGCAAATTGTACAAGACCCGACATAGCATATTCAATTAGCAAGTTGAGTCGGTTCACAAGTAATCCAAGCAAGGATCATTGGACCGCATTAACTAGAGTTCTAAGGTATTTAAAACATACTTTGAACTATAGTTTACACTACAAGATATCCAATTTGTTTTGGAAGGATACGGTGATGCAAATTGGATATCCGATACAAAGACTCCAAATCCACAAGTGGATTCGTGTTCACCATAGGTGGAGGAAGCGGTGTCATGGAAATCTTCTAAGCAAACTTGTATAGCTCGATCTACAATGGAATCAATTCATTGCTTTAGATAAAGGCGAAGAAATCGAATGGTTAAGAAATTTCTTAGAAGATATTCCTTGTTGGGAAAAACCCATACCTCCGTTATGGTGCATTGTGATAGCATGTCGACCATAGGGAGAGCTAAGGTAGCATGTACAACGGTAAGTCTCGACACATTCGTCGAAGACACAATACAGTTAGACAATTGATCACGATTGGTATAATGTGTATTGACTATGTAAGGTGAAAAGACAATATAGCGGATCCGTTTACTAAAGGTATTAATCGTGATCAATTATCTGATGCGATGAAAAAGAACTTTGTTGAAGAAACTCGGTTCCATATGAGCGTAGGGAACAATCGATGAATGCAGTCATTCATGTGGGGATTGTTGGAATAAATTTATATATGACGAAACAAGGAAGTGTAATGTGTTCAAATCCATTGTGGGATTGAACAATTAATGCACAAAGATGGCTTCTTAATGGTGGGAATAAGTTTTTATCCCACATTGGAAAAATAAGGAAGCTCTAAGCTATTTATAAATGAGTTCACATCAATAAGGAATAATCAAGTGTGCACCATCTATGGTGCATCTAGTGAGTTTTAATTAGCTATTTTATGGCTAACACTCAAGTTAAAAAAGTGTTTTTGTGTGAATGAATAGCACGTGAGAGAATTGAATATTTGCTTGATTATATGTATGCTTGACGGTTTATGTGTGTGAATTTACATATTATGTTACGTGGAATATTTATAAATGTCTACATCGTATTGGTACCTTAAAAGTAGGTACGTGCCTTCAGTAGTTGAGCTAGTCATGTTGGATAGTATATCTAGATTCACACGTCATGGGTAGCGTGCTTGCGCATTTGGCAGACGTATGAGCTTTTAGCTGATCGTGAGATTCTTGATTAGCAAGGTCCAGTCCAAAGATGAGTTTGGCCTGAACTCTAATCTCATCTTTGATTGTTATCAAGCCGGGTTATGGACAATTCTGATGGGCCTCAGAGGTGGGCTTTGTCTTCGGCCTTAATCTTGGGCCCCAAACTAAGCCTTAGTAAGAAAATAGGTTTAATTGGTATTTTGTCCATATCACAAATTAATCAAATTTCGACAACCCAATTGAGTGGAATGAACCGATTGCCAAGAAAAAGGAAAAGAAAATGAACTTTTGTGTGTATATGTTGACCTAGTGATAGAATGGTTAATATCCAAGATTAAAGGTCTTGGATTCGAGTCCACCGTGACAATGCATTTAAATTTCTGCATTAAATTAACAAAAGAAAAGGAACTTTAATGCCAATTGTGATGTTTATGCATAGTTCCTTCCTTTGCTAAAGGAACAAATAGTCATGTCATGAGCGTATAAAAATGTGGGCTGGACCTAGTATTATAACTTCAAATGATATATAATAGAATGAAAAGTTTAGATGGTTGTTTGATTTAGATAGAGAGTAGGTTGTGAAGAAATCCAACCCAAATTTAAAACCTCCATTCATCCATACAAGAAATAAAACTTCGCGGCTTCAAGTGAATCAAGATAATTTCAAAGGCTACTATCAAATAACAAGAAAGAAAGCATCAAACTCTGTCTACTCAAGTCTCAAAAAATCTAAGTTCTACCATGAATTCTCTTTGCTTTGGGGAATACCAAGCGACAGCTTTCGCCGACCCAAGAACGTGCAATGCGTATTCAACAGCAAATACGGGATCATTCACATTCAAGTAACACTCTTTCTTCAGATCAACACTCACTCCACTATCAATTCTCAAGCTGAAAGGACCAGCCATCTGCATTTACAAAGAGAGAGGCCAACATAAGCTTCATATACACCACATAGCCATAGATTTTGCAAGTCTACATAGCAATACCACATGCCCACTTCGTGAAATGAAGATGAGTGAAATTAAAGCTAACTATGCCTTGATGACTTCACAAAGGAAACAAGGGCTGAAACTTCCCTCAGGCACATTGGCCTCTGATATGCTAATACTTCTTTTTATTTTTATGTTTATGCGATTATATTTGTGTTATGTGTTCGGAAAAATACAAAAAGTCTATAAACGGTAATAATCATAACTTTTACAACAATAACAAGCCATGAAACGAAATTCCATAGCATATGTATAAGAGTGAGATGCAGTTTGCCATATAAACATCAAGTTTAAGGCTACAATTCTGAAACAGGACTCTCTGTTTCTATCTAATCTCAAGACGTGTGTTTCTTAAAAAATTTAATTTGGCAATAATCAAAAGCTAATTAGGTTACCTGCTGCTGAAATGAGACGGTGGCAGAAGGAGCAATTGCCTGGACTGCTTCCACACTTGGTGCTTGAGAATTGTAAAGGGCCTGAGCCACCTTACAGGCTCCATTTAGGAATTTGGAGCCTAAAGGTATATCTAGTCGTGCATGAAAGCGGGTAAGGTCCAAAAAAAGCTTTTGGAAATTTCCAAGCTGAGCAGAAAGGGATGTAGATGCAAAGAGATCAGCTGAAGCGGCATAATTTGCTCCTTTGGTGCAAAGCCTAAATGACTCATGTTCTTGTCTGATTGAATTTTCACCAAGAGATGCAGTAATTACACTACCTAAAGTGAAAAACGAAGCAAATTTAGAATCCTAGAGTAGAGGAGAAAATAATGGATCTACGTCTATTCTAACATTAAGAAAAAACAAAACAAGGAATGCTCAACAAACTAAAAGTCTAAGCAATTGGTTTAGTTGGATGAAGATCAAGATAAGCAGCAACGCTCAACACACATACCTAACTAGTTAAGTAAATAATATGTTGAGACAAGACAAGAAAAGACAAGAGAAATCAATATTAACTGTAACAAGATTGATTACCTAGGATAGCTGAGGCTGATACATGTGGATTGGAGAGAAGTATATCATATGGTTGCACCATTCTTGCCTTTGGAGCATCACTCTTCCAAATGTCAAAGTTTTTGTTGAATGAAATGGCATACTTAGCAGAGAGACCAGGAAGTAAAGGGGGAGGAGGTATTCGGGTGGTGAGAGAGTGCGGTTGAAGTTGTCGAGGAGAACCTGCAGTGTGGTTGATGCAGAAATGGCAGCTAGTGCCAGAATGGGGAGCTATTGAAGCGAGATCCATAGCCAATGTGAATGGCACATCCCAGTAATTACCAGCATGGTCGACAAAAAGTGCTGGAGCAGAAGCCTCCAAGGTGAGATTATGATAGGGAAACTGCAATACATAACGATAAAATCATGTCTCTCTCTTTTTTTGTTAGTTGTTAATTAGTCGAAATTAATAGCTACGTACTAAAGGAAATACAAAGAAACAAACAAACACGCATTGACATTGCTTGCCTTGTGATGAAGAATTGCCTTTTTCCTGGGGGATTTGTGGTGAGCATGTACTTCTGAAGTAAGCAGCAGCGTATCTTGAGGGCTAATCAACCACTCCCAACAGAAATTGAGGGCGTAAAATTGGGGGTCGGAAAAGTGCCTCCAAATACTACTCTCCGAGCCTTGGAGAGAAGCTACAAACTTTTGCACATTGAACTGTCCCAGCAATGTTGTAAAACTGCAAAGAAGAAAAATAATTTCATTTGAAATTAGATGAACGAATGAATGGGGAGCTGGGAGAGAGCAGCTAGCAATAACTAAAAGTAAACTAACCAGGCATCGCGAGCAAAGGAGGGTAGAGGGAGAGGGAGCGAGATGAGGCGCTGCAGAGAGAGGCCAACTCCATCGGAAAATGAGGGGACAAACGGCGCCGCCATGAACCGCTGCAAGAAATCAATCTGTTTGGGCCGCGACAGCCTCGCCCCACGGCTCAACCCCAACGGAAGAGGATGCCCCACTCCCACCGGCCGTGCCACTCCGTTCAACGTCGCCGGCGTTGACAAGTCAACCTCCCAGAACTCCCCATCCATCGCCCATCTTAGCTTCTTCATCGTCATCTCATTTACCTTCCATCCGCCTCTTCCCAAATCCTAATTCCTCTTTCTTTCTTTCAATTTTATTTTTCCATTTTTCCTTCACAAAAAATCTTATGCGAAAAAAATCTTCTAAATCCTAATTCCTCGATCTTTCATTCTTATTTTCTATTTTTCTTTCACAAAATCTTAATTATGTCATCAGACTTTGTCATTAATTTATTGTAAATTTAATTATACTAATTATTTTATGACCAGATTCATCTGATAGGGCAGATTCGTAAGCTTTTCCAAGCTTGGTTGATTAAAATATCAAAACTTATTTAATAAAGCTCATTAGTTAAATAAATTAAGTTCTGAGTTTAATAATATTTGGTTCCTCGGTTTGTGAATGAACAAGTTAAAGTGATTCAATTTGAAAATATTAAATTATTATTGAGATACAACTTATATTTATATACTATAATTAGTGTAGTTTTATTTTGTTATAAGAAAATAAATCTATATGTTATTGTACTTGTAATATATTTAAAAAATAACTAATATTTTAAACATAACGTTAAATTTTTAAAGTCTATTTTGGTCGAATAAACTCGTGAGTCTCAAACTATGCGATAAATAAGACTCGATGAACCACTTGATAAGGGTTCGTTTGGTAGGGGTTATAATACCTAGATATGAGAGGTATCCATCGTAATCCTTTATTTGGTATCCTAGTTTACTAAACTCTCAGGCCCGTCTTTTAGTCCAAGCCCGGTGTTAAATCACTATTTCTCCTATACTATACATCTCAGGTCACCTGTCTGATACCTAAGCTTTCTTTCAACATTAGCGCTGATAATTCCAAATTACCCTTTTGAAACACAGTCACTTGATTATACCAAATCAGCCGCAGCACCATACCTTCCAACTCGAATCCGATTGAAGGAGTTTCATGCTGATTTCGTTGACGAACCTTGAGAAGCAACGAGCCCTGAGGGTCGTGATTTTGCAGAACCCAGTTCATACACAATCGGATAGATCTTCTATCTTTTGGTAAGTTGTTTTAACCCGTGCACAATCGGACCTTGAGAAGCAACGAGAGTCGTGATTTTGCACAGATCTTCCTTTTCGTCTTCTTCTATAGTTGAAACTCCAATTTCTTCCATAGCACAGATCTACTATTTTTTGTTACTTGGGATTATTGTTTTCTAACCGGTGCACAATCGGACCTTGAGAAGCAACGAGAGTCGTGATTTTGCAGAACCCAGTTCATTCACAATCGGACAGATCTTCTATCTTTTGGTAAGTTGTTTTATATTAGCAATTTTATACCATTTAACCATTTGAATCTAATGCCAATTTTTATACTCTTTCTTTTTCGGAACCCTCTACACAATGGATACATTTTGATGTCTAGCTTTCTGTGGGAAACTTCAAAGATCTCAGTGCGATCGACTAACCCTAGGGTTACGAGGTATAATTTTCTTTGGGGGATTCTGCACAATAGATCAAAGTTCGTTTTTTGAATGTAGATTGTGATATACGGTGTTATGTGTATGTTTTGATTACTGCAAGATTCAGGGAATGTAGTTCGTTTTTTGAATGTAGATTCTGCAAAATTTAATTTTATAGTTTGTTTGGTTCCTCATTCTGGTGTATTGTTTACTACACAATTTTCAGCAGAATAGCTTCAAATATTCCTTCAGTTTTGCCTTTGAGGTTGTGGTCTGTCTTAGAAAAAAAGATCGAAAATATGTTTACTAAAACCCACAATCTGTTTGATACTGCAACGGTCTATTTAGAGAGAGAGAGAGCTATTGTTAAACCCTCAATCATTTTTGATTTGGGATTGCACTAGAGAAACAATGTTGTAACTGAGAACCATGGTTAAACCCTTAACCCTGGAGGGAATTATTGAGGGTCCTTAAATTTGATTTTGGTGAATCTTCTTAGTTATTTTAGTAGGTCTGCAGTCACGGCTATTTGACTACTAGATTTCTGCATTTGAACAATGATGGGGTGCTCTTGTTTTTATTGTTCAGACTTCACCTACATGCTGAAGGCTGTATAAATTTTGAATGAAATTGACATCTGATCATGTTTGATGACTGAATATCACATACTACATTTCTGAAAGATAGCTTGAGGCTGAGATATTAGACAGGAGCGAGAATGTGTTCAGGTGATGTGTTCCTTTTATTTTTGTGTGTAAACATATGCTACCATGAGTAGAATAAATTGTTGCAAACTCTGCTCCAATTAGTGTAGAGAAAGGAACATGCAATATGTTTGCATCTACAACTAGTTTGGCACCATCTTGCTTCTTTACCCTTTTACATGACAAATGGAACCAAGCAAGTGGAGATGAAGTAAGTGAAATTAGTTGGTTTGCTTTTTGTTATTTCTGGTTGTAGTTGACCTGAAAAGATGATAACCGTTTCGATTTGAATTCCCCTGGAATATGGGGTGCAGAATTGTGAGCTCCTAGTCCCAATAAGTTCTTTGACTGATTAAACATCCCTTTGTGGATATCTGAAGTGCTTCCCAAACTCATTGTTATCCGTAAAATAAGCTCTAAATTCTCCATATCCTGATACAACAACTCTTTTAGAATTGAGTCACCTCATTTTCTAGTCTTATATAGGCGTAATGCCATAACTTATGGGGTTGACACATTACCACTGCAAGCAGCCAAAGAATTCGAGGCATAACTGACGAAGGACAGCCAGCCTCCTGCAGAGGTGTCTAATGAGAAAATTATGCCAGTCAGTGAAGAAGAGAAGCAAGAGGATAAAGTCCCCAGCGCAAATGGAAGTACTTGAGACTTTGCGCCTTTGTTTGTTGTGCTTGGCAGTTTGTTGTAGTTGCTAATTCCCTCATGTTGTACGACACACTTGTTTAGATATAAATAGCTGTGTTTGAGTATTTCATCAATAAACCTCGCATTGCTAAAGAAGATTATTAACCAAATCTTAAGTTTCTAATTGGATGAGTCATGTTCAGTTTTTTACCATAGGAATTCTGCTTTTTCATGTACAAGATGTGCTCGATTTGTGCTTATTTTTTTTTTTTTATCGGAATAATTTCGGTGAAATTTTAGTACAAAATATACATCGGAATTATATTGAGGGGAAGCTTATATTTCTCCAAATATTATGATACCTACTGTTCAAATGTTCTAAATAAAATTATTTGAAGAGAATTAACTCTGAGTTGTCTAATAGCAATTTATGAGGTAAGGTGCAAGCAATGTTAAGGACTTCAAGAAACCAATGAGGCAACTTGAGTCATTTTGATTTGTTTTGGAGGATACAATTGTAATTTTATACTTAATCTTGTTTTTTAACTAGTCTACCAAACAAATAAAAATTGTTATCTATATTTTATATCTTATCTACCAAACAACAAGATACAATACAAATCTCACATTATCTACGATACACATCTAATCCTTATCTATCTTGATATATCTAAACATATCTACCAAACGAGCCCTAAATATACAGATCAAGCTTGAACATGACATTATTCAACTCGACTTCGTTCGATTACACCTCCATCGTTCAATAAATGCACTCTAATAAGTCCACATTGACATTATTTTGTGTATACTTACACGACATTAGATACTGGTTGGTATAATAAAATAAGGTGATCCCACGTAAATTTGAAACCACTATTGCAACACCGCAACATCTCCTTATATATCTATTCAAAAGCAAAAATTTGGTAGATGTTTAAATTTCATTCGCATGTCATAATCATCAATAGATGCAATAGAAAAAGTTACACAATGCTAATCCAAAGAATTTGAATTATATGTTAGGATTTATTTTCAAACATATTTTATTTATATATCGTGTCAGATCTTTAATATACACATGTTTTATTTTATATTCAATAAAAATGTAAATTATAAAAAAGTGTTTCGAGGCATACCATCAAGCAGTCATATATTATCATTTAGGGTATCCATGTTGGGATTATTCCAGTCTTGCTCTTGCAAGTTGTATTGGTGGTGATGATGGGATTTGTGTTAGATTAGGCACTTGTATTCCAATATATATTAAATAAATGTGGAGAAAGGCAAATGCACATTACATGAAATTAGGCACTTGTATCCCAATTTACACAAGTTAGAAGAAAACTACACACAACAGTAGAGAGCAGCGTACATATCACTTATATGGAGCAGGCACAGCTGATTCATCATTATGCTTCTGGTGGTGGAATGAATAGGAATCATGAGCAATAGACTGCATTAATAATTCAAACAACTTAGAATGTGACATGATTGTGATATCCTAAACTCAAGATAACAAAGAAAATAGACATCCATCCAACAATTAACCACAACATTACCTGTTCTTGGGCTCGGAAATACATGAAAGGAGTATAGTGGAGGAAATTAGAAACCCTTGAGGTATAAATATCAGCATACCTGAAGTTTTACCAATAAAACATCTTGTAACCATTATGATAATACATACAGGAAGAAGAAAAACCAAACAAATATGACCGTAAGTTCTCATACTTCTCAATCTGCCTCATTATGTGGCTTTTGTCCCATAGGCCTGCTCGCGAGAGAAAACCCCACCTGAAACAAGGTAAGAGCCATTGTATAAACCTAACTAAAGATTTTGAAACAATAACCACATCCCATCCAAGTCTGGCTTTGCCCAAGCAGACACAAACAGAACCTTCTATTAAAGAGCTCCCCATCTGATTCCATCAGCGGAGCAATTTTATGATCTAGTCTCTGCATCACAATGAGTAGCTTCTGAATGCTCCCGGTGAGTTCTTTATCTTCCATATGAGTAGCAGCGAGGGTCTGACAGAAAATAACATATTTGGATTGAAATAATCACATAATTATATCTGACAGCAAAAATCATTTCAAGCAAGCTAGTGCAAGTCTGCATACGCACACTAGTCATATTTCATGTAATCCGCAATAAATGACACAACCACAAATAAAGTACTTCTTGTTATTATTCAAAAATAAAACACCATCTCATCAATGACAACCCCAGCCCTTAAAGATTCAATTTGATAATAACAAGTAGTTCTTATGATGCATAAGGTCAAACTATGAAAAATGTATATCTTCTCTAGAAAATTCCATTGACTGATAAGAGTCAAGGATACAACCAAGTATTTTATTTTGAACATGAGGAGAATAAAGATGTAATTTCATAGAATCATTCTGTCTGAATGCTACATGAAGATCATAAGCTAGATGACGGAACGGGAAGACCTAGGATCAATGCGAGGAAACCTAAGAGTCTGACAATCCGTCAGGTATTTCTACCTGTCCAAAAAATTTGCCAATGACCCAACAAAACTAACAATAATGCTATGAGACCTGATCGCTCCTTTTTCACACGCAAAAGGGTGTAAGTACAGGGTAAGCGAAGTATCGTATCCACAGGGATTGTATCACGAAAACATAGAAGCTAGCTCAACGACTATTCATCATTATTCAAGCACAGATAAAGGGTGATAGGTTTAGGGGCTTCGGAATTTAATCCAAAGCAAAGGTAACCAAACAGAAATATAAAATAAAGCGATAAAATCACAAAAGATGATTATAAAGAAAGACTAACCCTAGGGATGCACCAATCCTATCCACAACGATGTTTATCCCGCTTACTAACCGTTTTAATCCGCATAAGACGGAAGATCACATATATAACCAACAACTTGATTCGACAATTGCGGGATTGATTACTAATTTTCCTATCACGATTCGTCTAGAGGAAAATAAGCAACTCAAAAGGATCACTAAGAATATGCTTCCACGATTGTCCTATCTCAATTACGACTCGAAGCTTAATCGTATCATGCATTCAAGATCGATTGACAATTAATACGATTACGTCGTTAGCGGCAACTAGATATGCATCAAGATTGATTAGAAATCAACACATATAAATAAGCACCATGAATCATAAATCATGCGGAAGGTAAATAACAACAATGAGAACTCACAACATATAGGATCGAATTATGCAAACCCTAGGATTAGAGCGGAAAACTAGCCGGACATAATAAGCGAGAATGAAATACTAATTAATCATAAAAGCGAAATTAAATATATAAAACCCGTAGGAAGCGTTGGATGAACAAAGGTTGGTCTTGAATCCAATTCCAAGCGAACGAGCGGAAAACAAAGAAAGCGATCGGACAAAGCGTTCCGATCGATAAACTAAACAAGAACAACGGAAAATTAAAGCTAGAACTAAGCGGGAATGAAAACTAAAGACTAAAAGATGTAAAGCGAGGAAAACTTAAGAAAACGAGCTACGGGCGTAAGGGGTCTTCGGGCGAGGGTGTCTTGCCTATTTATAGAAAAGGGTGGAAACCCTAATTTTCGCCTCTGTCGCGCCCGCCTCATGACCGGTCCTCGCGATCGCTAGGCGATCGCTAGGTATCTCTCGCGCGTTTTCTCGCCGCGCTCGCTTCTTGCGCTCGCTTTAAACCTCGCGACCGGATAGCGGTCGCTAGTCGGTCTGAACCGGTCGCGAAATCGTCCGGTGAATTCTCGACGCTAGCCATTTCGCGGCACGAGGTCGTGTCGCGGCTCTTCGGGCGCCATTGGTTTGCTCGCGACCAACCTAGCGACCGCTAGTTGGTCGCTAAACCGGGCGGTTGTTCATTTTGTTCGTGCTTCGTTCCTTGCTTCGATTATCAATATATAAACCTACAAAGCGTCGAAGGAACACCCAAGATGTCTTCTAGAAATAGATGAAACATTAAGAATCGATACATAAACGCACATTAAACGAGCTAAACTCATCTTCAAATATCAACTAAATACGTGTAAAATGCGCGTTTATCAAACCCCCCAAACTTAAAGCATTGTTTGTCCTCAAACAAAAACAGAACAGAAAGACAAACGAAAGATCAACGAGCATAGCAAAGAGGATAACCATTCTAGGCCTCCGAAACATATCAACGCTCAAAAACATTAGCGCACATGACGACGTTAGCCAACTCAACACAAACAACCATCGAGGGCAAGAACTCATTTATTTCAACCCTCACAAAGGCATGTGTGTAAAATATATAGAATACACTCAAACTCATAAAGAAATTAAGGACGTGTATACACTCAAAGATCAAAGCAATGCAACATCTTACCATAGGCTTGCCGTTTCTCTAACATCTCCACCGCGTCAAATGTGTTCAAATGAGGATCAAAGAGGACTTTTCATAGGTTATAATGTAGGCACATTGGTTAAGGTAGGATCATATATGGCTAAGTGACTCAATTATACTCCAAGCACCACCATTTACACATCTCGACACATATGGACTTTGTCCATTTTCCCCTTCTTTCCCAACATGCTAAATTGACGTTTTATGCCTCATAAGGTACCTACACTTTGATTAAAGACCCTTTATGCTCAACACTCATAGTGAACTTAACATTTTTCTTTTTCTTTTCTTTTCTAGAGCTTATAGGGTTTAACTTTCACAACAAAGGTACTATTCTTCACCACGGATGTATTTTTCTAAAAGAAACATTTCTCGTCATAACTACATCAACATTTCAACCCCTTTTGATTCCCATATCCATCCTCACCTCCTATCATCCGGTTTAATCGAAAGAAAAAGTCTAATAAAGGCTCAAAGAAGGCGACAAATGGTATATAACATCGGGTTAGTGTTTGGGTGAATATGTGGTTAACAAAGATGGCCTTTTATCCTTTCCAAATTCGAAACACATATTGCAGTCTCGACACGTAAACACGGCAAGTTCTAGAAGATAATCACATGCATGATATCACACAATTAAAAAAGCGTATCAATATGTTTATACGGTGAAGCTCAAGTCTCACAAAGTTAAGCAAATGGTGAAAAACAACAAGCTAAGCCATCTCACGTCATTCATGCGTCATTTTCTAACATATCATGTGCACTATCATTAAATTTCACAAAAATTTTCTATCGTCATTGGCCACGTGGATTAACACACTTCACTTAACTCGTTGATCGACGCACACGAAAGCGAAACGAAAAGCGTAAACACGACAAAAGAACAACACAAACGAAAAACAAAACAAAACACGAGAACAAAACAAAGAAAGCGTTGGGTTACCTCCCAACAAGTGCTTTATTTAACGTCTTTAGCTGACCATCACTAACCTCGTCAATCGGCGTTTTAGTAGCAATAGATATCTTTCTCGACTTGTGGAACCTTCTAAACTTCGCATTTACGGATGACCACCACCGACGCGTGGAAGTGGCCCACAAACTTGAATGATACACTCGGAGTTCCATGCCGAGTCCACTTCTTCCTTCTCACGCCTCTTCGATCGGTCGAGTATCCTCTAAAGCGAGGCGTGATCGGCAGCAGATCGTGATCGAGCAACAATCTTCCGGCTTTTCAGCGTCGTGTTGCTTGATGGCGTCGATATGGAAATTTTGAGCTCTCATCGTTAACACGAAGCGTGAGGTTTCCTTCCGCACATCAATCAACGCACGACCGATTCTTAGAAAAGGTCTACCTAGGATTAGTGGTTGTTGTTTGAATTCGGAATATCAAGAATAACAAAGTCGTGGGAAAAACAAAATCCCAATTCTTACCAACACGTCTTCGACGATACCTTTTGGATATGTGATGACCGGTCACCATCATCGATGAAATCTTAATCGGCTTCATTTTTCCTAGGTGTAGCGGTTGAAAACGTTCAACGGCATCAGTTGATGCTCGCCCCAAGTCGCATAACACATTTGGAAAATTCGCCGGCGATCTCGCACTCTAACGTGAAACTACGGATCCTTCGCTTGAGGAGCTTCTTTGCAAGACGACCTTTGCACTCTTGGATAGGAAATTTTCTCAAATTTCCCAAGTTTCTTCTTACTTGCAAGCGTCTTTTAAGAATTTCATGTAGCAGGCATGTTTCATAGCGCTTCAAAGAGAGGCAAATTTATCTCAACTTTCAAATACCTCTTTGAAACGAGCAAATTCCTCGTCATATTTCGACTTGACAAGTCGACTCGGAAACAGGACCGGAGGAATATACGTGCAGGATTAGCCTCAGGGGTGCCTCGCGGTCGAGTCTTGTGGGCCTTTCGGTGTGGCGTCTGTGGACAAAATTCGGGATGGCTCGCGATAGGGCTCATGATCGCGAGCTTCGATCGCAGTTTGCGTCGAGAATGTTCTCTTGCTCTTCTCGGTAGGGCTCGGGTAGGCTCGCCCACCTCGTCCGAATGGCGAAGCATTGACTCTTGGGTTCACCTCCGTATTACTCGGAAATTGGCCCGTCTTTTGTAGTGCATTCACTTGCACGGCAATTTGACCGATTTGAGCTTCCAACGTCTTTATGTGTTTCCCATAGCCGTCACGATCGACTCCAGTGATTTATCTTACGCGGTGTTGGCGATGAGCGATTCGATTCGTTGCCAATTGTTGGTTGCTTACAACCAAGCTGCGCATCATGTCTTGAGACTTGGCTTCCTCGGCTCTTGAATCGAATTACGAGTATTGAAGCTTCTTTGAAGGTTGTTGGAAATTTGAATGACTCACTCCGATTGATGTGGCTCACGTTCGTTTCAATCGACTCTTCAAAGAGTGAACTTCTTCACGAGGTCGTCATATTTGAATCCTCTCAACGGCATTGCTTTGAGCGATGGCGTTCTCTCCGTTGGCCATTGATATTGTTGGCGACCATCTCTTCTACAATACGGCTTGCCTCGCCGTGGTCGGTTTAATAAACGACCCCGCCGACGCATCCACCATGCTCCTCGCCCCGCCATGTCACCCATCGTAGAAGCTGTGTGATTTGTTGCTCCTTGGAGAACCCATGTTGTGGACATCGTCTCGATAGACCTCTCGATCTCTCCCATACCTCGAATAATGATTCGTCGTGGTTTTGGCAAAATGAGAGATTTCGCGATGATCTTCTCGCTTTCGCGGAAAGTATTTCGAAAGAAACTTCATAAAGTTTCCCAAGTGTCGATGCCATTCGGTCCAAACTCTTGAACCAATCTTTCGCTTTTGCTTGACGAAACCGAACATGCTTGATCCGGATTGTGTCTTGTGGCACCCCATTCATTTGATGGTGTCACAAATGTCGAAACGTCTCGAGATGCGCATTCGGTCTTAGTGACTCTCCCCAAACCGCTTCTCCTGGACCATACCGATCGGGGCGGTTTGAGCTCGAAATTGTTTGCATCTATGTGCGGGCCCCAACCGCCACCTTGGGCTGCTCGGTAGGATGTCGGTACATGTGGTTCGTGGTCTTTCCTCTGGGAGCAGGACAATGATTCCATGTTCGTCATCGCATGCTCTGCAAAGTCGGCTAGCATACGCAACTTGCTCGGGAGGAATGCCCCGTTTTGCGGATCTACCGCCATTGCGGCTCGTCTCTTCTCTCGTCCTCTTCTCCTTTGAGAGCTTTCGATCTCGGGTTTAATAATATTTCGGGAGGTCCACGAGATCTTGTACGCATAAACCACACGAGAAACGAGAGAATTTAGCATCGACAAAAATAAATAAATATAAAATATATATATAACTTGAATTAATAAATCCAAATTGTCAAATTATTCCTATGTGATCTTAACAATCCCGAACGGCGCCAAAATTTGATCGCTCCTTTTCACACGCAAAGGGTGTAAATGTGGTGTTTAAGTATCGTATCCACGGATTGTATCACGAAAACATAGAAGCTAGCTCAACGACTATTCATCATTATTCGACACGGATAAAGGGTGATAGGTTTAGGGCTTGAATTTAATCAAAGCAAAGGTAACCAAGCGAAATATAAAATAAAGCGATAAAATCACAAAGATGATTATAAAGAAAGACTAACCCTGTGGATGCACCAATCCTATCCACAACGATGTTTATCCCGCTTATTACTAACCGTTTTAATCCGACAAGACGGAAGATCACATATATAACCAACAACTTGATTCACGACAATTGCGGCGATTGATTACTAATTTTCCCTATCACGATTCGTCTAGAGGAAAATAAGCAACTCAAAAGGATCACTAAGAATATGCTTCCTCGACCGTCTATCTCAATTACGACTCGAGCTTAATCGTATCATGCATTCAAGATCGATTGACAATTAATCTGATTACGTCGTTAATCGGCAACTAGATATGCATCAAGATTGATTAGAAATCAACACATATAAATAAGCACCATGAATCATAAATCATGCACGGAAGGTAAAAACAACAAGAGAACTCACAACATATAGGATCGAATTATGCAAACCCACAGGATTAGAGCGGAAAACTAGCCGGACATAATAAGCAGAATGAAATACGAATTAATCATAAAAGCGAAATTAAATATATAAAACCCGTAGGGAAGCGTTGGATGAACAAAGGTTGGTCTTGAATCGATTCCAAGCGAACGAGCGGAAAACAAAGGAAAACGATCGGACAAAGCGTTCCGATCGATAAACTAAACAAGAACAACGGAAAATTAAAGCTAGAACTAAGCGGAATGAAAACTAAAGACTAAAAGATGTAAAGCGAGGAAAACTTAAGAAAAACGAGCTCGGGCGTAAGGGGTCTTACGGAGGCGCGGGTGTCTTCGCCTTATTTATAGAAAAGGGTGGAAACCCAATTTTCGCCTCTGTCGCGCCGCTCATGACCGGTCCTCGCGATCGCTAGTGCGATCGCTAGGTATCTCTGGCGTTCTTCTCGCTTCGCCGCCGCTTCAAGCTCGCTTTAAACCTCGCGACCGGATAGCGGTCGCTAGTCGTTCGAATCGGTCGCGAGAAATCGTCGATGAATTCTCGACGCTGGAAGCTTATTTCGCGGCACGCAGGTCGTGACGCGGCTCTTTCAGGCGCCATTGGTTTGCTCATGACCAACCTAGCGACCGCCAGAAGTGGTCGCTAAAGCTAGGCGGTTGTTCATTTTGTTCGTGCTTCGTTCCTTGCTTCGATTATCAATATATAAACCTACAAAGCGTCGAAGGAACACCCAAGAGCGATTATTCTAGAAATAGATGAAACATTAAGAATCGATACATAAACGCACATTAAGCGAGCTAAACTCATCTTCAAATATCAACTAAATACGTGTAAAATGCGCGTTTATCAAGACCTCCTCTGAATACAGTCAAAAGATTATTCTACCACGCCACTAGGTTTCGGAAACCAGCCCATTGGCTCTTAACAGTAAATTACTAACTAATCAACTACTAGTAAAGAACTATTTTTTAAATGATTTAACAGTTCTGAATTTCCTGATTGATATTAGCTCCTTCCCTGATCAAAACAACCTCGTCCTCAATAATATCCACTTTGTCTAACCACATATAGCCTCTTTCTCCCTGCAACCCTGCCACTTAACCAGAACCTGCTTCACCCCGTCATCATTCTGCCAAACTCCTGGACACAAAGTACGAGCTCTAAGATGTTTCCTCCATTAGAAAATCCGACTAAACAAGCTAACATAGAATGACTTATTTAATTCGTCTAAGTCATGCAGAAGCCCACGTAGGCGCACACACCTCAATAACAATAAATAAGCAACTAAAATTAGAAAAATATAATTGAAAGAAATAATTCTATAACATTAGTTGCACGGCTTCAAACATGCTCATCTCTTCATAAATAGTGACCATCTGAACAACCTATCCAGAGATTATACAGTCCAGTTTTTTGTTTTCATGGCAACCATTAGTTGAGGACAATGAGCAACATTAATCATGGAAGATAATAAATTGATAGTACATAGAAGCACTGTAGAACAATAAAATATAAAGATATGTAGGAGAAAAGTAGTAGTTATATATTCATCACTGCATAAAGCACCTATATATAATACAAGATACTAAGCCAAATTGGATACAAAACCAATATGGGATAATATTCTACAACATAGAAACCAATGTGGGATAGTATTCTATAACACTCCTCCTCAAGATGGAGCATATATATCGATCATGTCTAGCTTGGTACAAAGTTCAGAGAAACGTTTCGTGGCCAACGGTTTTGTGAAGATATCAGCAATCTAGTTGCATGACGAAGTGAAGGGAGTAGTAATCGTCTTATTCAAAACAGACTCTCGAATGAAATGGCAATCAACCTCAATATGTTTAGTCCACTCATGAAATACCGGATTATTTGCAATGTAGATAGCTGCTTGGTTATCACAATGCATAGGTAAAGGTTCATTGAAAGTGAATCACAATTCCTCAAGAAGATTCTTAACTCTGATCATCTTAGTAGCAGTATGAGCCATAGCTCTATACTCTGCCTCGGTTAAAGATCTCGCAACAGTATGTTGTTTTTTACTTCGTCAGGTTACAAGGTTTCCTCCTAAGAAGGTGCAATATCCAAAAGTAGATTTTCTATTAGACTTAGAACCAACATAATCAGCATCAGAATATCCTTCAATATTTAGATGACCATTCTTCTTAAATAACAATCATTTCCCCGGAGATTTCTTGATATATTGAAGAATTGAATAACAAAGACATCAAATGAACTTGCTTAGGCTTATCTAGAAAGCAGTGACTAAACCAACAACAAAGGAAATGTCAGGCCTTGTTACTGTCAAGTAGATAAGTTTTCCAACAAGACGTCTATACTTAGCTTTATCCTCCAAGAAATCTCCACTGTCATCCCAAATACTTGGATCAACTTCCATAGGAGTATCAACAGGCTTTGCTCCAAGTAGTCCAGTTTCTTTCAGTAAATCTGTAGCATACTTCTACTGAGATAGAGAAACTCCAGATTTGCTGTGTGTAATTTCAATCCCAAAGAAATACTTAGGACTCCCCAAATCCTTAATAACAAAATGTTGCTGCAAGTATTCCTTAGTATCCTTAATCCCACGAACATCACTTCCAGATATGAGTATATCATCAACATATACAATGAGAATGACAATACACGATGCTTGATGTCGCACAAAACCGAATGATCGACTTGCATTCTTTGAAAACCAATAGTTCAAGAACAACATTGAATCGATCAAACCACGCTGGACTTTGTTTAAGGCCATAAATTGCCTTTTAAGACAACAAACCTTAGTAGCATCCCCGAGCAATATACCCGGAGGTTGCTCCATAAAGACAAATGAGTCAAATCACCATAGAGAACGCATTCTTGGATCAAGGCGATACATAGGCGAAAGATTGAAATCGAGGAGAGCGAGTTGAGATCAAGTTCATACGACAGTGGGTGAGAACGTCTCAAAGTAGTCAATACCATAAGTTTGTGTGTACCCTTTGGCCACAAGACGAGCTTTGTATCGATCAATATTACCATCAGCAAGAAATTTGATGGTGAACACCGAACGACATGATACAATATCTACCGAATGAGGGGCATCCACCAATACCCAAGTACCATGACTCAAAAGAGCATGCATCTCCTCATCCATAGCAGTGCGCCACAAATGGTGTTTGAGTGCCTCTTGGTAAGAAGTTGCAATCACTGTAGACAAAATAGAAAGAGCAAAGGCACGAAAAAGAGAACTCAAGCGAACAAAGGAAACATGATTAGACATGGGGTGTTTAGTGGTACAAGTACGTTTACCTTTGCGAAGAGCTATGGGTAATTCATAAGTGGTATGTGGACTTTGTTCGGAGAGCGAAGATGACGTGGCGATGGACATGAGGCATTTTTGGTCTTTGCTTCGATTTCTTGGGTTGTGTGTGGTCTTTGTTTGGGCGATGGCTCAGCCGCTTGCGGGTGATGACGTCTGTATAAACCTGTAATGGTGGTGCAGGAGGCATAGGAGACCCAGATGTTGGGACAGATAAAGGAGTAGGAACGAATTGGTCGGTTAGTTTAGTTTGACTATGAGAGAAGTAAGGTTGAGACTCAAAGAAAATAACGTCTGCACAGATATAATGACGTTTGGTAAGAGGGTCAAAACATCGATATCCCTTTTTGGTCATAGAATAACCAAGAAAAACACACTTAATAGAACGAGGGGACAAATTGTCCAACCCATGAGTAAGATCATGAACAAAACAAGCATACCCAAATATACGAGGAGGAACAGGATAAAGAGATTTTTCAGGATGAAGACACGAAAAAGGAATATCCCCATGCAACACACTAGACGGCATTCTATTAATAAGGAAACATGCAGTCAGAACAACATCAGACCATAGATACTTAGGCACATGCATGTGAGACATAAAATCGTGCAACATCTAAAATATGGCGATGCTTGCGCTCGGCCCCATTTTGTTGAGTAGTGTGAGGCGAAGTTTGATGAATTATACCATGAGATCCACAAAGGATGAAATAGATCTGTGTAAACTCAAGAGCATTATCGGTGTGAAGAATACGCAAATCAATAGAATACTGAGTCTTTATTTCATGATAAAAAGATTTGAGTATAGCAGGGATTTCAGTTCTTTGTTTAAGTAAATACAACCATGTCATGCATGAATAATCATCAACAAGAATAAAAAAGTACTTGGAACCCCCTCTAAACTCAATCCTACTAGAACCTCAAACATCACAATGAACTAGATCAAAAGTAGAAGAACTACGATTATCGACTCGAGAGGAAAAAGAAGTGCGATGGAGCTTGCCCAACTCACAAGACTCACAATTAAAATCAACAGACGCAATCGGAACTAAACTTCGAAGACTGTCAGAAGACGGGTGACCAAGACGACAATGCCACTGATATGGAGACACAACGGCGAAGAGAGCACGAGAAGAAGCGGGTGAAACAGGATCCAAGTAGTACATACCGCCATGCTCATGTCCTCCACCCATCGTCCTCTTCGTATGCAAGTCCTGAAAGATACAATAGGAAGGATAGAAGGTGACAGAACAATTGTGAGTTTTTGTTAGCTGACTAATAGATAATAAACCGACTGGAAATTTAGGGACAAATAAAACATCATCAACAGTGATATGAGTAGTGGGTTTGACAACACCAGTGCCGGTTAGCGGGGAATAGGTGCCATCGGCAAGACGAACAGAAGGAAGAGAGGATGGAGAAAAAGATGTCAAAAAAGATTTTGTACCAGTAATATGGGCAGAGGCACCCAAATCCAACATCCAAGACTTACCGGGAGACACGGAGAACGCACTCTCTGAGGTAGAGCCGGTGCGGTAGTGGAGGAAATCTTGACATGATTGCGGTGAGTTTCATAATTGGCTCGTGGGCAAGAGACCATAGTAGGAGCAGATGAAGAACTTGGTGCAGTAGAGGCTGTGTTGGCCCAATCAGGTTTGCCAAACGTCTCCTAATACTTATCAGACTCATGATTCGAACGACCACAATGATCACAGTGTCGATCATTAAACCCACAGCCTCGGCCACGTCCACGTCCACAATACGAACCCCGACCGCGAGCAGACATCGCTGAATTATCAAAATAGGTAGATTCAGCACGGCCAGTGGTGACACGAAGAATGCGAGACAACGCATTAGACAACGTTGGTACGTTATCACTGGACATCAAGCTATCTCGAAGTGGCCGGAGATCAGCATTAAGACCCGATAAAAAATTTACCACCATGAATTCCTCCCACTGTTTTGCCCTTGTCGTAGCATCGCAGGAAAGAGGATGATAAACAAAAATCTCGTCAGCAAGTCCTTTCAGAGTAGAGAAGTAGTCATTGACTGACTGAGTATCCTGAGTACGAGAGAAAAGTTTCTCATATAACTCAAATACTCTAGACGTTTTTGTCATTAGAGTACATCTCTCGGATAGAATCCCACATGGCTTTGGCACTGTCCAAGAACATGATATTCTGACTCACGGATGGTTCCAGGCTATTGAGTAGCTAAGTCATGATGGAGCAATCATCAGCGGACCAAGTTTCGTAGTTGGCATCCGTAGCAGCAGGCGGCAGTCAGAACATGGCTTCGTTTCTTCTGTGATCCCAAAACAGGAGAAAAGCACGAGACCAGAGCATATAGTTGGAACCATTCAACTTAATAGTGGTTCCGATATAAGGTTTAGAATCGGACATGATGGAAAAATAGGGTAGAGAGCAAAATCCTAAGCAGAGTAGCAGACGGAGTCGTAGAACGGGCAGAATAGAATAGAGGCAACGGCAGAAACCAAAAACGCTAATTTCAATTTTTTTTTTTTGAAAGACTAAGTCAAAGACGGATTCAAATCCGCTCTGATACCATGTAGAATAATAAAATATAAAGATATGTAGGAGAAAAGTATAGAAAAATGTAGGAGAGAAGTAGTAGTTATATATTCATCACTACATAAAGCACCTATATATAATACAAGATACTAAGCCAAATTGGATACAAAACCAATGTGGGATAATATTCTACAACATAGAAACCAATGTGGGGATAGTATTCTATAACAAGCACTAATTGCAGTAGATCAGCATAAACACCAGAATAGATACATAAGTGACATTTTAAACATGCACAAGCTGAAGTTCATGTGTTAGTGAATTGCCAATGATTCCTTCCTCTGAAACATGTGTCAAATTACCTGGGCAGGACGTCCTTTACTTCGTCTTTGAAGAGCAAGGCGGAGTTGGTTGAAGAGGTCTCCTACAACCTCCTTCTGATTTATAAGCTCTATAAGTGTGGCACGATGACCTCGACTTCGAATTAAAGCACTATACTGCAAATGAGAGTCAAAACTGGGGATCTGTATGGTGGTAGTACATGAGCATCTGATTAAAAGATAAAGAAACAATTATAAACCTCGTCTTCCAGTTCTCGACAAATTAGTGCTGTACGCCACCGAAGATTAACTTTAGATTGACTAACATCTGTATATATATGATCACCAACATACAAAATTTCATCTCCATGAATGCCAAGTGAATTCTCAACCATCTGAGCACTTCCCCCTGAGTATAATCCCCCTGATATGCAAGATAAACAGGCAAAAGTTGTTCTAAAATTACAATATCATGCAGAAAGAAGAGAACACACGTTTCAATAAAAATAGTAGTTTAATATAAGCAAGTATCCTACAATAAATTAGTCTACTAAAAACTAGATTTTCGATATCCTATTAAGACCAGTACGAGATCCCCTATTTTGGCTAGTACATTAGGTATCCCATTCCATGTAACAGTTGACATATTGATACAAACTAATCCAGTGAGCACCAGAAAGAATAATAAAGTCATAAATGAAGTAAAATTTCCTTCCTCTTTTATCTCTACTTTCATACTAAGTAAAAATGAGAACTTATTCATGGATACAATTGTAGGAGCTTCTCATATAATAGCAGGAAACAACAGCTTGGTATGATCAAGATAAATCATCACAAGAAACACAATTCTCAATAGAATGACTTTTACATCAACCTAAGGCATCATAACATTATGAAACTTGCCTTTATGTTTGCTTGTGGATTGTTTTGTTTGGTTTAAAACCAGTCCACGCCACACTCCCCTGAAATAGTGGATGTGTTTTAGGACCTATCCTCTCGACAAGTCTTCTTTCCCTTGTATAACTTAGAAGATTTTAACTATCAAGTCTGAAATTATTCTGAATATATTGAGTAGAATGAGTAGCCAGAAAGACGCTAGAGTTTCTGGCTGGTGCTTGTAAGTCGGTTGATCATGAGGCATTTAGCTAAAGAGGCATGGGAGACTTGAGGATAGGTGACAACGGTTTCGAATAAAGCACTTATAATAGGGTCAAATTTCATCCCAACGTACTTCTTCTCAAACCTTTGACCAGCCCACTCACGTAGACATTAACACAGCCGACAACTTGGACTCGTCCAAACTGCGAAATAGAGATGCCTTATATTGGCCACCCCCTACCTTATTATTTATCAAACTCATATTGTCAATGACAAGCCATAATATTGAGTCGTATTAGACACATTGCTGCAACAAGAAACAAAAGTCCCCTAATCTGTTGGAACTACAAATCCGAGCCAAAACGAATAAGACTGTCAATGATGAAGAGCTAATGTAAGAGCCATCAACCATAACTCATATGCCGATGTAGCCACACTACAATTTGAAAATGTCCTACTAAAGTAGGCGATAGGCCACTCATCTTGGATCAACACTGCCTTGAGACATCACATTTTCGGGCTTATCAAAAAACGGCACGAAAGTCATTGGAGATTGTATTCTCAGCCTTATATCAACTCATAATCCATGAAACGCACTTAGATGTGCTAGCAAGGGAATGTGCTCATTTGCCCATGACGTCTTCCACAGCCACGAGATCGTTACAACTAACGAGTGTATACTTCATCTTGCTCATGATCGCGTTCACGCGAAAGTTCTCAAAAGACTTAGATAGTGTATTGAAGATGATATCGACCTTGACTTCGCAGTCGATACCTCCTCCCAACTGATCAAGACTATCCATGAGATGTGTCATGTGGAAGATATGTTCATGGACCAAACTTCCTTCTTCCATCTTACACGCTAAGATCTCTCTCATCGTGTGGGAGCGGACTGTTCGATCCAATTGTCCGAACTTACTCTCGAGACTTGACTAGATCTCAGTCGCGTCTGCCATCGGCTGATGCTGCAGCTACAAGCCCTTTGTCATCGTAGTCATCATATAACACTTAGCCATATTGTTTGACTTATGTTAAAGTCTGTTTGACTCTCGCTGCTGATCAGTTGATGTGTCAGTAAGGGCAGCAGAGTAGTGAGCATGAATATGTGTTCTTCTGCGATAAGAACATATTTCATATTTCGTTTCCACTCGATATAGTTCGAACCAGATAAGGGATTTTGTGCGAGCATATTGATAATCGGAGTAAAAGACATAACTGAAAAGTAATGTAAACACATAACATACAATCGCACATAATTCGTAACAACAATATTGTAACCTTTTGATAAAACCTCCAATAGCCCAATGAATGCCACATGCAAGCCACGCGTGTGGACGTTTACACATGAACCCCTCGATCAGACTAAATTAAACCTTTTAGTCTTTTAATTTCAATTCATGTCAACTTATCCTTATGACAAATGAAATTAATAATTGGACTTTAACTCGACCACATCACTATCGCAAGAAGGGACTTCGCGGGAAGTTATACTTGAGGTGATGCCTAAGCATTAACCACAATTTTGACAGCAGAAATCGAATTTTAGAATTGACATACTCACACGGACCATACCGCATCCAATGCAATTTCGTTTGTCATCTCATTTTACATCTATCTAGAGAACTTATGAAAATCGTACATGCAAGCCACGCGCATGAACGTTTACACGTGAAACTCCCACTTCCCAATAGATTAAATGGTTTTATTTAGAAATCTCATCTAACAAACTTATTATAAAAAGTGCAAACAAATCACGCGTGTGGACGTTTACTCTGCTTACCACTTTGCTTAGAGATCAAAATTTCGAGGTCTTGACGTATTAAATTTAAGAATTAAAACGTCGGCTTACTTGCTTAGTCTTTTTATTTCAAAAGGTTTGTCCATGCAGATCACGTAATCCTAAATTGCTCTTTCTAGAACTCAACATATAAAACATGCTCGTATAATTCCAAAACATGTTTTAAAACGTGATAATCCTACCATGCTTGCTAAACACAGTTAATCACGAAAACATATATCCATGTTTTTCTACGTAATTAAACATACATTACATGTTACTGCATAATTTAAACATCCATGACATGCTATGAATGATAATAAATAAAATAAAATCCGTTTATCGCTGCCCATTCGTGGATCTTGTACGTCCCTGCCTAGGTTATCATATAAATTTGCACATCTTCAATTTTTCTTTGAAACGGGCATCGCATAATCGGATACGGACTAGACTCGTCAAAACTGGATTTGGACCGAAAAATGAATATGGTTCGTAATAGTGATTTGGGCCGGGTCGGTACGAAAAAATTGAATCTAGATCGGCCCGTTTTGGGTCGGGTCAGGCGGGTCGGCCCAAGTTGGCTGGCCGTGCGCTAGGGCACAGCACAGTCTGCCGCCTGTCGCCGAGTGAGTGCGTGCGGTGTGTTCGCGGGTCGCGCACCGAGGCCTTGTGCGTTCACCGGGCGCACGCCCGCGCCTCGCCCCACGCCGTCGTCGAGTATCCCTGCGCATCGTGCACCCCGCCGTTGGGCCTGTCCATGCACATCGCGCGACGGACGCTCACGTGCGTGGGTGCGATGCCGTACCTCGTCGTCCCCGCCTGCCATGTTGTGCGCATCTCGCACGCCGAGCTCGTCCGCGCTACTGAGCGACCGGCATCCGCGCACGTAGCCCGCACGCCGTCCGTCCTGCCGCACATCCGCGCACTGTACGCGATGGGCACCCGCGAGCAATGCTGCTGCTGGCCTTCCTGTTCGCCCGCGTGCAGGCGCTGTGTGTGCTCGGTCGCGCGGCATCCGTCGTTGCCCCGTCGCGTGCTGCTGCCCGCGCGCCTTCCGTCGTGTCGTGCGAGGGACTTCTTCAACTCGTCTAGTTCTTCGTTTTTGTTTATACACATATAATTTATAGAAAAATAAATTATAATCTAACTACATATTTTCTCGTAGTGAAAAACGATTCCAACGGAAAAACAAAAAACTTGAGCCACGATGAACAAAAGATTCACAATTAATTATAACGAACATAAAAATCAAACGTGAATTAATCAAACAGAGCCAAGATATGATCACAGACTCTATACCAATTGATGGAAAATCTTAATTTACCCATGCTCCAGAGGATCTTGAATGTTTAATTCACCATACATTGATTATATTCTTAGCATGCTCTTATATAATTAATTGCAATACACGGGGATTTTCTCGTGTT
Organism: Salvia rosmarinus; assembly: GCA_036937905.1. NCBI lineage: Eukaryota > Viridiplantae > Streptophyta > Magnoliopsida > Lamiales > Lamiaceae > Salvia > Salvia rosmarinus. The sequence goes on along the minus strand of CM072814.1, from coordinate 530,303 downwards.
TACCTACGAATTTTTGGGATCGTAGATCAATGACAGACTCCAACTTTGATCTTGTGGACTGTTTTCAGGATGCCTATTCTCCAATACTGAGTGAGAGTAATCTATGTATAATACTGCAACGCAACTAGGACCATCATCTTAGAATCCTACTTCTATAAGAATGTTATATAAGATTTTTATTTAGACTTTTATTAAATTAAATGTATTTATTGAATTATGTGCGGCGCAACTAAGACTCTCGTCTCAGAATTGATTGATTTTGATTTATTGTGCTCGACAAGACAAGGTGGGTGAAATCTTCTTTAACTTGTAAATATGTGATTTGGAATAAATATACTTATTGTGAAAATGAAAATGGTTTAAGAAATATTCTTTTATGTCCAACATATATATCGTGGTTTGGATTGTGATATGATATTTATTGCATGCGGTGAGTATGCAAGTGGAAAGCCTTGACGACAAGTCATTGGCCATGTGTATATCCTATGCCGGTGGGGATTTTAAGCCAGTGAGGCTAAGACTTGACGGTGAGTCATTGGCTACGTGTATATCCTATGCCGATGAGGTGAGATTTCCATGCCGATGAGGCGAGATATGATATTGATTGCATGCGGTGAGTATGCAAGTGGTTATGCTCGTGGAGCGGCGTGACGGTATGAGTGTGCCTAGTGGTGTTATATCACTTTTAGTTTTTTCCAAGACTTGTGTAGTTGTGTTATTTTGTTTAATTCCCTTTTCTTTATTATCGTCGTGGGATTTTGAGTTACTAAAACTCTAACTTATCTCATTCTATTAGGTCTTGCATAGTTTGCTTTGGGTCGATGGTTGGCGTCAGTTCTGTCGTGCGAAGTTTAGAATTGAGTTTGTTGGATTCATTATTTGGCAATTTTATTCGAGTTATTTTATATTTGTTATTTGAATATTTTATTCAATAGATATAAGAAAAGAAAAAAATCCACTTTGACAGTTTGACTTGTTTCCGTAGTAGCTATTTAAGAAAACATAGCATTTTTGAATTATGAATTTAGGATGTTACATTATGAGTTTGATGAGGCCAGCCATGTTTAGTTTGTGGAAGCAAAAGGTGCAGTTCTCAGGAATTGATAAAAGGTAAGCTCACAAGGGACGAAGTTAGAAATTACTCATACAATTATCACTTATAAGCAATTGAAGAGTTTATTGAATAGGGCCCTCTTCACATGGATATTTAAAATTACAGAGTTGATTAGTGCCTCACTTATAGCAGAGATCCAGCATGCCTATGGAGTGCCGAGTGACTTACCTCCGATTCGCAAGCATAAATTGAACTCAATCACAGAGAATGATAGCTTTCCAGTTCCTTGAATTGAGGATCTATAAGATGAGTTGGGCAGGTTGTAGTGTTATGCACAATTGATCCAACGGCTCAGTACCATCAGATTCAAGTTGAAGCCCTTTGAGTTTAGCGATAAACAACAACAGCCCAGTCACTTATGAATGATATCTTCCAACTTTAAAAAGAAGAGGTTGTCTTCTTCGATGACATTAAAGTTCAAGTGTGGGACATGGAGGGTCATAAATAGCACATAATGTAGGTACCTCATACTATGATGGTGCACCAACTTCATGCGAACTCCTTCATGTGCTCTTTTGGACATTATTTATGGCAAGAGAGTTGCAAAATGACCTTAATAAATAAGAGCCATGATAAAATGGCCCATGCTGAAGATTGTCAAGGCATTAAGAGGGTTTATTGTCTTAACGAGGTAACTAAAGTTACATATTGCAATATGTAATAATGGCAAAGTAACTAATAGATGTTCTAAGGAAAGATTGTTTCGATGGAATGAAAAGGCTAGCATCAATACTCTCAAAAAGGTGATGGTGAGTTACCCAATCTCACACCTACCTTATTTCATCAAGTCTTTCATAGTCGAGATAAATGCATATTATGAAGGATTCGGAGTTGATGCAAGATCGACTCTCCTATTGCAGTCGCCATTGGATCCAAGGAACATAGGTCATTCCATATCTATTAAGCACCAATACGAATACGAATATAAAATACCATATGATACGAAAATACGTTCATTTCTCAAAAATCCAAATACGAATATGTTCAAAATACGTTTATATTTTTTTATTATATTTTTATATTTTAATATTAATAATATTATTAAATTCATATAAACTCACACATATCAAATAAAGCAATTAACTACTTAATTAAAAGTTTTGGTAAACAAAGTCTTCTTCAATCTTTCAATTTAAAACACGCTAAACGAAAAAAAAAATCAAGCAGATTAAATACATATTAAATGACCTAGCAATAATAAATAAATTCAAACAGAATCAGTTACCCCTTATTTTATGTATGACTCATCGATTTATTCTCACCCATTATTAAATATTAATCAATGAACATAATCAATGTCTGCCATTATTAGTTGTGTCACCCATTATTAAATATTAATCAATGAAAGTTAAATAGATTTAAAACCCAAATAAATTCAAGGACCCATGTCACCCACTCCCAACGAAATCAATTCAAGCATTTACACTCCCACAGTCCCACGAAAACAAATTCAGAAGAACATGATAAAAAAAAATAATGCAAACAGATTCAAGCATGGTGAGCGGTGGCGAGGCAGGCGGCGCAACGGTTTGAGCGACACTGATGACAACGTGGTGAGCGGCAGCGTGGACCAGGCGGTGGCATTAGGATCTCTAATTTGTGAGTTTTGATTTTGGATATGTAATAATGTATTTAAACCTTAAAAAAACATATTTCGACTTTGACAAACCATATTTAATACGTATTAGATTTTATAAAAAAAATAACAAAAAATAAAAATACGTATTAAAAACGTATTATGCACATATATGTATCATATTTGTATTAAAAATGTTCGCAGGTGAATACAGGCATATTCATGCTTCCTAGTTCCATAAACAAGACAAAATTCCTAACCTCCATGAACAAGACAAAATTCCTAACCATGCTATTAGCTATAAAGAATAGGTAGCTCGTAATACGAATAGATCAATGGACTCTAAAACACCTCCAAACCCAAAAAATCTCCACACCTATCCAGCCTGATATAGTGCACCGAGCATGCAAATAGTTACATAATTAATGACTTAATTAAAATGTTGAGTTTATATACTAAAAGCAAGACGTTTTATGTTGGTATATAATATTCTCAGTTCACTATTATTCTCCTAATTGTTAACTTATCGCATATGTATGTCTCATGTATGTCTCATTATCTCATTATAGTAGATCACAGAAGATCATATGATTGGATTAACTTTATGAGATATAAACCGATATCACTGCAGAAACAACATGAGGATGAGTAGTTGGTTTAGACTGCAGTATAAATAGAAAGTAGAAAGTAGTCTATCTTTATTACTTGTTTATACTGGTACATCTTTACGTATTGATAAGGATCACAATAGATGCGTTCTTCTATCTGATTGTTGTGAAAAACCTAGATCTCGATGACTTAATATAATCCTAACCCTAATAGTATTTCAGCTATATATATATGTCAAACTCTCATTTGAGTGTTATGGTTAAAAGTTCTATGATAACTCAATATACTCCGGATATTGGGTGAGAGCGGTTCGTATAAGATATTTGGAATTCTATATTAGGTAACCATATCTGGTTTAGGTTGATGAAATCCCCTTAAGGAGCTCAAGACGTTTATCGTATTAAACCCTATGGATTGATTTTATTAGATAAGATAATAAAGTTGACTGGTACTATTTAAGAAACAAATTATCTATTAATTAATAATTAATTAATTTAGAGATATCAAAAGCTCTAGTTAATTAATGAATGTTGCATATCTTAAATACTGGGACTATTTAATTCTAATCCAAGCCCCGACTCAAACTAGAGTAAAAAGGTAAGTCAATATTAATTCTTTAGTGGAATGAATTAGTATTTATGAATTAATTATGTTCTAGGTTGATCATAAAGAATTAATTCATTTGAGGCACATCTTTATTCCTTGTATTTGGTCTTTGGGCTGGCCCATCCAAGTCCTTTATCAACCTAGAATTCATCCATCCCCTATATAAATGGGACTATATTCTGATTATTGATTAATGTATTATTTAATAACATCTCCTAGTCTAGATATAATTATTTGATATTATTAGATATTAATAGATAATTATTATCTACAAAGAAATTATCTTCTAGTTGGAAGATAATTATTATTGTACTTGGATATAGAGTTCTAATCCTACATCACTAGGGTTTGAAGATCTTTACAAATACAAGGAGAAAATCAGAAGCACACATTCATTGCCAGTGATTTTCGAAAATCACAAGGCTAAGAGATGAGAATTTTTGAAGATCTTCATAGCATACTTTCACTAAGTATTAAAGATTTGGGCAACCGTGATACAGTCCAAAACATCAAAGCTGAAGTCAGAAATCGATTGCCTATGCATCAATTCGCAGGTTTATCTGTGAACACCTATGTATTGAAATTTATAGAAGCATTCTAGGGATATAATCAAAGTATGACAAATTATGATATTCCAAGATACATCCTCGGAAAGCTTGAATACATGATTAAATTCATATTTTCCTATATAAAAACAGTGAAAGAATGACATCAAAGATCAATATAAATTTGAAGGTTTAAAACATTATTTACAATCACCTGTATGAGCCTTAAAACATGGACGCATGAGACCTTCACCAGTCACCACTTCATACATTGGGTGTGACAGCTGAAAAAACTCTGGCTTCCTAGCCGAGACTATTACCTATAAAAACAATAGGTCACTACATATTTAGGACATCAAGAAATCATTACTTTTAAAAACTTCAATAGCTACATTGGGTGCGATCAACAACAAACAACTTTAGATTAACCATTGAAAAGTGGATGGTCCAGAGACTCCAGACACATCATAGCTTTTGTCAGGACAAAAGAAGTTTTAGACATCAAAGTTTCGGAAGTATGTCTTAGAATAGATCTTTATTAACAATATAAACCAGTTTGTGAACTCAGTCAATTTTAACAACTTAACAGGGTCCACTCACCATGTCAAACAGATCTCGCCAGCTCATGTCATTTGGGAGAAATCTATTGAAAGAATGTTGCATCATTTTTTCAGTGTAGTGGTAATCTGAGTTGGTAATAAGCAAGAGCCGTTTTCCAGCCTGTTACATGTCAGCTAGATCAGTCTGCTAAGGAGCAATCTTCACAATTATAGACATCATTGAGTAAGAACCATCCATTGCTTGAACTCTTGTAAAATGTGGATAAAATATACCTCTTTCTGGTCCAATAAGGCCAAAGGTAGCTCGGGATCAGGTTCTACAAAGAGTTCAGGTCTGGACATAATCTCACTCTGTATTTGAATCCTTTTATTAGATGATGCTTGTGAAATTGGTTATTCAAAAGACAATTAGACAAAAGCATAAAATATAAACACCTTTAGCTGGCCTTCGACATGTGCCCTAAAGAGTGCTTTTCCAACAGCCTGAATCCAATATATAGAGTTTAAGGAATTATAACATGTATTAAGTCAAATTCCATGTGTAATGCTTTTAACATTAAACCTTGTAAAGCCCTTTATAATCAAGTGGACCAAGGTCGCGGCTATAGCACCTTCATCCAATCTATCCACCATCTGAACGCAAGAACTTTATAAGTTATAAGCCATGGACAAATAATAATCAGGTGGGGCAAGGTAAGAACAACTTTGCACTAAGCTATTTGGAAGTGCAATAAGTGTTATAATGTTATATACCAACAATGACAGCATAGTTCTAAGAGAATTTACATTAGTAGCTGACTATATAACCTTTCATTTTGTAAATCTTAAGTAGTGAGACCTCAAACGGAGAGGTCTCAGTATCGTATTCAAAAGCAGCAAGAAATCAACCATGCAAGTTTGAGGTACAAGGTTCATTTTAAAAGCAAATAAAAGCTCATCATTGCAATTAAATCATTATTGGCCACCACCATAATAATTAAAGGTTTAAAGAGTTCATGGAGCCTAGGCACAAGACTCATGCAGGTGCCTTCCCAATGTGGAGGCAAAATAACAACAGTAACAACAATTGAAGAAATCATTAATTTTCTTCTTGAATTGAGAGTGGGTTACATTCTAATACATACGAATGAGTGGATGGTATACCAACCACCAACATAGGAAATTGAATTTGTACACATCAGGAATTATAACCGAAACAGTATCTTACCTAGATTATGTTCTCCTAAATTAGAGTGCTAAAATTAAATAAAATCCAATATATTTTAAATAAAGAAAACAAATCTCCTAACTTTTATACATAATTTGTTTGCAATTTCTACACCCCTACCCCCCACACTCAAGGTGGGTTGCAAATGTTATACAAACCAAGCTTGGAGTTCATCAAAACTAACTCTCTGAAGTGCCTTGAGAACATTGCTAAGATAAATGATTCTAATATTTACTTATTCTAAGATAAAGTCACAACCAATTTTGATATGCTTCGTCCTATCATGATGTACCCAACTTTTAGCAACATTATGGCCGCTTAAATATCAGTAGATATCTTACCTCGGAAAAAAAGGCTATCAGTAAATATCTCGACTGAAGCCTAAACTTCAGCCTTGAGTTTTCTTGGTATTCATGAAAACACATCCTCCAGCACATAGCAAGAGCAAGTGCTTGTTACACCGGCTCCGTGACTACTATGTGAAACCATAGCCTGTTTCTTGATTCTCCAAGTGATGAAATTTCTCCAAACATGTAGCAATCAGTAGCCGATCTTCTATCCGTTTGTGCTCCTACCCAACATACATTAGTGTAAATTCTACTCCAAGATTTTCACGATTTCTAAAGAGTAACCATGACCAGGAGTCATCTTGAAATATTTTAAAGTCAGGAGTCATCTTAAGCTCATGTTAAATGGATCGAATTGTTTCTTATAGAATTTGGCCTGCTCTGATACCATGTAGTAATGAGCCACTCACCCCTTTAAAAGGCCTTGCAAGAGGGGAGGGTTATCCAAACTTATATAAAGGAGACGGGATCATTACCAAGTCGATGTGGAACAACAACCACAGACTTTAACAATTCTCAATTGGGTTGTTCATGCACTGACACACAAACCAATGGTCATGTCCGAGTGTGAGATAGATAGATCAGTTTCCAAATCAGTCTTTGATACCTTCCCTTGTCAACCGGAGTTCTTTCTTTACCTCGCTTGACCCTTTTTTTGAGTCCATGGGTACGTGTTGCAACGAAGAAAACTTGTTTCATTTAGCACATCCAAAATATACTTCCTTTGGAATATGACAATTCCTTACTTGATTGAGCTACCACCACTTCTAGAAAGTATCTTAGTGTCCTGAGATCTTTGATCTCAAATATAGTTGCCACCACTAGTTTGCCACATGATGCAAGCAACGATCATCGTCGATAAGTGAGATTTATTATTGAGATAAGGTGTTCTAAGCCGTGTCCCTGTAGGCAAGTTACTTTTGTTGTAAAATACTATCCCACATTGGTTATGTACCCAATCTGCCTTAATCTCTTGTATTATATATAGGTGCTTTATGCAGTGATGAATAGATAACTACTACTTTTCTTCTACATGTCTCTGTACTTTTCTCCTACAGATCTTTATATTTTATTATTCTACATGGTATCAGGGCGAATACGAATCCGTCTCTAACTTAGTCTTTTCAAAAAAAAAAAAAAATAGGGTTTTGATTTCTGCCGCTGCCTCTATTCTGCTGATTTGCTCTGCCCGTTCTATGACTCTGTCTGCTGCTCTACTTAGGCGATGTCCGCTCGCGGTTGGGGTTCGTATGGTGGACGTGGCCGAGGCCGTGGTTTTAATGATCGACATTGTGATCATTGTGGTCGTTCAAATCATGAGCCTGATAAATGTTGGAAGAAGTTTGGCAAACTTGATTGGGCCAACACGGCCTCTATTGCGCCAAGTTCTTCATATGCTCCTACTATGGTTTCGGTTCCACAAGTCAATTATGAAACTCCGCTGCAATCTGTCAACACTTCCTCTACTACTGTTGTCTCTACCTATGTAAGTGCGTTTGTCGTGTCTCTTGGTAAGTCTTGGATGTTGGATTCGGGTGCCTCTGTCTATATTACTAGTACAAAATCTTTTTTTACATCTTTTCTCCATCATTTCTTCCTTATGTTCGTCTTGCTGATGGCATCTATTCCCCGGTAATCAGCACTGGGGTTGTCAAACCCACTACTCATATCACTTTTGATGATGTTTTGTTTGCCCCTAAATTCCCAGTCAGTTTATTATCCATTAGTCAGCTAACAAAAACTCACAATTGTTCTGTCACCTTTTATCCTTCCTATTGTCCTGCAGACGAAGAGGACGATTGGTGGAGGACATGAGCGTGGCGGTCTGTACTACTTGGATCCAGTTTCCCCCGTATCTTCTCGTGCTCTCTCCGCCGTTGTGTCTCCATATCAGTGGCATTGTTGTCTTGGTCACCCGTCTTCTGCCAGTCTTCGAAGTTTAGTTCCGATTCCATCTGTTGATTTTAACTGTGAGTCATGTGAGTTGGGCAAGCACCATCGCACTTCTTTTTCCTCTCGAGTCGATAATCGTAGTTCTTCTGCTTTTGATCTAGTTCATTGTGATGGGGTCCTAGTATGGTTGAGTCTACGGGGGGTTTCAAGTATTTTTTTATTCTTGTTGATGATTATTCACGCATGACATGGTTGTATTTACTTAAACAAAAGAACTGAAGTCCCTGCTATACTCAAATCTTTTTATCATGAAATAAAGACTCAATATTCTGTTGATTTGCGTATTCTTCGCACTGATAATGATCTTGAGTTTACACAGCCATCTATTTCATCCTTTTGTCAATCTCATGGTATAATTCATCAAACTTCTTACTCTCACACTTCTCAACAAAATGGGGTTGCTGAGCGCAAGCATCGTCATCTTTATATATTGCACGTACTCTTATGTCTCACATGCATGTGCCTAAGTATCTATGATCCAATGCTTACTACATGCTTCCTTACTAATAGGATGTCTAGTGTGTTGCGTGGAGATATTCCTTTTTTGTGTCTTCATCCTATAAACCTCTTTATCCTATTCCCCCTCGCATATTTGTGTGTGCTTGTTTTGTTCATGATCTTACTCCCGGGTTGGACAAGTTGTCCCCCGTTCTATTAAGTGTGTTTTTCTTGGCTATTCTAAGACCAAAAAGGGATGCCGGTGTTTTGACCCTTTTACCAAACGTCATTATATCTATGCACATGTTACTTTCTTTGAGTCTTACTTTCTTTGAGTCTCAGCCTTACTTCTCTCATAGTCAAACTAAATCAACCGACCAGTTCGTTCCTACTCCTTTACCTGTCTCAACATCTTTTTCTCCTATGCCTCTTGTACCACCATTACAGGTTTATACAAGACGTCATCGGCCCGAAATAGCCCCACACACAACCCAAGAAACAGCCCCAGAAACAGAACCAGGCACAGTCTCATGTCCACTGCCACAGTCATCTTCGCCTCCAGCTTCTGAAAGTCCACCTACCCCTGATGAATTACACATAGCTCTTCGCAAAGGTAAACGTACTTATACCACTAAACACCCCATATCTAATCATGTTTCCTTTGCTCGCTTGAGTTCTCCCTTTCATGCCTTTGCTCTTTCTCTTTTGTCTACAGTTATTCCAACTTCTTACCAAGAGGCACTCAAACACACTTTGTGGCGCGCCGCTATGGATGAGGAGATGCATGCTCTTTTGAGTCGTGGTACTTGGGTATTGGTGGCTGCCTCTCCTTCGGTAGATATTGTATCATGTCGTTGGGTGTTCACCATCAAATTTCTTGCTGATGGTAATATTGATCGATACAAAGTTCATCTTGTGGCCAAAAGATACACACAAACTTATGGTATGTACTACTTTGAGCCTCACCCACTGCTCATATGTACTCGATCCGAATCTTGTTCTCCTTGGCTATCAATCTTTCCTGGCCAGCTTGATGTGAAGAATGCATTCCTCTATGGTGATTTGACTCCGACTGTCTTTATGGAGCAACCTCCAGCGTATGTTGCTCAGGGGGAGGATGCTACTAAGGTTTGTTGTCTTAAAAAGGCAATTTATGACCTCAAACAAAGTCCAAATGCGTGGTTTGATAAGTTCAGCAGTGTTCTTGGAACTATTGGTTTTAAGCAATGCAAGTCTGATCATTCGATTTTTGTGCGACATCAAGGGTCAGGTATTGTCATTCTCATTGTATATGTTGATGATATACTCATATCTGGAAGTGATTTTGGTGGAATTGAGAATACTAAGTAATACTTGCAGCAACATTTTGTTATTAAGGATTTGGGGCGATTTAAGTATTTCTTAGGGATTGAAATTGCACACAGCAAATCTGGAGTTTCTCTATCTCAGGAAAAGTATGCTACAGATTTACTAAAAGAAACTGGACTACATGGAGCAAAGCCTGTAGATACTCCTATGGAAGTTGATCCAAGTGTTTGGGATGACAGTGGAGATTTCTTGGAGGTTAAAGCTAAGCATAGACGTCTTGTTGGAAAACTTATCTACTTGACACTAACAAGGCCTGACATTTCCTTTGCTGTTGGTTTAGTCCGTCGTTTTCTAGATAAGCCTAAGCAAGTTCACTGGGATACTGCTATTCGAATTCTTCAATATATCCTGAAATCTCTGAGGAAATGATTATTATTTAAGAAGAATGGTCATCTAAATATTGAAGGATATTCTGATGTTGATTATGATGGTTCTAAGTCTGATAGAAAGTCTACTTCTGGATATTGCACTTTCTTAGGAGGAAACCCGGTAACCTGGCGAAGTAAGAAATAACATAGTGTTGCGAGATCTTCTGCCGAGGCCGAGTATAGAGCTATGGCTCATACTGCTACTAAGATGATCGGAGTTAAGAATCTTCTTGGGAAATTGAGGTTCACTTTCAATGAACCTTTACCTATGTATTGTGATAACCAAGCAGCTATCTATATTGCAAATAATCCGGTATTTCATGAGAGGACTAAACATATTGAGGTTGATTGCCATTTCATTCGAGAGTGTGTTTTGAATCAGACGATTACTACTCCTTTCACTTTGTCATCCAACTAGATTGCTGATATCTTCACAAAACCGTTGGTTCCAAGAATTTTCCACTCCTATTTTCCTTCTCTAATAGGGCCATTTCCGTCGAGTGCTAATGCCCCTCAGCCGGTACGGAGCCAACCGTCCCCGCGAGTGAGTTTTGCTGGTAATAAAGAGACGGAAACAGGGGAATAAGTGAACATTTCATGACTTTCTGATTTCCTCGGAAGCGAGAAAGACTACAGAAGTAAGTATGAACGCCCAGGAAGTTGCAAAGGGAAAGGCAACAAACCTAAAGGTAAACCACCGCCTTAATGGAAAACTAAAGGCGCTAAGTAGGCCATTCTAAATGTTTCTCAGAACTTTGTACCAAGCTAGACATGATCGATATACATGCTCCAGATTGAGGGGGAGTGTTGTAGAATACTATCCCACATTGGTTATGTACCCAATCTTCCTTAGTCTCTTGAATTATATATAGGTGTTTTATGCAGTGATGAATAGATAACTGCTATTTTTCTCCTACATACATATCTTTATATTTTATTGTTCTATAACTTTATTCCATAATGAATGTCAAACTTGCTCGACATTTTATTAGATCAAAATATTGTCCCACTAATCAATTTTGCCGCTTATAAGTGAAGCTACCTGATATGGTTCGCATCCACCAAGTCTTTCATGTTTCCTAGTTGAAGAAGTTGGTTAGGGACCATGAAGTTCCTACAATGCTACCACATGAGTTGTCAATGGAGGAACCCGCTTATAGGCCAGAAGCACTTTCACAATGACGAGGAGTTTAGTGGGGCATGATTAAGCAAAGTAAGTATTGATTAAATGGCAACCTTGTCAGGAGGAGGCAACTTAGCTAGATGAGCAGGTGTTAGGGGTCACTTTCTCATTTATGCCTTGAGGATAAGAACGTTGTCAATGAGGAGGGAGTTTAGACTCAAAGATTTGAGTTTATCAGAATTGGATAAAATCCTAATATAGGCCTTGAGCAAAATATGACTAATTAGTTATATTTTATTTAGTTATCATTCTTATTTTAGCTCGTAATTAGTCGAAATTTTCTTGGACCAATGAGATCAGATAGTACCTATAACTTTGGAGGAAGTTAGTTAGAATGGGCAAATAATCCATTTGATGACTGTCGCTAGTGGCAATAGCCAAGGTCAACCTAGAGACATCATTCTGGTTCCTTTCTTCTTCCTATGGAAGATAGAAATAGTCTAAGATTTGGAAAAGGCATCTTTTTGAGGTTGGGTTTGATGGAAATTACTGAGTCTTTCCTTGACCCTAATGTTCGTGTGATGCCCCCCCCCAGAGTCCAGACTTTAAGCTGCTTATGCATTTTCCTTCTAAATTATGTTGTTGGACATAATTTTTTATAAGCAAGATGAATAAACCAAAAAGGGAAATGATGGCACATTATTCCCCAAGCATAGAAGAAAAGGCAAGAATGCAAGATAAAAAGTAAGCACAATTTTTTTGTACCAATGTTCACATAAATACATTCAATGACATAAAATCTGGAAGCTCACTACCTGCATAAAGGCAACCGCCTCAGAAACAGAGAATAGTGTATTCAGGAATTCCCACCGGCTCTCCTTTCGTAGATCAACAAGTTCTCTCCCATATATCTCACTTCCATTCAAAGAAAGTCAACAGGTAAGGTAAATATGAATTTCAACTTAAGTTCCACCAAAACAAAATTAAAAACCCAGGAAAGAAGAAACTTTAACTAGCCTAATGATTCAGGTTATGCCATTAAAGACTGAAGTAGTAAATCATGGTGAAAATTATAATGTTTATAAAAAAAATCCTTCTTGGATCTGTAGCTGATTGATAATTTTGTCACCTTTACTCGGATTGACTTTGTGGAAAGATGATTTACCATTCACAACAAATACTGATTACGCAGGGAAGAAAAGATTGGAACACACCTCACTTTTTGAGTAGACAACACTCTAGTTCCATGCATTGCTCTCTTAACATACCCAAATCGATCTGCTTTAACTAAATTCCCTTTCTCCTTATCTATAACTAGGCCTCGGATGACCTACATGCACAAGGTAAAGGAAACAATAAAAGAAGAAGAGTGCCCTATGTTATAAGACACAGATATACAGCATACCAGCTCTGGGTCAAATGCCAGTCCATCAACAGGAAAACCCATATTTCTCAGATTGTCCATACAATAGTCATAAGCCCTTCCTTCCCATGCCTGCAAAGACACAATCATTCTGATCATTCAAAATTTCAACAAAATAGCACACTTCAATAGAACCAACCAAAACATGATAGAACAATTATTGTGTTGAAGTATCTTTAAACTAGTCAAGTGAAGTCAGAAGCAGACCAACCTAAGCAATTTAAGCCAGCAGTTGTTAATGGACAATATGTTTTTTGGTAAGATAATAGAAACTGTAAAAGAAAAGATGAAACATTAGAGAGGGAAGATTCATCCCTCCAATGTAGATTATACAGCATCCAAAAGATACAGCTTCAATCTGTAGCCAAATCATATATATATAAAAAAAAAAACTTTTACTGGTTATGACTTTAATTATTGCTGCTCTCTGCTTATGAAAATGAAGGTCAGGAAGGACAACTATGATAGTAATTGGGAAGGATATTCATGATAAACATGTGGATACGTTCATCGTGATGCAGTTGCATATCAATAAACAAAATTATTTGGTCACAGAATTCACAGAAAATTATCCTAGAGCACATGAAAGGAAGGAAAGCCAATTAGCTCTAATTAGGGGCAGTAGTAGAAGAACAATCTTTACCGCCACATTATAATGGATCAATGTGTAGTCCATGTCATAGCCAATGGCACTAATAGAACGCAGATTAAGTGTCCGACTGCAAAAAATGCCACGAACAGATTGTCTAGCAGAAAATGGATCCTGCAGAATGCCCATGAAACTAAAATTCAGCAGATACCGGTATTATAAGAAAGAAAAAAAGCTTGCGTGAACAAAGTGTGGAGTTTGATGACCTTTTATTCTGAAATGATGCTTTTGAAAAGACTGCACGAGCTTAATGCTTTAATAAAGTCTCCTATTCTAGTAAGCTTCGTACATGGTAAATGTTAATCATGCATTAAAATGGAAGAGGCAATATTTCTAAAAGCTGTTGCAGTTTATTCAACAAAGTTTTCAACTGTCAGGAGCAAAGAGTAATAGCAGACTAGTTTATTGAAGCAGTGGTAACAAAAATTCATAATTGGCGTAGTTGTTGAAAGCTCGATAATCTAACCAGAAGGCCTTATGCACTAAAATAAGGGATCATATGATATGGAGCGAGGGGTAGAGGGAGTAGGCATGCATAGGAAGAAGCCATTGCTTGTGTATCAAAGGAAGAAGAAGCGTGAGGATCGGGCCTAGTCCACTTTCGTGGGCTGCTGTGTGGGGAAGGAAATTGTAATTATTGTAAATACTGTAAATAGTATGAATAGGTGGCAGTTATTTATTATTTAGGGAATAGGTGTCTGTTGGGTAGAAGTCGGTTATCTCTTTAAGTATGAAAGGGTGGGTTATAAATAGGGAAAGGAGGGTAGTTATTTATTATGCTGATATTGTATTGAAAGCCTGAAGGCTTCTTGGGCGGCTCTGCCGTTAGGAAAATAAAGAACAAGAATTCTGCAAATATTCTTTCTTTAAATTCTGCTCTGTTCATATTAATTGGTCCGACCTGCCGGATCCCGTCCTCACGCGAAGATGACGAGATCGCAAGCGGAGAGATTAGAGGCATTGGAGAAGGAACAGCGGGAGATAAGGGAAGATCAGAAATCAATGAAGGAAAATCTGGAAACGATCACCGCCACACTCACCGAATTGGTGCAAGTCATTAAGACAAAACCGGACTCTAAGTCCGGCAACAAAGGATCCAACATGGAAGATGGCCACGAATCGGAAGATGGCAGCGACAAGGGGGAAAGCCGCGATCAGGGGAGAAATAAGGGGACTCTGCAACTGCCGTCTTTCGACGGAACTGACCCTATTGGTTGGCTGGCCCGCGCCAACCAACAGTTTGAAATCGCCGGAACTGCGCCGGAAGTACGAGTTTCAGCGGCAGTAGTGGCTATGGAAGGATCAGCTCTGTACTGGATGACATGGCTGCGTTCACGGAAGCCCTCACTTACGTGGAAGGGATTTTCGGAGGCGTTGGTGTCACGATTTGATACCCGTTTCCAAGGGGGCGCGTTCGAGAGATTGGCCGATATTAAACAAACGAGGAGTGTAGATGAATATGTCAATTTATTTGTCCAACTTGCAAGCCAAGTGTCGGGCCTAACCGATGCACATTACCTCGGTTACTTCATGAAAGGGCTGAAGGATCCGATCCGGGGTTCCCTACGCTTATTCAGACCCACCGAGTTGGAGGCCGCGATGGAATTGGCACGCGACGTGGAAGACAATTTGGCAATTCAGGGAGGGGGTCGTAACAATCTCAGTTGGAGTAATTCGATGCCGAAAGGGGGTGGTTGGAATCGAGGTGTAACAACGGCATGGACCGGATCTGTTGGGGGACCGAGTAAGAGCTTTACGGGCAGCAGTGCGCGACCGAGAGACAAATCAAATGCTTCGAGGGCTAGTGAAGTGGTACAGCCCCCACAGCGGCCACGCTTCACAAGACTCTCATCACAGGAACTCGCGGAATTGAAGGCCAAAGGGCTGTGTTTTCGATGTAGAAAGCCGATTCGCGGGCACGAGTGTCCTCTCAAACAATTGCGAGTCATGATCGCCGAAGAGGGAGAAAAGGTGGACTTGCAGCAGTACGAGTTCTATCAACCAACGGGACTTGAAGAAATAGAAGAGGCGCACGAGGAGCCCGTCGAGGAAGACGTTGAGTTGCCATTGTATTCGATGGCTGGCATTGACACCGCGCGAACTATGCGCCTACACGCGAGGATGGGAGAACACACTATCATAGTGTTGATCGATAGCGGAGCAAGCCACAACTTTATTTCGAAGATGCTCGTGAGCCGGCTACAGCTACAACCCGATCGAGAGGAACGATTCAGCGTCTTATTGGGAAACGGGCTGCGCCAAGAAGCGAGAGGTGCATCTTGGGAAGGTTGAGGTAACTCTTGCAGGGTGTCATTTTATATTGGATTGCTTTGTATTTCCCTTGGGCGGTGTAGATTTAATTTTGGGAATGACATGGCTTTCGACTTTGGGAGAGGTCAAACACCACTATGATAAGATGTTAATGAAGTTTGAAAAGGAGGGCGTTGCATTGAGTTGCGTGGTGATCCTCGGTTGTGCCGTGGTCAATTGGTATGAAGTCATTAATCCCTCTCGAGACGCACAAATGTAGGCGATAGTACCGGAGGAGATGGCGATGCTAAATCTCACGAGCAAGAAGGGTTCTGAAGTGTTACATGAATTAGAGGAGTTTGGGGATCCAAATCCTTACCACCAAAGCGTGAGATAGACCATCGCATCACCTTAGAGGAGGGCACCAAGCGGTGTCCGTATGACCATACCGCTATGGGCATCACCGGAAGGACGAAATTGAGAGGCTTGTAAAGATATGTTAATGGCGGGAATTATAAGGCTGAGCTCTAGCGCTTTCTCAAGCCCGTCTTGTTGGTAAAGAAGAAAGGCGGAAGTTGGAGATTACGTGTCGATTATCGAGAACTAAATAAGGTGACGATCTGGGACAAGTACCCCATTCAGGTTATCAAGAGATGATCGACGAATTGGCTGGGCGGTCGCCTTCTCCAAGATTGATCTCGCTCGGGCTATCACTAGATCCGAGTAGCATTGCCGATATCCCCAAGATCGCTTTCAGAACTCACGGTGGCTACTATGAGTTCTTGGTCATGCCCTTGACCTCATGAACGCATATGGCGACATTCCAATCCACAATGAATGGCGTGTTCCTACCTATTTGAGAAAATTTGTGTTGGTATTTTTGACGATATACTCGCCTCTGACCGCATTCGGAGGAAAGACCGAGTGCATTTGGGAATGGTGCTTGATTTTACAAGAGAATCAATTTCTAGCTAATCGAAAGAAGTGCACTTTTGGTTGTCGACAAGTGGAATACTTGGGCCACGTGATCTCGGGCGGGCGTAGCAATGGATTCGGAGAAAATTAAAGCGATGTTGGAGTGGCGAGACCTTCAGTGTTCGAGAGGTTCGCGGATTTCAGCTCGCGGGATATTACCGTCGATTCGTTCGTGAGTACGGCTTGATCGCACGGCCATTAACAAACATTGTCGAAAAGGAGGCTCCCAAACGTCTCGAATGGACGATCAAGCGAAGAGGCATTCCACCGTTTGAAGAAGGCTCTCACGGAAGCCGTGTCGGCACTACCACGATTCGATCGGCCTTCGTGATCGAGTGTGATGCATCGGGAGCAGGATAGGGGCGATAATGCAGAACGCCGACCGATCGCTTATTTTCGGCAAGTCCTGGCGGATAGAACTTTGACAAAGTCGGCATATGAGCAGAAATGATGGGCCTCGCTTAGCGATTCGACATTGGCGGCCATATTTACTCGGAAGAAAGTTTGTAGTGTGGGCGATCATCGAGCTTGAAGCACTTGTTGCATCGGAAAATTGTCACCCCGCCCAACAAGTTTGGATTGCCAAATTGATGGGATATGATTTCGATATCGAGTATAAAGCAGGGATTTCAAATCTGCGGTGATGCTCTTTTCCCGTGATGGCGATGTTGAGTTGGGCTGCGTTGGCGGTGAATGGTTGGGTTTCGACGGAGTGGAGATCGGCGGCGGAATGATGAATATCTCAATTCCATCATCATGGCAATCCAAAGAACAACCCGACAAGAAACCCGGATTTCGACTCGTAGGAACAAAGCTATTCTTCCATGATCGTGTTGCTTTACCGACTACGCCGTCAAGTGGATCCCGAACTCCTCCACGAGTTTCATGATACCCTTTTGGTGGTCACGCGGGGTATTACGCACATATCGGCGTCTTCGTCCAATGTATATTGGAAAGGTATGTTTCGCAGTTAAGGAATATGTGGCTAAATGTTTAATTTGTCAAAAGATGAAGTATGAGCGATGTCACCGCCGGGTTGCTCTGACCATCGCTATTCATGACAAATTTGGGAGGACATTTCTATGGATTTCATAACTTGCTTGCCTAAGTCGAAAGGATTTTACATTATTTTGGTAGTTGTTGATAGATCGTCAAAATATGCACACTTCATAGCGTTGAAACCGCCGATTACGGCACGCTCGATGGTGAAAGCGTTCATGCGGAAGTGGTCGGTTGCATGGAATTCCTAGCTCTATTGTTAGCGATCGAGATTGATGTTCGTAAGCACCTTTTGGAGAGAATTGTTTGTGTAGTCGGCACTCGCCTCAAGTTCAAGATGACTACCATCCCGAGACGGATGGCGGACGGAAGTGACTAATAGGGTGCTCGAGGCGTATCTTCGTTGTTTTACTAGCGAGCAACCCAAGATGTGGGTAAGGTGGGCGGCTTGGGCGGAGTTTGGTATAACACATCCTTTCAAACCGCGGCCGGATGACACCCTTCGAGGCGGTATATGGCGCCTAGCGCCAACCTTGCGCCGTTTTCTCACCGGGAGAGTGTAAGATGCGGCGGTGTATGAGACTCTATCTAGTCGTGATGAAGTCTGCAAAGACCGCCGTCAGTAACTTACTACGGCTCGACAAGAGATGACGGTTCGAGCCAACAAACATAGAAGGGACGTGGGTTTGAGGTTGGAGATCGAGTTTTTCGAAGGTTCGACTTTTTCGGCGTGCTTGTTGAAGGAGGTAAAGACCACAAACTCTCCGCCAAATTTTATGGGCCTTCGAAGTGCTTGCTCGAGTTGGGAATAGGGCATACAAGCTGCAACTTCAGGAGGCGACAAAGTGCATCCCGTATTTCATGTTTCACAACTAAAGAAGGTGGTGGGGGTCACGAGGTCACGGTAGAGCGCCAGAGACGATCGAGTTGCAGTAATGCCAATCCTTGAGCCGAACAAATCTTAGCATGGCGAGCGATTAGGTGAGGCGAATAAAGTCGAGCAAGCTGTTGGTTAAGTGGAAGGCGAGTGAAGATGATGCAACTTGGATTGACTTGCAGAATTTCATGGGCCAATTTCAGTTTTGACCTTGAGGACAAGGTCGATTCAAAGGAGGATGGAATTGATATGGAGCGAGGGTAGAGGGAGTAGGCATGCATGGGAAGAAGCCATTGCTTGTGTATCGAAGGAAGAAGAAGCGTGAGGATCGGGCCTAGTCCACTTTAGGTGGCTCTTTGTGGGGAAGGAAATTGTAATTATTGTAAATCGTAAATAGTATGAATAGGTGGCGATTATTTATTATTTAGGAATAGGTGTCTGTTGGGTGAAGTCGGTTATCTCTTTAAGTATGAAAGGGTGGGTTATAAATAGGAAAGGAGGTAGTTATTTATTATGCTGATATTGTATTGAAAGCCTAGAGGCTTCTTGGGCGGCTCTGCCGTTAGGAAAATAAAGAACAAGAATTCTGCAAATATTCTTTCTTTAAATTCTGCTCTGTTCATATTATCATAACCCGAAAATGAAAAGGCTGTTTATCTGAACTCATAGCATCAACAAATGTTTCAAAACTTCTAAAACGTGTGTAATTAACTTATTACTTTAGTACCCTATAAGAAGTTATTCCTTTAGCGAATTCTTGGAAGCTCGATGATGTTATATCATCCAAAGATAAAAAGAAATCTGGAGAGACGGGACAGAATCTAGTTTTTGTAAGTACTAGACTACTAGTAAAATAATTTCATACGTCATGCCTAAGCCTAAGATGGAATGAACACTGATAAAGAATAGATGAAAAGGGAAACCGGAATGCCCAAGTGATTTAGCAAGTGCTCGGCTTCTTGAGCTTCTATTTTGGCCACATCCTCAATAGGTCCGTCCAAACCCGTCTCTCCATTGATTGCTACAAATATCATCATATAGTATCGTAAAGCTGCGGCATCGATAAGTGGAGTAGAAAGAGTTAATCAGAATTACCCAAATTGAGGTTGAGGTTGAGGTTGAGGTCGCCCTTGGTGCTCTGGCCGAGGTAGTCAAAGTCCGCGGCTCTGGATGGTGTCACAGAGAAGATGCCAGTGTTCCCCGCCGCCTCCTCCTCCGTAATGGCGGACCGACATCTCATTTTCATGTTCATCACAGCCCTAGTTGAAGAAGGAACGCAATGGAGGATGACCGAGGAGAATTGAGTTCGCCGGGAAATCCCAATATCCATACTGCTCATCCTCCACTCCAAAATTACATTTTCGTATGCAGCTGCCATTGTTACAAATTGAATTCAATTAATTGAACTTCAAATTTACAGCTCTTCGCAGCGGAGGAGTCCACGCAGTGGATAGCTGCAGGCCGTCTGTCGGTCACATTAAGTCAACCATTCGTTAATCCCGTCAAACTAAACAAGTATGCGTCTCCTGTGTATCTACGGTGGTTAATATGAATTTATTCGTACTTTCCAAAATTTATCTTGAATATTTAATTTACTATATAATAATTGTATTCATAGTATGTTTTATAATTAATAGTAATATATAAAGGTTTTTTTCATATTTATCTAAATTTAAATCATCATATATTGATTATATTCTTATAATAGTTCTTATATAATTAATCGCAACATAGATGGGTTTTCTCGTATTTACTTACGAATTTCTAGTACAACTGATGAATGACTGATTCCAGCTTTTATCTTATGGACTGTGTCCTGAATGTTTGATCTTCAATATTAAGTGGGAGTAATCTATGGAGAACACCACAAAATTTTTGCCCGCTATGATGGACGGGTGATTTTCGAAAATCACCTATGAAGGGAAGGATGATCTTATTTTTCTCCTACCTTGTGTTTATAGTGCTATCTTTCTGAAATCCTATCGTGATAGGATTTTGGCACATCTAATAAATATAATAATTATCTTCTTCCCTAAAGATAATTTATTTCTAAAATAATTATCTCTTGATATCTAATACATATAATATTTATCTATACTATGAGATGTATTAACAAAATAATATATTAATCAAAACAGAATCTCAATGGGATTCATAGAGGTGATCGAAAATATGCATGGTAAAAGGCTTTGATAGGCCAGCCCAGGGATCAAATATGAGGTGACCGAAAATAGAGATGACTGAAAATATGCATAGTAAACCCTAAACCCAATAGACGTCCATGTTGCTCATATCTCATCCGTTATTGGTCCGATCGTCTCGGTTCTTATGGCATTGGAAAGCATACTCAAAGGGCTACGACTAAGTCTGATTTTATTTTCAAAAAAGTTTCCACATATGGACTCAAAATGCAACTATAAGGCGATCCCAACTCGCGATTCTACCTGTTTTCGATGATTTTTTGGCCGTATCTTCTCGAATAGTTGTACGAGTCGCTCGATTCTTCCACCATCGTAACCCTTACACGAAGGGAAAACAAGGGTGAAGTTTCTACTACATTTCGAATCTTTTGAAAAAAAATAATTTATCCAAGGGGTATCTTGGGGTTTTCACCCGAAAAATACTAAATATTCGCAATACATAGAATTTCGATTTCGATCCCATGTGGTCGTAGGCCACGATATAAGCTTTCCAACGCCGCATTAATCATTCCGATCAGATGAATAACGAAGAAGTTATGGCCAAA
The DNA here is from genome assembly GCA_036937905.1 of Salvia rosmarinus. Taxonomy (NCBI): domain Eukaryota; kingdom Viridiplantae; phylum Streptophyta; class Magnoliopsida; order Lamiales; family Lamiaceae; genus Salvia; species Salvia rosmarinus. Next base: position 508,570 of record CM072814.1, on the reverse strand, counting down.
ACAATAAAATGGTAAAAACTGAGGCGAAGAGACGCAATCTGGAGACCACTTTAGATTCGCTCCGGCTGTCGGTAGACGCCCACTATTTTTCTCATATCTTATTTGTTATTGGTCTGATCGTCTCGGTTCTTATGGCATTGGAAAGCTTACTCAGAGGGCTACGACTAAGTCTGATTTAATTTTCAAAATAGTTTCCTTATATCGATACAAAATGCCACGATAAGGTGATCCCAACTCACGATTTGTGACGACCCGACTTCCAAAGAAAGTACGGACCACATGGATCGTCACTGGTATGATAAATACAGCGGATATATATAATTTAAACCAATACGATTAACCAACCAATTGTGAATAAATCGTGGACTAAAGGGATCTGTCAGTATCAGACAAACTCAAGTCACGTAAAGACTTGCAAAAGGTTCTATGTTGAGTCTAACCCAATCGACGACTTCGCCGAGGCAGTACGACCTCCGTTCAATACTATATGATAGCGATCATAATCAGCAGATACCAACAAAACATCGAGTTTGGCGGCAAATAAGCGTGTGAACATACATATGATGATGCATGCTCGAGGTTAGAAATCCTTTCAATTAAAGCAACAAAACCACTACCACTTTGCACCACCGCACCTATCATCAATCCTTGCTCAACTGCACATCAAAACGAATATGCGGGGCTAAGTACAAAAGTACTCGATGGACTCGTTGTCGAAAATATTTTCTTTATAAAAGTTATTGAGTCGCCCACAATAGCACATGAGGATTTTAGTTGAAAAGACTCGTACTATCAAATATTTTATCATTTTCCAAAAGTGTCCCACGGACTATTTCATCCACGTTGTTCCATATCCGTAATTCATTCATCAATCATCGTTCATTCATTCGCGCACTATGGGGTGGCCACCTACTCATAGTCGCCGTGACCGGCCGAGGTAGCTAACCTTAACACACGATCACGCGTGTACACAATCCGAGTTAGTCCTCAACTAAGTCGGATCCGATCGATACCCTTTTTAACGTTGGTGGACCAACTCGTTCACATACCACATTGGATATACTAATCAATTCTCGTCCCACATTTGGACAAACCAACCTCGGATATGGACACAACAAAACATAAATATTTGGCGATCGATAACGGTTAAATGCGATAATATTTCATAAAGCTTTTGTAAATCATGCTTTGAGTTATGCATAATCATTTTGTTTGAAAAGCCCACCTCAAGAATTGTCCTCCTTGAAATACATGCTAGCAATCCTTTGTCGTTTTCGTCTACGTCCACGCTGGACCTTATCAACGTAAGAAATATAATTTAGCACGTCATTCGTTTCTTTTGGTAAGTATCATTAAGATTCGACAAACTCGATATCTTTTAAGTATTAGAGTTTCTGGGTTTTAGGATTTTTGTTATTGATACGACTCAGTTAACAATCTATATATAGTCTATTAGGTTCGTCTCGCCGTGACGATAAATGACACTTCGACATTGCATTCTTCCTTTTCATCGATGTTTCTCCACGTCGTTTAGTACAATTTATGAATCTTAAATTCATAACTAATATTCATCATTTGTTAACACGTATCAACGATTTCGAGCTCCAATACCTCATTCATCACTATCATTTCCTTGCCGTGTTTTTCGCCTCACACGTCCCCATATTCTATCGGAGAAACCCACGTCTATAGTACACAATCGATAAAGGTTTCTTATAATTCAATCATCTTCTAACAATCGTTCTATAAATTAAAGTTGCTTAAATAATATTTTCTCAAGCATCTGGACATAATCAACTCATTACTTAATTAAATCTCCAATTTAATTAAGTAAATCCATAATTAAATATTAATTAAATGGATCGATTTAAAAGTTCAATAATATTTGATTAATCAATCAAATTAATTTAATTCATCTTAGATATCCACTAATTATGATTTATTTCCAATCACACCCTTTTAATAACACATAAGATCCATCTAGTTACATAAATAAACCACTTAAAAGAATAATTCTCAAATTACCCCTTAACATAATTAATTAACTATGTTATTCAATTTCTAAAATTAGATTTTATTCAATCTAATTAATTTAATTAATTCACTCTAGATAATTGATATTTAGGTTATTATTTAATTAATTAAGAATAAATCCCAAAATTTAATTACTAAAGTTAAATCTCATATGTAATTAATATATAATTTATTAAATCATTAATTTAATTTTAATGGATCGTTGATGAATAGTTCAAGTCCATTACAAATTAAATTCTTATTAACATTTAAAAGTATAAGTCTATCTTCAAATTAATTGAAGCCCATATCAATTAAATTCAAGCCCAACATAAAACTAAGTCCAAATCGATATATTATAACCCATAACCCATCTCTTTTTATCTTTCGCCCATTTAGCAAATTTAAGCCCATATAATTAAAAAGTATGCAAGGCCCAATTGTTTGGCTGTAATCAAAGCCCAATATTATTTTATTCATTACCAAATCAAATAAAAATATAGGCCTTTGAATTAAACAAAATCAAGCCCACCCTTATTCTAACCTAGCCATCACATGCCCCACTCACACTCATCTCCTCTCTCTCGCACTCTCATGCGCACACACACACACACCCATGATCGTCGCCGCCCTCCGTCTCCGGCCGGCCACGTCGCCAGTCGGCGAAGTGCGCCGCCACAACCATCGCCTCTTCTCCCCACGGTTTCCTCACGGATACACACACCCTCCGAGCAGATCTCTCTCTCTCTTCCTTTCTGCCATCGACGTATCACCGTCTCCGGCGAGCCATCACCGGTCGGCGAGTTACACAGCACCGTGACCTCCTCTCGTCGATCTCGTTCTCTGCAACACAAACACACGCGGAGATCTATACACACACACAACCGTCGATGTCGAGCGGATCCGGTGCCGTCGCCATGGTCTTCGCTTCTCCGACGGCATCAACGTCGTAAAGGCTACCTCCTGCATGCGATGTGGCGTCCGAGCGGAGCCTCCATTGACGCCTTCTTGTTCGGTGAAACAAGGCGCCAACAGCAGTTGCCGTCGACCTTTGCTCCGCCATCGAGCCCACTGTTCCAGATTCACCATGCCGCGTGGCCCTTGCTCCAGCCACCACGGTGTTCCTCCTTCACGCCGTCGTCGATGGTCGTGTAGGCCCTTCTCCGTCGACGTAGTTATTATATTAATAGCCGGGCACTTAAGTGGCTCGGTCCCAATATTCTAGTTCTAAGTTCTGGAGGATAATTTCCTCAATGTCTTGTATCAATATAAGTATATATGTATATGTTCATATGTTCTGCACTTGGATGTTGCTGTGGAATGAGTTCAGGCTATGTTTTTGTTGTATTGTGAAAACAATGTGTATATGAATGTGAGTTGTTGTAGAGTACAATATTTTTCTTGTTTTATAAAGATTGAAGAACTTGAAATAAAACAATGGTTGAATGATATTGAACCTGCTGTCTTGCTGTGATTCTGCTTGGCTTCTTGTATGTTTGTGGGTTTTGTATTGATGGAGATGAAGTAGGGGCTTTGTTCTTCCTTCCCTTCTGTAATGGTCGTTTAGTTTGGAAAGTGTAGAGTGGAAAGTGAGGAAATGTGGGTACTTATGGTGAGGAAATTGAATATGAGAGGACGATTGTGTTGCTGTAAGTTTGCATAGGATGCTTAGGGTAAAAATGAAGTTTGACCAAAATGGTGAGTATGCAGGGGAAAAAGTAGAGTAAAGTGGAATATTTTGGGGAATAAAAATGATGTGGTTTGACTAGATAATTTATTCAGTATAAAATATCTGGTTCGATTTATAATTGTATTCGTTCTCGACATTCGTTTAAATTTTCTCGTTCGAAAATAAAATCGAACGTCAACGATTATAAAATTTAATAATCATTCTAAATTCAAAACTCGATTTAGCTAAAGAAATTAATAATCAAAGTTTTAAATTTTTCGGGGTATTACATACCATCCCCCTTAAAAAAAATTTCGTCCCGAAATTTGATAACCATGCAAAAGATCGGGGTATTTCTTATTCATAACAGATTCTAATTCTCAACTTGCTTCTTCTTGTCTATACCCTCTATAGAACTTTCACCAATGGTATTTCCTTGTTCTTTTGTTTTTGGATATATCAGTCTAAAATTTCCATAGACAATTCTACATAACTCATATTATCATTGAGGACAACATATATCGGTGGTATCACATGCATGGGGTCATGTATATACTTTTTGAGTTGTGAAACGTGGAACACATTGTTCACGTTTCCAAAACTTGGCGGCAATGCCAATTTGTATGTTGTTGGTCATATCCTTTCCAAAATTCCATAGGATCCTACGAAACATGGTCGTAGTTTTTTTTTTTATTTCGAATTTCGTGATTCCTTTTTAACAGGAAAATCTTTGAGAAAACTTTATTTCTCACATCAAAATATAGTCTATGCGACGTTTGTCGGTGTCGACTTACATCGACCTTAGGTTTCTTTGATCCGTTGGCGGATCATTGTCTAATCTCAATCATTTCTCCAATAGAGTCGGTCTTAATATTCTTCTTCTCCCACTTTATCCATAAAGTGGTGATCGACACATTTTTTTTGTAAAGCGTTTCATGCGGGCCATTCTAATAGTTGCTTGATAAGCGTGGTTGTATCGCGAATTCCACAAGTGGTAACACTTGTTTCCAACTTTCTCCTCTATCGGGAACAACGGTTCTCAACATGTCTTCAAGCGTTTGAATGGTCCTCTAGGATTGCTTAACCGTTTTTGGGTGAAACACGATGCAAAATGCAATTGAGTTCTCAATTCCTTTGTAAGCTCATCCGAATCGGATGTAAATTTTGAATATCTATCGACGCGATAGTCTTTAGAACTCCTTGCAAACTTATGATTCATCGAGCGTACAATTGTGCTAATATACCTAACCCATATATTATTAGAATTGGTAAGAAATACCAGCTCTTAGTCAAACGATCAATGACAATCCAATTGGCGGTATTTTCTTTTAGTGATTTGGGTAGCCCGGTAATAAAATCAATGGCTATATCTTTCCATTTCTATTCTGGTATGTCCAACGGTTGTAGGGTTCTGTACGGCCGTTGGTGAAGTGTTTTCACTCGTTGACACGTCAAACAACGTTTTACGAATGAAGCTACGTCTCGTTTCATTCCACCCCACCAAAATTTTCTCTTTGAAATCTCGATACATTTTTTTACTTTTGGGGTGTGTAGTGTAAGACGTCTCATGGCTTCTCTCAAGATCTCACTCTTAAGCCCTTCGTTTTTTTTAGAAAATACACACTCTCCCATCATATAGCAAAACATCATATGTTGCTATTCTAAATTTCTTGTGGTCATTATTCTTGATTTTGGCTCGGACTTCCTCCAACTTATTGCTATTCTTCTGAGCTTCCAATATTCGAGCTCTTAAATCTGGGATTGCAATCAACGTTGCAATACAACCTTCTATCGTCTCAGGCGGCTCTATAACTTCGATATTAATCCTCTGAAATTCATTTATAAGCATCTCCTCATGACTGAGGAGGCATCCCAAACTGGGGTGATATTTGAGACTCGAGGCATTTGCTACATCATTAGCATTGCCTGGGTGGTAATTGATATCACAGTTGTAATCTTTTACCAATTCTAACCATCTTCGTTGCCTTATGTTAAGATCTTTCTGTTCGAAGAAATAATTCAGGCTTTTATGGTCAGTATAGATCTTAAATCTAACTCCATAAAGATGGTGTCTCCAAATATTTAAGGCATGTAAGACCGCTGCAAATTATAGGTCGTGCGTAGGATAGTTTAATTCGTGTAGGCGTAACTGCCTTGAAGCATAGGCAATAACTCTGCCTTCTTGCATCAGAACACATCCTAGTCCATTCTTTGAAACGTTGGTGTAGGTCGTGTATTCTTTATATGCTTGCATCGCTGAATCACAGTCTTTGTGGTCGACAACTTCTTCAATCTCTGGAAACTAGTCTCACGCTCGGCGGCCCAAGTGTACTTGATTCATTTTCTCAACAATTGGGTCATGAGTCGGGCTATCGTTGAAAATCCTTCGATAAATTTTCGATAGTAGCCGACAAATCCTAAGAAGCTCCGAATTTCATTCGGTTTCTTTGGAAATTCCCATTCTCGAACTGTATCGATTATTTTTTTTTTTTTTTTTGAGGGGTCTACTTTGATTCCCTCGGTGGACACGATGTGACCTAAGAATGTCACTCCGCCTAACCAAAATTCACACTTGCTAAACTTGGCGAAGAGTTGTTCTTGCCTCAATGTTTGCAGCACAGTCCTCAAGTGCTCTTCGTGGTCTTGGTTATTCGAGTATATTAGGATATCGTCTATGAATACTAAGACAAACTTGTCTAAGTATGGGTGAAATACCATATTCATGATATCCATAAATACTGTTGGGTATTTGTACGTCCAAAGGGCATAACGATGAATTCAAAATGACCTTACCTTGTACGGAAAGCCGTTTTAGGTACATCTTCGGGTCAAATCCTTAGTTGATGGTATCCCGACTTTAAGTCTATCTTCAAAAAGACTCATGCTCCCTTAAGCTGATCAAACAGATCGTCAATTCGGGGCAAGGGATACTTATTCTTTAGAGTTATCTTGTTTAACTCTCAATAGTCTATGCACATTCTCGACTATCCTTTTCTTCACAAAAGGACGGTCTCCCATGGAGATACTGGGTCTAATGAAACTTAACTCGAGGGTTCTTGTAGTTGGATCTTCAATTCCTCAAGTTCCTTGGTGTCATCCGTATGGGGCTTCCGATCTGTGGCGAGAACACAGTTTGAGATCGATTGTGGACTCCATCTGTCGAGTCGGCGGTAATCCAGGTAGTTCATCTGGAAAATCATCAGAATATTCTCTCACAATCGAAACGCCTTTTATCCTTCTCTTATTATGGTCTTCCTCCTCGAGATAGACAAGGTAGTGTTGGATTTGTATACTGAAAGCAGTTTGGTTGAGCTTGTATACAATGTTTCCTGTTACCACTATTACAATCTCCTATCTGATTTGAATACTTGATTGCATATATACGTGTCCCTTATCTCATATATAAGTTAGATCATACGATTGTGTAGAAGATCACGTAAGTACGTATGATTGGTCAAGCTTAATGAGATATAAAAGTTTCACGGTGAGGCGACTTAAGGACGAGTTGTCGGTTTAAGTGCGGTATAGATAAGAAGTGACTTGACTTAGTTGCTTGTCTATCTTGATGCGTCTACGGCGTATTGAAGGATCACGATGAGATGTGTTCTTCTTTCGACCGTCGTGAAGAACCGAGATCTCGGTGACTTACGATGATCTAAACCTCGATAAGGTATTAGGTGGTATGAGTTCTTGACCATCACTTTGACTTGTTATGAGTGAGGTTATATGTTCTAACCAGATTCTTGGCATCTTGGGTGGTGGCGATCTTGTATGTCACGCTAGTTATCTGTGTCAGTCACGTATCCGTTAAGGATGATGGCGTCCCTTAAGGAGCTCAAAGGTTTATTGTACTAAACCCCGCGAGGTTGAGTTAGCTCAAGTACAATAATAAGGTTGAGTGGTACTACTTAAGGAAATGAAGTTATTAATCGTTTTAGCGATCAGTTGCTATAAATGATTAATGGACGTTCGATATCTTAAATACGAGGATTCGTAATGTCTAAGTGCAAGCCCGACTCAACTTGGTAATAAAGGGTAAGTCGGCATTTATTCTCTAGTGGCGTGAATAAATGTTTATAAATTAATTTATGTTACAGGTGAACATAAGATAATTAATTTATTTGAGGCCCATCTTTATTCCTTGCATTTGATCCACAGTTTGGCCCGTCCGGGCCCGTAGTAAGGAAAATCGGCCCTCATGCTCCCAAAGGCAAGATTTTGTTCTCTTTATCCCTGAGGATATTATTATATTTATGGTATATGCATAGATCCTTTCCATATAAGATTATGGTAATAATCACGAGAGTATGGAAATAATCACGAGTATGGAAATAATCTAAGATTATGGTAATATTCCATATAGGATTATGGTAATTTCCATATAGGATTATGGTAATTTCCATATGGGATTAAGGTAGTGCATTATAAATATAAGGTATGAGATAAAGTCAGGTTAATGCTCATTATTACCTGAAGCAATTTTCGGCCGTCTCGTTCTCGAGAGTGTAGTTCTCGAAAATGTGTGAGAAGCAAAGGGTGATTTTCCAAGCATTCTCCATAGATCGTCCTCACTCGGCGTTGGAGATTGGGCGGCGGGATACTGATCCGAAGGTCAAAGCACGAGTCCGATCCGTTCGATCCGCTCATCTCGTTCCATCGACCTCTTGGATCAAAGGTAAACACGTGAAAACCCAACGTGTTGCGATTTAATTATATAGAGCGCATGCTAGGTTTATAATCAATGTATGGTGAATTAAACACCCAAGATGGATCCTCGGGCGAGGGCTTAACATACGTTTTCCTACATTGGTATCGAGCACGGGATCGAGAATCTTGGCTCTGTTGGATTAATTCGCGTTTGATTATTCGTGCGTTTTAATAATTGTGGATCCATCGTTCATCGTGGCTCGTTTATTGTTTTGTTGGTTTTGTTTTTACACCACGAGAAAATCCGTGGTTAGATTAGATTTTATACGTAAATCTTATACGTAAAAGAAGAACGAAGCGAAAGAGCGAAGAAGCAAGCGGCGGAAAAAAGGGTCTCGGCGATCATCGGGTGGTTTCGCGGCGAGCCTCGCGGTCGCGAGGGCGATCGCGAGGCTGCGGCGACGCGGCGCGCGTTCGCGCGAGATCCTGGCGCCCTGCGCGGCGGCTTCATGGATCGCGAGATTACCGCGAGGCGCGCGACCGTCGCGAGCTAGCGGGCGGCGGAGGCGCGTTCGCGCGAAACCCGGTGCCAGCGGCGGAGACTCGCGATCGCGGTATGGCATTGGCGACTACGTCTCGGCGGACATTGGCGCTTGGGCGTGGCCGCGCAGCGTGCTCGGCGGGTCGTGGTCGCGTTAGCGGCCGAGGTAGCCCGCGAGAACAGCGGCGGCGGCTGTACAGCGCTGGGTGGGCTTGCCCTAGCAGCGCCCGGCACAGTTGGGCGACCGGCCCGGACCGTTTTCGGCCCAATCCGATTTTTCGGTCCGTGCCCGTGCGTGAGGCCTATTGTTGAATCCGGTCCGTGCCCGCACGCGAGGCCCGTTTTCAAGTTTAATTACATGCTTTGTAAATCTATGTAATAGATTAGATTTATATGTGCGGGTTTCACGATTGGCCGCGATGAGCGTTTTATTTTATTTTATCGTTCATATGCATGTCGTGGATGTTTAAATTATGCGATAGCATGCTATGTATGTTTATATTACGTTGACAAACCTTTAAGTGTTTTACGTAATTGGATGCGCATAGTAAGCATGCTAGGTTTATCGCGTTTATCAAGCATATTTTAGAATTACGCGAGCATGTTTTACATGTTGAGTTCTATAGAAAAGCATGCTAGGATTACGTGATCGGCATGGATAAACCTTTTGAATAAAAAGACTAAGCAAGCAACCCGACAAATTAATTTTTCAAATTAAAATGTCAAGACCTCCACTTTTGATCTCTAAACAAAGTGAGGCCTTGTGAGTGGCGATCCACACGCGTGGCTTGCTTGCTTGTTTATCATAAGTTTGTTAGATGAGATTTCTAAATAAAACATTTTAAATCTATTGAAGTGGGAGTTTCATGTGTGGCGATCCACAGCGCGTGGCTTGCATGTGCGATTTTCATAAGTTCTCTAGAGATAGATATAAAATGAGATAACAAAAGAATTTGAATTGAAGCGGTATGGTCCGGGTGAGTATACCAATTCTAAGAATTCATCTTCTTTGTTAAAATTGTGGTCATTGCTTAGACATCACCTCAAGTACAACTTCATGAAGTCCCTTCTTGCGATAGTGATGTGGTCTAGTAAGGTCGATCGTTAATTTCATTTGTCATAAGGATAAGTTGACATGGATTGAAATTAAGCGACTAAAAGGTATATTTTAGTGCGATCGGGGGTTCGTGTAAGCGCCCACACGCGTGGCTTGCATGTGGGATTCCTTGGGCGATTGGAGGTTTCAATTAATATTGTTTTATCAAAGGTTACAATATTATTATTACGAATTATATGCGATCGTATGCTTATGTGTTTTACATTATCGTTTCGATATGTCTCTTACGCGATTATCAATATGCTCGCACAAAATCCATTATCCGGTCCAAATTTTATCGAGTGGAAGCGAAACATGGAATATGTTCTTATCATTGAAGAACACATGTTTGTTCTCACTACTCCTAAACCCGATGCCCTTATCGACGCATCGACTAATGAGCGGCGAGTCGGCGGACTTTGGAATAAGTCAAACAATATGGCTAAATGCTATATGATGACTACGATGTCCAAAGGCTTGCGGTGCTGACATCGATCGATGGTGAGGCGACCCGATATTTGGTCAAGTCTCGAGGTAAGTTTGGGCGGTCGGATCGGACGATCGCTTCCACACAATGAGAGAAATCTTGGCGTGTAAGATGGAAGAAGGAAGTTCGGTCCATGAACATGTCTCCCATGACTCATCTCATGGATAGTCTTGATCGGTTGGGAGGAGGTATTGACGGTGACAAGGTCGATATCATCCTCAATACCTGCCCAAGTCTTTTGAGAACTTTCGTGAATGCGATCATGAGCAAGACCGAGTTTACACTTAGTCGGATTGCTTAATGATCTCGTTCTGCGGAAGGAGTTATGGGAAAAGGGCACATGCTCTTGCTAGCACATCTAAGGGCCCAAAATTTCCGTTGCAAAATGGAAATAGAAAAGGGTACCAAAGGTGGAAGAAGCAAGGCAAATAGTGGGAGTAATGGGAACAAGAACATGGTTGCCAGGAGGCTTGAAGAAGCCAAAGGAGAAGGGCAAGTGCTTCAAGTGCGGTAAGGCCGGGCATTGGAAGGCCAGTGCCCTATGCTCGAGGCTCAGTGCGCCGTTTGCTTTAATAACGGAAACATGTTTAGCGACTTGTTCTACCCATTCTTGGGTAGTAGATCTGGTATAATCGATCATGTTTGTTACACTTGCGAGGTTCTGCGGACAATGGAGTCGTTTGATGGCGAGATAACGATCTCCATAGGCGCCTGGCAGTCGAAAGTTGTTGCGTTGGAGATGTTTCTTTATGTTTTGGGACAACAGTTTTAGTTTTGAAAGGCGTTTTATATGTGCGGATTTTCGTAGGAACCTTGTTTACATTTGAAATTATTTACTCATGGATATTACATTATTTTGATAGTGGTGTTTCTATCATAAGAAATGACGAAGTTATACGTGTTGGCACCTTATATAATTAAGCTTTATACTATTTCGCAAAACATAATACCTATAACTATGTTGCATCTTCATCAAACCCTAAAAAGAAAGTTTTCTTGCAAGATGACTCTACTTTTCTCTCGGCATCTTAGATTAGGTCACATCAATCTAAATAGGATCCAAAGGCGGCTAAGAATGGGCATTGGGTGATCTCACGGTTACTCCGTTCGGTCTGCGAATCTGTATAGAAGGTAAGATGTCGACCAAACCCTTCAAAGCGAAGGGTTATAGAGCCAAAGAAATGTTGGAGTTAGTCCATTCGACTGTGTGGACCAATGTCACACAAGCTCGTGGAGATGCAGTATTTTGTCACTTTCATTGCGATTACTCGAGTGCGGATACATATACCGCTTCATCATGCAGTGCGAATGCTTTGAGAAATTCAAAGAGTTTAAGGCGGAAGTGGAGGCGAAGCTAGGTAAGAGTATCAAGTCATCTGCGGTGCGATCGCGGTGGCGAATACCTCGATAACGAGTTTATGGACTATCTAGTGAAGTGTGGGATTACGTCAGCGCACTTCACAAGGCACACCACACAAAATGGTGTGTCGGGCGAAGAAATAGGACTCTTTTGGAAATGGTTAGATCTATGATGAGTTATGCTACATTGCCTATTTAGATTACGGGGATATGCCTAGAGACGGCGGCATACTTGCTAAATCTAGTACCGTCAAGTCGATCGAAAAGACCGCTTTCGAGTTGTGGTTTGGGCGAAGCCGGTTTAAGCCACATAAGGATATGGGCGATCCGGCACGTGTCTTTGAACAAGAAGGCGACAAGTTGGAGGCTAGATCCGACGCAAAGGCTGTTTATTGGCTATCTAGAGGAGCGAAGGTGGTTTATTCTATAGTCTAAGGATCGGAAGGTCATTATTAGCACTAATGCTCGATTCTTAGAAGAGGACTACATGAAAATCATAAGTCCAAAGTTGAAATCATTCTTCAGAATTAGAAGATGATCGTATTCCACCAGATTAGGCGAAGGTGCGAGATGTTGAGTCTAGTGGGAGGATCGAGCACGAGATACTTGAGAATTGAAGTGGGTCGGGTTCCTTTGGAGATCTGACCACTGAAGTGGTACTACACACAAGTTGTGCAAGTTAGAGAACCACAAGTATCTGCCCCACCATTGCTGTAGAACCTCGTCGTAGTGGGAGGGTTGTTCGTCGACCAGGCGATTTATGTTCGTGGGTGAATCTTGGTTTGGTCCGTGACGAACATGCGATAATCGACCCATGGACATCAGGAGGCGTCTGAATATTGATGCAAGATCGGCACCGCTATGGACTTAGAAATGGAGTCCATAGGACTATGGATGTATATGAAGACACCTTATCCGGATGGCGAGGAAGCCAGTAGGTAGTAAGTGGATATCTGAGAGAAGAGATTAGATGGAGGTTTGACTTTTAAAGCCGGGCTTGTGTGCAAGGTACCTTTCAGTTGGGGCATCGATTTCGATGAGACCTTTTCACGCAATGCTCAGTCCATCGAATTCTTCTAGCCATGAGCCCAGCTTGAACAGGGTTTGGCAAATGGATGTTAAAACCGCTTTTCTAAGCGGTTACTTGAGGAAGGTAGAGACATCTATATCGGACAACTGAAGGTTATGTGGTAAAGGGTGAAGAGCATCTAGTATGGAAGCTTAAGAGTCCGTTTATGGACTTAGCGAACCTCGATCATGGAACTTACGCTTTGCGAGGTTGTAAAGTCTATGGATTTACCAGTTGCTAGCGAGAGTTGTGTGTATCGGTTAGATGTCAGCGGTGATGTATTTCTTGCACTTTATGTAGATGACATCCTTCTAGTTGGCAACAACGTGAAACATTATCGAGCGTAAAGAGTTGGTTATCCGATCGGTTTCAAATGAAAGACCTAGGAGATCGCGTACATTCTTGGGATCGAGGTTTACGAGATCGCGAAGAAAATATTGAGCTTATCTCGGCGTCTTACATTGATCTTGTGATTACTCGTTTTAGTATGCGACGCCAGAAAGGATTGCTACCTTCATGGCGTTCCTTTATCAATAACATGATCCTATGACGCAAAGGAGATGAGGAAATGAGACAAGTTCACTGCCGTAGGAAGTCTCATATCGCAATGCTATGCGAGGCCGATATACGCTATGTGGTAGGCATAGTAGCTAATATCGATCTAACCTGGACAAGCTCATTTTGCGATAAAGCATATACTCAAGTACACGAAAAGGACTCGAGATTATAGGCTAGTTTACCATGCGAGATAGTCTAATGCCTTTGGGTTATCTGATTCGGTTCAAGTGACCGTGATGAGAAAAAGTCGACCTCGGGCTATGTGTTTACCTTGGGAGGTGGGCCGTATCTGGCGGAGTGCAAGCGGCGATGCGTGCGGACTCTACCATGGAAGCAGAATATGGCCGGAGCGGAGGCACTAAAGAGGCTGTATGGTTGAGAACTACCTCATGGATCTAGATGTGGTACTGGTTTGCCCAAGAGTATCATAGTTCTTGTGATAACTCGTGCGATGGCAAGCTCGAAGGAACCACGGACCACAGGCGACCAAACACATAGAGAGAAAGTACCGTATAATGAAATCGTTAGGCGAGGTGGCGTCTTGATTGAAAAGATTGATCTGACGGACAATCTAGCGGATTCATTCACAGCGCCGCAAAAGTCTACGATGGACACGTTAGAGGACTTGGATTAGCGATGGCACACTAGAAAAAACTTTTGTATAAGTGGGAGAAGCAAAGTGATGGTTGTTTGTAATAGCTAGTAGAAAGACACATTGTATACTAAAGGTTTGCTTTAGTATAAGTGGGAGATTGTTGGTTATTTTGAAAGCGAGTTTGGTTGAGCTTGTATACAATGTTTCTATTACCACTATTACAATCTCTATCTGATTTGAATACTTGATTGCATATATCGTGTCCTTATCTCATATATAAGTTAGATCATACGGTGTAGAAGATCACGAGAGTCATGGATTGGTCGAGCTTAATGAGATATAAAAGTTTCACGGTGAGGCGACTTAAGGGCGAGTTGTCGGTTTGAGGCTGCAGTATAGATAAGAAGTGACTTGACTTAGTTGCTTGTCTATCTTTGTGCGTCTCGGCGTATGAAGGATCACAGATGAGATGTGTTCTTCTTTCGGCCGTCGTGAAGAACCAAGATCTCGGTGACTTCACGATGATCTAAACCTTGATAAGGTATTAGGTGAGTATGAGTTCTTGACCATCACTTTGACTTGTTATGAGTGAGGGTTATATGTTCTAACCAGATTCTCCGCATCTTGGGTGGTGGCGATCTTATGTCACGCTAGTTATCATGTCAGTCACGTTCCGTTAAGGATGATGGCGTCCCTTAAGGAGCTCAAAGGTTTATTGTACTAAACCTACGCGAGGTTGAGTTAGCTCAAAAGGGTCTCTTTGATTCCTCCGGTGGACACGATGTGACCTAAGAATGTCCTCCGCTAACCAAAATTCACACTTGCTAAACTTGGCGAAGAGTTGTTCTTGCCTCAATGTTTGCGACCACAGTCCTCAAGTGCTCTTCGTGGTCTTGGTTATTCGGTATATTAGGATATGTCTATGAATACTAAGACAAACTTGTCTAAGTATGGGTGAAATACCATATTCATGATATCCATAAATCTTGGTATTTATGTCCAAAGGCATAACGATGAATTCAAATGACCTTACCTATGTGAAAGCCGTTTAGGTACATCTTGGTAAATCCTTAGTTGATGGTATCCGACTTTAAGTCTATCTAAAAGACTCATCTCATAGGTTGATCAAGCGGATCGTCGATTAAGGCGAGGATACTTATTCTTTAGAGTTATCTTGTTTAACTCTCATAGTCTATGCATTCTCGGTACTATCCTTTTCTTCACAAAAGACGGTGCTCTATGGAGATACTGGGTCTAATGAAACTTAACTCAAGGGTTCTTGTAGTTGGATCTTATTCCTCAGTTCCCTGGTGTCTCCGTATGGAGGCTTAGTCAGGGAGAACACGGTTTGAGATCGATTGTGGACTCCATCGTCGGTCGTGTAATCCGGTGGTTCATGGAAAATCATCGAATATTCTCTCATATCGAGCGTTTATCTCTTATTATGGTCTTCCCATAAGATAGACAAGGTAGTGTTGGTTGTATCTTGAGCGGTTTGGTTGAGCTTGTATACAATGTTTCTTACCACTATTACAATCTCTATCCGATTTGAATACTTGATTGCATATATCGTCCTTATCTCATATATAGTTAGATCATACGATTAGAAGATCACGAGTCGTATGATTGGTCGAGCAATGAGATATAAAAGTTTCTGGTGAGGGCGACTTAAGGGCGAGTTGTGGTTTGGCTGCGGTATAGATAAGAGTGACTTGACTTAGTTGCTTTATGCTTTGTGCGTCTGACGTATTGAAGGATCACGGTGAGATGTGTTCTTCTTTCGACCGTCGTGAAGAACCAAGATCTCGGTGACTTACGATGATCTAAACCTCGATAAGGTATTAGGTGAGTATGAGTTCGACCATCACTTTGACTTGTTATGAGTGGGGTTATATGTTCTAACCAGATTCTTCGCATCTTGGGTGGTGGCGATCTTGTATGTCACGCTAGTTATCATGTCAGTCAGTATCCGTTAAGGATGATGGCGTCCCTAAGGATCAAAGGTTTATTGTACTAAACCCTGCGGGTTGAGTTAGCTCAAGTACAATAATAAGGTTGAGTGGTACTACTTAGGAAATGAAGTTTTCGTTTTAGCGGTCGATTCTATAAATGATTAATGGACGTTCGATATCTTAAATACGGAGGATTCGTAATGTCTAAGTGCGAACTCAACCGGTAATAAAGGGTAAGTCGATTTATTCTCTAGTGGCATGAATAAATGTTTATAAATTAATTATGTTAGAATTTGAACATAAGATAATTAATTTATTGAGGCCATCTTTATTCCTTGCATTTGATCACTTTTGGCCCATCGGCCGTAGCCAGGAAAATCGCGCCTCATGCTCCCAAAGGCAAGATTTTGTTCTCTTTATCCACAAGGATATTATTATATTTATGGTATATGCATAGATCATTTCCATATAAGATTATGGTAATAATCACGAGTATGGAAATAATCACGAGTATGGAAATAATCCTAAGATTATGGTAATATTCCATAGGATTATGGTAATTTCCATATGGGATTAAGGTAGTGCATTATAAATATAAGGTATGAGATAAAGTCTGAGGTTAATGCTCATTATTACCTAGCATTTCCATCTCTTCTCGAATGTGTATTCGAAAATTATGAGAAACAAGGTGATTTTCGAAGCATTCTCCATAGATCGTCTCACTCGGCGTTGGAGTTGGGCAAGCGGGATACGATCGAAGGTCAAAGCACGAGTCCGATCCGTTCGATCCGCTCGTCTCGTTCCATCGACTCTTGATCAAGGTAAACCGTGAAAACCCCAGCGTGTTGCGATTTAATTATATACGCATGCTAGGTTTATAATCAATGTGGTGAATTAAACACCAAGATGGATCCTCGGGCGAGGGCTTAACATACGTTTTCCTATAGGTAGATGTGGTCATCTCTGTTCACAATGTTCTGCTTATAGCGCGGTTATGATTGGGACTCTTCCCATGCGATCCCGTGAAAGTTTATAGGTTTCTTTCGAGATGTTAGAAATCTTACTTTCATTTTAGGGATAGTATCATTATATTCGTTAACCAATCCATTTCTAGGATTATGTCCACATCAGTCATAAGTATGCCGTGAAGATTATCTAGTCATGACGAAAGTAAACTGAGTCCAGTTCAGGTTCAGCATGTGTGGGTTACGTTCTTATTCCTCTCTTTGGAGAGAATTTCTCATGATTTGTTCGTGTTTAGGATCAAATCCTAAGTTCTCAACGCATGCTTCAACAATAAATGGATGCGGCGCGATTATCAAAGGTAACGAGGAAATTTGGAGAAGTATTCCCATGCAACGAGTTCCTTGGTTCTAGCGCTCTGGGAATTTCTTTTCTGGTTGGCGTAGGTCTAGTTCTTTGAGGCGCGTTGTTGTTGTTGATGATGGTGTTGTCGTTGTTCTTGCTGCTTGCTTCTTCTTTGTTGTTGTTGTTGGGTTGGCGATCTTGCTCGTTGTCGCCATTATTTGTTGTCGTTCTTATGCGTGGTTGATATGGTGTTGATTTGTGGAAATCTTGGACCGGGGTTTGTTCTTGGAGCAGTTGAGCTTGGATAGCAGGTTTGTCGGACTCGATTGCGTTCATTGGGATGGTCATTCTCTCTTGGTATCCTGGGCCGGTCCACAGGTAGTGACCCTTACGGACACATTTGAAACATTCATCATTGTGAACATGTAGACTACTTGTTCTATGGCATTTAGGGCATGGGGAGTTTCACAATATTTAGTTTCCACCGCTAGGCGCGGGTACTATCACGTTCATTGTCTTATTCGTGCCAGATGGTACATTACTCACTTGTCATGGCCTCGTGTCGGCTGCCGACATTTGATCTTTGACCTTGGTGGGGTCCTTCTTCTCTTTCCACGATCTCGGGTGATTGGATGTCTGACAATCCTATCCTCGGCAGGGGCATCCTCAATGTCAATGCTCTATAAGAGGCCTCACGATAGATCATTTCCATGACCGATTAGTGACACTCGATCTCATGATAGAGTGATGCAACCTAAAGTTCGTTGATTCCCGACTTGGTTCGGGTTCTAGTGAACCAATCACAGAGCTCGAGCAAAGCAGTTAAATTTTCAGCCTATATAGAGGCTGTAAACTCACGAAATATTAAGCTTTGATTTCAAATATATTAATGAGTTTTATTCTCTTCAAGAGCTCTTCGTTTTCACATTTGATTCTAGTTGCATTCGCGTCAATTTCGTGATTGGCGAGGATCGTATCACGAGTCTCTTCGAACTTCAGTTCTCTTCTCATCGATGTCGAACAAGCGAGGCGCATACATGGACATCTCGCGAGGATGCAGTCGTAACTGTGATCGTGGTCTTTCCTTATCGTAAATTGTAGAACTCGTGTTCTTTCATCTTCAGGTAGCTCTTAGGAATGTACTTCGTACACTTCCCTTGAACTCTTCAGTGTAAGCTTCAGTTCCTATTCATATAAGGTATTTCTTCGCTTCCCTTGAAATCATGCATCAATCATTTGCAAAGCAACGCATGACAAGCTCTTAAGAGGTGCAATAAAGCAGATTTAAGGATTCGTTCTAGCGTGTGAATCCATAGCTCTATCCACGAGATTCCAGTCCGTTGAAATTATGATTCTAACTAAGATTAGCTCTTGTCCTCATATATACGCAATCAAACATCTTCATATACCATCCATCGGATCTTAAATATCTTAGCGATATGTATTTATAATCATACGCGTAAGTCTAATACATCGTCGACATCATAATGTCGACATCAAAACTAATTACCTCATGAGCTATCATCATATCAAGTCAAATACACACAGATTTTCATCATGACATTCTTGAGATTTGCAAAAGAGGCTAGAGTGGAGTATGATGCTCCAAAACTAATATCGGCATCCTCCACATACCTAATCACGATGCGTACAAATATTTAAATACTACGAGGTCATCAAAATAAGGGTTCGTATCGAGCGACTTCGCTATCTGTATGCATCACCAAATATGCAATCGTATATAAACAAAACACTTTCTAGTCTTAAATAACTAGATCCATAATGACCGGGGTATAAATAGAGCTCATCGTGTTGGAGTCGAACCAGGAGTATGGGTACTATCAATTTCCTCCATTTCATTGACAGCGGTCTCCCGGGATCTTCTCGGGTCTCTTCTCTTTGGCCTCGTCATTGAATGTGGGCTCACGGTTTCTCAATTAATAATTACTTCTTCCATGCAATTAGGTCTCGGTGGAACTCACCATGATCTTCTTATTAGCATATGAATTTGAGAAGCGGCAAGATGGCACAACTTCTCTGGCAACGTCTGGTTAGGCACGTGATTCAGTAAATCTCATAGTATCGTGGTACATGGGTCCGATGCGGTTGGCGGCAGTTAAAGCTGGAAGCGGGTAGGTAGAGGTGAGTCTTGGCATGGAATGATCGCAGATAGTGCAGGCAAGCAATGAGCGGGATGAAACCTCGGTGGTAGGACCGGAAAAGGAGTTGTCGGGGCGAGAAGATCCGACCTCGAATATTTTCTGTCACGGCCGGTAGAATGCAGATCCATGGATGCTAAACAAGGCATCTTCGGATGGTGCCACTCGAGATTCTCATCACGCTAGGTATATTCCCTTCGGGAGATCGGTCCACAAGATGCAACTCCTTATACCATGAATCGTATGTCGGTAGTTGGCGGAGCGGGTAAGTCTACCTCAGATCGAAGCTCTCTCGGCGTCGATAGATGAAATGCCGATATCTCGGGCATATCCACGCCAATCGGATGGCGGTCTGCAACCTTGATCGAAATGCGCCGTCGTAGTATGATGTACCGCGTCCATGTACAATAACCTAGTGGCTTGCGAAGTGAGCTAAGAACTCACCGTGCGCGTCCCTCGTCATACTGTAGGAATATACAACCTCTTGGGGGTGGCTCTGAGGATAAAGGACTTCTAGTCGAAAAATCGTTCAAACCACAATCTTATATCCTATATTCCTAAGTTCTTATGAAAATATTTTTCATAATTTGGTCTTGAAAAGCAGTATAATCTCTTAGGATAGAACAAACATTCAATGTCTAGCCCGGGTAGAGGCTAAGTGGTTACCATTTCATTGGGTTATGAATTATTTATTTCCATTCGAATCATAACATTCGATCATATGCGTTCGAAATATTCAAAATTCTATCTTTCTTTTATACATACTCTTAACATTATGCTTTGATTAAATCGTTATACGATAGAGATAGCGTATAGTGTTAAAATTTCTTCGATAGAGGTTGGGACTCGTAACGGTGCAAACCTCCGCTTAAGCATAACTTCATCATCGAGAGTTGTTGCATTCTCATCCTCAAATCCGTTCGGATTGAGATTCTTATAATTTCTATGTTCTCGTTCTTCCCAGTATTAGTTCATCGGGATACTATGTTCACATACTAAGTTCGTAGGAGGATCATGCGTCTTAGAGTCTATGTTCTCATGAAACATACTCATTTATATTATGCCTCTAGCATGCTTTGCATATAGGAGTAAACACAACTCATAATATATGCAATCAGAGATATTCTCATATCATTACTTTATCAATCTCCCGAGTTTTCAACTTTTCTTCTTAACAATCGGTAATTTTGAAAATAATTTTCAATGTCATCATTCATTTTTTCCAAAATCATTGAAACAACAACTCCATTTAAATTTCGAGACTTTTCTCCTTTCAAACATATTTCAACTTCCAACACAATGCGACTTTTTAAGTCCATTTCACATTCATAAACTTCCGTTTTAAACAACTTTCAGTTGAAATAGTTACCTTCTTCCTCGTTGGCGGAGACGATGATGGAGTCTGCGATGCGTGGTAGTCAAACACAAATAGTTTCGAGACTCAATTTTTCAATTTAAGATCCAAGGAAGGCGTTCAAATACCAAGTTTCAATACTCAACTTTCAACTTAGGATTGAGAAAGGGTTTCTAGAGTTCGGAGCGAACAAAGCTACGATACCACTTTGTGACGACCGACTTAAGAAATGCGGACCACATGGATGCGTCCTTTGGTATGATAAATCGGCGGATATATATAATTTAAACCAATACGATTAACCAACCAATTGTGAATAAATGCGTGGACTAAAGGGATCTATGTACTGCACAACTCAAGTCACGAAGAGCTTGCCAAAGGTTCTATGTTGAGTCTAACGATCGGGGCCTTCAGGAGCGAGTGCGACCTCCGGTTCAATACTATATGATAGCGTCATAATCAGCAGATACCAACAAAACATCGAGTTTGGCGACAAATAAGCGTGTGAACATACATATGATGATGCATCTAAGGTTCTAGAAATCCTTTCAATTAAAGCAACAAAACCACTACCACTTTGCACCACCTGCACCTATCATCAATCCTTGCTCAACGCACATCAAAAGCGAATATGCGGTAAGTACAAAGTACTCGGTGGACTCGTTGCGAAAATATTTTCTTTATAAAAGTTATTGAGGCTGCCCGCATAGCACATGAGGATTTTAGTTGAAAAGCTACTATACAAATATTTTATCATTTTCCAAAAGTGTCGTGCGGACTATTTCATCCACGTTGTTCCATATCGGTAATTCATTCATCAATCATACGTTCGTTCATTCGCACTATGAGGTGGCCACCTACTCATAGTGCCATGACGTCGAGGTAGCTAACCTAAACAAGATCGCGTGTACACATCAGTTAGTCCTCAACTAAGTCGGATCCGATCGTTACCCTTTTAGCGTTGGTGGACCTCGTTTCACATACCACATTGGATATACCATCAATTCTCGTCCCATTTGGACAAACCAACCTCGATATGGACACAACAAAACATAAATATTTGGCGATCGATAACGATTCATGCGATAATATTTCATAAAGCTTTTGTAAATCATGCTTTGAGTTATGCATAATCATTTTGTTTGAAAAGCCCACCTCAAAATTGTCCTCATGAAATACATACTATCCTTTATCGTTTTGTGCTAGTCACGGTGGACCTTATCAGCGTAAAATATAATTTAACGTCTTCGTTTACTTTTGGTAAGTATCATTAAGATTCGACAAACTCGATATCTTTTAAGTATTAGAGTTTACGGGTTTTAGGATTTTGTTATTGATCGACTCGGTTAACAATCTATATATATCGTATTAGGTTCGTCCGCCGTGACGATAAATGACGCCGACATTGCATTCTTCCTTTTCATGATGTTTCTCACGTCGTTTAGTACAATTTATGAATCTTAAATTCATAACTAATATTCATCATTTGTTTACACGTATCAGCGATTTCGAGCTCATACCTCATTCATCACTATCTTTCCTTGCGTGTTTCTCGTACTCACGTCCCAATATTCTATCGGAGAAACCCACATCTATAGTACACAATCAATAAAGGTTTCTTATAATTCAATCATCTTCTAACAATGGTTCTATAAATTAAAGTTGCTTAAATAATATTTTCTCAAGCATCTCTTGGACATAATCAACTCATTACTTAATTAAATCTCAATTTAATTAAGTAAATCAATAATAAATATAATTAAATGGATCAATTTAAAGTTCAATAATATTTGATTAATCAATCAAATTAATTTAATTCATCTTAGATATCCACTAATTATGATTTATTTCCAATCACACACTTTTAATAACTTACATAAGATCCATCTCGTTACATAAATAAACCACTTAAAAGAATAATTCTCAAATTACCCCTAACATAATTAATTAACTATGTTATTCAATTTCTAAATTAGATTTTATTCAATCTAATTAATTTAATTAATTCACTCTAGATAATTGATAATTAGGTTATTATTTAATTAATTAAGAATAAATCCCAAAATTTAATTACTAAAGTTAAATCTCATATGTAATTAATATATAATTTATTAAATCATTAATTTAATTTTAATGGATCATTGATGAATAGTTCAAGTCCATTACAAATTAAATTCTTAAACATTTAAAAGTATAAGTCTATCTTCAAATTAATTGAAGCCCATATCAATTAAATTCGAGGCACATAAAACTAAGTCCAAATCAATATATTATAACCCATGACCACTCTTTTTATCTTCGGCCCATTTAGCAAATTTAAGCCATATAATTAAAAAGATGCAAATTGTTTATTTTGGCAAAAGCCAATATTATTTTATTCTCACCCAAATCGAATAAAATATAGGCCTGAATTAAACAAAATCAACCATACTTATTCTAACTAGCCATCACACACATCATCTCTCACTCTCGCCCTGCCTTACCTTTTGTACGCCATGATCGTCCCCCGTCTCGGCCGGCCCGTCGCCGATCGGCGAGTGCGACACCATCGCCTCTTACGGTTTCCTAGGATACACCGCCTCGGCGGATCTCTCTCTCCTCGCCATCTGACGTCACCGTCTCGTGAGCCATCACCGTCGTGAGTTACACAAGTGACCTCCTCTCATCGATCTGTTCTCTTCACAAACACAGCAGATCTATACACACACCCTAGCGTCGATCGAGCCAGGATCGTGCGTCGCATGGTCCCTTCCGACGGCATCAGCGTCGTAAAGCTACCTCCTCATCGATGTGCGTCTGACGAACAAGGCGCAGCAGCGGTGCCGTCGACCTTGCTCCTCATCGAGCCTTGTTCCAGATTCACCATGCCGCGTGGCCGCTCCACCCGGTGTTCTCTCGCCAGCTCGTGATGGTCGTGTAGGCCGCTTCTCGTCCGTCGTAGTTATTATAATAGCCGAGCCCAAGTGGCTCGGTCCCAATTCTAGTTCTAAGTTAGGAGGATAATTTCCTCAATGTCTTGTATCAATATAGTATATATGTATATGTTCATATATTACGCACTTGGATGTTCTTTGTGGAATGAGTTCGAGCTATGTTTTGTTGTATTGTGAAAACAATGTGTATATGAAGTGAGTTGTTGTAGAGTACAATATTTTCTTGTTTTATAAAGATTGAAGAACTTGAAATAAAACAATGGTTGAATGATATTGAACCTCTTTGTCTTCTTGATTGCAGCTTCTTGTATGTTTGTGGGTTTTGTATTGATGGAGATGAAGTAGGGGCTTTGTTCCTTCCTTACGTAATGTCGTTTAGTTTGGAAAGTGTAGAGTGGAAAGTGAGGAAATGTGGGTACTTATGGTGAGGAAATTGAATATGAGAGGAAGATTGTGTTCTGTAAGTTTGCATAGGATGCTTAGGGTAAAATGAAGTTTGACCAAATGGTGAGTATCAGGGGAAAAAGTAGAGTAAAGTGGAATATTTTGGGGAATAAAAATGATGTGGTTTGACTAGATAATTTATTGATATAAAATATAGTTCGATTTATAATTGTATTATTGTTCTCGACATTCGTTTAAATTTTCTGTTCGAAAATAAAATCGAGCGTCAGCGATTATAAAATTTAATAATCATTCTAAATTCAAAACTTCGATTTAGCTAAAGAAATTAATAATCAAAGTTTTAAATTTTGGGTATTACCGATTCTACCTATTTTCAATGGTTTTGGGTTGTATCTTCTCGGATAGTGTGCAATCACTTGATTCTTCCACCGTCGAACCACTTACACGAAGGAAAACAAAATTCCGACTATGTTTGAATCTTTAGGAAAAAATAGATTTCTCAAGGCGTATCCCTAGTGGTTTCACCGGAAAAATACCAAATATTCACCTGCATGGAATTTAGATTTCGAGGCTGTATGGTCGTAGGCTCTAAATATCAACGCCCGTGTCGTTCTAATCGGATGTAAAATGAAGAATTTATGGCCAAAGCGGTAAAGGGTAAAATTGAGTGACGACACAATCTAGAGACCCTCTAGATTCGATCATTCTGAATGGCACCCTACTATTTTCTCATATCTCGTCCTGATGCGATCATCTCGATTCTTATGGCTTGGAAAGCTTACTCAAAGGGACATGACTAAGTTTGATTTCATTTTGAAAAAAATTCATATATGGACACAAAATACAAATATAAGGCAATCCCAACTCGTGATTATGCATGTATTTGATGGTTTTGGCGTATCTTCTCGGATAGTGAGTCAATCAACCGATTCTTCCACGTGAACCTTTACATGAAGAGAAACAAGGTTGAATTTCCTAAAACATTCGAATTATAACATTCGATCATATTCATTCCATAATCTTAGTGGGTTTGGATTCCTTATTTTTATTCGCATTATAACATTCGATCATATTCGTTCCATAATCTACTTACAATTTGATCTTTCTTTTATACTTCTTTAACATTATACTTTTATTTTCATCGCCATACGATAGAGGCAACACGCATAGTGTTGAAATTCCTTCACGTAGAGGTTGAGACTCATAGCGATCGAACCTCCATTAAGCAATGCCGTCCTCGTAGACTCGTCGCGTCCTCTTCAAATCCGTTCGGTTGTGATTCTTAAAATTTCTATGTTCTCGTTCTTCCTTAGTATTTCGTTCAATCGGGGATACATTATGTTCTCATACTAAGTTCGTATGCAAAGGGATCATGCGTCTTAGACTCTATGTTCTCATGGGAAACATACTCATTTATATTACTGCTCTAACATGCTTTGCCATAGCATAAACACGTCAGACACATTCTTGCGATAATCAAGTATTCTCACATTACTCCTTATCAACCTCTAAAGTTTGCAACTTTCTTTCAAACTAATGACCAATCATTTGAAATAACTTTTCAATTTCAAAACATTCCTTTTTCCAAATATATTTCAACTTCCCAACAAGCGCATATTGTAAGTCTATTTCACATTTCATATACTTCCATCATTTCAAAATAACTTTTAGTTGAGATAGTTACCTTCTCTCGTTGGCGGGCGGCGATGAGTGCAATCGTGTGATTAAACACCAACAATTTCTAGACTCAACTTTCAACTTAGGATTCAAGAAAGGGTTTCTAGGGTTCACAGCGGCGACTGCGATATCACTTTATGACCCGAGCTTCCGAGGAGTGCATTAAACGGATGCATCCGGTATGACGATGCAGGATACACACATAACTAAACCAATACAATTAACCAATCAACTACGAATAAGTGCATAGGCGAAGGAATAATTGTTTGATACAAACTCAAGTCACGGAAGGACTTGCAAGGTTCGATGTTGAAATATAGCTAATCGAGACGCAATTCGAGGCAGTCGACCTCAAGTTCAATACGATAATGAAGCGCATTATAATCAAGACACCAAAATAATATCGAGTTAGGCGGCAATAAGCGTGTGGACATGCATGTGACGATACATGCCCAAGGTTAGAAAACTTTCTATTAAAGCAACAAAATACCCTGCCACCTTTTTCATCGTCAATCCGCCTCAACCTACACATAAAAAGCGAGATGTAGGCTAAGTACAAAAGTACTCAATGGACTCATTGCGAAAATATTTTCTTTGTAAAGTTATTGAACTACCCACAATAGCGCATGAGGATTTTAGTTAAAAGACTCATACATCAAACATTTTATCATTTTCCAAAAGTGTGTCCGGCGGACTATTTCATCCACGTTGTTCCATATCGATCATTCATTCATTCGCGCACTATGGGTGACCACCTACACATAATAGTTGTACCGATCGAGGTAGCTAACCTTAACACCTGTAACACGTGTACCAATCCGAGTTATTCCTTAACTAAGTCGGATCGATCGTTACCCTTTTTAACGTTGGTGGACCAACACTTCACATACCACATTGGATATACCAATCTCGGATAGGATCACAACAAAGCGTAAGCGAAATGGCAATCAATAACGGTTTATGCAATAATATTTCATAAAGCTTTTGTAAATCATGCTTTGAGATGACATGCATGTCGTTTGTTTGAGAGCCCACGCTAGTCAAAGTTAATAGTTCTAAGCGGGCGGGGTGTGAGTGTCCTTCCTCAAGCAACTCGTCGATCAAACCCTTCATAAGAAAATAATGGTTCTTAGATTCTTTCTATCGATCGAAGGTCGGTTTATAAATTACGACTTAAAGTTCCCAATTAGGGTTTCTTTATGATTTCATGTGATGGTTTTAATATAATTCCTATTATCTTACATTCTCAATTTCCAAACTATATTACTTTTCATAGATGAACCTCAACTTCGAAGTCATATACTCGAGTCTATCCCGACTCAGCCTTAGTGTTCTTCTAAGCGTTATTACGTTATAGATTGTTGTATTCTTGTTATGATTGGTATATTAGGATATTCTCAAACCACTAACTAGACTTAACAATTATAGTTACGTCCTAGTAGGTTATGCTTGACGACTTGTCGTATTAACACGACAGAAAGAGGGATCTTAACTTATGATTGAGATATCTCATACCGCGCTAAGTAAATACTTAGAATTAATGGAGTTCTTTATGAATACTAACTCGACCTTTGAGACATAAGGTTGACATCTTATGTTTGAATCTTAGCTTGTACCTTTAGAGCATTGTTTGTTTCTCTTAACTCGTTGGAGATTGTGTACATTATAAAATTGCTATTCAGTATCGAGTTGTCTT
This sequence comes from Salvia rosmarinus, assembly GCA_036937905.1. Taxonomy (NCBI): domain Eukaryota; kingdom Viridiplantae; phylum Streptophyta; class Magnoliopsida; order Lamiales; family Lamiaceae; genus Salvia; species Salvia rosmarinus. Next base: position 481,052 of record CM072814.1, on the reverse strand, counting down.
AACTCAATCTAATATCGTATTAGGTTATCGTTGTTGAGCATTAACGTTGTAAGTCGACTTTTGGTTTCTCTTTAACTTAGGAACTCACGTTTGAGTTATCATATTATTAATAGAAAACCTAAATTTGTGTCGACTTCGATTCTCATTAATTCCTCTTAAGTTATCGAAATTTGTCGATTTCTTTTGGATTCTCGTACATAAAGTACTATGTTGTGTAGGTTTGGAGTTTTATTTGTCGGCACAACATAAATATAACCATTTAACACATACAACACCATACACAACATAAACTATACTAAAGCATTAGAAAACCACTAATCTCTACAACATCAACTATTGTGTATGTGTGCATGAGGGTTCCATTCATTCATCATAATCACAATCATTCATTCTAAACTTATAGATTAACTACCATGACATCATTCACAATTAAAATCAACTCATACTTAACCATTTTGCTATATTTTTCGATAATTAGCAATAATTAGCATAAGTATCGATAAATTCCAATAAAATCATGATATGCTCCTATCACATCCAGAATTTAATTATAAACTCAATACCATCAATTAAAATTTTAAACCATGAGCTAACAATATGAAAGTTTCGACAATTTCAGTTATTGAAAATTGATGTTGATAAATTCCAACAATCATATCTGCTTATATAATATACTAAACATGAAATATCATTTCATATCATACACTAAAATTTAAACACATGCTTATTTCTACACATATATATTTGGTACTATCACTATACATATATATATATATATATATATATATATATATATAATATATATATTTGAAGGTTGGAATGGTTGGGAAAAGAATGATTAAAGCTTAAGAATTTTGTGTTTAAAGATAGAGTTTTGGTGTTCTAAAGAGAGAGAAAAGGCACGACTTTGCCTCTGTAAAATGGAAGCAAAATGGCTGTTGGGAGCCTATATGGTGGTCCATTGTGGTGGTTGGGAGAAGACTAGTCAAATCACGGATTGGCGTTTATCTGGATTCTTTAAGTTTTTCGCTTTCGATTGATTTTCTCGAACCTTAAGGTTTTGTTTTCTTAAATATCCTTAAAGACTTATTTCATAGTTTATAATAATTTCATGAAGTTCGATGGCATCCGTAAGTCGATTCAGAGTTATCGCGGAAAAACTTGACTTAAACGATTAAATTATGCTTTCGAAATTCTATTGAATTCTTGAGTTTCATAATTAATTTGAGTCTTATAAATCATTTCTTATTTATTTAGACCCTTGGTTGAGTTTTGTTCGTTCGGATCGGTTTAGGGTTTTTTCGGTATATATTCCGTTCGGTTAAGTTCTTGAGAATTTCGTTCGAAATTGATTCTTATGAATTATAAATTCATAATAATATATTCATCTATGATTTTGATTGTTATTATAAATTTTCATGATTAGCAGATGAAGTTGATCGGCTCGTGAATAGTGCTTTTAAGGTGCCAAAGATGCGAAATTCCAATTCTTTGGCTTCTCACATGTTTTCATGAGGCGATTGTAGAAATGAAATCCTTTGTTGAGATTCATTCTAGATTTCTCGTTCTATGTTGTATTCGGAAAATCTAATCCGGTAGGACTAGTCACTAGTTTTGATTTCTCATTTCGACATCCAGATCGATTCTAATTCGTTTTGTTGGTCACCTTAAACATATTTAAGGTCTTAGCACTCTAAGTAATTGGTTTAAGCATCACTAATAAAAGTTTTAAAATTTTCGGGTTATTCATCCATCATAAAAATAAATTTAGTCAGAATTTGCTAACTTGGAAAAGATAAGGTATTTCTCTTTCATAGCTGATTATAATTCCCGTTGCTTCTTCTTTCTCCATTATTAGCTATAGAACTTTTACTAGCGGTATCTCTTTGTTCCTTAGCTTTTGGATACGTCGGTCCGCGATTTAGGTGGCGATTCCACATAACTCATATTATCGAGGATAATATCATCGGCGGTATTATATGGATGGGGTCATGTATGCTACGAGTTGTGAAACATGGAACACATTGTGCACGTTTCCAAAACTTGATCTGATGCGTAAGCCGTTGGCTATCATTCAAAATCTCATGGTCTTAAGCGTGGTATAACTTGCTTTTGATTTCACGATTTTCGGAGATCTTCAAGAAAACTTTGTCTCCACTTGAAAATGTAGCTCATGCACCGTTTGTCGGCGTACTGACTTCGGTCTTGGCCTCCTTGATCCATTGGCGGATCTGTCTCACAATCTCGATCATCTTCCACAGTCGTTCCTAATACTCGTCTTTCTCCCACTTCATCCCGAGAAAAGTGGCGATCGATATTTCTTTCCATAAAGTGCTTCATACGGGTCATTCAATAGTTGCTTGGTAGTTGTTGTTGTAGGCAATTCTGAGTGGTAATACTTGTTCCCAACTTTCTCCTTTATCGGGGACAACAGTTCTCAACATGTGTCTTCAAAGCGTTTGAATGGACCTCTCATTGTCCGTCCGTTTGTGGGTGGAGCGATCTTGAAATGTAGTCAGTCCTAATTCCTTTGCAAGCTCGTCAAAATCGGATGTAAATTTTGAATCTCTATCGAGCGTGATAGTCTTGAACTCCATGTAAATGTACGACTTCGAACATACAATTGTGCTAATCTGTCGATCCATGTGTTATTGGAATGGGTGACCTCGCCTCGCCTTGCCGCCTCGATCGTCGCCTTAGCCAGCCGCCTCGGCCTCGATACTGGCCGGTCTCGGCCGCAGCCGACCTCGGCCCGATGGCAGCCTTTGCACCGACCGCCAGCCTCGGCCTCTCGATACATGGCCTCGCCGCCCGCCTCAAATGGCGACCCGGCGCCACCTCGGCGCCGTCGAGCCCGACCTTCCTCTTTGCGTATCCGTGTTCGACCTCGGCACGGCGTTACATTCGATCCTCGACACGAGACTACATATTAGACTTGCCTAAGAGCGGCGACAACCGGCTGAACCCGGCGGCGAAGCAGCGACATTCAACTTGAGACGCCGCTTGGCGAAGCCAACAACACGACTTGGCGGAAACGCCTCGGCGGCGACAGTCGAACGACGGTAGAAGACGGCAGCGGGCGAAGCCGTCGACATATAACCGGCGAAGCGCTGCGGTGAAGCAACAACATCGACCGGCGCCTTGCGCGGCGTGACGACCGGCAGAACGCCTCGGCGGGCGAAGCGCACAACCGGCGGACTATGCGCATTCCGCCGCGAACAATTTCGGCGATGTGCAATGTCCCCCCCTCCATCACGACCTCACTTCTACGTCTTTTGGGGAGATGATGATAGAGATCTGATGCGGTCCAACTACTAGGCCCAAGCATCGGGCCCAATATAAAATGGGCCCGACATTAGCTCGCCTATGTGAGTTCGGCCCGAAGACTCCTCAACCAACTACAACTCAATCCTGATTGGAGCGTAGAAGATTCGGATGCATATATAAAAGAATCTATGAGAGAAGACTTTGTATTAAATCAAACTCAATTTGTATTAAGTCAAACTCAATTTGAATTAAGTCAAACTCAACTTGATGTATATAAATAATTAGATTAGAGAGGGAGGATTATCTACGATCTTTGTAATACACATTCTCAATACACATATAATCTATTGCTCGTGGGCGTAGATCTATTTTAAAGATCGAACGTTATCTCTGTTCCTTAGGTTTATTACCCAAAATAAAGACCGATCAACAAGAAAGCTCGAGGTAATTGCACAAATTTATAATGATGCGCCATTTCAATGCCTAGCTTCTGGTAATACATGTTTGCATTTAGTCTAGCTAGTTACTTTTTTGTTCACTATAACATTTTCATAATATCTTTAGAAGGTAAACAAATGTACATCATCTGGTTGCACGGTGCATCCATTCCAATTATAGTTCACTAAATATTTCAATTAGATTTTATTAATTATTGGAATTTAATTAAGGGACATGCCTTGCATCTCGACCCAACACCTAGATTAATTGTTTGATATGATGTGTTATTCTTGTATGGTTGATTACGTATCAAGCGGGCACTAAACTATAACATTTGTATCGAATTTTGTAGTAAATATTAATTTGTATGAAAATGTGATATTTTGTTTCAATTGAATATTGAACTTTGAATTACACTAAACTTTTCGTTTCATATGGATTCTAAATATCTCTTGTTTCAAAAGTGATTCTTCTATATGTGTTACACATGGACTCATTATTTTTGTCATGAAGTTAACAAGTAGCTAATTAAGTTATACATGATGCAAAATTGAATCACTCATTTTATTTGTTTGTTGGTTAATAATAGGATGGAGCGCGTTGACTTCTTAGAGAAGCATCTAGGAAAATTGAGCGACTTGCCAAACTCCAGATACCGTAATGTAACCTCTACCATCATTCAAAATCTTCACAATTCGTCCAACGAAAAGTGACTCTAAACTAGTCAATTTTAGATATTAGCTTAAGTTTTCACATTTTACTCCAAGGACACTATTATCATACATTTTGATTACTTGTCTCCAAATAACATTTGATATTCTTCATCAATTATTTTATTTTATTTCTACAATTAATATTTCTGAATTTAGATTCGTAAATTTTCTATAAAATTAATGGAAAATAAAGTATTAAGATTATATGAAAATATCCAAGGTTGCAAATTAACTAAATATCCAAACGAGCAGCCTTGTTCAAAACTCTTCTAATGGCTGATTTCTAGTTAAAAGGAAATCAGATACATGAAGGAAAGAGCGCCAATTGTTGATGCAGATGAAAGATTACCAACATAAGAAAGGAAATTTTCATGGACATATTCTAATTATAATTTATCAATCATAACTGAAATTTGATTCGAATTAATATACTATGCATTCGCATACACAAAAATACATTTCTATAAGAAGAATTAGGATATGATTGATATCCATTAATGTAATAAGAATGAAATAATGATTGTTGCATCTATTCACATTCACATGACTTGTAATATTTTATAGCAGGACTCATGATCACCAAAAAGACTCATTCCCATAAAATGGAATAGTCATGCATCTCAATAGTATTGCCTATTCTCATAAACATGAATTTGACTATATTCAAATTTTACTTTTTTCATACAAAATATTCTTATTTATTTTTATCTTAATAATAATAATAATAATAATAATAATAATAATAATAATAATAATAATAATAATAATAATAATAATAATAATAATAATAATACCAACAACAACTATAAAAACAATAATATAAATTATAAGAATAATAGTTATTTCATTTAAATAATTTCATTTCATTCCTACTAGTTCAATTTATGTACATATCCGCCATAGAAATATCATATTTATTCTATTTTGTTTCCATCATCATTCCATTCCTAAAAATTCATTCAATTTTCATCTAATTTTATTATGCTACCAACCATCACCTTATATCAAGATTATGGGTATATTACAAGAAGAAAAACTTATCAAAGCATTTTGTGATATGTTCCAATGACTATTCCCCAAAATGGTAGCTTTAATATTACACCCATATCCATTGTATCCTCCATCATTATCTGACACGGACATGTTATAAATTAAATCCATTTCGATGGGGATCAAGTTCAATTAGAATATCTTTATGTGGATCTAATTAAGTGCATACATGTCACGACCAACCTTCGCTAAGGATAGTTAAGCGGCTGACTAGTGGAGAGAATTAGAAGCAAGAATTGAAAGGATACTTTGGTAGCGAATTTAAATATATACTCACATACACTGAAATGAGACATTTGATTAACCATTAAAGACATAAGAATCAACAAAGAATACTAACAAGAGTTGTACACCTAAACTCTACAAGATAACATTGTATATATAAACCAATCGTAATCAAAGTATTTGTTGGATTTATATATTGAAAAGCGAGTGTTTGTGCTCGTATATGTTTCTGTTACTACTATAACAATCTCCTATTTGAATTATTTACTTGATTGCATATGTATGATCCGTATCTCTTACAAATTTAGATCATACGGTGTGTAGAAGATCCCGTAAGTCAGTATGATTGGTTAAGATTAATGAGATATAAAGGATCTAAGCGAGACAACTTAAGGCGAGTTATCGGTATAGACTGCGGTATAGATAAAGTGATCACTTGACTTGGTTGCTTGTCTATGCATCGCTGTTGGATTTGTATTTGGCGCGTTTTGATTGAGCTTATATCTGATGTTTACAATCTCCTATGAATTGTTTCTTGATTGCATATGTATGTCCTTTATCTACATAGTTAGATCGTACGATATTGTGTTGTAATCACGAAGTCGTATGATTGGTCAAGAATGAGATATAAAAGTATGGCAAGGACAACTTGAGGACGAGGTTGTCGGTATAGAGCTGATATAGATGAAGTGAGCTTGACTTGGTTGCTTGTTTATCTGTAGCGCGTCTACGCGTATTGATGGATCACAGGTGGGAGCGAGTTCTTACTCGGCCGTCGGTGAAGAACTACGATCTCGGAGACTTTATTTTACCACAAGCTATCACTCCCGTGACAATTTTGTGCAGTTAGCTTATAAAATCTGGAATAAATAGTAAAGATTTTTAGAAAATTCTGAAAATTTACAGGAATCTTCTAGACATGCTGAATTATGTTTCTGCCAAATTTCAGAGTTTTATCATTAGCCAAACTTAAAACGAAAGCCACGGATTATGGGTGATGAACACGGTGATTTCACAGATTTGTGCAGTGTTTTTGATAAATACAAATAACATATCAAATCAAGTTGGATGGACTTGAAATTTTACAGAGGCATACTAGACACATATAATTTCAACATATCAAAATTCACAATCATCGGACCACTGAAACTTAGTCAAATAAATTCGTGAAGTTGCTGTTCGTCCAGGAAATCAACATGCAATGATCAAAAGTATTGAATCTACCTATTAAATCAACATGCAATCACTTTCAAGCATAGACCCAACACATTCAAGCATATTGATGAACATGCATGTGTATATCTTGATCATCCCTAGGATCTAAGGAGATGGTATCTACCTTAGCCACGAAATCGAGAGGGATGAAGAGGAAGGGACGGCTGTCCATCTTGAGCTAGGAGCTTATGTCACTTTTTTTGATGGTGGAGTGGCTGATCTTGGAGCTGTTCTTGGAGCTGTTCTTGAAGGAAAATGGGGAAGAAGATGAATGAAATCTGATTTTGGGGGAGAGAGAGGTATGAAATGTGTGTGGGCTGGTGGGGTGACAATTGTCACCCACCTAATACATGTAGTTGACACCTACACACACTTCTACCTACACACCACACACATGCACGAAAATTACATATATATATGTATATATATATCAGATTTTAATAGTGTAGTTAGGATATAATTAATCCAATGTCACTTAGATACATGTAATAGATAAATCAACAAATAAGTGCTTAGTATATATGTATATAGCTCTAAGCTATTACACTATGCCAAAGGGTCCAAATTTTATTTTCCATGCCAAACATTGATATATGTTATGACATATAGTTTAGATGATAAATAATATCATAGGATAAATTAATGGCATCATTTTATGCGACAAAAATCGAGTTCGAAAATTAGGGTTTCGAACGTTTGAAAAATTGGTCACTCAATTCTTGTTGATCTAGCATTGATTTAATGCTAAATAATACTGTAATTACATATACCAATCATAGGAAATTAATTCCTATAATTTCTTGATCGATTAAAACGCTTTTCGTTTCATCTCAAAACGTTAACGTTTGTAAACGTTGCAAACGTTCATTATCGACTCATCTTGAAATGGTTGTCATCACTTTATTACATTATTCCATTAATAATGGAATTTAATTCTAAGCTTAATTGCTTAGAAAATATCATGAATTTTAACTATCGATCTGCGATCGACGTTAAAATAATCTTTAGATATACTTCAAATACTTTTATTTCTTAATTCACAATTCTCCATGAATATAAAATAGAATTCATTCCTTCGTAAATAATCGAAATTATTATTCGATATCTTATGGATTGAATCATCTCAATAATTTCTAATTTACGGGTTTTAAATACCGTAATTAGGCATCTAATTCTGCGGGTATTACATCCTACCCCTTAAAAGAAATTTCGTCCGAAATTTGCATACCTCATAAAGTATGGGTATCTTAATATCATAACATCATAACTTTCTATGTGCTTTTCTTTCGTCCATGGTTCTTCCATTGACTTTTATTATAAGACCCAAACTTGCTTCTTTAATCGTTGAATCGTACGATCAAATTAGTCGTAGATTTTCATCATAACCCATCTGAGTCAAAGGTCACATCATCATGTTGGTTTACGTGAATTGGGTCATTTTCGTATTTCCTTAACTGCGACACGAGGAAAACATTTCGTACTTTCCCCAAATGTGGTGGAAGTACCAAGCTATAAACTACTAGGCCTATCATTTCTAGGAGCTCGTGGGTCTATAAAACGTGATCTCAACATTCTTGTATCTAAACTTATAATTCCTCTAGATGGAGAAATCTTAAGAAACTTTAATTCCGCATTCAAGAATGCAGTTCGGGTTTACGCGTACCAGCGTAAGACTTTTGTCTGTCCTAAGCTTTTCTTATTCCTTGCCTCGTTGGTAGATATCTTAATCGTTTCATTTACAACGTCAGGACTTTATACCTTTGCTCACCTACTTTGTTACAATAAAGTGGTGGTCAATACTTCTTTTTTTTTTTTTCGCTTCATAAAACTACATTGATCGTTGTTTGGCATTTACTGATCATTACATAAACTTACCAAGTGATACAATAAGTTCCCACCGATACCTTGGTTTATCACTTGTTCTATCGTATCCTTAAACATTCATCATCGTCCTTTTGATTGTCCTTCCGCTATTAGTGGACATCTATGTTAAGGCTCAATCTAGTGCCTAATTCATTTTTATGAGTTAGTTCCAAAACTAGGGGTACTCTTGAAGTCTCTATCTGAACTGATAGGTTTTGGTACTCCTTGTAAATATACGATTTCCTTTATGTACGACTGAGCTAACTTATCGGATCTATGAGTCATCTGAATAGGCAGAGACAAAACATAATTGGCGAGTCAATCCACTACTAGCCATATAGTAGTGCAACTTCTTTATGACTTTGGTAAAATCAGTCATAAGATCTATTTCTATATCATTCTATTTTCATTCGTATATCTCTAGAGATCATAACTTCTTATAAGGCATTTGATACGATGTCTTCACTTGTTGGCAACCGAGACCTTTCGCCGACAATCATGGTTACATCTCATTCCATTCCTTGCCATCTAACTTTACTCGTAAATCATAATACATCTTAATAATGCACTGTTGGCGGTATGAGAAGGATCATGAAATTCATTCTTGGTTTTATTTCTAAGCTTATTATTGCTTGGGAATATATGTATATATCTATCTCTTAGACAATATAACAATGTCTAGTGCTCCTTAAAATATCCTTTAGCTCTTCATTCCTTATTTTAATTTGCATTCTATTCCCGTCTTCATTTTCTTTTTAGTCATATTTCACCTTGGTTGTGGAATACTACTTACATTCGTCCTCGATTTCCCGACTATTTCGTTCTCGTTTTCTTAACTTTTCCGATGAGTTTTCCTTTTCTATAAGGACATACCATAATTTAGACTGAATTTTATATCTTAGGCATTAAATTCTACATTAACCGCTCAGAGGTGATCATTTATCACATTTATAATCTTTTACGGATTCGAGCCATCTTTCCTATCTTGTATCCAAGTTTCTTTGCTCGAAGAATAAATTCAAACTTTTGTAAATTGTGAAGGGTTCTTAATTTATTGATATAGGAGTGAAATTTCAAGACTTTGGTATTTATACTCTTGTTATTATCGGAGGTAATAGATTTTGGCACTCGTGAAGTCGTATAATTTCCTTTACATACAACTTGGGCTAACTTGTCGATCCATAAGTACTTTGGATTGGTAGGAAGTGAGCACTCTTGGTGAGTCTATCAACAATTACAAATATAGCGGTGTTCCTCTTTTGATTTGGGTAAGTTCGTAACGAAGTCCATCGTTATTTCATCCCATTTCCACTCGGGTATTTCCAACTACCGAAACTTTCCGTATGGACGTTGGTGTAATGCTTTCATCTGGCTGGCAAACAAGACAAGGTTCTACAAAAAGAAGTTATGTCTCGTTTCATGCCTTCCCACCAAAACTTTTCTTTCGTGTCTTGGTACACCTTAGTACTATCTCAAGGGCGGTGTAGGTATTTCGTGAGCCTCAACCATTATTTCATTTTGAAGTTTTGCATCGTCTGAACGCATATTCTTCCTTCGACAATAAGGCGTTGTCCGACGCCTCCGGAAGTTCTTAAATCCTTCACCCTTACCCTTTCTGATCCTTTCTAACTTTTCCTCCATCCTTTGTCTCTCGACGATCCTTTTTCTTAAATCGATTCTATCACTATTTCAAGTCATGAGTTAGGAAATTCATTCATGTGGCCTAAGTCATCGTGACACATAAGTTATTATTTATCTCATATTAATACATAGTCTTACTTTTATTAATCTGTGAGAATTGTGACTCTATTTTGGGGTAACTATCTTATTGGTCTTGTTACCTTAGAGAGTTCTTAATGGATCTCTAATGTAAGTCAATTAATCTATAAAATTCATGATCTTATTTTACGTCATTGGCGTCTTTCATCTTTATTTGTTTTGTCCTTTGTCGGATCTACATTGTTCTCTTTTAAAGACACTATGTGCACGAGGAATATTTCTCCTTTAATTCGAAATTTACAAACTCAGTACTTGGCAAAATTTCGCCCGGCTCTTAAAAGTCGTAAGATGACAGCCTTCGATTTTCTTTATGTTCTTTCTCGTCCTTTGAATAAATAAGAACATCATCCGTGAGGATTGAGATAAAATTTTCTAGGTATGTGTGAAACACTCGATTTTGAGGTTCATGAATGAGTGGTGCATTGGTTAGTTCGAAGGCATAACTATTATCTCATAGTAACCATATCTTATTCAGAACAATTCATTTCCGTATTTTGGATACCATTCTTCAAGACCATATAATATTACATCATAATGCCTCAGTGAGGACTTTTCATACATTACTTATGAGGGTCGGTCTGAAATGAAATGATTACCGTTACTGCCTAGCTCTTTTTACACTCAAAACTTTGACACTTCTTCACCATATTCATAAACTCTTCCAAACTACGTTTATTTTACGTATCTTAATCACACCATTTTCATCATAAACCATTATCTACATATAAGTCTTATAGGATCCTAGGATTCTAGGTCTCTGAGTGACCTTCGTCGGAGTCGTACTCCTCCCTTGGAAACTTGCCTTTCTCCAAGTACGTTTTTGTTTTCATACTTGATGGTCGCTCTTTAGAGAGCCGGGGTCAAGCTCCCCCGTTTCTTCTTCAATACTAGAAGTTGGTGTTACTTTATCGAAAAGTATGGTTGGGTTGGTAGCGGTAATTCTCTTAATCCATGAGGCGATAAGATCCTGTCCTTTTGCCATTCTCGTCTCTTCTCTCGTATAATTGATGACGGGGGACGGGGCGCGTTTGGAACATCGTGTACAACCACCCTTTATGCCGTGTTGTGTAACTTGCCGAGGTCCGGACAAGTACTCGTAGGTGTCGCTTCCTACGCATTATATGTATACTTGAGCACACTGACAAATCTCGGTAAGTCTGTCTGTGCTTTGGATTTTTATCATGGAGAAAATATTCTCTTGATACTTCTTTTGCAAAAATTACGCCAACCTGTTGGCAAATGATGACACGTCGTTGGGTACCATCCTCATTTAACACTCTATAGTTACTAGTATCCATCCGTAGGTGCAAAAATTTTCTCCAAAACTGTTCTAAATTCATTCCTAGTTCATATTAAAAGAGCCGATACTCGTGTGAGTTATAATCTTGTAGGCTACTTGTGACACGACTTCATGACACTCATCTTAATACTCATTTTACGCTTTACATTTTCAACAGATGTTGCCTTAAAGATATTCGCATAGCGAACAAAGAGTAATCTTGATATTACGTCAGCAAAACCTCTAATGAAAAGGCTGAGCCTCGGTCACTAATCACATGAATGACAAACATTTCCGAAACTTCTTGTCTCTAAAATTATATCTACGTTCTACATAGATATAATGATCCAAATGATTGGATAGCACTTTAGGCGATTCTAGGTTCAATTTTGAGCTTGAGCAACATTTGCGATGGTCAAAATTCTCGTATAGGTAAGGGATTTTCATTTCTTGATTCGCTTACCGAGTTGGGTTCTATCGCTTCACGATACTTGTGCGATGTCAAAAGCGAAGCACCTAAATTGAACAAAATCGTATGGCTATTCGAGAAATTTTCCTCATATATATTCTCGCCTTTGGTTCTGCTTTGTTCGCTTTCGATGCAAGGTATAGGCTTTAGTCTACGGTGTTCCCGTTTATTCAAGTAAATGTCTATTTCATATGTCATCGTCCTTTCCATCGGGACATTATGTTCCTTGCTATGGTCTTCTGTCATTTCATTCACCCTATACTTCTCGATATTAGTATCGTTATGCTTTTACTAATAGCATTCATGGTTAGGTTTACATCAACCTATCCTTTGATATCGATATATTTCAATAATGAAATTTTATCGAGAGATCGCCATGTCTCTATCACCATCATTTATTTCTAATCCAAGATGAATGATTTAATTCCCTTTTCACTTTATCGATCTTAGAAATATATTTCTCATATATATTCTTACTTTAAACTCTTTTCGTAGAAACTTTGATCGGCATTTAGTGCCATCATTTGTAATATCCTTTTGATATACGCCATTCTTCTTAATCTTTATTAATTCATCATGCAATTTCGCATAAGATAAAATTCTTTGTCCATCGGGATGTATTATACTTTTGCCTTGACGTCAAATATCTTTACCATTTTCTCGACATTCAATGATTTCTTCATTTCCATGTCGAGATACTTAATACCTCACTTTATTGATCGTCACAAAATATGGGGGTAAGATTTACAATTAGGTCCACCTTAAGATCCTTCCATGTGAATCTTTTCATGTGTTCTCTTGAATGTATTTCCTTTGCAAGATCTATAGGAACTATCCTGCTTGTTAACTATTAAGTTACACAAGACATGCGTTTTGTGTCATTATAACTTAGGTATTAAGATTCATTTCAAAATAATGAATCTATTTCTTAATCCGCTTCCTTACTTCAAGGAATTACCTTGCTTATCGAAGTCGTAACATTTCAAACTTATGTCATATCGTGAACTATCTAATTGTATAGCTCGTAATTTCTTCCGCTATTTTCGACTTTTATCTGCTTTCACGAGCATGGTATCCGAAAGTTATCTTACTTTCGTTATACTTGATTCCACTTTCGTGACTAGAATCATATCATCATCATATGGCTTGGTAGGGTAGTACATTCGTACACCATAACTTAATTCTAAGCATCTCATTACCATGTCTTGACTTGAGTTATTTCCTCCATACTTAGTTCACATACTAGGGATATCCTAGCTATTCACACATCTCAAAGATTATGATCTCTAAATTTTATTATCATTCGTCCAACCAAGTTTCAATTATTTAATCGATTATGCTCAAGCATAATCTCATTGATTGAGGTATAAAGCGAAAGATTTATTTTCTCGAGACGCTATCATTTCTTTATATATATATATTCTTTGAAAAGAATATCTTGATGCATCTTCATTCTTTTTAAACATGTCCAACCTACTAACGAGGTTTCAAGGACATCCAACTATCTTAAAGATAAGTTGTAATCGCTCTCGCCATGACATAATAAGAAAAATTCATATCCTATAGGTATCATATACTTTTCTTTACTTTTATTCTCGCATTCATCGCTAAAGAGTATCTTATTCATAACTTTTTATCATAACGGTCATATGATGGTATAACTTCATCATTATCATTCTTTGTTAACCCCATCAAAGGTCCTCACATCCATGTGTATCATAGGGAAAATAAATATCTCGTCTCATCGAGATTTTCTTTACATCATAATTTCGATGTATATCACTTTATCGGTCGAAACTTTTAGGTGATCGAGATAAGTCAACCTATTTCACGCCCGACATCTATCGCTTTACTAATTCGCTCTTAGGTGACAAGGTAAGTCAACCTTCATCATACTTGATGGTTTCAAGAGTCGAGAAGAAATTATCACGATTACTTACGAGGTACTTGTCTCATAAATTAGAATAACATCTTTTAATATTTGAATCAATATGCTCTTTGGATCAAGAAATGGGGATCTAGGTCCAAGACCGTAATGACGACTCTCGAGATTTCTTTGGTCATATGGGCTGGCCAGGCCCGTCACAATTATATTCTCATCACGCAAGGATTTGGGTTCAATGGACACTTTGTAAATTTTGAGTTGGAAGTTTTCTTGTAAGAAGTGAGAAACTCGAATGATTTCTCAATCGAACTAGGTCATAGAGTTAAATTCAATGATGAAATTGGGTAATGGATATAATTTGAAAGCTTATATACCCGTAATAGGTCATCAACAAAATTCTCATGTATGTCAAGGTTCTACTTGTGTTACTAGAAATCTTACTTTCTTTTTAAAATTCTAAGGTTCGTATCATACTCTATACAGATCATAGATCTAACTTCAACTGATTCTCGTGAATTCTGGAGTAGGAATCAGGAATTTGGTCCTTCATAGGAAATGAAGTACAGTGCATTAGGAGCACGTAGGCAAAAACCGTACGTAAATCGGAGTTCACACGATCAAGAACTAGTCAAAACCAAATCACTGCGCAGTGCAGGGAAATTTACACGCGTTCGCGCCGAGGTCATAAGCGATGCCGACACCAAGGTCGTTCATGCCGTTATCAATGCCGAGATAGTACAGAATATTGCCGACACCGAGGTCAGAAAAACTACCCCAGTCGATATGTCAAAGGCGGTGTTATAAATGCCGATTTCAAGTCGACAATCGCACATGCCGATGTCGAAGCCGAGGTCGCATATGTCGAGGTCTAACAATTTCATATAAATCTTTCACTTTTCTTCACTCAAGATGGAATGAAGTTCTCAAATCCATCACTAATCTTGTTCTTGTAATTAAAGGAAGTTCTTGCTTCTATGTTCTTTCGTAAAAGTGATCATGCTTCTTAAAAGTCTACGCTCATTGAGCTAGCATGCTCATCATCATAATCAACTTTGAGATTGAAGTAAAACTTGAATATTCCTACGTAGCTCATTTATACAAGACGTATTTTGTTGAATTTAAAGAATTCAACATATCATATTTGACAATTCAATGTCCAATCTCAATCATCTTAAACATGAATAATCATAACTCGCTCATAATAATGAACTTCTTATCAATTCCGTGAATTCCAACATTTCATCTTCGCATATCGTACAAACTTTTTCATATCATTGTCATCATCTTTCTTATATTTTCCTTCTTTTCATAACTTTCTTGACAAGTCATTTGTCATATCATTCATTTTCAACCGTTCTCATAGCTTTCATTTCTTTTCAAAGATCATTTCAATCATCCTTCACTTTAAACTTTTCATTTTATTTAAAAAATCATTTCATAAACATTCGTCCGGCCGCACTAATTTTCAAAACTTTGGGAAAAGAGTCATTTACCTCATTTCGGTTGAGCTTGATGTGATGGAGTGTTGAGCATTGTCACCGATCTCTAGAAGTCTAATGACTCAATCTAGACTTAACCTTAAAGAAGATTTTGGGTTCAAGAGCGAACCGCTCGATACCACTCGTCACACCCCACAATCCTAATTACGTATTAGCGGTGGACTATAGTTGTATACATGAAAGAATAAACATGGAGACTCTCATTAATAAGCGTAATACATATGTCAAGCATGCTCTTGGACTCTAGTACATAAATTAGGTTCTTGCAATGGAAGACATGTGATAAGTACATATGACGATGTACTATCAAGGTATAAACATATCACGACAACATTCCTATTGCTCAACACCGCTCCATCCATCATCTCGCTCAACCGAACATTTAAAACAAACATGCGGTCGAGTACAAGAATGCACTCAGTGGACTCATGCCAAAAACATTTTATCATTGGTAGATTACACTGCCACATCATGGTAAGACACAAGGGTTTTAGTTGAAAATGCCTTGTGCTTACTAAAATCATTTTCATCATTTCTCAAAATCATCGCCTGGCCAGGCATTTTTCTTGGTGTGTATGATCCGTATCCCTTATCATCATTTCATCATATCATCATAGTCGAAAGTCGTGAGGGAGGCCTCCCTCTACGACCCCGTGACCGGCCGTGAATTGTCCTTACAGCACACAGTCACCTTAGGTGTACACGTTAATCCTAGCCAGGTATTGTCCTTCCGGCATAGAATCTGATATCGATTTCATTCATAAGTTGGGAGCGACCCAACACATTCATATCATTCATGTCATTCATATCAATCTCATGGATAGGATACATACACAAAACATAAATATTTTTGGCAGGTAATCATGTAAACATTTTATAAGCATTTCTTGTAAGAAAGCATCGTAAATAAAATATTTCAATAGCATTTCATTTTTGAGTAGAGTAAAGCCCACCGACTCAGATTGCCTTAATCCCATTTCTTGACCGTAAGTCCTAGCTTTAGCCTATCTATTCTCGACCTTGAGGTTTTGGAGTCGAAAATCCATTGGGTCTTAGAACCCATATTTCTACTTTAGTGTATATCATGGTATGATATACACTCAATCGACCACGTGTAAAGACCTAGTCAAATATTTCACGTTAAGGTATGCTTTGGTGAAAATATCGTATCATGATGTTTTATCATAATTGCACATCTTATAATGCTCTATCGCACTCATGACATAATCATAATGAATGCATCGATTAATAGCATGTTAGTCACATAAGGCATACTTCACATAGGGTTTCAACACTTAGTCAAATTTCAAGTGTTTTAATTTCAGCAAAAACAGCTTGAAACAACCCAATGACGTACTTTGACGACCCATAACTCTCGATTCAGAATACGTATGGTCGCATAAAGATACATTCTGGAAACCTCTAAACATGTACTACAAGTTCTAAGAAGGAATTAAATCCAAAAGAGTCATGGTTCTGAAGATATAGGGTCTCAAAGTGGGCAACTCAAACTGACTTCTATACTTAGAAAATTTTTCGAATTTTCGCTTTAGCTTAACGACGAGGGATTTTACGAGGCTCGTAACTTTTGACTCATAATGCCAAAATGTCTGCAGGCTACCAATTTAGAAACCTTGTAACAAGTACTTCATATGTCATGAAGACCATATCGAAAATATCTAACTCATCGAGTTGACTAGTTGAAATGGACAGTTTCCGAGAGGTGACTTTGGGTCGATGAAAGGTATACTATAAAACTTGGTTTGGGATCAAACTTTCCAGATCATAACTAGACGTGGTGAGGAACATTTCTTATGAAGAAACCCAAGTCCAAATCGGACTACAAATGGCTTGAACACCTCACGTAAAAGTCATACTCGAACAGCCTATTATATGAAAAATTTACTAAGGCAGTTTGTCCAAAACAACTTACTGTAATGTATCAACTTTAAAAATTCACCGTGAGTTCATTTTAAAGAATCTGGAAATGAAACCAATCATATTGAAAAGCCACTTAAGTCTAGTTTTATCCAGAAAAAGCATCACTCAATGATTCACAATAGATTGGGAGATAAAAATATTTTACCACAAGCTATCACTCCCGTGACAATTTTGTGCAGTTAGCTTATAAAATCTGGAATAAATAGTAAAGATTTTTATAAAATTCTGAAAATTTACAGGAATCTTCTAGACATGCTGAATTATGTTTCTGCCAAATTTCAGAGTTTTATCATTAGCCAAACTTAAAACGAAAGCCACGGATTATGGGTGATGAACACGGTGATTTCACAGATTTGTGCAGTGTTTTTGATAAATACAAATAAATATCAAATCAAGTTGGATGGACTTGAAATTTTACAGAGGCATACTAGACACATATAATTTCAACATATCAAAAATTCACAATCATCGGACCACTGAAACTTAGTCAAATAAATTCGTGAAGTTGCTGTTCGTCCAGGAAATCAACATGCAATGATCAAAAGTATTGAATCTACCTATTAAATCAACATGCAATCACTTTCAAGCATAGACCCAACACATTCAAGCATATTGATGAACATGCATGTGTATATCTTGATCATCCCTAGGATCTAAGGAGATGGTATCTACCTTAGCCACGAAATCGAGAGGGATGAAGAGGAAGGACTGTCCATCTTCGACTAGAGCTTATGTCCACTTTTTTTGAATGGTGGAGTGGCTGATCTTGGAGCTGTTCTTGAGCTGTTCTTGAAGGAAAATGGGGAAGAAGATGAATGAAATCTGATTTTGGGGGGGAGAGAGGTATGGGATGTGTGGGGGTGCTTATGGGTGACAATTGTCACCCTTAATACATGTAGTTGACACCTACACACACTTCTACCTACACACCACACACATGCACGAAAATTACATATATATATGTATATATATCAGATTTTAATAGTGTAGTTAGGATATAATTAATCCAATGTCACTTAGATACATGTAATAGATAAATCAACAAATAAGTGCTTAGTATATATGTGTATATAGCTCTCGGCTATTACACTATGCCAAAGGGTCCAAATTTTATTTTCCATGCCAAACATTGATATATGTTATGACATATAGTTTAGATGATAAATAATATCATAGGATAAATTAATGGCATCATTTTATGCGACAAAATCGAGTTCAAAATTAGGGTTTTCGAACGCTTGAAAAAATTGGTCACTCTCAATTCTTGTTGATCTAGCATTGATTTAATGCTTAATAATACTGTAATTACATATACTAATCATAGGAAATTAATTCCTATAATTTCTTGATCGATTAAAACGCTGCTTCATCTCAAAACGTTAACGCTTGTAAACGCTGCAAAACGCTCATTATCGACTCATCTTGAAATGGTTGTCATCACTTTATTACATTATTCCATTAATAATGGAATTTAATTCTAAGCTTAATTGCTTAGAAAATATCATGAATTTTAACTATCGATACGCCGATCGACGTTAAAATAATAACGCCGATATACTTCAAATACTTTTATTTCTTAATTCACAATTCTCCATGAATATAAAATAGAATTCATTCCTTCAGTAATAATCGAAATTATTATTCGATATCTTATGGATTGAATCATCTCAATAATTTCTAATTTACGGTTTTAAATACCGTAATTGGGCATCTAATTTCATGGGGTATTACATCCTACCCCTTAAAAGAAATTTCGTCCCTAAATTTGCATACCTCATAAAGTATGGGTATCTTAATATCATAACATCATAACTTTCTATGTGCTTTTCTTTCGTCCATGGTTCTTCCATCGACTTTTATTATAAGACCCAAACTTGCTTCTTTAATCGTTGAATCGCATTTATCAAATTAGTCGAGATTTTCATCATAACCCATCGAGTCAAAGGTCACATCATCATGTTGGTTTACGTGAATTGGGTCATTTTCGTATTTCAATCATGACACGAGGAAAACATTTCGCACTTTCCCCAAATGTGGTGGAAGTACCAAGCTATAAACTTACTAGGCCTATCATTTCTAGGAGCTCGTAAGGTCCTATAAAACGTGATCTCAACATTCTTGTATCTAAACTTATAATTCCTCTAGATGGAGAAATCTTAAGAAACTTTAATTCGCATTCAAGAATGCAGTTCGGTTTACGCATCACCAGTAAGACTTTTGTCCGTCCTAAGCTTTTCTTATTCCTTGCCTCGTTGGTAGATATCTTAATCGTTTCATTTACAACGTCAGACTTTATACCTTTGCTCACCTACTTTGTTACAATAAAGTGGTGGTCAATACTTCTTTTCGTGTCACGCCTCATAAGGCTACATTGATCGTTGTTCGCGCCTACTATCGCACATAAACTTACCAAGTGGTACAATAAGTTCCCACCGATACCTTGGTTTATCACTTGTTCTATCGTGTCCTTAAACATTCATACTCGTCCTTTTGATTGTCCTTCCGCCGTGAGTGGACATCTATGTTAAGGCTCAACTCGTGTCTAATTCATTTTGTGAGTTAGTTCCAAAACTAGGGTACTCTTGAAGTCTCTATCTCGAACTGATAGGTTTTGGTACTCCTTGTAAATATACGATTTCCTTTATGTACGACTCGAGCTAACTTATCGGATCTATGAGTCATCCGAATAGCGAGACAAAACATAATTGGCGAGTCAATCCACTACTAGCCATATAGTAGTGCAACTTCTTTATGACTTTGGTAAAATCATTATAAGATCTATTTCTATATCATTCTATTTTCATTCAGATATCTCTAGAGATCATAACTTCTTATAAAGCATTTGATACGATGTCTTCACTTGTTGGCAACCGAGACATCGCCGACAATCATGGTTACATCTCATTCCATTCCTTGCCATCTAACTTTACTCGTAAATCATAATACATCTTAATAATGCCTCGGTTGGCGGTATGAGAAGGATCATGAAATTCATTCTTGGTTTTATTTCTAAGCTTATTATTGCTTGGGAATATATGTATATATCTATCTCTTAGACAATATAACAATGTCTAGTGCTCCTTAAAATATCCTTTAGCTCTTCATTCCTTATTTTAATTTGCATTCTATTCCCATCTTCATTTTCTTTTTAGTCATATTTCACCTTGGTTGTGGGAATACTACTTACATTCGTCCTCGATTTCCCGACTATTTCGCTTCGCTTTCTTAACTTTTCGATGAGTTTTCCTTTCTATAAGGACATACCATAATTTAGACTGAATTTTATATCTTAGGCATTAAATTCTACATTAACCGTTCAGAGGTGATCATTTATCACATTTATAATCTTTACGGATTCGTGCCATCTTTCCTATCTTGTATCCAAGTTTCTTTGCTCAAGAATAAATTCAAACTTTTGTAAATTGTGAAGGGTTCTTAATTTATTGATATAGGAGTGAAATTTCCAAGACTTTGGTATTTATACCATCGTTACTATCGAGGTAATAGATTTTGCACCGTGAAGTCGATAATTTCCTTTACATACAACCGGGCTAACTTGTCGATCCATAAGTACTTTGGATTGGTAGGAAGTGAGCACTCTTGGTGAGTCTATCAACAATTACAAATATAGCGGTGTTCCTCTTTTGATTTGGGTAAGTTCAGTAACGAAGTCCATCGTTATTTCATCCCATTTCCACTCGGTATTTCCAACTACCAGAACTTTCCGTATGGACGTTGGTGTAATGCTTTCATCTGCTGGCAAACAAGATGTTGTTCTACTAAAGAAGCTATGTCTCGTTTCATGCCTTCCCACCAAAACTTTTCTTTCGTGTCTTGTACACCTTAGTACTATCTCGGGTGGGCGTGTAGGGTATTTCGAGCCTCAACCATTATTTCATTTTGAAGTTTTGCATCGTCTGAACGATATTCTTCCTTCGCACAATAAGCGTTGTCCGGCGCCCCGGAAGTTCTTAAATCCTTCACCCTTACCCTTTCTGGATCCTTTCTAACTTTTCCTCCATCCTTTGTCTCTCGATCATCCTTTTCTTAAATCGATTCTATCACTATTTCAAGTCATGAGTTAGGAAATTCTGCTCATGTGGCCTAAGTCATCGTGACACATAAGTTATTATTTATCTCATATTAATACATAGTCTTACTTTTATTAATCTGTGAGAATTGTGACTCTATTTTGGGGTAACTATCTTATCGGTCTTGTTACCTTAGAGAGTTCTTAATGGATCTCAATGTGTCAATTAATCTATAAAATTCATGATCTTATTTTACGTCATCGACGTCTTTCATCTTTATTTGTTTTGTCCTTTGTCGATCTACATTGTTCTCTTTAAAGACACTATGTGCCTGAGGAATATTTCTCTTGTCGAAATTTACAAACCCAGTACTTGGCAAAATTTTGCCTTACTCTTAAAAGTCGTAAGACAGCCCTTCGATTTTCTTTATGTTCTTTCTCGCCCTTTGAATAAATAAGAACATCATCCGTAAGGATTGAGATAAAATTTTCTAGTATGTGTGAAACACTGATTTTGAGGTTCATGAATGTATGGTGCATTGGTTAGTTCAAGGGCATAACTATTATCTCATAAGAACCATATCTTATTCGTAACAATTCATTTCCGTATTTTGGATACCATTCTTCAAGACCATATAATATTACATCATAATGCCTCGGTGAGGACTTTTCATACATTACTTATGAGGGTCGGTCTCACCGAAATGATCGATTACCGTGCGCCTAGCTCTTTTACACTCAAAACTTTGACACTTCTTTCACCATATTCATAAACTCTTCCAAACTACGCTTATTTTACATATCTTAATCACACCATTTTCATCATAAACCATTATCTACATATAAGTCTTATAGGATCCTAGGATTCTAGGTCTCTGAGGGACCTTCGTCGGAGTTGTACTTCTCCCTTGGAAACTTGCCTTTCTCCAAGTACGTTTTTGTTTTCATACTTCTGATGGTCGTTCTCTTTTAGAGAGCCAGAGGTCAAGCTGCTCCCCGTTTCTTCTTCAATACTAGAAGTTGGTGTTACTTTTATCAGAAAGTATGGTTGGGTTGGTAGCGGTAATTCTCCTAATCCGCGAGGGCAATAAGATCTTGTCCTTTTGCCATTCTCGCCTCTTTTCGGTATAATTGACGACACAGGGGCGTGGGCGGCGTTTGAACATCAGGTACAACCACCCTTTATGCCGTGTTGTGTAACTTGCCGAGGTCCGGACAAGTACTGTGAGGTGTCGCTTCCTCGCATTATATGTATACTTGAGCGCTTGACAAATCTCGTAAGTCTGTCGAGCTTTGGAATTTTATCATGGAGAAAATATTCTCTTGATACTTCTTTTTGAAAAATTTCGCCAACCTTGTTGGCAAACGATGATCGTCGTTGGGTACCATCCTCATTTAACACTCTATAGTTACTAGTATCCATCCAGAGGTGCAAAAATTTTCTCCAAAACTGTTCTAAATTCATTCCTAGTTCATATTAAAAGAGCCGATACTCTCGTGTGAGTTATAATCTTGTAGGCTACTTGTGACACGACTCATGACACTCATCTTAATACTCATTTTACGTTTTACATTTTCAGTCGTATGTTGCCTTAAAGATATTCGCATAAGCGAACAGTGAGTACTGATATTCTGTCGTGCAAAACCTCTAATGAAAAGGCTAGGCCTCGGTCACTAATCACATGAATGACAGCCATTTCCGAAACTTCTTGTCTCTAAAATTATATCTACGTTCTACATAGATATAATGATCCAAATGATTGGATAGCACTTTAGGCGATTCTAGGTTCAATTTTGAGCTTGAGCAACATTTGCGATGGTCAAAATTCTCGTATAGGTAAGGGGATTTTCATTTCTTGATTCGCTTACCTGAGTTGGGTTCTATCGCTTCTACGTATACTTGTGCGATGTCAAAAAGCGAAGCACCTAAATTGAACAAAATCGTATGGCTATTCTGAGAAATTTTTCCTCATATATATTCTGCCCTTTGGTTCTGTTTGTTCTGTTTTCGATGCAAGGTATAGGCTTTAGTCTACGGTGTTCCCGTTTATTCAAGTAAATGTCTATTTCATATGTCATCGTCCTTTCCATTGGGACATTATGTTCCTCGCTATGGTCTTCGTCATTTCATTCACCCTATACTTCTCGGTATTAGTATCGTTATGCTTTTACTAATAGCATTCATGGTTAGGTTTACATCAACCTATCCTTTGATATTGATATATTTCAATAATGAAATTTTATCGTAGAGATCGCCGTGTCTCTATCACCATCATTTATTTCTAATCCAAGATGAATGATTTAATTCCTTTTCACTTTATCGATCTTAGAAATATATTTCATATATTCTTACTTTAAACTCTTTTCGTAGAAATCCTTGACCGGCATTTAGTGCCATCATTTGTAATATCCCCTTTTGGATATACGTCATTCTTCTTAATCTTTTATTAATTCATCATGCAATTTCGCATAAGATAAAATTCTTTGTCCACTGGGGATGTATTATACTTTTGCCTTGACGTCAAATATCTTTACCATTTTCTCGACATTCAATGATTTCTTCATTTCCATGTCAGAGATACTTAATACCTCACTTTATTGATCGTCACAAAAATATGGGGGTAAGATTTACAATTAGGTCCACCTTAAGATCCTTCCATGTGAATCTTTTCATGTGTTCTCTTGAATGTATTTCCTTTGCAAGATCTATAGGAACTATCCTGCTTGTTAACTATTAAGTTACACAAGACAAGCGTTTTGTGTCATTATAACTTAGGTATTAAGATTCATTTCAAAATAATGAATCTATTTCTTAATCCGCTTCCTTACTTCAAGGAATTACCTTGCTTATCAAGTCGAACATTTCAAACTTATGTCATATCGTGAACTATCTAATTGTATAGCTCGTAATTTCTTCCGCTATTTTGACTTTGTCTGCTTTCATGAGCATGGTATCTGAAAGTTATCTTACTTTCGTTATACTTGCCCCCACTTTCGTGACTAGAATCGTTATCATCGTCGTATGGCTTGGTAGGGTAGTACATTCAGACACCATAACTTAATTCTAAGCATCTCATTACCATGTCTCGACTTGAGTTATTTCCTCCATACTTAGTTCACATACTAGGGATATCCTAGCTATTCACACATCTCAAAGATTATGATCTCTAAATTTTATTATCATTCGTCCAACCAAGTTTCAATTACTTAATCGATTATGCTCAAGCATAATCTCATTGATTGAGGTATAAAGCGAAAGATTTATTTTCGAGACGCTATCATTTCCTTATATATATATATTCTTTGAAAAGAATATCTTGTATGCATCTTCATTCTTTTTTAAACATGTCCAACCTACTAACGAGGTTTCAAGGACATCCAACTATCTTAAAGATAAGTTGTAATCGCTCTCGTCATGACATAATAAGAAAAATTCATATCCTATAGGTATCATATACTTTTCTTTACTTTTATTCTCGCATTCACGCTAAAGAGTATCTTATTCATAACTTTTTATCATAACGACCATATGATGGTATAACTTCATCATATCATTCTTTGTTAACCCCATCAAAGGTCCTCACATCCATGTGTATCATAGGGAAAATAAATATCTCGTCTCATCGAGATTTTCTTTACATCATAATTTCTTGATGTGTATCACTTTACTGGTCTGAAACTTTTAGGTGACTGAGATAAGTCAACCTATTTCATGCCCGACATCTATCGCTTTACTAATTCGCTCTTAGGTGACAAGGTAAGTCAACCTTCATCATACTTGATGGTTTCAAGAGTCGAGAAGAAATTATCACGATTACTTACAGGAGGTACTGTCTCATAAATTAGAATAACATCTTTTTAATATTTGAATCAATATGCTCTTTGGACTGAAGAAATGGGGATCTAGGGTCCGAAGACCAGAATGACGACTACTGAGATTTCTTTGGTCATATGGGCTGGCCAGGCCCGTCACAATTATATTCTCAGTCACGCAAGGATTTGGGTTCAATGGACACTTTGTAAATTTTTGAGTTGGAAGTTTTCTTCAGAAGAAGTGAGAAACTCGAATGATTTCTCAATTGGAACTAGGTCATAGAGTTAAATTCAATGACAGAAATTGGGTAATGGATATAATTTGAAAGCTTATATACCCGTAATAGGTCATCAACAAAATTCTCATGTATGTCAAGGTTCTACTTGTGTTACTAGAAATCTTACTTTCTTTTTAAAATTCTAAGGTTCAGATTATACTCTACAGATCATAGATCTAACTTCAACTGATTCTCGTGAATTCTGGAGTAGGAATCAGAATTTGGTCCTTCATAGGAAATGAAGTACAGTGCATTAGGAGCACGTAGGCAAAACCGTGACGTAAATCGGAGTTCACACGATCAAGAACTAGTCAAAACCAAATCACTGCGCAGTGCAGGGAAATTTACACGCGTTCGCGCCGAGGTCATAAGCGATGCCGACACCAAGGTCGTTCATGCCGTTATCAATGCCGAGATAGTACAGAATATTGCCGACACCGAGGTCGGAAAAACTACCCCAGTCGATATGTCAAAGGCGGTGTTATAAATGCCGATTTCAAGTCGACGATCGCACATGCCGATGTCGGCCGAGGTCGTATATGTCGAGGTCGAACAATTTCGTATAAATCTTTCACTTTTCTTCACTCAAGATGGAATGAAGTTCTCAAATCCATCACTAATCTTGTTCTTGTAATTAAAGGAAGTTCTTACTTCTATGTTCTTTCGTAAAAGTGATCATGCTTCTTAAAAGTCTACGCTCATTGAGCTAGCATGCTCATCATCATAATCAACTTTGAGATTGAAGTAAAACTTGAATATTCCTACGTAGCTCATTTATACAAGATTTATTTTGTTGAATTTAAAGAATTCAACATATCATATTGACAATTCAATGTCCAATCTCAATCATCTTAAACATGAATAATCATAACTCGTTCATAATAATGAACTCTTATCAATTCCGTGAATTCCAACATTTCATCTTTGCATATCGTGCAAACTTTTTCATATCATTGTCATCATCTTTCTTATATTTTCCTTCTTTCATAACTTTCTTGACAAGTCATTTGTCATATCATTCATTTTCAACCGCTCATAGCTTTCATTTCTTTTCAAAGATCATTTCAATCATCCTTCACTTTAAACTTTTCATTTTATTTAAAAAAAATCATTTCATAAACATTCGTCCGGCCAGACTAATTTTCAAAACTTTGGGAAAAGAGTCATTTACCTCATTTCGGTTGAGCTTGATGTGATGGAGTGTTGAGCATTGTCAGCTGATCTCTAGAAGTCTAATGACTCAATCTAGACTTAACCTTAAAGAAGATTTTGGGTTCAAGAGCGAACCGCTCTGATACCACTCTGTCACAGCCCCACAATCCTAATTACAGATTAGCAGGGACTATAGTTGTATACATGAAAGAATAAACATGGAGACTCTCATTAATAAGCGTAATACATATGTCAAGCATGCTCTTGGACTCTAGTACATAAATTAGGTTCTTGCAGCGGAAGACATGTGATAAGTACATATGACGATGTACTATCAAGGTATAAACATATCAGCGACAACATTCCTATTGCTCAACACTGCTCCATCCATCATCTGCTCAACCTGCACATTTAAAAACAAACATGCAGGGCTGAGTACAAGAATGCACTCAGTGGACTCATGCCAAAAACATTTTATCATTGGTAGATTACACTGCCACATCATGGTAAGACACAAGGGTTTAGTTGAAAATGCCCTTGTGCTTACTAAAATCATTTTCATCATTTCTCAAAATCATCGCCTGGCCAGGCATTTTTCTTGGTGTGTATGATCCGTATCCCTTATCATCATTTCATCATATCATCATAGTCGAAAGTCGTGAGGGAGGCCTCCCTCTACGACCCCGTGACCGGCCGTGAATTGTCCTTACAAGACACAAATCACCTTAGGTGTACACGTTAATCCTAGCCAGGTATTGTCCTTCCGGCATAGAATCTGATATCGATTTCATTCATAAGTTGGGAGCGACCCAACACATTCATATCATTCATGTCATTCATATCAATCTCATGGATAGGATACATACACAAAACATAAATATTTTGGCGTGTAATCATGTAAACATTTTATAAGCATTTCTTGTAAGAAAGCATCGAAATAAAATATTTCAATAGCATTTCATTTTTGAGTAGAGTAAAGCCCACCGGATGTAGATCGCCTTAATCCCATTTCTTGACCGTAAGTCCTAGCTTTAGCCTATCTATTCTCGACCTTGAGGTTTTGGAGTCGAAAACCATTGGGTCTTAGAACCCATATTTCTACTTTAGTGTATATCATGGTATGATATACACTCAATTGACCATGTGGTAGCACCTAGTCAAATATTTCACGTTAAGGTATGCTTTGTGAAAATATCGTATCATGATGTTTTATCATAATTGCACATCTTATAATGCTCTATCGCACCTTGCGACATAATCATAATGAATGCATCGATTAATAGCATGTTAGTCACATAAGGCATACTTCACATAGGGGTTTCCAACACTTAGTCAAATTTCAAGTGTTTTAATTTCAGCAAAAACAGCTTGAAACAACCCAAGTGACGTACTTTGACGACCCATAACTCTCGATTCAGAATACGTATGGTCGCATAAAGATACATTCTGAAACCTCTAAACATGTACTACAAGTTCTAAGAAGGAATTAAATCCAAAAGAGTCATGGTTCTGAAGATATAGGGTCTCAAAGTGGGCAACTCAAACTGACTTCTATACTTAGAAAATTTTTCGTAATTTTCGCTTTAGCTTAACGACGAGGATTTTGCGAGGCTCGTAACTTTTGACTCGCAATGCCAAAATGTCTGCAGGCTACCAATTTAGAAACCTTGTAACAAGTACTTCATATGTCATGAAGACCATACTGGAAAATATCTAACTCATCGAGTTGACTAGTTGGAAATGGACAGTTTCCAGTAGGTGACTTTGGGTCGATGAAAGGTATACTATAAAACTTGGTTTGGGATCAAACTTTCCAGATCATAACTAGACGTGGTGAGGAACATTTCTTATGAAGAAACCCAAGTCCAAATCGGACTACAAATGGCTTGAACACCTCACGTAAAAGTCATACTCGAACAGCCTATTATATGAAAAATTTACTAAGGCAGTTTGTCCAAAACAACTTACTGTAATGTATCAACTTTAAAAATTCACCGTGAGTTCATTTTAAGGAATCTGGAAATGAAACCAATCATATTGAAAAGCCACTTAAGTCTAGTTTTATTCAGAAAAAGCATCACTCAATGATTCACAATAGATTGGGAGATAAAAATATTTTACCACAAGCTATCACTCCCGTGACAATTTTGTGCAGTTAGCTTGTAAAATCTGGAATAAATAGTAAAGATTTTTAGAAAATTCTGAAAATTTACAGGAATCTTCTAGACATTCTGAATTATGTTTCTGCCAAATTTCAGAGTTTTATCATTAGCCAAACTTAAAACGAAAGCCACGGATTATGGGTGATGAACACGGCGATTTCGCAGATTTGTGCAGTGTTTTTGATAAATACAAATAAAATATCAAATCAAGTTGGATGGACTTGAAATTTTACAGAGGCATACTAGACACATATAATTTCAACATATCAAAACTTCACAATCATCGGACCACTGAAACTTAGTCAAATAAATTCGTGAAGTTGCTGTTCGTCCAGGAAATCAACATGCAATGATCAAAAGTATTGAATCTACCTATTAAATCAACATGCAATCACTTTCAAGCATAGACCCAACACATTCAAGCATATTGATGAACATGCATGTGTATATCTTGATCATCCCTAGGATCTAAGGAGATGGTATCTACCTTAGCCACGAAATCGAGAGGATGAAGAGGAAGGGACGGCTGTCCATCTTGAGCTAGGAGCTTATGTCCACTTTTTTTTGAATGGTGGAGTGGCTGATCTTGGAGCTGTTCTTGGAGCTGTTCTTGAAGGAAAATGGGGGAAGAAGATGAATGAAATCTGATTTTGGGGGTGAGAGAGGTATGGGATGTGTGTGGGTGCTTATGGGTGACAATTGTCACCCTTAATACATGTAGTTGACACCTACACACACTTCTACCTACACACCACACACATGCATCGAAAATTACATATATATATGTATATATATATATCAGATTTTAATAGTGTAGTTAGGATATAATTAATCCAATGTCACTTAGATACATGTAATAGATAAATCAACAAATAAGTGCTTAGTATATATGTGTATATAGCTCTCGGCTATTACACTATGCCAAAGGGTCCAAATTTTATTTTCCATGCCAAACATTGATATATGTTATGACATATAGTTTAGATGATAAATAATATCATAGGATAAATTAATGGCATCATTTTATGCGATTAAAATCGAGTTCGAAAATTAGGGTTTTCGAACGCTTGAAAAATTGGTCACTCTCAATTCTTGTTGATCTAGCATTGATTTAATGCTTAATAATACTGTAATTACATATACTAATCATAGGAAATTAATTCCTATAATTTCTTGATCGATTAAAACGCTGCTTCATCTCAAAACGTTAACGTTTGTAAACGTTGCAAAACGCTCATTATCGACTCATCTTGAAATGGTTGTCATCACTTTATTACATTATTCCATTAATAATGGAATTTAATTCTAAGCTTAATTGCTTAGAAAATATCATGAATTTTAACTATCGATCGCCGATCGACGTTAAAATAATACTTGCCGATATACTTCAAATACTTTTATTTCTTAATTCACAATTCTCCATGAATATAAAATAGGAATTCATTCCTTCGTAAATAATCGAAATTATTATTCGATATCTTATGGATTGAATCATCTCAATAATTTCTAATTTACTGGTTTTAAATACCGTAATCAAGCATCTAATTCGGGGTATTACAAAATATCTAACAAGAATAAATAGTAAAAAGTTTTATAAAATTCTAAAAATTTACATACATCTTCTAGAAATGCTGAATTATGTTTCTGCCAAATTTTATATTGTTATCATTAGCCAAACATAAAACGAAAGCCACGGACTATGGG
The DNA here is from genome assembly GCA_036937905.1 of Salvia rosmarinus. NCBI lineage: Eukaryota > Viridiplantae > Streptophyta > Magnoliopsida > Lamiales > Lamiaceae > Salvia > Salvia rosmarinus. The sequence goes on along the minus strand of CM072814.1, from coordinate 450,290 downwards.
TGATGAACACGGCAATTACACAGTTTCGCGCGATGCTTTCGAAAAATACGATTAAAATAGCAAATCAAGTTGGATGGACTTCAAATTTGAGAGAGGAATATTATACACATATAAGTTCAACATATTAAAAATTCACAATCATCGGACCATTGTAACTTAGTCTATTAATTTTATAAAATCACTGTTCGTCCAGATTCATAACATGCAATCACATATACACACAATCTAAACTACTTCAAGCATAGATGCATGTATATATATATGCATGCATAGGATTTACTCATTCCTAGGATCAAAGGTGTAGCTATTCATATTAATAACGAAATTTGCAAGAATTCAAGATAGATAGATGAACCTTTAAGAGAGACGAAGAAGCGGCAACTAGCTTCCGAGAAGGGGGTGGAGCTATGGTTGCCCTTAGGAGCAATGAGAGAGACGTGAAATGGGGTGGAGCTATAGCTGCAATCTGAATTTGGGAGGGAGAGTGTCATGTGGGAGAAAGGCTGAAGTGGTGTAGAGAGGTGGGGTGCTTATGGTGGTGACACCTAAGGGGGCATGTGTCCTTCTACACACATGCACACCTACACTACACACTACACTCACATTACATGCACAAAATTTTAAACATATATATGTATATATATCAGATTTTAATAGTGTAGTTAGGTTATAATTAATCCAATGTCACTTAGATACAAGATAAACAAGATAAACTTGTATACATAGGTGTAATAGGAAAAATCAACAAGATAAACTTGTATACATAGGTGTATAATTTTCGGCTTTTAAACTATGCCAATGGGTCTAATTTTTATTTTCCATGCCAAACATTGATATATGTTATAACATATAGTTTAGATGATAAATAATATCATAGGATAAATTAATGGCATCATTTTATGCGATAAAATCGAGTTCGAAAATTAGTGGTTTTCGAACGTTTGAAAATTGGTCACTATCAATTCTTGTTGATCCGCATTGATTTAATGCTTAATAATACTGTAATTACATATCATAATCATAGGAAATTAATTTCTATAATTCCTTGATCATTAAACTCACTTTTCAATTCGTCTCTACACGTTAACGATTGAAAACGTTAATTATCGACTCATCTCGAAATGGTCGTAATAAAGTCGCAATCACTTTATTAAATTATTCCATTAATAATGGAATTTAATTCTAAGCTTGATTGCTTAGAAAAATTCATGACGTTTTAACTATCGATACGAAATCGACGTTAAAGTAATACTGTCGATACGCTTTATAAACTTCATTTCCTTAATTCACGATTCTCAGTGAATATAAAATAGGAATTCATTCCTTCGTAAATAATCGAAATCATTATTCGATATCTTATGGATTGAATCATCTCAGCGAATTTCTAATTTACGGGTTTTAAATACCGTAATTGGGCATCTAATTCTGCGGGGTATTACAATATCATAATATTTCAATTCCTTAATTCACAATCCTTAGTGAATATAAAAAGGAATTCGTTATTATAATACTGAATCGAAATCAAGATTTGATGTCATACAGACATAAAGTACGGTAAAACCCTAATTCACGGGTTTAAAATATCGTAACAAAACGTTCGTTTCTTTGGAATATTACATTCCACCCCCTTAAAAGAAATTCCGTCCCGGAATTTGCATACCTCTAGAAAAACAATTCGGGGTATCGTTCTTTCATCGCTTCTTCAAGCTCCCACGTGGCTTCCTCTTGTCCGTGGTGTCTCCACAGCACTTTGACTAACGAAATCGTCTTGCTCCGTAGTTGTTGAATCTTGTGGTCGAGGATTGCCGCTGGTTCTTCTTCATAGCTCATGTCTGGCTTGAGAATCACGTCGTCTTGGTGAATCACGTGCTTTGGATCGTGAACGTATTTCCGCAATTGCGATACGTGAAACACATTGTGCACATTCCCCAAGTTTGGCGGAAGAGCCAACCTATAAGCTAATGGACCTATCATTTCTAGGATCTCGTAAGGTCCTACAAAGCGGGGTCTAAGCTTTCCTTTCAGTCCAAATCTGACAATCCCTTTCGATGGAGAGACTTTAAGAAACACTTTGTCTCCATCTTCAAACTGTAGCTCGGATCACGCCAGATCGTCAGAAGACTTTTGTCTATCCTGAGCTTCTCTTATCCTCAGCCTAATTTGTCGAACGATCTCAATCATCTCGTTCACTGCTTCTGGCCCTATGATTTTTCTCTCACCTACTTCATCCCAATAAAGTGGTGATCTACACTTCTTGCCATATAAGGCTTCGTATGGGGCCATACCGATCGTCGCTTGATAGCTGTTGTTGTAGGCAAACTCAATAAGAGGTAAAACTTCTTCCCATTTCGCACCTTGATCCAACACTACTGCTCTAAGCATATCCTCTAGTGTTTGGATCGCTCTTTCCGATCGTCCATCGGCCTCAGGATGAAATGTCGATCAAATTTAGTTTCGCACCCAATTCTCTCGCAAGCTAATCCAATCTGGATGTGAACTTGGAGTCTCTATCGAGGTAATAGATTTTGGCACTCCATGTAGTCGATAATTTCTTTAACGCATACCGGGCCAATTTATCGATCCATAAGTGCTTTGAATCGGTGAAAGTGAGCACTTTTGGTAAGTCTGTCCACAATTACCCATATGGTTGTGTTTCCTCTTTTTGATTTGGTAAGTTCGTAACGAAATCCATCGTTATCTCGTCCCATTTCCACTCAGGTATTTCTACGGTTGCAACTTTCCGTAAGGACGTTGATGTAACGCTTTCACCGGCAAACAAGACAATGTTTCTACTAAAGAAGCTATGTCTCGCTTCACGCCTTCCCACCAAAACTTTTCCTTCAGGTCTTGGTACATTTTAGTACTACCTGGGTGGGCGGTGTAGGGTGTATCGTGAGCCTCGCTCATAATTTCATTTTGAAGCTCGGCGTCGTCTGGAACGCATATTCTCCCTTCGAATAATAGGGCGTTGTCTGACGCCTCCTGGAAGTCCTTAAATCCTTCAGACCTTACCCTTTGTCTGATCTTTTCTAACTTTTCCTCCATCCTTTGTCTCTCGACAATCCTTTTTCTTAGATCAGACGTCAGTGTGAGTGTAGCGATACAACTCACGATCGCCTCGGTGGTTCAATCAGTTCAATCCTCAATCTTCCAAACTCTTCAACGAGTTTTTCTTCCCGCAGTAGAGACATCCTAGCTTGGATCGGCTCTTACGACTTAGGCATCGGCTACTACATTCGCCTTGCCCGGTGATAGTTAATCTGCCGCAATGTAATCCTTCACTAGTTCGAGCCATCTTCGCTGCCTCATATTCAAATCTCTTTGCTCAAAGAAGTACTTCTGACTCTTATGGTCTCAGGAAGATCTCACATCTCACCCATAGAGATGGTGTTCCAAATTTTCGGTGGCATGAACCATCGCCACTAATTCCAAGTCATGGGTTGGGTAGTTCAGTTCATGCGGTCCGAGTTGTCGGGATGCATAAGCTATCACTTTTCCATTTTGCATCAAAACACAACCCGCCCAGCCTTATAAGCGCCTCAGATAGACTACATACTTTGTCCGCTCGAACTGCTAGAATCACAGCACTTGTCAAGTTCTCCTCGAGTATTTGGAAACTCGCCTCACATTCATCACCCGCTTAAATTTGATTCCTTTCGGATTAGTCGGGTTATTGGTCTTACAATCTTGGAGAATCCTTCGATGAATCTCCTATAGTAACCAGCTAGTCCTAGGAAACTTCTAACCTCATGTTGAGTCCTTGGTGATTTCCACCCTTGCACTGCTTCTACTTTGGCTGGGTCTACCTTTATGCCCTCTGCCGACACGATGTGTCCAAGGAACATAACTTCCTTTAGCCAAAACTCACATTTGCTAAACTTAGCAAACAACCTTTCATCTCTCAAGGTTTGCAGTACCGTTTTCAGATGTTCCTTGTGATCCTCTTCATTCTTCGAATAGATAAGGATGTCGTCTATGAAGACTAAAACAAATTTATCCAAAAATGGGTGAAATACCCTGTTCATGAGGTCCATGAATACGGCTGGTGCATTGGTTAATCCGAACGGCATAACTATGAACTCATAGTGGCCATATCTGGTTCGGAATGCAGTTTTAAGTACATCCTCAGATCGTATCTTCAGCTGATGGTAGCCTGACTTGAAATCAATTTTCGAGAATACTCCTGCTCCTCGCAATTGATCAAACAGGTCATCAATCCTGGGTAAATGATATTTGTTCTTTAGTGTCATCTTATTCAGCTCTCGATAATCGATGCACATCCTCAAAGAACCATCCTTTTTCTTAACGAATAAAACAGGCGCTCCCCAAGGTGAAACACTTGGCCTAATGAAACCTAGATCCAACAATTCTTGAATTTGGATCTTTAGCTCTTCCAATTCCTTTGGAGCCATCCTGTAGGGCGCCTTCGACACTGGAACCGATCTGGGTTCCAAGTCGATGGTGAACTCTAGTTGTCTATCAGGGGGTAACCCTGGTAGATCCTCGAGAAATACGTCCGAAAATTCCCGAACAACTTCATTGTCTTCAATCCTCGCTTTGGGTTTATCCTCCCCGTTCAAGTAGACAAGGAATGCATGGCATCCTTTCTGGTTGATCATCCTTCTAGCCTGTAGTGCTGATACAATCGGGATTCCCTTTCCCATGCTGATCCCGTGAAAATGCGTAGCTTCTTGTCCCGGAAAGCGAAATGATATTTTCCTTTCCTTGCAAAGGATTGTGGAGTGGTTCTTAGCTAACCATTCTATTCCTAGGATTATGTCTACATCATCCATGGGTATTATGTTTAGATTGTTAGCCAGAACCTTAAGTGATCCTAGTGTCAACTCTAGGTTCGAGCAAAAGTGTGTAATAGTCATAATCCCTCCTACAGGCGATGAGATTCTCATATCATGGCTTGCCTTTTCAGACCTAAGTCCCAACATTTCTACGCATGATTTTGCTATAAAAGAATGCGAAGCACCCGTATCGAACAATACTATAACAGGTATGTTGAGAAGAACTCCCATACCGCCAGGTTTTCCTGATTTTGCTCGCTCGCCTCGGTGTAGCGAAGCTCTAGCCCGGGCCGGCCGAGGCCGACGGGCACCGGTCCTTGTTGGTTCGGGCCGCTTGCTGGCTGCGCTGCTATTAGGCGTGGTCGTGGTGGCGGCCGCCTTGGTTGCTGCTGCTGTTGATGGGGTTGTTGTTGGAGTTGTTGTTGAGGCTGGGGTTGGAACTGCTATGAGGTTGGGGCTGGAATCAGATAGCCCTAAGCGGTTGGGCATTGCCGGGTTGGTTTGCCTCGTAATTGCTTCCGGCGCACTCTCAGGCAATTATCATAATGCCCTCTCGCCCCGCACTTAAAGCAATTCACAACGCTTGCCGCACACATTCCTTTGTGCACCCTATGGCATTTAGGGCATGGAGGAGCCTCATTTGCTCTTGCGGTCCTCTCGCTTGGAGGAGCAAAGTCGCCTTTTCCACCTCGCCTGGTTGTGCCCCTTCCTCGCTGTGGTTGCTTGTGGTTTGCTCATAGCCTCCCCGCTATTATTGCCGCGATTCGGTTCCCACTTCCCTTTTCCTCTGTCCGTAGCGTTGTGTGTCTGAGCCGACACTGACTTATCGTCGGACATTGCTGCCTCAATATCTAAAGCTCGTGCAAGAGCTTCAGTGTAAGTCAGGTCTCCATGGCTGGCAAGAGACATCCGTATCTCCATCCTCAGTCCTGACCTAAACTTTTCCGACATTTTCAAGTCGGTGTCTACCTGCTCTGGTGCATACCTCGACATCTCGCAGAAAGCGCGATCATAGTCGGTCATGCATAACTTCTCTTGCTTCAAAGAGGAAAAATTCTCGCCCTTTCTCTTTCTATAGCTCTTGGGTATGTATTTCTCATACAGCTCCCTCTTAAAGTCCTCCCATGAGAACTCTTCTAGTTGTTCGGCAGTAAAAGTCTTTTTCCTGGCCTCCCACCGTAAACCATGGGTCCATTTAATTGAAAGCCACACAGACGCCGCCTCCGTGCCGTGCATCTCAGAAAATTAAAGATTCGCTCGATGGTTCTGACCCATTGTTCGGCTTCTTCGGGGTTGCCTTTCCCATTAAAGGTAGGTGGGTTCTGCCTTAGGAATAGCTCCTCGATCCTGCGATCGGGTTGAGGTGGAGGTGGTGGTTGGGGAATGTCTTCAGCTTCTTGTTCGGGGATTCTACCTCGTCCCCTAGGTCTTCCCCGACCTCTGCCTCTGGGTTCTTGTTCCGGATCTCTTCTAGGAGGCATTCTGCTATATAAAACAGATAATCATCAAACACTTATTCCTTCCATAGCTTAACATACATAATACTATCATAGCCCTATTACAAAACGATTTCTAAACAAAACATTTCACCCTTAACATACACAATTTGCCTCAAAAGCCCTATTCAGGGTCATATATATATATCTTCAAACTTCTGCCGAAGCAGGATGTTCAAAACCAAAAGTTATAAAAATAAGACATGAATCCCGGCCTACACGGCCTTCCAAAAAGTCAAGGTTCTAGTTCCATCAAAACCAACATAGAAAGGGGGAAAACAACATAAGTTTAATTATAACAAAAATCTATTTAAGCTTCATCAAGTGTCTGCATCAGGCATCTTCCCACTGATCGTCCTCCTCGGGGTCTTCTTCTTCCTCGGAGTCGTCCTCACTGTCAGAATCGTCCTCGCGGGCACGTGCCCTAGATGATTCTGCCCCGTCATTTCCCATCATCGGTATGTCACGCATGGGATTGAAGTCGTCATCGCCATAGAGCTCGTAGTCATGGCGGATCGGGCTGTAGGTATAGCGGATCGGGCTATAACCATCTGAGGCATCTGTTACCCTCATCCGCGCTGTCTGGCGGAAGTGCTCGATTGGTGGTACGGGTGGGGCCATAGGCGGTGGAGGTGCTAGTGGTGGACGTACGGGGTGTCCTACAGGTAGAGGAGGGAACACAGGCTCTCCCAAAGCTCTCGGGCGTCGCCTTCCAAGCGAAAGCGGGTCTATCCTCGTCGAATCGATATGGAGGTACAACTGGGTCGATCTACCTCGGGACCTCGAGATATAGCCACTCGCGACTCATCCCGCCAGGTGTACTCCCGTGGAGGGAGATAGGGTCCCCTCGGCGCCGCTCCAGAATATCAGACATAAGTCAGATGACTTACGAATCTGGGCAGATCTCCTATCAGGTCGTAGCTGCCAACTGCCCGGTATATATAATCCCCCGATATCTCTCGGGCGTAATCTTCCCAAGTACAGAGGAGTATAGACAGAAGGCGCTGGATGCCATCATATTCAGTCGCGCCATGGGCTCGGGCGTCTTTCTAAAGGCGGAGGTAATATGCCAGAAACTCGCCCAGGTCCTCTCCAGTGCACATCCAGCTTGCACGGTAAATACTCATCACCTCCTCGGGGGTAGGGTGTGGTCCAATCCTCCTCCTAGCAATATATCGCATCCCCTCCATCTGTCACGATCAAAACTAACATAAGTCAAACTATCGCCATCTCAAAAGCAGAAAGGATAACTTAAGTACAACGAGAAGCAACTAGGTTAAAACTAAACAATCTATAAGGTGGGAAACATCAATAGGTACAATACACATCACAACTTACCTTCTTACTCTTACCCAACGTATACATATAATCTAATAATGCCTTAATATATGGGCTATGCTATGAGATCCTTGTCCTATACCAAACACTTGAACTAACGTTCAACAGACTCTAGCGTATTCTGGAGACAAAATTAGGAATTCTGTTCTTCATAACAAATGAAGATCAGTGCGTTAGGAGTACGCAGGTGAAAACCATGCGTAAATCGTAGTCCTAACGAAAGAAATCTAGATAAAACAAATTTACTGCGCAATGCAGGAAATTTGCACGATCGTGTCAAAATGTAACTTGAGGCGTATGTCGATGTAATACGACTACCATATCCACGTCTTTAGGTTGAGGCTGAACATTCTGAAGCCATAATTGATGTTCACGTCATATCCCATGTCGACGGTCACTCATGTCGAAGTGGTGATGAAATGTTGATGTCGTTCTTCCTTCACGCTTGTCCTTCGTCGTTTGAGTTCGTGGCTATCATCACTTTCATTCTCCATATCGTTCTTTTGTTCTCGTAAGGAAAAAGAAGTTCATACTTCTATGTTCTTTCACGATACGTGAGCATGCTCCTTAGAGTCTAGGTTCTTCTTGTGATATCATATCGTTCATTGAAGATAAAATTTTGAGTTTGAAAATAAAGTCTAACTTGAGAATTCAAAAGTTTCAAAACGACAATCATAGTCAACTCATACATGTACATCAAAATGAATCCATCCATTCCATGTTGACCATTCAACTTAGTACCACCATGTACTTCCATCTCAAGACTTGAGTACTCACATCAATACTTATTGATTTCAAATCAAAGTTTTTGGAAAATTTTCTTGCTCAAGCTTTCGTTTCACCATCAAAACTCCATAATATCATAACCTTCCTCCCAAAAATAACTTTTTCATTTTCTTTCAAAAACCCTTTCAACTTGCTCATCAGTCAAAACTCTTCATTTCATGAGTTTGAGAAAGAAATCAGTTACCTTTTTCCCGGTTGAGCTCGATGTGATGGAGTATTGAGAGGAGTCAGCAAATTTCTAGAAGTCCAGTGACTCGATCTAGACTTAGAATTTAAAAGAATTTGGGTTTTCAAAGAGCAACAGTGCTCTGATACCACTCTGTCACGTCCCCAATCCGGATAACCCGGACTGGAGGGTGACTAATACTAGGAATAGTATTTTAGGATGAAAGGCTAAGATAAAGATACTTATCACCTGTAACTAGCATGCTTGAACATAACATAAGATAATATCATAACAATTCAAATGGTTTAGGCCATCAGACCCAAAGACTTAACAATGATCTGATGGACCTCAATAGTTCAAAACAGTAAACATAACATAAAAAGAGTTCAGAGATTGCAGCGGAAAGTGTGTGAATACATATATGAAGATATGTATTCAAGGTGAAACCACAAATTCTAAGTAAAACGGTCAAGGACACCGACTCCTCAACACTTCCCCCATCACCATCATCAGAGCTCAACCTGCACATTTAAAACAAATATGCAGGGCTAAGTACAAATAATGCACTCAAGGGACTCATGCCGAAAACATTTGATAATTTTAATTACATCGCTAATATCATGGTAAGTCACAAGGGTTTTAGTTGAAATGCCTCAGGCTTACTAAAATATTTTCGCTCAGAAACATCGCCGCCGAGCATTTTTCTTGTGTGTATGATCCATATCCCATAATCACATCTCATCACAATATCAAAGATCAAACGCCGAGAGGAGGCCTCCTTCACGACGCCAGAATCGCCGTTACCCATACAAAGACACAACACGCTCAGTGTACACGTTAGCCCTAGCTGTGCATTTATCCTCCCAAGATAGGACCCGATATCGATTTCATAAAAAGGTTGGCGACCCAACAAATGACATTTCATATCATGTCATCCAACCATCACGCCATTTATGCATTTCATATCATTATAGTTCCAACCATCACACCATGCATAATAGATAGGATCCATACACAAAATGTAAATATTTTGGCGTGTAATATTGTAAACATTTATCAACAACAAGAGTAAGATCAGAAATAAATTCATTTTGGAAAAATAAAGTCACATTGTTTGAAAAGTAAGCCCACCGGACTATGGTTCGTCGTAAATCGAGTCCCAGTTTGTTTGCTTGTCGTTGTCCAATCGCCTCGCTCACGCCCACACCTTTACGCAAAGCGATATTTTAGTACGCCGCTCACGCTATCGAGACTCTCAAAGTCTAAGATAATTTCGATATTCTATATCGATATAAACCGAATTCTTCAATGAATTCAAGATGCGTTTTCACATACGTATTTCAATCGAACGGTTCTCGCTCTTCGAGACAGTTCAACGATTTCGCTTTAACCTTTCCGGTTTAAACATTCAACGATAAGCACGCTTCTCGGATACGGATCTCATTTGTGAAATCTTTTCGTACTTTTGAGGTATCTTACTCAATCAAGACGCCTTACGTGTAATAGAGTATTTATCGAACGATAATCGCACGCTTGACTTTAACAACAACGAAGTCAACACAAGTCAACGAAGTCAACAATTTTGACTTTTTAAATAGTAATTTCTTACTATTTCCTTTTATAAATCGAATTTGATCGATTTAATTTCGTAAAGTCCTTTTTCTCGATTTATCACGTAAATCAAAGGACTTATAAATAATTTTCGCAATATTAATCCTTTTAATAATTAAAACGTATATTTTCGTTTTAAAAACGTTATTGAATAAACGTTTGTCTCAAACATAGTAATCTATGTTTATAAAGTTTTATAAAAACCAAAATATGTCTAAAATAATTATTAGACATATATTTTATTATTAAACTGAATTAATAAGGATTTAAAATCCTTATAATTAATCGAAATTTCTTGATAAATATATAAAAATTACCAAATGATTTTCAAAAATTTTCTAAATTAATATAGTGTATTATTATACACTATGGTCCAGAATAGGAATTAATATCATCCATGTGATATTGTTTGTCATTTATTAATACTTATGTATATATATATCACGGTAATTTCATAAATTAAGAAATAATTGTGCAACAATTCCCAAAATTGTTATACACTTAGTATAATGTTCCAACATTAATATATATCACAATAATAACCTATAGTCCATCATAATCGATATATACGTCAAGGAAACATTTCCTATAGCTCACGGTATTAACAAAATAATTATCAAACAATTCTCAAAAATTCCAATTAAATTATATCATGCTCAAACGTTATATTATAACATTGTAACACCATAACATCAACCAAAACCATTTGAAATCATCACCATATGAGCCATAAGCTCTCGGATTTTTTGATTTATTTTGGTTTTTGGTTTTCAAAAATTCCAACAATTATACACTATGTTTATACACCATAATACAACATTATAACATTAAAACATTCATCAAAACCAATTAAATCATCACCATACTTAGGCTCAAAGCCTTCGGTTTATTTGATTTAATTTTGGTAATTGAATTCCAAAAATTCCAACAATTATATACTATGATTATATACTATGGTACAACAATATAATATATTATCACTCATCAAAACTAATTAAATCATCACATATTGAGCCATAGCTCTTCGGTTTTTTTGATTTAATATAGCATTTGATTTCCAAAATTTCAACAAAATTGTATATCACATAACTAATATACTAAAGCATTAATATACCATTGGATGTTCAAAATAAAAATCATACACCAACATACACAACCTTATAGCTCTCGGCCCCTTTCAAAAATTAAGCATTTGATTTTCAAAAATTCTAAATAAATCATAGAACACATAATCAAGGTCCTAGAGCATTAATATGTCATTGTATGCTTGAAATAAAAATTTATACACCAAGGTACAAACAAATAGCTCTCGGCATTTTTAAAAATTAAGCTAGGGTTTTCCAAAATTTTTTAAATAAAATCCTAGGAACTCTAAACACATCATAGAACATTAATCAATCCCTAAAACATTTTTAATGCATTCGGTCATCATTATATCATATCTAATATTTTTCGAAAATTTATTTTAGGCAAACTAGGGTTCGAAAATTCCATGTATATGCTAGATCCATTCAAAAATTTAATATACAACATCACATGATCATTCTAAACATATATTCACATATTTTGAAATAAAATCATCAAGAACAATATACATCCATAGATCATTCATAAGAACATTAAAACATACAAAATATATATGGAGCATTCAAACACACGACACACATATATATATACATGTTCGATTATTTCAACCAACGAGGATAAAATCGAAGCTTAGGTCTCTTGTTTTACCTTTGAAATGGTATGTAATCCAAGAACAATATTAGGTATCAAGTTTTTGTGGATGAAGGAAGAAGAAATGAGAGAAAATTTCAAATGAGTGAGGTCTCGGTTTTCTTGGCCGAGTTTGGGAGAGAATGGAGTAATGAGAGTGTATTGTTTTTTTTGAGGTGTATATGGGAAGGTGTAGAATGGGAAGGGTCTCCTATCCCTTCCTCTATTGTACACGCACACACACATAGAGTCTCACAAATGGCAGCATTCTTCTTGCTAGTGGGTTAGGTGATCATGAGTGAGTGCAAAAGGCTCCCATGTATCGCCAAGTGAAAAGGTGGAATCATGTCGTTACGACCCCATTCCGACCAACCCGGACCGGAGGGCTACTAATACTAGAGTAGTATTTTAGGGATTACACGGGTAAAATAAAGATGCATAAGAATAAACTAACATGCTCGAGCGTAATATAAGGTGATGTTATAATGTTTTTGAAAAGGTTTAGCCATCGGACCCCAAAACTCGCCATGATCCGATGGACCTCGATAGTTTGTATCATAAAGCATAAATAAAGGAGTTCGAGTATAGCAATGAAAGTGTGTGAATACATATATGACGATATGTATTCAAGGTATAACCCAAAAATTTAAGTAAATCGGTCAAGGACACCGACTCCTCAACACATCCCCCATCATCACCATCGAGCTCAACCCGCACATTTAAAACAAACATGCAGGCTAAGTACAAGAAATTGCACTCAAGGACTTATGCCAAAATATTTTGATAGTATTTGATTACGCGCCAATATCGAGTAAGTCATGGGTTTTAGTTAAAATGCCTCAGGCTTACCAAATCATTTTCGCTTGTAAACATAGCCCGCCAGCATTTTCTTGGTGTGTATGGTCCGTATCTCATAGTTGCAATACATAATAATAAATAAATAAATAAACGCCGAGAGTGAGGCCTCCCATCTACGACGCCGTGACCGGCCGTAATCCCGCACAAAGACACATACTCTCACAAGCATATGTTAACACAACAGATAGTTCCAACCTTCACGCCAATCCTAGCTGTGCATTTATCATCCCAAGACAGACCCGACATTAAAAGGTCAAGTGCTACCACAACAATTGATATAATAGTTCCAACTATCTCCACAGCCCTACCCGGCATAACAGATAGATCCATACACAAAACGAAATATTTTTGGTGTAATGCAAGTAAAACATTTGATAACAATTGTAAAATAAGTACAGAATAAACTCATTTGATATAACAAGAAAGTCACGCTTTTAGTGGGGTAAGAAAAGGCCCACATTTTGAAGATAAGAAGCCCACCGACTACGGTTCGTTGTAAAGTCCCAGTTCGATCGCTCGTCCAAAATCCCGTCATTGCGTTCAAGGCCCACACCTTTACGAAAGAGCGAGGCTTTAGTACGCCGCTCAAGTCTATCGAGACTTTCAAAACTTAAGATAACTTTGATATTTCATATCGATGTGAGACTGAATTCCTTAGTGAATTCAATTCGCCTCTAATACGCATAACATCGAATTGTTCTCGCTCGAGATACGCTCAACGATAAGCACGCTTCTCGATATATGGGTTTTATTTGTGAAGTCTTTTCTTACTAATGAGGTATCATACTCAATTAGTATATCTTACGCTGCATCGATGTATTTATAAACGTATAATCGTACGTTTGACTTGAAAAGTCAACGAAGTCAACACTGGTCTACAAAGTCAATGATTTTGACTTTTAAATAGTAATTTCTTACTATTTTGCTTTATAAATCGAATTTGATCGATTTGAAAACGAAAGTCCTATTTCTCGATTTATCTTGTAAATCAAGGACTTATAAATATTTTCGCATTTTAATAACTCTTTTATAATTAAAAAGCGTATTTTGGTTTTTAAAACGTTACAAAATGAACGTTCGTCTCAAACATAGCAATCTATGTTTATAAAATTTTGTAACATTTGAAAACTATCCAGAATATTATTTTACCAAAAATTTATAATTAAACAGCTTTTAAAAGGATTTAAAATCCTTATTAATTATCGAAATTTTCGATAATTGTCCTAAAATAGCAAACGACCCTTGAAAAATTTTCTAAATTAATATAGTGTATTATTATACACTATGGTCCAGAATATGAATTTATTAAATTCATATAGTACTGTTTGCCATTTATTTATATATATACATATATATATTCACGGTAATTCCAATAAATAGGGAATAATCATCCAAAAATTCCCAAAATTGATATATACCTATTATAATATCCCAACATCAGTATATAATATTTACATAACCCATAGTTCATCATAACTATTTATTTCAATATATAATATTTCACGGTAATTATAAGATAATTACCAAATAAATAGCAAACAATTTCCAAAAATTCTAAATAAATTCCAACATCAATAAACATTGTATTATAACATTGTAACATCATAACATCAACCAAACTAATTTAAATCGTCACCATATGAGCTTGTGATGCTCTCGGCTTTTTCGATTTATTTAGTATATGGTTTTCAAAAATTCCAACAATTATATACTATGTTTATACACTATAGTATAGTAATATAACATCATAATATTTATCAAAACTAATTAAATCATCACCTTCAAGAGCAATAAGCTCACGGCTTATTTGATTTAAAATAGCATTTGATTTCTAAAAATTCTAATTAATTTACACAATGTATAAACAATATACTAAAGCATTAATACACCATTGCATGTTCAAAAATAAAATCATACACCAACCTATATATTTATAAAGCTCACGGTATTTTTTGTAAAATCAAGTATATGGTTTTCAAAAATTCTAATTAAATCATAGAACATATAATCAAGGTTCTAAAGCACTAATATGTCATTACATGCTTGAAATAAAAATTATACACCAAGGTACATGTTTTTAAAACTCACGGTATTTATAAAAAAAAAACCTAGGGTTTTCTAAAATTTCTAAATAATATCCTATGTGTTCTAACCATATTATACATCAATAATCCATGCTTAAAACACCTTGGAATATATTCGGTCATCATCCAACATTTTGTATCATTTTCGAAAATTATTTCTAATGCCACTTATGGTTCGAAAATTATGAATATCCAAGCTAAATCCTTACAACATTGCATATATAACATCTCATGTTCATGCTTATATTTTTGTAAATAAAAATCATCAAGAACCTAATCATAACCAAAGCTCATGCTCAAGAACAATTAGACACACATATATAAACATACATGAAACTTTCGAACCTATACATATATACTAAACAGTTTTCGATTTTCTTGCATATAGGAGGATAAAAATCGAAGCTAAAGACCATGTATTACCTTGAGAATGTCTAGGATGACAAGAACAAAGTATGTTTCAAGGTTGTGAAGTGGAGAAGAGAAGGAATGAAGGAGAGAAAATCTGAAAATTGGGAGAGGGTTGCTCTCGGTTCTTGGGCAGATTTTTGGGAGAGAAATTGTGTTTTGAGTGTTCAAGTGTGTTGAGTGTGTATAGGTAGGAGTGAGGTGAATGAGAAGAGTCTCTCCCCCCTATACCTCTCCCTCTCACCCTCGGCGCACCCTCTCTCTCTCACAATAATGCAGCCCTTGGGAAGGAGAAAATGATGATTAAGGAGTGTTAAAGATGCTCTCCATGCATTGGGCAATTTAGAAAATGAAATCATTGTGTAATGGGGAAGGGTGAAGCTTGGCCGGCGCATGGGGTAGGGGTTTTAGGCTGATTTTATTTTTAAAATACTCTTAATACATGTATTAATCATAGTATAGTTCATAGATATATAATACATGCCATAAAAATAATTAAAACATAATATGTGCACAAATTGATATTACCGATCGAAAATTAGGAAAAATAGGATAAAATTTATAAATCACACCTATTATTGATACTCATGTAATTTTCGTCCCAAATATACACATATATATCATAATATATGATTTAGATATTAAATAATAGCATAGGATAAAATTATTACACATTTCATGAATTAAAAACCCTAATTTCGAAAGTTTGGGTTTCAATTTTATAAAAACTGAATCCTTCGATTTTATGGCTGAAAATCTGATTTAATGCTTAATATTATTCATATATATCATATTATAAAGTTTAGATACCATGGGATAATTTAATGGTATCATTTCATGTGATAAAACCCTTATTTATAAGATTAGGGTTTTCGAAATTACAATTTGAAATTATCGAGTTTAATAACTCAAATATCGATTTTAATAATCATTAATACTGTAATTATATAAAATAATAATAGGAAATTAATTATTATAATTTCCGAGCATTAAACTCATTTTTCAAAACGCCTCAGACGTTAACGCTCAAAACGCCTCAAACGCTCAAATCGACTCATCTCAAAATGGTCGCAGAAGTTCATACTTACTAAGTAACTATATTCCATTTAATAAAGGAATTAAGATGAAAATTAATTCCAAGCTGCACTGCTCAGAAAATTTCATGAAAAGCTGACGTTCGATACACGTTTGACGTTTAAAAATATCGATTTAATCATTTCGTAATATTTCAATCCTTTAATTCACAATCCTTAGTGAATTATGAAAAGGAATTCATCATAACGATATCGTATCGAAAACACAAGGTTCGATGTCGTAAAAACATAATATACGTCAAAACCCTAATTACGGTTCAGAATACCGTAATCGTATATTCGTTTCTTTGGAATATTACACATGCTTGTCTTAAGGGCTATAGCCGGCGCATATAGGGGGTTCAAGGGTGGGATTAAATTTTATTTCATCCTTAATACTATATATAAATCATAGTATTGGTCATAAACATATAATACAAGCCATTAAAAATAATTAAAACATTATATGGTAATTAATTCGAATTACCGATAAAAATAGAGAAAATAGGAATAAAAATTATAAATTACACCTATTATTGATACTCATGTCAAATTCGATCAAAATATACTCATATATATCATAATATATGATTTAGATACCATATGATAATTTAATGGTATCATTTCATGGGAGAAAACCCTAGTTTAGAAGTTAGGGTTTTCGAATGGTAATTCTCGAAATTATCGAGTTTCAAACATTGGTTATTGATTTTAATACTTAGTAATATTCCAATTATATAAAATAATCATAGGAAATTAATTATAATAATTTCCTGAGCATTAAACTCATTTTTCAAAACGTCTCTAGACGTTGACGTTCAAAACGTCTCAAAAAGTTTAAAATCGACTCATCTCAAAATGGTCGTAGTAAGTTCGTACTTACTTAAAAATAATATTCCTATTAATATAGGAATTAATATGGAAATTAATTCCAAGCTTCTCTGCTCAGAATTTTCCAAAATACGGACATTCGATACGCAATCGACGTTAAAATAATACTGTCGAACCATATCATAATATTTCAATTCCTTAATTCACAATCCTTAGTGAATATAAAAAGGAATTCGTTATTATAATACTGAATTGAAATCAAGATTTGATATCATACAAACATAAAGTACGGTAAAACCCTAATTCACGGGTTTAAAATATCGTAATAAAACGTTCGTTTCTTTGGAATATTACATAAGGATCGACATTTTATGTTCGAATCTTTGCATGCACATTACGACATTGTTTGTTTATCCTAACTCGTCGGAGATTACATATGTCGTATAATCGTTGTTCGTCATCGAGTTGTTTTAACGCTCAACTAATATCGTATTGGGTTGTCGTTATTGAGTACTAACGTTGTAGCTCGGCTTTTGGTTTTTCTAACTTAGGAACTCGCATTCGAGTATCCTTTTATTAATAGAAAACCCTAATTTGTGTCTAACTTCGATTCTCGTTAATTCTTTCTTAAGTTATCGAAATTGGTCGATTTCTTTTGGATTCTTGTACATATAGTATTATGTTGTTTACGTTTTGGGTTTTGGTTTGTCGGCACAATATAAACATAAACATTCAACACCAAACAATACCATACACAACATAAATTACACTAAAGCATTAGAAAACCCTAATTTCTAACATAATACACAATCATTGTGTATGTGTGCATAAGTGTTCCATTCATTCACCATAATCACAACCATTCATTCTAAGCTTATAATTTCACTATCATAGCATCATTTAACATTAGAATTAAACCCATACTTAGTCATTTTGTTATGTTTTCGATAATTAGCAACAATTAGCATATGTATCCAATAAATTCCAATAAAATCATGTTATACTCCTATCATACTATAGAATTTAATTATCAACTCAATATCATCATATAAAATTTCAAACCATAGTTTAAATTCTCCAAAACTTTCGGCAATCTCAAATTAATAAGTTTTGGTGTTCAATAAATTCCACAAAAATTATATCATGCTTATACCATATACTAAACATGAAATATCACTTCATATCATACATTAAAATTTTAAACTCATGCTTTTCACCCTCAATCATTTTCGGTATCACATAAACATATATATACCTATTCAATAATTTCCAATCTTTCACCATATGGTTATATAATGCAATACCCTGTAATATTAACATTAAATATTAACCAATATTTATAATACACACATCCTATTATTCTCAACAATAAAAATCAAATAAATCACTATATATATATAACTCACGGTTCCTCTTGGAAAAATAGGAGAGGTGTTTGAATAAATTCAAGGTTAATATATGATGTTCATATCATACCTTAAACACAATATCTCAACTATTTCCAACAAATAAAAATCAAACAATACTCCAAAAATATATATAATTATTCGGTCAATATAAAATAAAATAGAAGACGTGTTTCAAAAATTCCAAGATTTTTATATGATGTTCACATCATATATTAAACACCATATCTCAACTATTTTTCAAAAATAAAAATCAAACCATGGCTTAATATTGCCATGGAGCTCACGGTTTTTAGAAAAAAAATTCAAACGTATTCTGAAAAATTATGATATTTATACTACATGCTTATAATATATTAGCAAGAAACAATATCAAATAATATTCACAAAATCATGCTTTATCATATATAAAAAGAATTAAAGCATAAATCGAAAAAATCAAACATGCTCTAAAAATTCTAAAATTTTAACAGTAGCCTTAGAAAATTATTCTAAGCATTTTTCATTTATGTCTTGAGAGCATTTGATGGCTCCAAAGTCACGAAAAAAAATGAGGAGCAAACTAGGGTTTTTAAACCCAAAAAAATCCAAACAAAAATTTCACTCCATTAGGATGGAAGAGGATGATGAATAATATCTTTCTATGGTCTTAGAAAGATTATTTGAGTGTGGGAGAGGTTTGTAAAGGAGTATTTAGAGCTTAAGGTTTGAAAAGTGAAGAGAGAATTTGAAAATTTAGAGAGAAAAATGGTTCTAAGAGATTGGGGCTGCAAGGGACGACTCCTTTCTGTATTGGCAGACCTAAGGGCTGTAATTACCCATTTTGGGGTGGTCTTGGTGGTAGTTGGGAGGCGGATTGGTCAAATTACCCGTTTTGGCGTGTTAATACCGACTCTTTAAGTTTTAACGCGCTTTCGATTGATTTCTCGGAACCTTAAGGTTTTATTTTATTAAATAGCCTTTTAAATACTTATTTTAATGTTTATAAAAATTTCATGAAGTTCGGACGACGTCCGATAAGTCAATTCCGAGTTATCGCGGAAAAACAGCGTTCGACGATTAAATTATGCTCATTCAAAGATCCTATTGAACTCTTGAGCTTTCATAATTAATTTGAGTCTTATTAATCATATTTTATTGATTTAGACCCTTGGTTCGAGTTCCGGATCGTTCGAATCGATTTAGGGTTTTCCCGGTATATTTTTCCCGGTGTTCGGTTAAGTTCTTCAGGAATTTCTCTCAGAATTTGATTCTTATAATTTCTAAATTCATAATAATATATTCCATCATGATTTTAATTGTTATCATTAATTATCATGGTTAGCATGGACTGGAAGTTGATCCGGCTCGTAAATAGTGCTTTTAAGACTGACCGGGCAAGTATGCCCGAAAATTCTCATTCTTTGGATTCTCACATGTTTTCGAGAGGATTCTAGAAATGAAATCCTTTTGTCAATATTCATTCTCGATCTTTCATTTTATGTTCAGGTTATTCAGAAAACCCTAATCCGGTAGGACTAGTCACTACTTTTTGATTTCTCTAGTTTTCGATCTCCGAATCGATTCTAATTCGTTTCGTTGGTTACCTTAAACATAATTAAGGTCTAAGAACCACAAATAAGTGATTTAAACATCACTAATAAAAGTTTTAAATTTTTCGGGTTATTACATACCATCCTCCTTAAAATAAATTTCGTCCCGAAATTTGCTAACCTTGGAAAAGATCTGGGTATTTCTCTTTCATAGCTGACTCTAGTTACCAGGTTGCTTCTTCTTGTCCATGGTGTCTCCATAGAACTTTCACCAATGGTGTCTCTTTATTCCTTAGCCTTTGGATACGTCGGTCTAAGATTTTCGTAGGTAGTTCTACGTAACTCATATTGTCATCGAGGACAATATATGTCGACAGTATTACATGGCTGGGGTCATGTATGTACTTCCTTAGTTGTGAAACGTGGAACACATTGTGCACGTTTCCAAAACTTGGCGGCAATGCAAGTCTGTAAGCTGCTGGCCCTATTCTTTCCAAAATTTCATAGGGTCCTATGAAACGTGGTTGTAGTTTCCCTTTTATTCCAAGTCTCACGATTCCTTTTGATAGAGAAATCTTCAAGAAGACTTTGTCTCACACGTCAAAATGCAGTTCTGTGCGACGTCTGTCGGCGTACGACTTTTGTCGGTCTTGGGCCTCCTTGATCCGTTGGCGGATTTGTCTCACAATCTCGATCATTTCGCCCACAGAGTCAGGTCCTAATACTCTCCTTTCTCCCACTTCATCCCAGTAGAGGGGTGATCGATATTTCTTTCCATAAAGAGCTTCGTACGGGGCCATTCCAATTATTGCCTGGTAGCTGTTATTGTAGGCGAATTCCACAAGTGGCAACACTTGTTCCCAACTTTCTCCTCTGTCGAGGACAACGGTTCTCAACATGTCTTCCAGTGTTTGAATGGTCCTCTCGGACTGTCCGTCCGTCTGTGGGTGGAACGCGGTACTGAAATGTAGTCGAGTCCCCAATTTCTTTTGTAAACTCATCCATAATCTGGATGTAAATTTCGAATCTCTATCAGACATAATAGTCTTCGGAACTCCATGTAGACGTATGACCTCTCGGACGTACAACTGTGCTAGTATGTCTGATCCATGTGTTATCGGAATGGGTAGAAAATGCGCGCTCTTGGTCAAACGATCGATGATGACCCAAATAGCGGTATTTCCTCTTTGTGATTTGGGTAGCCCGGTAACAAAGTCCATGGCTATATCATCCCATTTCCATTCCGGTATGTCTAGCGGTTGTAAGGTTCCATACGATCGTTGGTGAAGTGCTTTCACTTGTTGGCACGTCAAACAACGTTCTACGAATGAAGCTACGTCTCGCTTCATTCCATCCCACCAAAATTTCTCGTTGAGGTCTTGGTATATTTTGGTGCTTCCGGGGTGTGTTGTGTAAGAAGTCTCATGAGCTTCCTTTAAGATCTCGCTCCTAAGCCCTTCGTCTTCTGGGATACACACCCTCCCGTCATACAGCAAAACATTATCTGTTGCTTCTTTAAAATTCTTGTGGTTGTTGTCCTTGATCTTAGCTCGTATTCCCTCTAGCTTCTCGCTCTTCCTCTGAGCTTCTAAGATTCGGACTCTTAAGTCTGGGATTGCAATCAACATTGCAATACATCCATCTATTGTCCGAGACGGGTCTATGACTTCGGTGTTCATCCTCTGAAATTCCTTTATAAGTATTTCCTCATGACTGAGGAGGCATCCCAAACTAGGGTGGGATTTGCGACTCAAGGCATCGGCTACAACATTAGCCTTGCTTGGGTGGTAATTGATACCACAGTCGTAATCTTTCACTAGCTCTAACCATCTACGCTGCCTCATGTTAAGATCTTTCTGCTCAAAGAAATATTTCAGGCTCTTATGGTCAGTATAGATCTCACATCTAACTTCATAAAGGTGATGCCTCCAAGTCTTTAAGGCATGTACGACCGCTAGGGATGGCAATGGGCCGGATCTGGACCGGATCTGACTAGGTCCAGATCCAGATCCGATTTTTTTTACTTTGGTCCGGATCCGGTCCAGATCCATTGGGTCCAAAAAAATTAAATCCAGATCCAGATCCATAAGATCCACAGGGTTCAGGGTCTAGACCCAGATCCATATGTTTTCGTTTTTAAAATAAATTATAAATCAATTATAATTCACAGTAACACTATAATAATCTAAATACACAATAAGACTATAATAATTAT
The DNA here is from genome assembly GCA_036937905.1 of Salvia rosmarinus. Lineage (NCBI taxonomy): Eukaryota > Viridiplantae > Streptophyta > Magnoliopsida > Lamiales > Lamiaceae > Salvia > Salvia rosmarinus. The sequence continues at coordinate 427,974 of CM072814.1, read as the reverse complement.
TTAGTATTTCTATAATTATCACTATATTGGAAGACGTTAGTTACAAATTTATTATAAAATAGAAAACAACAAACAACTCCATCGCAGTGGTATAAGTGGCGCCACCCGCTGTGAATGCCGATGATACATAATTGGGAGAATTTGAAATGAAATTGTGAGCATATTTGTTTTGGGAGAATTTGAAAAAAGAAATTGAAGAGTTTTAAGTTGGGATTATGTATTTAATTATAATAAAAATAATATATATATATATATAAATAAATAAATATATATAAAAAAATTAAATGGATCCACGGGCCGGATCTGGACCGGATCCGGGTCTCAAAAACCAAATCCCAGATCCAGATCCGAAAAATGACAGTAGTATCCAGATCCGGTCCAGATCCATCGGATCCAATTTTTTGAGGATCCAGATCCTGAAATATGGATCTGGATCCACGGATCTGGACCGGGTCCGGGATCCATTGCCATCTCTAACGACACGCTAATTCCGTGTCGTGCGTGAGGATAGTTCAACTCATGTATGCGTGAATCGCGCAAGCATAAGCAATAACCTCGCTTTCTTGCATCAACACACATCCTAGTCCATTCTTTGAAGCATCCGTAGATTGTGTATTCTTTATCTACCTCTGCATCGCTAGTACAGTCTTGCCGTCGGCAACTCCTTCGCCTCGAAACTAGCCTCACACTCAGCGGTCCAAGTATACTTGATTCCTTTCCTCAACAATTGGGTCATAAGTCGGGCTATCATTGAAAATCCTTCGATAAATCTTCAATAGTAGCCGGTAAGTCCTAAGAAACTCCGAATTTCATTCGGGTTCTTTGGTGATTCTCATTCTCGAACTGTATCAATCTTCGAAGGGTCTACTTTGATTCCCTCGGCAGACACGATGTGACCTAAGAATATCACTTCGCCTAACCAGAACTCGCACTTGCTAAACTTGGCAAAGAGTTGCTCTTGCCTTAATGTTTGCAGCACCGTTCTCAAGTGCTCCTGGTGTTCTTGGTTATTCCTGGAGTATATTAGGATATCGTCTATGAATACTAAGACAAATTTATCTAAGTATGGGTGAAATACCCTATTCATGATATCCATAAATACCGCTGGGGCATTTGTAAGTCCAAAGGGCATAACGATGAATTCGAAATGACCATACCTTGTACGGAAAGCCGTTTTAGGTACATCCTCTGGTCTAATCCTCAATTGGTGATATCCCGACTTTAAATCTATCTTTGAAAAGACTCCTGCTCCCTTAAGCTGATCAAACAGATCATCAATTCGGGGCGGAGGATACTTATTCTTAAGAGTTATCTTGTTTAACTCTCGATAGTCTATGCACATTCTCAGTGTACCATCCTTCTTCTTCACAAAAAGGACAGGTGCTCCCCATGGAGACACATTGGGTCTAATGAAACCTAACTCCAAGAGTTCTTGCAGCTGGATCTTCAGTTCTTCAAGTTCCTTTGTTGCCATCCGGTAGGGGGCTTTTGACACATGGGCAGAACCTGGTTCGAGGTCGGTCGGGAACTCGATCTGTCGGTTTGGTGGTGACGACGCTCGATTTACCCGTCGTTAGAGGTACCAAGACACGTCAAGATACATTTATAATCTCCTCCAACTTGAACATATAGTTCTGTACATGGCAAGTTAAGGGGTCGAACCCAAGAGAGCTGGTTGTGTTGTTACTCGAGTTGTCACAGTTTGAGTAGGAGGTTGCCCAGAGGGCAAAGTGTCAGTCAGGCTGACGGTCTTAGTAGTAATGTACTGAGAGATAGATCTTGAGCAGAATATAAAAACTGAAACTTAAACACAAGGTAAAGAGATTAAATAACAAGTAGTTGGGCCAAGGGTTTCGCACGTTGAGATATTGGTCAAGACGTCGGTCATAGGTTCAAGGGTTTTCACCTAGAGTGTATGCCGTGGTTAAAGGTACCAAGGGGTAGATGCCCTTTTAGATTGTCACGTACACCAGGCCCCCCAGCCCCAGCTTGCCCGTAGATTTTAGGACTAAGTACAGAGGCCCCCTGCCTTGTCCCCTTGCCAAGACGGTCTCCAAGATTGGTTCATCCGCCCCAACAGCTTGACTCACTAGACAGCCCAACTAGCCACAGCCGGTCTAAGGGAGTGGCTCGCAGCCCTTTACCCGAGGCCGACGGCTACAATCACCCACTCCAGCCGCACTTCCCGGGATAAAGAGACACTCGATGTCTTACTCCGGCTATTGCTTGTAGCTACCCCTCCCCCCAAGGCTACCGGCCGAGTTAACTCTCAAGGAAAGGAATAACATGTGTATAAAGGCCTAGAGCTTTGAGAACACCCACTCAAGGTTCTAAGGACATTTAGACCTCACGACTTGTATGACCTTGACTCAACGTGCTTCACCCCGAGCCCAACCAAACCGACTACTCACGCATAATCCACGTAAACATAAAAGCAATAAACAAGAACATAATCGAAACCACACTTGAATATAAAATCAAACGTAAACCAAAAGCATTCTCTGCCAAGCAGTTGCTCAAGCAGAGATAACCAAATACATAATAATAAATTGTTTGCCCGTAGGACTTGTTTCTTCCTCACCAATCGCTCATGAAATGCAAGAGAAAATAAAAGAGAGAAGTTGAGAGAGATTTCTGGATGATGCTCTCCACTCCACCGAATGTGTGTCTCCAATGTGAATAATGTTGTGTGGAGTTGGAATCCTTGTGGGAGCCTAAGTAAACTCCCCTTTAGCTTGGTCAGCGCACGCATCTCGAGGTGGTAGGTGGTGAGGTCAGCAGCTTGGCTCAGGCTCTGGACCCCGACAAGAGCTCCTCCGCTTCTTCCCCCGCGATTTGTCTCATCTCGGCACCGCAGTTGACCTTTCCTTTTCGCAAAATCAAGCAGGCGGCAAAGATGAATCTTGCCAAGAATCTCCCCATTTGCGTGCAAGTCCGCGAGTCCTCGCTCAGCATCCCCACCGCATCCCGACTGCCTCCTCCGTCCCTGCATCACCTCGCCCTTTAACCTCTTCCTCGCCTCTATTATCTCCTCGCTTCACGTCGGCTCGTTGATCGTGCTCGGCCCCATGCGGTACAGTGTCTTGGCAAGATGTCAGAATACCTTGCCAAGATAGTCTTCGGGATTTTTACCTCTTTCATGGGAGGTGACCTGATCTTGCCCAAGGTGTGTCCCAACCTGCAACATCCCAAGCGTGTCCTCCCAGACACAAACACACGCAAAGAACACACACAAAATGCACTCTTTCTAGGGCAAGGATTATCCCAAAAAGAGCACGAAAAACGGGCTCGTCACACTCTCACACGATTGTCCTCAAGCGTACAAGCATTCCTTGCCCAAAAGAAAAACAAAACACACAAACAACACACGCAAAAGACCAGCAAGGATAAGATGAAAACATGATAAAGATAATCAGGCATAGGCGATTAATACAGCTATGCATCAAGATTAGTCAAGATCGGGGCAAAGCAAGTTTGTGGGAATTTCTCTCAAGCACTCAAACTCTCTGTGTTTAGGGTTTTCACGCTCAGTGATGACTTGATCAAGGAAATGCCATAGGCTTGCCTGCCGTCTACTATCTCTGCCCTATACCTTGGTCAAAGTTCTCTATCCTTAGGTCTTTTAGGGTTGTATTGAGTGGCTTCTTGGCTGAGTTGGAAGTATTTAATCTTGGGATAAGGTTGTCTTAACTTAGGTATTGGGCGTATTTTCCCATTTCCCTTGGCAAGATACTTACGGGCCTGAGCACACTGTATATTTTTGGGAGAACTTCTTTTTTTTCATTTTATACTTTTAAACCTTGTTCCCCCCACCCTTTTTCTTTTCTTTTCCACACATTTTGAATTTAAACTCATTATGCCGGCCGAAGGCCAAGGCATCTAATGTTGTGTTTTGCCCAGAATGATGCCCAAGACATATATATCCCTCCCCTATTCTTCTTCTCTCAATCCCCAGGTCAGGGAAGAGCACAAGATAATTTAAAAGAAAACGAACAGCTCAAAGGGGGCTAGCAAAGGACATATATATCTGGGTTTATTTTCATTGTTGACCATGGCTATGAAAAGAAAGCCTAAATCATCTAGAGCACTCGGACCTATAGCAGTTGGGCTTTGATCAAGACAGCAGGCAAGTTCTAGCACAACCAAGTTAAGCATTCGAATATCACACAGAATAGAATTCATGCTTGCAATGATTTAGCCTATACAGGCTCAATTTCTCACAGGTGTGCGTGCTATGCCCCTTTTCCGTCACACTAACCTTATTGATACAAGCTAAACATGTATTACAAAGCCTATGCCAAGATCATAACTATCATGCTCATCTCAACATGCTGGTCAACACGCACACAACAACAAAAAACAGGGGGCCATCCACACTCACACACTTTGCTCGTGGCAAAGTGTTAGACTGAGTATGGTCCCCGAAAAACATAAACACGCAAACACACAACAAACAAACACAAAAACAAAAATAGAAAAAAAAGAAAACAAAAACACAAAAACAAAAAGAAACAAAAACAAAAGGGAGGATAGCTTAGGGGGATGCAGGTGGGTACCTGAATCCTTGGTGGGCAAAGAATGCGAGCTGGGCGGTCCGATTTCGACCAAGGTCTCACAGATTCGATAAGGGCGGCTTGAGTATCTCCTTGGCGCTCCGTGTTGTTGAAGGTCCCGCCTCGCCTTAGCCTTTGAGCGGGCTGGCTTGGCAACGGGCTTCTCAAGCTCTTGCTGGATGGTAAGCTTGCCGTCCTCATCCTCTACAATCTCGAGCATCTTCTTCAAGATTTCAGTCGAAAGTGTCCTCTCTCTGGGTCGTGGCAAAGTCGGGGCCAAGGCTCGTGCTCTTTGGCAAAGTTAGTCGGCAAATGGCACAAGGAGAGCCTCTGTTCTCCCCGCCCATTATGCTCTTCATGTGCGAGATCGCGAAGGACGCCAAGTTCAGCCTCATCCTTTCGTGCATTGCCTGAGGATGAACAACTCGCTCTTCGATACGGTTCTTGCCGCTATCCTTCTTGCCAAAGAGATTATATGAGAGGATCCGTGGCATACTTGCATGGCCGGGTCCTTGAGGGCTGTCCCTCAAGGCCACACGACTTGAATTGTCGCCATCCTTTCCAATCGCTTTCCCAAATCCCGGACCATTTCCGTCGGTGAAATTGGGTACCACCTGGCCGCCCCCAGAGCCGGCTCCCTTTGCCTCCATCAATGTTACCATGTTGAGAGCTTGGTTGAGCTCATCAATCAGAACTCCCTTCGCCTCCCGAGGAGAGTAAATCAGATACCCACTGCACCCCTTTGTCATGATCTATGTCAAGATCCCCGTAAAACTCCTTCACCATCGGCGCGTACACCGTGGTATCCCATTCGAGAAACTTCCCCCATCCTATTCCCTTAAACAACCTCTCGACCTCCTCCTTGACTCCCAGTTGTTTGAGGAGTGCAGATTCCAGCCGCTTTGGCACAACCATCTCTTTGGTTTTGACTAGCTCCTTGGTGTTTACCGTGTAGGACTTCCCTCGCTTTGACGAACGCGTCGCCATCTTTACCTTCTTCGTCGGCCGTTCTCCGATGAGGAAGACGTCTTCATCCTCGATATCTTCTGCCGGGTCATCCCCTTTGTTCTTGCCTTATCCGAGAGCATCGCCGGAGCTCCCCTCCTCTGAAACCTCTTTCTCCTCCGGCACCTTGGTTTCTGTGCCGGCAGACCCGGTGTGAGAGGGGGTCGGCGTCTTCTTCTTTGATGATGAGGCTGTAGGAGTCTCCTTCATTTTTCTTTTTTCGGTAGAGGGGGTGGCTTCCTTCTTTTTCTCCGGCGCCTTCTCCGGTGTCTTCTCCGGTGTGTTCTCGGTGGCTCTTCTTCTTCCTCGTCCACCTCCACGTGAATGTCGTGGAGGACGGGCGCCTCTTCTGTTCCTTCGGCGAACTCAGTGGGGGGAGCTCCGTCACCAGACGACGGGCTCCCTTCGGCAGCGGGCTCGGCAGGTGTCTTCTCCATCTTTATGCGACGGGCTACAGTCTTCTTTGGGGTTGGTTCTGGGAGCTTCTTCTTTGGACGTGTGTGCACCATGGGTGGGGGGTTAGGGTTTTTGTGTCTGTAGCTTGGGGAAGTTTTTTGTGGGGTGTGGTTTGAATTTTTGAACGTGGGTAGACGAAATGAGGGTAGTTAATTAGAACGTGGGTTTGGGGGCGGTTATAGGGTTCCGGGCTGACTGATGGGACGTTTCTACGTCAGCCCGTAGAATGGCAGATGCCGCCTCGTATCCCGTGTTCTTGGCCAAGGCTGTTGCCTTGCCATCTACATCGCCTCATTTTCGCCTCGCCTTGAGTTTCTTCTTGACCTGCGGTTTTAAGAAAATACGCTCCTCGAGGAAGAATAAGTCCGCTCAAGGAGCAGGTCAAAATAACGAGGGTGGGCTTCCCCACTCACACACTTTGCCTGAGGCAAAGTGTTAAAAGTGGTCAGGACCACCCCCTTTGACAAAAAATGGAATGAAATGTACGCGGTCAAAATCATACCAAGCCGGGTTGCCTCCCGGGAAGCGCTGTTGTTTAACGTCGTTAGCTCGACGTCTTCCTTGAGCTCATGTGTCTTGAGGATCCTCTTGGGGAACCTCGGTAGGCTCATCTTGCTCAGCGTTCCACTCTCTGAGCCTTCGGTCGTTCCCATGGTAGGTTTTAAGTCTGCTTCCGTTTACCTTGAACACTTTCTTGCCGTCCATGTTGCTTATCTCCACGGCTCCGTTCGGATGTTGGGCGTGCACGATGTAAGGTCCCACCCACTTGGTGGTCAGCTTGCCAGAGGCATAGCGGAACCTATTTTGATAGAGTAGTACCATTTGTCCATTTTCGAATTTCTTTTCTTTGATTAAAAGATCATGGGATCTTTTGAGCCTATCCTTGTATATAGCGGCATTGTCATAGGCTTCGAGGCGAATCTCCTCGAGCTCTTGTATGTCAAGCTTGCGCTTCTCTCCTGCCCCATCCCAGTCAAAGTTGAGCTTGCGGATTGCCCATTACGCCTTGTGTTCCAGCTCGACAGGCAGGTGACACATCTTGCCAAACACCATCCGGTAAGGAGACATTCCAAATGGTGTTTTGAAGGCTGTCCGGTATGCCCATAGTGCGTCGTCGAGGTGAGTGCTCCACTCCTTCTTGCTCTCTCCCAAGGCCTTCCTCAAGATTGTCTTCACAATACGATTTGAGAGCTCAGCTTGACCATTGGCTTGAGGATGGTATGCGGTGGACATCCGGAGATGCACCCCATACTTCTTGAGTAAGCTGCCAATGGTGGCATTGTAGAAGTGGGTGAACCGATCACTGATTATGGCTCTTGGCACACCGAACCGGCTAAAGATGTTTGACTTGAGAAAAACGGCTACGGTCCTTGCGTCCGCCTTGGCTGTGGCCTTGGCTTCTACCCATTTTGACACGTAGTCCACCGCTAGGAGTATGTATTGGTTTCCCTTAGAGTTTGGCAAGGGGCCCATGAAATCCATGCCCCATAAGTCGAATACTTCCACTAGCAAGATAGGTACCAAGGGCATCTCATTCCTCCTTGAGACATTACCCTCGCGTTGGCACTTATTGCATTCTCAGCACTTTTCGTAGCTATCCTTAAAGATAGTGGGCCAGTAGAACCCACAATCAAGGATCTTCCTTGCTGCTCTCTTGTGCCCAAAATGTCCGCCGCACTCCTTCTCATGGCAGTGCTCAAGGATGCTCTTTTGCTCGCCTTCCGGAACACATCTCCTCAAGATCAAGTCTGAGCATTGCTTCCACAAGTATGGGTCATCCCATACGTATTGTCGACTCTCCTTCTTGAGTTTGTTCCTTTGGTGTGTTGGCATCCCCACGGGCAACACTCTGGTCACGATGTAGTTCACCAAGTCAGCGTACCACGGCTCCTTGGCGTAAATCTCGAGTAGCTCCTCGTCTGGAAATGTTGCTCGGATTGGATCTCCATCATCCTTTCTCATAATTCTGCTCAAGTGGTCGGCCACTTGGTTTTGAGATCCACTCTTGTCCTTGATCTCAACGTCGAACTCCTGGAGGAGGAGTATCCACCGTATAAGTCTTGGCTTTGTGTCCTTCTTTGCCATGAGATATTTCAAGGCGGCGTGGTCAGTGTAAACCACCGTCTTGCTCCCAAAGAGGTAGGAGCAAAATTTCTCGAAGGCAAACACCACGGCAAGAAGCTCCTTCTCCGTGGTCGTGTAATTGATCTGCGGCCCGGTGAGGGTCTTCGATGTATAGTAGATAACGAAGCTTTCTTGCCAATTTTCTACCCAAGCACCGCGCCAACAGCGTATCCACTTGCGTCGCACATCAGCTCAAAGGGCATGCCCCATTCGGGTGGCCTTATGATGGGAGCTGTGACAAGGTGCTCCTTCAATATCTGGAAGGCTTCTTTACATGCGTCGTCGAACTTCCACGGTACACCGTTCTGGAGGAGGCGGTTCATTGGCTGTGCTATCTTGGTGAAGTCCTTGACAAATCGCCGATAGAATCCAGCGTGGCGAGGAATCCCTAAGTCGCTTGATGTTGGTGGGATAAGGCGGCTGCTATTATCTCCACCTTGGCTTTGTCTACCTCAATGCCCTTCTCAGAGATAACATGCCCAAGGACAATTCCCTCTCTGACCATAAAGTGGCATTTCTCATAATTCAGCACAAGATCCTTCTCCACGCACCTCTGCAGAACTAACTCAAGATGCTCTATACATTGGTTAAACGTCTTGCCATACACAGTAAAATCATTGTTTGATATGATTTTGTGATGATTTTTGGTATTGTTTTACATGTCATATTTAGTAGTTTGTCCCATTTATGCCGTTGGTTTGATTTATATTTATCGATTCGAACTCATTTCGTTTGTTTCGATGTTTTGTAGAAAAAACGGCATAAAATAGGATGAATTGGATCTGCTAAAGATCAATCTTATTGAAGATCATCTCGACAGGAGTTCATAGGTGAAAGCGGATCGCAATTCGGAGTTCGGACGCGAGAGAACGGAATGAAACGCCAAAGTCGCGCATGGCACCCCGTCGCATGGCCCAAAGCCGCACACTGCGCCACTGCGCGCCGCCGCCCGCCCGCCCCGCGCCCCGCGCACTCGCCCGGCGCCGGCTCACCCGAGCGCACGTTCTGGTACCTCAAGGCGAGTGAGTGGCCACCTCCCAGTGGCGTTGCCCGCTCGGCGTCGCCTCGCGTTCGCCCGGCGTCAGCCTGGCCGCCAGCGCCCTCCGCTTGCCCAGCCTCGGTCGCTCACTCCTCCGGCCTGGCTTCGCCCGGCGCCAGCCTGCCCTCCGCCGCCCGCCGCACGCACGCCGCCTACCGCCGCTTCGCCTCGCCCCCACGCCGCCTTTATCCGCTGTCCGTCCGGCGCTCACAATGAGCGGCGCTCATTTGTGAGGCAATACCTTCCCCAGCGAGCGTTCATTATGATCCGGCGTTCTTTACAAGCGCGTAATGTTTTGGCGGCGGAGTTCACTTTAAGCCGTTCACTTTCATGTCAGAACGTTTTGTGAACCTGCGTTCATCCACATCCGGCGCTCACGTTCATTTAATATAAATATACGGGCTTAGGGTTGAGGGCGGAGTTCTGATTTTTCTTTTGACAGCCACGGCGCCTCTCGGCATTTCCTGTTCACCATGGATTCTTGAGGAGCTCTACAACAGATCGAGATAGACAGATAATTTCTAGTTTTAATTCTTGTCTTCAGTTTTATCTTTGAATAATCCTGTTATCAATTTATGCTTTGGGATTCATCAGTTCTTTCAGAATCTATTTCATAGTGTTTTGTTAGATGGTTTATGTGGTATTCAATTTCATAAGTGACAATGAATTGTTCTCGTGTTTCTATCAATTTACATTGCTTAATGATTTCCTGCCTTCGTTTAATTCCTGTTCTTGTTGGTTGATTGATGTTTATTGTTCATTTACGAGTAGACTTAGATTAGGGCTTGACGAACCCTAAGAATAGGTTTGCTTCTGCTTTTGTTTACCGCTTTTGATTTATCGCTTTCGTAGTTCAACTAGGGATTGACAACCCCTAGTTTAGATTTATTGCTTTATTAGTATAGCTCGGGATTGACAACCCCTGGCTTAGGATCGCTGTTTATTTCTCGTATTTCATTTCGTGCATGTTCAACCCTCGTTGATGTTAGAATGTTTAGGATTTAATCACTTTCTGTGTGTGACATGAACAATCGCCCTGTTAAGTTTTCCTTGAGAGACGACTCGTGTTAACTTATCACGCTACGATTACCTCGCATTTATTGCGAGTGAATTTGAGTGTGTTTTAGCTCGATCAATTTTGCGCGCTGTCGGGAAAAACTTTAGGCGTATTGTTTGTGTTGTTTGTTTTCCATTTCTTTTGTTCTGCTTGCTATTTTCTCCCACAGTGCGTGTGATCTTGTTTTTGTTGTTGGTGTCTCATAATGCGGGGTTACCAGATGCGATTAATGTGGTCAAGGGTGGGGAGAAAGTCCCATATTGGGCAAATTCTTCTTTCGAAGAAGGAGCCCAATTCGATTATTCTGAGGGATACCCGCCAAACCATGAGTATCAAACCTACGATCCCTACCCTGAGCAACAATCCTACAATCCATATTGGGATCAACCACCTCCTCCGTACTATGAGGATCAAGCCTCCAATCCCCACCAATCGCCTCCGTCTATGAGGATCAAGCCTCCAATCCCTCATCGGGAACAAGCGCCTCAAAGACTATGAGGATCAATCCTACAATGCCTCACCGGGAGCAACCACATCCTCCACCTCAATATGAGTACCCACAACAATCACCTCAAGACTATATCCACAACAGCCGCCTCCGTTTCCACCGCATTCATACCCGCAGCAGCCACCTCCACCTCAAATGCCAGCTTGGGATGATAAGTTCATCAAAAAGTTGGATGCTGACGACACCAAAATCAGCGCTTGCAAGCAAAATTAGAAATGATGACCGAGAAGTCGGACGAGTTGCGCAACAAGATGCAATAGGGGCCCAAGCTCACCCTATGAGGCTCAAAGCGACCACCGACCATCGAGTTCACCATTAGATGATAGAGGCGCAACTCTTGAGTGTTTAGAGGAACAAGTGGACCGGTTGTCGCGAAGTGGTTTGAGTATCAACAACGTCAGCGGCGAGGAACTTCCAAACCAATCCGTCAGTCCAGTGGTCACTTTTTCTTGAAAGTGACCCAATTGTTGAAGATGTGGTGGGAGAGACACCAAGAGCCGTTGCAGCCAGAGGAGGTGAAAATTGATGAAGAATGGGCACGTGAGGATGAGGAGCAAAATCAGAGCCACGAGGAAGTTGACACCAGGACGGCTGACGAGGAAGAGTGGGCACTCGAAGTTGATGACATGCTAAAACCCACTCTGGAGGTGGAATAGCTACCCAAACACTTGGAGGAGGATGAAGAAAGGTCAAAGGTTGAGTTAGTTTCTATAATTTGTCAACATCTTAATTTACCAAAGTATTGTGCTATAGGAGTTGAAGTTATTTATTTTACTTTGGAGAATAGGATGTTTGATTTGAGCTTAATTGATGTATTACTTGCTTTCTTTACTATCCTCTGTTCTTATAAGGTTGCTACTGATGCTCTGGTCGAGATGGTATTTCTGCAGGTGAAGGACTATGGATAGTCCATTGTTGGTTGGAACACGTCGAGCTCACGACGTTAAACTGAGTACTACGTGGGAGTTTACCCACGAATTTTTATTTTCTTTTTCTTTCTTTCTTTTTTGTCTTGTTTTGTTGTTCTTGTTGATCTTTCTGTTGTCGTTGAGTTTGTTTTGTCAGTTTTGGAACGTTGGTAGCAGCAAGATAAAGTCGTGATGCTCCAACTCTACAAACAAGACACTCGCTCATTATCGGGAAGTATTATCCTCTATGGTCTTTTTGTGCTTTTAATGTTTTGAGCACTGGGGACAGTGCTCGATTTAGTGTGGGGGATGTTTACTCAGTTTAGTGTGCGTGTCTTATCTATTTGTATGCTTTGTGATGTGCTTTCATGCTTTGGAATCAAGTATTGTATATTTTGATTTGTGCAATCGAGTAAGTTAGGATTTTGATTTGTGCAAGCTGAACTAATGTTGGGGGAGTGTTAACGTGGTATTGATCAAATTGATTTTGAATTTGAGAAATGGACATGGAAACTTTTGGTGATATATGATTTGAGTATAATGTGAATTGAGCGAGATTACCGTGATTGATAGAAAATGAATAGGTGGAAAATGATGTGATTTGTCCGCTTGAGGACTAATGTTAGATTTTGAGTGTTAACATTGTGGCTTCGCCCAGCGCGATGCAGCGCCCTCCGCTTCGCCCAGCTTCGCCGCTTTTTTCGCCCTTGACTTCGCCCGCCTGCGCGCCGCGCCCCGCTTCGCCGCCCATCGCTTAACGCCAGCCGCCGCCCGCTCGCCACGCCCAGCCGCCCGCTCCACGCATCACGTCGTCGTCTCGGCGCTCACAATAACCAGCGCTCATTTGTGAGGCAATACCTTCCCCAATGAAGCGCTCATTGTGATCCGCGTTTTTACAAGCGAAATGTTTTGGCACCGGAGTTCACTTTAAGCTGCTCACTTTCATGTCGAACGTTTTGTGAACTGCGCTCATCCACATCCGCGCCACATTCATTTAATATAAATATACAGGCTTAGGGTTGAGGGCGGAGTTCTGATTTTTCTTTTGACAGCCGCGGCGCCTCTCGCCATTTCCTGTTCACCATGGATTCTTGAGGAGCTCTACAACAGATCGAGATAGATAGATAATTTCTAGTTTTAATTCTTGTCTTCAGTTTTATCTTTGAATAATCTTGTTATCAATTTATGCTTTGGGATTCATCAGTTCTTTCAGAATCTATTTCATAGTGTTTTGTTTGATGGTTTCTGTGGGATTCAATTTCATAAGTGACAATGAATTGTTCTCGTGTTTCTATCAATTTACATTGCTTAATGATTTCACATACGTTTAATTCACATTCTTGTTGGTTGATTGATGTTTATTGTTCATTTACGAGTAGACTTAGATTAGGGCTTGACGAACCCTAAGAATAGGTTTGCTACGCTTTTGTTTACCCCTTTTGATTTATCGCTTTACGAGTTCAACTAGGGATTGACAACCCCAGTTTAGATTTATCGCTTTATTAGTATAGCTCGGGATTGACAACTCAGAACACAAATTTTGTATTTAAATTTTTATAAATACAAAATTGTATACAAAATCAATTGAATTTGGATTTGATGAATTTGAGTTAAGTTCGATCTCTATCTATCCTCTGATTCTACTCTTCGATGTGGATTCTTGAACGATCTTGAATGTTCTTCGGATATTCTTCAAGTTGTTGGAGGGGATGTGATTCCTTGATCTCCTTGAACTTGAAGCTTGAATTTGATGATGTTGATATGAAGGACCTTGGCCTTGTTTTCAGAGCAACTGTCGGATATGATTTGATTTTTGAAGAACGTTTGAAGATCTTCAAGTTTGAGCGTCAACGTGGAGGGTTTTCACCATATTTCCAAATTGAACGCCTTCTTTGAAATGATTTGGAGGATGATCTTGGCGAAGAACGTGGTGATTTGCACGAAGAACGCCTTGAATGCTTGAAGAAGACTTCGAATGTCGGAGAATGCTTCGCAGAGGATTCTTCGAGTGTCTTGAGCTCTTCACTTCACTTCAATTCGCCTCTTCAATTCTCCTCCCTTATGAAGCCCCAACACCTCTATTTATAGGTGTAGGCTAGTGGCTTAGTGGGCTTATGGGCCTATGGGCCTTTTGGGCCATCAAGCCGTGCTTGGGCTTATGGACCTTTGGACCACCAGGTTCAAACCATGGGCTTGAGCTTGGGCTTACGGGCCACCAAACCATGGGATTGAGCTTGGGCTTGGGCTTATGGGCCACCAAACCATGAGTTTGAACTTGGGCTTGGGCTTATGGGCCTTTGTACCACTAAAATTAAATATTAATCACATATCTATTTAATTTTGGAATAAATTCCATTAATAAAATAGAAATATAATTAATTATTTAATTAAGTGATTTACACATGGCGCAATATAATTTGCTAACAATTTTAATTGTCTACAAATTGCCCCATCGAGACTTGTTCATGGACGAGTTGTCTTGAAATGGACGAGTCTCGAAATTCACTAGATAGTTTAAAATCTTGTCGAGGAGTTCTTGAATTGAATTTGTAAGCAGTTTATACTCGTATTTAGGAGTTCTTCGACTTGAATTTGAATTTATAAGCAGTTTATACTCGTATTTAGGAGTTCTTGAATTGAATTTGAATTTGTAAACAATTTATACTCATATTTAGGAGTTATTGAACTTGATTTGATTTTGTAAACAGTTTATACTCGCATTTAGGAGTTCTTGGACTTGGATTTGAATTTGTAAATAGTTTATACTCGTATTTAGGAGTTCTTGGACTTGGATTTGAATTTGTAAATAGTTTATACTCGTATTTAGGTGTTCTTGGACTTGGATTTGAATTTGTAAATAGTTTAGACTCGTATTTAGGGTTCTTGGACTGGATTTGAATTTGTAAATAGTTTATACTCGTATTTAGGAGTTCTTGAATTTGATTTTGAATTTATAAGCAGTTTATACTCGTGATTTAGGAGTTCTTGAATTTGATTTTGAATTTATAAGCAGTTTATACTAAGTATTTAGGAGTTCTTGAACTTGAATTTGTAAATAGTTTATACTCGTATTTAGGAGTTCTTGGACTTGATTTGAATTTGTAAATAGTTTATACTCGTATTTAGGAGTTCTTGGACTTGATTGACCTTGTGATTGAACTTCATGAGTTGGTTTTCAAAATTGGGCCCATGTAGACATTTTAATTTGAAGTCCATATTTTGAATTATTTATTGACCATTTGAATTGGAAACCCACACTTTTGGCCCATTTACTTGTCTTGATTTGAAACCCATGTAAGAAATTATCCATTGGGCCTGTAATATCTCTCAACATTCTAGGCCGACTTGCCTTGATAATTAAGTCCAACACCCCTTTCAATTGAGCCCAACGCTTTTTTTTTTTTTTATTGAGCTCACGGCCCAATATCCCTTTTTCGACAACTCATGTATTTTAACAATTTTGTCATGAACGTTTTTATCTTCTTCTTCTTTTTTTTTTTTGCAAGCAGGCATTCGACTCTTTTTTTTTTGTATCCAAAATAGTGTTACAATGTTAACCATCCTCTCGAGTTTGCGAGTTTGTTGGAGTTATGACGAAATGCCCAAAAGTTAAAATGTCCTTCATTTCATTTAATGAAATCTGTTTGATACCTCTGAGTTTGTTGAAACATTAATCAGTTCGATCCTTTTTTGTCTTTATCTCGGCTTCATCCGCTAAGGTTTAGGGTTTACGCTATCTTTGTCTATAAATAGGAACACTCACACAAAGAATCTTCACTCTCGAACTCGAAGTTGCGCCCATAATTTCCCACTTTAATATCTTCAATAGCTTTTTTTGTAGCACCTCTTCACGTATTTGCTTCTCGCTTTTATTCTTTTCATGGCATTCTATTTCTTCAAGAATAACAGCTTTGGCGCTCATTGGAGAAGAAATGGGTGAGACCGAACGCCCGCTCAAGGGTTTCTTTGTTTTCTTATTTACGAATCGGGATGCACCTGGAGGCGGGTGATGGCGCTGCGCGGAGCGAGCGGCGTCTAGAGACACGGCGGCGGCGTGACCACGAGTCGGACGATGCTCTTCCGGGACGGCGAGCTGCCGATGGAGATGGCGGCGGCGATCAAGACGATACAAAGGTCACCGTGCGTGTTTGGTCGGCGATGGCGATGGAGGACGATTCTTTGCACGAGGAGATGGCGCGAAGATGGAGATGACGACGCGACATACCGAGGAGAGAGGAGATGGCGCGAGGTCAGTGGAGATGACGCGGCGGCTTCAGTCTTTGGAACTCCGACCAGCGATGAGAGCTCACGTCACCGAGATGGAGGCTTCATGATGGCTGCGGCTCTTCTTTGGAAAAAGAAGAAGGCTGGTGGAGATCTGCGGCGGAAGAGCTTGTTGATGAGGGCGTTTCACGATGATTGCGTGGTGATAGATTTGGGTTCTGGAATCGAGCGATGGTGCCGAATGAACAACAATGGCTCACGGTGTGGGAAAAGATGAAGAAGCAAGCGGCGGGAATGGATCTTTGCGCAGCGTGGTGGCGTTGGGTTGACGCGGCAATTCCAAGGAGTGAGAGAAGGTAGATGTGGGCGACTTGGGCTGCGGAGTTTGTCCAGCGGCGGAGCTCACGGCGTCGATGATGGGCGTCATGGCGGAGGCGCAAGTGCTGGCGGTGAATCATCCGGTGGAAGATGGCGGAGTTGCCGATGTCCGACGTGCCTGGTCGAGAGAAAGATATGGACGAGATGGTTGATGAAGATAATTGCGAACCTTGCTCGGCGGTGGCGAGAAAGTTGCTGACGAGGCGGAGCGGATGATCGGAGGAAATCGTGCTTGTGGTGGCGGCAAGGTTCTTCGGCGGCGTGGTTGCCGGAGATGAAAGGGCGGCGGCACACGAGGCGGATAGAGAGAGGAAAGGCAGCATGCCATTATTGCTCGCCGCTTCCGTGGCGAAAGAGAGATGAAATAGAGGCGGGAGGCGATGGCGAACTGGTTCATCTCGGGCGATGATGTCACCGAGTGCGAAGGAACGGCGATTTCCATGGAGTGAGAGAGATGAAAGCGGCGAAGCTTCCAATGGATAGCCCGTCGGTATCGACGGTGTGAATTTAGAGAGATAGGGTTTCGATATGGGCGATGAAAAAACACTTCAAAATGTGGGTTCTTTTGGTGTGGGGTGTGTTTGCATGTGGGTGTGCGTGTGTTTAGAGGGTGAGAGAAATGGGTATTGGGTTTGTAGGTTTTTTTGTTATTGGTTATTTGACTTTGGGCCCATGACTTTAAAAAGAATTAGCGATTGGGCCTTTTTAATGTGGGTTGGGCCTCTCTTTTTTTGCAGCTGGAATATTTATTTGGAGTTTTTTTTTTGATAGAATTGAGTACAAGAAGTAAACTCCATTTTTTTTAATTTGCACACCTTTTTTCCTCTTTTTTTTTACACATTTTCATAATTTTGTGCATGTATTGTAATCCAGTGGCAAAGTTCATGTAATTAAACTTCAAGGCTTCTTGTTCAAGAGTGGATCGACTAAAGACGTCAAACTTGATCAACTCCATTACACCGACTTTTGAACTTTGGCTTCACATTTGTTGCAGACGTCGTCCTCATTTTTGCAGAAGAAGCGGTCTTGATCTTAGCAGACACGACAACACGACAATGGAGACGACATCGTCATTATCAACGAACTCCACCCATTCTGTATAGGTGACACGAAAAGCAACGACTTGCACGACGTTTGGCATCACGACCTCAGAGAGCTAAAAGTTCTTGCGGGAAATGAGATAGAAGTTGTGCGCCGCTGAGGAAACCGAAGGGAAGCTAAGTTATGCGCCATCGATGGAAGATGAGCTAGAAGCTAGAAGTCTGCGCAACATTCGTAAAGAGGAAAGCATTCACAAGGAAGTTGAAGCAGATGCACTATCTGTGAAGAGGCCGTTGGTGAGCAACATCCGCGAAGAAGAGGAAGCTATGTACGGTGAGTTTGCCAAGGCCATCCGAGATGCTAGAAGTTGTGAAGCGTCCAAGCGAAGATGAAGCTAGAGTTGTGTATCGTCCACGAAGAGGAGCTAGAAGTCGTGTGTCATTCGCGAAGATCATGACCTCGACGAGCTTGAAGCCTAAGCGTCGGTGGAGATCGGCATCATGACTTGACGAGCTAGAAGTGGTGTGGATGAGGAGCTTGAGGCATGCGTCATCCAAAGAATTGAAGTCTAAGCGTCGGTGGAGATCGGTATCATGCCGACGAGCTAGAAGAGGTTGTGGATGAGGAGCTTGAAGGCGTGCGTCATCCATAAAGAAATTGAAGCCTAGCGTCGGTGGAGATCGGTATCATGCCTCGGCGAGCTAGAAGAGGTTGTGGATGAGGAGCTTGAAGGCGTCGTCATCCGCAAGAGAATTGAAACTGGCGTCGGTGGAGATCGTATCATGACCTCGGCGAGCTAGAAGCGTTTGTGGATGAGGAGCTTGAAGTCGTGTGTCATCCGCAAAAGAATTGAAGCCTAAGCGTCAGTGGAGATCGGTATCATGACCTCGACGAGCTAGAAGCCGTTGTGGATGAGGAGCTTGAAGCGTGTGTCATCCATGAAGAGAATTGAAACCTCGGCGTTAGTGAAATCGGCATCACCACCTCGGTGAGCTAGAAGCAATGTTCTCAATCGCAATTTGGATTCATCAAGTGGCGTCATCTTGAATCGAAGTCGATATGGTGTTGGGATTATCCAATGAAGCCATCCTCAAAACAAGGCCGGTGGCGATGAGTTGGACTCGACAAGGTAGAACCATCTTCAAAGCAGTTGACAACATCGAGCTTCTTGTCTCTTCCAAAAGTGTGCATCATTTTACTTTAATAGTCTCGAGCTTGAATTTTGATCACCCAATTTGAAATACAAATTTATGATGAACTTTGATCACGTAACTTGAAGGAGAAAACACATATCATGGTGAACTTAGAAGATATCTAAAATTGCGCCACGCACCATTTTGAAATGGATCAAGTCAAAACGTAGTTCAAAAGTCAACTTGTGTTTTAGGGGAGTGCCGTGCGCTTTATACTCATGCGGGCCGGAGTAACATGCGATTTAAGCTTCGTCGTCATGGAGTATCTTGCATCTTTTGTTGATTTTGTTTTGGCGTGACATGCGCTTTAGGCTCGTGCTTCATGGGTCAGTCTTGCTATTTTGATTTTCTCTTGGGTTAACAAGCGAGTTTAGGCTCGTGCGTCATGGAGCATTCTTGCTTCTTTTTGTTGATTTTCTTTTTTTTTGCGTGACATGCAGTTTAGGCTCGTGCTTCATGGAGCATGGTTGCTTCTTTTTTTGTTGATTTTCTTGCTTTCTCATTTTTTGACTTTTGGTTTTCTTCATTTTTTTGTGTTTTTTCTTTTGATCTATGTACATATATACAAGCCTTCACTGCTACATTTCAGGAATAGTAGCACTTCAACAACTTTTGAGTTGTTGCCCCAACTTCCAAGTCGTCGTCCAAGGTCGTCTTGCGTGCCTTCGTTAGAGATGTGGTGAGGCGAGGCGCCGCTTTTGATGGTGATTGAGCAGGCGCTTTTGGCACAAATCCCAAACCCACTTTGGTATACGGACCACATCATCCTTCTTCTTCAAGTGAGGTTCGGTAAAGCTCTCTTGAGGATTGTACCAAAGATTGACGAGGAGCTTATATGCTTTTGGACCAAAATGCTTCGTAAGTTCGTTGTCTGAAGATTCTCCATGTTCGATAGCATTACTTTGTTTTGGTCGAACAAACCCTTGAAGGGGTGGAGGAGTTGGTCTTTTAGCATCGATCTTGGTCAGAGGCATCGTCAGTCCCTCGAATGAGTCCATCTTGGAGAGAGACATTTTGTTCTTGACAATCGGAATGACTTCAAGTTCTTTATCATGCTCAATTTCCACTTCTTTTGTTTTCTTTGTCATGTAGAATTTGGCATCGGCAAAATACGACTCAGCACGTAAAAAGGCTTTTGATCGCCGATCCTTTGTCCTTACGATGCCGTCTTGATGATACTTGAGGCATTGGTGCAATGTAGAAGGATTACACAATTTTCATGCAACCACGGCCGACCAAGAAGCATATTGTGGGATGTCTTGGCATCAATTACATGAAGCGATCGCGATTGAACTCATGTCTTCCATTAGCAAGTTCAACCTTATGGCGCCAAGGGCCGCTTTGTCGCCGTGGTTAAATCCTTGAATCATCAACCGACACTTTGGATAAGTCATCCCACTGGAATTTCCATTTTCTTGAACATTCTTAGTGGCAAGATATTGATACCGATCCTCCATCAATAAGGATCCTATTGACTTTTGCTCATGGGTAAAGCAACTCACTTAACAACGGCCTATTATGAGGCTCAGACCCAAGCTGCAAATCCTCGTTGGAGAATGTGATTGCCAAGACACCTTCATCATCAATCAAAGTTGACTTGAATTTATCTCTTACTTGGCACATCAGATCATACAATGCCCCAATACCTTCTAGTATGTCGTCAGATTCAGGGGTGACAACATTTGTTGCAGCATTTTCTTCTTCAAGTGATATCTTCCCTTCTCGAGCTAGCCGCATGATCTTTTCTTTGAATATGAAGCAATCATGTATGGGATGCCCGATCGATCGGTGATATTTGCAATATCTTGGATCATCAGTTCGTCCAGCCTCATTTGGTCGTTTCATTTCAGGTAGCTCGATGAGTCCTTCTTTGAGCAGGTCATCGAAGATCCCGAGGCGTGAGTCTAAGAAAGGATATTGTATTTGCTGCATTTCTTTAAATGTCAACCTTCTTTGCCCCATGTCTTGAGAAAAATTCTGCTTGTCGTTTTTGTTGTCATCTTTTCTTAGAAACTTGACAGGAGTTGCTTTCGTTAGCATCGACTCTTCTTTCAGAGCATTGTTAAAGGACTTGGTCTCCTTTCTAAATTCTTGTCTCTCTTTAAACACGTGAGGTTCTTGGATTGAGGCCCTTTGAATCCGCTCATTGCCATACTTAGCTCCATATCATGAGCTCGGTGGCCAACTCTTCAAACGTCTTGGGGTGGATTCCTCGCGAATATATTGCAAGCCCCAATGCATTCCTTGGATGCACATTTCGATGTGAGAGGATTCGGATAACTGTCCTTACAGGTTGAGGCATAGGTTTCTCCACTGTTGATGTAGTCGATCACCACTCTTCCTTGAGCGGCGAGAACTCGTGAGCTCCACCATCTTGTTCGCTCTTCAGTGTGTAGAATCGATTGAGGAACTCATGCTCCAGCTTGCTCCCAACTATCAAGCGAGTTTGCTTCAAGTCCGTATACGATCGAGGCATTTCCTTTGAGTGAGCGAGCGAATTGCTTGACGATTTATCTCCAAATGTTCGGCGTTGTTGCATGTCTCGACAAAGTGAGCTAAATGTTGCCTTGGATTCCTTTGCCATCAAATTGTTGGAATTTGGGTGGTTGATAACCAAGAGGCATTCTCAAGTTGTCGATCCTTTGGGTATAGGGCTTAGAATAAATCAATGATGACTTGGAGTTTCCATCAAATTTGTTCTTCATGGTCACTTCGATGAACTCACAGGTTGAGTCGGTCTTGATGAAGCCATCAGAAGAGATTTGAAAGTTTTGGCCAGACGATTTTCCCTCGTCATGAGTTTCTTGATCGTCGTGCTTCTCCATCGTCGTCACGTTCACTTCCTTTATCATTGGTGTGGCTTGACTCATCTTCTCTCCAGAGCTTTGCAATCTTTGCATCTTGCTCTTGGAAATTTGCGGCTTAGGATCGCTATTTATTTCTCATATTTCATTTCGTGCATGTTCAACCCTCGTTGATGTTAGAATGTTTAGGATTTAATCGCTTTCTGTGTGTGACATGAACAATCGCCCTGTTAAGTTTTCCTTGAGAGACGACTCGTGTTAGCTTATCACGCTACGATTACCTCGTACGATTGCGAGTGAATTTGAGTGTGTTTTTAGCTCGATCAATCATCCATGAACACCTCAATGCATTGCTCAAGCAAATCAGAAAATATACTCATCATGCATCTTTGAAATGTCCCCGGAGCATTGCATAAACCAAATGGTATACGACGATATGCAAATGTGCCAAATGGGCAAGTGAATGTAGTTTTATCTTGATCTTCTAATGCCACACAAATTTGCATATAACCACAGTGGCCGTCGAAAGCGAAATACCTATTCGTGAGTCTCTCAAGCATCGGTCGATGAGCGGCGAGGGAAGTGGTCCTTCCGGGTCACCTTGTTGAGCTTTACGTAATCTATGCAAACCCTCCAACCATGCAGGTCTCATCGCGACCGGTTCCTTGCCTTCATTCTCGACCACACGTCGCGAATTTCTTTGGCACGGCGTGGATCGGGCTGACCCACCGGCTGTCAGGGACAGGTAAATGAGGCCCAACTCGAGGAGTTTGAGTATCTCCACCTTGACAACTTCCTTCATCACGGGTTGAGCTTCCTACGGGGTCTCGGACGGTATGGCTTCGTCCTCGAGCAAGATGTAGTGTTGACAAACAATAGGCTGATGCACTTGAGGTCGGCTAAGGTCCAGCCGATGGCCTCTTTGTACTTGCTCAAGACGGCCCTCGTCTCTTCTTCTTCTTTGAACGTCAGCTCGGAGCTTATGATCACTGGCAACATCTCGTTGACTCCGAGGTAGATATACTTCAAGTGCTTCGGTAGGCGTTTGAGCTATAGCTTGGGGGCTTTCTTCAAGGAAGGTTACATCCTCTCCTTGTCATGCACTAGCGGTGATTGATAGCTTGGTTGATCATCCCCACCTTGGTCGGCTTCTACCTCAAGCACTTCAGTTGCCTCGACCTCCTCCTTGTCGAGATACTCTAAATTTTCAGTGTGTCCTTGGATGACTCTTTCGTACACGTCCTTGACCATCACTTTGGCGGTATCTCTCAATATCCTTCTCGATGAGGCGACAAAGTCCACCATCTCGGTGTCAATTGGAAATTGCTCGGCCTTGTAGATGTCAAAGGTGACCGTCTCCCCAGCGAATTTGCATGTGAGCTTCCCCGTATCGCAATCGATCAACGTCTGGGCCGTCTTGAGAAACGGCCTGCCTAGCAGCATGAGCTGCTTCTTGGTTCGGGTACTGCCCATATTTAGAACGTAGAAATCGGCTGGGAAAATAAGGTCTTGCACCTTTACGAGAACATCCTCAACGATCCCTTCAGGATAGACACTTGACTTGTCTGCCAGTTGAATATCAACACAAGATGGTTGGAGAGGTCCGAGTTTCAACTCTTGATAGATAGATAGGGGCATCACGTTGATTGATGCCCCGAGATCGAGCATAGCTTGGTCTATCCTTGTTGTCCCGATCACACAAGGTATATAGAACATTCCGGGATCGGTACACTTGATTGGGAGGTCTCGCTTGAGCACGGCTGAAACGTTCTCTCCCATTTGGAACTTAGCATCGTCCGTGTACTTGACTCTCTTGGTACACAGCTCTTTGAGGAACTTGGCGCACCTCGGCATCGAGGTCAAAGCAGTGATCAAAGGTATGTTGATCTCTACCTTTTTAAAGATCTTGATCATTTCGTTCATCTCTTCGACTTCTTTGTTCCTTGCCAACCTCCCAGGAAGGAGGTCGATCTTGATCTTCGTCTTGTCTGCCACCTTGGGCAAGGGAGCCTTCACCTCGGGTTCGGGTTCCTTGACCAAGTCCTCGACTTCCTCGGTTATGTCTTCTATCTCGACTGTATCCTTGACTGGGGCTTCCTCCCTGCCTGGCAAGTTCTTGTCGCTCCTCAAGTTGATTGCGTTGACGTGTGCATTGGGTTGGATTTGCACTTGAGCAGGGGGCGTCCCTTGTTTTTGGTTGAGCTTTGATATCTCTTGCGTTAAGGTGTTCAGCTGGGTAAGCACTGATTGCCGGACTCCCATTGTCTCTGTTTTGAACTTGTCGAGGTCTTGCACTATCCTTCCTTGGGTAGCTCCTTGATTGTGCACTATCTCGGCTAAAGATGGCCGAGCTTGAGGTGGATTCTGCCCAGGAGGTGCTTGATAGTGTGTGCCTTCGTACCTCAAGTTCTCATGATTTTTTCACGATGGGTTGTACGGGTCAAAACGGGGCTTCTGACCTTGAGCGTTTCCTCCACCACCGTTGTTGACATGCCCAAAGGCATTCACTTCTTCTTCTTCAGCCACTTGTAGACACTCGTCCGTGTTGTGGGTGGTGGCAAAGCAAAGCTGACACGCTTTGACATTCTTCTTGGCCATAGAGGGCCTCATCAAGTCCATCATTTGTTTCATCATGGCCTTCATATCTTTCATGTCGGATCCGTCTGAAGTGGTAGCTTCTTGGCTGGGCATCGTCTTGACCATTGCGTTGGCATCATCCCGAGACTCTTCAGCCAAGTCTGCGAGTAGTTTGAATGCCTCGCTGGGTTGCTTGTTGAGTATGGAACCTCCGCATGCAGCACTCACGAGCTGCCTCTGACTCGCCCTCAAGCCATTCACATAATATTGGATCAGATCTTGATCAGAGATTTGGTGATTGGGACACTTTGCCAAGATGGATTTGAAACGACACCAATAGTCGTACACCGTCTCGCCATTCCCCATCTGGAGGGAACTCATCCTTTTCCTCACGCTTTGTATCCTTGAGATGGGATAGTATCTCTCAAGAAATTTCTGTTGGAGCCCTGCCCAAGTAGTGACACTACCCGTAGGCAAAGTGTCTGACCACTCTCGAGCACCGTCATGGAGAGTGAATGGAAAGGATATGAGTCGGATGTACTCTTTCTTGACTTCGTCCGCACACCTTATTGTGCTACACACCATTTCGAAGTCCTGGAGATGACGCTGGGGGTCCTCTCCCGGCATATCGCTGAAGCTTGGCAAGATCTGCATAAAAGAGTGCCTCAGCTCCCAGTTGTCCTCGATCTCGGGCAAGGTGATGCCCAAGGGGCGGAGACTATTGTTGTTCGGGAACATCATCTCCCGAAGCGTCTGCTCTCCAGGAGTTGGTGGGTTTTGTGGATTCCTCTCCACCATGTTGTCTTGCCTTGGTACGTGCCTCCTCAAGACGGGGGCGTTTCTCCTCAGCTTGCCTCTTCTTCTCCGAATGGTTCTCTCAATCTCTGGGTCAAACAGGAGCTCTCCGTCCTCGCCTGCAAGGTTAGGTCGGAGCATGCAAAAACCAAACAAAAAATAAAAAAGTGAATAACAACACTAGAATAGCGCAGCTCCCCGGCAACGGCGCCAATCTGACGACGCTCGGTTTACCCGTCGTTAGAGGTACCAAGACACGTCAAGATACATTTATAATCTCCTCCAACTTGAACATATAGTTCCGTACATGGCAAGTTAAGGGTTGAACCAAGAGAGCTGGTTATGTTGTTACTCGAGTTGTCACGGTTTGAGTAGGAGGTTGCCCGAGGCGAGGTGTCGATCGGTGACGGTCTCGATAGTAATGTCTTGAGAGATAGATCTTGAGCGAGAATATAAAAGCTGAAACTTAAACACAAGGTAAAGAGATTAAATAACAAGTAGTTGGGCCAGGGTTCCGCACGCGTTGAGATATTGGTCAAGATGTCGGTCATAGGTTCATGGTTTTCACCTAGAGTGTATGTCGTGGTTAAAGGTACCAAGGGGTAGATGCCCTTTTAGGTTATCACGTACACCAGGTCCCCCAGCCCCAGCTTGCCCGTAGATTTTAAGACTATGTACAGAGGCCCCCTGCCTTGCGCCCTTGCCAAGACGGTCTCCAAGATTGGTTCGTCCGCCCCAACAGCTTGACTCACTAAACAGCCCAACTAGCCACAGCCGGTCTAAGGGAGTGGCTCGCAGCCCTTTACCCAAGGCCGACGGCTACAATCACCCACTCCAGCCGCACTTCCCGGGACAAAGAGACACTCGATGTCTTACTCCGGCTATTGCTTGTAGCTCCCCCTCCCCCCAAGGCTACCGGCCGAGTTAACTCTCAAGGAAAGGAATAACATGTGTATAAAGGCCTAGAGCTTTGAGAACACCCACTCAAGGTTCTAAGGACATTTAGACCTCACGACTTGTATGACCTTGACTCAACGTGCTTCACCCCGAGCCCAACCAAACCGACTACTCACGCATAATCCACGTAAACATAAAAGCGATAAACAAGAACATAATCCAAACCACACTTGAATATAAAATCAAGCGTAAACCAAAACATTCTCTCGCCAAGCGGTTGCTCAGCGAGATAACCAAATACATAATAATAAATTGTTTGCCCGTAGGACTTGTTTCTTCCTCACCAATCGCTCATGAAATGCAAGAGAAAATAAAAGAGAGAAGTTGAGAGAGATTTCTGGATGATGCTCTCCACTCCACCGAATGTGTGTCTCCAATGTGAATAATGTTGTGTGGAGTTGGAATCCTTGTGGGAGCCTAAGTAAACTCCCCTTTAGCTTGGTCAGCGCGCACATCTCGAGGCGGTAGGTGGTGAGGTCAGCAGCTTGGCTCGGGCTCTGGACCCCGATAAGAGCTCCTCTGGCTTCAGTCTGGCAGATTTGTCTCACCTCGGCAGCTGCAGGATGACCTTTCCCTTTTCGGCAAAAATCAAGCAGGCGGCAAAGATGAATCGTACCCAGAATCTCCCCATTTGCGTGCAAGTCTGCCAGAGTCCTCGTCTGCATCCCCCAGCTGCATCCTGACCTGCTCCTCTGTCCCCTGCATCACTCCTCGTCCTTTTCACCTCTCTTCCTCGTCTCTATTATCTCCTTGGCTTCACGTCAGCTCGTTGATCAGGCTCAGCTCCCATACGGTACAGTGTCTTGGCAAGATGTTAGAATACCTTGCCAAGATAGTCTTCGGGATTTTTACCTCTTTCATGGGAGGTGACCTGATCTTGCCCAAGGTGTGTCCCAACCTACAACATCCCAAGCGTGTCCTCCCAGACACAAACAAACGCAAAGAACACACACAAAATGCACTCTTTATAGGGCAAGGATTATCCCAAAAAGAGCACGAAAAATGGGCTGGTCAGGCGGTAATCCCGGTAGTTCGTCTGGAAACACATCGAGATACTCCTTCACGATCGGGACGTCTTCTATCTTCCTCTCATTCTGGTCTTCCTCCTGGAGGTAGACGGGGTAGGCGTGGTTCTCTGTTTTGTTCAGCAACGTCCTCGCTCGTAGTGCGGATATAATTGGAACTCTCCTCCCCATGCTGATCCCGTGAAAGTCTGTAGGTCCCTCTCCGGAATGTTGGAAAGAAATCTTCCTTTCATTGCACAGGATGGTCGCATTATGTTCGGTTAACCAATCCATTCCTAGGATTATGTCCACATCTGTCATAGGTATGACGTGAAGGTTATCTGTCATGACCTTAAGTGAGCCTAGTCCAAGTTCTAGGTTCGAGCATATGTGGGTTACCGTTCTTATGCCTCCTACTGGAGAAGAAATTCTCATGATTTGTTCAGCGCATTTAGGATCTAATCCTAAGTTCTCTACGCATGCTTCAGCAATAAAAGAGTGCGAGGCGCTAGTATCAAACAGTAGGATAATAGGTAATTGGAGGAGTATTCCCATACCTGCCAAGTTTTCTTGGTTCCTTGGCGGCTCTTGCGGGAAATCCCTTTCCTGGTTGAGGGCGTAGGCCCTCGCTTGCTAAATGCCGTTGTTCTTGATAATGTTGTTGTGGTTCTTTGCGGTTGTTGCGATTCTTCTTCTTGTTGTTGTTGTTGTTGTTCTTTGTGGTTGCGTTGTTGAAATTGCCGATCTTCTTCTTCGTCGTCGCCATTGTTGTCGTCGTTGCCGCCGTGGTTGATATGGCCACTGATTTGGCTGGTAGTACTGAACCGGGGGCTGTTGTTGGATCGGTTGGGCTTGAATAGCCCGGACCAGTTGAACTTGGTTGGGCACATTGGGACGGCCATTTCCTACTTGGCGTATCCCAGGGTAGTCCCTGGAGTAGTGGCCCTTCTGGCCACACTTGAAGCATCCGTCATTTGTGAAAGCGCATGCCCCCTTATGACTCCTATGGCACCTGGGGCACACGGGGAGTTTCACGAATTATTGGTTTCCCCCGCCAGATGCGGGTACCATGAGGCGTCCATTCCCCTGCCCGTGCCCAGATGGCACGTTATTTCCTTGCTATGGCTTCCTATCGGCCTGGCCAGTGTTGGACCCTTGTCCTTGGTGGGGTTCTTCCCACTTTCTCTTCCCATGATCCCCTTGATGATTCGGGGGATGTGCAGCGACAATCCTGTCTTCGGGCATAGCAGCCTCGATGTCCAATGCCCGACTGAGGGCCTCACGGTAAGTCAGATTCCAGTAACCAGCTAGCGACACCCTGATCTCATGGTGGAGTCCCACCCGAAACTTTTCAGTCCTCTTCTCGTCGGTGTAGACCAACTGCGGCGCATACCGCGACATCTCACATAATGCACGATCGTAATCTGTGACCGTCGTCTTTCCTTGGCGCAGGTTGTAGAACTCATGTTCTTTCTTTTTCCGGTAGCTCTTAGGAAAGTACTTCTCGTACACTTCCTCCTTAAATTCCTCCCAGGAGAAATTTTCCAGCTCTTCCTCTGATAGAGTCTTTCTCTTCGCCTCCCACCAGAAGTCGGCGGCACCAGTCATCTGGAAGGCAATGCATGACAAGCGTTCCTGAGAGGTACAGTGGAGGAAGTTGAAGATTCGCTCAGGCCTTGAATCCAAAGTTCAAAGATCCACGGATTCCCCTGTTCCGTTGAAGGTTGGTGGGTTCTGCCTGAGGAATAGTTCCTCAATCCATCTCGCCGGTGGCGGTGGTGGGGGTGGAGTGTCTTCTCTCTCAGGTGTCACTTTACGATTTCTTCTTCTCGGTGGCATCCTATCCTTCATAAACACACGAAATTAGAAATTGTCTTATTTTATCCATCAGGATCAATGCATACATATCAGCATGGTATTCATATAATTATGAATATAAATCCAGCACATCATCGAACACCACATATCGTAATATTAAAACAAAAGGCTCTCGAGGAGCTATCATCATATCATATCAATTGCCTCTACGAGGACTTTCATCAGCATTTTGAAGATTACAAAAGACCAGGTACAGAGTATGATGTCCAAAAACAAATATCAGCATCACTCTGTGTACCTAATCACGGTGCGTACAAAAATCTAAACGCTACCGTGGTCATCAAAATAGGGTTCATGTCGGAATGACTCGTCGTCTCCGCATGCATCAAAAGATATACAGAGTATATAGACAAAAAGACAATCTAATCCTAAGAACTAGATCTATGGTCGCCCGGGGTGTAGATCGGGCTCCATGTGTCGAAGTCGGGACTGGAAGCATGGGAGCTATCCACTCCCTCCATCTCGTCGTCAGCTGATAGATCTCCCTCGGGGTCTTCCTCGGGATCTTCCTCTGGATCTTCCTCGGGATCTTCCTCTGGATCTTCCTCGGGATCTTCCTCGGGATCTTCCTCTGGGTCCTCCTCCTCTTCAGCGTCGAGTACAGGGGCAACGGGCTCTCGGTCTCTAACGACCCTGGCTTCCTCCATAGTCGCTAGGTCTCGGCGGATCTTAGCCATGACTTCCTCGTAGACATCATTCGAAAAAGGGGCAACAGCAGGGCGGACATCGGTCTCTCTCACTATACCTATAGCCATGTCACGAGGATCAGCAATCCTCACAGCATCGTGGTCCAAAGGCTCAGGCGGAGGTGACGGTGGCTGGACTGGGGGAGAGTCGGTAGGTGGAGGTGGATATGGGCATGGCATGACTGGCGGTGATGGCCTGGGCGGGCAATGGCGAGATGGAATCCTACCGTGGTAGGGCCCGGGAGGTGAGTGTCGGTGCGGAAGGTCCCGCCTCGAACATGCTCCTGCTGTTGCCAGGCAAGAACATCGGTCCATCAGCTGCTAGACGGGGCACCTCTGGATGGAGCCACTCTGGAATCTCGTCGCGCCAAGTGTATTCTCGTGCGGGGAGATACGGCCCACGTGGTGCAGCCCCATACACCGTGAACACATAGCTCAAGTGGTTAGCAAAGCGAGGCAGGTCCGCCTCGAGGTCAAAGCTCTCTCGACGTCGGTTAATGTAGTCCGCCAATATCTCACGGGCGTAACCCTGCCAGTCGGATGGCAGTCTCATGATCAGGCGGAGTACACCGTCATAATGCGATGTACCCCAGGCATGTGCAGCAGCCCAGTGACGTGTGAAGTGCGCCAAAAACTCGCCAAGGTCGTCTCCGTGGCACATCTGATAGGAGCAGTACGAACGTATAACCTCCTCGGGGATGGCCCTAGAGGACGAGGCGCTGAGTCGTGAACACGCCAGAGCCATCGAAAGGAAAGTATCACTATGGTCGACACGGTGGCGTAGCGGTGTGTCTAGAAGAAGGTAAGTACACAATAAACATCTATACAAAGAAGGTTATAGCAATCTACATTATTCTATGACCTACATGCTCAAATCCTTATGGCATTACTTTCTTGGTTTGGCCTCCGGGAAGAGACGATATGGTTTCTTAGAGTAGGGTAACGATCGATGTCTAGCCTTCGGTAAAGGCTCAAGGGGTCACCCTATCTTATTGGGTTTTGGATTTCTTATTGTCACTCGCGTTATCGCATCACATTCTATCCGTTCTCATTATGTACTTACGAATAATTATTTCCCTTTTTGCTTCCCTATAGTTATACTTGATTCATTTCGTTATTGTTACGATAGAGGCGACACGCATGACGTTCGGAATTCCTTCGCGTAGAGCGGTTGGGACTCATAACAGTACGAACTTCCAGTTAAGCAGTCGCTTCGTCATCGTAAACTCATCGTGTTCTCATCCTCGAATCCGTTAGGATTGTGATTCTTAGGATTTCTACGTTCTCGTTCTTCCTAAGTACTTCGTTCAATTGGGATACCTTATGTTTTCTGTAATACCCCAAACTTTTAATTAGTAATTAATCGACGATTAAGATTAAACAGGGCATTGCATCCTTAACAAAAAAGAAATTATACATGCTTAAGATTCAAATTATTTAATGCCAGTTAGCAAAATGAATTGTGATCGACGATTGAATTCTAAAAGTTTGAATAAAAGATTTTTGTTTAGAAATTTAAAATATTTTGTAGATTGATTATTTGATCTTAATGATCAAATAAATGCTATAACTATTGAAAAGTTTAAATTATGCTATTATATATGCTATATTCTTATGTTATATAGTAAATATAATTTATGAATATGAGATTATAATGTGATTAACTTTACTTCCAAAAGTAATGAAAATAAGAAAATAAGTTATATGTATAAAGTTAGTATCATTAAATAAAATACCTATACATACCATATTATTAATATTAAGTTGGAAAAATATGAAATTAAGAGCATTTAATAAAGAATGCTCTAGAAATGATGAGTATGCATGCATTAAATGAAAAACTTGGAGAACAAGTATATATTAAATTAAATCAAAAATAAAATAGAATTTGTTATATAAATATACTATCTCCACACTATTCTACACTTTCTAAAAATCCTCATTTTGCTTCCAAAACTCACGACACACACACTAACACACACTTGGAAGAAAATTTTCCTAAGCTATTTAATTTCAATTATTCCATCTCTAAGCTTGATCTAAGGTTGGATAAGGTAATATTTCTATCTTTTCTCTACCTTTTAAGTTTAATAATGGTTGATAAATATGTGATGATATTGATAGTGTGGAGTTGAAAGATTAAGTGTTATGTGATGATTATTGGTGATTATTGATGATATATAGTGATAATGGATAGACTAATGGTGAAATAATGAATTAATTATGGTCTAGTTGTAAGATTTAAGTTGGAACTTAAAAACCCTAGTTCATGAGCTTTGTGTTAAAGTGATGAAATATTGATCTTATGTTGGAAGTTTGTTTGAAATGATGTGATTGAGCATGATTAAGTGTGTAATTTGAAAGAAAATTTAGCAAAATAAACTTATAAAATATATACATATTTTCGGCAATTTCAAAGAAATTGGGAAAATATTGTGTTGATTTTATTTTCTTTAATTAGCTAGATATATGAGTTTAATATGGTGATTTAAGCATTATGTGAACTAATAAGATAATATGTGAAAAATGGGACATTTTAGTTTACATGTTTAGTTGCCAAGTTCATGCAAAAGTTGAAATATGCTATTGTCATTGTTGTTTAGGATTAATATATGATAAGTAGATGAGAAATTGAAAGAAAGTTGAAGAAAAATATGATTTATGCTTATGATAGGATTTTCGAAAATTTTGAAAGAAAAAGGGGAAATTTAAAGATTTATGTTATTCTTTATAAAAGATATGGATTATGAATTTATTATGTAAGTAAGGCCTAATGAAGCTTATTTGGGATCTACGAAGTTGAGAAAGTCAAAATCTAAAGTTTATGTACATGTTTATGTGAGGAAGAATTTATGTTTTAAATAAGTTATGTTATGTGATCTTAATTGATTAGAAATTATTTATAAACCTAAAGTATGATAGTAGTAACATGCATGCCATTAAAGTATGTTGATGGCTTATTGTTTATTTGGTAATGAAAAAGGTAGGTGATTAATTGAAAAGTTATGCATAAGTAACTTAAGAAAAGAAATAAAGTGTTTATGTAACAAAAAGAGTATAAAATTAGTTCACTAAAGTATAATTATATAATAATTATCAATTGTTCCTTGATACCAAAGTAGACTCGTAAGAGTCGATAAATATGTGAAGAAAGATTAATGAATAAAAGGATGCAATGACCCGAAAGCTTTAAAATTCTTATAGGCGAAAGTTTAGACAAAAGTGTCTAAACAAAACATAAGAGAAGAAAAGAGTGAATAAGAGGAAATTCATATATGCTTGATAGATAAGAAATGCCCTTTATGTGAGTACTGATATTATCAATTAATCTAAGGTACGTCGAGAAAGGATAAAGCGATCAAAGAGGAAGAAGAGGAAGAGAGAGAAAAGTTAATCAAACTCACTGAGTAAAGTCGACAGGTGGGCTTTCTAAAAACTTATAGCACGTGCTCATTTATATTATTTCATTATCTATTGCATGACATTCAAAATTATTGACTTGCCGAATGTTTGAGCATGAGCATGATGCATTGCCTGTCCACGGAAAGAAAGAAAGAAAGAAAGAAAGAAAGAAAGAAAGAAAGAAAGAAATTACCGACGTCGGATAGCGACCTTCGGGTCATAGCGTGTTTGAGAAGGAGGCCTACTTCTCAACACATAGACAGAATCCATGGATATGGGAAGAGAAAGATGTCTGCAGACAAACATCATACATTTGCATTGTTTTAAAGTTATGAAAATGAAAGCAAGAAATTGTTTACTTTGAAATGAATACACAGGTTTTTCACTAAAACCCCTGTGTATTGCAAAGATTATGGCAAGTCAATCTTATAGCTCTAAGAGCAAAGTTTTAAATGTTTTCGGCATGTGTCCACTGAGTGCTTATGTACTCACGCCCTGCATGTATTTCTAAACATGCAGGTTGAGCTGGGACCGTGGAGATGGAATTGGACAAAGGAACAATGTGGATACCGTGGTTTATGATTACATCACATATGTTGAAATATCTCTTGATATTCCATCTATGTCGTACATTTGTTTGTGGACATTAAGATTGAACTCTTGGATATTACATATTGTTGAAAATATATTGAAATGCTTGGTAGTCGTGGTTTGGGGTTGAACTCCTTGATATCCTTTGTTACTTGAAGAAAACTTGGTTTGATTGTTTATATTAAGACTTGTTTGAGAATGTTGGAGTCAAACTAGTCATGGTACTATGTTGATTAAATCCTTGTCTTGACCAAATGTTGATATTCCTTCCGATTGTAGTTAACTGAAAATGTCACACGAATCGTTATACTTTGCTGTCCAGAGTTATATGTCCTCATACATATAACTCAACTACCCTTTCTGTTGCCATACTCTGACTTGAACGATCGTTATGTGATTGTTTAAATTTTTGGAAGAAAAGCCCTTTTGACAAAAGTCGATTGTCGTTGATTATCCCATCTCTAATATTCATGTTATTCATTCGACTTATGGAAACAAATCAGATTGTCCTGTTCGAAATTAATACCTCATTTGATATCACTCATTATCTAATCTCCATATATAATTTTGTCACATCCCTTATTGAATTCTTTGTATCGTCATTAGTGCTAATAATTCATGAAGAGTCATTAGTCACAGCCTAATCTCTTGATTAAGAAGTTGGGCTGTGAGAGATTGGTATCAGAGCTTTGGTTCTATTGGGTCAGTTAATATTTGAAGTCTGTTTCAATTCCTAAAGTAATTAGAGTCAGTAAAGCACAGTGTTCCAAATCCATCTCCGCCAGCTCAACCAGGTAAGTAAGATGAAATTTTGTTATGAGTATTGAAAATGTTTTCATTTTAGAAAGTTATTTGATGAAGTCATGCATTTGATAACGGCATGCATTTGACAAAGACATGCATTTTGTAAAATCATGCATTTGATAAAGTTCCCCATATGATTGATAAGTTATGTATATGATACGTGATGTGAAGTATATATTAAAATATGTTAAGTACAAAACTTATGAAACCATGAGCATTTAAGTACACTAAGATGAGGGCATTTTAGTTAGTATTTATGTTTTATTCTAGGATGGCAAGGACACGATCTACAGCACCAAGACCTCTTACGATTGGGCGCACTGACCAATTCTACGAATATCGAATGGAGAAAGCTCAGAGCCGAGTAGAATTTTTAGATAGATTCTCGGAGCTATGGATGCAAGTTAGGGAATCAGCGGTAACAAACTAGGATGGTATATTACGACTGTCGTGTTTTACCTTGGGATGGCGAGAATGGGCAATTTGTAGTTTCCCTAGATTATATTGAAGAATATCGTAGTTTTGCAGAGCTTCCGGGATTTATGGATATTATTCGGAGACAGTATCACGCTACTCAGAGTCCACCTCCTGGTAACTACCCTCCGGTGGAAGGTTTTGTTTTTGCCGTCTACAATATCTTAACATCAGACATTTCTATTGAAAGTAATGAACCTCAGTTTGAAGTAGGCGAATCTAGTACTTCTGCGGTAGTAGATTCGGCCGTTTCTGAATCTTTGATGGAAACCTCTGATACTTCTCTTTATGAAGATCAGGTTGTACCAACCGATACTACCACTTCCTCTGGTCAGCTTACATATGTTGATGTTACTACTTCTTTTGAGCTAAGCCCTATTGTTCCTAACAACTACCTAACTCTTCTTGAAGAAGAGTTTCCTCTTGAAGAACTTGTTGAAGAAGAACTTCCTTTTGAAGAACTTGAGTATTTTGATCCAGATTATGATATGAATGTTATTAATTTAGGATGGTATGATCAGCTTGTTGCTGTAAATGTTTCTCTACTTGATCGAGACCATATGAATCTCAACCCGAAACCCACCCACATCTCTTTTCAAGAAAGCGAGTTTTGGCGAGGTGGATCATCTAGACCAACCGGAACTACCCGATCTTTCAAATCTGATGAATTTTACAACCCATTGGTACTAGTCAATTGAAGCCTCTTCAGCTAAGTGACATGCCGTTCATCACAGATCATTCTCTTTTAGACACTGAGATCAGTTATTCTCATCCTACTTCTTTGGCTAACCGTTCTTCTGAACTTCCACCAGAGGATGAATGTGTTGAGGAGGTATCGGACGAAGAGAATATGGAAGATATACCAGATGTGAATGTAGGAGTAGAAGGAATGGATGAAGAAAATGAGATGTTTGGTCCAGGTAATGGAGATGATACGGCATCAAGGATGGACTAGAAGTATGATGAAATAGATCAGTAATGTGGCGTAGTGTTGTACATTTGTAAATAGATAGTTAAGTAGGACTGATGTAGATATTAGTGGATGTATAAAGTTTAACCTAGACTAACCGGAATAGTTTCCGATGCCTACTCTGCCGAGGCAAAATTTTTCCTTATGTAAAAAAAAGTCCTCTAAGAGGAAATTTTCCATGCCATAAAAGCAAAACCTAAAGATACTTATATTGTGTTGATTGTTGTTTTTCCTTGCTTACTTTTGAACCTATTGTATATAGAATAGCGTGAATTTATTCATATGTGAACCTATTTGCTAAACATGACATTTTACTTGTTTTCTTATAAATCTCTTACCTACATACTGCATATATTGTTTTCATTAATCCGAAATGCAGTATGCCGCTGATAAACCTCAGTTTTACCTATTTTTATAGGTTATATTTATCTGGTTTATAATTGATAAGTGATCTTTTAAGCTATCTTTTGATATATTTTTGTTCACCTCGAAAGATATTATGCCGTGTGTATTTCGTGTCATTTTATCACAGGTTTTGATGTCAAAAAGGTGGATCACGATAAAAGAGGAATTAACTAAGAAGATCAACATTCTCGCGAAAAAAATCACGCCTCGCGAGGGGGGTGTGAAGATGAGTTCGCGCCGAATGATCGTGAAGCAGACCCGCGAAGAAAAGAGTGTTTCCTCGCGACACGCTATCGCTACCAACGTTCGCGATGTTAGTTCGCGAGGAGATACAAAGCGCGCGCAGAAGGAGAGCTCGCGACCTGCTATCGCGACGAACACTCGCGATGATGGTTCGCGAGGTAACACGGGGACACGTCGCGACTAGTGCTCGCGACCTATGCTCGCGAGGAAGAAATAAAGCGCGTGTCGCGAGGCGGAGTTCTAGGTTTGCGTATATACGCAATTTGCGAGAGAGACAGAGGGACACAATTCGAGAGCCGCACACACACGACAGAACAGAACACGAAATTTAGTTTCTTTTCTTCCTTCAATATTTTATTGCCTCCAGATTAGTTTTTAGTTTAGCTTTTGATTCCAGTATTTATCATTCCAGTTTTTAGAGTTCAGTTTTATTTTCGAGAATTCAGTTTATCTTCCGGATTCAAGTGCTCAAATTGTTCATCGTGGATTTCTACGGTTTTATATATCTATCTCAATTTATGCGTTCTTTATTTATATATTGCTTTGGTAATTTAATTATGTCTAGGTAATTTTCCGTTCTAATCCTAGGGTTTGCATGATTCGATCCTATATGTTGTGATTTCTGCTATCGCTATTTACCTTCCAGGCATTGATTCATGATTCTTGGTGCTTATTTATATGTGTTGATTTCTGATCAATCTTGATGCATATCTAGTTGTCGGTTAATTACGTAATTGTATTAATTGTCAATCGATCTTGAATGCATGATATGAATAAGCCCTTGAGTCGTGGTGAGATAGGATATTCGTAGGAAGCATATTCTTAGTGATCCTTTTGGAGTTACTTGTTTTCACCTAGAATGGTAGGAAAACTCGTAATCTCTGCCGCAATTGTCGTGGCAAGTTGTTGGTTATATATGTGATCTTCCATCTTGTCTGGATTAAAATTGGCTAATAGGAAACAGGATAAACATACATTGTGGGTAGGATTTATGCATCCCTAGGGTTAGTCCTTCTTATCTGTTTTATCATCCGTGTTTTATTGCTTTATTTTATTTTCTGCATGGTTACATCTGCTTTGGATTAAATTCCGAAGCCCTTAAACCTTTCACCCTTTTTCTGTGCTTGAATAATGATGAATTATCGTTGAGCTAGCTTCGTGTTTCGTAGACACAATCCTCGTGGATACGATACTCGAGTTACCTATATACTTACACTTTTAGTGTTATAAAGTGGCGATCAAATTTTGCGCGTTGTCGGGATTGTTAAGATTACATAGGAATAATTTGACGATTGGATTTATTAATTCAAGTTATATATTTTATTATTTATTTTTGTCGGTGCTAAATTCTCTCTTTCTCGGGTAGTTTATGCGTACAAGATCTCGGGGACCTCAAGTATTATTAGATCCCGAGATCGAAAGCTCTCAAAGGAGAAGAGGACGAGAGAGAGGCGGGCTGCAATGGCGCCAATCCACGAGCAGGGCATTCCTCCCGAGCAAGTCAGCGCATGCTAGCCGACTTTGCGAGATGCAAAGTCGGATGGCGAATATGGAATCATTGTCCTGCTCCTCCGGAGGAAAGACCTCTGAATCACATGTACCGACCTCCCACCGAGCAGTTCAAGGAGGCGGTTGGGGCCCTGCGTAGATGCAAACATTTTTGAGCTAAAACCGGCCCTGATCAGTATGGTCCAAGGAGAGCAGTTTGGGGGACGAGTCACGGAAGACCCGAATACGCATCTCGAGACTTTTCTCGATATTTGTGACACCATCAAATAGAATGGGGTGCCACAAGACACGATCCGGATGCACATGTTCGGTTTCTCGCTGCGCAGCCAGGCGAAAGATTGGTTCAAGAGTTTGGACCGAACTGGCATCGACACTTGGGGAAAACTCTGCGCATCGACACTTGGGGGAAACTTTGCGAGAAGTTTCTTTCGAAATACTTTCCGCCGGCGAAAGCGCAGAAGATTATCGCCGAAATCTCTCATTTTTGCCAAAACCACGACGAATCGCTATTCGAGACATGGGAGAGATTCAGAGGTCTATTGAGACGATGTCCACAACATGGGTTCTCCAAGGAGCAACAGATCACACAGTTCTACAGTGGACTGACATGGCAGACGAGGAGCATGGTAGATGCGTCGGCGGGGGGCTGTTTATTGAACCGACAAGTAGACGAGGCGAGCCGTATTTTAGAAGAGATGGCTGCCAACAGCTATCAATGGCCAACGGAGAGAACACCAGTGTTCAAAGCAGCTGCTGTTGAGAGTGATTCAAAATATGACGATCTCATGAAGAAGTTCACTCTTTTGAAGAGTCGATTGAGACGAGAACGTCACCACATCAATCGAGAGGAATCTTGGGGAAATCGGTATAATTCAACAATAGGAATCATCCAAATTTCTCATACGCCAACCCCGATAATTTCCAACAACCTCCAGCAGGCTTCACTGTGCAGAATGGTGTGATTCAAGAGCCGAAGAAGCCAAATCTAGAAGAGTTGATGCAGCAGTTGGTTGTGAGCAACCAACAAATGACGACTTAATCGAATTCGATGGCCGCACGCAGTAATCGTTCATCAATACTCACCGCGGAGGATAACACGTCGAGAATCCATCGTAGCGCCATGGGCAAACACATGAAGATAATGGAGAACCAAATCGGACAAATAGCAGCTCAGCAGAATGCACAGCTGAAGACGGGCCACTTTTCGAGCAATACGGAGGTGAACCCGAAAAATCAGTGTTTTGCCATCCAGACGAGGAGTGGATGAGCCTACCCGAGCCTTGCCAAGGAAGAAGACCATGAAAGCACACTGGAGCAGAAACTCGCGACCGCGAGCCCGACCGCGAGGAGTCCAGAAAGTTGTCCTCAGCAGCTCGCGACCGAGCACGCGCCCGTGCACCCGACCACAAGCCATCAGAGTGTGCGCGCACCAGATTTGTTCGCGAATGACCCCGCGCTCGCATGCCACCCTGCGAGCAATCAGGCAGAGCAGGCTGCCGAGAAATCAGCGCGTGAGCTCGCGCCCGCAAGCTCGCATGCGAAGAAGGAGTCCAGCGCCCAGCAGATACCTCGCGACCTTCCCAGCGGTCACGAGGTCGACCGCGAGGCGCCCCCTGAAGCAAATCGTCGCACATACACTCCTCCGGTCCCGTTTCCGAGTCGACTTGTCAAGTCGAAATATGACGAGGAGTTTGCGCGTTTCAAAGAGATTTTTCCAAAAGTTGAGATAAATTTGCCTCTCTTTGAAGCGCTGCGAAACATGTCGGGATACATGAAATTCTTAAAAGACGCGTTTGCAAGCAAGAAGAAACTGGGGAAATTTGAGAAAATTACCCTATCTGAAGAATGCAGTGCCGTCTTGCAAAGGAAGCTCCCTCTGAAGCAGAAGGATCCCGGCAGTTTTACGTTAGAGTGCGAGATCGCCGAGCAGACTTTTCCAAATGTTTTGTGCGACTTGGGGGCGAGCATCAATCTTATGCCGTTGAACGTATTCAACCGGCTACACCTAGGAAAGATGAAACCGACGAAGATTTCACTGATGATGGCTGACCGGTCAGTCACATATCCAAAAGGTATCGTCGAAGACGTGTTGGTAAATTCGATTTTGTTTTTCCTGCCGACTTTGTTATTTTAGATATTCCCGAATTCAAACAACAACCACTAATCTTAGGTAGACCTTTTCTAGCAACTGGTCGTGCGTTGATTGATGTGCAGGAAGGCAATCTCACGTTTCGTGTTAACGATGAGGAGCTCAAGATTTCCATATATGACGCCATCAAGCAACACGACAGTGGAAAGCCGGAAGAGTGCTACTCGATCACGACTGCTACTGTCGCACACGTCGCGCGCTTAGAGGGTACTCGACCACTCGAGGAAGCTGCGAGAAGGAAGAAGTGGACTCGGCATGGAACTCCGAGTGTATCATTCAAGTTTGGGGGCACTTCCATAGTCAGTGGTGGTCATCCGTGAATGCTAAGTATAGGAGGATCCACTTGTTGGGAAGGATTTCTGTTGCCACCAAAACGCCGGTTTGAGAGGTTAGTGATGGTCTAGCTAAAGATGATAAATTAAGCACTTGTTGGGAGGTAACCCAACGTGTTTTTTTTTTGTCTGCTTGTTTTTGTTTTGGTTTTTCTTGTTTGGGTTTTGTGTTTCTGTCTTGGGTTGAGTTGAATGACGAGCAACCGATGATGAGAATTGTTTTTATTAGAAAACTGATTGCAACTAATTTTGTGAGACGAAGCATGTTATGATTGTTGTGAGTATTGAGCCTTTGAGAACTTGATCACATTTTTGAAACCTGTGAGACTTGAGCTTTTGGCTGTCATATCTTTTCGATCTTGTTTCTTTACGTGTGAATAGTTTGAAATAGCATGTGTTTCTCTAGAACTTGCTCGGTTCTTTTCGAGGTTGCATTGATGTGCTTAAAATTATGAGATGATATTAGGCATTCTTTTCTTAGCCTATACACTATCCAAACACTAACCTGTTATTTTATTATCCTTTGATGAGCCCGTTTGAGCCTACCTAATTCTTTCATATAGCCATGGGTTGGGTTATGTTGTTAGTGTAATTTTTGGATTGCTTGAAATTGAGGGTTGAGAAAAAGAAAGGAAAGAAAATAGATGATGAGGAAGTGATTATTAAAAATAGTTGCTTACCCATATAAGTTCAAAGAAAAGAAAAAAAAAATAGAAAAAGTGTGTTGACACAAGTGTGTGAAAAGAACATAAATGGGTAAGTAGCTAGTGCTTTGAGATGAGTATATCACTTATATGATAAGTGTGAGGTTCTTAATAGAAAAATGACTTTTTGGTTTGGAGATTTGAAATAAAGTATTAAAGTTTGGGAAGTGTACCTTATGATACTTATGGTGTTTTCATTATGGGTTTATGAGTCACTTAGCCTAAATATATCCTACCTTACCAAAGAGCCTACATTATAACCTGTTATAAGACCTTTTTGATCTTAGTTCTTGAGCACATATTTGAGCAATGGAGAATTAGACGATTTGCAAGCTTATGGTAGATTCCATGTGTTTTTAAACTTTGAGAGTATACACATCCTCCTTGATACACTTGAGTGTTTGAGTTTTCTTATATATATATCCATGTCGTGAGGATTCAAGTTTGAGAAGGCTTGTGCTTATGATGTTTATGATGTGTTAAGTTTAATGGAAGATGTTGTAATTTGATTCATTTGAATGGCTCATAGCTCTGAGGCTTATTGCTTTTGTCGTTCGACTATTTGTCTATCGTTGGTCGTCTCTCTCGTGTTCTACTTTGCTTGAGGACAAACAAAATGGTAAATTTGGGGGTGTTGATAAACCTCAGTTTTACCTATTTTTATAGGTTATATTTATCTGGTTTATAATTGATAAGTGATTTTTTAAGCTATCTTTTGATATATTTTTGTTCACCTTGAAAGATATTATGCCGTGTGTATTTCGTGTCATTTTAGCACAGGTTTTGATGTCAAAAAGGTAGATCACGATAAAAGAGGAATTAACTAAGAAGATCGACATTCTCACGAAACAAATCACGCCTCGCAAGGGAGGTGTGAAGATGAGTTCGCGCCGAATGACCGTGAAGCAGACCCGCGAAGAAAAGAGTGTTGCCTCGCGACACGCTATCGCTACCAATGTTCGCGATGTTAGTTCGCGAGGAGATACAAAGCGCGCGCAGAAGGAGAGCTCGCGACCTGCTATCGCGACGAACACTCGCGATGATGGTTCGCGAGGTAACACGGGGACGCGTCGCGACTAGTGCTCGCGACCTATGCTCGCGAGGAAGAAATAAAGCGCGTGTCGTGAGGCGGAGTTCTAGGTTTGCGTATATACGTAATTTGCGAGAGAGACAGAGGGACACAATTCGAGAGCCGCACACACGACGTAGCGTAACACGAAATTTAGTTTCTTTTCTTCCTTCAAGATTTTATTGCCTCCAGTTAGTTTTAGTTTAGCTTTTGATTCCAAGATTTATCATTCCGCTTTTAGAGTTCGCTTTTATTTTCGAGAATTCGTTTATCTTCCTGATTCAAGTGCTCAAATTGTTCATCGTGGATTTCTACGGTTTTATATATCTATCTCAATTTATGCGTTCTTTATTTATATATTGCTTTGGTAATTTAATTATGTCTAGGTAATTTTCCGTTCTAATCCTAGGGTTTGCATAATTCGATCCTATATGTTGTGATTTCTACTATCGCTATTTACCTTCCAGGCATTGATTCATGATTCTTGGTGCTTATTTATATGTGTTGATTTCTGATCAATCTTGATGCATATCTAGTTGTCGGTTAATTACGTAATTGTATTAATTGTCAATCGATCTTGAATGCATGATATGAATAAGCCTTGAGTCGTAGCTGAGATAGGATATTCGTAGGAAGCATATTCTTAGTTATCCTTTTGGGTTACTTGTTTTCACCTAGAATGGTAGGAAAACTCGTAATCTCTTCGCCGCAATTGTCGAATCAAGTTGTTGGTTATATATGTGATCTTCCATCTTGTCTGGATTAAAATTGGCTAATAGGAAACAGGATAAACATACATTGTGGGTAGGATTTATGCATCCCTAGGGTTAGTCCTTCTTATCTGTTTTATCATCCGTGTTTTATTGCTTTATTTTATTTTCTGCATGGTTACATCTCGCTTTGGATTAAATTCAAGCCCTTAAACCTTTCACCCTTTTTCTCGTGTTTCGAATAATGATGAATTATCGTTGAGCTAGCTTCTGTGTTTTCGTATTACAATCCCTGTGGATACGATACTCGAGTTACCTATATACTTACACTTTTTAGTGTTATAAAAGTGAGCGATCAGCCGCCAAGATGTCAAAATCGAATTCTAGTGGTGGAAGAACAAGAAAGTGAAAATATACCCCAACCTACTCCCGAACCCACCCCTCCTCCAAATACCAGAAATTTTTTTTTTTGAATTATTCCTTCGACAAAATCTACCATCTTTTAGTGGAACTGGTAATCCTGCCGAGGCAGAGGAATGGATTCGGGCAATGGAAAGAATTTTCAAATTTTTGGAATGCTCAGATAAGGAATGCCTTTTGTGCATTTCCTTTCAGTTAAAAGGACCGGTTGACTTCTGGTGGGAATCACGTCAGAAGACTCTCACTCCTGAGAGATTGGAAAGTTTTACATGGAAGCAATTTAAAGAAGAGCTGTTTGCCAAATACATCCCTCGGAGTTAAAAAAAAAGGAAATTGAGTTTATGAATTTAAAACAAGGAAAGAAAACGGTGGCAGAGTATGATAGAGAAATTTGCAATCTATCTCGTTATGCTCCATACAAGATAGAAACAGACGAAAAGATGGCCGAACTGTTCCGCTCGGGTTTACGTCAAGAAATAAGAAACCTTGGCCAAGTCCAAACCAATTTGTTTCAAGTTCTTTCCGACCACCCTTCCAAAATCAACCACAAACACTTCCAAATCCTCCTAGAATGCCTTTGTGCCCAAAATGTAATAAAGCTCATTCTGGAGTTTGTAGATGGGGTACCAATAGTTGTTACAATTGTGGCCAAATAGGTCATTATGCTAACAACTGCCCAACCAGACAAAGACCATCGGAAAGTGGAAGAAAGCCAACTTCCGCTAAACCAGTGCCACAAATGAAGGCTATAGGTGGTAGCTTTCAACAGCAAGCCCGGTTGACATCGGTGCCACAACATCAAATGATTTTACCACCTCCATCTCAACAAACTCAATCCCAGTATCAGAGGGCGTTCGCCTTAAACCTAAGGAGACAAGAACAGAATGCTG
Organism: Salvia rosmarinus; assembly: GCA_036937905.1. Classification (NCBI taxonomy): domain Eukaryota; kingdom Viridiplantae; phylum Streptophyta; class Magnoliopsida; order Lamiales; family Lamiaceae; genus Salvia; species Salvia rosmarinus. The sequence continues at coordinate 384,115 of CM072814.1, read as the reverse complement.
AAAATCTGGCAGGTATGGGAACTTTAAACGGCTTACCTATTGTAATTCTCTTTGACATTGGAGCTTCGCATTCTTTTATTTCTACGACATGCGTAGATGTTTTTAAGCTAAATATAGAGCGAAGTGACCAGGATTTGAAAGTAATGACTCCTTTAGGTAAATCCACAATAATTTTCCACATATGTTCCAACTTAGAATTCGAGTTAGGAACTCTTAAGTTGAAAGCAAGAATCTTACGAGTAATACCAATGTGGGATGTGGATATTATCTTAGGAATGGACTGGTTAACAAAGAATTTTGCGGTAATTCAATGTGAACGATGGGAAATTTCGTTCCATTCTCCCGGAAAAGAACCTATCCATTTTTATGGTGTTGAGATGAAAGGAAGAAGAGTTCCCATAATCTCAGCATTACGTGCTGAGAAACTGATAAAGAATAAGGAAACTTGTGCCTATTTAGTATATTTGAATGTTGATGATAAGAAAGAAAGAAGATTAGAGGATGTGCCGATAGTTCAGGAATATTCAGATGTTTTTCCTGAAACATTACCGGGATTACCTTAAGATAGACAATTGGAATTTACAATTGATCTAGAGCTCGGATCAGCACCTGTCTCAAAGGCACCCTATCGTATGGCACCCAAAGAGTTACAAGTGTTGAAAATCCAACTTCAAGAACTCCTGGACTTGAGATTTATTTGACCCAGCGTGTCTCCATGGGGAGCACCTGTCTTGTTCGTGAAAAAGAAAGATGGTACCCTAAGAATGTGCATAGACTATAGAGAATTGAACAAGCTCACCTTGAAAAACAAATATCCGTTGCCCCGAATAGACGATCTATTTGATCAGTTGAAAGAAGCTAATATCTTCTTTAAAATTGATTTAAGATCAGGGTACCATCAGTTAAAAATTTGATCAGAAGATATTCCTAAAATCGCTTTTGGAACACGGCATGGTCATTATGAGTTTGTAGTGATGCCTTTTGGACTAACAAATGCTCCTGCCGTGTTCATGGACTTGATGAATCGTGTTTTTCACGATTACCTTGATAAATTTGTCTTAGTATTTATTGATGATATTCTTGTATACTCGAAGGACGAACAAGAACATGAGAAGCATCTAAGAATTGTATTAGAAACTTTAAGAGCTGAAAAGTTATATGTCAAATTTAGCAAATGTAAATTTTGGCTGAGAGAGGTAAATTTCCTTGGACATATCGTATCAGCCGAAGGAATAAAGGTTGATCCTGCTAAAGTGCAAGATGTACAAGAATGGAGACCACCTACGATGCCGAATGAAATCCGGAGTTTCTTAGGGCTGGCAGGCTACTATCGGCGGTTCATTGAAGGGTTCTCCAAAATTGCAAGACCAATGACTCAATTACTCCGGAAGGGAGTAAAATTTCAGTGGACCAAGGAATGTGAAGAAAGTTTTCAAGAACTTAAAAAGCGATTGACTTCAGCACCGGTATTAACGGTATCGGAACCCGATCAAGGATTTACCCTTTATACTGATGCGTCAAAGAACGGATTAGGATGCGTATTTATGCAGGAAGGAAAGGTCATCGCTTATGCTTCACAACAGTTAAGACCACACGAACTTAACTATCCAACGTATGATTTAGAATTAGCTGCGGTAGTCCATGCGCTAAAAATTTGGAGGCACTATCTGTATGGCTCGAAATGCGAAATTTTCACAGATCATAAGAGTTTAAAGTACTTCTTTGAGCAAAAAGATTTGAACATGCGTAAAAGAAGGTGGCTTGAACTCGTTAAAGATTATGATTGTGAAATCAAATATCATCCTAGAAAAGCGAACGTGGTGGCAGATGCACTAAGTCGGAAAAGTCAAGGACAATGGGAATGATTCCCACTCCAGAACAAGAGTTAATCAAAGATTTTGAGAAATTGAAAATAGAAGTAGTACTTCCACCCGATACCACTACGAGTATCATATCAACACTAGTGGTTGTACCAGACTTAAGGACGAGAATCATAAATGCTCAACGACAAGATGAACAATTAGAAAAGTTACGAGCCAAAATCAGAACGGAAGGATTACAAGATTACTATGAAGCTCAAGATAACGCAATTATGTTCCGAAACAGGATTGTGATACCCAATAACCAGGAGCTGAAAGAAGAAATCATGAACGAAGCTCATAACTCACTTTATACATCACATCCAGGCAGCACGAAGATATATCAGGATCTTAAACGACAATTCGTGTGGACGGGAATGAAGCAGGAGATAGCATTATTCGTAGAGCAGTGTCTAGCATGTCAACAAGTCAAAGCTCTACATCAACGACCATATGAGAAGCTGCAACCCTTAGAGAATTCCTGAATGGAAATGGGATCACATAACCATGAATTTTGTAACAGAACTATCAATATCAAAACGTGGAAATACTACTATAAGGGTAATTATGGATCGTCTTACCAAATGTGCCCATTTTATTCAAATTCCTGTTACCTACGGAGCTAACAAGTTAGCTCAGATGTATGTTCGCGAAATAGTGCGATTACATGGAGTACCTGTAACTATCACTTCAGCTAGAGACTCCAAATTTACTTCACGATTTTAGTTAAGTTTCCAAGAAGAACTAGGAACGCCATTGAATTTTAGTACAGCTTTCAATCCTCAAACAGACGGTCAGACGGAAAGAACTATTCAAACGCTTGAGGACATGTTCCGAACTGTAGTGCTAGATCGAGGCGAACAATGGGAACATGCCTTACCATTAACATGGCGCCATACAAAGCTCTCTACGGTAAGAAGTGCAAATCACCTCTCTATTGGGACGAAGTCAGAGAAAGAAAGGTGTTGGGATCGGAGGCAATCGAAGAAATGATTGAAATCGTACGACAAATCAAGCAAAGAATTCAAGAAGCTCAAGATCATCAGAAATCGAACGCGGATGTTCGCTGTACGGAACTCAGTTTCGGAATTGGAGACAAAGTTTTCCTAAAGGTTTCTCTAACCAAAGGCGTACATCGATTCGAAATAAAGGGAAACTGAAACCGAGATTCATAGGACCATATGAGATTTTGGAAAGAATCGGACCGGTAGCATATAGACTCGCATTGCCGCCAAATTTTGGCAATGTACATAACGTGTTACATGTGTTTGATCCAAAACACATCATTCATCAAGAAGAAATAACTCCTGAGCCAAACCTAACCTACAAAGAAAAATCAGAGTGTATCCTAGACTGGAAAGAGAAGCAACTAAGGAGTAAATCTATTCCTTTAGTTAAAGTACAGTGGAAACATAACGGCTCAGAGGAAGCGACATGGGAACTAGAAGAGCAAATGAAACAGAAGTATCCCGAATTATTTATCTAAGGTACTAAATTTCGGGACGAAATTTCTTTAAGGGGGAGGGAATGTAATACCCCAAACTTTTAATTAGTAATTAATCGACGATTAAGATTAAACAGGGCATTGCATCCTTAACAAAAAAGAAATTATTCATGCTTAAGATTCAAATTATTTAATGCCAGTTAGCAAAATGAATTGTGATCGACGATTGAATTCTAAAAGTTTGAATAAAAGATTTTTGTTTAGAAATTTAAAATATTTTGTAGATTGATTATTTGATCTTAATGATCAAATAAATGCTATAACTATTGAAAAGTTTAAATTATGCTATTATATATGCTATATTCTTATGTTATATAGTAAATATAATTTATGAATATGAGATTATAATGAGATTAACTTTACTTCCTAAAGTAATGAAAATAAGAAAATAAGTTATATGTATAAAGTTAGTATCATTAAATAAAATACCTATACATACCATATTATTAATATTAAGTTGGAAAAATATGAAATTAAGAGCATTTAATAAAGAATGCTCTAGAAATGATGAGTATGCATGCATTAAATGAAAAACTTGGAGAACAAGTATATATTAAATTAAATCAAAAATAAAATAGAATTTGTTATATAAATATACTATCTCCACACTATTCTACACTTTCTAAAAATCCTCATTTTGCTTCCAAAACTCACGACACACACACTAACACACACTTGGAAGAAAATTTTCCTAAGCTATTTAATTTCAATTATTCCATCTCTAAGCTTGATCTAAGGTTGGATAAGGTAATATTTCTATCTTTTCTCTACCTTTTAAGTTTAATAATGGTTGATAAATATGTGATGATATTGATAGTGTGAAGTTGAAAGATTAAGTGTTATGTGATGATTATTGGTGATTATTGATGATATATAGTGATAATGGATAGATTAATGGTGAAATAATGAATTAATTATGGTCTAGTTGTAAGATTTAAGTTGGAACTTAAAAACCCTAGTTCATGAGCTTTGTGTTAAAGTGATGAAATATTGATCTTATGTTGGAAGTTTGTTTGAAATGATGTGATTGAGCATGATTAAGTGTGTAATTTGAAAGAAAATTTAGCAAAATAAACTTATAAATATATACATATTTTCGGCAATTTCAAAGAAATTGGGAAAATATTGTGTTGATTTTATTTTCTTTAATTATCTAGATATATGAGTTTAATATGGTGATTTAAGCATTATGTGAACTAATAAGATAATATGTGAAAAATGGAACATTTTAGTTTACATGTTTAGTTGCCAAGTTCATGCAAAAGTTGAAATATGCTATTGTCATTGTTGTTTAGGATTAATATATGATAAGTAGATGAGAAATTGAAAGAAAGTTGAAGAAAAATATGATTTATGCTTATGATAGGATTTTCGAAAATTTTGAAAGAAAAAGGGGAAATTTAAAGATTTATGTTATTCTTTATAAAAGATATGGATTATGAATTTATTATGTAAGTAAGGCCTAATGAAGCTTATTTGGGATCTACGAAGTTGAGAAAGTCAAAATTTAAAGTTTATGTACATGTTTATGTTGAGGAAGAATTTATGTTTTAAATAAGTTATGTTATGTGATCTTAATTGATTAGAAATTATTTATAAACCTAAAGTATGATAGTAGTAACATGTATGCCATTAAAGTATGTTGATGGCTTATTGTTTATTTGGTAATGAAAAAGGTAGGTGATTAATTGAAAAGTTATGCATAAGTAACTTAAGAAAAGAAATAAAGTGTTTATGTAACAAAAAGAGTATAAAATTAGTTCACTAAAGTATAATTATAAAATAATTATCAATCGTTCCTTGATACCAAAGTAGACTCGTAAGAGTCGATAAATATGTGAAGAAAGATTAATGAATAAAAGGATGCAATGACCCGAAAGCTTTAAAATTCTTATAGGCGAAAGTTTAGACAAAAGTGTCTAAACAAAACATAAGAGAAGAAAAGAGTGAATAAGAGGAAATTCATATATGCTTGATAGATAAGAAATGCCCTTTTTGTGAGTACTGATATTATCAATTAATCTAAGGTACGTCGGGAAAGGATAAAGCGATCAAAGAGGAAGAAGAGGAAGAGAGAGAAAAGTTAATCAAACTCACTGAGTAAAGTCGATAGGTGGGCTTTCTAAAAACTTATAGCACGTGCTCATTTATATTATTTCATTATCTATTGCATGACATTAAAAATTATTGACTTGCCGAATGTTTGAGCATGAGCATGATGCATTGTCTGTCCACAGAAAGAAAGAAAGAAAGAAAGAAAGAAAGAAAGAAAGAAAGAAAGAAAGAAATTACCGACGTCGGATAGCGACCTTCGGGTCATAGCGTGTTTGAGAAGGAGGCCTACTTCTCAACACATAGACAGAATCCGTGGATATGGGAAGAGAAAGATGTCTGCAGACAAACATCATACATGTGCATTGTTTTAAAGTTATGAAAATGAAAGCAAGAAATTGTTTACTTTGAAATGAATACACAGGTTTTTCACTAAAACCCCTGTGTATTGCAAAGATTATGGCAAGTCAATCTTATAGCTCTAAGAGAAAAGTTTTAAATGTTTTCGGCATGTGTCCACTGAGTGCTTATGTACTCACGCCCTGCATGTATTTCTAAACATGCAGGTTGAGCTGGGACCGTGGAGATGGAATTGGACAAAGGAACACTGTGGATACCGTGGTTTATGATTCTGTCACATATGTTCGAAATATCTCTTGATATTCCATCTATGTCGTATATTTGTTTGTGGACATTAAGATTGAACTCTTGGATATTACATATTGTTGAAAATATATTAAAATGCTTGGTAGTCGTGGTTTGGGGTTGAACTCCTTGATATCCTTTGTTACTTGAAGAAAACTTGGTTTGATTGTTTATATTAAGACTTGTTTGAGAATGTTGGAGTCAAACTAGTCATGGTATGATCGCTCCTTTTTATAACACGAAAAGGTGTAAGTATAGAGTAAGCGAAGTATCGTATCCACAGAGATTGCAATCCGAAAACACAGAAGCTAATTCAATGACAATTCATCATTATCCAAGCACAGAATAAGGGTGAGATGTTTTAGGGCTTCGGAAATTAATCCAAAGCAAAGGTAACCAAACAGAAATATAAAATAAAGCGATAAAATCACGAAAGATAACTATGAAGAAAGACTAACCCTAGGGATGCACCAATCCTCGCCCACAACGATGTTTATCCCGCTTATTATTAACCGTTTTAATCCGCACAAGACGGAAGATCACATATATAACCAACAACTTCGCCATTCGACAATTGCGGCGATTGATTACTAATTTTCCTATCACGATTCGTCTAGAGGAAAATAAGCAACTCAAAAGGATCACTAAGAATATGCTTCCTACGATTGTCCTATCTCAATTACGACTCAAGGTTTAATCGTATCATGCATTCAAGATCGATTGACAATTAATCTGATTCGTCGTAATCGGCAACTAGATATGCATCAAGATTGATTAGAAATCAACACATATAAATAAGCACCATGAATCATGAATCATGCCCGGAAGGTAAATAACAACAGCAGAACTCACAACATATAGGATCGAATCATGCAAACCCTAGGATTAAAATAGAAAACTAGCCAGACATAATAAACGGAATGAAATACGATTTAACCATAAAAACGGAAATTAGATATATAAAACCCGTAGGGAAGCGTCGGATGAACAAAGGTTGGTCTTGAATCCAATCCCAAGCGAACGAACGGAAAACAAAGGAAAACGATCGGACAAAACGTTCCGATCGATAACGAAACGATAAACTAAACTAAAACAACGTAAGAACAATACTAGAATTAAACTAAATGAAGATTAAAGACTAAAAGCTGTAAAAACTGAGGAAAACTTAAGAAAAATAGGTCTGGGGGCGTATAGGGTGTGTGGAGGCGCGAGTGGGGTGTTGCCATATATATAGGCACACCCCAAAACCCTAATTTTCCTTCTGCCGCGCCGTCTCGCGACCACCCTTCGCGGTCGCTAGGTGTGGTCGCGAGGTAATCCTCGCCGCCTTCTCGCCCGTGATTGCCTCTTGCGCCCGCTTGGTTGGTTCGCGACCGTGTCAGCGGTCGCTAGGAAGTCTCGATCCGTCGCGAAATCGTCCGATGGCTTTCTCGTTGGGCTTCGCTCATGGGCACATTCTCGCGGTCGCGGTATGCTGGGTTCTCGCGTGTTTCCTAGCGGCCGACCTAGCGACCGCTAGGCTGGTCGCTAGAAACACGCCAGATTGTGTGTTTTGGCTCGTGCGTCGTTCCTTGCTTCGATTTTCAACATATAAACCTACAAAACGTCAAAGAAACACCCAAGAGCAGTATCTTCTAGAAATAGATAAAACATTAAGAATCGATACATAAACGCACATTAAACGATCTAAACTCATCTTTAATTATCGACAAAATACGTGTAAAATGCGCGTTTATCATGGTACTATGTTGATTAAATCCTTGTCTTGACCAAATGTTGATATTCCTTCCGATTGTAGTTAACTGAAAATGTCACACGAATCGTTATACTTTGCTCTCCAGAGTTATATGTCCTCATACATATAACTCAACTACCCTTTCTGTTGCCATACTCTGACTTGAACGATCGTTATGTGATTGTTGAAATTTTTGGAAGAAAAGCCCTTTTGACAAAAGTCGATTGTCGTTGATTATCCCATCTCTAATATTCATGTTATTCATTCGACTTATGGAAACAAATCAGATTGTCCTGTTCGAAATTAATACCTCATTTGATATCACTCATTATCTAATCTCCATATATAATTTTGTCACATCCCTTATTGAATTCTTTGTATCGTCATTAGTGCTAATAATTCATGAAGAGTCATTAGTCACAGCCTAATCTCTTGATTAAGAAGTTGGGCTGTGAGATTTTCATACTAAGTTCGCAAAAGGGATCATGCGTCTTAAGAGTCTATGTTCTCATGGGGGAAACATACTCATTTACATCATGGTTCTATCATGCTTTGCATACAACCGTAAACACAAATAGCGACACGTTGTGCGATAATCAAGCATTCTCATTTACCAAGCTTCTAAAGCTTGTTACTTTCTTTCAAACTAATGATCAATCAATTGAAACAACTTTTCAATTTAAAAAATTTCCATTTTCCAAAATATTTTTCAACTTCCCAACAAGGAAATATTGAAATTTCAAATTCACATTTCATATACTTCCATCATTTCAAAACAACCTTTAGTTGAAATAGTTACCTTCTTCCTCGTTGAGCAGGACGACGACGGAGTGCAGTGCAGTAGCAGTCAAACATAAATAATTTATAGACTCAACTTTCAACTTAGGATTCAAGGAAAGGGTTTCTAGGGTTCAGAGCGAACAAGTGCTCTGATACCACTTTGTGACGACCCGACTTCCCAATGAAGTACGGATCCTATGAATCGTCACCGGTATGATAAAGCAGCGGATATAAACATATTTATTCAATGCAGTTAACCATTTAACTACTCAACAACGCATAACTAACAAGGAATTAAGCTATTCAATACCAACACGAGTCACAGAAGGACTCGTCAAAAAGGGTGCAAGGTTCAAATATAACCCAGTTAGGGCACAATTCAAAGTACGAGGTACGACCTCAAATTCAATACGGTATGAAGGCAATTATAATCAAAACATCAAAAGTTATCAGAGTTAGGCAACAATAAACGTATGAACATGCATATGACGATGCATGCCCAAGGTTCTAGAATCCCTTCTAATTAAGCATAAAACAACTGCTACTCTGCACCACCTCACACCCATCATCGATCCTTGCTCAACCTGCACATCAAAAAAGAAATGCAGGGCTAAGTACAAAAGTACTCAGTGGACTCATTGCCGAAAACATTTTCTTTGTCAAAATTTATTAACTGCCCACAATAGCGCATGAGGATTTTAGTTAAAAGACTCATGCCTATCAAACATTTTATCATTTTTCAAAAAGCGTTCGGCCGAACTATTTCATTCACGTTGTTTTCCATATCTGATCATTCATTCGCGCACTATGAAGGTGGCCACCTACACATAGTCGCCGTAACCGATCGAGGTAGCTAACCTTAACACACAGTCACACGTGTACACAATCCGAGTTAGTCCTTAACTAAGTCGGATTCGATCCTTACCATTTTTTAACTTTGGTGGACCAACACATTCACATACCACAGGGGATATACCAATCTCAGATAAGATACAACAAAACATAAACATTTGGAAGTCAATAACGTTTCATGTGATAATATTTCATAAAGCTTTAAAAAACATGCTTTGAGATATGCATAACATTTTTGTTTCAAGAAAGCCCACCTGCTAATCCAAGCTAGTGGTTCTAAATGAGCAGGTGTGATGTTCTTCCTCGCCGACTACGTACGATCAAACCCTTCATAAGAAAATAGCGTTTCTTAGATTCTTTCTATCGATCGAAGGTCGTTTATAAACTACGACTTAAAGTTCCCAATTAGGGTTTCTTTATGATTTTATGTGATTGTTTTAAGATAATTTCTATTATCTTACATTCCCAATTCCCAAGCTATATTACTTCATCGTTCATAGGTGAACTTCAATTATGAATCACATATTCCGAGTCTATCCTCGACTCTCAACCTTAGTTTTATTATAACTTTATTATGTTATAGGTTGTCGGTAATCAAATTATGATTGGTAAATTAGGAAATTCTCAAGCCACTAACTAGACTTAGCAATTTTAGTTACGTCCTAGTAGGTTATGCTTGACGACTTGTCGTATTAGCACGATAATTAAAAGAAGAGTATTGACTTATGATTCAAGTGAACACATGTGTAATACCCCGAATATTTAAACGCCTAATTACGATATTAATTTCGTAAATTAGAGTATTATTATGATAATTTGATTATTAAAATATCGAATAATGATTTCGATTACTGTTGGAATAATAAATTCCTATGATTTATTCACAAATGAATGTGAATTTAGAAATACGAATATGTGACGATTTTAACAAAGATAATTTCAACGTCGATTACGTATCGATAATTGAAATCTCGTAATCTTTTCTAAGTTTTAAGCTTAGAATTTAATTCCATTATTATTGGAATGATTTAATAAAGTGATTACGACTTTATTACGACCATTTTGAGATGAGTCGATATTTAACGTTTTGAAACGTTTCAAACGTTAACGTTTAGAGATGACTTGAGAATCAAGTCTAACGATCAAGGAATTATGATATTTAAATTCCTATGATTATTTTATATAATTGGATATTATTTAGCATTGAAATAATGCTAGAAAATTTTGGAATTATATTTTTGATTATTTAAGATTCTCGAAAACCCTAAATCAAGAATTAGGTTTTCTACCTATGGATTAATTCCAATAATTTTTCTATGATATAATTTATCATCTAGGATATATATACTATGCTATGTATCTACTTATAGCATGAAAATCAATTTTTGGGCATGAATATGTCAAAGTGCCGTGAATGACCTATTGAATTAACATAGGATTATTTTATTTTTGATCACCCAATTTGTGTTATATCTTAAGTGTAGTATTAATACACTCTTACCAAGTAAAAAAATTGTAGATGAAAAATACTCTAGCATTTGATTTATATGAGAACCGAAAATATTGACCTCTTTACACAAATTAACCTTGATTTTATCTTACCACTTGAGCACATAATTTTTGGGATAGAGTGTATAATATTACACTTTCATAATACACCAAAAATCTGAAAACTCTCTCCCTCCATGCACGTAGCCGACGGCTTCTTCTTGTTCAAAGCAAAAGGAATATTTTGATTTATTCAAACAATTGGTGTAAGAAGGTATTAACTACCATGAGGTATGCATGATGAGTCATAGAAATTCATGTGTCATCTTTGTGTGCTTTGAGGAGGAAACCAACGGCACCATGATCCAAATTCAAAGGATTATTTTTGTTTTAATCAAAGCATTGTGTAAGAGGTATTTATTATGGTGATGTATACATTAGTGAGTCATAAAGCAAAACAAATATATTGCTTTGTATTTGTGTGTGATAACCGTGAGATGTAGGGAGAAATTTAGTGTATTCTTTGTTTATTCCATTAAGTGAAATAAAGTGATAAGTGATAGGTTTTAAAATCAAATACCATTTCTCTTTCCCAAACCATGTTCTGCCGTAAGGTTTGAGAGGAGGAAGCAAAGTGTTCTTCATTTTAAAATCCCTAACCTTTGATACAAAAATCCTTGCACCAAAAATCAAAGCCGGTTAAAAGGTTAGGAATCGAACTATCTTTATTTATACGTTAAGATTTTTCAATTTCCAACGGTTAGATTTTAATATACATGTTATGTTAATAAATGATAGAAATATGAAAATTATGAGGAATGATGCTAGAATGTTTTGTTGTTTGATAATATTGCTTATTATGCTAAGATTAAGCATATCTATGGTTCTGAATTAAAAGCTAATCATGCCTTGAAATTGATAGTGATAATCGAAAATTATCATGTTCATTAGTTGATGAATTAGTGGTCTTTGATGATAGTAGAACTCATATTGAATTGTTTGGAATTTTTTAGAAATTATATACTATTTGTTGACAATGACCGAAAATGCACAAGAATGTTAAGTTAGTGTACAATTTTTATTTAAGAAATGTTTTAGCATATTGATGATCTAGGACATCGATTATATGAGATGTGATTTTACTAGAATTTTGAAGTAATAATGTTCATATTTGATAATGGCGAGAGCCATATAGATTGGTTACATGATATATAAGTTGGTATTGTTGAATTTATGATAAATTAGTGATGTATAATAATGTTTAGGCCTTGAGGTATTTAATTAGAATTTTTGAAAAATAATTGCTATATTAAAGTATGATAGCCGTGACCTATGAAATAAAATAGGTAATGCCCAAATTTTTCTATATTGATATTAATACATATTAATGATCATAGTGTAAAATAATACACTATATGAATTTAGAGGAATTTTTGGAACAAGTTTGGAAAAAAATGTGTTATAGCCGTTAGCTATAAGTGAAAATAAGGAATTTTAATTCCTTTTTAATCAAGAATAATAATTTATTACATGTCTAAAAATTATATTAGACATAATTGAATTTTTGAGGATTATTAAACATAGTATATTATGTTTACGATGAAACGTTATATCAAATAACGTTAAAAGCATAAAATAATGCTTAAAGTATTAAAAGATTAATATTGAAAGAAAATATTAATCAAGTTTATCGATTTGCGTGAAAAATCGAGGATTAAAGCTTTATGAAAAGAAATCGATTGAAAATCGATTTATATGGAAATTAGATGTTAAAAATATGAATTATTAATGAAATTAATAAAGTAAGGTCAAATTTGTTGACTTTTGCTTTAACGTATGAAATACGTTGAATAAGTACCTTAATACGTGTAAAACGTATTAAGTTATAAGAATATCTCATTGGTGAGAAAAGATTTCATAATTGAAATCATTTTATCAATAACGTTATTATATCGTTAATTATTTAACCTAAAAGGTTAAAATGAGACTGTAGATCATATTACGTCTCTCTCGAGATACGAGAATTATTTTATTGAAATACGTGTTGAAACGACGTATTAAGATTTATTAAAACTTCGAATTATTATATTATTTATCAAAGTTGAATGAACTTTGAAAATCTCGAAAAGCGTGCCAACGTGCTAAACGTAAAAATTTTGCGTAAAGGTGGGACGTGAAGGCTTACACGCAACCAGAGGAGAACACGCGTATCGAAATTCGAAGTTCAAAAGTAAAGGTGGGCTTTACTATACTCAAACTGGTAGATTTTACCAAATGATTTATTTATGATGCTTTATTGCAAGCAAATATTTATGAACTGATTTATTTAATTACCTGCCCAAAATGTTTATGTTTTATGTATGTATCCAATTCATGATTGTTGATGCATAATGTTGGGTAGCTCCCACTTTATGACATGCTTGAATTCGTATTCTTGGAAGCACCCCAAGGATGATGGAGAATTAGTATCTGTCTTGAGATGGCACGGATTTTGTGCACCGATTATTTTGTGATTTGTGTCTTTGAAGGGTGCTCGGCCGGTCACGGCGTCTGTGAGAGGAGGCCTCTCTCCACAAGCAGAAATTGTTGTGGAATGAATTATTGTGGTGGATATGGATCATACCAACAAGGAAAATGTCTGTGAGATTTAATCTTTATGGAAAATGAAAGAAAATATTTAGTAAGCACGAGTATTTTGAATTAAAACCTCGTGTATTCTTGTGATGGGCGTAGTAATTCAAATGTGATAAATTATTTTGGCATGAGCCATCGAGTGCAATCTTGTACTCACCGCATATTTGTTTTAAATGTGCGGTTGAGCGAATGATGGATGGAGATGTGTCGGAGCAGTCGGAACCCCTTTTGAATACGATATACATTAGAAACCTTGAATACACATCGTCATATGTGTATTCACACGTTCTTCCGCTGCAATTGAATTAATTTATTTTATGATGTTGTTAGTTAAATACGTCCAGAACATATGAGTTCTTGTATATATATTGGTTAAAGCTTTCTTGATTATTATTCCAAGTATTAGCCCCCGCTAAATCGTACTTAGGATTTAGGGGCTATTACAACATGCTATCACGTAAGTAAGCACTTAAGAATAAATGATGTGCTTCGGGAATATTAACTCGACTTTTGGGACATAAGGATCGACATCTTATGTTTGAATCTTTGCTTGCACATTACGACATTGTTTGTTTATCCTAACTCGTCGGAGATTACATATGTCGTATAATCGTTGTTCGTCATCGAGTTGTTTTAACACTCAACTAATATCGCATTGGGTTGTCGTTATTGAGTACTAACGTTGTAGCTTGGCTTTTGGTTTTTCTAACTTAGGAACTCGCATTCGAGTATCCTTTTATTAATAGAAAACCCTAATTTGTGTCTAACTTCGATTCTCGTTAATTCCTTCTTAAGTTATCGAAATTGGTCGATTTCTTTTGGATTCTCGTACATATAGTATTATGTTGTTTACGTTTGGGGTTTTGGTTTATCGACACAATATAAACATAAACATTCTACACCAAACAATACCATACACAACATAAACTACACTAAAGCATTAGAAAACCCTAATTTCTAACATAATACACAATCATTGTTTATGTGTGCATAAGTGTTCCATTCATTCACCATAATCACAACCATTCATTCTAAGTTTATAATTTCACTATCATAGCATCATTTAACATTAATTAGAATTAAACCCATACTTAGCCATTTTGTTATGTTTTCGATAATTAGCAACAATTAGCATATGTATCCAATAAATTCTAATAAAATCATGTTATACTCCTATCATACTATATGATTTAATTATCAACTCAATATCATCATATAAAATTTCAAACCATACTATAAATTCTCCAAAACTTTCGGCAATCTCAAATTAATAAGTTTTGGTGTTCAATAAATTTCACAAAAATTATATCATGCTTATACCATATACTAAACATGAAATATCACTTCATATCATGCATTAAAATTTTAAACTCATGCTTTTCACCCTCAATCATTTTCGGTAATCACATAAACATATATATACCTATTCAATAATTTCCAATCTTTTACCGTATGGTTATATAATGCAATACCATGTAATATTAACATTAAATATCAACCAATATTTATAATATCACACATCCTATTATTCTCAACAACAAAAATCAAATAAATCACTATATATATATATATAACTCACGGTTCCTCTTGGAAAACTAGGAGAGGTGTTTGAATAAATTCAAGGTTAATATATGATGTTCATATCCACAATCCTAAGTACGGATTAAGAGGACTATAACTCAAAACAGGATAAAATGCATGGAGACTCTTTTAACAATAAACGTAATACATACGACAAGTATGTTCTTGGACTATAGTACATAATTTAAGTTCTAGCAATGAAGACATGTGATATGTACATATGACGATGTACTATCAAGGTATAAAACATTTCAAATGACAACATTCCTATTGCTCAACATTGCTCCATCCATCATCTCGCTCAACTGCACATTTAAAACAAACATGCAGGGCTGAGTACAAGAATGCACTCAGTGGACTCATGCCAAAAATATTTTATCATTTGTAGATTACACTGCCACATCATGGTAAGACACAAGGGTTTTAGTTGAAAATGCCTTGTGCTTACTAAAAGATTTTCATCATTTCTCAAAATCATCGCTTGGCCAAGCATTTTTCTGGTGTGTATGATCCATATCCCTTATCATCATTCATCATAACATCATAGTCGAACGTCGTGAAGGAGGCCTCCCTCTACGACGCCGTGACCGGCCGTGAATTGTCCTTACAAAGACACAATCACCTTAGTGTACACGTTAATCCTAGCTGTATTGTCCTTCCAAAGATAGGATCCGATATCGATTTTCATTCATAAGTTGGGAGCGACCCAACAACATTCATAACATCTCATGGATAGGATACATACACAAAACATAAACATTTTGGCAGGTAATCTTGTAAACATTTTATCAACAGTTGAAATAAGCATCGTAAATAAATATTTCAAAAGCATTTTATTTTTGAGTAGAGTAAAGCCCACCTGGACTATTGTTCGTCTTAAACTTGAGTATTCGTCAACGTCCGGCCGTCGCGTCCGCGTCCACACCTTTACGTAAAAACGATGTTTTAGTACGTCGTTCACGTTTCTCGAGACTCTCAAAGTTGAGAATAAACTTTGATATTCTATATCGATATAAACTAAATTCCTTAATGAATTCGATACGCTTTTCAATTACGTATTTCAATTGAATAGTTCTCGTTCTTCGAGACACGTTCAACCGTATCGTTTTAACCTTTCCGGTTTAAACGTTCGACGTATTTATACGTTTCTCGATATAAGGATTTCAATTATGAAATCTTTTCTTACTAATGAGGTTTCTTACCTAATTAGTACGCCTTACGCGTATTAGCGTATTTATCGAACGTATTTCGTACGTTGACTTTAAAAGTCAACAATTTTGACTTTCAATAGTAATTTCTTACTAATTCATGTTATAAATCGATTTCCAATCGATTTCTTTTCATAAAGTCCTAATTCTCGATTTGTCACGTAAATCGATGAACTTTATTAATATTTTTCTTAAATATTAATCCATTTATCCATAAATCCTTATTATTCATTTATAACGTTATTAAATATAACGTTTCGTTATAAACATAGTGATCTACGTTTATAAAATTTTATAAATCTCAAATATGTCCAAAATAATATTTAGACATATAGTATATTATTACTCTTAATTAGAAAGGATTTAAAATCCTTATAATTCCTTTAATGCTCTCGGAAATTCTGAAAATTACCAAATGATTTCCAAATTTTTTTAAATTCATATAGTGTATTATTATACACTATGGTCATTAATATGAATTAATATCAACCATATAACATAGGGGAGTTCTACACTTAGTCAAATTTTAAGTGTTTGAAAATCAGCAAAACAGCTTAAAATTAACCCAAGTGACGTACTTTGACGATTCATAACTCTCGATTCAGAATACGTATGGTCACACAAAGATACATTCTGGAAACCTCTAAACATGTACTACAAGTTCTAAGAAGGAATTAAATCCAAAAGAGTCGTGGTTCTGGAGATATAGGGTCTCAAAGTGGGCAACTCAAACTGACTTCGATACTTAGAAACTTTTTCAGAATTTCCAGTTTTAGCTTAACGACGAGGGTTTTATGAGGCTCGTAACTTTTGACTCACAATGCCAAAATGGCTGCAGGCTACCAATTTCGAAACCTTGTAACAAGAACTACATATTTCATGAAGACCATACTGGAAAATATCTGACGCATCGAGAAATACATAAGCTCAAAGTTGACTAGTTGGAAATGGACAACATTCAAGTAGGTGACTTTGGGTCGATGAAAGGTATACCTATAAAACTTGATTTGGGATCAAACTTTCCAGATCATAACTAGACATGGTAAGGAACATTTCTTATGAAGAAACCCAAGTCCAAATCGGACTACAAATGGCTTGAACATCTCACGTAAAAGTCATACTCGAACAGCTTATTTAACATAGAAATTTACTAAGGCAGTTTGTCCAAAAGGCTTACTGCAATGTGTCAACTTTAAAAATTCACCGAGAGTTCATTATAAGGAATCTGGGAATGCAACCAATCATATTGAAAAGCCACTTAAGTCTAGTTTAATCCAGAAAAAGCCTCACTCAATGATTCAAAATAGATTGGGAGATAAAAATATTTTATCACAAGCTATCGCTACAGTGACAGTTTTGTGCAGTTAGCTTGTAAAATCTGGAATAAATAGTAAACATTTTTAGAAAATTCTGAAAATTTACATACATCTTCTAGACATGCTGAATTATGTTTCTGCCAAATTTTAGAGTTTTATCATTAGCCAAACTTAAAACGAAAGCCACGGACTATGGGTGATGAACACGGCGATTTCACAGATTTGTGCAGTGTTTTTGATAAATACAATTAAAATAGTAAATCAAGTTGGATTGACTTGAAATTTTACAGAGGAATACTAGACACATATAATTTCAACATATTAAAATTTCACATTCATCGGACCACTGTAACTTAGTCAAATAAATTCGTGAAGTTTCTGTTCGTCCAGATCAATCAACATGCAATGATCAAAAGTCTTGAATCTACCTATTAAATCAACATGCAATCATATATATAGCACATACCTATCATAATAAGCATATGAACATCTATGCATGTGTAAGAATCAGTCATCCCTAGGATCTAAGGAGGTGGTATCTACCTTAGTCACGAAATTGGCAGAGAATCGAGAGGGATGGAGAGTGGATTGGGGCTGTCCTCTTTGAGGAGCTTTGATATTCAGCCGTGAGATGAAAGTGGGGGAAAGCTCTTGGCCTCCTTGCAGACTTTAGAGAGAGGGAGGAGAGGAGAGGAGTCGATGGTAGAGAGTGAGAATGGCTGAAGTTTTGGGGGAAAGTATGGTGGTAGTGGGGGGTGCTTATGGGTGACAATTGTCACCCTTAATACATGCATAGTTGACACCACACACACTTCCACCTACACACCACACACATGCACGAAAATTATACACATATATATGTATATATATCAGATTTTAATAGTGTAGTTAGGTTATAATTAATCCAATGTCACTTAGATACATGTATTAGGAAAAATCAACAAATAAGTGCTTAGTATATATGTGTATATAGCTCTCGGCTATTACACTATGCCAAAGGGTCCAAATTTTATTTTCCATGCCAAACATTGATATATGTTATGACATATAGTTTAGATGATAAATAATATCATAGGATAAATTAATGGCATCATTTTATGCGATAAAAATCGAGTTCGAAAATTAGGGTTTTCGAACGTTTGAAAAATTGGTCACTATCAACTCTTGATGATCTAGTATTGATATAATGCTAAATAATACTGTAATTACATATAATAATCATAGGAAATTAATTCCTATAATTTCTTGATCGATTAAAACGCTTTTCGTTTCATCTCAAAACGTTAACGTTTGAAAACGTTGCAAAACGTTCATTATCGACTCATCTCGAAATGGTCGTCATCACTTTATTAAATTATTCCATTAATAATGGAATTTAATTCTAAGCTTAATTGCTTAGAAAATATCATGAATTTTAACTATCGATACGCGATCGACGTTAAAATAATACTGCCGATATACTTCATATACTTTTATTCCTTAATTCACAATTCTCAGTGAATATAAAATAGGATTTCATTCCTTCGTAATTAATCGAAGTCATTATTCGATATCATTCTGATTGAATATCTCAGCGAAAGCTTTGATTTACGGTTTTTTAAATACCGTAATTAGGCATTTAATTCTGCGGGGTATTACATCCTACCCCCCTTAAAAGAAATTTCGTCCCGAAATTTGCATACCTCATAAAGTATGGGTATCTTAACATCATAACATCATAACTTTCTATGTGCTTTTCTTTCGTCCATGGTTCTTCCATTGGACTTTCATTATAAGACCCAAACTTGCTTCTTTAATCGTTGAATCGTACGATCAAATTAGTCGTAGATTTTCATCATAACCCATCTGAGTCAAAGGTCACGTCATCATGTTGGTTTTCGTGAATTGGGTCATTTTCGTATTTCCTTAACTGCGACACGTGGAAAACATTTCGTACTTCCCTCCCAAATGTGGTGGAAGTATCAGCTATAGGCTACTAGGCCTATCATTGCTAGGAGCTCGTAAGGTCCTATAAAACGTGATCTAATCATTCTTTGCACCTGAATCCTTATAATTTCTCTAGATGGAGAAATCTTAAGAAACTTTAATTCCGCATTTAAAATGCAGTTCAAAATTACGCGTATCAGCGTAAGACTTTTGTTTGTCCTTAGCTTTTCTTATTCTTTGCCTTATTGGCAGATATCTTTATCATTTCATTTACAACGTCAGGACTTTATACTTTCTCTCTCACCTACTTTATTACAATAAAGTGGTGATCGATAACTCTTTTCTGCATAATGCCGCATAAGGCTATATTGATCGTTGTTTGACAGCTACGGTCCTATGTAAACTTAACAGGTGGTGCTATACGTTCCCACTTACATCTTGGTTTAACACTTATGTTCTATCATATCCTTTAGCGTTCATCCTGTTCTTTTGATCGTCCTTCTGCCTGTGAGTGGACATCAATGTTAAGGTTCAGTCTCGTGTCTAACTTCTTTTGTGAGTTAGTTCAAAATCTAGGGGTACTCTTGGTGTCTCTTATTTGCAACGATAGGTTTTGGTATTCCTTGTAAATATACGATTTCCTTTATGTACGACTGAGCTAACTTATCGGATCTATGAGTCATCTGAATAGGCAGAGATAAAACATAATTGGCGAGTCAATCCACTACTAGCCATATAGTAGTGCGACTTCTTTATGACTTTGGTAAAATCTGTCATAAGATCTATTTCTATATCATTCTATTTTCATTCGTGTAGTTCTAGAGATTATATTTTCTTATAAGGCCTTTGATACAATGCCTTTACTTATTGGTAACCGAGACACTGCTCGACAATATGGTTATATCTTATCTCATTCCTTCCTATCTAACCTTTCTCATAATTCACAATGTCACTTAATAATGCCTGGTTGGCGGTATGAGAAGGATCATGAAATTCATTCTTGGTTTCATTTCTAAGCTTATTATTGCTTGGAAATATATGTATATATCTCTCTTTTAGACAATAACATTGTCCAACGCTCCTTAAAATCCTTCAGCTCTTCATTCCTTATTTTAATTCGTATTCTGTTTCCATTTTCATTTTCTCTTTTTAGTCATATTTCACCTTGGTTGTGAGGGTACCATTTACGTTCGTCCTTGATTTCCCAACTATTTCTGTTCTCGTTTTCTTAATCTTTCCAATGAGTTTTCCTTTTCTATAAGGACATACCATAATTTAGACTGGATTTTATAACTTAGGCATTAGATTCTATATTAACCTTCCTTAGGTGATTATTTATCACAATTATAATCTTTTACTGATTCGTGCCATCTTTCCTATCCTGTATCCAAGTTTCTTAGCTCGATGAATAAGTTCAAACTTTTGTAAATTGTGAAGGGTTCTTAATTTATTGATATAGGAGTGAAATTTCCAAGACTTCGGTATTTATACCACTGTTACTATTCCAAGTCATGAGTTGGGAAATTATATTCATGTGGCCTAAGTCATTGTGATGCATAAGTTATTATCTTTCTCATATTAATACATAGCCTTTCTTTCATTAATCCATGAAATTTTGATTCTATTTTGGGGTAACTATCTTATTGGTCTTGTTACTTTAGAGAGTTCTTAATGGATCTCTAATAGTAGTTAATCAATCTATAAAATTCCTGATCTTATTTTAGGTCATTGACGTCTTTCATCTTTAATTGTTTTGTCCTTTGTCAGATTTACATTGTTTTCTTCTAAAGACACTATGTGCCTGAGGAATATTTCTCTTTTAAGCCGAAATTTACAAAACTGTACTTGGCAAAATTTTGCCCGCTATTAAAAGTCGTAAGACAGACCCTCGATTTTCTTTATGTTCTTTCTCGTCCTTTGAATAGATAAGAACATCATCCATGAGGATTGAGATCAAAAATTATCTAGGTATGTGTGAAACACTCGATTTTTGAGGTTCATGAATGTGGTGGTGCATTGGTTAGTCCGAATGGCGTAACTATTATCTCATAGTAACCATATCTTATTCAGAACAATTCATTTCCGTATTTCGGATACCATTCTTCAAGACCATATAATATTACATCATAATGCCTCAGTGAGGACTTTTCATACATTACTTACGAGGGTCGGTCTACCGAGCTGACTGATTACAAGGCGTCTAGCTCTTTTTACACTCAAAACTTTGACACTTCTTCACCATATTCATAAACTCTTCCAAACTACGTTTATTTTACATATTATAATCACATCATTTTCATCATAAACCATTATTTACATATAAGTCTCATAGGATCCTAAGATTCTAGGTCTCTGAGTGACCTTCGTCGAGTCGTACTCCTCCCTTGGAAACTTGTCTTTCTCCAAGTACGTTTTTGTTTCATATTTCGATGATTATTCTCTTCGAGAGCTAAGGTCACACCGCTCCCGCTTTCTTCTTCAATACCAGAAGTTGGTGTTACTTTTATCGAAAAGTATGGTCGGGTTGGTAGCGGTAATTCTCCTAATCTTCGAGGCGATAAGATTTTGTCCTTTTGCCATTCTCGCCTCTTTCTCGGTACAATTGACGGCACAGACGGGGGCGGCGTTTGGAATATCGGTACAACCATTCCTTTATGCCGTGCTGTGTAACTTGCCGAGGACCAGGACAAGTACTCGTAGGTGTCGTTCCATACGCATTATATGTATACTTGAGCCTGTTGACAAATCCTGGTAAGTCTGTCCAAGCTTTGGAATTTTTATCATGGAGAAAATATTCTCTTGATACTTCTTTTGCAAAATTCTGCCGATCTGTTGGTAAATGACTGATAAGTCGTTGGATACCATCCTCATTTGACACTCTATAGTTACGAGTATCCATCCAGAGGTGCAAAAATTTTCTCCAAAACTGTTCTAAATTCATTCCTAGTTCATATTAAAAGAGCCGATATGCTCGTGTGAGTTATAACCTTGTAGGCCTTGGGGTTAACTCTTTTTTTTTTTTTTACTCGTTAAACTCTTTTTCGACATCCAGAAACATATAGTTCTAGATGAGTCCGACTTAAATTAAGCAATGGAGGAATTTTTAAACAAGAAGGATCTCTTAATGAATTATACACCTTAAGACGTATATAACCCGTAGACTACTTGTGACACGACTCATGACACTTATCTTAATACTCATTTTACGTTTTACATCTTCAGTCGTATGTTGCCTTAAAGATATTCGCATAGGCGAACAGTGGGTACTGATATTCTGTCGTGTAAAACCTCTAACGAAAAGGCTAGGCCCAGGTCACTAATCACATGAATGACAACCATTTCCGAAACTTCTTGTCTCTAAACTTATATCTACGTTCCACATAGATATAATGATCCAAATCATTGGATAGCACTTTAGGCGATTCTAGGTTCAATTCTGAGCTTGAGCAACACTTGCGATGGTCAAAATTCTCGTATAGGTAAGGAGATTTTCATTTCTTGATTCGCTTACCCTGAGTTGGGTTCTATCGCTTCTACGCATACTTGTGCGATGTCAAAAAGCGAAGCACCTATATCGAACAAGATCTTACAGGTATTCTGAGAAATTTTCCTCACGCCTATCCTGCCTTTTGGTTCTGTTTGATCTGCTTTCGATGTGAGGTATAGGCTTTGGTCAACGGTCTTCCGCTTATTCAAGTAAATGTCTATTTCATATGTCATTGTCCTTTCCATTGGGACATTATGTTCCTTGCTATGGTCTTCATTGCCTCATTCACTTTATACTTCTCGGTATCGATATCGTTATGCTTTTACTAATAGCATTCGTGGTTAGGTTTACATCAACTTATCCTTTGATATTGATATATTTCAATAATGAAATCTTATCGTAGAGATCGTCATGTCTCTATCACTATCATTCATTCCTATTCCAGTATGAATGATTCAATTCCCTTTTTTTCACTTTATCGATCTTAGGAATATATTTCTCATATATTCTTACTTTAAACTCTTTTCCAGAGAAATCCTTGTACTGGCCTTTAGCGCCATCGTTTGTAATATCCCTTTTTGGATATAGTCATTTCTTCTTAATCTTTTATTGATTCATCATGCAATTTCGCATAAGATAAAATCCTTTGTCCACTGGGGATGTATTATACTTTTGCCTTGACGTCAAATATCTTTACCATTTTTTTGACATTCAATGAATGCTTCATTCCCATGTCCGAGATACTTAATATTCCACTTTATTGATCGTCGCAAAAGTATGAGGGATAATCTTTCCAATTGGATTTACCTTAAAGTCCTCAATGAGAATCTCTTTCTGTGTTCTCTTGGATGTATTTCCTTTGCAAGATCTATAGAAGCTATCTTGCTTGTTAACTATTAAGTTACACAAGACAAGCGTTTTGTGTCATTATAACTTAGAGTATTAAGATTTATTTCAAAATAATGAATCTATTTCTTAATCCGTTTCTTTACTTCAAAGGAATTACCTTACTTATCGAAGTCATAACATCTCTGAAGCTTATATCATATCATGAACTATCTAATTGTATAGCTCGTAATTTCTTCTGCTATTTTTGACTTTTGTCCGTTTTCATGAGCATGGTATTTGAAAGTAATCTTACTTTCGTTATACTTGGTTTCCACTTTCAGGACTAGAATCGTTATCATTGTCGTATGGCTTGGTAGGGTAGTACATTTGTACACCATAACTTAATTCTAAGCATCTCATTACCATGTCTTGACTTCGGAGTTATTTCCTCCATACTTAGTTCACATACTAGGGCTATCCTCGCTATTCACACAATCTTGAGGATTATGATTCCTCAATCTCATTATCTTTGTTTAACTAAGTTTTAATTACTTGGAATCGATTATGCTCAAGCATAATCTCATTGACTGAGGTATAAGGCGAGAGATTTATTTTCTGGGATGCTATCACTTCTTTATATATATATATTCTTTGAAAAGAATATCTTTTTTGCATCTTTATTCTTTTAAACATGTCCAACCTACTAACGAGGTTTCAAGGACATCCAACTATCTTAAAGATAAGTTGTAATCGCTCTCGTCATGACATAATAAGGGAAATTCATATCCCACAGATATCATATACTTTTCTTTACTTTTACTCTTTGCATTCAATGCTAAAGAGTATCTTATTCATAACTTTGTTATCATAACAGTCGTATGATGGTATAACTTCACTGTTATCATTCTTTGTAAAGCCCATCAAAGGTCATCACATCCGTGTGTATCATAGGGAAAATAAATATCTCGTCTCATCGAGATTTTCTTTACATCATAATTTCTTGATGTCTATCACTTTACTGATCTGAAACTTTTAGGTGACTAAAATAAGTCAACCTATTTCATGTCTAATATTAATCGCTTTACTAATTCGCTCTTAGGTGACAAGGTAAGTCAACTTTCATCTTACTTGATGGTTTCAAGAGTCGAGAAGAAATTATCACGACTACTTACAGGAGGTACTATCTCACCCATCAAGATAACATCTTTTCAATGTTTGAATCAATATGCTCTTTGGACTGAAGAAATGGGGATCTAGGGTCCGAAGACCAGAATGACGACTACTGAGATTTCTTTGGTCATATGGGCTGGCCAGACCCGTCACAATCATATTCTCAGTCACACAAGGCTTTGGGTTCAAAAGGACACTTTGTAAATTTTTGGGTTTGAAAATTTTCTTCAGAAAAAGTGAGAAACTCGAATGAATTCTCAATTGGAACTAGGTCATGAGTTAAACTCAATGACGTAAATGGGTAACAAATATAATTTTGAAAACTCATATACCCGTAATAGGTCATCAACAAAGTTCTCATGTATGTCAAGGTTCCACTGGTATTACTGGAAATCTTACTTTCTTTATAAAATTCTAAGGTCCGTATCATACTATAACATTCTTACTCTATACAGATCATAGATCTAACTTCAACTGATTCTCGTGAATTCTGGAGTAGGAATCCGGAATTTGGTCCTACATAAGAAATGAAGTACAGTGCACTAGGAGCACGTAGACGAAAACCGTACGTAAATCGGAGTTCACGCGACCGAGAACGAGTCAAAACAGAATCACTGCTCAGTGCAGGGAAATTTACACGCGTTTGAGCCGAGGTCATAAGCGATGCCGACACCAAGGTCGTACATGCCGTTACCGATGCCGAGATAGTACAGATTATTGCTGACACCGAGGTCGGACAAACTACCCTAGTCGACATGTCAAAGGCGATGTTATAAATGCCGATTTTGAAGTCGACAATCGCACATGCCGAGGTCGAAGCCGAGGTCGTACATGTCGAGGTCGAACAATTTCGTATAAATCTTTCACTTTTCGATACTCAAGATGGAATGAAGTTCTCAAATCCATCACTAATCTTGTTCTTGTAATTGAAGGAAATTCTTACTTCTATGTTCTTTCGTAGAAAGGGATCATGCGTCTTATAAAGTCTATGTTCTGTTTGAACTAGCATGCTCATCATCATAATCAACTTTGAGATTGAAGTAAAACTTCGAATATTCCTACGTAGCTCATTTATACGCACGTATTTCGTTGAATTTAAAGAATTCAACATATCATATTTGACAATTCAATGTCCAATCTCAATCATTTTAAAACATGAATAATCATAACTTTGTTCATAATAATGAACCCTTATTACATTTCAGAAATTCAAACATTTCATCTTTGGCATATCGTACCACAACTTTCTCATATCATTGTCATCATCTTTCTTATATCTTCCTTCCTTTCATAACTTTCTTGACAAATCATTTGTCACAACATTCATTCTCAACCTTTCTCATAGCTTTCATTTCACTTGATAAAATTTTGTTTCACTTTCAAACTTTTCGTTTTCAATTCGAGAAAAATAATTTCATAAACATTCATCTGGCCAGGCTAATTTTCAAAACTTTGGAAAAAGAGTCATTTACCTCATTTCGGTTGAGCTTGATGTGATGGAGTGTTGAGCATTGTCAGCTGATCTCTAGAAGTCTAATGACTCAATCTAGACTTAACCTTAAAGGATATTTTGGGTTCAAGAGCGAACCGCTCTGATACCACTCTGTCACAGCCCCACAATCCTAAGTACGGATTAAGAGGGACTATAACTCCAAACAGGGATAAAATGCAGGGAGACTCTTTTTAACAATAAACGTAATACATACGACAAGTATGTTCTTGGACTATAGTACATAATTTAAGTTCTAGCAGCGGAAGACATGTGATATGTACATATGACGATGTACAATCAAGGTATAAAACATTTCAGCGACAACATTCCTATTGCTCAACATTGCTCCATCCATCATCTGCTCAACCTGCACATTTAAAAACAAACATGCAGGGCTGAGTACAAGAATGCACTCAGTGGACTCATGCCAAAAACATTTTATCATTTGTAGATTACACTGCCACATCATGGTAAGACACAAGGGTTTTAGTTGAAAATGCCTTGTGCTTACTAAAAGATTTTCATCATTTCTCAAAATCATCGCCTGGCCAGGCATTTTTCTGGTGTGTATGATCCATATCCCTTATCATCATTTCATCATAACATCATAGTCGAACGTCGTGAAGGAGGCCTCCCTCTACGACGCCGTGACCGGCCGTGAATTGTCCTTACAGCACACAATCACCTTAGTGTACACGTTAATCCTAGCCAGGTATTGTCCTTCCAGCATAGGATCCGATATCGATTTTCATTCATAAGTTGGGAGCGACCCAACAACATTCATAACATTTCATAACATCTCATGGATAGGATACATACACAAAACATAAACATTTTTGGCAGGTAATCATGTAAACATTTTATCAACAGTTGAAATAAGCATCGTAAATAAATATTTCAAAAGCATTTTATTTTGAGTAGAGTAAAGCCCACCTGGACTATTGTTCGTCTTAAACTTGAGTATTCGTCAACGTCCGGCCGTCGCGTCCGCGTCCACACCTTTACGTAAAAACGATGTTTTAGTACGTCGTTCACGTTTCTCGAGACTCTCAAAGTCTAGAATAAACTTCGATATTCTATATCGATATAAACTGAATTCCTTAATGAATTCGATACGCTTTTCAATTACGTATTTCAATTGAATAGTTCTCGTTCTTCGAGACACGTTCAACCGTATCGTTTTAACCTTTCCGGTTTAAACGTTCGACGTATTTATACGTTTCTCGATATAAGGATTTCAATTATGAAATCTTTTCTTACTAATGAGGTTTCTTACCTAATTAGTACGCCTTACGCGTATTAGCGTATTTATCGAACGTATTTCGTACGTTGACTTTAAAAGTCAACAATTTTGACTTTCAATAGTAATTTCTTACTAATTCATGTTATAAATCGATTTCCAATCGATTTCTTTTTGTAAAGTCCTAATTCTCGATTTGTCACGTAAATCGATGAACTTTATTAATATTTTTCTTAAATATTAATCCATTTATCCATAAATCCTTATTATTCATTTATAACGTTATTAAATATAACGTTTCGTTATAAACATAGTGATCTACGTTTATAAAATTTTATAAATCCCAAATATGTCCAAAATAATATTTAGACATATAATATATTATTACTCTTAATTAGAAAGGATTTAAAATCCTTATAATTCCTTTAATGCTCTCGAAAATTCTCAAAAATTACCAAATGATTTCCAAATTTTTTAAATTCATATAGTGTATTATTATACACTATGGTCATTAATATGAATTAATATCAACCATATAACATAGGGGAGTTCTACACTTAGTCAAATTTTAAGTGTTTGAAAATCAGCAAAACAGCTTAAAATTAACCCAAGTGACGTACTTTGACGATTCATAACTCTCGATTCAGAATACGTATGGTCACAAAAAGATACATTCTGGAAACCTCTAAACATGTACTACAAGTTCTAAGAAGGAATTAAATCCAAAAGAGTCGTGGTTCTGGAGATATAGGGTCTCAAAGTGGGCAACTCAAACTGACTTCTATACTTAGAAATTTTTTCAGAATTTCCAGTTTTAGCTTAACGACGAGGGGTTTTGCGAGGCTCGTAACTTTTGACTCACAATGCCAAAATGGCTGCAGGCTACCAATTTCGAAACCTTGTAACAAGAACTACATATTTCATGAAGACCATACTGGAAAATATCTGACGCATCGAGAAATACATAAGCTCAAAGTTGACTAGTTGGAAATGGACAGTTTCCAGTAGGTGACTTTGGGTCGATGAAAGGTATACCTATAAAACTTGGTTTGGGATCAAACTTTCCAGATCATAACTAGACATGGTAAGGAACATTTCTTATGAAGAAACCCAAGTCCAAATCGGACTACAAATGGCTTGAACATCTCACGTAAAAGTCATACTCGAACAGCTTATTTAACATAGAAATTTACTAAGGCAGTTTGTCCAAAAGGCTTACTGCAATGCATCAACTTTAAAAATTCACCGAGAGTTCATTATAAGGAATCTGGGAATGCAACCAATCATATTGAAAAGCCACTTAAGTCTAGTTTAATCCAGAAAAATCCTCACTCAATGATTCAAAATAGATTGGGAGATAAAAATATTTTATCACAAGCTATCGCTACAGTGACAGTTTTGTGCAGTTAGATTGTAAAATCTGGAATAAATAGTAAAAATTTTAGAAAATTCTGAAAATTTACATACATCTTCTAGACATGCTGAATTATGTTTCTGCCAAATTTTAGAGTTTTATCATTAGCCAAACTTAAAACGAAAGCCACGGACTATGGGTGATGAACACGGCGATTTCACAGATTTGTGCAGTGTTTTTGATAAATACAATTAAAATAGTAAATCAAGTTGGATTGACTTGAAATTTTACAGAGGAATACTAGACACATATAATTTCAACATATTAAAATTTCACATTCATCGGACCACTGTAACTTAGTCAAATAAATTCGTGAAGTTTCTGTTCGTCCAGATCAATCAACATGCAATGATCAAAAGTCTTGAATCTACCTATTAAATCAACATGCAATCATATATATAGCACATACCTATCATAATAAGCATATGAACATCTATGCATGTGTAAGAATCAGTCATCCCTAGGATCTAAGGAGGTGGTATCTACCTTAGTCACGAAATTGGCAGAGAATCGAGAGGGATGGAGAGTGGATTGGGGCTGTCCTCTTTGAGGAGCTTTGATATTCAGCCGTGAGATGAAAGTGGGGGAAGCTCTTGGCCTCCTTGCAGACTTTAGAGAGAGGGAGAGAGGAGAGGAGTCGATGGTAGAGAGTGAGAATGGCTGAAGTTTTGGGGGAAAGTATGGTGGTAGTGGGGGGGTGCTTATGGGTGACAATTGTCACCCTTAATACATGTATAGTTGACACCACACACACTTCCACCTACACACCACACACATGCACGAAAATTATACACATATATATATATATATATATATATCAGATTTTAATAGTGTAGTTAGGTTATAATTAATCCAATGTCACTTAGATACATGTATTAGGAAAAATCAACAAATAAGTGCTTAGTATATATGTGTATATAGCTCTCGGCTATTACACTATGCCAAAGGGTCCAAATTTTATTTTCCATGCCAAACATTGATATATGTTATGACATATAGTTTAGATGATAAATAATATCATAGGATAAATTAATGGCATCATTTTATGCGATAAAAATCGAGTTCGAAAATTAGGGTTTTCGAACGTTTGAAAATTGGTCACTATCAACTCTTGATGATCTAGTATTGATATAATGCTAAATAATACTGTAATTACATATAATAATCATAGGAAATTAATTCCTATAATTTCTTGATCGATTAAAACGCTTTTCGTTTCATCTCAAAACGTTAACGTTTGAAAACGTTGCAAAACGTTCATTATCGACTCATCTCGAAATGGTCGTCATCACTTTATTAAATTATTCCATTAATAATGGAATTTAATTCTAAGCTTAATTGCTTAGAAAATATCATGAATTTTAACTATCGATACGCGATCGACGTTAAAATAATACTGCCGATATACTTCATATACTTTTATTCCTTAATTCACAATTCTCAGTGAATATAAAATAGGATTTCATTCCTTCGTAATTAATCGAAGTCATTATTCGATATCATTCTGATTGAATATCTCAACGAAAGCTTTGATTTACTGGTTTTTAAATACCGTAATTAGGCATTTAATTTACAATTATTGGGGTTGTTGTGACGGCCGGTTTTGACGATCTTACACATTCTCTTCATCGTTCGACTTTGTGTGCGCCAATGCTTTTGACGTCAGATATCGAATGTTGTGCGCGATGTGTTCCGCTAAGGTCTTCGGGCCGGTTTCATTTAAGGAGGCGTTCAGCCAAGGTCTTATGACCGGCTTCACCGACGAGGCGTTGTCGAGGTCTTATGACCGGCTTCACCTAACGAGGCGCGTCGAGGTCCTCTCGACCGCTTTTCCCGACGAGGTGTTAGCCGAGGTCTTCGACCGCTTCACCGACGAGGCGCAGCCGAGGTCTTCGACCGGCTTTTCCCGACGAGGTGTTAGGCCGAGGTCTTCGATGCTTCACCGACGGCGCGTTAGCCGAGGTCTTCGACCGCTTCACCGACGAGGCGTTATGCCGAGGTCGAAGACGGATTTACCGCCGCTAAGCATCGACGCTGGATACGATTTAATGCGCATTTAATCGGCAACGGTCGATTCCCGATAAAGTGCATATTAGGGGAATGTCTTCTCGATACGCAATATCTCTTATCACTTTGCTTTTACATTTCTTTTTGATTTCAAAACGCCTTTGTCTTCATGAGAAACGATTATCGGCGCCATCGACAACTCGAGCTTGTCTTTGCCTTCTTCACCGATAACAAAAGTAAGTAATGGCTACCTCTTCTCATAACGAGTCGCCCGAGCATCGTGATCGTGTCTGCTTCCGCCTAGGTCGTTAGTGTCTCTCACTGCTTTTACCGTATTCACATGCCTCTCGTAGTGTAGTCCGCAATTCCCCGGTGGGGATTGTGGCAAAGTGTCTTCCTTTTCTTCAATCCTGGTATTCCTCGATATTAGGGATATATGCTTTCAATATAGTATTCTCGCTAATATTGAACTCGTTGCCTCGTCCTGAGGATAGGGCTTGTGCCTCCCGACGGCTTTATTGTCAGATATGAGACAAATTTCGTGGTCGGTCTTCGCCTTCCTTACCCCTAAAATTCAAACCCAAAAATTCAAACAAAATTCCACCTGAAGGAAAGGAAGAAGAAAAGGAAGGAGCCGATCTCGTGGTCGAACCGATCTCGGTGGTTTGAGCCGAGGTCTCCGACTAAGGATTTCGAGATCCGCCGAAATGAATGTGGGCCTCGAGATCCCCTTCGCCGCAGCCACCAAGCGCCAAGAGGCGAAGGACGAAGTCCCCGAGTCCCTGTTGTCGCCGAGGTCGAGTGCGAGATCGCTTGGTTCCAAGCCGCCTCGCCTCTTTCCTGAGGTTTGTACCTGTCCTTATACTTTTCGCAGTAGTAACTAAATTGTGTTCTTCTGACCTGATGTATATTTTGTATAGGGGGTCGAGGACGTGGCAGCCGAGGTGTCAAGAGTATCCGATCTTATATCGGATTACTTGAAGGGCGCCGTGTCGCAGCTTGACGGGTGGCCCGGATGCTCGGGAGGTGGAGGAGTCGAATACCTCCTTGCTCAAGAAATGTCCGAGTCGAGGCTAAGATCCGGACCCGCCAAACCAAGAAATGGACGCGACGGCCATTGAGGCAACAATGACGAGGGCCAGGCAGAGGCAAGAAGTGGTCGAGGAGGCGGCAAGGGCCGAGGCGGCGAGGGCCGAGGTTGCCTCGATGAAGGCCGAGGTGGAATAGCTTGCGCTGCCGGGAGGCGGACATGGCGAGCTCGTGAGAAACGCTCGCGCCGGAGAGGCCGCTCCTGCCTGGCGGGCTTCTGGATGGTCTCGACGCGCCGATGTGTTAACAAGCGCGCCGCCCTCGGACGCAATCAAGAGGTCGCCGAGACTACCCAGATCCGACAAAGCCAAGCATGGGTAATGGGAGACCGAGGATGCCGCCCCGAGACGGCCTACTTTGATGTGCTCGCCCGCTGCCTCGGCGAGCTTCCCGTGCAGCAGCCTTGCCTCCTCCGCTCTTTTGTCCGCGAGTCTCAGGCGCTGTCCCGTGGATCGGGATCCCCGACCAAGCTCTATTGGCTGATCATGCAAAGGGTCGGGAGACGGCCGATGCTCAAGCGGCGCCGAGACCTGCAGCCTCGGGGCCGAGGCCGAGTTCATCCAGCTTTAGGCGGCGAACGTGACACGGTCAAGCTTCCTGAGGGTCGGGCTGATCCTCGATTCTTTTTTTTTTTTTTTTTTTTTTTGAATGTAAATGTACAACAATTTTTCGCTTAAGGGCATGTTAATAAAATTACAAGTTTATGTCAAGAAACTTATCTTTTTTTTTTTATTCGCTTCTCTCGAAATGTTTGATGCTTCTCCTCGTCAATCAAATCAAAGACCGTCGCGAGCTCTCGAGTCGAAAGAGGTCGAACTCCTCCATGTAAGCGGGCAGCTTGGTCACGCATGCGTGAGTCTCGATGTCAAGCGAGCCGCCAGAGAGCCGTGACGAGCCCGTGCTCGCTTTGAATTGGAGGAGGCGCTCGAGGTCGCCATGGAGAAGGCCAAGGTGATAGCCGGAGGAGCATGCCGAGTACGAGGAGGTTATCCACCGAAATGGTGGGACGATGATCCCAAGAAGTTAAGGTTGTCGTCAGGTGCCGCCCGCTGTTCGAGGTATAGCGCGAGTATGGCCGACCTCTGGCAATTTACCGAGCAAGACGTCGAATTGAAAGGCCGGAGATATACAAACCGCGGATCACCGACAACCACAACTCGACGACATACTTCGACGGACGCAGAGGCCTTCTTCTCACGGAGCTTCTCGCCTAGAATAAATGAACCACATTATGACGATCCGAGTGGCGCGCGACAAGAGAGGCGCATATTGCTTTCGAACGCCGGGACCATCCATGCGCCGAGACCAAGGCCATCAAGTGGTCGAGGCCGAGCTCGCAGACCGTGATCGCCGTGACCGCGGTCGCCCGCCGGGCCTGTAATATAGACCGAGGACGAGGTAGAGGTAGGATTAGCATAGATGAGCTCAATTCGATTTTTCTGTGGATCGCCGCCTTTTCCCGATCCGCCTCCGCCTCGTGAAATGTAAATGTAACTCGACATCTTCTATTTAAAAATCCATTAGGATGGAAAGGATGATGAATAATACCTTTCTATGGTATTAGAAAGATTATTTGAGTGAGAGAGGTTTGGAAAGGAGGATTTAGAGCTTAAGGTTTGAAAAGTGAAGACAGAATTTGAAAATTTAGAGAGAAAAATGGTTCTAAGATATTGGGGCTGCAAGGGACGACTCCTTGCTGTATTGGCAGACCTAAGGGCTGTCATTACCCATTTGGGGTGGTCTTGGTGGTAGTTGGGAGGTGGATTGGTCAAATTACCGTTTATCCGGAAGTGTGAGAAAGTCCGGCGTGTTAATTTCTGACTATTTAAGTTTTGATCATGTTTCGATTGATTTCTTGGAACCTTAAGGTTTTATTTTTTTAAATATCCTTTAAAATACTTATTTCAATGTTTATAAAAATTTCATGAAGTTCAGACGACGTCCGATAAGTCAATTCCGAGTTATCGCGGAAAAAAAGCGTTCGACGATTAAATTATGCTCATTCAAAGATCCTATTGAACTCTTGACCTTTCATAATTAATTTGAGTCTTATAAATCATATTTTATTGATTTAGACCCTTGGTTCTAGTTCCAGATCATTCGGATCGATTTAGGGTTTTCCCGGTATATTTTTCCCGGCGTTCGGTTAAGTTCTTTAGGAATTTCTCTCAGAATTTGATTATTATAATTTCTAAATTCATAATAATATATTCCTTCATGATTTTAATTTTTATCATTAATTATCATGGTTAGCACGGACTGGAAGTTGATCCGCTCGTAAATAGTGCTTTTAAGATCGACCGGCAAGTATGCCCGAAAATTCTCATTCTTCGCTTCTCACATGTTTTCATGAGAGAATTCTAGAAATGAAATCCTTTTGTCAAGATTCATTCTCGATCTTTCATTCTATGTTCAAAGTTATTCGAAAACTCTAATCCCAGGGACTAGTCACTAGTTTTTATTTCTCTAGTTTTCGATCTCGAATCGATTCTAATTGTTTCGTTGGTTACCTTAAACATAATTAAGGTCTAAGAACCACAAATAAGTGTTTTAAACATCACTAATAAAAGTTTTAAATTTTTCGGGTTATTACAATCGATCACCTCAAGTAATTACAATAACACAATTTTTTTTTGTGTACGTGTGTTGGCCTAATGGTAGAGTGGTTAATGCCAAAAGACAAAAGTCTCAAGTTCGAATCCAAATGTCGCGACCTTTAAATTTCTATATTTAATTGATAAAAAAAACATAACTTTTTTAGAGATTTAAAATAATAGCTGATGGATGTCGACTAATCTTAGAGTCAGCACCATTTCCCCGCCAAACATATTAGGCGTGATGCAAATATTGTGGCTTACGCATATTTGGGACGAATCCCCGAGTGTTGTGGATGGTTTTCACCATATTATATGCCATCGTGTGTCACAGCCCAACTACTTAAACAAGTTATTAGGCCGTGACTTGGGGTTAAGAAGGAAATTCTGATAATCGATAACGACAATTGTGACCAAATATATATATATATATATATATATATATATATATATATATATAAAGAAAGATATGATACCAACTTTCATCAAGAAGGAATCAAATGTTTATGGTCCAAAGAGGTAGAATAGAGTTTGACAAAGGATAATTCTAGGTCCTCAAACCACAATAAAGAATAGAATGAAGAAGAACAACGACTGAGGACAAATAATCACAAGAAAATAATCAATATAAAATGCGACATTGATCTGATATAGCAAGTTAAACTATTCTGATAAAGAATAGAATGATTTAAGCATGCTTTCACCAAAATAAGATCTTCGGTTGGTTAGGGTTGAAAGCATGATCCATCAATAACTTCAAAGCGTTTTAATATGATATTTAATCCAGCAAAACAATTATGAACAATCCAATAAATCCTTGTTCACAAAAGCAAGACGACATCATAATAGAGATGTCGAGATCATAACAACAGAATAAAGATTCTCATCAGAAATATGATCACTTCGTCATAGCGGAAAACATAAGCAAGTAAAGGTCAAAGTTCGACAACGGAAAGTGTGGCTGAGAATTATGTATGAAGACATAAAACTCTGGGTAATAAAACCTGATAACATCAATTAAACAACATCATCATGAATCAAAAGAATCTAGAGAAGCTCCTTTGCACAGCATTCGATTCCAGCATCCTCTTGAGCTTAACCTGCATATTTAAAAATATATGCAGGGCGTGAGTACAAAAATGCACTCAGTGGGTATACGCCGAAAACATAAAAACTTTGCTCTTAGAGTTATAAACTTGAATTGCCATAAAAATTAACTTATGCAGGGGTTTTATTGAAATTACATGCATAAGACATTTGAAACTTGTTTATACATGCTCATCTCATCATATCATATGCATATTGTCACGACCCGACTACTTAATTAAGTAATTAAGTAATTAATCAGGCTATGACTGAATTAAAAGAAGAACCTATTGACTTTTAACTTGAAATATTTACAAGAATCAAACGACTTAGCAATTTAATTGACAACTAACATAAAACCAAAGTTATCATTTAAGGTTTCATAAACATTTTCAAAACACAAAAGAGACTCTCATAAGTTAACATCCAGAGTGTATAAGTTTGACAACGGAAGAATGACTGAATATCATGTATGAGGACATGACACTTGGGCATATTAATAATTACAACAAAAGAGCCCTAACTCAACATCCTCTTCCATCATCATCTCCAAACTCAACCTGCATAATGAAAAATGCATAACGTGAGTATCAACAAATACTCAATAGATTTTTGACAAGGATTAAACTTAAACGACTTACCAAACTTTCTCAACGTAAGAATTGAAATAAATAATACCTGAAGAACTTTTCAATGACAATAATTGTATAATATTGTAACAATGCAAACTAACATAATATTGTGCTATACTGATATTATCTTCTTGTGCAGACATTTTCCTTGTATGTATGATCCATATCCTTTCATTTCTCATATAACATTATCATTAACGCCGTAGAAGGATGCCTCCTTCTACGTCGCTGTGACTGGCCGCGCATTGTCCTTACGGCCCCCAGTCACCCTTATGTGTACACGTTAACCCAAGCTAAGAATTGTCCTTCTAGCACAGGATCTGAATTCGAATTTTATTCATACGTTGGTAACGAACCAACAAGATTTATCAACATTCATAGATAGGATACATACATAAAAACATAAACATTTGGGCAGGTAATTTCATCATCATTTCATCATCATTTCTCAAAAGAGAGCATCTAAAAAATACTTTTCATTTCGAAGAAAGCATCATAAATAAAGCATTTTATCCTTGAGGATAAGAAAAACCCACCTGGTACGTATGCTTCTTATACAGTCTTTCCTTAACGTCAACGGTCGAATCACGTCCCGCCTTTACGTAAGAAACTAATTTAGTACGTCGGTCACGTTTTTCAAGAACGTCAAAGTCTAATAAACTTTGATAACCTTCTAGAATAATACTTTGCATTTTTTAACTAACTTAGTACGTCTTTTAATCGAATATCTTAACTGATAACTTTTCGTACTTCGATAGAGACGAAATATGATTTATGACCTCATACTAATCATTTAGGTCAAACGTTGAACTTATACTAACGTCTTTCGATAAAATGATTTCAATTATGAAATCGTCTCTTATAAAAGAGATACTCTTATAATCTTAATACGTTGTACACATCTTAGGTGGTGTTTACTTTGCATGATTAGCACTTTGAAGGATTGACTATTTGATGGATAAAATGTGTGATAAGATAATTTTTATCTATCAATCCTTTGTTTACTACAAAGGATTAGTGAATGATTAAGATTGGGATAAATAATTCTTCCTTTATTTGGAGGATTATTTCAATCCTACCTATATTGATTGGATTAATATTAATGAAGAATAATTCAAAGGATTAAAATAATCCCGGGCTTTGGGATATCCTCAAATATTAATCTTTAAAAGTAAACACTTGATTATATTTGATTAATTTTATCTATCCAACCTAATCATGCAAAGTAAACACCTCCTTAGTGTATTAATTCAACGTATATCATATTTCTAAAAGACGTACAACATAACATTATTCACGTATTAACGTATTTCATACGTTTAGACCAAAGTCAACAATTTTGACTTTTTATAACATATAATTCGAATATTTCACATATATGTCCATCAATTTACATATAAATCGATTTCTAATCACAATCTCATACATCTCGATTTTTCACGTTATTGAACAATTATGTTCGATATTAAACATAAGTATGACCTAACTTGTACAATACATATCATTTCTTACAACATACGTTATTTAACGTAACTTTTCGACATAAACATAATATACCTTATTTTAAAAATCACATAAATTCATAGTATGTCTAAAACATATTTTTAGAACATAATATGTGATTATACATGATAAAATAATTTTAAAACTTGTAAACCCTGTAACACATGCTTTCGGTCCTTTTTATAAAATTCTCAAAACTTTCCAAATAATTCTTATAATTTCACATAACATACTATATCAACATAGGATCAATAATATGTAATAACATTGATCATAGAAAAATTGTATATCACATAATTTTATCCTATAGTTTTCGGTATTTTTAATAATCACATCAAACATTTTTTTAAAAATTCCAATTAAATCACACAACCCATAATCATCATCATATATCATTACTATAACATAATTTCCATCATATACAACTCATACATCAACATACCTTAGAACCATAATTTTTGAAACTTAGACTTAGGAACAATTAATTTTCTAAAATTCCAATAAACTCATACAACACCATATTATGAATCTACATCACTTATATGCTATAATATCATTCAAACATCAAACATACATCAACAATATGTCATCTCATAATTTTCTGTAATTTTGAATATATATACAAATATTTTCCAAAAATTCTACATAAAATCATATATGCTTATTTAATATCATAGATCACTAATCCATGCTCAAATCAACAATTAAAAATCATTCTCAACCTCATATGTTCATCACATATATTCGGTCATTACACAAAATTTTCATACATGCTCAACTTTGTACTAAATTCATAATATAAGCTCATAATCATCATATAAACATATTTAATAAACATCCTAAGATTATAACATTATTTTCGAAAATTTCATCAAAATAACATATGTGCATAACATAAGATCTAATGGATGGATTTCGAAAATTTAAGCATGTATGGATATATCGTACGATTTCTAACCTTTTAATCGGTGTCGATTTTCACGACGAACGTTTTCTACTTAGAATTTGAGAAAGAAATTGAAGAAACCCTCTTTCTTTTTTTCTCTCAACCTCACGGTTCTTAGGAGCAAATGAGAGAGAGAAAATGAAGCTTATCACTTAATTATAGCTAGAGTCCACTTGTACACAAATATAAAAAATGTTTCACATAAAATCATAGAAATTTTTACATCTTATCCCCTCATTTTCGGTCCACTTGAGCTCAATAAGACAAGAGTTTAATTTTATCATCTAACACTTGTAATATTACACATTATCACATAATTAATGCACATGAACATCACTTTCAACAAGTTGTACAAAAATCCTACTTTTATTCCAAAGGTTTCGGTCACTACAAGGATAAATACATCATACTTGTTTGTTTAATACTTCACCTCATTAAACATCATATTATATCATATAAGAATTAATTATATGATAATTTCTAAGATCAACTATCATTATCATGAAATAATGAAATTTCAAACTTTTGTACACATATACATACTTTCGGTCACTTAATGAAGTATAAGACAAGATTTTTATTTTTTTCATGCTTCAATATAACATCTTAGTTAATAATCACTTCATGTCATTTTCATTCTCATAATTATCAAGAATTTAAGAAAATCATCTCATATATACATACCTATATGCATCGGCTAGCATATAGAATTGGAAGAAAAATTTCCTTTTGTCTTATACTATATTTCATGAGTCATATGTGTCATTATCAAGCATATTTCAATGTTAATACTTTAGGAAAAATCAACCTTTGAAAAGTCAAAATTATACACTTGATATTTAATTGAATTCACACTTGTTCACACACTTATTTCTTCAAAATTTTCGGTCATCACTTAACATAGGAGGTGATATTTTAATTCCATGTACTAAAATATAAGAATTTATGTATCATTATCAAGACATCACTTTCACAAATCAAAGCCTTGAATTTCATCATTTTTCTTTCTCATTTATTCAAAAGTTTCGGCCCCTAGGGAATAAAAATCCTCCCACTTGCATAACTTGATAACACACCTCATCTTATCCTTAAAAATATCTTATTAACATAATTATAGCATAACATCATCAATTGGATAGCAATTAAATCCATTTCACACAATGAAACCTTGTTTTCGGCACTTACATAATAATAATGCTATACATTTTATTTTCTTGTAACAAGTAGCTAATATATAGCTATGTGACATATTAAAGTCCTAGATGATGAATTTAATCATAGAAAAATAATTAGAACAATTCTATGTCACAAACCCTAATTTTCGAAAATTAGGGTTTCGAAAATAGGCTCACTTATTCAATCTTTATTCCTTAATTCTCTAGCATTATTTTAATGATAAATAATGCTCTTATTACATAAAATAATAATAGGAATTTAAATATTATAATTCCTCAATCGTTATACTAAGTTTTCGAATCGTCTCTAAACGTTGACGTTCGATACATCTCAAAAAGTCCATAATCGAATCATCTCAAAATGTTCATAATAAAGTCGTAATCACTTTATTCATTCATTTTGTTAATAAGGAAATTTATTTCTAAGCTTCGATGCTTAGAAAATATCGTAAGTCTAACTATCGACATTTAATCGACGTTAGAATAATACTTTCGAAGAAGTAGTATAAACTACATTCCTTAATTCACTAATCATTAGTGAATATGACATAAGAATCCTCG
Source organism: Salvia rosmarinus (assembly GCA_036937905.1). Lineage (NCBI taxonomy): Eukaryota > Viridiplantae > Streptophyta > Magnoliopsida > Lamiales > Lamiaceae > Salvia > Salvia rosmarinus. The sequence continues at coordinate 343,311 of CM072814.1, read as the reverse complement.
TATCATGGATAGTTTAAATCGAGCTTCGATAATTTATTATTTCGATTATCGAGATGAAACCCTAGTTTACGATTTTTATTATCGCAATTAAGCTTTAAAACTTCGGTGTATTACATTCTACCCCCCTTAAAAGAAATTTCGTCCCAAAATTTGCATACCTATAAAGTATGGTGTATCTTAGCATCATAACATTCTCAACTTTCCACGTGGTTTTCTTTTGTCCATGGTTGCTCCATTGGACTTTCATTAAAGGTATAAACTTGTTTCTTAATCATTGAATCTTATGATCAAAATAGTCGTAGATTTTCATCAAAACTCATATTTGAGTTAAGGATCACGTCATTATGATGGATTACGTGATTTGGATCATATTCATGTTGGATTTGTATACTGAAAGTAGGTTGATTGAGCTTGTATACAATGTTTCCTGTTACCACTATTACAATCTCCTATCTGAATTGTTTACTTGATTGTATATGTATGTCCCTTTATCTCATAAATAAGTTAGATCATACGAAGTGTTGTAGATCACGTAAGTCTCGTATGATTGGTCAAGCTTAATGAGATATAAAAGTATCACACCGAGACAACTTGAGGACGAGTCGTCGGTGGTCATGTGTAGATAAGAAGTGACTTGACTTGGTTGTTTGTCTATGCTTTGACGCGTCTCGATGTATTGATAGATCACGGTGAGATGAGTTCTTCTATCGACCATCGTGAAGAACCTAGATCTCGGAGACTTACGCTGATCTAAATCTCGATAAGGTATTAGGTGAGTATGAGTTGTCACCATCACTTTGACTTGATATGGGTGAGGTTATATGAGATAACCCAAGATTCTCTCGCATCTTGGGTGGTGGCGGTCTTGTATGTCATACTAGTTACCCGTGTCGAGTCACCGTATCCGCTAGGATGATGACGTCCCTTAAGGAGCTCAAAGGTTTATTGTACTAAACCGCAGCGTGTTTAGTTATCTCAAGTACAATAATAAGGTTGAGTGGTACTACTTAAGGAATTAAAGATATTAATTATTTTAAGCAGTCAGAACGTTGTAAAAAAATTAATGGACGTACGATATCTTAAATACGAGGATTCGTAAAGTCTAAGTGCAAGCCCGACTCAACTTTGGAAATAAAGGGGTAAGTCAACATTTATTCTCTAGTGGCATGAATAAATGTTTATGAATTTATTTATGTTCTGGGCTGAACATAAGATAATTAATTTATTTGAGGCCCATCTTTATTCCTTGCATTTGATCCCTGGGCTTGCCCATCCAGGCCTGTGGCAAAGGTGAAAATCGCCCACTCTCTCTCCTAGTCCTACTGGGACTCTCATTTGATCCCCTCTATCCTAAAGGATATTATTATATTTATTAGATATGCATAGATCCTATCTAGATAGGATTTGGGAGTGCATTATAAATATAAGGTGAGAGAGAAAATCAAGGCTAATGCTCATTCCATATTTTCGAGAATTACTATAGCATTATAGTGAGAATTTTCGAAAATTAAGAGAGAAGAAAGAAGGTGATTTTCTATAGCATTCTCCATAGATTGTCCTCACTCGACATTGGAGATTAGGCAACCAGGATATAGTTCAGAAGATCAAAGCATGAGTCTTGATCTATTCATTCCCGACAGATTCGCAGGTAAACACGAGAAAACTCCTACGTGTTGCAATTAATTATATAGGTGCATGCTAGGTATATAATCAATGTATGGTGAATTAAACATCCAAGATAGATCCTTGGGAGAGGGTTAAAATCAGATTTCCCTACAATTCATATTTTCTTACTATGACACGTGGAAAATATTTTGTACATTCCCCAAACTTGGTGGAAGTACCAGTCTATAGGCTACTGGGCCTATCATTTCTAAGATCTTGTATGGTCCTATAAAACGTGATCTCAACTTCCTTTGTACTTTGAACCTTATAATTTCCATCGATGGAGAAATCTTAAGAAACTTTATTTCCGCTTTCAAAATGCAGCTCAGATCTATGCGTATCAGCGTGAGACTTTTGTCTATTCTGAGTTTCTTTTTATTCTTTGCCCGATTTGGTCGACAATCCTTATCATTTCACTTACAGAGTCAGCCTTAAATCTTTCCTTCACTTATTTCATCACAAAAAATGATGATCGACACTTCTTTTCATATAATGCCTCATATGGGCTATCGATCATTGCTTGACAGCTATGGTCGTAGGTGAACTTAATAAGTGGTAAAACATGTTCCCACTTGCACTTCGATTTAACATTAATGTCCTCATCATATCTTTAAGCGTTTGGGTTGTCCTTTCTGATTGTCCATCTATCTGTGAGTGAAAATTATGCTAAGGTTCAATCTCGTGTCTAACTCCTTTTTGGTGAGCTAGTTCAAAATCTAGGGGTAAACTTGGAGTCTCTATCTAAAGTGATAGGTTTTGGTACCCCCCTGTAAATATACGATTTCCTTTATGTACGACTGAGCTAACTTATCAGATCCATGAGTCATCTAAATAGGCAAAGATGAACATATTTGGTAAGTCAATCCACTACTACCCATATAGAAGTATCACTTCTTTATGACTTTGGCAAAACCCGTCATAAAATCCATTGCTATATCATTCCATTTTCATTTATGTATCTCTAGAGATTATAACCTCTTATAAGGTCATTAATACAATGCCTTCACTTGCTGGTAACCGAGACAATGCTCGACAATGTGGTTATATTTTGTTTTATTCCTTACTATCAAAACTTTTCTCGTAAATCATAATATATCTTGATGCTGCCTGGGTGACAGTTTGAGGAATATCATAAGCTTCATTCATGATTTTATTTCTAAGCTTATTATTGCTTGAAATATATATAACCTTTCCTTAGACAATATGACATTGTCCGGCACTTCTTTAAAATCCTTCAGCCCTTCATTCCTCTTCTTAGCTCGAATTCTTTCAAATCTTTCATCTTTCCCTATTATTTTATTATCCCTTTTTCTCAAATCTGACGTAATCATGAGTGTGGAAATACGGCTCATGATTGATCTTGGCATCTCGACTATACTCTTTAATGAGTTTCCCTTCTCTTGTAGGGATACATCGTAATTTTAAACGAGTTTTACAACTTAAGGTATCAACTACTATATTAACCTTCCGTAGGTGATAATTTATACCACAATATTAATATTTTACTGATTCAAGCCATTTTTTCTATCTCATATTCAAGTCTCTTTGCTCGAAGAAATATTTCAAACTTTTGTAATTTGTGAAGAATTCTCAACTTATTTCATATGAGTGATGTCTCCAAGACTTTGGTACTTATACTATTGCTGCTATTTCAAGTCGTGAGTTGGGTAATTTTATTCATGTGGTCTAAGTCATTGTGATGCACAAGCTATTATTCTTCTTACATTAATACATGACCTTACATTTATTGGTCTATGTAAATTTGATTCCTTTTTTGGGATAGTTTTATTATCGGCCTTACTATCTTAGAGAATTCTCAATGAATCTCTAATAGTAGCCAGTTAACCCAAGTAATTCCTGGTCTCATTTTGGGTTGTTGACAACTTCCATTCTAGCATTGCTTTATCCTTTGCCGGATCCACTTAGATTCCTTCTAAAGACACTATGTGCCTACGGAATATCAATTCTTTAAGCAAAAAATTCTCATTGGCTAAACTTGGCATAAATCTGTTTGACTCTAAATGTCCGCAAGACAGTCCTTCACTGTTCTTTCTCATTCTACGAATAGATAGGAATATTATTCTTAGAGATTAAGATAAAATTGTCTAAGTACGTGTGGAACACTCGATTTTTTATTTTTTTTTAGGTTCATGAACAGGACTGGTGCATTAGTTAGTCCGAATGGCATAACTATCATCTCATAGTGGCCATATCTTATTTGAAAAATTTGTTTTCGTAAACCAGTTACCATTCTACAAAAATCATGTAACATATACCATCAAAATGCCTCAATGAGGACTTTCCATATATTAATTATGAGGATCAGTCTATCAAGCCGACTAATTTCATGACGTCTTGTTCTATCTACACCAAAATTTTGACACCATATCAACATATTAACAAAAAGATATTACCAAACTACGTTTATTTTATACATTCTAACCATACCATTTACAACATGACCCACTACTTACATATAAATCTCATATTATCTTTGGAAATAAAGGGGTAAGTCAGCATTTACTCTCTAGTGGCATGAATAAATGTTTATGAATTAATTTATGTTATGGGCTGAACATAGGATAATTAATTTATTTGAGGCCCATCTTTATTCCTTGCATTTGATCCCTGGGTTGGCCCATCTAGGCCTGTGGCAAAGGTGAAAATCTCCCACTTTCTCTCCTAATCCTACTGGGACTCTCATTTGATCCTCTATATCCTAAAGGATATTATTATATTTATTAGAGATGCATAGATCCTATCTAGATAGGATTTGGGAGTGCATTATAAATATAAGGTGAGAGATAAAATCAAGGCTAATGCTCATTCCATATTTTCGAGAATTACTATAACATTATAGTGAGAATTTTCGAAAATTAAGAGAGAAGAAAGAAAGTGATTTTCTATAGCATTCTCCATAGATTGTCCTCACTCGACATTGGAGATTAGGCAACCGGGATACAGTTCAGAAGATCAAAGCACGAGTCTTGATCTATTCATTCCCGACAGATTCGCAGGTAAACACGAGAAAACTCCTACGTGTTGCAATTAATTATATAGGTGCATGCTAGATATATAATCAATGTATGGTGAATTAAACATCCAAGATAGATCCTCGGGAGAGGGTTAAAATAAGATTTCCCTACAATTCATATTTTCTTACTGTGACACGTGGAAAATATTTTGTACATTCCACAAACTTGGTGGAAGTACCAGTCTATAGGCTACTAGGCCTATCATTTCTAAGATCTTGTATGGTCCTATAAAACGTGATCTCAACTTCCTTTGTACTTTGAACCTTATAATTTCCCTCGATGGAGAAATCTTAAGAAACTTTATTTCCGCTTTCAAAATGCAGCTCAGATCTATGCGTATCAGCGTGAGACTTTTGTCTATTCTGAGTTTCTTTTTATTCTTTGCCCGATTTGGTTGACAATCCTTATCATTTCACTTACAGAGTTAGCCTTAAATCTTTCCTTCACTTATTTCATCACAATAAAGAGATGATCGACACTTCTTTTCATATAATGCCTCATATGGGCTATCGATCATTGCTTGACAGCTATGGTCGTAGGTGAACTTAATAAGTGGTAAAACATGTTCCCACTTGCACTTCGATTTAACATTAATGTCCTCATCATATCTTTAAGCGTTTGGGTTGTCCTTTCTGATTGTCCATCTATCTGTGAGTGAAAATTATGCTAAGGTTCAATCTCGTGTCTAACTCCTTTTTGGTGAGCTAGTTCAAAATCTAGGGGTAAACTTGGAGTCTCTATCTAAAGTGATAGGTTTTGGTACCCCCCTGTAAATATACGATTTCCTTTATGTACGACTGAGCTAACTTATCAGATCCATGAGTCATCTAAATAGGCAAAGATGAACATATTTGGTAAGTCAATCTACTACTACCCATATAGAAGTATCACTTCTTTATGACTTTGGCAAAACCCGTCATAAAATCCATTGCTATATCATTCCATTTTCATTTATGTATCTCTAGAGATTATAACCTCTTATAAGGTCATTAATACAATGCCTTCACTTGCTGATAACCGAGACAATGCTCGACAATATGGTTATATTTTGTTTTATTCCTTACTATCAAAACTTTTCTAGTAAATCATAATATATCTTGATGTCGCTCATGACGAGATGAGGAATATCATGAGCTTCATTCATGATTTCATTTCTAAGCTTATTATTGCTTGAAATATATATAACCTTTCCTTAGACAATATGACATTGTCCGGCACTTCTTTAAAATCCTTTAGCCCTTCATTCATCTTCTTAGCTCGAATTCTTTCAAATCTTTCATCTTTCCTATTATTTTATTATCCCTTTTTCTCAAATCTGACGTAATCGTGAGTGTGGAAATACGACTCATGTTTGATCTTGGAATCTCGACTATACTCTTTAATGAGTTTCCCTTCTCTTGTAGGGATACATCGTAATTTTAAACGAGTTTTACAACTTAGGGAATCAACTACTATATTAACCTTCCGTAGGTGATAATTTATACCACAATTGTAATTTTTTACTTATTCAAGCCATTTTTTCTATCTCATATTCAAGTCTCTTTGCTCGAAGAAATATTTTAAACTTTTGTAATTTGTGAAGAATTCTCAACTTATTTCATATGAGTGATGTCTCCAAGACTTTGGTACTTATACTATTGCTGCTATTTCAAGTAGTGAGTTGGGTAATTCTATTCATGTGTTCTAAGTCATTGTGATGCACAAGCTATTATTCTTCTTACATTAATACATGACCATACATTTATTGGTCTATGTAAATTTGATTCCTTTTTTGGGATAGTTTTATTATCGGCCTTACTATCTTAGAGAATTCTCAATGAATCTCTAATAGTAGCCAGTTAACCCAAGTAATTCCTGGTCTCATTTTGGGTTGTTGACAACTTCCATTCTGGCATTGCTTTATCCTTTGCCGGATCCACTTAGATTCCTTCTAAGGACACTATGTGCCTACGAAATATCAATTCTTTAAGCAAAAAATTCTCATTGGCTAAACTTGGCATAAATCTGTTTGACTCTAAATGTCCGCAAGACAGTCCTTCACTGTTCTTTCTCATTCTACGAATAGATAGGAATATTATTCTTAGAGATTAAGATAAAATTGTCTAAGTACGTGTGGAACACTCGATTTTTTATTTTTTTTTAGGTTCATGAACAGGGCTGGTGCATTAGTTAGTCCGAATGGCATAACTATCATCTCATAGTGGCCATATCTTATTTGAAAAATTTGTTTTCGTAAACCAGTTACCATTCTACAAAAATCATGTAATATATACCATGAAAATGCCTCAATGAGGACTTTCCATATATTAATTATGAGGATCGACCTATCGTCGACTAATTTCATGACGCCTTGTTCTATCTACACCAAAATTTTGACACCATATCAACATATTAACAAAAAGATATTACCAAACTACGTTTATTTTATACATTCTAACCATACCATTTACAACATGACCCACTACTTACATATAAGTCTCATATTATCTTTGGAAATAAAGGGGTAAGTCAGCATTTATTCTCTAGTGGCATGAATAAATGTTTATGAATTAATTTATGTTCTGGGCTGAACATAAGATAATTAATTTATTTGAGGCTTGATAAACGCGCATTTTACACGTATTTAGTTGATATTTGAAGATGAGTTTAGCTCGTTTAATGTGCGTTTATGTATCGATTCTTAATGTTTCATCTATTTTTAGAAGATACTGCTCTTGGGTGTTCCTTTGATGTTTTGTAGGTTTATATGTTGATAATCGAAGCAAGGAACGAAACACGAACAAAATGAACAATCATCCGGTTTCTAGCGACCAGCTAGCGGTCGCTAGGCTGGTCATGAGAGCAAACCAATGGCGCCCGAAGAGCCGCGCCGCGACCTCGTGCCAGCGGCGAAGCTAGCGTCGAGAATTCATCGGGCGATTTCTCGCGACCGTTCGTAATGGCTAGCGACGCTAGCCGGTCATGAGTACAAAGCGGCGCAGAAGCGGCGTGGCGAAAAACGCGAGAGATACCTAGCGATCGCACTAGCGATCGCGAGGACCGTCATGAGGCGCGACAGAGGCAAAAATTAGGGTTTCCACCATCTTCTATAAATAGGGCAAGTCACCCGCGCCTCCAGGAGACCCCTAACGAACCCCAGCGCGATTTTGCACGTTTTTCCTCAGTTTTTATCTGTTTTTCATTTATTTTCGCTTTAGCTTTGATTTTGATTAGTTCTAGCAATAGTTATCCATCGTTTTACATTAGTTCTTCGCATTGGTAACGATTTAGCACGATTTCGTCCGAAGGAATTCCATCTTTTTCCCGTTTTCCGTTGGATTTGGATCTGAACCCAACCATTGTTCTTCGACGCTTCCCTACGGGTTTTATCAATTTAATTTCCGTTTTTATGATTATTGCGTACTTTATGTCGTTAATTATGTCTAGCTAATTTCTGTTCTAATCCTAGGGTTTGCATGATTCGATCCTATATGTTATGATTCCTGCTATTGTTATTTACCTTCCAGGCATTGATTCATGATTCATGGTGCTTATTTATATGTGTTGATTTCTGATCAATCTTGATGCATATCTAGTTGCCAGTTAATGACGTAATTGTATTAATTGTCAATCGATCTTGAATGCATGATACGAATGTGTAATACCCCAAACTTTTAATTAGTAATTAATCGACGATTAAGACTAAACAGGGCATTGCATCCTTAATAAGAAAGAAATTATATATGCTTAAGATCAAAATTATTTAATTTCACTTGGTAAAATAAAATGTGATCGATAATTGAACTCTAAAATTTTTGAGTAAAAGATTTTGTTTAGAACTTAAAATATTATGTAGGTGATTATTTGATCTTAATGATCAAATAAATTCTATAACTATAGGAAAGTATATTCTCATGTTATATATAGTAAACATAATTTTATGAATATAAGATTATAATGTGAGTATTTTATTTCATAAAAGTAATGAAAATAAGAAAGTAAGTTATAAGTATATAGTTAGTATCATTAAATAAAATATTTATACATATCATATTATTTATATTAAATTGGATATATACATGAATTCTTGAGCATTAATGAAGAATGCTCTAGAAAAGTGTTGAGTAAGCATATGTATTAATTAAACTTGATGAACAAGCATGTCCATTAAATTAATTTTGATGAATAATCAACTATTAAATTAAAGTAAAAATAAAATAGAATTTAATGTATATCAAAACATCTTCTTATGATTGGAAGACTTCCAAAAACCTATCCATTTCTTCCCAAAACTCACGCATACACACACTAAAACACACACTAGAGTAAAAAAAAAAATTATTAAGCTATTTCCTCCAAATTTTTCACTTCCAAGTTGATTACAAGGTTGAAAGAAGGTATAATTCTAGCTTTTCTTTAGTGTTTAAGCTTAATTATTGTTGTATACATATGAAATTATTGAGGATGTAGGTTGAAGGATTTTGTATATAATGTGATGAATATTGATATTATATGATGATATTGATGAATTAATGTAGAAGTAGTGAAGTATTGATGGTTTAATTGTAAGATTTTAAGCTAGAACTATAAACCCTAATTTTTGAATGTTAAATGAAAGTGATGCTATGTTGATGATATGTTGGGAATTTGTTGAAATTATGTGCTACGAACATGTTTAAGGAAGAAATTTGGAAAGAACATTAAACAAAATAAATTATAATATATATATATTTTCAAAATTTCAAAAATATTGAAATACATTATGTTAATTTTATTTCCTTCAAATAACTTGATATATGAGTTTAATATGGTGATTTAAGCATTTTGTGAATTAATTAGAATTTTCTAAGTTCATATGTTGAAAATGGAAAATTTTAGTTTAGATGTTTAGTTGACATATTTATGTTAAAGTTGGTATATGCTATTGTTATTGTTGTGAAAGATTAATATATGATAATTAAATGAGAAATTGAAAGAAAGTTGAAAGAAAAATATAGTTATGCATGTTGTAAGATTTTCGAAAATCTTAGAAGAAGAAGGGTAAATTTAAGTTTGATGTTATTATGTATAAATCATATGGATTATAAAACTATTAGGTAAATAAGTACTAATGAAGCTTAAATAAGAATTTTTGAACTAAGAAACTAAAAAGCTAAAGTTTATGTACATGTTATGTTGAAATGAATTCATATGACAAATAAATTATGTGTATGTGATATTGGTTGATTAGAATGATTTATATATCTAAAGTATGCTAATAGTAAGAGAGATACTATTAAAGTATGTTGATGGCCTATGACTTAGCTTGTAATGAAAGTTCAAAATAGACGATTGGTTGAAATACTATACATAAATAACCTTAGGAAAAGAATATCGTATTTAAATAAAGAAAAGAATGTAAATTGAGTTCACTAATGTATAATTAGAAAATAAATGTTAATTGTTCCTTGAATATCCAAGTAGACTCGTGAGAGTCGAATAAGATAAAGTGTAAAGAAAGTTTAAAGAATAAAAGGATGCAATGACCCGAAAGATTTAAATTCGTATAGGTAAAGTTTAGACAAAAATGTCTAAACAAAACCTAAGGAAAGAAAAAGAATGAATAAGAAGAAATCACATGTGTTTAATAGATAAGAAATGTCATTTATATATATCGATATTATCGAATAATACAAGGTACATTGAGGAAGGGAAGGCGATTAAAGAGGAAGAGGAAGAAGAAAAATGAAAGTTTATTAAACTTACCGAGTAATTCAACAGTGGGCTTTCTAAAACTTATAAGACGTGCTAATTTATATTATTTCATTATGTCTTGCATGACTTCTAAATTCATTGACTTGCCAAATGTTTGAGCATGAGCATGACGCATTACTTGTCCACGGAAAGAAAGAAAGAAAAGAAAGAAAGAATGAAAGAATTTACCGGCGTCGGATAGCGACCTTGGTCATAGCGTGTTTGAGAAGAGGCCTACTTCTCAACACATAGGCAGTTCCGTGGATATGGGAAGAGAAGATGTCTGCGGACATAGATCATGCATATGTATTTGTTTTAATGCTATGAAGATGAAAGCAAGTAAATGTTTTATTACGAAAAGCATGCATGTGTTTTCACTAAAACCCACGTATTGCAAAGTTATGGCAAGTCAATCTTATAGCTCTAAGAGCAAAGTTTTAAATGTTTTCGCATGTGTCCACCGAGTGCTTATGTACTCACGCCTGCATGTATTTCTAAGCGTGCGAGGTTGAGTGGATCGTGGAGATGGAATTGTAAAGAGGAACACTTTGGTTGTCATGGTTTTGGTTTCCGTCATATATGTTTACAATATCTCTTATTATTCCGTTTGTTTGTCTAACCGGTTATGATCGTTGAGATTAATCTCCTGATATCTCTTGTTGTTGGAGTCGAACTCCTTGATATTTTGTTTACTCGAAGGAGACTTGGTCGGTTGTCTATTATAAGGCATGTTGAGAATGTTGGAAATAAACTTGTTATGATGATATGTTGGTGAAAGTTTATCTTGAACCTATGTTGATGCCTACTTCGTCTTGTTGATAATTGAAACATTGGCGCTTGTTGCTATAAGTTGATGCCCAGAGTTATATGTCCTCATACATATAACTCAACTACCCTTTCTGTTGCCACACTCTGAATTGCATGATCGTTATATTGTTGTTGTTGCAATTGTAGAAGGAAACCCCTTTCTGATCAAAAGTCGAATGTTTTGATTATCCTTCCACCATTATTCCTTTTATTCATTCGACTTCATGAAAACAAATCATGGCATTCTATTTGAAATTAATACATTCTTTGACGTCATCCAATATTATTCTCCATACATTATTGTCATATTCCTTATTGAATTCTTTGAATCGTCATTAGTGCTAATAGTTTATGTAAAGTCATTAGTCACGGCCTAATCTCTTGATTAAGAAGTTGGGCTGTGACAGATTGGTATCAGAGCCTCGGTTCTATTGGGTCAGTTAATATGTGAAGTCTATTTCAATTCCTAATTTGATTAGAGTCAATAAAGCACAGTGTTCCAAATCCATCTCCGCCAGCTCAACCGGGTAAGTAAGATGAAATTTGTTATGAGTATTGAAAATGTTTTCATTTTAGAAAGTTATTTGATAAAGTCATGCATCTGATAAAGGCACGCATCTGACAAAGTCATGCATTTTGTAAAATCATGCATCTGATAAAGTTCTTCATATGATTGATAAGTTATGTATATGATAAGTAATGTGATATATATTGAAATGTGCTAAGTACAAAATTGTTAAGCTTTGAGCATTTAAGCACACTAAGATGAAGAAAATTTAGTTAGTATTTATGTTTTATTCTAGGATGGCAAGGACTCGATCTACAGCACCGAGACCTCTCACGATTGGGCGCACTAACCAATTCTATGAATATCGAATGGAGGAAGCTCAGAGCCTAGTAGACTTTCTGAATAGATTCATTGAGCTATGGATGCAAGTTAGGGAATTTGCGGTAACAAACTGGGATGGTATTCCACAGCTAATACGTGTACTTCCTTCCGGATGGCAGGAATGGGCAGTTGTCGTTGCCCTAGATTATATTGCTGAATATCGTAGTTTGTAGAGCTTCCGGGATTCGTGGATATTATTCGGAGATAGTATCATGCTACTCAGAGTTCACCTCCTAGTAACTACCCTCCGGTGGAAGGTTTTGTTTTTGCCGTCTATAATATCTTAATATCAGACATTTCTATTGAAAGTAATAAACCTCAGTTGGAGGAAGGTGAATCCAGTACTTCTGCTATAGTAGATTCGGCCGTTTCTGAATCTTTGATGGAAACCTCTGATACTTCTCTTTATGAAGATCAAATTGTACCAACTGATACTATCATTCCTTCTGACCAGCTCACATCTGTTAATGTCCCTACTTCTTTTGAGCTAAACCCTATTGTTCCTGACAATTATCTAACTCTTCTTAAGGAAGAGTTTCCCCTTGAAGAACTTGTTGAAGATGAACTTCCTCTTGAAGAACTTGATTATGACTTTGATATGGATGCCATCGATTTAAGATGGTATGATCAGCCTATTGCTGTAAATGTTTCTCCACTTTAGTCAGTACCATATGAATCTCAACCTGAAACTCCATCCACATCTTTTTTCGAAGAAAACGAGTTTGAAACTGAGGCTGGATCATCTAGACCAACTGGAACTACCCGATCTTTCAAATATTGACCTGAATTTTTACAAACCATTGGTACTAGTCAATTGAAGCCTCTTCAGCTGAGTGATATGCCATTTATCACAGATCCTTCTCTTTTAGACACTGAGATTGGATTTTCTCATCCTACCTCTTTGGCTAACCGTTCTTCTGAACTTCCACCAGAGGATGAATGTATTAAAGAGGTATCGGACGAAAAGAATATGGAAGATATATCAGATATGAATGTAGGAGTAGAAGGAGTGGATAAAGAAAACGAGATGTTTGGTCCAGGCAATGGAGATGATACAGCATCAAGGATGGACTAGAAGTATGATAAAATAGAATAGTAATGTGACGTGATATTGTACATTTGTAAATAGATAGTTAAGTATGGCTGATGTAGATAGTGATGGATGTACAATCTAGACTAACCCGAGTTTCCGATGCCTACTCTGCCAAGGCAAAATTTTCCTCTATGTAAAAGTCCTCTAAGAGGCAATTTTCCCATGATACAAAAATAAAATTTAAAGATATTTATGTTATGTTGATTGTTGTTTCTCTTGTTTACCCTTGAACCTATTGTTTATATAATTGTACAAATTTAATTACATGTAAACCTATTTGTTAAACATGACATTTTACTCACTTTCTTATAAATTCCTTATGTACATACTGCATACATATATTGTTCTCATTAATCCGAAATGCAGTATACCGCCAAGACGTCGAAACCGAATTCCTGTGGTAGAAGACCAAGAAAGTGAAAACATACCTCAATCTACCCCTGAACCTACCCCTCCTCCAACCACCAGAAAAAAATTTTGAATTATTTCTTGACAAAATCCACCATCTTTCAGTGGAACTGGTAATCCTGCCGAGGCGGAGGAATGGATTCGGGCGATGGAAAGAATCTTTAAATTTTTGGAATGCTCAGATAAGGAATGCCTTTTGTGCATTTCCTTTCAATTAAAAGGACCGGCTGACTTCTAGTGGGAATCACGTCAGAAGATTCTCACTCCTGAGAGATTGGAAAGTTTTACATGGGAGCAATTTAAAGAAGAGTTGTTTGCAAAATATATCCCTCGAAGCTACAAGAAACAAAAGGGAATCGAGTTTATGAATTTAAAACAAGGAAAGAAAACGGTGGCAGAGTAAGATAGAGAATTTTGCAATCTATCTCGTTATGCTCCGTACAATAGAGAAACAGACGAAAAGATGGCCGAACTGCTCCGCTCAGGTTTACGTCAAGAAATAAGAATCATTTTGGCAAGCCAACCTGCCCTATCATATGTTGAAACGTTGAATAGGGCGTTAGACATAGAATTAGAAATTCAGTCGGAAAAGATGACCCCTGAATCAAATCCAACTTCATCCCAAATTCAAACCCCACCAAAGATGATGCCTCAAAATCAAAGATTCAAAAGAAAACAAAGATGGGAACGAGATTTTCCAAATAAGAAACCTTGGCAAAGACCAAACCAACTTGTTTCAAGTTCTTTCCACCACCATTTCAAAGTCGACCACAAACACTTCCAAATCCTCCTAGAATGCCTTTGTGCCCAAGATATGATAAAGCTCGTTCGAATCAGTAAATGGGGCACCAATAGTTGTTACAATTGTGGCCAAGTGCTTCATTATGCTAACAAGCGCTTGATTAGACAAAGATCGGCGAAGGTGGAAGAAGGTCAACTTCCGCTAAACAAGTGCCACAAATGAAGGCTATAGGTGGTAGCTTTCAACAGTAAGCCCGGTCGATATCAGTACCACAAAATCAGATGATTTTACCACCTCCACCTCAACAAACTCAATCCCAATATCACAGGGCTTTCGCCTTAAACCCAAGGCGACAAGAATAGAATGCTGAGAATCTGGCAGGTATGGGAACTTTAAACGGCTTACCTATTATAATTCTCTTTGACACTGGAGCTTCGCATTCTTTTATTTCTACGACATGTGTAGATGTTTTTTTTTTTAAAACTAAATATAGAGCGAAGTAACCAGGATTTAAAAGTGATGACTCCTTTAGGTAAATCCACAATAATTTTCCATATATGTTCTAATTTAGAATTCGAGATTAGGAACTCTTAAGCTGAAAGCAAGAATTTTACGAGTGATACCAATGTGGGATGTGGATATTATCGTAGGAATGGACTGGTTAACAAAGAATTTTGCGGTAATTCAATGCGAACAACGGGAAATTTCATTCCATCCTCCAAGAAAAGACCCTACTTGTTTTTATGGTATTGAGATGAAAGAAAGAATGGTTCCCATAATCTCAACATTATGTGCTGAGAAGCTGATGAGGAATAAGGAAAATTGTACCTATCTGGTATATTTGAACCTTGATGATAACAAGAAGGAAAGAAGACTAGAGGATGTGCCGATAGTTCAGGAGTATCCAGATGTATTTCCTGAAACTCTACCAGGGTTATCTCAAGATAGACAATTGGAATTTACGATTGATCTAGAACCCGGATCGGCACCTGTATCAAAGGCACCCTACCGTATGGCACCCAAAGAGTTACAAGAGTTGAAAATCCAACTTCAAGAACTCTTGGACTTAGGGTTTATTCAACCTAGTGTATCTCCATGGGGAGCTAGTATTTTCTCTAAGATTGATTTAAGATCAGGGTATCATCAGTTGAAAATTCGTTCAGAAGATATTCCTAAGACTGCTTTTCAAACACGATATGGTCATTATGAGTTTGTTGTGATGCCTTTTGGATTAACAAATGTTCCTGCCGTGTTCATGGATTTGATGAATCGTGTTTTTCACGATTACCTTGATAAATTCGTCTTAGTATTTATTGATGATATTCTTATATACTCGAAAGACGAACAAGGACATGAGAGACATCTAAGAGTTGTATTAGAAACTCTAAGAGCTGGAAAAAAAGCCTGTATGCCAAATTTAGCAAATGTGAATTTTGGTGAGAGGTAAATTTCCTTGGACATATCGTATCGGCCGAAGGAATAAAGATTGATCCTACCAAAGTGCAAGTCTGTACAAGAATGGAAATCACCTCGCCGCCAAATGAAATTCAAAGTTTCTTAGGTCTAGCGAGGATACTATCGGCGATTTATCGAAGGATTCTCTAAAATCGCAAGGCGATGACTCAATTACTCGGGAAGGAGTAAAATTTCGATGGACGAAGGAATGTGAAGAAAGTTTTCAAGAACTCAGCGATTGGCGTCGACGCCAAGGTATTGACAAGATGCGAGAACCGGATCAAGGATCTACCCTTTATACCGATCGTCGAAGAATGGATGGGATACGTACTCATGCAAGAAGGAAAAGTCGAGGGCGCTTAGGAATGATCCTTACTCAAGAATAGGAGTCGATCAAAGATTTTGAGAAATTGAAGATAGAAATAGTACTTCCACCAGATACCACTGAGAGTATCATATCAACACTAGTGGTTGTACCAGACTTAAGGATACAAATCGTAAATGCTCAACGACAAGATGAACAACTAGAAAAGTTGCGAATTAAAATCAGAATGGAAGGATTATAGGATTACTACGAGCTCGGGACAATACGATTATGTTCAAACAGATTGTGGTACCCAACAACCGGAGTCGAAAGATGAAATCATGAGTGAAGCTCACAACTCGCTTTATCGTTGCATCCGAGAAGCACGAAGATGTATCAAGATCTTAAGCGACAATTCGTGTGGTGGAATAAAGCAAGAGATAGCATTATTCATAGGCGGTGTCTAGCATGTCAACAAGTCAAAGCTCTACATCAACAACCATATGGAAAGCTGCAACCCCTAGAGATTCCTGAATGGAAATAGGACCACATAGTTATGGATTTTGTAACAGGACTACCCAGATCAAAGCGTGGAAACACTACTATATGGGTAATTGTAGATCGTCTCACCAAATGCGCACATTTCATTCCAATTCCTGTTACTTATGGAGCTAACAAATTAGCCCAAATATATGTTCGCGAAATAGTACGACTACATGGAATACCTGTGTCCATTACTTCTGATCGAGACTCCAAATTTACCTCACGATTTTAGTCAAGTTTCCAAGAGGAATTAGGGACATGATTGAATTTTAGTACAGCTTTCCATCCTCAAACGGACGGTCAAACGAAAAGAACTATTCAAACGCTTGAGGATATGTTCCGAATCGTAATACTAGATCGAGGCGAACAATGGGAACAAGCCTTACCGTTAGTTGAATTTGCTTCTAATAATAGTTATCAAGCTAAAATTAATATGGCTCCATACGAAGCTCTCTACGGAAAGAAATGCAGATCGCCTCTCTATTGGGACGAAGTCGGAGAAAGAAAAGTACTGGGACCAGAAGCCATCGAAGAAAGGATCTAAGTCGTACGACAAATTAAGAAAAGGATTCAAGAAGCCCGAGATCGCAAAAAAAAAAAAAAAAATCGTACGTAGATGTTCACCGAACAGAACTCAGCTTCGAAATTGGAGACAAAGTTTTTCTAAAGGTTTCTCTAACCAAAGGCGTACATCGATTCGGCATAAAGGGAAAACTGAAACCGAGATTCATAGGACCATACTGAAGTGTTCAAAAGAATCGGACACATGGCATCTGAGCTCGCATTGCCACCAAATTTTGGCAATATACACAACGTGTTTCATGTGTCATTACGAAAATATGTGTTTGATCCAAAACACATCATTCATCAAAAAGAGATAGTTCCTGAGCCAAACTTAAGCTACAAAGAAAGGCCAGAATGTATTTTAGACCGAAAAAATAGCAACTAAGGAATACATCTATTCCTTTAGTTAAAATACAGTGGAAGCATCATGGCTCAGAGGAAGCGACAAGGGAATTAGAAGAGCAAATGAAACAGAAGTATCCCGAATTATTTATCTAAGGTACTAAATTTCGGGACGAAATTTCTTTAAGGGGGAGGGAATGTAATACCCCAAACTTTTAATTAGTAATTAATCGACGATTAAGACTAAACAGGGCATTGCATCCTTAATAAGAAAGAAATTATATATGCTTAAGATCAAAATTATTTAATTTCACTTGGTAAAATAAAATGTGATCGATAATTGAACTCTAAAAATTTTTGAGTAAAAGATTTTGTTTAGAACTTAAAATATTATGTAGACTGATTATTTGATCTTAATGATCAAATAAATTCTATAACTATAGGAAAGTATATTCTCATGTTATATATAGTAAACATAATTTTATGAATATAAGATTATAATGTGAGTATTTTATTTCATAAAAGTAATGAAAATAAGAAAGTAAGTTATAAGTATATAGTTAGTATCATTAAATAAAATATTTATACATATCATATTATTTATATTAAATTGGATATATACATGAATTCTTGAGCATTAATGAAGAATGCTCTAGAAAAGTGTTGAGTAAGCATATGTATTAATTAAACTTGATGAACAAGCATGTCCATTAAATTAATTTTGATGAATAATCAACTATTAAATTAAAGTAAAAATAAAATAGAATTTAATGTATATCAAAACATCTTCTTATGATTGGAAGACTTCCAAAAACCTATCCATTTCTTCCCAAAACTCACGCACACACACTAAAACACACACTAGAGTAAAAAAAAATTATTAAGCTATTTCTCCAAATTTTCACTTCCAAGTTGATTACAAGGTTGAAAGAAGGTATAATTCTAGCTTTTCTTTAGTGTTTAAGCTTAATTATTGTTGTATACATATGAAATTATTGAGGATGTAGGTTGAAGGATTTTGTATATAATGTGATGAATATTGATATTATATGATGATATTGATGAATTAATGTAGAAGTAGTGAAGTATTGATGGTTTAATTGTAAGATTTTAAGCTAGAACTATAAACCCTAATTTTTGAATGTTAAATGAAAGTGATGCTATGTTGATGATATGTTGGGAATTTGTTGAAATTATGTGCTAAGAACATGTTTAAGGAAGAAATTTGGAAAGAACATTAAACAAAAATAAATTATAATATATATATATTTTCAAAAATTTCAAAAATATTGAAATACATTATGTTAATTTTATTTCCTTCAAATAACTTGATATATGAGTTTAATATGGTGATTTAAGCATTTTGTGAATTAATTAGAATTTTCTAAGTTCATATGTTGAAAATGGAAAATTTTAGTTTAGATGTTTAGTTGACATATTTATGTTAAAGTTGGTATATGCTATTGTTATTGTTGTGAAAGATTAATATATGATAATTAAATGAGAAATTGAAAGAAAGTTGAAAGAAAAATATAGTTATGCATGTTGTAAGATTTTCAAAATCTTAGAAGAAGAAGGTAAATTTAAGTTTGATGTTATTATGTATAAATCATATGGATTATAAAACTATTAGGTAAATAAGTACTAATGAAGCTTAAATAAAAATTTTGAACTAAGAAACTAAAAAGCTAAAGTTTATGTACATGTTATGTTGAAATGAATTCATATGACAAATAAATTATGTGTATGTGATATTGGTTGATTAGAATGATTTATATATCTAAAGTATGCTAATAGTAAGAGAGATACTATTAAAGTATGTTGATGGCCTATGACTTAGTTTGTAATGAAAGTTCAAAATAGACGATTGGTTGACATACTATACATAAATAACCTTAGGAAAAGAATATCGTATTTAAATAAAGAAAAGAATGTAAATTGAGTTCACTAATGTATAATTAGAAAATAAATGTTAATTGTTCCTTGAATATCCAAGTAGACTCGTGAGAGTCGAATAAGATAAAGTGTAAAGAAAGTTTAAAGAATAAAAGGATGCAATGACCCGAAAGATTTAAATTCGTATAGGTAAAGTTTAGACAAAAATGTCTAAACAAAACCTAAGGAAAGAAAAAGAATGAATAAGAAGAAATCACATGTGTTTAATAGATAAGAAATGTCATTTATATATATACTGATATTATCGAATAATACAAGGTACATTGAGGAAGGGGAAGACGATTAAAGAGGAAGAGGAAGAAGAAAAATGAAAGTTTATTAAGCTTACCGAGTAATTCAACAGGTGGGCTTTCTAAAAACTTATAGCACGTGCTAATTTATATTATTTCATTATGTACTGCATGACTTCTAAATTCATTGACTTGCCAAATGTTTGAGCATGAGCATGACGCATTACTTGTCCACGGAAAGAGAAAGAAAGAAAAAGAAAGAAAGAATGAAAGAATTTACCGACGTCGGATAGCGACCTTCGGGTCATAGCGTGTTTGAGAAGGAGGCCTACTTCCGACACATAGATGTATTCCGTGGATATGGGAAGAAAGATGTCTGCAGACATAGATCATGCATATGTATTTGTTTTAATGCTATGAAGATGAAAGCAAGTAAATGTTTTATTACGAAAAGCATGCACAGGTTTTTCACTAAAACCCCTGTGTATTGCAAAGTTATGGCAAGTCAATCTTATAGCTCTAAGAGCAAAGTTTTAAATGTTTTCGGCATGTGTCCACTGAGTGCTTATGTACTCACGCCCTGCATGTATTTCTAAACGTGCAGGTTGAGCTGGGATCGTGGAGATGGAATTGTAAAGAGGAACACTTTGGTTGTCATGGTTTTGGTTTCCGTCATATATGTTTACAATATCTCTTATTATTCCGTTTGTTTCGTACAACTGGTTATGATCGTTGAGATTAATCTCCTTGATATCTCTTGTTGTTGGAGTCGAACTCCTTGATATTTTGTTTACTCGAAGGAGACTTGGTCGGTTGTCTATTATAAGGCATGTTGAAAATGTTGGAAATAAACTTGTTATGATGATATGTTGGTGAAAGTTTATCTTGAACCTATGTTGATGCCTACTTCGTCTTGTTGATAATTGAAACATTGGCGCTTGTTGCTATAAGTTGATGCCCAGAGTTATATGTCCTCATACATATAACTCAACTACCCTTTCTGTAGCCACACTCTGAATTGCATGATCGTTATGTTGTTGTTGTTGCAATTGTAGAAGGAAACCCCTTTCTGATCAAAAGTCGAATGTTTTGATTATCCTTCCACCATTATTCCTTTTATTCATTCGACTTCATGAAAACAAATCATGGCATTCTATTTGAAATTAATACATTCTTCTCCATACATTATTGTCATATTCCTTATTGAATTCTTTGAATCGTGCTAATCGTTTATGTAATCATTATTCTCCATACATTATTTCGTCATATTCCTAGTGATCCATTTGGATTTTCCTTTAGAGACGAATCGTGATAGGGAAAATTAGTAATCAATCGCC
Source organism: Salvia rosmarinus (assembly GCA_036937905.1). Taxonomy (NCBI): domain Eukaryota; kingdom Viridiplantae; phylum Streptophyta; class Magnoliopsida; order Lamiales; family Lamiaceae; genus Salvia; species Salvia rosmarinus. Next base: position 322,229 of record CM072814.1, on the reverse strand, counting down.
GCAATTAAAATCGTTGTTGGTTATATATGTGATATTCCGCCTTGTCCGGATTAAAATGGTTAGTAATAAGCGGGATAAACATCGTTGTGGATAGGATTGGTGCATCCCTAGGGTTAGTCTTTCTTCATAGTTATCTTCGTGATTTTATTGCTTTATTTTATATTTACGCTTGGTTCCTTTGCTTTGGATTAATTTCCAAGCCTTAAACCTTCACCCAAATTACGTGCTTGGATAATGATGAATTGTCGTTGAGCTAGCTTCTATGTTTTCGTGATACAATCTCGTGGATACGATGCTTAAACACCTATACTTACACTTTTACGTGTGAAAAGGAGCGATCAAATTTTAGGCGCCGTTCTTGGGATTGTTAAGATCACATAGGAATAATTTGACGATTTGGATTTATTAATTCAAGTTATATATATATATTATTATTTATTTTTGAAAGTGCTAAATTCTCTCTTTTCTCAGGTGGTTTATGCGTACAAGATCTCAGGGACCTCCTGAAATATTATTAGATCCCGAGATCGAAAGCTCTCAAAGGAGAAGAGGACGAGAGAGAGACAGAGCAATGGCAAAATCCATGAGCAGGGGCATTCCTCCCGAGCAAGTAGCACGCATGCTAGCTGACTTTGCAGAGATGCAGCGTCAGATGGCGAACATGGGAATCGTTGTCCCTGCTCCAGAGGAAAGACCTCTGAACCACATGTATCGACATCCCACCGAACAGTTCCAAGGAGGCGGTTGGGGCCCGCACGTAGATGCAAATAATTTCGAGCTCAAACCGGCCCTGATCAGTATGGTCCAAGGAGAGCAGTTTGGGGGAGGAGTCACGGAAGACCCGAATGCGCATCTCGAGACGTTTCTCGACATTTGTGACACCATCAAACAGAATGGGGTGCCACAAGACACAATCCGGATGCGCATGTTCGGTTTCTCATTGTGACGGTGAAAGATTGGTTCAAGAGTTTGGATCGGTGGCATCGACACTTGGGGAAACTTTGCGAAGTTTCTTTGAATACTTTCCGCCGTGAAAGCGTTAGAAGATCATCGCCGAAATCTCTCATTTTTGCCAAAACCACGACGAATCATTATTCGAGGCATGGGAGAGATTCAGAGCTCTATTGAGACGATGTCCACAACATGGGTTCTCCAAGGAGCAACAAATCACACAGTTCTACGGTGGACTGACATGGCAGACGAGGAGCATGGTAGATGCGTCGGTGGGGGCTGCTTATTAAACCGACCAGTCGACGAGGCAAGCCGTATTGTAGAAGAGATGGCTGCCAACAGCTATCAATGGCCAACGGAGAGAACGCCATCGTTCAAAGCAGCTGCTGTTGTTGAGAGTGATTCAAAATATGACGATCTCATGAAGAAGTTCACTCTTTTGAAGAGTCAGATTGAGACAGAGACGTCGACCACATTAATCGGAGGAGTCATTCAATTTCCAACAACCTTCAAAGAAGCTTCAATATTCGAATTCGATTCAAGAGCCGAGGAAGCCAAGTCTCAAGACATGATGCGCAGCTTGGTTGTAAGCAACCAACAATTGGCAACGAATCGAATTCGTTCATAAGCAACACCGCGTAAGATAAATCACTTGGAATCGATCGTGACGGCTATGGGAAACACATAAAGATGTTGGAAGCTCAAATCGGTCAAATTGCCGTACAAGTGAATGCACTACAAAAGACGGGCCAATTTCCGAGTAATACTGGAGGTGAACCCAAGAGTCAATGCTTCGCCATTCAGACGAGGTGGGACGAGCTACCCGAGCTCTCACCGAGAAGAAGAGCAAGAAAACATTACGACGCAAACTTCGCGACCGAGCTCGCGATCGCGAGCCCGATCGCGATCCATCCATCCCGAATTTTGTCCACAGACGCCATGACCGAAAGCGCGCCACAAGACCGACCGCGAGCCATCCAAGCATCTGGCGCCAGATTGCTCATGAGCGACCTAACACCCGCAAGCTCGCACGCGAACAAGGAGATCAGCGCACAACATACTCCTCGCGACCATCCCAAATGATCGCGAGGTCGACCATGAGGCACCCCAGAGGCTAATCCTGCACGTATATTCCTCCGGTCCGTTTCCGAGTCGACTTGTCAAGTCGAAATATGACGAGGAATTTGCTCGTTTCAAAGAGGTATTTGAAAGTTGAGATAAATTTGCCTCTCTTTGAAGCGCTATAAACATGCCGGCTACATGAAATTCTTAAAAGACACGCTTGCAAGTAAGAAGAAACTTGGGAAATTTGAGAAAATTTCCTATCCAAGAGTCTTGAGGTTGCTCTTGCAAAGGAAGCTCCTCTCGAGCGAAGGATCCCAGCGGTTTCACGTTAGAGTGCGAGATCGCCGAGCAAAATTTTCCAAATGTGTTATGCGACTTGGGGCGAGCATCAATCGATGCCATTGAGCGTTTTCAACCGCTACACCTAGGAAAGATGAAGCCGATTTAAGATTTTGTTGGATTTGTATCTTGAAAGCGCTTTGGTTGAGCTTGTATACAATGTTTCGTTACCACTATTACAATCTCCTATCGACTTGAATACTTGATTGCATATATCGTGTCCCTTATCTCATATATAAGTTAGATCATACGGTGTGTAGAAGATCACGTAAGTTTGTATGATTGGTCGAGCTTAATGAGATATAAAAGTTTCACACCGAGACGACTTAAGGACGAGTTGTCGGTTTAGGGCGCAGATAGATAAGTGACTTGACTTAGTTGCTTGTCTATGCCGGACGCGTCGACGTATTGAAGGATCACGATGAGATGAGTTCTTCTTTCGACCGTCGTGAAGAACCAAGATCTCGGTGACTTACGATGATCTAAACCTCGATAAGGTATTAGGTGAGTATGAGTTGTCGACCATCACTTTGACTTGTTATGAGTGAGGGTTATATGTTCTAACCCAAGATTCTCCGCATCTTGGGTGGTGGCGATCTTGTATGTCACGCTAGTTATCTCAGTCGAGTCACCGTATCCGTTAAGGATGATGACGTCCCTTAAGGAGCTCAAAGGTTTATTGTACTAAACCCCGCAGTTGAGTTAGCTCAAGTACAATAATAAGGTTGAGTGGTACTACTTAAGGAAATGAAGTTATTAATCGCTTTAAGCAATGATTGTCGTAAATGATTAATGGACGTTCGATATCTTAAATACGGGATTCGTAATGTCTAAGTGCAAGCCCGACTCAACTTCGTAATAAAGGGGTAAGTCAACATTCTTTCTCTAGTGGAATGATCGAATGTTTATAAATTAATTTATGTTCGGGTGAACATAAGATAATTAATTTATTTGAGGCCCATCTTTATTCCTTGCATTTGATCCTGGTCGGGCCATCCAGCCCATAGCTACAAGAAAATCGGTCCCCTATGTGCTCTCAAAGGAAAGATTTTATTCTCTTTATCCCACAAGGATATAATTATATTTATGGTATATGCATAGATCCTTTCCATATAAGATTATGGTAATAATCTTGAGAGTATGGAAATAATCCTAAGAGTATGGAAATAATCCTAAGAGTATGGTAATATTCCATATAGGATTATGGTAATATTCCATATAGGATTATGGTAATATTCCATATAGGATTAAGGTAGTGCATTATAAATATAAGGTATGAGATAAAGTCTAGGTCAATGCTCATTAATCAAGACACATATTTTCGGCCCCCTCATTGTGTTGAGAGAGTATTCTCGAAATTTTGTGAGTGAGAGCATTGGGTGATTTTCCGAAGCATTCTCCATAGATCGTCCTCACTCGACGTTGGAGATTGGGCAACCGGGATACAGTCCAGAAGGTCAAAGCACGAGTCCGATCCGTTCGATCCGTTCACCTCGTTCCATCGACCTCTTCAGATCCAAAGGTAAACACGTGAAAACCCCTACGTGTTGCGATTTAATTATATAGACGCATGCTAGGTTTATAATCAATGTATGGTGAATTAAACACCCAAGATGGATCCTCGGGCGAGGTTAACATTCGCTTTTCCTACACTGGTATCGAGCACAGGATCGAATCTTGGCTCTGCTGGATTAATTCACGTTTGATTATTACGTGCGCTTATTTAATTGTGAATCATGCTCATCGTGGCTCGTTTGTTGTTGTTGTTGGTTTTGTTTTACACCACGAAAATCCGTGGTTAGATTAGATTTTATTATGTAAATCTTATCCGTAAAGAAGAACGAGACGAACGAACGAAGAACGAAACGACGGAAAAACAGGGTTCTCGGTGTGTTCTGGGTGGTTTCTGTGAAGAGTCTCGCGATCGCTAGGGCGATCGCGAGGGCTGCGGGCGACGGGCGCTGCTCGCGGGATCCCGGCGCTAGCGAGCGAACTCGCGGTCGCGAGGATTACCCGCGAGGCGCTTGTGCGTCGCGAGCTAGCGGGCGACGGGCGCTGTTGTCAGGCGAAACCCGACGCCATGAGCGGACTCGCGGTCGCGGGTATGGCGGCCGGGCGACGATGTCTCGGCACGGCGTTGGCGCGCGGGCGTGGCGCAGCCGACGGGCTCGGGCGCTGTGATCGCGTTAGCGACCAGCGAGCAAGCGCTGGCGCGGCGCGAGGTCGGGCGCGCGACCGGGCTTAGCCCTGGCGCCTGCCCAAAGACTCTTTGGGCCGACCGCCTGCACCGCTTTTCAGATTTTCCGACCCGTGCCCGCACGCGAGGCCCAATTGTTGAATCCGTCCGTGCCCGCACGCGAGGCCCGTTTCGGTTTAATTTCTGTATTTTGTAAATCTATGTAATAGATTAGATTTAAATGTACGGGTTTCACGATTGGGCCGCGATGAACGCTTTATTTTATTTTTATCGCTCATATGCATGTCGTGGATGTTTAAATTATGCAAGAGTATGTTATGTATGTTTATATTACGCCGACAAACCTTTAAGTGTTTTACGTAATTAGATGCGCATAGTAAGCATGCTAGGTTTATCGCGTTTATCAAGCATATTTTAGAATTACATGAGCATGTTTTACATGTCGAGTTCTATAGAAAAGCATGCTAGATTACGTGATCTCGCATGGACAAACCTTTTGAATAAAAAGACTAAGCAAGCAACCCGACAAATTAATTTTTCAAATTAAATGTCAAGACCTCCACTTTTGATCTCTAAACAAAGTGAGACGACCGTGAGTAAACGCCCACACGCGTGGCTTGCTTGCATTGTTTATCATAAGTTTGTTAGATGAGATTTCTAAATAAAACATTTTAAATCTATTGAGTAGTGGGAGTTTCATGTGTAAACGCCCACACGCGTGGCTTGCATGTGCGATTTTCATAAGTTCTCTAGAGATAGATATAAAATGAGATAACAAAAGAATTTGAATTGAAGCGGTATGGTCCGAGTGAGTATACCAATTCTAAGAATTCATTTTCTTGTTAAAATTGTGGTCATTGCTAGACATCACCTCAAGTACAACTTCCGCCAAGTCCCTTCTTGCGATAGTGATGTGGTTCAGTAAGGTCCAATCATTAATTTCATTTGTCATAAGGATAAGTTGACATGGATTGAAATTAAACGACTAAAAGGTATATTTTAGTCCGGTCGGGGGTTCATGTAAACGCCCACACGCGTGGCTTGCATGTGGAATTCCTTGGGCGATTGAGGTTTCAATTAATATTGTTTTATCAAAAGGTTACAATATTATTATTACGAATTATTTGCGATCGATGCTTATGTGTTTTACATTATCGCTTCGAGATATGTCTCTTACGCCGATTATCAATATGCTCGCACAAAATCCGTTATCCGTCCAAATTTTATCGAGTGGAAACGAAACATGGAATATGTTCTTATCGCCAAGAACACATGTTTGTTCTCACTACTCCTAAACCCGATGCCCTTATCGACGATCGACTAATGAGCAATGAGTCAAGGACTTTGGAATAAGTCAAACAATACGGCTAAATGCTATATGATGACTACGATGTCCAAAGGCTTGCAAAATGCAAAGATCGATCGATGGCGACGCGATCGATATTTGGTCAAGTCTCGAGTAAGTTTGGGCGATCGGATCGACATCCGCTTCCACACAATGAGAGAAATCTTGGCGTGTAAGATGGAAGAAGGAAGTTCGGTCCATGAACATGTCTCCCACACGACTCATCTCATGGATAGTCTTGATCGGTTGGGAGGAGGTATTGACGCGCCAAGGTCGATATCATCCTCAATACACCGCCCAAGTCTTTTGAGAACTTTCGGCGTGAATGCGATCATGAGCAAGACCGAGTTTACACTTAGTCGCTGCTTAATGATCTCGTTCTTTGCGGAAGGAGTTATGGGAAAAGGAGCACATGCTCTTGCTAGCACATCTAAGGGCCCAAAATTTTCATCGATAATGGAAATAGAAAAGGGTGCCAAAGGTGGTAGAGGCAAGGCAAATAGTGGGAGTAATGGGAACAAGAACATGGTTGCCACCGAGGCTTGAAGAAGCCAAAGGAGAAGCGGCAAGTGCTTCAAGTGCGGTAAGATCGGGCATTGAAGGCCAAGTGCCCTATGCTCATGGCTCAAGTACGCCGCTTTGCTTTAGTAACGGAAACATGTTTAGCGACTTGTTCTACCCATTCTTGGGTAGTAGATACGGGCGAATCGATCATGTTTGTTACACCTGCGAGGGTTCTGCGACAAGGGAGCTGTTTGATGGCGAGATAACGATCTCCATGGGCAACGCGCGAAAGTCGGCTCGCTGCAGTTGGAGATGTTTCTTTATGTTTTGGGACAACAGTTTTAGTTTTGAAAGACGCTTTATATGTGCGGATTTTCGGTGAACCTTGTTTCGCTTTCAAATTATTTACTCATGGATATTCTCGTTATTTTTGATAGTGGTGTTTCTATCATAAGAAATGACGGTTATCCGTGTTGGCACTTTATATAATTCGCTTTATACTATTTCTCGCAAAACATAATACCTATAACTATGTTGCATCTTCATCAAACCCTAAAAGAGAAAGTTTTCTTCAGAAGATGACTCTACTTTTCTCTCGGCATCTTAGATTAGGTCACATCAATCTAAATAGGATCCAAAGACCTGCTAAGAATGGGCGTTGGGTGATCTCACGGTTACTGCTCCCGATCTGCGAATCATGTATGAAGGTAAGATGTCGACTGCACCCTTCAAAGCGAAGGGTTATAGAGCCAAAGAAATGTCGAGTTAGTCCATTCGACTGTGTGGACCTATGTCCACACAAGCTCGTGGAGGGTACGAGTATTTTGTCACTTTCATCGACGATTACTCAAGGTACGGATACATATACCGCTTCACCGCAAGTCCGAATGCTTTGAGAAATTCAAAGAGTTTAAAGGCGGAAGTGGAGACGAAGCTGAGTAAGAGTATCAAGTCATCATGTCCGATCGCGGTGGCGAATACCTCAAGAACGAGTTTATGGACTACCTAGTGAAATGTGGGATTACATCCAAACAAGATTTCACCGGGCACACCACAAAGAAATGGTGTGTCGAGCGAAGAAATATGACTCTTTTGGAAATGGTTAGATCGATGATGAGTTATGCTACATTGCCTATTTCGTTACGGGATATGCCTTAGAGGCGGCATACTTGCTAAATCTAGTACCGCCCAAGTCAATCGAAAAGACCCCTTCGAGTTGTGGTTTGGGCAAGAAGCCGCTTTAAGCCACATAAGGATATGGGCGATCCGGCACATGTCTTGAACAAGAAGGGCGACAAGTTGGAGGCTAGATCCGACGCAAGGCATCGCTTATCGCTATCCTAGAGGGCGAAGGTGGTTTATTCTATAGTCCCAAGGATCGGAAGGTCATTATTAGCACTAATGCTCGATTCTTAGAAGAGGACTACATGAAAAATCATAAGTCCAAAGTTGAAATCATTCTTCAAGAATTAGAAGATGATCGTATTCCACCACCGACAGGCAAAGGTGCGAGATGTCGAGTCTAGTGGGAGGATCGACACCGGATACTTCAAGAAATTGAAGTGGGTCGAGTTCCACCGAGATACCGACCGCATAAGTGGTACCTACACGCAAGTTGTGCAAGTTAGAGAACCACAAGTATCTGCACCCACCGTTGCCATTGTGCTGTAGAACCTCGTCAGAAGGGAGGGTTGTTCGTCAACCCGAGCGATTTATGTTCGTGGGTGAATCTTGATTTAGTCCCAATGTATTTAACATGCAATAATCGACCCATGGACATACAAGGAGGCAATACAAGATATTGATGCAAGATCATGGCACACCGCTATGGACTTAGAAATGGAGTCCATAACGGCTATGGATGTATATGAAAGACACTCTACCGGATGGCAAGGAAGCCATAGGTAGTAAGTGGATATACAAGAGGAAGAGATTACGATGGAGAGGTTTCGCTTTTAAAGCCGTGCTTGTGGCGAAAGGATACACTCAGTTGAGGGCATCGATTTCATGAGACCTTTTCGCTGTGTGCAATGCTCAAGTCCATCGTAATTCTTCCGCCATAGCAGCCCACTCAACCTAGAGGTTTGGCAAATGGATGTTAAACCGCTTTTCTAAGCGGTTACCTTGAGGAAGGTAGAGACATCTATATGCAAAGAACCTCAAGGCTATGTGGTAAAGGGTGAAGAGCATCTAGTATGGAAGCTAAGAAGTCCATTTATGGACTTAAGCGAGCCTCCCGATCATGGAACTTACGCTGACGAGGTGGTAAAGTCCTATGGATTTACCCGTTGCCTAGCGAGAGTTGTGTGTATCGGTTAGATGTCAACGGTGATGTGGTATTTCTTGCACTTTATGTAGATGACATCCTTCTAGTTGGCAACAACGTGAAGTCATTATCGACGTAAAGAGTTGGCTATCCGATCGGTTTCAAATGAAAGACTTAGGAGATGCAACGTACATTCTTGGGATCAAGGTTTACCGAGATCGCAAGAAGAAAATGTTGAGCTTATCTCGGGCGCCTTACATTGATATCGTGATTACTCGTTTTAGTATGCGCACCGCCAAGAAAGGATTGCTACCTTCGCACATGGCGTTCCTTTATTCAAAACGCATCACCTATGACCGCAGCGAGATAGAGGAAATGAGACAAGTTCCTTACGCTCACTGTAGGAAGTCTCATGTACGCAATGCTATACACGAGACCCGATATCTCGCTATGCGTAGGCATAGTAGCTAGATATCGCCTAACCTCGACAAGCTCATTGATCGCGAGAAAGCATATACTCAAGCACCGAAAAGGACTCGAGATTATAGGCTGGTTTACCATGCGAGATAGTCTAATGCCTTTGGGTTATCTGCACTGGATTTCCAAGTCGACCGTGATGAGAAAAAGTCAACCCTGCCATGTGTTTACCTTGGGAGGTGGAGCCGTATCTCAAGTGAGTGCAAAGCGGCGATGCATTGCGGACTCTACCATGGAAGCCGAATATGTAGCCGCTTGAGGCTTCTATGAGGTCAGTATGGTTCAAGAACAACCTCATGGATCTAGATGTGGTACCGGTTTGCCCAAGAGTATCATAGTTTATCGTGATAACTCGGTGCGATGGCAAACTCGAAGGAACCACGGACCCACAAGCGACTAAACACATAGAGAAAGTACCATGTCATACGAGAAATCGTTAGACGAGGTGACGTGCTTGATTGAAAAGATTGATACGACGGAAAATCTAGCGGATCCATTCACGAAGAGCACGCCGCAAAAAGTCTACGATGGACACGTTAGAGGACTCGATTATGCTGATGGCACCCACTTAGAAAGGAAACTTTTGTATAAGTGGGAGAAGCAAAGTGATGGTTTTTGTAAAAGCTAGTAGAAAGACACATTGTATACTAAAAGTTTGCTTTAGTATAAGTGGGAGATTGTTGGATTTGTATCTTGAAAGCGGTTTGGTTGAGCTTGTATACAATGTTTCTGTTACCACTATTACAATCTCCTATCCGATTTGAATACTTGATTGCATATATCGTGTCCCCTTATCTCATATATAAGTTAGATCATACGATGTGTAGAAGATCACGTAAGTCCGTATGATTGGTCAAGCTTTAATGAGATATAAAAAGTTTCACAACCGAGACGACTTAAGGACGAGTTGTCGGTTTAGGTGCAGTATAGATAAGAAGTGACTTGACTTAGTTGCTTGTCTATGCCGGCACGCGTCTCGACGTATTGAAGGATCACTGATGAGATGAGTTCTTCTTCGACCGTCGTGAAGAACCAAGATCTCGGTGACTTACGATGATCTAAACCTCGATAAGGTATTAGGTGAGTATGAGTTCTTGACCATCACTTTGACTTGTTATGAGTGAGGGTTATATGTTCTAACCCAAGATTCTCCGCATCTTGGGTGGTGGCGAGTTTGATGTCACGCTAGTTATCTCAGACGAGTCACCGTATCCGTTAAGGACGATGACGTCCCTTAAGGAGCTCAAAGGTTTATTTTACTAAACCCCGCAGTTGAGTTAGCTCAAGTACAATAATAAGGTCGAGTGGTACTACTTAAGGAAATGAAGTTATTAATCGTTTTAAGCGATCGATTGTCAAATGATTAATGGACGTTCGATATCTTAAATACGGGGATTCGTAATGTCTAAGTGCAAGCCCGACTCAACTTCGGTAATAAAGGGGTAAGTCAACATTCTTTCTCTAGTGGAATGATCGAATGTTTATAAATTAATTTATGTTCTGGGCTGAACATAAGATAATTAATTTATTTGAGGCCCATCTTTATTCCTTGCATTTGATCCCTGGGCTGGCCCATCCAGGCCCATAGCTACAAGAAAATCGGTCCCCTATGTGCTCTCAAAGGAAAGATTTTATTCTCTTTATCCCACAAGGATATAATTATATTTATGGTATATGCATAGATCCTTTCCATATAAGATTATGGTAATAATCTTGAGAGTATGGAAATAATCCTAAGAGTATGGAAATAATCCTAAGAGTATGGTAATATTCCATATAGGATTATGGTAATATTCCATATAGGATTATGGTAATATTCCATATAGGATTAAGGTAGTGCATTATAAATATAAGGTATGAGATAAAGTCTAGGTCAATGCTCATTAATCAAGACACATATTTTCAGCCCTCATTGTGTTGAGAGAGTATTCTCGAAATTTTGTGAGTGAGCATTGGGTGATTTTCCAAGCATTCTCCATAGATCGCCCTCACCGACGCCGGAGATTGGGCAACCGGATACAGATCCGGAAGGTCAGCACGAGTCCGATCCGCTCGATCCGCTCACCTCGCTCCATCGACCTCTTCGATCCAAAGGTAAACACGTGAAACCCCTACGTGTTGCGATTTAATTATATAGACGCATGCTAGGTTTATAATCAATGTATGGTGAATTAAACACCCAAGATGGATCCTCGGGCGAGGGTTAACATTCGCTTTCCCTACAGATTTCATCGATGATGGCTGACCGATCACCACATATCCAAAAGGTATCGTCGAAGGCGTGTTGGTAAGAATTCGGGATTTTGTTTTTCTGCCGACTTTGTTATTCTTGATATTCCGAATTCAAACAACAACCACTAATCCTTGGTAGACCTTTTCTAGCAACGGTCGTGCGTTGATTGATGTGCAGGAAGGAAACCTCACGTTTTGTGTTAACGATGAGGAGCTCAAAATTTCCATATACGACGCCATCAAGCAACCCGACGTTGGAAAGCCGGAAGATTGTTGCTCGATCATGACTGCTGCTGCCGCACACATCTCACGCTTAGAGGGTACCAAACCACTCGAGGAAGCTGCGAGAAGGAAGAAGTGGACTCGGCATGGAACTCCGAGTGTTTCATTCAAGTTTGGGGAGAGCCACTTCCATAGTCAGTGGTGGTCATCCGTAAATGCGAAGTTTAGAAGGTTCCACAAGTCGAGAAAGATGTCTATTGCTACTAAAACTCCAGATTGACGAGGTTAGTGATGGTCTAGCTAAAGACGTTAAATAAAGCACTTGTTGGGAGGTAACCCAACGTTTTCTTTGTTTTTGTTCTCGTGTTTTGTTTTTGTTTTCGTTTGTGTTGTTCTTTTTTGTCGTGTTTCGTTTTTCTTTTCGTTTTAGTTATGCGCCGATCAACGAGTTAAGTGAAGTGTGTTAATCCATGTGGCCAATGACGATAGAAAATTTTGTGAAATTTAATGATAGTGCACATGATATGTTAGAAAATGACGCATGAATGACGTGAGATGGCTTAGACTTGTTGTTTTTCACCATTTGCTTAACCCGTGAGACTTGAGCTTCACTGTATAAACATATTGATCTGGTTTCTTTTAATTGTGTGATATCATGCATGTGATTATCTTCTAGAACTTGCCGTGTTTCTGTGTCGAGACTGCAATATGTGTTTCGAATTTGGAAAGGATAAAAGGCCATCTTTGTTAACCACATTTTCACCCAAACACTAACCCGATGATATATACCATTTGTCGCCTTCTTTGAGCCTTTATTAGACTTTTCTTTCGATTAACCGGATGATAGGAGGTGAGGATGGATATGGGAATCAAAAGGGGTTGAAATTTTGATGTAGTTATGACGAGAAAAGTTCATTTTAGAAAATACATACGTGGTGAAGAATAGTACCTTGTTCGTGAAAATTAAACCCTATAAGCTCTAGAAAAGAAAAGAAAAGAAAAGAAAATCATAAATTCACTATGAGTGTTGAGCATAAAGGGTCTTTAATCAAAGTATAGGTACCTTATGAGGCATAAAGCGCCGATTTAGCACGTTGGGAAAGAAGAAAATGGACAAAGTCCATATGTGTCGAAAAGTATAAATGGGGTGCTTGGAATATTTTTGAGTCACTTAGCCATATATTATCCTACCTTAACCAATGTGCCTACATTACAACCTATGAAAAGTCCTCTTTGATCCTCATTTGAACACATTTGACGCGGTGGAGATATTAGAGAAACGGCAAGCCTATGGTAAGATGTTGCATTGCATTGATCTTTGAGTGTATACACGTCCTTAATTTCTTTATGAGTTTGAGTGTATCCTATATATATTTTACACACATGCCTTTGTGAGGGTTGAAATAAATGAGTTTTTGCCGTAAATTGTTGTTTGTGTTGAGTGGACTAACGTCGTCATGTGCACTAATGTTTTTGAGCGTTGATATGTTTCGGAGGCCTAGAATGGTTATCCTCTTTGCTATGCTCGTTGATCTTTCGTTTGTCTTTCTGTTCTGTTTTTGTTTGAGGACAAACAATGCTTTAAGTTTGGGGGGTTTGATAAACGCGCATTTTACACGTATTTAGTTGATATTTGAAGATGAGTTTAGCTCGTTTAATGTGCGTTTATGTATCGATTCTTAATGTTTCATCTATTTTTAGAAGATACTGCTCTTGGGTGTTCCTTTGATGTTTTGTAGTTTTATATGTTGATAATCGAAGCAAGGAACGAAACACGAACAAAATGAACAATCTGTCCAGTTTCTAGCGACCAGCCTAGCGGTCACTAGGCTGGTCGCGAGGCAAACCAGCGAGTGCCCAGAAGAGCCGCGGCCGCGACCTCGTGCCCGCGAGCGAAGCCTAGCGTCGAGAATTCACTGGACGATTTCTCGCGACCAGTTCGTAATGGCTAGCGACCGCTAGCCGGGTCGCGAGGTACAAAGCGAAAGAAGAAGGCGGCGGAGGCGAGAAGAACGCGCGAGATACCTAGCGATCGCACTAGCAATCGCGAGGACCGGTCGCGAGGCGGCGCGACAGAGGCAAAAATTAGGGTTTCCACCCTCTTCTATAAATAGGGCAAGTCACCCGCGCCTCCAGGAGACCCCTAACGAACCCCAGCGCGATTTTGCACGTTTTTCCTCAGTTTTTATCTGTTTTTCATTTATTTTCGCTTTAGCTTTGATTTTGATTAGTTCTAGCAATAGTTATCCATCGTTTTACATTAGTTCTTCGCATTGGTAACGATTTAGCACGATTTCGTCCAAAGGAATTCCATCTTTTTCCCGTTTTCCGTTGGATTTGGATACGAACCCAACCATTGTTCTTCAGACGCTTCCCTACGGGTTTTATCAATTTAATTTCCGTTTTATGATTATTGCGTGCTTTATGTCGTTAATTATGTCTAGCTAATTTACATTTCTAATCCTGGGTTTGCATGATTCGATCCTATATGTTATGATTCCTGCTATTGTTATTTACCTTCCGCATTGATTCATGATTCATGGTGCTTATTTATATGTGTTGATTTCTGATCAATCTTGATGCATATCTAGTTGCCAGTTAATGACGTAATTGTATTAATTGTCAATCGATCTTGAATGCATGATACAAATGAGCCTTGAGTCGTAACTGAGATAGGACATTCGTAGGAAGCATATTCTTAGTGATCCATTTGGAGTTGCTTATTTTCCTTTAGAGACGTAACTGTGATAGGGAAAATTAGTAATCAACTGCCGCAATTGTCGTAACTGAAGTTGTTGGTTATATATGTGATCTTCCGTCTTGTCTGGATTAAAATGGTTAGTAATAAGCAGGATAAACATCGTTGTGGATAGGATTGGTGCATCCCTAGGGTTAGTCTTTCTTCATAGTTATCTTTCGTGATTTTATTGCTTTATTTTATATTTCTGCTTGGTTCCCTTTGCTTTGGATTAATTTCCGAAGCCTTAAACCTTTCACCCAAATTCTGTGCTTGGATAATGATAAATTGTCGTTGAGCTAGCTTCTATGTTTTCGTGATACAATCTCTGTGGATACGATACTTCGCTTACCCTATACTTACACTTTTTACGTGTGAAAAAGGAGCGATCAAATTTTGGCGCCGTTGTCGGGGATTGTTAAGATCACATAGGAATAATTTGACGATTTGGATTTATTAATTCAAGTTATATATATATATATATATTATTATTTATTTTTGAAAGTGCTAAATTCTTTCTTTTCTCAGGTGGTTTATGCGTACAAGATCTCAGGGACCTCCTGAAATATTATTAGATCCCGAGATCGAAAGCTCTCAAAGGAGAAGAGGACGAGAGAGAGACGAGTGCAATGGCAAAGAAATCCATGAGCAGGGCATTCCTCCCGAGCAAGTAGCACGCATGCTAGCCGACTTTGCGAGAGATGCGTCGGATGGCGAACATGGAATCGTTGTCCACGCTCCGGAGGAAAGACCTCGAACCACATGTATCGACATCCCACCGAACAGTTCCAAGGAGGCGGTTGGGGCCCGCACATAGATGCAAATAATTTCGAGCTCAAACCGGCCCTGATCAGTATGGTCCAAGGAGAGCAGTTTGGGGGAGGAGTCACGGAAGACCCGAATGCGCATCTCGAGACGTTTCTCGACATTTGTGACACCATCAAGCGAGAATGGGGTGCCACAAGACACAATCCGGATCGCGCATGTTCGGTTTCTCATTGCTTGTGACAAAGCGAAAGATTGGTTCAAGTTTGGATCGAGCCGGCATCGACACTTGGGGAAACTTTATAGAAGTTTCTTTCAAATACTTTCCGCCGTGAAAAGCGAAGATCATCGCGAAATCTCTCATTTTGCCAAAACCACGACGAATCATTATTCGAGGCATGGGAGATTCAGAGCTCTATTGAGACGATGTCCACAACATGGGTTCTCCAAGGAGCAACAAATCACACAGTTCTACGGTGGTGACATGGCGGGCGAGGAGCATGGTAGATGCGTCGGTGGGGGCTGCTTATTAAACCGACCACGGACGAGGCAAGTCAGTACAGAAGAGATGGCTGCCAACAGCTATCAATGGCCAACGGAGAGAACGCCATCGTTCAAAGCATTCTTTGTTGAGTGACTCAAAATCTGACGATCTCATGAAGAAGTTCACTCTTTTGAAGAGTCGATTGAGACAGAGAACGTCGACCACATTAATCGGAGGAGTCATTCGAATTTCCAACAACCTTCAAGAAGCTTCAATATTCGTAATTCGATTCAAGAGCCGAGGAAGCCAAGTCTCGAAGACATGATGCGTGCGAGCTGGTTGTAAGCAACCAACAATTGGCAACGAATCGAGTGCTTCATAAGCAACACCGCGTAAGATAAATCACTTGGAATCGATCGTGACGGCTGTGGGAAACACATAAAGATGTTGGAAGCTCAAATCGGTCAAATTGCCGTATAAGTGAATGCACTACAAAAGGCGGGCCAATTTTCGAGTGTCGGAGGTGAACCCAAGAGTCAATGCTTCGCCATTCGGGCGAGGTGGGCGAGCCTACCCGAGCTCTACCGAGAAAGAAGAGCAAGAAAACATTACGGCGCAGAAACTGCGACGAGCTCGCGATCGCGAGCCCGATCGCGAGCCATCCTGAATTTTGTCCACAGACGCCCGCAGCTCAGATCTATGCGTATCAGCGTGAGACTTTTGTCTATTCTGAGTTTCTTTTTATTCTTTGCCCGATTTGGTGGACAATCCTTATCATTTCACTTATAGAGTCAGCCTTAAATCTTTCCTTCACTTATTTCATCACAATAAAGAGATGATCGACACTTCTTTTCATATAATGCCTCATATGGGCTATCGATCATTGCTTGACAGCTATGGTCGTAGGTGAACTTAATATGTGGTAAAACATGTTCCCACTTGCATTTCGATTTAACATTAATGTCCTCATCATATCTTTAAGCGTTTGGGTTGTCCTTTCTGATTGTCCATCTATCTGTGAGTGAAAATTATGCTAAGGTTCAATCTCGTGTCTAACTCCTTTTTGGTGAGCTAGTTCAAAATCTAGGGGTAAACTTGAGTCTCTATCTAAAGTGATAGGTTTTGGTACCCCAGAATAAATATCGATTTCCTTTATATGCGGTGAGCTAACTTATCGGATCCATGAGTCATCTAAATAGGCAAAGATGAACATATTTGGTAAGTCAATCCACTACTACCCATATAGAAGTATCACTTCTTTATGACTTTGGCAAAATCCGTCATAAAATCCATTGCTATATCATTCCATTTTCATTTATGTATCTCTAGAGATTATAACCTCTTATAAGGTCATTTATACAATGCCTTCACTTGCTGGTAACCGAGACAATGCTCGACAATGTGGTTATATTTTGTTTTATTCCTTACTATCAAAACTTTTCTTGTAAATCATAATATATCTTGATGCTGCCTGGGTGATAGTATGAGGAATATCATGAGCTTCATTCATGATTTCATTTCTAAGCTTATTATTGCTTGAAATATATATAACCTTTTGTCGTAGCCCCCGGCTAAGCTATCCCAAATCCCAAGGACGGATTAGGGAGGGCTGGACGATGGGTGTCACAGCCCCTTAAATCCTAAGTACGGATTAACAGGGACTATAACTCTAAACAGGGACAAAAATACATGGAGACTCTTTTTAACAATAAACGTAATACATATGTCATTTATATTCTTGGACTATATTACACAATTTAGGGTTCTTGCAGCGGAAGACATGTGATATGTACATATGACGATGTACAATCAAGGTATAAAACATTTCAGCGACAACATTCCTATTGCTCAACACTGCTCCATCCATCATCTGCTCAACCTGCACATTTAAAAACAAACATGCAGGGCTGAGTACAAGAATGCACTCAGTGGACTCATGCCAGAAACATTTTATTTTCTTTGAATTACACTGCCAACATCATGGTAAGACACAAGGGTTTTAGTTGAAAATGCCTTGTGCTTACTAAAGTATTTTCATCATTTTATAAAATCATCGCCTGGCCATGCATTTTTCTGGTGTGTATGATCCATATCCCTTAACATCCTTTCGTCATATCATCATAGTCGAACGTCGTGAAGGAGGCCTCCCTCTACGACGCCGTGACCGATCGTGAATTGTCCTTACAAAGACACAAATCACCTTAGTGTACACGTTAATCCTAGCTGTATTGTCCTTCCCAAGATAGGATCCGATATCGATTTTCATTCATAAGTTAGGAGCGACCCAACAACATTCATAACATTTCATAACCTCTCATAACATCTCATGGATAGGATACATACACAAAACATAAACATTTTTGGCAGGTAATCATGTAAACATTTTATCAACAGTTGAAATAAGCATCGTAAATAAATATTTCAAAAGCATTTTATTTTTGAGTAGAGTAAAGCCCACCTGGACTGTAGATTGCCTTAATCCCATTTCTTGGACTGTAAGTCCTAGCTTTAGCCTATCTATTCTTGGCCTTGAGGTTTTGGAGTTGGAAAAATCCATTAGGTCTTAGAACCCATATTTCTATTTTAGTGTATATCATGGTATGATATACACTCAATTGACCATGTGGTAGCACTTAGTCAAATATTTCACGTTAAGGTATGCTTTTGTGAAAATATCGTATCATGATGTTTTATCATAATTGTACATCTTATAATGCTCTATCGCACCTTGCGACATAACATAATGAATGCATCGATTAATAGCATGTTAGTCACATAAGGCATACTTCACATAGGGGTTTCCAACACTTAGTCAAATTTCAAGTGTTTAATTTCAGCAAAACAGCTTGAAACAACCCAAGTGACGTGCTTTGACGATCCATAACTCTCGATTCAGAATACGTATGGTCGCACAAAGATACATTCTGAAACCTCTAAACATGTACTACAAGTTCTAAGAAGGAATTAAATCCAAAAGAGTCGTGGTTCTGAAGATATAGGGTCTCAAAGTGGGCAACTCAAACTGACTTCAAAACTTAGAAAATTTTCAAAATTTTCAGTTTTAGCTGTGACGAGGGTTTTATGAGGCTCGTAACTTTTGACTCACAATACCAAAATGGCTGCAGGCTACCAATTTCGAAACCTTGTAACAAGTACTACATATTTCATGAAGACCATACTGGAAAATATCTGACACATCGAGAAATACATAAGCTCAAGTTGACTAGATGGAAATGGACAGTTTCCAGTAGGTGACTTTGGGTCGATGAAAGGTATACCTATAAAACTTGGTTTGGGATCAAACTTTCCAGATCATAACTAGACATGGTGGGGAACATTTCGTATGAAGAAACCCAAGTCTAAATCGGACTACAAATGACTTGAACATCTCACGTAAAAGTCATACTCGAACAGCCTATTATATGAAAAATTCACTAAGGCAGTTTGTCCAAAACAACTTACTGTAATGTATCAACTTCAAAAATTCACCGTGAGTTCATTATAAGGAATCTGGGAATGAAACCAATCATATTGAAAAGCCACTTAAGTATAGTTTAATCCAGAAAAAGCCTCACTCAATGATTCACAATAGATTGGGAGCTAAAAATATTTTACCACAAGCTATCACTCCCGTGATAGTTTTGTGCAGTTAACTTGTAAAATCTGGAATAAATAGTAAAACTTTTTAGAAAATTCTGAATATTTACATACATCTTCTAGACATGCTGAATTATGTTTCTGCCAAATTTCATAGTTTTATCATTAGCCAAACTTAAAACGAAAGCCACGGACTATGGGTGATGAACACGGCGATTTCACAGATTTGCGCGATGCTTTCGAAAAATACGATTAAAATAGCAAATCATGTTGGATGGACTTGAAAGTTTACAGAGGAATACTAGACACATATAATTTCAACATATTAAAATTTCACAATCATCAGACCACTGTAACTTAGTCAAATAAATTCATGAAATTGTTGTTCGTCCAGGTAATCAACATGCAATCACTTTCAAGCATAGACCCAACACATTCAAGCATATTGATGAACATGCATGTATATATCTTGACCAAAATAAAATTATGGTTATAGGGCCTTTACCTTGGATCAGAATTTGACAAGGTTGAGAGAGAGATGGAGGTGCGACGGAGCTCATGACTCCGGTTGAGCCTCGATCCATGGCAATACCTCGGCTTGGTCGAGAAATGGGGAGACGAGAGGGATGAGAGGATGGATAGTTGGAGAGTGTACATTAAACATTGGTGATGGGTTTGGGGCTGAGGTGCTTCAGTTTGGAGAGGGGAGGGGACGACTAAAATGGTGTAGGGGTGGGGTGGTTGCTTATGGGTGACATTTGTCACCCATAGTTCATGCATATGGACAACACACATGCACACCTCTTCACACACACCCACATACACGATGCACACACATATATATCTGATTTTAATTGCTTAGTTAGGTTATAATTAATCACATTTTCATATATTAGATACATGCAATAGGACAAATCAACAAATAAGTGCTTAGTATATATGTGTATATAGCTCTCGGCTATTACACTATGCCAAAGGGTCCAAATTTTATTTTCCATGCCAAACATTGATATATGTTATGACATATAGTTTAGATGATAAATAATATCATAGGATAAATTAATGGCATCATTTTATGCTATAAAAATCGAGTTCGAAAATTAGGGTTTTCAAACGTTTGAATAATTGGTCACTACCAAATCTTGATGATCTAGCATTGATTTAATGCTAAATAATATTGTAATTACATATACTAATCATAGGAAATTAATTCCTATAATTTCTTGATCGATTAAAACGCTGCTTCATCTCAAAACGTTAACGTTTGAAAACGCGTTGCAAAACGCTCATTATCGACTCATCTCGAAATGGTCGTCATCACTTTATTAAATTATTCAATTAATAATGGAATTTAATTCTAAGCTTAATTGCTTAGAAAATATCATGAATTTTACTATCGATACGATCGATCGTTAAAATAATACCGCCGATATACTTCATATACTTTTATTCCTTAATTCACAATTCTCGGTGAATATAAAATAGGATTTCATTCCTTCTTAATTAATCGAAGTCATTATTCGATATCATTCTGATTGAATATCTCAGCGAAAGCTTTGATTTACGATTTTTAAATACTGTAATTAGGCATTTAATTCTGTGGGGTATTACAGTATGAACGGTCCCCGAAAGGTTATAATGAGAGTGCATATTACATGTAGACAATCATACTTGGAACATAACATACATTAAAGACTGGATAACCTAGGTGGGCTAGTCCAACAGATCCAAAAGAATGCAATGATCTGAAGGACTTCAACTGTCAAGTCATAGTATCATACATCATAGTTCATCACAGTTCAAAATAAATGCAGCGGAAAACGTGTGAATGCATATATGACGATACGCATTCAAGGTTTCTTAACATAAACATCAAAAGGCTGTCTTGGCTCCTCAACACCCTCCACTATCATCATCACAGCTCAACCTGCACATTTAGAAAAAAAAACATGCAGGGCTAAGTACAAGATTGTACTCAGTGGACTCATGCCGAAAACATTTTATCTTTCTTGAATTACACTGCCATATCATGGTAAGTCATAAGGGTTTTATTTGAAATACCTTATGCTTACTAAAACATTTTCAACAGTTCATAAACATTTGCTTGGCCAAGCATTGTACTTGCGTGTATGATCCATATCCCTTATCCTTTCATCATAACATCATAGTCGAACGTCGTGAAGGAGGCCTCCCTCTACGACGCTGTGACCGGCCGTGAATTGTCCTTACAGCGCACAGTCACCTTAGGTGTACACGTTAATCCTAGCCAGGTATTGTCCTTCCGGCATATGATCCGATATCGATTTCGTTCATAAGTTGGGAGCTACCCAACAACATTCATAACATTTCATGGATAGGATACATATACAAAACATAAACATTTTTGGCAGGTAATCTTATAAACATTTTATCAACAGTTGAAATAAGCATCGTAAATAAATTCATTTGGAAAGTAAATTCAAATGAGAAAGCTCATATTTTATTTGGAAAAGAAGCCCCACCTGGACTATTGTTCGTCTTAAACTTTGAGTATTAGTCAACGTCCAGTCGTCGCGTCCGCGTCCACACCTTTACGTAAAAGCGATGTTTAGTACGTCGTTCACGTTTCTCGAGACTTTCAAAGTCTAGAATAAACTTCGATATTCTATATCGATACAAACTGAATTCCTTAACGGATTCAATACGCTTTTCAATTACGTATTTCAATTGAACAGTTCTCGTTCTTCGAGACACGTTCAACTATATCGTTTTAACCTTTCCGGTTTAAACGTTCAACGTATTTATACGTTTCTCGATGTAAGGATTTTAATTACGAATCCTTTTCTTACTAATGAGGTTTCTTTACCTAATTAGTACGTTTTACGCGTACTAGCGTATTTATCGGACATATTTCGCACGTTGACTTTAAAAGTCAACAATTTTGACTTTCAATAATAATTTCTTACTAATTCATATAATAAATCGATTTTCAATCGATTTCTTTTCGTAAAGTCTTAATTCTCGATTTGTCACGTAAATCTATGAACTTTATTAATATTTTTCTTAAATATTAATCCATTTATTCATTAAACATTTTATTCCATTTATAACGTTATTAAATATAACGTTTCGTCAAAACATAGTAATCTATGTTTATAAAATCTCATAAAATTCGAATATGTCCAGAATTATATTTAGACATATAATATATTATTAATCTTAATTAAAAAGGATTTAAAAATCCTTATAAATCCTTAAAAGCTTACGGTAATTTCATGAAAATTACCCAATGATTTCCAAAAAATTTTCTAATCTCATATAGTGCATTATTATACACTATGGTCATTAATATGTATTAATATTAGCCAAAACAACATTCGATCAACACCTTATTAATTATATAAGGCCACGGTATTTTTGAAATATTTGTCCAACAATTCTCAAAAATTTTATACAATTAGTACAAGGCCTCAACATTAATATATAACACACTTATAACATATAGTCCATCATAAACCATTTCCTCATTAAGGATTAATATCCTTAGCTCACGGTAATTTCAAAATAAATACCAAACAATTTGTAAAAATTCCAACAAAATTATACCATGCTCAAACATTATAGTATAAAAATATAACATCATAACATCTACCAAAACCATTTGAATCATCACCTTATGGAGCATGAATGCTCTCGGCTTTTTTGATTCAAGGGGGTAATTGGTTTCCAAAAATTCTAATAATTATACACCATTCTTATACACTATAATATAACAATATAACATCATATTTTTCATCAAAAACCATTTGAATCATCACCATAATTAAGCTTGAAGCTCACGGTTTATTTGATTTAAAATGTGTAATTGATTTGCAAAAATTCTAACAAAATCATGTAACATATAATCAAGGTCCTAGATCATGAATATACCATTGCATGTCCAAAATAAAAATCATACACCAAGATACAATCTTAATAGCATTCGGTCCTTTTGAAAATAATATGCATTTGGTTCTCAAAAATTCTAATAAATTCATGGAACACA
Source organism: Salvia rosmarinus (assembly GCA_036937905.1). Lineage (NCBI taxonomy): Eukaryota > Viridiplantae > Streptophyta > Magnoliopsida > Lamiales > Lamiaceae > Salvia > Salvia rosmarinus. Next base: position 299,024 of record CM072814.1, on the reverse strand, counting down.
TAATCAAGGTCCTAGAGCATTAATATACCATTGCATGTTCAAAATAAAAATCATACACCAAGATACAAATTTTTGGAGCTCACGGCATTTTCACACATAGGGCATAGGATTTTCTAAAAATCCCAAATAAATCACTATGAACTCTTATCATATCATAGATCAATAATCCATCCTCAAATAATTTTTTAAAACAATCGGTCATCAACAAAATTTCTATAGCATTTTCGAAATAAATTTGTAACAAGATCTAAGGTTCAATCTTAACATACTTTGGCTAGATCTATACAAATAATACACATGCAATAACTTAGATCCATCCTAACATGCATTTTCTTATTTTTTATAAACAAAAACCATCAAGAACATATACATAAACAATATTTCATAAATAAGAACATCTAGAACCTATACATTACTAAGAACAAAGCTTTCGAAACTTTTGCCAAATGAGTAGGAAAATCGAAACCCATGGTCTATTCTTACATTTGAAATGATATGGAATCAAAGAACAATGTATGAGGTATCAAGATTTGTGAATGGATGAAGAAGGAATGAAGAACAAAATATTTTTCAATGGGGGAGGAGCTCTCGGTTTTCAGCAGAAAAATGGGGGAGAATGGGAGTGTTTTGGAGTGTTGAGTGTTGAGTAAGTGTGTAATGAGAGAAGAAGATGAGTATCCCATTCTATGTACATCTCTCTCTCTCTCTCTCGGCCATTACAAAGAAAAATAATAAAATATGTGGAAGCCTTTTTAGTGAGTGGGTTATGACTCACTTAGTGATCATAACCTAGTGTTAATAGCCTTACACTAATGATGGGCTTTGAACTAAGCAAGCATGCCCCAAAAGAGAAGAGAGCCATCGGCTCTTATGGGATCCCAAAGGGTGGATTTTAATTTCTTATACCTTAATACTATGTATTAATCAAGATACAAATCATAGATATAAAATACATGTCATTTAAATAACTAAAACATAGCATAGCAAATCATATACAAAAATGGCGTGAATTTGGCCAATAACCCTAAGTCATGCCTCCTCTCATTCCATAAGGGTATATAAGTCATTCTCGTGCCATATATATGTATATATGTCATAACATATGGTTTAGATAATAAATTATAACATAAGAAAATTTAATGGTATCATTTCATGTGAGAAAACCCTAGTTTGCAAATTAGGGTTTCGAAAATAAATAAATTGGCATTATCGAGTTCTTCTTGCTTTGGCATTGATTTTAATGCTTAATAATACTCTAATTATATAAAATAATCATAAGAAATTAAATATTATAATTTCCTGATCATTAAACCCATTTTTCAAATCATCTCTAGACGTTAACGTTCAAAACGTCTCAAAACGTTAATAACCGACTCATCTCAAAATGGTCGTAGTAAGTTTGTACTTAATTTATAAATAAGATCCCATTAATATAGGAATTTAATTCCAAGCTTCGCTGCTTAGAAGATTTCATGAAATTCTGACGTTCGATATGTAATTGACGTTAAAATTATACTGCCGAACTACTTCATAACATTCTTTTCTTTAATTCACAATTCTTAGTGAATATAAAAAGGAATTCGTTACTTCGTTACTGAATTGAAATCAATATTCGATGTCTTTCAAAATTTAATATTCGGCAAAACCCTAATTTACGGGTTTTAAATATCGTAAATAGGTTTTCGTTTCTTCGGAATATTACATTCTACCCCCCTTAAAAGAAATTTCGTCCCCGAAATTTGTATACCTCTAGAAAAATAATTCGGGGTATCGTTCTTTCATAGCGTCTTCAAGTTCCCACGTGGCTTCCTCTTGTCCGTGGTGTCTCCACAACACTTTGACTAGCGGAATCGACTTGTTCCGTAGTTGCTGAACTTTATGGTCGAGTATTGCTGTGGGTTCTGCTTCATAGCTCATGTCTGGCTTGAGGATCACGTCGTCTTGATGGATCACGTGCTTTGGAGCGTGTACGTATTTTCTTAGTTGTGACACGTGAAAAACATTGTGTACATTCCCCAGATTTGGCGGAAGAGCCAACCTATAGGCTACTAGGCCTATCCTCTCTAGGATTTCGTAGGGTCCTATAAAATGGGGTCTTAGTTTTCCTTTCAGTCCAAACCTGACAATCCCTTTCGATGGAGAGACTTTAAGAAACACTTTATCTCCATTTTCAAATTTTAGTTCGGATCTACGCGTATCAGCGTAAGATTTCTTCCTATCTTGAGCTTCCTTTATTCTTTGCCTAATTTGCCTGACGATTTCAATCATTTCATTTACTGCGTCTGGCCCTATAATTCTCCTCTCACCCACTTCATCCCAATAAAGCGGCGATCTACATTTCTTGTCATCTGAGGCTTCAGGGGGGGGAAGCCATACTAAGTGCGGGGCCATACTAATCGTCGCTGATAGCTATTGTTGTAGCAAACTCAATAAGGGTAAAACATCTTCCCACTTTGCACCTCGATCCAACACTACCGTTCTCAACATATCTTCTAGTGTCGGATCGTTCTTCCGATCGCCCATCGGCCTGGGTGAAATGCCGCATCTTGAAATTCAATTTCGCACCCAATTCTTTGGTTAGTGTTCCGTATTATCTTTGGAGTTAATGATTCTTTTTCCGATTACATTAGTGTTATCTTATTCGGTTTGCCGCTTTTACTATTTCTTCATGTTTTATGATAACTTCATGTTTATGGACAAGAGTATTTATGTTCATGCACTCAAAAGGCGAAATAGTTTTATTATTGATTAGTTTTGGTTGATGTTCTTTGTTCCAAAAATGCGAAGAAAGTGTAGTCGGTTATAAGCTAACCCGTAATCTTGATGTGAACTTGGAGTCTCTCTCATCGAGGTAATATATTTTGGCACTCCATGTAGTCGATAATTTCCTTTACGCATACCGGGCTAGCTTGTCGATCCATAGGTATTATGAATTGGTGAAAGTGAGCACTCTTTGTGAGTCTATCAACAATTACCCATATAGCGGTGTTCCTCTTTTGATTTGGGTAAATTAACGAAGTCCATCGTTATCTCATCCCATTTCCACTCGGTATTTCCAACTACAGAACTTCCCGTATGAGCGTTGATGTAACGCTTTCACTTGTTGGCAAATAAGACACGCGTTCTCTACTTTTCTCTAAGAAGCTATGTCTCGCTTCATGCCTTCCCACCAAAACTTTTCCTTCGTGTCTTGATTTGTACATCTTAGTACTGCCTGGGTGGACGGTGTAGGGTGTATCGTGAGCCTCACTCATTATCTCATTTTGAAGTTCTGCATTGTCTGGAACGCATATCCTCCCTTCAAACAATAAGGCGTTGTCTGATGCTTCTTGGAAATTCTTTAATCCTTCAGACCTTACCCTTTCTCTGATCTTTTCTAACTTTTCCTCCATCCTTTGTCTCTCAACGATTCTTTTTCGTAAATCAGACGTCAATGTGAGTGTAGCGATACAACTCGTGATCGTCTCTGGTTGTTCAACCAATTCAATCCTCATTCTTTCAAACTCTTCAACGAATTTTTCTTCTTGTGTAAGGAGACATCCTAGTTTGGTTTGATCTTTACGACTTAAGGCGTCAGCTACTACATTCGCTTTGCCCGGGTGATAGTTAATACCACAGTCGTAATCCTTCACTAGTTCGAGCCATCTTCTTTGCCTCATATTTAAATCTCTTTGCTCGAAGAAGTACTTTAAACTCTTATGATCTGTAAAGATCTCACATCTCACTCCATAGAGATGGTGTCTCCAGATTTTCAGTGCATGAACTACTGCTGCTAGTTCCAAGTCATGAGTTAGGTAGTTCACCATGTGGTCTCGAGTTGTCGGGATGCATATGCTATCACCTTCCTTCTTGCATCAAAACACAACCCACCCGGTCTTAGAAGCATCTCAGATAAACTACATACTCCTTGTCCGCTTCTGGAACTGCTAGCACTGGTGCACTTGTCAACTTTTCCTTGAGTTTTTGAAAACTCGCCTCACATTCTTCAGTCCAGTTGAACTTGATTCCTTTTCGGAGTAGCTGGGTTATTGGCCTTGCAATTTTGGAGAATCCCTCGATGAATCTCCGGTAATAACCAGCTAGTCCTAGGAAACTTCTGATTTCATTCTGAGTTCTTGGCGATTTCCATCCTTGTATTGCTTCTACCTTGGCTGGATCTACTTTAATGCCTTCTGCAGACACGATGTGTCCAAGGAACATTACTTCCTTCAGCCAAAATTCACATTTGCTAAACTTAGCAAAAAGCTGTTCAACTCTCAAGGTTTGCAACACCGTTCTTAGATGTTCCTTATGGTCTTCTTCATTCTTCGAATAGACAAGGATATCATCTATGAAGACCAAAACGAATTTATCCAAGTATGGATGAAACACTCTGTTCATAAGGTCCATAAATACAGCTGGTGCATTGGTTAATCCGAACGGCATAACTATGAACTCATAGTGGCCATATCTGGTTCGGAATGCAGTCTTAGGTACATCCTCCGGCCGTATTTTGAGTTGGTGATAACCTGACTTGAGATTAATTTTCGAGAATACACCTGCTCCTCGTAATTGATCAAATAGGTCGTCGATCCTTGGCAAAGGATATTTGTTCTTGAGCATCATCTTGTTCAGCTCTCGATAATCTATGCACATTCTCAAAGAACCATCCTTTTTCTTGACAAACAAAACAGGCGCTCCCCAAGGCGAAACACTAGGTCTAATGAAGCCTAGGTCCAACAATTCTTGGATTTGGATCTTCAGTTCTTCCAATTCCTTTGGGGCCATTCTATAGGGCGCTTTCGACACTGGAACCGATCCTGGTTCCAAGTCGATGGTGAATTCTAACTGTCTATCAGGAGGTAATCCTGATAGATCTTCGGGAAATACGTCCGAGAATTCTTGAACAACCTCTATGTCTTCAATCCTCGTTTCTGGTTTATTTTCTCCATTCAGGTATACGAGAAACGAATGGCATCCTTTCTGGGTTATCATTCTTCTCGCCTTCAATGCTGACACGATCGGGATTCTCCTTCCCATGATGATTCCGTGAAAGTGCGTAGCTTCTTGTCCAGGAAAGTGAAATGAAATTTTCCTTTCCTTGCAAAGAATCGTGGAATGATTCTGAGCTAACCAATCCATTCCTAGGATTATATCTACGTCACTCATGGGTATTATGTTCAGATTGTTCACCAGAACCTTAAGTGATCCTAGTGTCAATTCTAGGTTCGAGCAGATATGTGTAACAGTCATAATCCCTCCTATAGGCGAAGAGATTCTCATATCCTGATTTGCCTTTTTAGACCTAAGATTCAACATTTCTACGCATGATCTTGCTATAAAGGAATGCGAAGCACCCGTATCGAACAATATTATAACATGTATGTTGAGAAGGACTCCCATACCGCCAGTTTTCCGATTACATTAGCTTCGCCTCCGGCGTAGGCGATGCTCTAGCTGGGGCCTACCGAGGTCGACGGGTGCTTGCCCTCTTGGTCTGTTGTTGTTGCCTGGTGTGGGTCACGGGCGTTGTCGAGGTGGTGGCCGCCTTTGTTGCTGTTGAGGTGGCTGCCACTGTTGTTGAGGTTGCACTTGCTACTGAGGTTGGGGCTGGAATTGTTGCTGAGGTTGGGGCTGGAATTGTATAGCCCTGAGCGGCTGGGCATTGCCGGGTTGATTCGCCCTCACAATCATTTCCGGGCGTACCCCTGGACAATTGTTGGCATAGTGCCCTCTCATTCCGCACTTGAAACAATTCCCACTGCCAGCCATGCACATCCCTCTGTGCGGTCTCTGGCATTTAGGGCATGGAGGAGCCCTCTCTTGCTCTTGTGGGCCTCTTGTCGGAGGGACAAAAGTTGCCCTTTTCCAGCCCTGCCCTGGCTGTGCCATGTTTCCTTGCCATGGGCGTTTGTTACTCGCGTTCTCGAAACTTCCCTTGTTGCTATTTCCCTGACCTGCTTCCCACTTCCTTTTTCCTTTATCCATTGGATGCTGTGTCTGAGTTGACTTATCTTCAGGCATTGCTGCCTCAATATCCAGGGCTCGTGCAAGAGCCTCGGTGTAGGTCAAGTCTCCATGACTGGCGAGAGACATCCTTATCTCTAGCCTTAGACCCGACCTAAATTTCTCCGACATTTTCAAGTCGGTGTCCACTTGATCCGGTGCATATCTTGACATGTCGCAAAAAGTGCGATCATAATCAGTCACGGACATTTTCTCTTGCTTCAACACGAAGAATTCGTGTTCTTTCTTCTTCCTATAGCTCTTGGGTATATACTTGTCATATACCTCTTTCTTAAAGTCCTCCCACGTAAACTCTTCCATCTGTGCTTCTGTGAAAGTCTTCTTTCTGGCTTCCCACCAGAAGTCAGCAGGTCCACTTAGCTGAAACGTTATACATGACAAACGCTCCTGCGTTGTACATCTCAGAAAGTTAAAGATCCGTTCCATGGTTCTCATCCATTGCTCTGCCTCCTCGGGGTTTCCCTTCCCATTGAAGACAGGAGGGTTCTGTCTGAGGAATAGTTCCTCTATCCTGCGCTCAGGTGGAGGTGGTGGTGGTTGGGGTATATCCTCGGCTTCTTGTTCTGGGATCCTACCTCGTCCCCTAGGTCCTCTTCTTCCTCTGCCTCTAATTCCTTGTTCCTGATCTCGTCTAGGAGGCATTCTGCTATATAAAACATATAATCATCAATCACTCATTACTTTCATAATTCAACATATAGAATACCATCATAGCCTCATTGTAAAACGACTTTAATAAAACATTTCGTCCTTGATGTAAACAATTTTGCCGCAAAAGCCCGTCCAGGGTCATATATATATATATATATATATATATATATATATATATATATATCTTGAAAACTTTGCCGTAGGCAGGATGTTCAAAAACCAACAGTCATTTAAAACAAAACATACATCCCGGCTCACATGGCCTTCCAAAACATCAAGTTTTCTTTCCATCAGTTCCCATGCATATCAAAAGAAACAAGCATACGCTAATCATATTAAAATCTACTTAAGCCTTCATCTAACGTCTTCATCAGGCATCTTCCTCCTCTTCATCCTCCTCAGGATCCTCTTCAGTATCTTCCTTTTCATCAGAATCATCCTCGCGGGCACGTACTCTAGATGGTCCTGCTCCGTCATCTCCTACCATCGGTATGTCGCGCATCGGGCCGAAGTCGTCACCAAACAGGTCATAGTCGTCACGAATCGGACTATAGCCATCAAAAGCATCTGTCACTCTCATCCGCGCTGTCTGGCGGAATGGCTCTACTGGAGGTAGTGGTGCTGTCATCGGTGGTAGGGGTGGTAGTGGTGGACGTACGGGATGTCCAAAAGCCAACGGAGGAAAAACAGGCTCTCTATCGTTTCTCGGTCACACGCTTTATCCAAACGAAAGCAGTGCGCCCTCGTCAAACAGATATGGGGGCAATACCGGGTCGATCTGTCGTGGAACCTCGGTATACAACCATTCTGGCGATTCATCACGCCAGGTATACTCTCATGGAGGGAGATAGGGTCCCCTCGGTGCAGCTCCATATATGTTGTATACGTACGTCAGATGACTCACAAACCTGGGCAGATCTCCTACCAGATCATAACTGCCAACCGCCCGTTATATGTAGTCTCCTGATATCTCTCGGGCATAGTCCTCCCAAGTACAGGGAAGTATGGCTTAGAGACGCCTGATGCCGTCGTAATCAGTCGCACCGTAGGCTCGGGCGTTCCTCCATAGTCGAAGGTAATACATCAGGAATTCGCCTAGGTCCTCGCCACAGCACATCCAACACTCACGATAGGTGCGCATCACTTCCTTGGGTGTAGGGTGTGGTCTTAACCTCCTCCTAGCTATATACCGCATCTCCTCCATCTGCCACGATCAAAACTAACATAAGTCAAACTAATGTCATCCGATAAGCAGATAAGGTAACTTAAGGACATCTGATAAGCATCTAGGTTAAACTAAACAATCTATAAGGTAGATAAACGTCATAAGGTATAGCACATATCATATCATATCTTCTTACTCTACTCGGAAACTTATTACCTAGCAGCATTCTAAGGTACATGCTATGCTATGAGATCCTTGTTCTAGATAAAGCTCGAACTAACTTTCATAGACTCTAGCATATTCTGGAGACAGAATTAGGAATTCTGTCCTTCATAACAAATGAAGTTCAGGGCGTTAGGAGTACGCAGGAGAAAACCACGCGTAAATCGGAGTCCTAACGGAAGAGAACTAAATAAAACAAATTTACTGCACAGTGCAGAAAATTTGCGCGATCGTGCCCAAAATAAACTCGAGGCAAAATGCCGACATAGTATGACTACCATATCCACGTCTTCAAGTCGATGATTGGCCTTCTGAAGTCAAAGTCGAAGTCCACGTCAAAGTCCAAGTCGACGGTCACCCATGTCGGAGTTGTGATGTAATGCCGATGTTGTTCATTTCCAAAGTCGAAGTCGTCCTCGTTTATCTTCACACCCGTCTTTCGTCGTTCGTGTTCGAAGCCATCGTTACCTTCGTTCTTCTTGTCGTTCTTCTGTTTTTGTAAGGGGAAGAAAGTTCGTACTACTGTGTTCTTTTTCAATACGTGATCATGCTCCTTATATAGTCTATGTTCTTCTTGTGATGGCATATCATTCATCATAACAATTCTTTGAAATTTGGAAATAAAGTTCCAAAACAACAACGTAATCAATTCATACATGTATATCAAATTGAATTCATCCTTTCAACACTGATCAATCAACTCAGTTCAAACATATACTTTCATCTCAATTCTTGATCACTTGGATAACTTCTCGTTTGATTTCAAAAACGGAGTTTTGAAAATTTCCTTTCTCGTAACGTTCATTGATTTTCAAAAACAGAGTTTTGAAATCCTCCTTTCCCTTCCAAATATAATTTCAATCTTATTCATAGACAAACTTTTTATTTTCCAAAAGTTTCAAGGAAGGAATCATTTACCTCGTCCCGGTTGAGCTGGATGTGATGGGGTGTTGAGTATAGTCAGCTGGTTTCTGGAAGTCTAGTGACTCGATCTAGACTTAATTTCGAAAGAAGATTTTGGGTTCAAAGAGGAAACAAAGCTCTGATACCACTCTGTCGCAGCCCCAGGCTAAGCTATCCCAAATCCCAAGGACGGATTAGGGAGGGCTGGACGATGGGACAGTATGAACGGTCCCCGAAAGGTTATAATGAGAGTGCATATTACATGTAGACAATCATACTTGAAACATAACATACATTAAAGACTGGATAACCTAGGTGGGCTAGTCCAACAGATCCAAAAGAATGCAATGATCTGAAGGACTTCAACTGTCAAGTCATAGTATCATACATCATAGTTCATCATAGTTCAAAATAAATGCAGCGGAAAACGTGTGAATGCATATATGACGATACGCATTCAAGGTTTCTTAACATAAACATCAAAAGGCTGTCTTGGCTCCTCAACACCCTCCACCATCATCATCACAGCTCAACCTGCACATTTAAAAACAAACATGCAGGGCTAAGTACAAGATTGTACTCAGTGGACTCATGCTGATGACATTTTATCTTTCTTGAATTACACTGCCATATCATGGTAAGTCTTAATGGTTTTATTTGAAATACCGTATGCTTACTAAAACATTTTCAACAGTTCATAAACATTTGCTTGGCCAAGCATTTTACTTACGTGTATGATCCATATCCCTTATCCTTTCATCATAACATCATAGTCGAACGTCATGAAGGAGGCCTCCCTCTACGACGTCGTGACCAGTCGTGAATTGTCCTTACAACACACAGTCACCTTAGGTGTACACGTTAATCCTAGCCAGGTAATGTCCTTCCAGCATAGGATCCGATATCGATTTCATTCATAAGTTGGGAGCTACCCAACAACATTCATAACATTTCATGGATAGGATACATACACAAAACATATAACATTTTTGGCATGTAATCTTGTAAACATTTTATCAACAGTTGAAATAAGCATCGTAAATAAATTCATTTGGAAAGTAAATTCAAATGAGAAAGCTCATATTTTATTTGGAAAAGAAGCCCCACCTGGACTATTGTTCGTCTTAAACTTTGAGTATTTGTCAACGTCCAGTCGTCGCGTCCGCGTCCACACCTTTACGTAAAAGCGATGTTTAGTACGTCGTTCTCGTTTCTCGAGACTTTCAAAGTCTAGAATAAACTTCGATATTCTATATCGATACAAACTAAATTCCTTAACGGATTCAATACGCTTTTCAATTACGTATTTCAATCGCAGTTCGCTTCTTGAGACGCTCAACTATATCGCTTTAACCTTTCCGGTTTAAACGTTCAACGTATTTATACGTTTCTCGATGTAAGGATTTCAATTACGAATTCTTTTCTTACTAATGAGGTTTCTTTACCTAATTAGTACGTTTTACGCGTACTAGCGTATTTATCGGACGTATTTCGTACGTTGGCTTTAAAAGTCAACAATTTTGACTTTCAATAGTAATTTCTTACTAATTCATATAATAAATCGATTTTCAATCGATTTCTTTTCGTAAAGTCTTAATTCTCGATTTGTCACGTAAATCGATGAACTTTATTAATATTTTTCTTAAATATTAATCCATTTATTCATTAAACATTTTATTCCATATATAACGTTATTAAATATAACGTTTCGTCACAAACATAGTAATCTATGTTTATAAAATCTCATAAAATTCGAATATGTCCAGAATAATGTTTAGACATATAATATATTATTAATCTTAATTAAAAAGGATTTAAAAATCCTTATAAATCCTTAAAAGCTTACGGTAATTTCATGAAAATTACCCAATGATTTCCAAAAAAATTTCTAATCTCATATAGTGCATTATTATACACTATGGTCATTAATATGTATTAATATTAGCCAAACAACATTCGATCAACACCTTATTAATTATATAAGGCCACGGTATTTTTGAAATATTTGTCCAACAATTCTCAAAAATTTTATACAATTAGTACAAGGCCTCAACATTAATATATAACACATTTATAACCTATAGTCCATCATAAACCATTTCCTCATTAAGGATTAATATCCTTAGCTCACGGTAATTTCAAAATAAATACCAAACAATTTGTAAAAATTCCAACAAAATTATACCATGCTCAAACATTATAGTATAAAAATATTACATCATAACATCTACCAAAACCATTTGAATCATCACCTTATGGAGCATGAATGCTCTCAGCTTTTTTGATTCAAGGGGGTAATTGGTTTCCAAAAATTCTAATAATTATACACCATGCTTATACACTATAATATAACAATATAACATCATATTTTTCATCAAAAACCATTTGAATCATCACCATAATTAAGCTTGAAGCTCACGGTTTATTTGATTTAAAATGGGTAATTGATTTCCAAAAATTCTAACAAAATCATGTAACATATAATCAAGGTCCTAGATCATCAATATACCATTGCATGTCCAAAATAAAAATCATACACCAAGATACAATCTTAATAGCATTCGGTCCTTTTGAAAATAATATGCATTTGGTTCTCAAAAATTCTAATAAATTCATGGAACACATAATCAAGGTCCTAGAGCATTAATATACCATTGCATGTTCAAAATAAAAATCATACACCAAGATACAAATTTTGGAGCTCACGGCATTTTCACACATAGGGCATAGGATTTTCTAAAAATCCCAAATAAATCACTATGAACTCTTACCATATCATAGATCAATAATTCATCCTCAAATAATTTTTTAAAACAATCGGTCATCATCAAAATTTCTATAGCATTTTCGAAATAAATTTGTAACAAGATCTAAGGTTCAATCTTAACATACTTTGGCTAGATCTATACAAATAATACACATGCAATAACTTAGATCCATCCTAACATGCATTTTCTTATTTTTTATAAACAAAAACAATCAAGAACATATACATAAACAATATTTCATAAATAAGAACATCTAGAACCTATACATTACTAAGAACAAAGCTTTCGAAACTTTTGCCAAATGAGGAGGAAAATCGAAACCCATGGTCTATTCTTACCTTTGAAATGGTATGGAATCAAAGAACAATGTATTGTAGGGAAATCTGATTTTGACCCTCTCCCGAGGATCTATCTTGGATGTTTAATTCACCATACATTGATTATATTCCTAGCATGCGTCTATATAATTAATTGCAACACGTAGGGGTTTTCTCGTGTTTACCTTTGAATCTGTCGGGGATGAACGAGATGAACAGATCAAGACTCGTGCTTTGACCTTCTGGACTGTATCCCGGTTGCCCAATCTCCAACGTCGAGTGAGGACGATCTATGGAGAATGGTACAGAAAATCACCTATCTATCTCTCACAATTTTCGAGAATCTCTCCCAAGAGCACACTTGGAATTCACGAAAATATGGTGGATAAATTGAGGATTAGCCTTTGATCTTATCTCTTACCTTATATTTATAATGCATTACCATAATCCCATTAGGAAATGATCCATGCATATCCATAAATATAATAATATCCTTATGAATAAAGAGAATAAAATCACATCCTTAGAGAGCATAATAGGCGCCAATTTTCTTCCTAAGCAACGGGCCTGGATGGGCCAGCCCAGGGATCAAATGCAAGGAATAAAGATGGGCCTCAAATAAATTAATTATCTTATGTTCAGCCCAGAACATAAATTAATTTATAAACATTTATTCATGCCACTAGAGAATAAATGCTGACTTACCCCTTTATTACCGAAGGTGAGTCGGGCTTACACTTAGACATTACGAATCCCCGTATTTAAGATATCGCACGTCCATTAATTATTTAGAGCATTCTCATCGCTTAAAATAATTAATATCTTTAATTCCTAAGTAGTACCACTCAACCTTATTATTGTACTTGAGCTAACTCAACCGCAGGTTTAGTACAATAAACCTTTGAGCTCCTTAAGGGACGCCATCATCCTAAACGGATACGGTGACTCGATCTGAGTAACTAGCATGACATACAAGCACCGCCACCACCCAAGATGCGGAGAATATCAAGTTAGAACATATAACCCTCACCCATAACAAGTCAAAGTGATGGTCAAGAACTCATACTCACCTAATATCTTATCGAGGTTTAGATCATCGTAAGTCACCGAGATCTAGGTTCTTCACGATCGCCGATAGAAGAACTCATCTCACCGTGATCCATCAATACGCCGAGACGTATCAAAGATAGACAAGCAACCAAGTCAAGTCACTTCTCATCTATACCAAGAGCCTAAACCGACAACTCGTCCTCAAGTTGTCTCAGCTGTGATTCTTTTTATATCCTATTAAGCTTGACCAATCATATAGACTTCTGTGATCTTCTACACACTGTATGATCTAACTTATATATGAGATAAAGGGACACAGCTATATGCAATCAAGTAATCAATTCAGATAGGAGATTGTAATAGTGGTAACAAGAAACATTGTATACAAGCTCAACCAAAACTGCTTTCAGTATACAAATCCAACAATCTCCCACTTATACTAAAGCAAACTTTTAGTATACAATGTGTCTCTCTACTAGCTATTACAAACAAAACCATCACTTTGCTTCTCCCACTTATACAAAAGTTTCCTTTCTAAGTGGGTGCCATCAAGCGCAATCCAAGTCCTCGAACATGCACTTCGTAGACTTTTTGCGGCAGGCTCTTTGTGAATGGATCCGCTAGGTTATCCGTCGTATCAATCTTTTCAATCAGCACGTCCCCTCGTCTCACGATTTCTCGTATGACATGGTACTTTCTCTCTATGTGTTTGGTCGCCTTGTGGGTTCGTGGTTCCTTCGAGTTTGCCACATCGCACCGAGTTATCACAAGAAACTATGATACTCTTGGGCAAACCAGTACCACACCTAGATCCATGAGGTAGTTCTCAACCATACAGCCTCCTTAGCGCCTCCGGCGGCTACATATTCGCTTCCATGGTAGAGTCGAGAATGCATCGCTGCTTTGCACTCCACCAGATACGGCTCCACCTCCCAAGGTAAACACATAGCCGAGGTAGACTTTTTCTCATCACGGTCGCTTTGGAACCGAGTCTCAGATAACCCAAAGGCATTAGACTATCTCGCATGGTAAACCAGCCTATAATCTCGAGTCCTTTTCGTGTACTTGAGTATATGCTTTATCGCAATTCAATGAGCTTGTCGGTGTTAGATCGATATCTAGCTACTATGCCTACCGCATAGCAGATATCGGGTCTCGTACATAGCATTGTTTACATGAGACTTCCTACGGCGGAAGCGTAAGGAACTTGTCTCATTTCCTCTATCTCCTTTGCAGTCATAGGTGACTGCTCCTTAGATAAAGGAACGCCATGTCTGAAAGGTAGCAATCCTTTCTTGGCGGTCTGCATACTAAAACGAGTAATCACAATATCAATGTAAGACGCCTGAGATAAGCTCAATATTTTCCTCTTGCGATCTCGGTAAACCTTGATCCCAAGAATGTACGCTGCATCTCCTAAGTCTTTCATTTGAAACTGATCGGATAACCAACTCTTTCGTCCGATAACAACTTCACATTGTTGCCAACTAGAAGAATGTCATCTACATAAAGTGCAAGAAATACCACATCACCGCCGACATCTAAACGATACACACAACTCTCGCTAGGCAACTGGGTAAATCCATGGGACTTTACCACCTCGTCAAAGGGTAAGTTCCGTGATCGTGAGGTTTGCTTAAGCCCATAAATGGACTTCTTAATCTTCCATACTAGATACTCTTCACCCTTCACCACATAACCTTCGGTTGTCGCATATAGATGTCTCTACCTTCCTCAAGGTAACCGCTTAGAGAAGCGGTTTTCACATCCATTTGCCAAACCTCTAGGTTCAAGTGGTCGCTATGGCCGTAAGAATTACGATGGATTTGAGCATTGCTACAGCGAAAAGGTCTCATCGAAATCGATGCCCTCAATCTGAGTATACCCTTTCGCCACAAGCCCGGCTTTAAAAGCGAAACCTCTCCATCTCGAATCTCTTCCTCTTGATACCAACTTACTACATATGGCTTCCTCGCCATCCGGTAGAGGTGTCTTTCGTATACATCCATAGCTGTTATGGACTCAATTTCTAAGTCCATAGCGGTGTGCCATGATCTTGCATCAATGTCTTGTATCGCCTCATTTGTCGTCCATGAGTCGATTATTGCATGCTCGCTTCCGGGACTAAATTCAAGATTTACCCACAAACATAAATCTCTCGGGTTGACGAACAACCTCCCACTACGACGAGGCGCCATCGCACAATGGCAACGGTGGGTGCGAAACTTGTGGTCTCTATCTTGCACAACTTGTCGGATAGAGCCACTTAGACGGCCGGTATCTCCAAAGGAACTCGACCCACTTCAATTTCTTGAAGTATCCGTGTCGATCCTCCCACTGTACACGACATCTCGCACTTTCGCTTAATTGATGGTGGAATACGATCATCTTCTAATTCTCAAGAATGATTTCAACTTTGATTTATGGTTTGTCATATAATCCTCTTCTAAGAATCGGGCATTAGTGCTAATAATGACCTTATGATCCTTAGGACTATAGAACAAACCACCTTTCGTCCCTCTATGATAGCCAATAAACAGCCTTGCGCCGGATCTAGCCTCCAACTTGTCGCCCTTCTTGTTCAAAGACATGTGTTGGATCGCACCATATCCTTATGTGGCTTAAACCAGCTTGCGCCCAAACCACAACTCGAAAGGGTCTTTTGGTGACTTGATGGTACTAGATTTAGCAAGTATGCCACCGCTTCTAAGGCATACCCCGTAATCTAAATAGCAATGCTTTGCATAACTCATCATTGATCTAACCATTTCCAAAGAGTCCTATTTTTCGCCTCGACACACCATTTTGCTGTGGTGTGCCGGTGTAGTCTTGTTGGGAGGTAATCCCACACTTCACTAGATAGTCCATGAACTCGTTCGAGGTATTCGCCACCTCGATCGACCAGCAGATGACTTGATACTTTTACCAAGCTTCGCTCCACCTCCGCCTTTAAACTCTTTGAATTTCTCAAAGCATTCGGACTTGCGGTGAAGCGGTATATGTATCCGCACCTTGAGTAATCATCAATGAAAGTGACAAAATACTGCATTCTCCACGAGCTTGTGTGGACATCGGTCCACACAGGTCAGAATGGACTAGTTCCAACACTTCTTTATCTCTATAACCCTTCGCTTTGAAGGGTCAGGTCGACATCTTACCTTCTATACAGGATTTGCAGACTGGGAACGGAGTAATTGTGAGATCACCCAACGCTCCATTCTTAGCCAGTCTTTGGATCCTATTTAGATTGATGTGACCTAATCTAAGATGCCAGAGAAATGTGGTATCATCTTGCGAAGAAAACTTTCTATTTTTAAGGTTTGATGTAGATGCAACATAGTTATAGGTATTATGTTTGGCAGAAATAGTATAAAGCGAATTATATAAAGTGCCACCACAGATAACTTCGTCATTTCTTATGATAGAAACACCACTATCAAAAATAACTAAATATCCATGAGTAAAAAGTTTCGAAACAGAAATAAGGTTTCGCCGAAACTCCGGCACATATAAAACGTCCGTTAAAACTAAAACTGTTCTATCAAAACATAAAGAAACATCTCCGACTGCAACGGCCTCGACTTTCACCGCGTTGCCCATGGAGATCGTTATCTCGCCATCATGCAGCTCCCTTGTCCGCAGGAACCCCTGCAAGGTGTAACAAACATGATCAACAAGACTGTGTGTCTACTACCCAAGAATGGGTAGAACAAGTCGCTAAACATGTTTCCGTTACTAAAGCAAATGGCGTACCTTGAGCCTTGAGCATAGGGCACTTGGCCTTCCAATGCCCAGTCTTGCCGCACTTGAAGCACTTGCCCCTCTCCTTTGGCTTCTTCGAGCCTCCGGTGGCAGTCATGTTCTTGCTCCTACTACTCCCACTAGTTCCCTTGCCTCTACCACCTTTGGTGCCCCTTTTTCTTTTTCCATTTTGCAACGGAAAATTTGGGCACGTAGATGTGCTAGCAAGAGCATGTGCTCCTTTTCCCATAACTCCTTCTGCGGCCACGAGATCATTAAGCAATTGACTAAGTGTATACTCGGTCTTGCTCATGATCGCATTCACGCGAAAGTTCTCAAAAGACTTGGGCAGTGTGTTGAGGATGATATCGACCGTGGCTTCGCCGTCAATATCTCCTCCCAACTGATCAAGACTATCCATGAGATGAGTCATTGATCGCTCCCTTTTTCACACGTAAAAGGCGTATATAGAAGGTAAGTCGAGTATCGTATCCACAGGGATTGTAATACGAAAACACAGAAGCTAGCTCAACGATAATTCATCATTATTCGCCACGTAAAATTAGGTGAAAGGTTTTATGGGCTTGAATTTAATCCAAAGCAAAGCGTAACCATGCAAAAAATAAAACAAAGCAATAAACACACGGAAGATAAAACAGATAAGAGAGACTAACCCTAGGGATGCATTAATCCTATCCACAACGTATGTTTATCCTGTTCCTATTAGCCAATTTTAATCCTGACAAGATGGAAGATCACAAATATAACCAACAACTTCAATTACGACAATTGCGGCAGTAGATTACGAGTTTTCCCAACCATTCTAGGTGAAAACAAGTAACTCCAAAAGGATCACTAAGAATATGCTTCCTACGAATATCATATCTCAGCTATGACTCAAGGCTTATTCGTATCATGCATTCAAGATCGATTGACAATTAATACAATTACGTAATTAACCGACAACTAGATATGCATCAAGATTGATCAGAAATCAACACATATAAATAAGCACCAAGAATCATGAATCAATGCCTGGAAGGTAAATAGCGATAATAGAAATCACAACATATAGGATCGAATCATGCAAACCCTAGGATCAGTACGGAATTTTAGCTACGCATAGTTAAATTACCAAAGCCCTTAAAACCTTTCACCTAATTTTCTGTGCTTGAATAATGATGAATTATCGTTGAGCTAGCTTCTGTGTTTTCGTATTACAATCTCTGTGGATACGATACTCGACTTACCTTTTATATACGCCTTTTACGTGTGAAAAAGGGAGCGATCAAATTTTGGCGCCGTTGCCGGGGATTGTTAAGATTACATAGGAATAATTTGACGATTTGGATTTATTAATTCAAGTTATATATTATATTATTTATTTATTGTTACCAGAGCTAAATTCTCTCTTTTCACAGGTAGTTTATGCGTCTGAGATCTCGTGGACCTCCTGAAATATTACTAGATCCCGAGATCGAAAGCTCTCAAATGAGAAGAGGACGAGAGAAGAGACGGGCTGCAATGGCAGCTAATCCACAGAATGGGGGCATTCCTCCCGAGCAAGTTGCACGCATGTTAGCCGATTTCGCAGAGATGCAGTTCCAGATGGCGAATATGGGACTCCTAGTCCCTGCTCCAAAGACGAGACCTCTGAATTATTTGTACCGACCTCCCACTGAGCAATTCCAAGGAGGCGGATGGGGCCCGGAAGTCAATGCAAACAACTTCGAGTTAAAGCCAGCCCTAATCAGCATGGTATAAGGAGAGCAGTTTGGGGGAGGAGTCACAGAGGACCCGAATGCACATCTTGAGACATTCCTCGACATTTGTGACACCATCAAACAGAATGGGGTGCCACAAGACACGATCTGGATGCGCATGTTCGGATTCTCTCGCAGTCAGGCGAAGGAGTGGTTCAAGAGTTTGGACCGCACGGGCATAAACAATTGGGGGGATCTTTGCGAAAAGTTCCTCTCAAAGTATTTTCCGCCAGCCAAAGCCCATAAAATCATCGCCGAGATCTCCCACTTCTCCCAGCTAAGAGATGAGTCTTTGTTCGAGTCGTGGGAGCGATTCAGGGGCCTATTGAGAAAGTGCCCACAACACGGATTCTCCAAAGAACAGCAGATCACGCAGTTCTACAGTGGGCTGACATGGCATACAAGGAGCATAGTGGATGCGTCGGCAGGTGGATGTTTATTGAATCGTCGTGTAGAGGAGGCCAGTCGCATCATAGAAGAGATGGCGGCAAATAGTTATCAATGGCCAACGGAGAGAACGCCAATGGTTAAAGCAGCAGCTGTCGAGACTTATTCGAAATACGACGAGCTGATGAAGCAATTCACTCTTTTGAAGAGTCAGATCGAGACAGAAGAGGTCAACCACATCAATCAGAGGAATCATGGAAAAAGGCATCTGATGCAAATAATGGAAATCATCCAAATTTCTCGTACGCCAACCCCAATAATTTTCAACAGCCTCCGCTAGGTTTCTCAGTTCAGAATGGAGTGATTCAAGAGACGAAGAAGCCGAGTCTAGAAGACATGATGCAGCAGTTGGTTGTAAGCAACCAACAATTGACGACGAACCAGAACTCATTTATAAGCAACACCGGGCAGAAGATTAATCATTTGGAGTCCACTGTGACGGCTATGGGAAAGCATATGAAGATTTTGGAAAATCAGATTGGTCAAGTAGCCGTACAGTTGAATGCACTACAAAAGACGGGCCAATTTCCGAGTAATACGGAGGTAAACCCGAAAAATCAATGTTTCGCCATCCAGACGAGAAGTGGACAAGCTTACCCAAGCCATACGCACTAAGAAAGTAAATCGAGCGAAGAACTTCGCGACCGAGCTCGCGACCGCGAGCCCGATCGCAAAGAGTCCCGATTTTTCCCCACAGAAGCTCGCGACCGAGCACGCGCCCGCGAGCCTGACCGCGAGCCATCAGATTGTGCGCGCCCCAGATTTGTTCGCGAGCGACACAGCGCCCGCAAGTTCGAACGTGAAGAAGGATTGCAGCGCAGAGCAGACGCCTCGCGACCTGCCCAGCGGTCGCGAGGTCGACCGCGAAGAGCCTCCAATGTCCAATCTTCACACGTACACTCCTCCGGTCCCGTTTCCGAGTCGGCTAGTCAAGTCGAAATATGACGAGGAGTTTGCACGCTTCAAAGAGATTTTTCAAAAGTTGAGATCAATTTGCCTCTCTTTGAAGCGTGCGCGAACATCATGCCGGATACATGAAATTTTTAAAGACGCTTGCAAGCAAGAAGAAATTGGGAAATTTGAAAAATTACCCTATCCGAAGAATGCAGTCTTGCCTTGCGAGGAAGCTCCTCTAAAGCGTAAGGATCCCGGCGCTTTACGTTGGAGTGCGAGATTGCGAGCACACGCCCCAACGTGTTGTGTGATTTAGGAGCGAGCATAAACCCGATGCCGTTAAATGTGTTCAATCGCTGGGGCTGGGCAAACCAAGAAGACCTCCATTTCGTTAATGATGGCCGACATGTCGATCGCATACCCTAAGGGATAGTTGAGGATGTGTTGGTAAGAGTTCGGGTTTTGTCTTTCCAAAGTGATTTTGTTATTTTAGACATTCCCGAATTTAAAAATCAACCACTAATCTTGGTAGGCCTTTTCTAGCAACTGGTCGTGCTTTAATTGACGTGCAGGAAGGTGATCTAACTTTTCATGCTAACAATGAGAAACTGAAAATCTCAATCTATGACGCCATCCCGCGACACGATAGTGCAGAGCATGAAGACTGTCATTCAATCACCACTGTTGCAGCTAGCCAAATCTCGAGCTTGGATGTCAACCGACTAATTGACAAGGGTGCTACAAAGAAAAGATGGACTCGGCATGGAACTCCGAGTGACTTGTTCAAGTTTGGGGGAGGCCACTTCCACACTCAGTGGTGGTCTGCAATAACGCAAAATATGGAGGCAAGCAAAGATTTGGTAAGAAGATCACGCCAAATCGCCGCATTGATAGAGGTTAGTATTAGTCTCGGCTAAAGACATTTAAATTTAGCACTTGTTGGGAGGTAACCCAATGTTTTTCTTTGTTTTGGTTTGTTTTTCGTTTTTGTTCTGTTTTCTTTTTGTTTGTGTTTGTTTTGTTTTTTGTGTTTGGGTTTTGTGTCTGTTTTGTGGGTTGAGTTGAATGACGAGCAACCGATGATGAGAATTGTTTTTATTAGAAAATTTGATTGCAACTGATTTTGTGAGACGAAGCATGTTATGATTATTGTGAGTATTGAGCCTTTGAGAACTTGATCACATTTTGAAACACATGAGACTTGAGCTTTCATTGTCATATCTTTTCGCCTTGTTTTTTCAGGTGAATAGTTTGAAATAGCATGTGTTTCTCTAGAACTTGCTCGTTCTTTTCGAGGTTGCATTGATGTGCTTAAGAATTTTGAAATGATATTAGGCATTCTTTTCTTAGCCTATACACTATCCAAACACTAACTTTGTTATGTTATTATCCTTTGATGAGCCCGCTTTGAGCCTACCTTATTCATTCATATAGCCGTGGGTTGGGTTATGTTGTTAGTGTGATTTTTGGTTGCTTGAATGAAAGGTTGAGAAAAAGAAAGGAAAGAGAATAATTGTTGAGGAAGTGATAAAAATAAAAATAGTTGCTTACCTATATAAGTTCAAAAAAAAAAATAAAATAAATAAATGACATAAGTGTGTGAAAAGAACATAAATGGGTAAGTAGCTAGTGCTTTGAGATGAGTATATCACTTCTATGAAAATTATGGAGTGCTTAAAGAAAAATGACTTCTTGGTATGGAGAATTGAAATAAATTGGGAAAATTTGGGAATTATGTCTTGTGTTACTTATGGTGTTTTTCATTATGGGATTATGAGTCACTTAGCCTAAATATATCCGACCCTACCAAAGAGCCTACATTATAACCTTTTATAAAGACATTTTTTATCTTAGTTCTTGAGCACATATTTGAGCAATGGAGAATTAGACGATTTGCAAGCCTATGGTAGATGTCATGTGTTTTTAAACTTTGAGAGTATACACATCCTCCTTGTTACACTTGAGTGTTTGAGATTTTATTATATATATATCCATGTCGTGAGGATTTATTATCCCCGGCAACGGCGCCAAAATTTGATCGCTCCCTTTTTCACACGTAAAAGGCGTATATAGAAGGTAAGTCGAGTATCGTATCCACAGGGATTGTAATACTAAAGCACAGAAGCTAGCTCAACGATAATTCATCATTATTCAAGCACAGAAAATTAGGTGAAAGGTTTTAAGGGCTTCAGAATTTAATCCAAAGCAAAGTAACCATGCATAAAATAAAACAAAGCAATAAACACACGGAAGATAAAATAGATAAGAGAGACTAACCCTAGGGATGCATTAATCCTATCCACAACGTATGTTTATCCTGTTCCTATTAGCCAATTTTAATCCATACAAGATGGAAGATCACAAATATAACCAACAACTTCAATTACGACAATTGCGGCAGTAGATTACGAGTTTTCCCTACCATTCTAGGTGAAAACAAGTAACTCCAAAAGGATCACTAAGAATATGCTTCCTACGAATATCATATCTCAGCTACGACTCAAGGCTTATTCGTATCATGCATTCAAGATCGATTGACAATTAATACAATTACGTAATTAACCGACAACTAGATATGCATCAAGATTGATCAGAAATCAACACATATAAATAAGCACCATGAATCAATGCCTGGAAGGTAAATAGCGATAATGTAAATCACAACATATAGGATCGAATCATGCAAACCCTAGGATCAAGATGAATTTTAGCTACGATAATTAAATTACCAAAGCCCTTAAAACCTTTCACCTAATTTTACGTGGCTTGAATAATGATGAATTATCGCTGAGCTAGCTTCGTGTTTCGACATAAATCCTCGTGGATACGATACTCGACTTACCTTCTATATACGCCTTTTACGTGTGAAAAATGGGCGATCAAATTTTGGCGCCGTTCTTGGGATTGTTAAGATTACATAGGAATAATTTGACGATTTGGATTTATTAATTCAAGTTATATATTATATTATTTATTTATTGTTACGAGCTAAATTCTCTTTTCTCGTGTAGTTTATGCGTCAAGATCTCGTGGACCTCCCGAAATATTACTAGATCCCGAGATCGAAAGCTCTCAAAGGAGAAGAGGACGAGAGAAGAGACGGGCTGCAATGGCGCCTAATCCACGTAATGGGGCATTCCTCCCGAGCAAGCTGCACGCATGTTAGCCGATTTCAGAGATGCAGCGCCGGATGGCAAATATGGGACTCCTAGTCCCCGCCCGAGACGAGACCTCTGAATTATATGTACCGACCTCCCACCGAGCAATTCCAAGGAGGCGGATGGGGCCCTAAGTCAATGCAAACAACTTCGAGTTAAAGCCACCCTAATCAAGATGGTATAAGGAGAAGCGGTTTGGGGAGGAGTCACAGAGGACCCGAATGCACATCTTGAGACATTCTCGACATTTGTGACACCATCAAATGTAATGGGGTGCCACAAGACACGATCCGGATGCGCATGTTCGGATTCTCTCTCAAGATCGAAGCGAAGGAGTGGTTAAAGAGTTTGGACCGCACGGCATAAACAATTGGGGGATCTTTGCGAAAAGTTCCTCTCAAAGTATTTTCCGCCACCAAAGCCCGAAAATCATCGCCGAGATCTCCCACTTCTCCCGCTAAGAGATGAGTCTTTGTTCGAGTCCCGGGAGCGATTCGAGGCCTATTGAAAAGTGCCCACAACACGGATTCTCCAAAGAACAGCAGATCACGCAGTTCTACAGTGGGCTGACATGGCATACAAGGAGCATAGTGGATGCGTCGGCAGGTGGATGTTTATTGAATCGTCGTGTAGAGGAGGCCAGTCGCATCATAGAAGAGATGGCGGCAAATAGTTATCAATGGCCAACGGAGAGAACGCCAATGGTTAAAGCAGCAGCTGTCGAGACTGATTCGAAATACGACGAGCTGATGAAGCAATTCACTCTTTTGAAGAGTCAGATCGAGACAGAAGAGGTCAACCACATCAATCAGAGGAATCATGGGGGAAATCCGGCATACAATGCAAATAACAGAAATCATCCAAATTTCTCGTACGCCAACCCCAATAATTTTCAACACCCTCCGCCAGTTTCTCAGTTCAGAATGGAGTGATTCAAGAGACGAAGAAGCCGAGTCTAGAAGACATGATGCAGCAGTTGGTTGTAAGCAACCAACAATTGACGACGAACCAGAACTCATTTATAAGCAACACCGGGCAGAAGATTAATCATTTGGAGTCCACTGTGACGGCTATGGGAAAGCATATGAAGATTTTGGAAAATCAGATTGGTCAAGTAGCCGTACAGTTGAATGCACTACAAAAGACGGGCCAATTTCCGAGTAATACGGAGGTAAACCCGAAAAATCAATGTTTCGCCATCCAGACGAGAAGTGGACAAGCTTACCCAAGCCATACGGAGCAAGAAAGTAAACTGGAGCAGAAACTCACGACCGAGCTCGCGACCGCGAGCCCGATCGCAAAGAGTCCCGAGTTTTCCCCACAGACGCTCGCGACCGAGCACGCGCCCGCGAGCCTGACCGCGAGCCATCAGATTGTGCGCGCCCCAGATTTGTTCGCGAGCGACACAGCGCCCGCAAGTTCGAACGCGAAGAAGGATTGCAGCGCAGAGAAGACGCCTCGCGACCTGCCCAGCGGTCGCGAGGTCGACCGCGAAGAGCCTCCAAAGTCCAATCTTCGCACGTACACTCCTCCGGTCCCGTTTCCGAGTCGGCTAGTCAAGTCGAAATATGACGAGGAGTTTGCACGTTTCAAAGAGATTTTTCAAAAAGTTGAGATCAATTTGCCTCTCTTTGAAGCGCTGCGAAACATGCCGGGATACATGAAATTTTTAAAAGACGCGCTTGCAAGCAAGAAGAAATTGGGGAAATTTGAAAAAATTACCCTATCCGAAGAATGCAGTGCCGTCTTGCAGAGGAAGCTCCCTCTAAAGCAGAAGGATCCCGGCAGTTTTACGTTGGAGTGCGAGATTACAGAGCACACGTTCCCCAACGTGTTGTGTGATTTTGGAGCGAGCATAAACCTGATGCCGTTAAATGTGTTCAATCGCTTGGGGCTGGGCAAACTGAAGAAGACCTCCATTTCGTTAATGATGGCTGACATGTCAGTCGCATACCCTAAGGGGATAGTTGAGGATGTGTTGGTAAGAGTTCGGGATTTTATCTTTCCAGCAGATTTTGTTATTTTAGACATTCCTGAATTTAAAAATCAACCACTAATCTTGGGTAGGCCTTTTCTAGCAACTGGTCGTGCTTTAATTGACGTGCAGGAAGGTGATCTAACTTTTCGTGTTAACGATGAGAAACTGAAAATCTCAATCTATGACGCCATCCCGCGACACGATAGTGCAGAGCATGAAGAGTGTCATTCAATCACCACTGTTGCAGCTAGCCAAATCTCGAGCTTGGATGTCAACCGACTAGTTGACAAGGGTGCTACAAAGAAAGATGGACTCGGCATGGAACTCCGAGTGACTTGTTCAAGTTTGGGAGGCCACTTCCACACTCGGTGGTGGTCTGCAAATAACGCAAAATATGGAGGCAAGCAAAGATTTGGTAAGAAGATCACGCCAAATCGCCAGATTGATCGAGGTTAGTATTGGTCTAGCTAAAGACATTTAAATTTAGCACTTGTTGGGAGGTAACCCAATGTTTTTCTTTGTTTTGGTTTGTTTTTCGTTTTTGTTATGTTTTCTTTTTGTTTGTGTTTGTTTTGTTTTTCGTGTTTGGGTTTTGTGTCTGTTTTGTGGGTTGAGTTGAATGACGAGCAGCCGATGATGAGAATTGTTTTTATTAGAAAATTTGATTGCAACTGATTTTGTGAGACGAAGCATGTTATGATTATTGTGAGTATTGAGCCTTTGAGAACTTGATCACATTTTTGAAACCTGTGAGACTTGAGCTTTCGACTGTCATATCTTTTCGCCTTGTTTCTTTCTGTGTGAATAGTTTGAAATAGCATGTGTTTCTCTAGAACTTGCTCTGGTTCTTTTTCGAGGTTGTATTGATGTGCTTAAGAATTTTGAAATGATATTAGGCATTCTTTTCTTAGCCTATACAATATCCAAACACTAACCTGTTATGTTATTATCCTTTGATGAGCCCGTTTGAGCCTACCTTATTCATTCATATAGCCGTGGGTCAAGTTATGTTGTTAGTGTGATTTTTGTTGCTTGAATGAAAGGTTGAGAAAAGAAAGGAAGAGAATAATTGTTGAGGAAGTGATAAAAATAAAAATAGTTGCTTACCCATATAAATTCAAAATAAATAAATAAATAAATAAATGACATAAGTGTGTGAAAAGAACATAAATGGGTAAGTAGCTAGTGCTTTGAGATGAGTATATCACTTCTATGAAAATTATGGAGTGCTTAAAGAAAAATGACTTCTTGGTATGGAGAATTGAAATAAATTGGGAAAATTTAGGAATTATGTCTTGTGTTACTTATGGTGTTTTTCATTATGGGATTATGAGTCACTTAGCCTAAATATATCCGACCCTACCAAAGAGCCTACATTATAACCTTTTATAAAGACATTTTTGATCTTAGTTCTTGAGCACATATTTGAGCAATGGAGAATTAGACGATTTGCAAGCCTATGGTAGATGCCATGTGTTTTTAAACTTTGAGAGTATACACATCCTCCTTGTTACACTTGAGTGTTTGAGATTTCTTATATATATATCCATGTCGTGAGGATTTATTATCCCGCAACAATGCCAAAATTTGATCGCCCTTTTTCACACGTAAAGGCGATATAGAAGGTAAGTCGAGTATCGTATCCACGTGGATTGTAATACGAAAACACGTAAGCTAGCTCAACGATAATTCATCATTATTCGCCACGTAAAATTAGGTGAAAGGTTTTAAGGGCTTCGAATTTAATCCAAAGCGCGTAACCATGCGTAAAATAAAACAAAGCAATAAACACACGGAAGATAAAATGATAAGAGAGACTAACCCTAGGGATGCATTAATCCTATCCACAACGTATGTTTATCCTGTTCCTATTAGCCAATTTTAATCCGCATAAGATGGAAGATCACAAATATAACCAACAACTTCAATTACGACAATTGCGGCAAGAGATTACGAGTTTTCCTACCATTCTAGGTGAAAACAAGTAACTCCAAAAGGATCACTAAGAATATGCTTCCTACGAATATCCTATCTCGCCTCGACTCAAGGCTTATTCGTATCATGCATTCAAGATCAATTAACAATTAATACAATTACGTAATTAACCGACAACTAGATATGCATCAAGATTGATCAGAAATCAACACATATAAATAAGCACCATGAATCAATGCCTGGAAGGTAAATAGCGATAACAGAAATCACAACATATAGGATCGAATCATGCAAACCCTAGGATCAGTACGGAATTTTAGCTACGCATAATTAAATTACCAAAGCCCTTAAAACCTTTCACCTAATTTTCTGTGCTTGAATAATGATGAATTATCGTTGAGCTAGCTTCTGTGTTTTCGTATTACAATCCCTGTGGATACGATACTCGACTTACCTTCTATATACGCCTTTTACGTGTGAAAAGGGGCGATCAAATTTTAGCGCCGTGTCGGGATTGTTGAGATTACATAGGAATAATTTGACGATTTGGATTTATTAATTCAAGTTATATATTATATTATTTATTTATTGTTACGAGCTAAATTCTCTTTTCTCGTGTAGTTTATGCGTACAAGATCTCGTGGACCTCCGAAATATTACTAGATCCCGAGATCGAAAGCTCTCAAAGGAGAAGAGGACGAGAGAAGAGACGGGCTGCAATGGCAGCTAATCCACGAAATGGGGCATTCCTCCCGAGCAAGCTGCACGCATGTTAGCCGATTTCAGAGATGCAGCGCCAGATGGCGAATATGGGACTCCTAGTCCCCGCCTCGAGACGAGACCTCGAATTATATGTACCGACCTCCCACCGAGCAATTCCAAGGAGGCGGATGGGGCCCTAAGTCAATGCAAACAACTTGAGTTAAAGCCACCCTAATCAAGATGGTATAAGGAGAGCGGTTTGGGGAGGAGTCACAGAGGACCCGAATGCACATCTTGAGACATTCTCGACATTTGTGACACCATCAAATGAATGGGGTGCCACAAGACACGATCCGGATGCGCATGTTCGGATTCTCTCTGCGCAGTCAGGCGAAGGAGTGGTTCAAGAGTTTGGACCGCACGGGCATAAACAATTGGGGGGATCTTTGCGAAAAGTTCCTCTCAAAGTATTTTCCGCCACCAAAGCCCGTAAAATCATCGCCGAGATCTCCCACTTCTCCCGCCTAAGAGATGAGTCTTTGTTCGAGTCGTGGGAGCGATTCAGGGGCCTATTGAGAAAGTGCCCACAACACGGATTCTCCAAAGAACAGCAGATCACGCAGTTCTACAGTGGGCAATGACATGGCATACAAGGAGCATAGTGGATGCGTCGGCAGGTGGATGTTTATCGAATCGTCGTGTAGAGGAGGCCAGTCGCATCATAGAAGAGATGGCGGCAAATAGTTATCAATGGCCAACGGAGAGAACGCCAATGGTTAAAGCAGCAGCTGTCGAGACTGATTCGAAATACGACGAGCTGATGAAGCAATTCACTCTTTTGAAGAGTCAGATCGAGACAGAAGAGGTCAACCACATCAATCAGAGGAATCATGGGGGAAATCTGGCATACAATGCAAATAACAGAAATCATCCAAATTTCTCGTACGCCAACCCCAATAATTTTCAACAGCCTCCGCCAGGTTTCTAAGTTCAGAATGGAGTGATTCAAGAGACGAAGAAGCCGAGTCTAGAAGACATGATGCAGCAGTTGGTTGTAAGCAACCAACAATTGACGACGAACCAGAACTCATTTATAAGCAACACCGGCCAGAAGATTAATCATTTGGAGTCCACTGTGACGGCTATGGGAAAGCATATGAAGATTTTGGAAAATCAGATTGGTCAAGTAGCCGTACAGTTGAATGCACTACAAAAGACGGGCCAATTTCCGAGTAATACGGAGGTAAACCCAAAAAATCAATGTTTCGCCATCCGCATTTGAAGTGGACAAGCTTACCCAAGCCATACGGAGCAAGAAAGTAACGGAGCGAAACTCACGATCGAAGCTCGCGATCGCGAGCCCGATCGCAAAGAGTCCCGAGTTTTCCCCACGACGCCGCGACCGAAGCACGCGCCATGAGCCCCGACCGCGAGCCATCAGATTGTGCGCGCCCCAGATTTGTTCACGAGCGACACAGCGCCCGCAAGTTCGAACGCGAAGAAGGATTGCAGCGCAGAGCAGACGCCTCGCGACCTGCCCAACGGTCGCGAGGTCGACCGCGAAGAGCCTCCAAAGTCCAATCTTCGTACGTACACTCCTCCGGTCCCGTTTCCGAGTCGGCTAGTCAAGTCGAAATATGACGAGGAGTTTGCACGTTTCAAAGAGATTTTTCAAAAAGTTGAGATCAATTTGCCTCTCTTTGAAGCGCTGCGAAACATGCCGGGATACATGAAATTTTTAAAAGACGCGCTTGCAAGCAAGAAGAAATTGGGGAAATTTGAAAAAATTACCCTATCCGAAGAATGCAGTGCCGTCTTGCAGAGGAAGCTCCCTCTAAAGCAGAAGGATCCCGGCAGTTTTACGTTGGAGTGCAAGATTGCAGAGCACACGATCCCAACGTGTTGTGTGATTTTGGAGCGAGCATAAACCTGATGCCGTTAAATGTGTTCAATCGCTTGGGGCTGGGCAAACTGAAGAAGACCTCCATTTCGTTAATGATGGCTGACATGTCAGTCGCATACTCTAAGGGGATAGTTGAGGATGTGTTGGTAAGAGTTCGGGATTTTGTCTTTCCAGCAGATTTTGTTATTTTAGACATTCCTGAATTTAAAAATCAACCACTAATCTTGGGTAGGCCTTTTCTAGCAACTGATCGTCCTTTAATTGACGTGCAGGAAGGTGATCTAACCTTTCGTGTTAACGATGAGAAACTGAAAATCTCAATCTATGACGCCATCCCGCAACACGATAGTGCAGAGCATGAAGAGTGTCATTCAATCACCACTGTTGCAGCTAGCCAAATCTCGAGCTTGGATGTCAACCGACTAGTTGACAAGGGTGCTACAAATAAAATATGGACTCGGCATGGAACTCAGAGTTACTTGTTCAAGTTTGGGGGAGGCCACTTCCACACTCAGTGGTGGTCTGCAGTCAACGCAAAATATGGAGGCAAGCAAAGATTTGGTAAGAAGACTGCTGCCAAATCCCCAGATTGATCGAGGTTAGTATTGGTCTAGCTAAAGACATTTAAATTTAGCACTTGTTGGGAGGTAACCCAATGTTTTTCTTTGTTTTGGTTTGTTTTTCGTTTTTGTTCTGTTTTCTTTTTGTTTGTGTTTGTTTTGTTTTTCGTGTTTGGGTTTTGTGTCTGTTTTGTGGGTTGAGTTGAATGACGAGCAGCCGATGATGAGAATTGTTTTATTAGAAAATTTGATTGCAACTGATTTTGTGAGACGAAGCATGTTATGATTATTGTGAGTATTGAGCCTTTGAGAACTTGATCACATTTTTGAAACCTGTGAGACTTGAGCATTCGACTGTCATATCTTTTCAGTCTTGTTTCTTTCTGTGTGAATAGTTTGAAATAGCATGTGTTTCTCTAGAACTTGCTCTGGTTCTTTTTCGAGGTTGCATTGATGTGCTTAAGAATTTTGAAATGATATTAGGCATTCTTTTCTTAGCCTATACACTATCCAAACACTAACCTGTTATGTTATTATCCTTTGATGAGCCCGTTTGAGCCTACCTTATTCATTCATATAGCCGTGGGTTGGGTTATGTTGTTAGTGTGATTTTTGGTTGCTTGAATGAAAGGTTGAGAAAAAGAAAAGAAAGAGAATAATTGTTGAGGAAGTGATAAAAATAAAAATAGTTGCTTACCCATATAAGTTCAAAAAAAAAAAAAAATAAATAAATGACATAAGTGTGTGAAAAGAACATAAATGGGTAAGTAGCTAGTGCTTTGAGATGAGTATATCACTTCTATGAAAATTATGGAGTGCTTAAAGAAAAATGACTTCTTGGTATGGAGAATTGAAATAAATTGGGAAAATTTGGGAATTATGTCTTGTGTTACTTATGGTGTTTTTCATTATGGGATTATGAGTCACTTAGCCTAAATATATCCGACCCTACCAAAGAGCCTACATTATAACCTTTTATAAAGACATTTTTGATCTTAGTTCTTGAGCACATATTTGAGCAATGGAGAATTAGACGATTTGCAAGCCTATGGTAGATGCCATGTGTTTTTAAACTTTGAGAGTATACACATCCTCCTTGTTACACTTGAGTGTTTGAGATTTTATTATATATATATCCATGTCGTGAGGATTTATTATCCCCGGCAACGGCGCCAAAATTTGATCGCCCTTTTTCACACGTAAAAGGCGTATATAGAAGGTAAGTCGAGTATCGTATCCACGTGATTGTAATATGTCTGAAACGTAAGCTAGCTCAACGATAATTCATCATTATTCGCCACGTAAAATTAGGTGAAAGGTTTTAAGGGCTTGAATTTAATCCAAAGCGGCGAACCATGCGTAAAATAAAACAAAGCAATAAACACACGGAAGATAAAATGATAAGAGAGACTAACCCTAGGGATGCATTAATCCTATCCACAACGTATGTTTATCCTGCTCCTATTAGCCAATTTTAATCCGCACAAGATGGAAGATCACAAATATAACCAACAACTTCAATTACGACAATTGCGGCGAGAGATTACGAGTTTTCCTACCATTCTAGGTGAAAACAAGTAACTCCAAAAGGATCACTAAGAATATGCTTCCTACGAATATCCTATCTCGCCTACGACTCAAGGCTTATTCGTATCATGCATTCAAGATCGATTGACAATTAATACAATTACGTAATTAACCGACAACTAGATATGCATCAAGATTGATCGAAATCAACACATATAAATAAGCACCATGAATCAATGCCTCGGAAGGTAAATAGCGATAATGTAAATCACAACATATAGGATCGAATCATGCAAACCCTAGGATCAAGATGAATTTTAGCTACGCGTAATTAAATTACCAAAGCCCTTAAAACCTTTCACCTAATTTTACGTGCTTGAATAATGATGAATTATCGCTGAGCTAGCTTCGTGTTTTCAGACACAATCCTCGTGGATACGATACTCGACTTACCTTCTATATACGCCTTTTACGTGTGAAAAAGGGAGCGATCAAATTTTGGCGCCGTTGCCGGGGATTGTTAAGATTACATAGGAATAATTTGACGATTTGGATTTATTAATTCAAGTTATATATTATATTATTTATTTATTGTTACCAGAGCTAAATTCTCTCTTTTCTCAGGTAGTTTATGCGTACAAGATCTCAGGGACCTCCTGAAATATTACTAGATCCCGAGATCGAAAGCTCTCAAAGGAGAAGAGGACGAGAGAAGAGACGGGCTGCAATGGCAGCTAATCCACAGAATGGGGGCATTCCTCCCGAGCAAGCTGCACGCATGTTAGCCGATTTCGCAGAGATGCAGCGCCAGATGGCGAATATGGGACTCTAGTCCTCGCCCGAGAGAGAGACCTCTGAATTATATGTACCGACCTCCCACTGAGCAATTCCAAGGAGGCGGATGGGGCCCGGAAGTCAATGCAAACAACTTCGAGTTAAAGCCAGCCCTAATCAGCATGGTACAAGGAGAGCAGTTTGGGGGAGGAGTCACAGAGGACCCGAATGCACATCTTGAGACATTCCTCGACATTTGTGACACCATCAAACAGAATGGGGTGCCACAAGACACGATCCGGATGCGCATGTTCGGATTCTCTCTGCGCAGTCAGGCGAAGGAGTGGTTCAAGAGTTTGGACCGCACGGGCATAAACAATTGGGGGGATCTTTGCGAAAAGTTCCTCTCAAAGTATTTTCCGCCAGCCAAAGCCCAGAAAATCATCGCCGAGATCTCCCACTTCTCCCAGCTAAGAGATGAGTCTTTGTTCGAGTCGTGGGAGCGATTCAGGGGCCTATTGAGAAAGTGCCCACAACACGGATTCTCCAAAGAACAGCAGATCACGCAGTTCTACAGTGGGCTGACATGGCATACAAGGAGCATAGTGGATGCGTCGGCAGGTGGATGTTTATTGAATCGTCGTGTAGAGGAGGCTAGTCGCATCATAGAAGAGATGGCGGCAAATAGTTATCAATGGCCAACGGAGAGAACGCCAATGGTTAAAGCAAGAATTGCCGAGACCGATTCAAATACGACGAGTGATGAAGCAATTCACTTTTTGAAGAGTCGATCGAGATGTAAGAGGTCAACCACAACAATCGGAGGAATCATGGGGAAATCCGCATACAATGCAAATAACAGAAATCATCCAAATTTCTCGTACGCCAACCCCAATAATTTTCAACAGCCTCCGCCAGGTTTCTAAGTTCAGAATGGAGTGATTCAAGAGAAGAAGCCGAGTCTAGAAGACATGATGCAGCAGTTGGTTGTAAGCAACCAACAATTGACGACGAACCAGAACTCATTTATAAGCAACACCGGCCAGAAGATTAATCATTTGGAGTCCACTGTGACGGCTATGGGAAAGCATATGAAGATTTTGAAAATCAGTTGGTCAAGTAGCCGTGCAGCTGAATGCACTACAAAA
This sequence comes from Salvia rosmarinus, assembly GCA_036937905.1. NCBI lineage: Eukaryota > Viridiplantae > Streptophyta > Magnoliopsida > Lamiales > Lamiaceae > Salvia > Salvia rosmarinus. The sequence goes on along the minus strand of CM072814.1, from coordinate 265,412 downwards.
GACGGGCCAATTTCCGAGTAATACGGAGGTAAACCCGAAAATCAATGTTTCGCCATCCAGACGAGAAGTGGACAAGCTTACCCAAGCCATACGGAGCAAGAAAGTAACGGGAGCGAACTCACGACCGAAGCTCGCGACCATGAGCCCGATCGCAAAGAGTCCCGAGTTTTCCCCACGACGCCGCGATCGAGCACGCAGCCCCGAGAGCGACCGCGAGCCATCAGATTGTGCGCGCCCCAGATTTGTTCACGAGCGACACAGCGCCCGCAAGTTCGAACGCGAAGAAGGATTGCGGCAGAGCGGCGTACGCCTCGCGACCTGCCCAACGGTCGCGAGGTCGACCGCGAAGAGCCTCCAAAGTCCAATCTTCACACGTACACTTCTCCGGTCCCGTTTTCGAGTCGGCTAGTCAAGTAGAAATATGACGAGGAGTTTGCACGTTTCAAAGAGATTTTTCAAAAAGTTGAGATCAATTTGCCTCTCTTTGAAGCGCTGCGAAACATGCCGGGATACATGAAATTTTTAAAAGACGCTTGCAAGCAAGAAGAAATTGGGGAAATTTGAAAAAATTACCCTATCCGAAGAATGCAGTGCCGTCTTGCAGAGGAAGCTCCCTCTAAAGCAGAAGGATCCCGGCAGTTTTACGTTGGAGTGCGAGATTACAGAGCACACGTTCCCCAACGTGTTGTGTGATTTTGAGCGAGCATAAACCTGATGCCGTTAAATGTGTTCAATCGCTTGGGGCTGGGCAAACTGAAGAAGACCTCCATTTCGTTAATGATGGCTGACATGTCAGTCGCATACCCTAAGGGGATAGTTGAGGATGTGTTGGTAAGAGTTCGGATTTTATCTTTCCAGTGAGATTTGTTATTTTAGACATTCTGAATTTAAAATCAACCACTAATCTTGGTAGCCTTTTTCTAGCAACCGGTCGTGCTTTAATTGACGTGCAGGAAGGTGATCTAACTTTTCGTGTTAACGATGAGAAACTGAAAATCTCAATCTATGACGCCATCCCGCGACACGATAGTGCAGAGCATGAAGAGTGTCATTCAATCACCACTTGCTGCGACTAGCCAATCTCGAGCTTGGATGTCAACCGACTAGTTGACAAGGGTGCTACAAAGAAAAGATGGACTCGGCATGGAACTCCGAGTGACTTGTTCAAGTTTGGGGGAGGCCACTTCCACACTCAGTGGTGGTCTGCAGTCAACGCAAAATATGGAGGCAAGCAAAGATTTGGTAAGAAGATCACGCCAAATCGCCGATTGATCGAGGTTAGTATTGGTCTAGCTAAAGACATTTAAATTTAGCACTTGTTGGGAGGTAACCCAATGTTTTCTTTGTTTTGGTTTGTTTTCTTTTTGTTACTTTTCTTTTGTTTGTGTTTGTTTTGTTTTTCGTGTTTGGGTTTTGTGTCTGTTTTTGTGGGTTGAGTTGAATGACGAGCAGCCGATGATGAGAATTGTTTTTATTAGAAAATTTGATTGCAACTGATTTTGTGAGACGAAGCATGTTATGATTATTGTGAGTATTGAGCCTTTGAGAACTTGATCACATTTTTGAAACCTGTGAGACTTGAGCATTCGACTGTCATATCTTTTCAGTCTTGTTTCTTTCTGTGTGAATAGTTTGAAATAGCATGTGTTTCTCTAGAACTTGCTCTGGTTCTTTTTCGAGGTTGTATTGATGTGCTTAAGAATTTTGAAATGATATTAGGCATTCTTTTCTTAGCCTATACAATATCCAAACACTAACATGTTATGTTATTATCCTTTGATGAGCCCGTTTGAGCCTACCTTATTCATTCATATAGCCGTGGGTTGGGTTATGTTGTTAGTGTGATTTTTTGTTGCTTGAATGAAAGGTTGAGAAAAAGAAAGGAAAGAGAATAATTGTTGAGGAAGTGATAAAAATAAAAATAGTTGCTTACCCATATAAATTCAAAATAAATAAATAAATAAATAAATGACATAAGTGTGTGAAAAGAACATAAATGGGTAAGTAGCTAGTGCTTTGAGATGAGTATATCACTTCTATGAAAATTATGGAGTGCTTAAAGAAAAATGACTTCTTGGTATGGAGAATTGAAATAAATTGGAAAAATTTAGGAATTATGTCTTGTGTTACTTATGGTGTTTTTCATTATGGGATTATGAGTCACTTAGCCTAAATATATCCGACCCTACCAAAGAGCCTACATTATAACCTTTTATAAAGACATTTTTGATCTTAGTTCTTGAGCACATATTTGAGCAATGGAGAATTAGACGATTTGCAAGCCTATGGTAGATGCCATGTGTTTTTAAACTTTGAGAGTATACACATCCTCCTTGTTACACTTGAGTGTTTGAGATTTCTTATATATATATCCATGTCGTGAGGATTTATTATCCCCGGCAACGCGCCAAAATTTGATCGCTCCTTTTTTCACACGTAAAAGGCGTATATAGAAGGTAAGTCGAGTATCGTATCCACAGGGATTGTAATACGAAAACACAGAAGCTAGCTCAACGATAATTCATCATTATTCGCACACGTAAAATTAGGTGAAAGGTTTTAAGGGCTTGAATTTAATCCAAAGCGTAACCATGCGTAAAATAAAACAAAGCAATAAACACACGGAAGATAAAATGATAAGAGAGACTAACCCTAGGGATGCATTAATCCTATCCACAACGTATGTTTATCCTGTTCCTATTAGCCAATTTTAATCCGCATAAGATGGAAGATCACAAATATAACCAACAACTTCAATTACGACAATTGCGGCGAAGAGATTACGAGTTTTCCTACCATTCTAGGTGAAAACAAGTAACTCCAAAAGGATCACTAAGAATATGCTTCCTACGAATATCCTATCTCGCCACGACTCAAGGCTTATTCGTATCATGCATTCAAGATCGATTGACAATTAATACAATTACGTAATTAACCGACAACTAGATATGCATCAAGATTGATCGTAAATCAACACATATAAATAAGCACCATGAATCAATGCCCGGAAGGTAAATAGCGATAATGTAAATCACAATATATAGGATCGAATCATGCAAACCCTAGGATCAAGATGAATTTTAGCTACGCATAATTAAATTACCAAAGCAATAAATAATTAAATAAAACATAAATTAAGATAGATAGATAAAACCGTAAGAATCCACGAAGAACAATTGTAGCGACTTGAATCCCAAGAAATTCAATTCTAATACTAAACTATGAAATTGGAATGAAAATACTTAAAGAAAAGCTAAACTAAATTAAACGGAAAAGAACTTGCAAAAGAAAATAAAGAAGAATTTGTGTTCGCTCGAATGGTATTGAATGGTGTTTCTAAGCTCTTGCTCTATCTCACTATTTATAATAAAACATAAGCTCCCTTTTTCATAAATTCCCCAATCCTATTCTCTACGATTCAATCCTATTACGACTCGGATTAGAAGTATACATGGACTAGAGTCTCAAATTGCTGAAAATTCATGATTTCTCGAGTTTTGCCCTTGCGACCTTAGGTCGCGAGCAAAACTCGTGAATCGCCTTTTCTCGGCTGCACGCGACTTATTTGTTTCGCTCCGCTTCTCTCGTCCGGACTCAATTACAATCCATTTACGCCTCGGACTCCTATTGAGATGCTCTTTAACATAGTCAACTTTTACATCCATCCTTGTCAAATCCATTTCATCATATTCAACGTCGTTTTCAAGCAGCTTCTTCATGAGCTCACAATCGGCTATTGATTCCTCTTTATCGTGATCCACCTTTTGACATTAAAACCTATGCTAAAATGACATGAAATACACATGGCATAATATCTTCCAAGGTAAACATAAATATATCAAAAGACAACTCAAAAGATCACTTATCACTTAGAAACGAAACGAATATAGCCTTATAAATCATGTAAAAATGAGGCTTATCAGTCATGTGGGAGACATGTTCATGGACCGAACTTCCTTCTTCCATCTTACACGCCAAGATTTGTCTCATTCTATGGAAGCGGATTGTCCGATCCGACTGCCCAAACTTACTCTCGAGACTTGACCATATTTCGATCGCGTCTACCATCGATCGATGTTTGCGGTGCAAGCCTTGTTGTAGTCATCATATAGCACTTGGCCATATTGTTCGACTTATGTCAAAGTCTGCTTGACTCTCGCTGCTCTTTAGTCGATGCATCAGTAAGGGCATCGGGTTTAGGAGTAGTGAGAACAAACATGTGTTCTTCAGCGATAAGAACATATTCCATGTTTCGTTTCCACTCGATAAAATTCGGACCGGATAAGGGATTTTGTGCGAGCATATTGATAATCGGTGTAAGAGACATATCTGAAAAGATAATGTAAACACATAAGCATACGATCGCACATAATTCGTAACAATAATATTGTAACCTTTTGATAAAACAATATTGATTGAAACCTCCGACGCCCAAGGAATCCCACATGCAAGCCACGCAGCGTGTGGACATTTACACACGAACCCCTCGACTGCACTAAAATATACCTTTTAGTCGTTTAATTTCAATCCATGTCAACTTATCCTTATGACAAATGAAATTAATGATTGGACCTTACTAGACCACATCACTATCGCAAGAAGGACTTGGCGGGAAGTTGTACTCGGGTGATGTCTAAGCAATGACCACAATTTTAACAATAGAAAATGAATTCTGAGAATTGGCATACTCACTAGGACCATACCGCTTCCAATTCAAAATCCTTTGTTATCTCATTTTAAATCCATTTCTAGAGAACTTATGAAAATCGCACATGCAAGCCACGCGTGTGGACGTTTACACATGAAACTCCCACTTCTCAATAGATTTAAAAGGTTTTATTTAGAAATCTCATCTAACAAACTTATGATAAATAGTGCAAGCAAGCCACAAGTGTGGACATTTACTCACAGTGCGTCTCACTTTGTTTAGAGATCAAAAAGTGGAGGTCTTGACATTTTAACTTGAAAATTAATATGTCGGGTTTACTTGCTTAGTCTTTTGTTTCAAAAGGTTTGTCCATGCAGATCACGTAATCCTAGCATGCTTTTCTATAGAACTCAACATGTAAAACATGCTCGCAGAATTCTAAAATATGCTTGTAAACACGATAAACCTAGCATGCTTACTATGCGCATCCAATCACGAAAACATATAATATGTTTGTCTACGTAATTTAAACATACATAGCATGCTTCTGCATAATCTAAACATCCACGACATGCAATGAACGATTAAAAATAAAATAAAACGTTCATTGTGGCCCACTCGTGGAACCTGCACTTTCCTGCCTAATCTATTACATAGAAATGTAAAGTACAGATCTTCATCAACTTCGAAAAACGGGCCTCGCGTGCACGGGCACGAGCCAGATTCAAAACTGGATTCGGGCCGAAAAAGTGGAACGGGCCGGATCGGGTCAAAAACTGGAACCGGGTCGAAAAATCTGATCTGGGCTGAAAAACGGGTCGGATCGACCCAGAACAAACGGGCCGAGTCAGATTTCAGGGCTGGGCCGCGCGCTAGGGCACAGCCCATGCACGTGCCCAGCACCGCCGCCGCCCACCTGCTTGCCCTGGCCGAGAGACGCGCGCCTGAGGCGCCGAGAAATCCGTGACCTTGAGGTTTCCTACGCGAATCTCGCGCTGAGGCTGCCGAGCGCCGTCGAGGTCTCGCGCGAGATTTGCGCGCCTCGCGTCGCCCGTGTCTGGCTGCAAACCTCGTTGAGGTTTCCTTGCTGCGTCGCTGCTGCTTGCGCCTCTCTCGAGCACGCCTCGAGGTTTCCTCGGCGCCGCCCGCTTCTTGAGACCTCATTGAGGTTTCCGCGCGATCGCCGAGAACCGCCGAGCGCAACCAGCACGCGGGATCGCTGCCGCTGGGCCGACTTCGCTACCGCTCATAGCTCGCGCGAAGGCCGCGAAGCGCCGCTGAGGTTTCCGCACCTCGGCCGAGGTGTGCCGAGGCCTTGTGCAAGGTTCGCGCACCCCGCACGCCCGGCTACCGAGCCTGCAACCCCCGCGCGCCCGTGTCGCCCGACGCTGGTGCACCAACTGCCGAGATGCACCCGGGCACTGCCGAAGTCTGCTGCCCGCATCCGGCCGTGACTTGCAACCCGCGCCTCCGCCCTTGTTCGCTGATGCCGTCGAGAAACGCACGCATGGTGCCGAGCACTGTGCTCGCGCCGTGCGTCCGGTTTCTCCCGGCGAGTCTTCATCGTCTCGTTCTTCGTACTTTTGTCTTCGTTCTTCTTTTACAGATAAGATTTACAGGGAAAAAATCTAATCTAACCACGGATTTTCTCGTGGTGAAAAACAAAATCCGACAAAAATAAAACGAACCACGATGAACGACAGATTCACAATTAATTAATTGTGCACGTAATAATCAAACGTGAATTGGAAATCTGATTTTGACCCTCTCCCGAGGATCTATCTTGGATGTTTAATTCACCATACATTGATTATATTCCTAGCATGCGTCTATATAATTAATTGCAACACGTAGGGGTTTTCTCGTGTTTACCTTTGAATCTGTCGGGGATGAACGAGATGAACAGATCGAGACTCATGCTTTGACCTTCTGGACTGTATCCCGGTTGCCCAATCTCCAACGTCGAGTCAGGATGATCTATGGAGAATGCTACAGAAAATCACTTATCCCTCTCACACAATTTTTGAGAATCTCTCCCAAGAGCACACTTGGAATTCACGAAAATATGGTGGATAAATTGAGGATTAGCCTTTGATCTTATCTCTTACCTTATATTTATAATGCATTACCATAATCCCATTAGGAAATGATCCATGCATATCCATAAATATAATAATATCCTTATGAATAAAGAGAATAAAATCACATCCTTAGAGAGCATAATAGGCGCCAATTTTCTTCCTAAGCAACGGGCCTGGATGGGCCAGCCCAGGGATCAAATGCAAGGAATAAAGATGGGCCTCAAATAAATTAATTATCTTATGTTCAGCCCAGAACATAAATTAATTTATAAACATTTATTCATGCCACTAGAGAATAAATGCTGACTTACCCCTTTATTACCGGAGGTGAGTCGGGCTTGCACTTAGACATTACGAATCCCCGTATTTAAGATATCGCATATCCATTAATTATTTAGAGCATTCTGACTGCTTAAAATAATTAATATCTTTAATTCCTTAAGTAGTACCACTCAACCCTATTATTGTACTTGAGCTAACTCAACCTGCAGGGTTTAGTACAATAAACCTTTGAGCTCCTTAAGGGGCGCCATCATCCTAAACGGATACGGTGACTCGACTGAGATAACTAGCATGACATACAAGCACCGCCACCACCCAAGATGCGGAGAATATTGGGTTAGAACATATAACCTCACCCATAACAAGTCAAAGTGATGGTCAAGAACTCATACTCACCTAATACCTTATCGAGGTTTAGATCATCGTAAGTCACCGAGATCTAGGTTCTTCACGACGGTCGATAGAAGAACTCATCTCACTTGTGATCCATCAATACGTCGAGACGTGCCGGCATAGACAAGCAACCAAGTCAAGTCACTTCTCGTCTATACATGCACCTCAAACCGACAACTCGTCCTCAAGTTATCTCAGCTGTGATTCTTTTTATATCTCATTAAACTTGACCAATCATACAGACTTCTGTGATCTTCTACACACTGTATGATCTAACTTATATATGAGATAAGGGGACACAGATATATGCAATCAAGTAATCAATTCAGATAGGAGATTGTAATAGTGGTAACAGGAAACATTGTATACAAGCTCAACCAAAACTGCTTTCAGTATACAAATCCAACATGTATAAGGTATCAAGATTTGTGAATGGATAAAGAAGGAATGAAGAATAAAATATTTTTCAATGGGGGAGGAGCTCTCGGTTTTCAGCAGAAAAATGGGGGAGAATGGGAGTGTTTTGGAGTGTTGAGTGTTGAGTGAGTGTGTAATGAGAGAAGAAGATGAGTATCCCATTCTATGTACATCTCTTTCTCTCTCTCTCTCTCGGCCATTACAAAGAAAAATGATAAAATATGTGGAAGCCTTTTTAGTGAGTGGGTTATGACTCACTTAGTGATCATAACCTAGTGTTAATAGCCTTACACTAATGATGGGCTTTGAACTAAGCAAGCATGCCCCAAAAGAGAAGAGAGCCATCGGCTCTTATGGGATCCCAAAGGGTGGATTTTAATTTCTTATACCTTAATACTATGTATTAATCAAGATACAAATCATAGATATAAAATACATGTCATTTAAATAATTAAAACATAGCATAGCAAATCATATACAAAAATGGCGTGAATTTGGCTAATAACCCTAAGTCACGCCTCCTCTCATTCCATAAGGGTATATAAGTCATTCTCATGCCATATATATGTATATATGTCATAACATATGGTTTAGATAATAAATTATAACATAAGAAAATTTAATGGTATCATTTCATGTGAGAAAACCTTAGTTTGCAAATTAGGGTTTCGAAAATAAATAAATTCGCATTATCAAGTTCTTCTTGCTTTGGCATTGATTTTAATGCTTAATAATACTCTAATTATATAAAATAATCATAGGAAATTAAATATTATAATTTCCTGATCATTAAACCCATTTTTCAAATCATCTCTAGACTTTAATGTTCAAAACGTCTCAAAACGTTAATAACTGACTCATCTCAAAATGGTCGTAGTAAGTTCGTACTTACTTTATAAATAATATCCCATTAATATAGGAATTTAATTCCAAGCTTCGCTGCTTAGAAGATTTCATGAAATTCTGACATTCGATACGTAATCGACGTTAAAATTATACTGCCGAACTACTTCATAACATTCTTTTCTTTAATTCACGATTCTTAGTGAATATAAAAAGGAATTCGTTACTTCGTTACTGAATCGAAATAAATATTCGATGTCTTTCAAAATTTAATATTCGGCAAAACCCTAATTTACGGGTTTTAAATATCGTAAATAGGTTTTCGTTTCTTCGGAATATTACACCTTTCCTTAGACAATATGTCATTGTCCGGCACTTCTTTAAAATCCTTCAGCCCTTCATTCCTCTTCTTAGCTCGAATTCTTTCAAATCTTTCATCTTTCCTTATTATTTTATTATCCCTTTTCTCAAATCTGACGTAATCGTGAGTGTGGCAATACGGCTCATGATTGATCTTGGCATTTCGACTATACTCTTTAATGAGTTTCCCTTCTCTTGTAGGGATACATCGTAATTTTAAACGAGTTTTACAACTTAGGGTATCAACTACTATATTAACCTTCCGTAGGTGATAATTTATACCACAATTGTAATCTTTTACTGATTCAAGCCATTTTTTCTATCTCATATTCAAGTCTCTTTGCTCGAAGAAATATTTCAAACTTTTGTAATTTGTGAAGAATTCTCAACTTATTTCATATGAGTGATGTCTCCAAGACTTTGGTACTTATACTATTGCTGCTATTTCAAGTCGTGAGTTGGGTAATTCTATTCATGTGGTCTAAGTCATTGTGATGCACAAGCTATTATTCTTCTTACATTAATACATGACCTTACATTTATTGGTCTATGTAAATTTGATTCCTTTTTTGGGATAGTTTTATTATCGGCCTTACTATCTTAGAGAATTCTCAATGAATCTCTAATAGTAGCCAGTTAACCCAAGTAATTCCTGGTCTCAGTTAGGGTTGTTGACAACTTCCATTCTGGCATTGTTTTATCCTTTGCCGGATCCACTTTGATTCCTTCTAAAGACACTATGTGCCTACGGAATATCAATTCTTTAAGCAAAAAATTCTCATTGGCTAAACTTGGCATAAATCTGTTTGACTCTAAATGTCCGCAAGACAGTCCTTCACTGTTCTTTCTTATTCTACGAATAGATATGAATATCATTCTTAGAGATTAAGATAAAATTGTCTAAGTACGTGTGGAACACTCGTTTTTTTTATTTTTTTTTAGGTTCATGAACAGGGCTGGTGCATTAGTTAGTCCGAATGACATAACTATCATCTCATAGTGGCCATATCTTATTTGAAAAATTTGTTTTCGTAAACCAGTTACCATTCTACAAAAATCATGTAACATATACCATCAAAATGCCTCAATGAGGACTTTCCATATATTAATTATGAGGATCAGTCTATCAAGCCGACTAATTTCATGACGTCTTGTTCTATCTACACCAAAATTTTGACACCATATCAACATATTAACAAAAAGATATTACCAAACTGTTGGATTTGTATACTGAAAGCAGTTTGGTTGAGCTTGTATACAATGTTTCCTGTTACCACTATTACAATCTCCTATCTGATTTGAATACTTGATTGCATATATCATGTCCCTTATCTCATAAATAAGTTAGATCATACGATGTGTAGAAGATCACGTAAGTCCGTATGATTGGTCAAGCTTAATGAGATATAAAAGTTTCACACCGAGGGCGACTTAAGGGCGAGTTGTCGGTTTAGGCTGCGGATAGATAAGAAGTGACTTGACTTAGTTGCTTGTCTATGCCGGATGCGTCTCGACGTATTGAAGGATCACGGTGAGATGTGTTCTTCTTTCGACCGTCGTGAAGAACCAAGATCTCGGTGACTTACGATGATCTAAACCTCGATAAGGTATTAGGTGAGTATGAGTTCTTGACCATCACTTTGACTTGTTATGAGTGAGGGTTATATGTTCTAACCCAAGATTCTCCGCGATCTTGGGTGGTGGCGATCTTGTAAGTCACGCTAGTTATCTCAGACGAGTCACCGTATCCGTTTAGGATGATGACGTCCCTTAAGGAGCTCAAAGGTTTATTGTACTAAACCCCGCAGTTGAGTTAGCTCAAGTACAATAATAAGGTTGAGTGGTACTACTTAAGAAAATGAAGTTATTAATCGTTTTAAGCGAATGATTGCTATAAATGATTAATGGACGTTCGATATCTTAAATACGGGATTCGTAATGTCTAAGTGCAAGCCCGACTCATCTTCGTAATAAAGGGTAAGTCAACATTCTTTCTCTAGTGGAATGATCGAATGTTTATAAATTAATTTATGTTACAATGAACATAAGATAATTAATTTATTTGAGGCCCATCTTTATTCCTTGCATTTGATCCCTGGCTGGCTCATCCAGGCCCGTAGCCAAGGAAAATCGGCCCTTTATGCTCCCAAAGGCAAGATTTTATTCTCTTTATCCCACAAGGATATTATTATATTTATGGTATATGCATAGATCCTTTCCATATAAGATTATGGTAATAATCCTGAGAGTATGGAAATAATCCTGAGAGTATGGAAATAATCCTAAGATTATGGTAATATTCCATATAGGATTATGGTAATTTCCATATTGGATTATGGTAATTTCCATATGGGATTAAGGTAGTGCATTATAAATATAAGGTATGAGATAAAGTCTAGGTTAATGCTCACATAATTAACACACTATTTTCGGTCATCTCATTGTGTTTGAGAGAGAAAATTTTCGTGAGTTTTAGTGAAGAGAGCAAAGGGTGATTTTCCGAAGCATTCTCCATAGATCGTCCTCACTCGACGCGTTGGAGATTGGGCATCCGGATACAGATCCGTAAGGTCAAAGCACGAGTCTCGACCATTCGATCCGTTCATCCCGTTCGATCCACCTCGACAGATCCAAAGGTAAACATGTGAAAACCCCTACGTGTTGCGATTAATTATATAGATGCATGCTAGGTTTATAATCAATGTATGGTGAATTAAATACCCAAGATGGATCCTCGGGGCGAGGGTTAACATATGTTTTCCCTACACAAACTACGTTTATTTTATACATTCTAACCATACCATTTAGAACATGACCCACTACTTACATATAAGTCTCATATTATCTTAGGATTCTATGTCTCCGAGTGCCCTTCGTCGAAATCATATTCCTTACTTGGAAATTTGTCTGTCTCTAGGTACGTGCCTCATATATCCGACGATCTATCTCTTTCAAGGAGCCAGGGGTCACACTGCTCCCTGTTTCTTCTTCGATACCAGAAGTTTGTGTTGCTTTTATCACAAAGTAAGGTTGAGTTGGTAGCGGTAATTCCCCTAATCCTCGAGGGCGGTAAGATCCTGTCCTTTGGCCATCCTTCTCTCTTTCAGGTATGATTAACGGCACAGGACGTGGGGCGGCGTTTGGAATATCAGGGTACAACCATTCCTTTGTATCATGCTGTGTAACTTGCCTGGGACCAGGACAAGTTCTCATAGGTGCTGATCCATACGCGTCATATGTATACTTGAGCCGGTTGACAAATCCTGGTAAATCTTCAAAAACCGTGGAATTTTCTACATGGAGAATATACTCTCTTGATACCTCTTTTGCAAAATCCTGCCAGTCTGTTGGAAAACGACGAATAAGTCGTTGGATACCATCCTCATCTATCACTCCATGGTTACTAGCATCCATCCAAAGGTACAAAAATTCCACCAAAAACTTTCCTAAATCCGTGCCTAGTTTATAATAAAAGAGTCGATACTCCCGTGTGAGCTCTAGGCTTGCAGGCCTTGTGGTTAACCTTTTACCCGTAATACTCCCTTTTCCTGCCATCTGTAAACAGATAGTTCAAGATAAGCGAAACTTAAACTAAAGCAATAGAGGAAATTTAAACAAGAAGGATCTCTTAAAGAACTAAACACTTTAAGCCATAAACTTGTAAAGAACTTACAACACAACTCATAAACACTTATCTTATTCCTCATTTAACAATTACACCTCCATTCTTATATCGCTCTAAATTAATTCGTGTAAGCAATAGTGGATCCAAAAATCCCGTCGCGTAGAATTTCAATTGAAGAGACTATGTCCATGTCACTAATCACACGAGTGACATTCGTTTACCATGGCTTCCATTTCTAGAATTATAACTACATTTCACATAGGTATTATGATCCCAATTGAACCTTAAGCGATCCTAGGTTCAGTTCTAAGTTTGAGCGACACCTGCGGCAGCCATAATTCTTCCTATAGGTGAAGAGATTTTCATTTCCTGATTTGTTTATTTTGATTTTCGATGTGGATTACAGGCTCTAGCCTGCGGTGTTCTCGTCTGTTAAAGTAGACATTCATCTTATCTATCCTTGTCCTTGCCCTTATGGCATCATGTTTCCTTGCTATGACTTCTTATTACCTTGTTTACCATATCCTTCTTGGGTGTCAGTACAATTATACGCTTATCAATTGTATTTTGTGGTTAGGTCTACATCAACCTATCCCTTGGTATTGTTACCTCAATAGTCCAATCTTATCGTAGAGATTGTGATGTATCTATCACTATTATTCATTCCTAATCCAGTATGAATGACTCAGTTTTCCTTTTTCACTTTATAAATTTTAGGAACATATCTCTCATATATCCTTACTTTATATTCTTTTTCAAGAGAAATCCTTATACTGGCATTTAGCGTCATCATTTGCAATATCCTTATTGGATATACGTCATTTGCCTTTATCTTCATTGATTGATTAAATGTTTTCGTATAGGATAAAATCCTTTGTCCATTAAGGACGTATTGTACTTTTGCCTTGACGTCAAATATCTTTACCATTTTCTCGATATTCAATGATTGCTTCATTTCCATGTCATAGATTACTTAATATCCCACTTTATTGATCGTCACAAAAGTATGAGGGATAATCTTTCCAATTAGATTCACCTTAAGATCATTCCATGTGAATCTTTTCATTTGTTCTCTTGGATGTATTCCCTTTGCAAAGTCTATAAAAGCTATCTTGCTTGTTAAGACACTCAAGACGAGCATTTTGTGTCTATATAACTTAGAGTACTAAGATTCATTTCAAATAATGAATCTATTTCTTAATCCGCTTCTTTACTTCAAAGGAATTTCCTTACTTATCGAAGTCTTAATATTTCTAAAGTTTATATCATATTGTGGGCTATCTCATAATTGTATAGCTCGTAATTTCTTCTGCTATTCTTGACTTTTGTCCCTTTTCTTGAGCATGGTATTTGAAAGTAATATTACTTTCATTATACTCCGGTTCTCATTTTCAGGACTAGAACCGTCATTATTGTCATATAGCTTGGTAAGGTAGTACATTTGTACACCATAACTTAAATTCCAAGCATAAGCGTCTCATTACCATGTCTTGACTTTGGAGATATTTTCTCCATTCTTAATTTAAATGCTAGGGTTATCCTAGCTGTTCACATATCTCAATGATTATGATTCTTCAATCTCACTATCATTGGTTTAACCCAGTCTCAGATACTTGGAATCAATTCTGTTTAAGCATAATCTCATTGATTGAGATATAAAGCGAGAGATTTGTTAACTGAGATGCTATCATTTCTTTATATATATATCATTTGAAAAGAATATTGTGCATCTCCATTCTTTAGACATGTCCAACCTACTAATGAGGTTTTAGGGACAAACAACTATCTTAAAGATAAGTTGTAACCTCTCTCGTTATGACATAATAAGGGGAAATTATATCCCACGGATATCATATGATTTTCTTTACTTCTACTCTTGCATTCAATGCTAAAGAGTATCTCATTCATAACTTCCATTATCATAACAGTCACATGAAGATATAACTTCACCGTTATCAGTATCTGGTAAGCCCATCAAGGGTCATTGCATCGATGTGCATCATAGGGGACAATATATCTCGTTTCATCAAGATCTTGTTTACATCATAACTTCTTGATGTCTATCACTTTATTGATCTGAAACTTTTAGGTGACCAACATAAGTCAACCTACATCATACCTGATGTTTATCACTTTACTAATTCGTAAACTTAGGTGACAAGATAAGTCAACCTTCATCATACTTATTGGTTTCAAGGATTGAAGAAATTCATCATGACAACTTTATAAAAGGTATGGATTCACAATTCAAGATGACAAATTTTATAATTTGAATCCATATGTTCTTTAAACTGAATAATTGGGATCTAGGGTCCGAAGACCAGAATGACGACTACTGAGATTTCTTTGGTCATCTGGGCTGGCCAGACCCGTCACAAATATTTTCTCAGTCACACAAGAGCTTGGTTTCAAAGAACACCTTAAAAATTTTCGGGTTAAAAATTTCTTTTAGAAGAAGTAAGAACTCAAGTGATTTCTCAATTTGAACTAGGTCATAGAGTTAAACTCAATGACAACTCGTACTAGGTCATCATAGGTTGTAAGGTTTATTAATATAATACCCTACATCCCGAACTTTACTCATATCATTAAACTAAATTTTCGATTTGTCTCTTCAACAATTTTCTACCACATTCATCGATCTTATTTTCGTAAGGGAATTAAATGCACAAGAACACCAAATATTTACGTGGTTCGATCTATGAACAAGATCTACGTCCACGGAGAGAGAGAGAGTATTCGTGTATTGATAATGTGATGAGCGATTACAAAAAGTGTAGATCCCCTTTCTCGTCCAATCTAGCCTCTATTTATACACAAATATATTGACCTAGATCCTCAATCCGAGATCTCCTCTAGGATCGGATCTTCCTCCTCATTCTCTTCAAATTAGGATTCTTTTATATATGGTCGAATCTTCTGCGTTCACACTGATTTAGGAGTCTTCTTGGGCCGAACTTGCCTGGGCCGAGCTTGATGTCAGGCTTACTTGTATTGGGCCTGTTGCTTAGGCCCGGTAGTTGGGCCGTATCCTATCACATCCCCCCCCAAAAAAAGACGCAGAAGCGAGGTCGTAACGGGTTTGGGGGTTGTGGTTTGCCGATGTACGTGTGTGATGAAGCGGGGCCCTTTCGGTGCCGACTTCATGCTATCTGGGTGGCCTTTCCGAGTTAATGTTCCGAGGTCACCTATCGAGTGGCTCGCTTTTTCGAGGTGTTGTGCCGAGGTCGCGCGTCGCTGGCTTCACCTTACCGAGGCGTTATGCCGAGGCCGCGCGTTGCTGACATCATCTTACTGAGGCTTCATGTCGAGGTTGTACGTCGTTTGGCTTACCTCTCTGAGGTGTTATGAAAAGTTTGTGACGCTGTTTGTATCTCTTGCCGGGGTGTTTTGCCGAAGTTCTGTCACTTGGCTTCGCGCGCTGACGAGGCGTTATGCCGAAGTCTTTTGGGATGGCTTCACCTGGCGAGGCGTTATGCCGAAGTCATTGGGTGGCTTCACCTGGCGAGGCGTTATGCCGAAGTCATTTATGCAATTCATGGTCGAGGTCGGATACACGGCGTTCTTATCTTGAATGCTGAACGTCCTGCCGAGGCCGAACACGGGATTTTCTACCGATGTCATACACGGGATACAGGATTTGTATTCAATGTGCATTTAATGCGGCAACGGTTGGATTCCCGATAAAGCGCATATTGGGGAAATAACTTCCATGATACGTCTTTTCGCCTATCACTTTTGCACATTTCCAAATTCAAATCCGTAAAAACCCTTTGTCATCTGAAAAAGCTCGTCTGTCGCCATTATCGTCCTTGCAAGTTTCAGTGCCATCTTCCTCGACCTTTAAACCAGTAAGTTTCATGGCTTCTTCTTCGTCTCCTAGAGAGTCTTTTGATGATGAACCTCATGTTGTCTCTGTGTCACCGCCGGATTTGCCGGCGGTTTTACATGTTTTTACTCGCGACCGTCTTCCTCATTTTGTACGTAGTATTAGATTCCCCCCTTTTAGTGATTTTGGTAAGGTTTATTTGTTCTCTTCGATTTTAGAAACCTCGGATATAAGGGAGCTTGCCTCCCAATATCATATTCCTTCCGATTTTGAGTTTGTTGCTCCTCGTCCGGGGGATAGGGCTAGTGCTCCCCCGGAGGGGTTTATCACCGTATACGAAGACAGCCTTAAGAGAGGTCTTCATTTCCCTTACACCTATGTGTATGTCGAACTCCAAGAGATGTTCGGCATATCTCTTGCCCAAATAACACCCAATTCCTTTCGGCATTTGACTTGCCTTGGTGTTTATGTCTATCGGCATGATTTTCCTTTCACCCTGGGGCTTGTCCTCAGGTTTTTCCAACTGAAGGGTAGCAGCTCGGGGTGGTACTATCTTTCACCCCGTCGCAACTTCAAAGCGAAGACAAAATCGAAGATCTCGAACTGGCAGAAGAAGTTCTTCTTTTGTCGTTTTGATGACTTTGGAGTTCGCCGTGATCGGATAAGCTTGCCGACGTGAGTTCGATGAAAGCTTGATGGCTGGAGGAGCCTTTGGATAAAATCGGTCTTGTGGACGAGGTGTTCACCGAGACCGAGCTTGCTGCTGCGGGGCTGAGCCCTTATGATCCTGCCACCGCGATAGAGCCGGTGAAGGGTGAGGCCCTCTTGCTTGTCTTGAGCTCCTTGTTAAATTTTCTTTTTCTCTAATGGTAATTATGCTCTTTTCGGTGAACCGTCAAAGCGAGAAGGAAAGGGTCGGTTTGGACATCGGGCCCTCGATGTTGGCGTTAAAGGATACGGCCGAGGTCACTTCTGAGAGGCCCGAGGCTACGCCGAAGGATGTGGTTGCGGTCTCTTCTGAGAGGCCTGGGGCTACGCCGAAGGATGTGGTTGCGGTCTCTTCTAAGAGGCCTTTGGCTAGGTTGAGGTCGCCTTCTCCTCCACCCCTTAATAGAAGGAAACGCGTTGACACTTCCACTGGTGATGTGATTGCAAGGTCATCGGTAGCCAGGCCGCGCGTTGGTCGTTCCCCGTGGTAACGAAAAATTTGCACGTCACTAATTTTTTTCTTTTGATGTAGTTTGTTGACCTGGGTGACTTATGTGCAGGCGTACGAGCTCGTGAAGGCTGAGCTCACCGGGGCGGCGGAATATTTGGATGATGCCGTCGGCCGGTTCGATGAGGTGGCTCGATACTCCAAGGATCTAGAGGATGAGAAGACCCTCCTTGTCCAGAGGTGGCCGAGGCCGAGGCGACGGCTCGGGAGGCAAAGAAGAGAGGCTGCGGCGGGCGATGGCTCGGGCGGCGAGAGAGACCGAGGCCTTGGCGGTGGTGAAGGAAGTGGGGGTGGGGTCAGCGGCAGCAGGAGGCGGCCGAGATTGCCTTGTTGAAGGCAAAGCTGGCTTCTGCCGAGGTGGAGGTTGAAGCGACCCGACGTCGGGAAGCTGGGGTGGTAGCTTCGCAAGGCGAATTTCTCCGCGCCTTTGCAGCAAAGCTGTTCTTGTCCGGGAGGTTCTCCGAGTTGGCTAGAGATTTGGCCGACGTGCTCAACAAGCGTGTGGTAGCGACCACCCTTGACACAGTCGCCGAGGATTACCCGCAGTTGGATAAGTCCAAATATGGGTATGAGGTGACGGAGGTCGATGCCTTGGTGCGGCACTACGCGAAGGTCCTCGCTGCTGGCCTGGAGGACATGCCGTCTTGGAGACCACGCCGCCTCTCCGTCTTGTGACCACGATTTGATCCGCGAGTGCTCGGTGGACCGGGACACCCATCTTGAGGCTTTGATTGTTGAATTGGCTAAAGCCGAGGTCCCCGAAGACCGAAGGATGGCCGGAGCTGCAGCTATTGAGGCTCGGGAGGATGCCGAGGGGGTGCGGGATGCCGAGGAGGGACGGGACGCCGAGGAGGTGCGGGGCCGAGGAGGTGCGGGATGGAGCATTGGCGGGGTCGATTGATCCTTGTACCTTTTTTTTTTTGAATGTAAATCGTCGCTACAAAGGCGTCGTTTCGATTCGCCTTGAGGCTTAATAAAACCGATTGTTCATAATAAACTTACCTTTTGTTCGGTCTTCTCACGAATGCCCGATGCTTCCCCCTGGCTGAATCAGATCGAGGCCTTGACACAGGCTCTTGAAACCAAGGAGACCGAGGTTTATCATTTGAAAGCCAGGCTTGGCCATGTGATGGAGGAGGCCGAAGTCAAGCTCAGGGTGTCGCAAGAGAAGTTGGACGAGCTTCAGGCTCGACTCTTAGAATCTGAGGAGAAGCTAGAGATCGCGAAGGATAAGGCCAAATCAGTTGTTGAGGAACATGCTGAGTATGAGGCGCTTATCCGTCGAGATGGCGGGATGACTATCTCCGAGGCTGAAGTTAAGATCTCGGAGCTCAAAGTACGCTGTTTAGAATATAAGGAGAGATATGGTCGAGACTCCTGGCAATTCAGTGAACAGTATGACAACCTGAAGAAGATAGGCGGCCTATACAAGACCGTCATAGCTCGCCATCCTATGCTTGAACGCATGCTTGGCTCGACGACCGAGGCCTCAACTTCTGCCGTGGCGCCCAGTACCGCAAGGAGGACCTGTCTCCCGACCTCGTGGGAAGTTAGCACGGATCGAGAGTCCTTTATGCAAGAGAGGCATCGTTCTTTGAGCGGATGGAGCCACCTGCCCTCGAGCAGCCAAGGTCATACATCGTCGGGCAGCCGAGGTCGGTCTTCGTCGAGCAGCCGAGGTCGTAGTGTAGAGAGAGGACGGGGTAGAGGTAGGGTTAGTATAGACGAGCTGCTAAACTCTGATTTTTCAAGTGATTGGCTCAGCTTTTCTCGTCCCCCTGGGCCCTCTTCGTCTTCGTAGTGTTTAAATTGTATACTTGAAATAAGAATGTTTTCCTTCATTTCATGCTGTTCTTTAAAGAATGCCGCACCTTTCGTGATCGTAATCAAAAGAGGGTAGGCCATCCTTGTATGAAACAAAGATAATTTATCCTTGAAATAAATGAAGGTAGTTGTCTTCGTACGAAGGTATCCGTCCTCGAAATAAATGAAGGTATTCCTTCCTCGTACGAAGCTTCCTCGAAATAAACGAGGATAGTTCGTCCTCATACGAAGGTATCCGTCCTCGAAATAAATGAAGGTATTCCGTCCTCGTACGAAGCTCCTTCGAAATAAACGAGGGTAGTTCGTCCTCGTACGAAGGTATCCGTCCTCGAAATAAATGAAGGTATTCCATCCTCGTACGAAGCTTCCTCAAAATAAACGAGGGTAGTTCGTCCTCGTACGAAGGTATCCGTCCTCGAAATAGACGAAGGTATTCCTTCCTCGTACGAAGGTATGGGTTCCTATTTTGCTAAGTTTTATCGGGAGGGGTGGTCCCCTTACGCGCGTTTGATGTTCGTCTTCGTATTAAACGAAGGTAGTTCATCCTCGTACGAAGGTATCCGTCTTCGAAATAAACGAAGGTATTCCATCCTCGTACGAAGGTATGGTTCATCCTCCGAAGAGGGTATAGTAATTTTAGAAGAGTCATATGCATAAGTGACAAATGAAAACATGCAAGACAATAATAGATAGAGAAAAAAAAAGGGTTTTATTGATAAAAGACCTCGTAACAACAAGACAAGACTCGGACTCGGCTACACAGGACTTAAAGACGCGTGAACGAGACTCAATTTTTGACACTTATGCAAAATATCTCTTCAAATGAATGATGTGCCATGTGTTGGGTATTTGCTCACCGGACAAATGGGCGAGCTTATAGGCCCCTTTTCCGAGGACTTCTTCGACCCGGTAAGGTCCTTCCCATGTGGCTTCCAGTTTTCCGAGCTTTGTGGCTTTACTGACTTCATTATTTCGGAGCACGAGATCGCCCACTCGAACTGTCGGGACTTGACACGCTGGTTGTAATACCGAGCTACTTGTTGCTTGTACCAAGCTTCCTTGATGTAGGCGAGGTCTCTCTTTTCTTCGAGCAGATCTAGATCAGTTCGTAGATTTTCCCCATTTGCTTCGGCGGAGAAGTGGATGGTGTGGGGGCTCGGTATTCCGATTTCTGCAGGGATCACTGCTTCGGTTCCATACACCAGACTGTAGGGCGTTTCCCCATTCGTCGTCCGAGGTGTTGTTCGGTATGACCATAAGACTTGCGGTAAATTCTCTACCCAAAGACCCTTAGCTCGGTCAAGACGGGTTTTGAGACCCTTCACGATCGTCTGTTGGTGACCTCGGTCGACCATTTGCTTGAGGATGGGCCACCGAGGTGAACTTTGTTGGATCCAAGCTCTTGACACGGTCTTTGAATATCTTATCGATGAATGCGTCCCATTATCCGAAAGAAGGATATGAGGATGCGAATCGACACACTATGTTCTTCCGCACGAAGTTGAGGCGTTTTGCTTGTGATCTTTGCGAGGGCTCGACTTCCACCCACTTCGTGAAGTAGTCGATCGCGACAATCGGGGTTGGAGTTGCCCGGTGCTGCGAGAAGGGCCTCGATGTCGATCCCCATTGCATAAATGGCGAGGGCTTTATGCGGAGGCGAGGTCGGTCTGCGGTAGCCTTGGCACGTTCCCGTGAATTTGACACTTCGGACACCTTTTCACAAGGTTAATTGAGTCTTTGAACATTGTTGGCCAATAGTATCCCCATCGCATGACCTTCTTTGACAAGGCTCGGGGTCCGATGTGACTTCCGCATGATCCTCGTGCACTTCCCGTAATACGTAATCAGCTCGGTTCGGACCCAAGCACCTTAGGAGAGGCTTGGAGGTATGATTTTACGTGAGAACTCCTGCCCGATACATATCGCAAAGATTTGTTCAAGATCCTCCCGGCCTCGAGCTTATCATGGGACAGTTCGCCTTTCTCCAGGTATTCTTGAATGGGAGTCATCCAATTGGGCTCTTCGTCTGAGACCACGTTGACTTGACCCTTCATCAACATCATCTATGCTTGGTTTTGAACTTCCTCTACTAGCGGGCTTGTTGACGAGGCCAATTTGCTTAAGATGTCGGCTTGGTTATTTTGCTCCTTGGGATGCGAACTATCGGAAGTGTGAGAAAGTTTGTTGCAGACTTTTGGCTTTTTGAAGGTATTTCTTCATCTGTTGCTTTTGCCTCGCACTTCCCAACATGTTGCTTACTACGACTTGAGAGTCGCTGTGAACTTGCACCTTTGCTCGTGTCCGGAGACTTTGAGCTAGGCGAAGTCACGTGATCAAGGCCTCATATTCTACTTCATTGTTCGTATTTTGAATGAGAACCGGTGCGTGCGTGATCTCTTGGCCATCCGTCCGAGGAGTAAGATACTGACTCCGCTACCGTTTTCCCGAAGCCCGTCAGCGTAGACTTGCCAAGCAATCCTCCGGTGTTTTCTCCGTTGGTTCGGCTTGGCTTTATCGACTGGACTCGGGGCTTGGTTTCTCGTAAGTGAGCCTCGGCAAGAAAGTCCGCTAAGGCTTGACCTTTGATGGCTTGACGGGGGCAGAAAGATATATCATGTTCGCCCAGTTCGATTGCCCACTTCGCAATTCTTCCTGACGCCTCTGGCTTCGTCAATATTTGCCGAAGTGGAAGGTCCGTGAGGACTTGTATGGGATGTGCATGGAAGTATGGACGTAGTCTCCTTATAGCATTCACTAACGCTAGGGAGAGCTTTTCCAAAGGTTGATACCTCGTTTGCGGGCCTTTTAGTGCTCTGCTGATGAAATATACTGGGAGCTGGCGTCCTTCCTCTCGTACCAAAACTGCACTTATGGTTTCGTCCGAGGCGGCGAGGTATAGGGAAAGAACCTCTCCTTCTTTCGGGACAGATAGAGTAGGAAGTTTGGCGAGGTAGTTCTTGAGATCTTCAAAGGCGGACTTGTGTGTATCATTCTAGGAGAATTCCGGAGCCTTATTGAGTACCTTGAAGAAGGGTAGCTGCTTGTCCGCGGCCTTTGAAAGAAAACGGCTTAGTGCGGCTATGCAGCCCGTCAGTTTGTGTACGTCGTGAATGGTCTTTGGCATCTTCATTTCTAGAATGGTTTGAACCTTGGATGGGTTGACTTTTAACCCTTCTTGTGAAACCCAAAGACCCTAAAATTTTCGGACGAGCGCAAGCGTGCATACGGGGTTCAGTTTGAGGTTGACTTTTCGAAGTAAGCCGAGGACGATCCGGAGATCGGCGACACATGCGGCTTCCTCCTTGCTTTTGACTACGATGTCGTCGACGTATACCTCCACATTCCGGCCTATGTAGGGCTGAAATATTTTGTCTACCATTCTTTGATAGGTAGCTCCCGCATTCTTAAGTCCGAATGACATCTTCCTATGTGAAGACTCAAGTGCAGAATGAAGGCTGTCTTGGCGTCTTCGTCATCCATCAAGACTTGGTGATACCCTTTATACAAGTCAGCGAAGACTTCGTTCCCGACCAATGCGTCGACCTTCTTATCGATGTTGTGAAGGGGATAGCAATCCTTTGGGCAATGTTTGTTGAGGTCAGTGTAGTCAATGCACATTCGCCATCCCCCTCCTCCTTTCTTCACCATCATCGGGTTGGCTATCCAGGTCGGATATTTGACTTCGAACAATATGCGAGCTTTTAACAATTGATTTACCTCGTCATGGATGACTTGGTTCCGTTCGGATGCAAAAATTCGTTGCTTTTGCCGAACTGGTTTTGTGCTCGAGTCGATGTTAAGCCTGTGGGTGATGATACTCGGGGAGACCCCGGTCATGTCGAGGGACGACCAAGCAAACACGTCTCGAAATTCCCTCAGGAGTTGGATAACTTGTTCCTTTAATTCAGGTGCCTCGGTAAAGCCAATCTTAACGACCTTGAGTGGCTCGTCTTTGTACAGCGTGACCTCCTCCACCGGGCTGTCAGGGGTAGGCGATGTCTCTCTTACTTCCAACTCCTTGGGTTTCTTTAATTGCTATGCCTGTGGGTGCTGGGTTGGAGCCCCTGCACCTCGTAGGGCGACCTGTAAGCATTCCTTGGCCTGCTTCTGATCTCCTCGGATCACGGCTATTCCCCCCTTTGTGGGGATCTTCATCGTCAGGTGGTATGTTGAGCATACCGCCCTTACAGTGTTCAGCCAATCTCGCCCCAGTATGATGTTATACGGCGAGTAGGCCTTCACTACGAAGAAGTGTAACACCTTGGTGGAGCTCGTCGGAGCTTTCCCTACCGTAACAGGTAGCTCGATTATCCCTTCCGGGCGTGTCTCTTCTTGAACGAAGCTTCGGAGCGGCAGCGGTGCCTGTGCGAGGCACGCCTCCTCTACTCCTAACTTATCAAAGCATTCCTTGAAAAGGATGCTTACCGACGCGCCACTGTCGATGTATACGCGCTTCACCAACTTGTTTGCGACCCTTTGCTGGATTACCGGCGCATCACGGTGAGGCACTACCGCAGTGCGGGGGTCGTGTTCGGAGAAGGATCGCCTCGTCCGCCACGAGCCTCTTGTTGGCCGGTTCGCCGGTATGTGGACCTCGGGCTTCGGCTTTCAAGGAGGACTTCGTGACTCCGCGGGGGAGCCCCATAATAGTGGAGATGACTCCGTCATATTGCGGTTCGTCGTCTTCTTCTTCGTTGGTGTCGCGCCTTGCTTTCTTGTGGGGGGCGCAATTTCCTTTCTTCTCTTGCTTCCCCTTCTTTTGGCTCCTGTTGGGAGCTTCATACTGGCCGGCTCGGTGGCCCTGCCCTCGGTACTTCCTTAAGGTTCCATCCTGAACCAACATCTCAATTTCTCCCATTAGGTCCCTGCAATCCTCGGTTTCGTGCCCGTAATCCTCATGGAACGAGCAGTATTTATCCTTGGATCGGCGCTTTGCCCCTCCTGTCATTGGTCGAGGCTTCTCGAACATGTTCGTGTGGAGTGCGTAGATCTCTGCCCTCGGTTTCGTCAATGGGGTGTATTGAGATCACCCCGAGGTGTCACGCGGTCCGAGCCTGGACTCTATGGGGCGACGTATTCTCTCCAAGGCGCTTCGTCGGCCTTGGCCTCGATCTCCTCGTCCTTCGACTCTTCTCCCTTTTTCAGAGGGCTCGCCTTTCTCCGCCTCGCGCTTCCTTCTATCAGCCTCGTCCGCTTTGGCGAACCGGTCAGCTATGCACCATAGATCTGTCGCAGTACGGAGTTCGTACTTGACGATCTCTTTATATAAGGCCCCAGGCAGGATGCCGTTCTGGAAGGCTGAGATGATGAGGAGATCGTTCACATCTGCGACCTTCAGGCTCTCCTTATTGAACCTTGTCATAAAGTCGCTGATGGACTCGTTCCGGTCTTGCCTCAGGGTGAGAAGATGTGCCGAAGTCATCTTGGACTCGGCCTTCTAGAAGAACCTTCGATGGAAGGCCTTCATCAGATCGCGGTAGGAACCAATGCTCCCGGGAGGTAGACTGTCGAACCACCGGCGGGCGTTGTCGACTAGTAACTCCGGGAAGAGCTTGCACATATGAATTGTGTCGAGGCGTTGGTTGATCATATTGTACTGGAACTGCGAGAGAAAGTTCTGTGGGTCCCTTAGTCCGTCGTAGGGGGTGATGCTCGGCACCCGGTATTTGTCTGGGAGTGGGGTGTCGAGTATTTCGTTTGAGAACGGGTTGACTATCCTCCCGTACCCGTTAAAACTGCCCTCTGGAGAGTGGGGCGGAGTTCGTCGACCGAACTCATTTTGGTAACCAGGATCGGCCTCGCGGCGATCGTGACGTCCTCTTCCGCGCTGTTCGTCCCTTGCTCGATTGGTTTGGGCCCCAACGCGTGCAGAGGTATGAGCGCCCATGACTTGAATGCTGGGGGATCCACCTCGTCGCGGTGCCTCGTGTTTAGATGAGGCTTCGGCGCTCCTCTCTTCGGGAAACGACCGACCTTGTGCGTGGCTGAGGTATTGGAGAAAACTTTCGTTGTTTTTCTCAAGGAACCCCTTGACGGCGTCGTCAAGGTTTATCCGTGGAGCCGGAGGTGCTCCTTGGTTACTATTGCGATCTCCTGCGTTTTGATATCCTCGCTTCATGCAAGACCGATTGCCCGTTCTTATTTGTTTGGACATGACCTTGAGGTTAGTTCTCGGATGGGCTTTTCGAGCTGAGCTCGGCGTGCCGACCATCGTTGTTGCCGCGGCGACTTTGGATCGTGGCTTCGGTATGCATTGTCGTGATTGATTCCACATAACGATGGTTGATCGAAAACATAAAATTTCGTTTCCCACGCATCGGCGCCATGATCGATCTTATTTTCGTAAGGAATTAAATGCACAAGAACACCAAAGATTTACGTGGTTCGATCTATGAATAAGATCTACGTCCACGGAGAGAGAGAGAGTATTCGTGTATTGATAATGTGAGTAGCGATTACAAAAAGTGTAGATCCCCTTTCTCATCCAATCTAGCCTCTATTTATACACAAATATATTGACCTAGATCCTCAATCCGAGATCTCTTCTAGGATCGGATCTTCCTCCTCTCTCTCTTCAAATTAGGATTCTTTTATATATGGCCGAATCTTCTACGTTCACACTGATTTAGGAGTCTTCTTGGGCCGAACTTGCCTGGGCCGAGCTTGATGTCAGGCTTACTTGTATTGGGCATGTTGCTTGGGCCCGGTAGTTGGGCCGTATCCTATCACACATCATGGTCTCTTCTTTGGTAAAAAAATTCACGATACTTGCATCAATTGATTCTTTGATCACATTTCTATTTCGTTTCTAACGAAAAAGTCATAGTCGATTTGGAGTTCCGTCACGCGTGAACATCCAAATAAAAAGACTATACTCATGTCACTTATCGCATAGTGACATTTATCATCTTGACATCATGTCCATTTCTGCTCTTTGATTTTCTTCTCGTCTTTCTATTCGAAATTTTCATCTTATCGCATAGTGACATTTATCATCTTGACATCATGTCCATTTCTGCTCTTTGATTTTCTTCTCGTCTTTCTATTCGAAATTTTCATTTCGATCTCGCTTTTGCTCTTAGGATTGAATAAAATTCTCATAATTCATCTTTCTATGTTCTTTCGCAAAAGGGATCATGCGTCTTAAACAGTCTACGTTCTTTTGGGATAGCATGCTCATCATCATAATCAACTTTGAGATTTGAAATAGAATTTCAAATATTCATAACATAGTTCGTTTGTACGCATGCATTTCTTTGAATTTCAAGAATTCAACATATCATACTTGACATATCAATGTCCATTTTCGAGCATCTTAAAACATTAATAACAATAAATCTTTATTGAATTCCATGAATTCAAACATTTCATTTTTGACATATCTTTGTCAAAACTTTCTCATATCACTTTCAACTTTTTCTCATATTCCCTTTCTTTTCATAACTTGAAACATCATATCAATCATCTTTCATAACTTTCATTCTCAACCTTTTTCATAACTTTCATCTCTTTTGAAAAATCATTTCAATCCTTTTTCACTTTCAAACTTTTCATTTCAAAACTTTTGAGAAGAAAGTCATTTACCTCATTCCGGTTGAGCTTGATGTGATGGAATGTTGAGCATTGTCAGCTGACCTTTAAAAGTCTAGTGACTCAATCTAGACTTAACTTTTGAAAGAAGGTTTTGGACTCAAAGAGCGAACTGCTCTGATACCACTTTGTAATTGCCCCTTAAGCCTAAGTACGGATTAACAGGGACTATTACTTAAAACATGAATTTATAAGTGGAAAGGACCATTGAACATTGAACTGTAATACATATATCAAGAATACTTTTGGACTTTAATACATAAATTAGGGTTCTTGCAGCGGAAAACATGTGATTTGTACATATGACGATGTACAATCAAGATATTAACATTCAGCGACAAAAATTCCTATTGCTCAACACTGCTCCATTGCATCACCAACTCAACCTGTACTTTTAAAAACAAACATGCAGGGCTGAGTACAAGAATGCACTCAGTGGACTTATGCCAAAAACATTTTCATTGAATTACACTGCCCCATCAGTAACACACGAGGTTTTATTTGAAAGGCTCGTGCTTACTAAAACATTTCATCATTTTCATAAAACGTCGCCTGCGCAGGCATTTTCCTTGTATGTATGATCCATATCCTTTCCTTTCTCATATAACATTATCATTAACGCCGTAGAAGGAGGCCTCCTTCTACGTCGCTGTGACTGGCTACGCATTGTCCTTACGGCCCCCAGTCATCCTTATGTGTACACGTTAATCCAGGCTAGGAATTGTCCTTCTAGCACAGGATCCGAATTTGATTTTCATTCATACGTTGGTAGCGAACCAACAACATTTATCATTATTCATGGATAGGATACATACATAAAAACATAAACATTTGGGCAGGTAATTTCATCATCATTTCATCATCATTTCTCAAAAGAGAGCATCATAAATAAATACTTTTCATTTCGAAGAAAGCATCATAAATAAAGCATTTTATCCTTGAGGATAAGAAAAGTCCACCTGGTACGTATGCTTTTTAACAGTCTTTCCTTAACGTCAACGGTTGAATCACGTCCCACCTTTACGTAAGAAACTAATTTAGTATGTCGGTCACGTTCAATAACTTAGCGTATTTAAGTCGTATTTAATACTTCGCATCTTTTAACTAACTTAGTACGTCTTTTCATCGAATATCTTAACTGATAACTTTTTGTACTTCGATAGAGACGAAATATGATTTATGACCTCATACTAATCATTTAGGTCAAACGTCGAACTTATACTAACGTCTTTCGATAAAATGATTTCAATTATGAAATCGTCTCTTATAAAAGAGATACTCTTATAATCTTAATACGTTGTACACATCTTAGTGTATTAATTAAACGTATATCATATTTCTAAAAGACGTACAACATAACATTATTCACGTATTAACGTATTTCATACGTTTAGACAAAAGTCAACAATTTTGACTTTTTATAACATATAATTCGAATATTTCACATATATGTCCATCAATATACATATAAATCGATTTCTAATCACAATCTCATACATCTCGATTTTTCACGTTATTGAACAATTATGTTCGATATTAAACTTAAGTATGACCTAACTTGTACAATACATATCATTTCTTACAACATACGTTATTTAATGTAACGTTTCGACATAAACATAGTATACCTTATTTTAAAAATCACATAAATTCATAGTATGTCTAAAACATATTTTTAGAACATAATATGTGATTATACATGATAAAATAATTTTAAAACTTTTAAACCCTATAACACATGCTTTCGGTCCTTTTTATAAAATTCTCAAAACTTTCCAAAAAATTCTTATAATTTCACATAACATACCATATCAACATAGGATCAATAATATGTAATAACATTGATCATAGAAAAATTGTACATCACATAATTTTATCCTATAGTTTTCGGTATTTTTAATAATCACATCAAACATTTTTTTAAAAATTCCAATTAAATCACACAACCCATAATCATCATCATATATCATTACTATAACATAATTTCCATCATATACAACTCATACATCAACATACCTTAGAACCATAATTTTCGAAACTTAGACTTAGGAACAATTAATTTTCTAAAATTCCAATAAACTCATACAACACCATATTATGAATCTACATCACTTATATGCTATAATATCATTCAAACATCAAACATACATCAACAATATGTCATCTCATAATTTTCTGTAATTTTGAATATATATACAAATATTTTTCAAAAATTCTACATAAAATCATATATGCTTATTTAATATCATAGATCACTAATCCATGCTCAAATCAACAATTAAAAATCATTCTCAACATCATATGTTCATCTCATATATTCGGTCATTACACAAAATTTTCATACATGCTCAACTTTGTACTAAATTCATAATATAAGCTCATAATCATCATATAAACATATTTAATAAACATCCTAACATTATTTTCGAAAATTTCATCAAAATAACATATGTGCATAACATAAGATCTAATGGATGGATTTCGAAAATTTAAGCATGTATGGATATATCGTACGATTTCTAACCTTTTAATCGGTGTCGATTTTCAACGACTTTAACGTTTTTATTAAATTATTTAATAAAATAATTAGTTATTTTTATATTATTTTTATTTAAATTATAGACTACTTAGGATTTGAGAAAGAAATTGAAGAAACCCTCTTTCTTTTTTTTTGGAATAAACTCTCAACCTCACGGTTCTTAGGAGCAAATGAGAGAGAAAATGAAGCTTATCACTTAATTATAGCTGTAGTCCACTTGTACACAAATATAAAAATGTTTCACATAAAATCATAGAAATTTTACATCTTATCCCCTCATTTTCGGTCCACTTGAGCTCAATAAGACAAGAGTTTAATTTTATCATCTAACACTTGTAATATTACACCTTATCACATAATTAATGCACATGAACATCACTTTCAACAAGTTGTACAAAAATCCTACTTTTATTCCAAAGGTTTCGGTCACTACAAGGATAAATACATCATACTTGTTTGTTTAATACTTCACCTCATTAAACATCATATTATATCATATAAGAATTAATTATATGATAATTTCTAAGATCAACTATCATTATCATGAAATAATGAAATTTTAAACTTTTGTACACATATACATACTTTCGGTCACTTACTGAAGTATTAGACAAGATTTTTATTTTTTTCATGCTTCAATATAACATCTTAGTTCATAATCACTTCATGTCATTTTCATTCTCATAATTATCAAGAATTTAAGAAAATCATCTCATATATACATACCTATATGCATCGGCTAGCATATAGAAATGGAAGAAAAATTTCCTTTTGTCTTATACTATATTTCATGAGTCATATGTGTCATTATCAAGCATATTTCAATGTTAATACTTTAGGAAAAATCAATCTTTGAAAAGTCAAAATTATACACTTGATATTTAATTGAATTCACACTTGTTCACACACTTATTTCTTCAAAATTTTCGGTCATCACTTAACATAGGAGGTGATATTTTAATTCCATGTACTAAAATACAAGAATTTATGTATCATTATCAACACATCACTTTCACAAATCAAAGCCTTGAATTTCATCATTTTTCTTTCTCATTTATTCAAAAGTTTCGGCCCCTAGGGAATAAAAATCCTCCCACTTGCACAACTTGATAACACACCTCATATTATCCTTAAAAATATCTTATTAACATAATTATAGCATAACATTATCAATTGGATAGCAATTAAATCCATTTCACACAATGAAACCTTGTTTTCGGCACTTACATAATAATAATGCTATACATTTTATTTTCTTGTAACAAATAGCTAATATATAGCTATGTGACATATTAAAGTCCTTGATGATGATTTTAATCATAGAAAAATAATTAGAACAATTCTATGTCACAAACCCTAATTTTCGAAAATTAGGGTTTCGAAAATAGGCTCACTTATTCAATCTTTATTCCTTAATTCTCTAGCATTATTTTAATGATAAATAATGCTCTTATTACATAAAATAATAATAGGAATTTAAATATTATAATTCCTCAATCGTTATACTAAGTTTTTGAATCGTCTCTAAACGTTGACGTTCGATACATCTCAAAAAGTCCAAAATCGAATCATCTCAAAATGTTCATAATAAAGTCGTAATCACTTTATTCATTCATTTTGTTAATAAGGAAATTTATTTCTAAGCTTCGATGCTTAGAAAATATCGTAAGTCTAACTATCGACATTTAATCGACGTTAGAATAATACTTTCGAAGGATTAGTATAAACTACATTCCTTAATTCACTAATCATTAGTGAATATAACATAAGAATCCTCGTATCATGGATAGTTTAAATCAAGCTTCGATAATTTATTATTTCGATTATTGAGACGAAACCCTAGTTTACGATTTTTATTATCGCAATTAAGCTTTAAAACTTCGGGGTATTACATATGCTCAACAACAACACAATCTACACTCAACAATAACATAATCTTATTATCAACAAATGATACGATCTTCTACTCAACATATAACGTGATATTATTTTTGATAAATCTCATGATTTTACTTACATAATAATATGCAAGATATAAATAAAATTTTCAATATTCAATACACATTAAAGTGAAGAAAACCTACCTGGCACGTCGTCAATCGAGAATGAACTACCTTCGTTTAATACGAGGATGAATTACCTTCGTTTAAGTACGAGGATGAACTACCTCCGCAGGTCGACCTTGCCTCGGCCTTCGCCGCCTCGGCCTCCTGATACGTGGCCACCTTCGCCTCAGCCCTTCCTCGGCCTTCGCCGCCTTCGCCTCGGCCCTCCGCAGGCTGACCTCACCTCGGCCTCCCGATACCTGGCCGCCTCAGCCTTCGCCGTCTCGGCCTCCTGATACATGGCCGCCTTCGCCTCGGCCCTCCGCAGGCCGACCTCGACCTTCGCCGCCTCTATCTCAGCCTTCCGCAGGCCGACCTCGGCCTTCGCCGCCTCGGCCTCCCGATACCTAGCCGCCTCCACCTCGGCCTTCCGCAGACCGACCTCGGCCTCCCGATACATAGCCACCTTCGCCTCGGCCCTTCGCAAGCCGACCTCGGCCTTCGCCACCTCGGCCTCCCGATACATAGCCGCCTCCGCCTCCGCCTCGGCCCTCCAATGGCCAACCTCGGCCTTCGCCACCTCGGCCACCTTCAGAGCCCCGGTCTCCCTCTTTGCCACATTCCGAGCTTTCGCCTCGGCCGCAGCCACTTCGTTGACGAGGAGGGTCTTCTCCTCCTCCAAATCCCTCGCGACGCGGGCCACCCGGTGGAACTGGACGACGGCATCATTAAGGAAGTCCGTCAGTTGGGTAGACGTCTTCACATCGCCCAACTTGCCTTCCAAGTGAAGGACAACGACCTCTTTTGCTTCGAGAGCTCGACTTCGGCAAAACACCTCGGCAGGGCGAAGCCAAGCGACATACATCTTCGGTGAACGCCTCGGCAGGGCGAAGCCAAGCGACGTACGACTTCGGTAGAATGCCTCGGCAGGGCGAAGCCAAGCGACATACATCTTCGACGAACGCCTCAATAGGGCGAAGCCAAGCGACGTACGACTTCGGCAGAACACCTCGGCAGGGCAAAGCCAAGCGACATACATCTTCGGCGACGCCTCGGTGGCAAAGCGAGAGACATACAACCGGCGGATCATCGCACTCCACCGCGGATCACGAGTTTCAATGAGCAATGTCGAACCACCGTCCCCATCCATCATGACCTCACTTCTACGTCTTTTAGGGGGGGTATGATAGGATACGACCCAACTACTAGGCCCAAGCATCAGGCCCAATATAAATGGGCCCCGACATTAAGCTCGGCCTATGTGAGTTCGGGCACGTTAGAGGACTTGGATTGCGCATGATGGCACCCACTTAGAAAACTTTTGTATAAGTGGGAGAAGCAAAGTGATGGTTTTGTTTGTAATAGCTAGTAGAGACACATTGTATACTAAAGTTTGCTTTAGTATAAGTGGGAGATTGTTGGATTTGTATCTTGAAAGCGGTTTGGTTGAGCTTGTATACAATGTTTCTGTTACCACTATTACAATCTCTATCTGAATTGAATACTTGATTGCATATATCTCGTGTCCCTTATCTCATATATAAGTTAGATCATACGGTGTGTGAAGATCACGAAGTACGTATGATTGGTCGAGCTTAATGAGATATAAAAGTTTCTGGTGAGACAACTTGAGGGCGAGTTGTCGGTATAGGCTGCGGTATAGATAAGAAGTGACTTGACTTGGTTGCTTGTCTGTCTTTGGTGCGTCTCGGGCGTATTGAAGGATCACGATGAGATGTGTTCTTCTATCGACCGTCGTGAAGAACCAAGATCTCGGTGACTTACGATGATCTAAACCTCGATAAGGTATTAGGTGAGTATGAGTTCTTGACCATCACTTTGACTTGTTATGGGTGAGGGTTATATGTTCTAACCCAATATTCTTCGCATCTTGGGTGGTGGCGGTGCTTGTATATCATGCTAGTTATCGTATCAGTCACCGTATCCGTTTAGGATGATGGCGTCCCTTAAGGAGCTCAAAGGTTTATTGTACTAAACCTGCGCAGTTGAGTTAGCTCAAGTACAATAATAAGGTTGAGTGGTACTACTTAATAAATTAAAGATATTAATTATTTTAAGCGATCGTAATGCTCTAAATAATTAATGGACGTTCGATATCTTAAATACGGGGATTCGTAATGTCTAAGTGCAAGCCCGACTCAACCGGTAATAAAGGGATAAGTCGACATTTATTCTCTAGTGGCATGAATAAATGTTTATAAATTAATTTATGTTCTGGGTTGAACATAAGATAATTAATTTATTTGAGGCCCATCTTTATTCCTTGCATTTGATCCCTGGGCTGGCCCATCCAGGCCCGTAGCTTGGAAGGAAAATAGGCGCCTACTTTCTCTACATGGCAAAGATTTGATTCTCTTTATCCTACAAGGATATAATTATATTTATGGGATATGCATAGATCCTTTCCATATAGGATTATGGTAATTTCCATATGGGATTATGGTAATTTACTTATGGGATTATGGTAGTGCATTATAAATATGAGGTAAGAGATTAAATCTATGGAGATGATTAATAATCAACCTCAATATTTTCGTCCATCACCAAGAGAAAGAGGGGTGAGGTTCTCGAAAATTGTGCCAAGAGAGAAAGAGGTGATTTCCGAAGCATTCTCCATAGATCTTCCTCACTCGGCGTTGGAGATTGGGCAACGGGATACGATCCGGAAGGTCAAAGCACGAGTCTCGATCCATTCCGCCTTGCGGATCCAAGGTAAACACGAGAAAACCCTACGTGTTGCGATTAATTTTATAGGTGCATGCTAGGTATATAATCAATGTATGGTGAATTAAATATCGAAGATAGATCCTCGGGAGAAGGCTAAACCTAGTTTTCCTACAATTGGTATCGTAGTGCGGGATCGTGATCTTGGCTCTGTTGGATTAATTCACGTTTGATTATTACGGGCGCTTAATTAATTGATGGATCTGTCCTTCATCGTGGCTCGTTTAAATTTTGTCGGATTTTTTTTTACCACGAGAAAATTTGGTTAGATTAGATTTATTTTACGTAAATCTTATCTCGTAAAGTAAAGCGAAGACGAAAGAAGTCGAGATCGAGGCGGCGGAAAAAGCGGGTGCGCACGGCGTGTGGGCGGCGGCACGCAAGGCGTGCGGCGCTCGTGGGCGTGCCGCGTGGCGGGCCGAGCCGGATCCATTTTCCACCGAATCTGTTTTGTGAGTCCGTCCGTGCCGTGCGCGAGGCCCGTTTTCGAATCCGGTCCGTGCCGTGCACGCGAGGCCCGTTTTCGAAGATTATAAAGATCTGTACTTTGCATTTCTATGTAATAGATTAGGCAGGAAAGTGCAGATTCCACGAGTGGGCCACGATGAACGTTTTTATTTTATTTTTATCGTTTATTGCATGTCGTGGATGTTTAAAATTATGCAGGAGCATGCTATGTATGTTTAAATTACGTTGACAAACCTTTAAGTGTTTTTTGTAATTGAGTGCGCATAGTAAGCATGCTAGGTTTATCGCGTTTTCAAGCATATTTTAGAATTCTGCGAGCATGTTTTACATGTTGAGTTCTATAGAAAAGCATGCTAGGGATTGCGTGATCTGCATGGACAAACCTTTTGAACAAAAGACTAAGCAAGCAACCCGACAAATTAATTATTAAAATTAAAATGTCAAGACCTCCACTTTTTATCTCTAAACAAAGTGAGATGCCTTTGTGAGTAAACGATCACACGCGTGGCTTGCTTGCACTTGCTTATCATAAGTTTGTTAGATGAGATTTCTAAATAAAACATTTTAAATCTATTGAGAAGTGGGAGTTTCATGTATAAACGCCCACAGCGTGGCTTTGCATGTGCGATTTTCATAAGTTCTCTAGAGATAGATATAAAATGAGATAACAAAAGAATTTGAATTGGAAGCGGTATGGTCAGAGTGAGTATGCGATTCTAAGAATTCATTTCTATTTGTTAAAATTGTGGTCATTGCTAGACATCACCTCAAGTACAACTTCCCGAAGTCCCTTCTTGCGATAGTGATGTGATCTAGAAAGGTCCAATTGTTAATTTCATTTGTCATAAGGATAAGTTGACATGGATTGAAATTAAGCGACTAAAAGGTATATTTTAGTGCGGTTGAGGGGTTCGTGTAAACGTCCACACGCGTGGCTTGCATGTGGGATTCCTTGGGCGATTGGAGGTTTCAATTAATATTGTTTTATCAAAAGGTTACAATATTATTGTTACGAATTATGTGCGATCGTATGCTTATGTGTTTACTTTATCGATTTCAGATATGTCTCTTACACCGATTATCAATATGCTCGCCCAAAATCCCTTATCCGGTCCAAATTTTATCGAGTGGAAATGAAACATTGAGAATGTTCTTACTGCGGAAGAAAATCTATTTGTACTCACTACACCCCGTCCCAAGCCTCTAGACAATTCATCATCTTGATGAGGGCGCGCAAGAGCACGAGAAATGGGACAAATCAAATAGAATGGCAAAGTGCCTTCTTTTGGTCACCATGTGCGAGTCCCTGCAACTCCAGCATCAAGAGATGGAAGATGCAGCCACGATATGGCTAAGTCTTATGAAATTGTATGAGGAGTCGGACAGAATCGCTTGTCATAATTTGACAAAATCAATAATGTCAAGTTCAATGAAGGAAAGCGATTCGGTGCATAACCATGTAGAGCAAATGATTAATCTCTTGGAGGCTCGAATTGGTTGGAGGATATATTGATGACGTAGTCAGAATCGATATGATCCTCAACACTTTGCCCAAGTCTTTTGATGACTTCCGTTATAAAGCAGTCCTTTATGATAAGAGTTATACTCTAGATTCATTGCAAGAGGATCTAGTAACGGAAGAACGCAAAATGGGCAAAGGTGCCTGATTTTAATCGCACCTCGAAAACCAACGCTTTATCGAAGATGAAAAGGAAAAGTGGAATTCAAGAGATGCTAAGGCTAAAGAAAAGAGTGGTAATACAAAGGGCTCTACCATTGTTTGAAAAAGCGAAGGAGAAGGGCAAATGCTTCAAGTGCGGTGAGGCTGGCATTGGAAGGCTAAGTGCCCCAAGCTCGAGGCTCTAGTGCGCCATTTGCTTTAATGTGAAACATGTCTAGCGACTTGTTCTACCCATTCTTGGGTAGTAGACACAGTGCGACCGATCATGTTTGTTACACCTGCGAGGGTTCCTGCGGACAAGGGAGGCGAATGATGGCGAGATAACGATCTCCATGGGCAGCGCGAAAGTCGAGGCCGTTGCGGTCGGAGATGTTACTTTATGTTTTGAGAAAACAGTTTAGTTTTAAAAGGCGTTTTATATGTGCGGATTTTCGTGAAACCTTGTTTCTGTTTGAAATTGTTTATTCATCGATATTCGATTGTTTTTGATAGTGGTGTTTCTATCATAAGAAATGACGAAGTTATCGTGTAGGCACATTATATAATTAAGCTTTATACTATTTACGCAATACATAATACCTATAACTATGTTGCATCTACATCAAACCTTAAAAGAGAAAGTTTTCTTGCAAGATGACACCTCTTTTCTCGGCATCTTAGATTAGGTCACATCAATCTAAATAGGATCCAAAGCGGCTAAGAATGGGCGTTGGGTAATCTCACGCTTACTCTCGTTCCCGATCGCAAATCTGTATAGAAGGTAAGATGTTGACCGGACCCTTCAAAGCGAAGGGTCATAGAGCCAAAAAATGTTAGAGCTAGTCCTTTCGACTGTGTGGACCGATGTCCACACAAGCTCGTGGAGAATGCAGTATTTTGTCACTTTCATTGGCGATTACTCAAGGTATGGATACGTATACCGCTTCACGCATGAAGTCTGAATGCTTTGAGAATTCAAAGAATTTTAGGCGGAAGTGGAGCGAAGCTAGGTAAGAGTATCAAGTCACTGCATTCTGATCGCGGTGGCGAATACCTCAACAACGAGTTCATAGACTATCTAGTAAAGTGTGGGATTACCTCCCAGCGCACTTCACCGGGCACACCACAGCAAAATGGTGTGTCAGAGCGAAGAAATATGACTCTTTTGGAAATGGTTAGATCAATGATGAGTTATGCAACTTTGCCTATTTCGTTACGGGGTATGCCTTAGAAGCGGCGGCATACTTGCTAAATCTAGTACCATCCAAGTCGATCGAAGAGATCCCTTCGAGTTGTGGTTTGGGCGCAAGCGAGTTTAAACCACATAAGGATATGGGCGATCCGGCACATGTCTTTGAACAAGAAGGCGACAAGTTGGAGGCTAGATCCGGCGCAAAGGTCATTTATTGGCTATCTAGAGGAGCGAAGGTGGTTTATTCTATAGTCATAAGGATCGGAAGGTCATTATTAGCACTAATGCCCGATTCTTAGAAGAGGACTACATGAAAATCATAAATCCAAAGTTGAAATCATTCTTGAAGACTTAGAAGATGATCGTATTCCACCACCGATTAGACCAAAGGTGCGAGATGTCGAGTCTAGTGGGAGGATCGACACGGATACTTCAAGAAATTGAAGTGGGTCGAGTTCCTTGGAATCTTGTTTAAGTTGATTTTGATCGCGTTTTATGCATCATTTTATACGTCCCTCTTTGTTGTCTTGATTATTATCACCGTTGTTTCTTGTTTTCTCTCTCGTTTTGTATGTTCATGATTTTAGGTTGAGAATCAAGAAACAGTATAAGTGTCTGGCTAAGCCCTTTTGGAAGAACTTACCGTGGGTGTTCCAGTAGCAAAGGCCGAAGAACGGCTGATCCCTAGCGGTCGCTGGACCCTATTTTCAGAGTTGTTCCAGTGCGCAAAGGGCAGCGACCGCTGAGCCCTAGCGGTCGCTGGCCCCCTTGTTTGTGCGGAGAAGTTCCAGGCGCTAGGGCAGCGCTCGCTGCCCTGTTTTGATCGACGCATTCCAGCGCGTATGGTCAGCGGTCGCTGACTCCTAGCGACCGCTACCTTGGCGGATTCTCGTTTTATATTTAAGGGTTTCATTCAGCCGCACGGGAGTTAACCTTTTTCCATTTTTTCTTCTCCATCAGCAGCTAGGTTTAGACGAGAATATTGGAAGCAAAAACTGATTTTCATGTTTTCCTTTTGCTTTGTTCCATTTATTTTGATGGTGAACGCTTTTCATGTTTTGGATTGTCGATATTGATTCTACTCTGTAAGACTATCTATTGCAGTTTATCGTTTTTATTTATCGATCTGTGAGTTCTCGTTGTTCTTTAATTTATCAATTTATTATTACTTGTTTCCATAATTTCTATGCTTTGGAATCCATTAAATTTATAATCTCATGATCCATGTTTTCCGCTTTTAATCTTCGTATTAGGTTAGGGTTTAAGCGTATTGTATTCATGCTTGCGTCTTAGGTATTGTTAAGCTTTCGGTTTAATTCTTGTTCTCGTTTTACTGTCTAGTTAATCGGTAGTTAAGAGTGGCGTCAACCAACCCTTGATTAGAGTGTTTAGTTTATTTACATTGATTGTGTGTGACGTCGATAAAGCCCTGTTTAGCCTTCCTTGTGAATACGACTTGGGTTAGCTTATTAATCTAGAATGATCTCGTTCTATTGCGAGCAACTTAGGTGATAATAAGTTGGAACAAATTTTGGCGCCGTTGCCGGGGAGGGCTTTAGGCTTTTATTTGCGTTGTGTTTTTTCCGTATTATTTATTTTTTTGTTGGTTACCCCCTTTTCTCCCTCAGGTGCGTTTGATCTTTTTGTTTGGTGTTGTTTATGATAGGTCGTCGAAGTTTGAAACTAACGTTAGCACCCTTCGTCGACAATATCAACAGAAGAGACAGTGTGTTTGAGGAGACTTACGTGGCGTTACAATCTAGCGTTCTTGTTTGAAGAAAAGCTTGTGATCATGGCGAGCAATCGAATGATGCGCCTAAGGCGTTGGGGATTTTGCGGACCGACCTGCGGGTCACGGCATCAGCTATCGTCCTCTCTCCAGCCGGGAGAAATTATGAGCTCAAGCACAACCACGTGAATATGCTGCCCACGTTCTATGGGATGCCAAATGAAGATGCCTTGTTATTTATCCGAGAGTTCGGCACCGCTGTGCAATCTATTCCGTTACTAACCATTAGTGAAGACGAACTCCTGAGGAAGTGTTTCCCTTACTCATTGAAGGACAGAGCCAAGTCGTGGTATCTCTCCCTCACAGCAGGATCTCTGCCCTCTTGGAAAGACGTGAGCACGACCTTCTTGCTCAAATACTACCCAAATCATAAGACGCAAGAGATCAGACTTCAGATAATGCAGTTCTCTCAAGAGGCGCATTTAGTCCTTCCATGAAGCATTGGACCGGTTCAGAGAATTGCTTGACGGTGTCCACATCATCGATTGTGCACGAATGTTGTGGCAAATATTTTATAATGGATTGCAGCATACTTATCAGTTCATGGTGGACACGATTCTTGGCGGAAAGATTTACGAGAAGGCGGGGAGCAAGCGGTGGAGATTTTGACACTCTGGCCGCTAATTCACGACGGAAGAACACTCGTTCTAAGCAGTGGAGATCAAGAAATTGGGCGAGCTCGATATGAGAAACAAATGGTGACATGATGAGAGAACTCCAAGAGTGAAGATGGGTAAGGCCTCACTCTTGGTGAAACAAGGCGAGAATCGAGCCGTGTCCTATCTGTGGAGATCCCTCCCACGATGAGAACAGCTGTACCAGAATGGGAGAGATGACATTTGAAGGAGGTGCAGAAGTTTTTGCTGCTCAGGGATACCCTCCTCGACAACCGTTTGATCAGAACCCACCCCAACAACCTACGGGGTGGAGACCTCAGAGCGGTGCAGCTTGGAAGGGCCAGAACCAAGGACAAGGGTCGGGTTCGAATTTTCATACTCGCCGACCCCAGCAGCAGTTTTATCCACCTCAGCAACAGTACTACCCTACTCCTCAACAAGGGTACTATCCGCCTTCACAGCAGGGTTACTACCCACCTCCGCAACAGTACTACCCGCCTCCGTCGCAGTTTCAGCAGCCGATTCCTTCTCCTCCACGACCAACTGCTCCTCCAAAACTTCCTTAGAGGACTGTTTGGCGCTTTCATCAAGAGAGCAAGTTAGCAAGAAAGCTCGAGAGGCGACCATTAAGTCTCAAGAGGCGACCCTTAAGCGCCTTGAAGGCCGGTTGGGCGATTTGAATTCTATGAATCAAATCTGAAGGCGCAGAGTCGGGTAAGATACGGGCAAGGACATCAACCGTACCAAGCACAAGCTATCACGGTTCTCCGTAGTGGAAAAGCGGTTGATAATAAAGTGAAACTCCAGTCGTGGAGAAACAAGAAGTTGAGAAGAGCGATTCTGAGAGAAGGAAGTTGAGCAGAACAACGGATGTTCACTCCATAAGTCGGCCAATCCATATCGACCTTGGTTCCTTACCCGAGTCGTTTGAGGAACGTCGAGCTCGACAAGCGGTTTCGAGACTTCTACGCTATGTTGTCCAAGGTTCATGTGAACTTACCTTTGTTGGATGTGATTCGGAATGTCCCGCCTATTCTAAGTTCTTCAGGAGCTTTCGGCGAAGAGAAGATTGACGATGCGAATTTATCATGGTTTCGGTAGCAAGCTCCATCATGCGTGACCTCTTCCACGGAAGCAGCGATCCGGGTAACCGTTATCACTATTGCTATGGGAAATGGTAAGACTGCCACAGGTATGCTCGATTTAGGAGCTGGAATAAATCTTATGCCTTACTCTATTTTTAAGGAATTAGAGTTAGGTGAATTGAAACCCACTCGCATGAGTTTGCAGCTAGCTGATCGTTCTATTCGTTATCCTAGAGGGTTGCTAGAGAATATTCTTGTGAGTGTGGGGGGGTTGATTGTGCCCATGGATTTTGTGGTTTTAGAGATAGGTGAAGTTCACGAGAATGGTAGGGATCATACTCTGTTGTTAGGAAGACCTTTTATGGCCACGACTAACACTTTAATTGATGTTAAGAATGGT
Source organism: Salvia rosmarinus (assembly GCA_036937905.1). NCBI lineage: Eukaryota > Viridiplantae > Streptophyta > Magnoliopsida > Lamiales > Lamiaceae > Salvia > Salvia rosmarinus. The sequence goes on along the minus strand of CM072814.1, from coordinate 223,764 downwards.
AAGATTAAGATGACAGTTTAGGGGACACGGTCTCGTTTTACATGCATAATAATAAGGCCATACCATCGATTAATGCCATTGAAGATTGTTCATTTATTGATTCGATTGATCCCTTGGCCGAGATTTCTTTTGTGCAGGATCACAGGTTGGAGGAAGTATTTGAAGGATCGGCAGACATGGAAGAAAGGCTCATGCTAGAAGCCGAATTTAAAAGCCGATCAAAGAGAAAAGAGACTTCACCGAAACCGAGAATTTGGAGTTGAAGGAGCTCCCCAAGAATTTGAAGTATGTCTTCCTCGAGGACAATGAGCAGAAGCCCGTGATCATCTCTGCTGAACTTACTGAACACCAACAATCTCTGTTGGTTTCCGTGTTGAGAAGACATAAGCTTGCTTTCGGTTGGAGTTTGGCAGATATTCGAGGTATCAGTCCTACCTTGTGCATGCACAAGATACAACGAAAGATGGGCGATCTTGAAGAAGGATGGACAACGGAGACTTAATCCCGTGCTCAGCGAGGTAGTGAAGAAGGAGATCTTAAAGCTTTTAGCTGAAGGAATAATCTATCCTTGTGCCAACAGTCAATGGGTCAGTCCAGTCCATGTGGTGCCTAAGAAAGGTGGAATCACTGTGGTCCTCAACGAGAAGAAGGAGTTGGTGTCCACTAGACCTGTCACAGGGTGGCGGATGTGCATCGACTATAGGAAGCTCAACGCTTCCACCTAGAAAGATCATTTTCCCCTTCCCTTCATCGATCAACTTTTAGACAGACTCGCGGGGAACGAGTTCTTCTGTTTCTTGGATGGGTTGTCCGGATATTATCAGATCACCATCGACCCCGATGATCAGCTCAAGACCGCCTTCACCAGCCCACACGGGACTTATGCTTTTCGAAGAATGCCATTTGGACTCTGCAATGCACCAGGTACTTTTCAAAGGTGCATGATGTCTATTTTCTCTGACATGCTTAGTGACTTTGTTGAAATCTTTATGGATGATTTTTCTGTGTTTGGAAATTCTTTTGATGATTGTCTGTGGAAGATTGAACGTGTTTTGATTCGATGTATTGAGCATAGTGTAACTCTTAGTTGGGAGAAGAGCCATTTTATGGTCCGTAGTGGCATTGTGTTGGGGCACGTCGTGTCTAGTCGAGGGATAGAGGTTGATAGAGCTAAGGTGGAGGTGATTGAAAAATTACCCCCACCAAAGGATGTTAAAGGAATAAGGAGTTTCTTGGGTCATGCTGGTTTTTACCGTCGTTTCATTAAGGACTTTTCCAAAATATGCCAACCTCTTTGCCGTCTGTTAGCTCATGATTCTCCTTTTCATTTTGATAATGATTGCCTAAATGCTTTTTCTACGTTGAAGGAGAGATTGTGTAGTGCCCCTGTCGTTGTTGGTCCTAATTGGTCTCTTCCGTTTGAAATCATGTGTGATGCCTCTAATTCTGCTGTTGGAGCTGTTCTAGGTCAACGGGTTGATAATATGTTGCGTGTGATTTACTATGCTAGCTTAACTCTTAATCAAGCTCAAGTTAATTATACTACCACTGAACAAGAGATGTTTGTTGTGATTTTTGCTCTTGATAAGTTTCGTGCTTACATCATTGGTTCTAGAGTCATAATCCATAGTGATCATGCTGCCCTTCGCTATTTGTTGACCAAACCCCAGGCCAAGCCTAGACTTATTAGATGGGTGCTCCTTTTGCAAGAATTTGACTTAGAGATTCGAGATAGGAAAGGTAGTGAGAATGTCGTTTCCGATCATTTGTCTCGATTAGATAGTTCCCCTTCTCAGTCTACTGTAGGTCCCATCACGGAGTCTTTTCCTTATGAACATACTTATAGTGTCTCTGCTGAGCCTTGGTTTGCCGACATTGTCAATTTTTTGGCTTGTGGTGAACTGAGACCTGACCTTACTTCCCAAGCGAGGAAGCGTTTTCTACATGTGTGCAGGCAATACTATTGGGAAGATCCTTATTTATTCAAGTTAGGGAAGGATGAAGTGATCCGGCGTTGTGTCGCTGAACCGGAACAATCAAAAGTGTTGGAGATGTGCCACCAAGCCCATTGTGGCGGACATTTTGGAGGGCAGAAGATGGCTCATAAGGTTCTCCAGTCAGGTTTATTTTGGCCTTCCCTCTTTAAGGATTCTCATGCTTTCTATCTTTCTTGTGATCGGTGTCAACGGGTTGGGTCGATTGGTAGAAGAAATGAAATGCCTCTTAATAATGTGTTGGTGGTCGAAATTTTTGATGTGTGGGGGATTGACTTCATGGGACCTTTTCCTAAGTCGTTTGGGTTCGAATACATTTTACTTGCCGTCGATTACGTGTCCAAGTGGGTTGAGGCTATCCCCACAAGGACATGTGATTCTCATGTTGTGCTCAAGTTTGTGCAGGAGAACATTTTATGCAGGTTTGGTTTTCCCCGTGCAATAATTAGCGATGGTGGGAAGCACTTCTGTAATAAGTTGTTCGAGAAACTTATGAAGAAGAATGGAATCACGCACAAGATCACCACCCCTTACCATCCTCAGACGTCGGGTCAGGCCGAAACCAGCAACCGACAAATCAAGGGCATCCTCGAAAAACCGTGCAACCTTCGAGAAAAGATTGGGCAAATTGTAGGGAAAACATATGTTAACCCTCGCCCCGAGGATCCATCTTGGGTGTTTAATTCACCATACATTGATTATAAACCTAGCATGCGTCTATATAATTAATCGAAAATAAATAACAACACGTGAGGGTTTGCGTGTTTACCTTTGGATACAAATCGAGGGTGGATCGAGCGGGACGAGCGGATCGAATGGTCGAGACAACACCTACAAAACATCGAAAATCTTGTGTTTAATATGTGAGCATTAACTAGAACTTTATCTCATACCTTATATTTATAATGCACTACCTTAATCCTATATGAAATTACCATAATCCTATATGGAAATTACCATAATCCTATATGGAATAGGGGTTTACACGTTTACCTTTGGATCCATCGAGGTGGATCGAGCGGACGAGCGGATCGAATGGTCGAGACTCGTGCTTTGACCTTCTGGACTGTATCCGGATGCCCAACCTCCAACGTCGAGTGAGGACGATCTATGGAGAATGCTTCGGAAAATCACCCTTTGCTCTCTTCAATATAAAACTCACGAAAATTTTCTCTCTCAAGCTCTATGAGATGGCCGAAAATCTTGTGTTTAATATGTGAGCATTAACCTAGACTTTATCTCATACCTTATATTTATAATGCACTACCTTAATCCTATATGGAAATTACCATAATCCTATATGGAAATTACCATAATCCTATATGGAATATTACCATAATCTCAGGATTATTTCCATACTCTCAGGATTATTTCCATACTCTCAGGATTATTACCATAATCTTATATGGAAAGGATCTATGCATATACCATAAATATAATAATATCCTTGTGGGATAAAGAGAATAAAATCTTGCCAATTGAGCATCATGGGCGCCGATTTTCCTCTTGCTACGGGCCTGGATGGGCCAGCCCAGGGATCAAATGCAATGAATAAAGATGGGCCTCAAATAAATTAATTATCTTATGTTCAGCCCAGAACATAAATTAATTTATAAACATTCGATCATGCCACTAGAGAAAGAATGTTGACTTACCCTTTATTACCAGAAGATGAGTCGGGCTTGCACTTAGACATTCTGAATCCCGTATTTAAGATATCGAGCGTCCATTAATCATTTATAGCAATCATTGCTTAAAGCGATTAACAACTTCATTTCCTTAAGTAGTACCACTCAACCTTATTATTGTACTTGAGCTAACTCAACTGCGGGGTTTAGTACAATAAACCTTTGAGCTCCTTAAGGGGCGTCATCATCCTAAACGGATACGGTGACTCGTCTGGATAACTAGCATGACATACAAGATCGCCACCACCCAAGATGCGGAGAATCTTGGGTTAGAACATATAACCCTCACTCATAACAAGTCAAAGTGATGGTCAAGAACTCATACTCACCTAATACCTTATCGAGGTTTAGATCATCGTAAGTCACCGAGATCTTGGTTCTTCACGACGGTCGAAAGAAGAACACATCTCACTTTGTGATCCTTCATACGTCGAGGCGTACCAAAGATAGACAAGTAACTAAGTCAAGTCACTTCTTATCTATCTGCGGCTAAACCGACAACTCGTCCTTAAGTTGTCTCGGTGTGAAACTTTTATATCTCATTAAGCTTGACCAATCATACAGGACTTACGTGATCTTCTACACCTTGTATGATCTAACTTATGTATGAGATAAGGGACACGAATATATGCAATCAAGTATTCAAATCGGATAGGAGATTGTAATAGTGGTAACGAAACATTGTATACAAGCTCAACCAAACTGCTTTCAGTATACAAATCCAACAATCTCCCACTTATACTAAAGCAAACTTTTAGTATACAATGTGTCTTTCTACTAGCTATTACAAACAACCATCACTTTGCTTCTCCCACTTATACAAAAGTTTCCTTTCTAAGTGGGTGCAATCAAGCAAATCGAGTCCTCTAACGTGTCCATCATAGACTTTTGCGGCGGTGCTCTTCGTGAATGGATCCGCTAGATTTTCCATCGTATCAATCTTTTCAATCAACACGTCCACCGTCTAACGATTTCTCGTATGACATGGTACTTTCTCTCTATGTGTTTTGTCGCCTTGTGGGTCCGTGGTTCCTTCGAGTTTGCCACTGCACCTGAGTTATCACAGTAAACTATGATACTCTTGGGCAAACCAGGTACCACACCTAGATCCATGAGGTAGTTCTTGAACCATCTGCCTCCTAGAAGCCTCCGAGGCGGCTACATATTCGGCTTCCATGGTAGAGTCCGCAATGCATCGCTGCTTTGCACTCCGCCAGGATACGGCTCCACCTCCCAAGGTAAACACATAGCCCGAGGTTGACTTTTTCTCATCACGGTCAGCTTGGAAATCCAGTGCAGATAACCCAAAGGCATTAGACTATCTCGCATGGTAAACTAGCCTATAATCTCGAGTCCTTTTCGGTACTTGAGTATATGCTTCTTCGCAGTCCAATGAGCTTGTCGAGGTTAGGCGATATCTAGCTACTATGCTTACCGCATAGCGTATATCGGGCCTCGTGCATAGCATTGCGTACATGAGACTTCCTACGGCGGAAGCGTAAGAACTTGTCTCATTTCCTCTATCTCCTTTGCGGTCATAGGTGATGCGTCTTGAGATAAAGGAACGCCATGTCCGAAAGGTAGCAATCCTTTCTTGGCGGTGCGCATACTAAAACAGTAATCACGGTATCAATGTAAGGCGCCCGAGATAAGCTCAACATTTTCTTCTTGCGATCTCGGTAAACCTTGATCCCAAGAATGTACGCATCTCCTAAGTCTTTCATTTGAAACCGATCGGATAGCCAACTCTTTCGTCGATAATGACTTCACGTTGTTGCCACTTAGAAGGATGTTATCTACATAAAGTGCGAAATACCACATCACCGTTGACATCTAACGATACACACAACTCTCGCTAGGCAACTGGGTAAATCCATGGGACTTTACTACCTCGTCAGCGTAAGTTCCATGATCGGGAGGCCTGCTTAAGTCCATAAATGGACTTCTTAAGCTTCCATACTAGATGTTCTTTGTTTGGTATGATTTTGTGATGATTCTTGGTATTGTTTTACATGTCATTTTCTATGGTTTGTCCTATTTATGCCTTTGGTTCGATTAATATTTATCGATTCGGACTTACTTCGTTCGTCTCGATGTTTTGTAGGAAAACGGCAGAAAATAGGATGAACTGGATCTGTCAAGGATCATATATAATTGAAGAGCATCTCGACAGGAGTTCATAGGCGGCGGATCGCAAATCGGAGTTCGCACGAGGGAGAGCGGGCCAAATCTTCAAAGTCGGCGCGCGTGCACTCCGCTCGCCCTAGTCGCGCGCCGGCGCTGAACACTTTCAATGATTCTCATGAATTTTGGAGAAGGAATCAAGGATTTTATCCTCCATAATAAGTAAATTACGTTGTGATAGGAGTCCTTAGGCGAAAACCGTGTGCAAATCGGAGTTGAAGCGAAGGAGAACGGGCTAAAACAAAACATCGCAAAGCGAGTGTCGCGCGCATGCGCGCGCGCATGCGCGCGCTCGCGCAAAATGCACGCCCAGCGAACGCCGGTTCATTGTGAACGCCGGTTCACCTGGTTTCAGCTTCCAACTTGAGCGCTAGTTCACAATTGGTGAACGCGGTTCACCTCATCTTGAGCGCCCTCCTGTTCCGGCGCCCATTCGGCCTTTCCGGCCAGTGGCGAGTTGAACAGCGTTCATCTCATTTACCTCGCGCGCTCACTCCACGCGGAGTTCGCCCACCTTCTCCTGCGCGCCCGTCATAGCGCTGCCCTCCCAGCGCCCGCGCTCCCCACATCCTCGCGTTCCTGGCGCATCGCATGGCACACCGCCACTCCGCTCGCCACCTCGCGGGCGTGCCTCGGCGCCTGATTCACCACGCCCATGCGTCGCGCTCGTCAGCCTTTCGTCTCAGCGACGTTCCCAATTCCCTCGTGCGCTCATAATGAGCGAGCGCTCATTTGTGAGACAGAATATTTCCTCAGCCGGAGTTCACTTTGAACCAGCGTTCATATTTAAGTCAGAATGTATTCTCAGCCTGCGCTCGCCTTAAACGTCGGTTCAACTTCATTTAATATATATATGCGCGTTTTAGGTCAAAACGCGGTCGGCAGTCGCAGCTCTCAATTTTTGGTTTCTCTTCACGCAGCCGCGGCTTCTTCACCATTTTCTTCAGGAGCTTCTCTTCGACGACGGATAGACAGATAATTCTAGTTTTAATTCATGTTTTTAGTTTGATCTTTGAATGATTAATTTATCAGTTTATGCTTTGGATTCATTTGTTCTTTCGGATTAATTTTCAAAGTATTCTTGTATGATGGTTTTGTTGGATCAATTCATAGTGACAGTGGATTGGATTTCCATTTTCCGTTGATTTACATTGCTTAATGATTTCCTGCTTTAGTTTAATTCCTGTTCTTGTTGGATGATTGATAGTTGTAGTTTATGTGCAATTAGATTTAGATTAGGGATTGACAAACCCTATGAATAATAGAATTCCATATGCTTTTGTTTATCGCTTTAATTTATCGCTTTCGTAGTTCAACTAGGGATTGACAACCCCTAGTTTAGATTTATTGCTTTATTAGTATAGCTCGGGATTGACAACCCCTAGCCTAGGATCGCTGTTTATTTCTCGTATTTCAATTCCCGTATGTTTCAAACCCCTGTTGGCATTAGAGTGTTTAGGATTTAATTGCTTTCTATGTGCGACACGAACAATAAGCCCTGTTAAGTTTTCCTTGAGAGACGACTTGGGTTAACTTATCACGCTACGATTACCTCGTACGATTGCGAGTAAATTTGAGTGTGTTTTTAGCTCGATCAATTTTGGCGCCGTTGCCGGGGAAAACTTTAGGCGTATTGTTTGTGTTGTTTGTTTTCTGTGTTTCTTTTTGTTCTGTTTCGTTATTTTCTCCCCCTGGTGCGTGTGATCTTGTTTTTGTTGTTGGTGTCTGTTAATGCAGGGTTACCAGCAGTACGAATGTGGTCAAGCAGGCTGGGGGGAGGAAAGTTCGTCGTATTGGGCAAATTCTTCTTTCGAAGAAGGAGCCCAATTCGATTTTTCTGAGGGATACCCGCCAAACCATGAGTATCAAACCTACGATCCCTACCCTGAACAACAATCCTACAATCCATATTGGGATCAACCACCTCCACCGTACTATGAGGATCAAGCCTCCAATCCCTATTGGGAACAACTGCCTCCGCAGCACTATGAGGATCAATCCTACAATGCCTACTGGGAGCTACCACATCCTCCACCTCAATATGAGTGATAAACGCGCATTTTACACGTTTATAGTTGATATTTGAAGATGAGTTTAGCTCGTTTAATGTGCGTTTATGCATCGATTCTCAATGTTTCATCTATTTCTAGAAGATATTGCTCTTGGGTATTCTTTTGGTGTTGTGTAGGTTTATATGTTGACATTCGAAGCAAGGAACGAAGCACGAGCCAAAATGAGCAAACTGACCTATTTCTAGCGACCAGCCTAGCGGTCGCTAGGATCTGTCATGAGCAAACCAATGAGCACCCAGACGAGTAGCGACCGCGACCTCGTGCCGAAAGCAAGCCCCAGCGCCTAGAACTCATGGGCGATTTCTCGGCCGGTGCGGAATTGCTAGCGACCGCTAGCCAGGTCGCGAGGTACAATGCGAGCGCAAGGAGGGACCGCGAGCGAAGAAGAGCGCGCGCGGGAGATGGCTCGCGGTCGAACTAGCGATCGCGAGCAGTGCTCGCGAGGCGGCGCGGCAAAGGCGAAAATTAGGGTTTCCACCCTTTTCTATAAATAGGGCAAGAGCCCTTGCGCCCCCAACGGACCCCAACACGCCCCAGACCTAGTTTTCTTCAGTTTTTCCTCAGTTTTTCCATTCTTTGTCTTTAATCTTCGTTTAGTTTAATTCTAGTATTGTTCGTACGTTGTTTTAGTTTAGTTTATTGTTTCGTTATCAATCGGAACGTTTTGTCCGATCGTTTTCCTTTGTTTTCCGTTCGTTCGCTTGGAATTGGATTCAAGACCAACCATTGTTCATCCAACGCTTCCCTACGGGTTTTATATATTTAATTTCCGTTTTTATGATTAAAGCGTATTTTATTCCATTTATTATGTCTGGCTAGTTTTCCGTTCTAATCCTAGGGTTTGCATGATTCAATCCTATATGTTGTGATTCCTGCTATTGTTATTTACCTTCCGGCATTGATTCATGATTCGATTGTGCTTATTTATATGTGTTGATTTACGATCAATCTTGATGCATATCTAGTTGTCGGTTAATGACGTAATCGTATTAATTGTCAATCGTTATCGAATGCATGATACTGAATGAGCCTTGAGTCGTGGCGAGATAGGACATTCGTAGGAAGCATATTCTTAGTGATCCTTTTGGAGTTGCTTATTTTCCTCTAGAGACGTAACTGTGATAGGGAAAATTAGTAATCAACTGCCGCAATTGTCGTAACTGAAGTTGTTGGTTATATATGTGATCTTCCGTCTTGTCTGGATTAAAACGGTTAATAATAAGCAGGATAAACATCGTTGTGGATAGGATTGGTGCATCCCTAGGGTTAGTCTTTTCTTCATAGTTATCTTTCGTGTTTTATTGCTTTATTTTATATTTCTGTTTGGTTACCTTTGCTTTGGATTAATTTCCGAAGCCCTAAAACCTCTCACCCTTTATCTGTGCTTGAATAATGATGAATAGTCGTTGAGCTAGCTTCTATGTTTTCGTAATACAATCTCTGTGGATACGATACTTCGCTTACCCCATACTTACACTTTTTACGTGTGAAAAATGAGCGATCAAATTTTGGTGCCGTTGCCGGGGATTGTTAAGATTGCATAGGAATAATTTGACGATTTGGATTTATTAATTCAAGTTATATATATATATATATATATATTATTTTATTTATTTTTGTCAGTGCTAAATTCTCTCTTTTCTCAGGTGGTTTATGCATAAGATCTCGTGGACCTCCAAGTATTACTAGATCCCGAGATCGAAAGCTCTCAAAGGAGAAGAGGGCGAGAGAAGTGGCCCTCATGAGCCACACATGAAGCTCAAGATGCCAAGGCAGGCTGCAATGGCGCCAATCCAGCGAATCAGGGCATTCCTCCCGAGCAAATAGCACGCATGCTAGCCGACTTTGCGGAGATGCGGCGTCGGATGGCGAACATGGAATCATTGTCCTGCTCGGAGGAAAGACCTCGAATCACATGTACCGACATCCCACCGACAGTTCAAGGAGGCGGTTGGGGCCCTGCGTAGATGCAAACAATTTTGAGCTAAACCGCCCCGATCGGTATGGTCCAAGGAGAGCGGTTTGGGGAGGAGTCACGGAAGACCGAATGCGCATCTCGAGGCGTTTCTCGACATTTGTGACACCATCAAATAGAATGGGGTGCCACAAGACACAATCCGGATCGCATGTTCGGTTTCTCATTGTGACCAGGTGAAGATTGGTTCAAGAGTTTGGACCGGTGGCATCGACACTTGGGAAACTTTGAGAAGTTTCTTCGAAATACTTTCCACCGTGAAAGCGCGAAGATCATCGTCGAAATCTCTCATTTTTGCCAAAACCACGATGAATCATTATTCGAGGCATGGGAGAGATTCAGAGGTCTATTGAGACGATGTCCACAACATGGGTTCTCCAAGGAGCAACAAATCACACAGTTCTCGGTGGATGACATGGCGGCGAGGAGCATGGTGGATGCGTCGGCAGGGGGTTGCTTATTGAACCGACCGGTAGACGAGGCAAGCCGTATTGTAGAAGAGATGGCTGCCAACAGCTATCAATGGCCAATGGAGAGAACACCATCGTTCAAAGCAATTGTTCTTGTTGAGGTGACTCAAAATACGACGATCTCATGAAGAAGTTCACTCTTTTGAAGAGTCAGATTGAGACAGAGAACGTCAGCCACATTAATCAGAGGAGTCATTCGAATTTCCAACAACCTTCAGCAGGCTTCAATATTCAGAATTCGATTCAAGAGCCGAGGAAGCCAAGTCTCGAAGACATGATGCGTGCGGTTGGTTGTAAGCAACCAACAATTGGCAACTAATCGAATCGCTTCATAAGCAACACCGCGTAAGATAAATCACTTGGAGTCCACCGTGGCGGCTATGGGAAGCACATGAAGATGTTGGAGAATCAAATTGGTCAAATAGCCGTGCAAGTGAATGCACTACAAAAGACGGGCCAATTTCCGAGTAATCTGAGTGAACCCGAAGATTCATGCTTCGCCATTCGGGGCGAGGAGGGCGAGCCTACCCGAGCCCTACCGAGAAGAAGAGCATGAGAGCACACCGACGCAGTAACTCGCGACCGAGCTCGCGACCGCGAGCCCGATCGCGAACCATCCGTAATTTTTTCCACGAAGCCACGACCGAGCACGCACGCGTCCGCGCCCGACCGCGAGCCATCCGAATATCCGCTGCGCGAGTTGTTCGCGGCGACCAGTAGCTCGCAAATCCGACCGCGAGCAATCGGTCGAGCACATGGTGAGAATTCATTGTGAGTCGCGCCATAGCTTCGCACGCCGAAAAGGAAATCAGCAAATGCAGATTCCTCACGACCTTCCCAGCGGTCGCGAGGTCGACCGCGAGGCACCCCCAGAAGCTAAGCGTCGCACGTACACTCCTCCGGTCCCGTTTCCGAATCGACTTGTCAAGTCGAAATATGACGAGGAGTTTGCTCGCTTCAAAGAGGTTTTTCAAAAAGTTGAGATAAATGTGCCTCTATTTGAAGCGCTGCGAAACATGCCGGGCTACATGAAATTCTTAAAAGACGCGCTTGCAAGCAAGAAGAAACTTGGGAAATTTGAAAAAATTTCCCTATCCGAAATGAATGCGATCTTGCAAAAGGAAGCTCCTCTGAGCGAAGGATCCCGGTTTCACGTTGGAGTGCGAGATCGCCGAGCAAACTTTTCCAAATGTTTTGTGCGATTTGGGGGTGAGCATCAATCTGATGCCATTGAACGTTTTCAACCGGCTACACCTAGGAAAGATGAAGCCGGCGAAGATTTCATCGATGATGGTCGACCGATCACCACATATCCAAAAGGTATCGTCGAAGATGTGTTGGTAAGAATTGGATTTCATTTTCCTGCCGACTTTGTTATTTTAGATATTCCCGAATTCAAACAACAACCACTAATCCTTGGTAGACCTTTTCTAGCAACTGGTCGTGCGTTGATTGATGTGCAGGAAGGCAATCTCACATTTCGTGTTAACGATGAGGAGCTCAAGATTTCCATTTACGACGCCATCAAGCAACACGACGTTGGAAAAGCGGAGGATTGCTTGTTCGATCATATTCTGCTGCTGCTGCTCCGCCTCGCGTTCGTGAGGGTACTCGACCAATCGAGAATCGTGAGAAGAAAAGTGGACTCGGCATGGAACTCCGAGTGTTTCGTTCAAGTTTTGGGGGGGGCCACTTCCATAGTCAGTGGTGGAGATCTGTGAATGCTAAGTTTAGGAGAATCCACTTGTTGAGAAGGATTTCTGTTGCCACTAAAACGCCGGATTGACGAGGTTAGTGATGGTCTAGCTAAAGACGTTAAATAAAGCACTTGTTGGGAGGTAACCCAACATTTTCTTTGTTTTTGTTTTCGTGTTTTGTTTTTGTTTTTCGTTTGTGTTGTTTTTTTGTCGTGTTTCGCTTTTGCTTTCGTTTTCGGTATGCATCGATCAACGAGTTAAGTGAAGTGTGTTAATCCATGTGGCCAATGACTGATAGAAAATTTTTAGAAATTTAATGATAAGTGCACATGATATGTTAGAAAATGACGCATGAATGACGGAGATGGCTTAGGCTTGTTGTTTTCACCATTTGCTTAACCCGTGAGACTTGAGCTTCACCGTATAAACATCTTGATGACGCTTTTAATTGTGTGATATCATACATGTGATTATCTTCTAGAACTTGCCGTGTTTACGTGTCGAGACCGCAATATGTGTTTCAATTTGGAAAGGATAAAGGCCATCTTTGTTAACCACATGTTCACCCAAACACTAACCCGATGTTATATACCATTTGTCGCTTCTTTGAGCCTTTATTAGACTTTTCTTTCGATTAAACCGGATGATAGGAGGTGAGGATGGATATGGGAATCAAAAGGGGTGAAAAATTTGATGTAGTTATGACGAGAAAAGTTTATTTTAGAAAAATACATCTGTGGTGAAGAATAGTACCTTGTTCGTGAAAGTTAAACCCTATAAGCTCTAGAAAAGAAAAGAAAAAAAAAAATGTTAAGTTCACTATGAGTGTTGAGCATAAAGGGTCTTTAATCAAAGTATAGGTACCTTCTGTGGCATTAAACGTTGATTTAGCACGTTGGGAGAGAAGAGGAAAATGGACAAAGTCCATATGTGTCGAAATGTATAAATGATGGTGCTTGGAATATTCTTGAGTCACTTAGCCATATATTATCCTACCTTAACCAATGTGCCTACATTATAACCTATAAAAAGACCTCTTTGATCCTTATTTGAACACATTTGACGCGGTGGAGATGTTAGAGAAACGGCAAGCCTATGGTAAGATGTTGCATTGCATTGATCTGTGAGTGTATACACGTCCTTAATTTCTTTATGAGTTTGAGTGTATTCTATATATTTTACGCACATGCCTTTGTGAGGGTTGAAATAAATGAGTTCTTGCCCTCGATGGTTGTTTGTGTTGAGTTGGCTAACGTCGTCATGTGCGCTAATGTTTTTGAGCGTTAATATGTTTCTGAGGCCTAGAATGATTATCCTCTTTGCTACGCTCGTTGATCTTTCGTTTGTCTTTCTGTTCTGTTTTTGTTTGAGGACAAACAATGCTTTAAGTTTGGGGGGTTTGATAAACGCGCATTTTACACGTTTATAGTTGATATTTGAAGATGAGTTTAGCTCGTTTAATGTGCGTTTATGCATCGATTCTCAATGTTTCATCTATTTCTAGAAGATATTGCTCTTGGGTATTCTTTTGGTGTTGTGTAGGTTTATATGTTGACATTCGAAGCAAGGAACGAAGCACGAGCCAAAATGAGCAAACTGACCTATTTCTAGCGACCAGCCTAGCGGTCGCTAGGACTGGTCGCGAGGCAAACCAGCGAGCACCCAGACGAGTAGCGACCGCGACCTCGTGCACGCGAGCAAGCCCTAGCGCCTAGAACTCACTGGACGATTTCTCGCGACCGGTGCGGAATTGCTAGCGACCGCTAGCCAGGTCGCGAGGTACAATGCGAGCGCGCAGGGAGGACCATGAAAGAAGAAGCGCCATGAGATGGCTCATGGTCGAACTAGCGATCGCGGCGATGCTTTCATGAGTGCGGCAAAAGGCGAAAATTAGGTTTCACCCTTTTCTATAAATAGGCGAAAGCCCTTGCGCCCCTAACGGACCCCAACACGCCCTGCACCTAGTTTTCTTGAGTTTTCCTCGCTTTTCCATTCTTTGTCTTTAATCTTCGCTTAGTTTAATTCTAGTATTGTTCGACGTTGTTTTAGTTTAGTTTATTGTTTCGTTATCAATCGGAACGTTTTGTCCGATCGCTTTCCTTTGTTTTCCGCTCGCTCGCTTGGAATTGGATTCAAGACCAACCATTGTTCATCCAACGCTTCTCTACGGGTTTTATATATTTAATTTCGCTTTTATGATTAAAGCGTATTTTATTCCGCTTATTATGTCTCAGCTAGTTTTCCGCTCTAATCCTGGGTTTGCATGATTCAATCTTATATGTTGTGATTCCTCGCTATTGTTATTTACCTTCCGGCATTGATTCATGATTCGATTGTGCTTATTTATATGTGTTGATTTCGATCAATCTTGATGCATATCTAGTTGTCGGTTAATGACGAATCGTATTAATTGTCAATCGTTATCGAATGCATGATACGAATGAGCCTTGAGTCGTAACTGAGATAGGACATTCGTAGGAAGCATATTCTTAGTGATCCTTTTGGAGTTGCTTATTTTCCTCTAGAGACGTAACTGTGATAGGGAAAATTAGTAATCAACTGCCGCAATTGTCGTAACTGAAGTTGTTGGTTATATATGTGATCTTCCGTCTTGTCTGGATTAAAACGGTTAATAATAAGCAGGATAAACATCGTTGTGGATAGGATTGGTGCATCCCTAGGGTTAGTCTTTTCTTCATAGTTATCTTTCGTGTTTTATTGCTTTATTTTATATTTCTGCTTGGTTACCTTTGCTTTGGATTAATTTCCGAAGCCCTAAAACCTCTCACCCTTTATCTGTGCTTGAATAATGATGAATAGTCGTTGAGCTAGCTTCTATGTTTTCGTAATACAATCTCTGTGGATACGATACTTCGCTTACCCCATACTTACACTTTTTACGTGTGAAAAAGGAGCGATCAATGAGTACCCACAACAATCACCTCAGTACTCATATCCACAACAGCCGCCTCCGCTTCCACCGCAATCATACCCATGCGACCACCTCCACCTCAAATGCCACCTGACTTGGGATGTGGATCTTGACACACAAAATCGGCGCTTGTTTAAATTAGAAATGATGACCGAGAAGTTGGACGAGTTGCTGCAACAAGATGCAATAGTGGGCCTCAAGCTCACCCTATGAGGCTCGAGCGACCATCGACCATCGAGTTCGCCATTGGATGATAGAGACGCAACTCTTGAGCATTTAGAGGCACAAATGGGATGATTGCTGCTAAGTTTGTTGAGTATCAACGGCAACTTGCAATGAGGAACTTCAAACCAATCCGTCGTGTCGGTGGTCATTGTTCTAGAAAGTGACCCAATTATTGAGAATGGGTGGGAGAGACACATGTCGAGCAGCAATGCAACCTGAGGAGGTGAAAATTGATGAAGAATGGAGTGCGTGAGGATGAGGTGCTAGATCGAGCCACGAGGAGTTGTTACCGGGATGACTTACGAGGAAGAGTGGGTGCATGAAACCGATGACACGCCAAACCCACTCACGAAAGTGAAAGAGCTGCCTCGACATGTGATGTACGTGTCCCCGAGGAGGACACGGTGATAACAAAAGTCGAGGTAATTTCTATAGTATGTCAACATCCTAATTCACCAAAGTATTGTGCTTTTGGAATTGATGTCATCTATTTTCTTTGGAGAATAGGATGTTCGACTTGTGCTTAAATGATTAGTTATTTGCTTTCTTTCTTGTCCTTTGTGCATATATGGTTTATCTTGATGCTTTGGCGAGATGGTATTCCTGCGGTGAAGGACTATGGATAGTCCGTTGTTGTGCAGTTTACGTCGTGCTCACGACGTTAAACGAGTACTTCGTGGGAGTTACCCACGTGTTTTATTTTGTTTTTCTTTCTTTCTTTTTTGTTTGTTTTGTTGTTCGTTGATCCGCTTGTTATCTTTGTGTTAGTCTTGTTTGAATTTGGGAAGGAAGGATTTGCATATTTTGATCGGTGAGATGGTGGGATGCTCCAACTCTACATCGCACATTAAATCGATTATCGAGGAAGTATCATCCTCTATGGTTATTTTGAGCTTTTAATATTTTGAGCAGGGGACGATGCTCGATTTAAGTGTGGGGGATGTTTACTCAGTTTTGTATGCGTGGTATATTGTTTTGTATGCTTAATGACGTGCCCTTGTACTTATTTTGATTGTTTGGACGTAAGCTTTGTCTATGCGAGTAAGTTAGGATCTTGATTTGTGCAACTGAACTCTGTGGTATTGATCAAATTGATTTTGAATTTTCGAAACTTTTGGTGATATATGATTTGAGTATAATGTGAATTGACGAGACTGTGATTGATAGAAAATGAATAGGGGGAATTTGATGTGATTTGTCCGGCTAATGTTAGGGGGAGTGTTAACATTGTGGTTGCCTATATACTTGTTTCATTTTATTTATATATAAAAAAAAAATATGTGAAAAAGAAGAAGAAAATGAGGAGAATGAAAGCTCCAGTATCTTGTTGAGATTGTTGAAATAGAGGATGGGATTTTGTCCCTCTTTCTCGTAATTTGAGAAATGGACATGGGAAACCACGTTAGGAGACTCGAGTTCATCGAGAGTTCACCTTTCGAATATTGTTCCAAAATCTGTTAAAACATTCTTTGTGCTTTATAAAAGAAATTTGTTGCTAAAGGTGACCACATTAGTTAGTTCACCCCTAACGGAGAGTTGGGTCTGAGCATGGATTACCTTTTTATTTATTGGCAGCCAATTGCCGTTCTTGATTTATTTCACATTGTCTTTGAATTCGTAAACACCAAGTGTGGGGGAAATGCAATAAGGTTTGATTGATTAGAATAAGGGTAAAGTCGCATGAGTTATCTTTCGACTCTTATTAGTATAGACTTTGCTTGAGGACAAGCAAATGGATAAGTGTGGGGGAGTTGTTTGGTATGATTTTGTGATGATTCTTGGTATTGTTTTACATGTCATTTTCTATGGTTTGTCCTATTTATGCCTTTGGTTCGATTAATATTTATCGATTCGGACTTACTTCGTTCGTCTCGATGTTTTGTAGGAAAACGGCAGAAAATAGGATGAATTGGATCTGTCAAGGATCAAATATAAATGAAGAGCATCTCGACAGGAGTTCATAGGCGGCGGATCGCAAATCGGAGTTCGGCGAGGCGAGCGGGCCAAATCTTCAAAGTCGCGCGTGCACTCCGCTCGCCCTAGTCGCGCGCCGGCGCTGAACACTTTCAATGATTCTCATGAATTTTGGAGAAGGAATCAAGGATTTTATCCTCCATAATAAGTAAATTAAGTTGTGATAGGAGTCCGTAGGCGAAAACCGTGTGCAAATCGGAGTTGAAACGAAGGAGAACGGGCCAAAACAAAAACATTGCGCAAAGCAGTGTCGCGCGCCCGCACGCCGCGCGCGCTCGCGCAAATGCACGCCCAGTGAACGCCGGTTCATTGTGAACGCCGGTTCACCTGGTTTCAGCTTCCAACTTGAGCGCTAGTTCACAATTGGTGAACGCCGGTTCACCTCATCTTTGTAGGAAAACGATGTTAACCTCGCCCGAGGATCCATCTTGGGTGTTTAATTCACCATACATTGATTATAAACCCAGCATGCGCCTATATAATTAAATCGCAACACGCTGGGGTTTTCACGTGTTTACCTTTGGATCCGCCGAGGTGGATCGAACGGGATGAACGGATCGAATGGATCGAGACTCGCTTTGACCTTCCGGATCAGATCCCGATTGCCCAATCTCCAACGTCGAGTGAGGACGATCTATGGAGAATGCTTCGGAAAATCACCCAATGCTCTCTACTCACAACTTTCGAAAATTCTCTTCTTAATACTAGAGAGGGCCGAAAATTCTAGCTTTCAATATGTGAGCATGCCTTAGACATTATCTCATACCTTATATTTATAATGCACTACCTTAATCCTATATGGAATATTACCATAATCCTATATGGAATATTACCATAATCCTATATGGAATATTACCATACACTTAGGATTATTTCCATACTCTTAGGATTATTTCCATACTTAGATTATTTCATACTCTCAAGATTATTACCATAATCTTATATGGAAAGGATCTATGCATATTCCATAAATATAATTATATCCTCAGGATAAAGAGAATAAAATCTTTCCTTTGAGAGGACACAGGCTACCGATTTTCTTACAAATACGGGCCTGGACGGGCCAAATTTGTGGATCAAATGCAAGGAATAAAGATGGGCCTCAAATAAATTAATTATCTTATGTTCAAATTGTAACATAAATTAATTTATAAACATTCGATCATGCCACTAGAGAAAGAATGTCGATTTACCCTTTATTACCGGTTGAGTCGGGCTTGCACTTAGACATTACGAATCCCCAGATTTAAGATATCGAACGTCCATTAATCATTTCTAGCAATCGATCGCTAAACGATTAATATCCTTATTTCCTTAAGTAGTACCACTCAACCTTATTATTGTACTTGAGCTAACTCAACCTCAGGGTTTAGTACAATAAACCTTTGAGCTCCTTAAGGGACGCCATCATCCTAAACGGATACGGTTACTCGACATGATAACTAGCGTGACATACAAGATCGCCACCACCCAAGATGCGAGAATTGGTTAGAACATATAACCCTCACTCATAACAAGTCAAAGTGATGGTCAAGAACTCATACTCACCTAATACCTTATCGAGGTTTAGATTATCGAAGTCACCGAGATCTTGGTTCTTCACGACGGTCGAAAGAAGAACTCATCTCACCGTGATCCTTCAATACGTCGTAGACGCATCAAAGATAGACAAGCAACCAAGTCAAGTCACTTCATCTATACCGCAGCCTAAACCGACAACTCGCCCTTAAGTCGCCTCACCGTGAAACTTTTATATCTCATTGTTTCGACCAATCATACGCACTCGTGATCTTCTACACATCGTATGATCTAACTTATATATGAGATAAGGGACACGATATATGCAATCAAGTATTCAAATCGATAGAGATTGTAATAGTGGTAACAGAAACATTGTATACAAGCTCAACCAAACCGCTTTCAAGATACAAATCAACAATCTCCCACTTATACTAAAGCAAACTTTAGTATACAATGTGTCTTTCTACTAGCAATTACAAACAACCATCACTTTGCTTCTCCCACTTATACAAAAGTTTTTCTAAGTGGTGCCATCAAGCGCAACCAAGTCCTCTAACGTCCCCGACGTAGACTTATTGCGGCAGTTTTAGTGAATGGATCCGCTAGGTTATCCGTCAGATCAATCTTTGCAATCAGCACGCCCCTCGCCTAACGATTTCGCTGATGACATGGTACTTTCTCTCTATGTGTTAGGTCGCTTGTGGGTCTCGGGTTCCTTCGAGTTTGCCATTGCACCGAGTTATCACAAGAAACTATGATACTTTTGGGCAAACCAGTACCACATCTAGATCCATGAGGTAGTTCTCGAACCATACAGCCTCCTTAGAAGCCTCCGGCGGCTACATATTCGGCTTCCATGGTAGAGTCCGCAATGCATCGCCGCTTTGCACTCCGCCAGATACGGCTCCACCTCCCAAGGTAAACACATAGTCTCGAGGTAGACTTATTCTTATCACGGTCGCTTGGAACCGAGTCAGATAACCCAAAGGCATTAGACTATCTCGCACGGTAACCAGCCTATAATCTCGAGTCCTTTCGTGTACTTGAGTATATGCTTCATCGCAGTCCAATGTGCTTGTCCGTGGTTAGATCGACATCAGCTACTATGCTTAATGCACAGAGATATCGGGCTCGTATGTAGCATTGCATACATGAGACTTCCTACGGCGAAACGTAGGGAACTTGTCTCATTTCTCTATCTCCTTTGCAAATATAGGTAATCGCCTTTAGATAAAGGAACGCCATGTCCGAAAGGTAGCAACCTTTCTCGGCGGTCTGCATACTAAAACGAGTAATCACAAGATCAATGTAAGACGCCCGAGATAAGCTCAATATTTTCTCTCATGATCTCGGTAAACCTTGATCCCAAGAATGTACGCCCATCTCCTAAGTCTTTCATTTGAAACCGATCGATAGCCAACTCTTTACGCCCGATAACAATGCCTTCACATTGTTGCCAAATAAAGAATGTCATCTACGTAGTGCAAGAAATACCATTACCGCCGACATCTAACCGATACACACAACTCTCGCTAGGCAACTGGGTAAATCCATAGGACTTTACCACCTCGTCCAAACGTAAGTTTCATGATCTCGCATCATTGTCTTCATCGCCGCAAAGACGCCCATGGGTCGATTATTGCCTGCTCGCTTTCTCGACTAAACCGACGATTCACCCACGAACATAAATCGCCGGGTCGACGAACAACCCTCCCACTACGATGAGGTGCTATGACATAATGACAACGGGGTGCAAGAATTTGTGGTTCTCTATCTTGCACAACTTGTCGTGTAGGTACCACTCAGACGGTCGGTATCTTCACCGAACTCGACCCACTTCAATTTCTTGAAGTATCCGTGTCGATCCTCCCACTGACTCGACATCTCGCACTTTCGCCTAATCGGTGGTGAAAATGATCATCTTCTAATTCTCAAGAATGATTTCAACTTTGACTTTTGATTTTTCATATAATCCTCTTCTAAGAATCGGGCATTAGTTCTAATAATGACCTTCCGATCCTTAGACTATAGAATAAACCACCTTCGCCCTCTAGATAGCCAATAAACAGCCTTTGCGCCGATCTAGCCTCCAACTTGTCGGCCTTCTTGTTCAAAGACGCAGGCCGGATCGCCCATATCCTTATGTGGCTTAAATCGGCTTGCGCCCAAACCACAACTCGAAAGGGGTCTTTTCGACCGACTTGACGGTACTAGATTTAGCAAGTATGCCACTGCCTCTAAGGCATATCCTCGTAATCTAAATAGGCAATGTAGCATAACTCATCATAGATCTAACCATTTCCAAAAGAGTCCTATTTCTTCGCCCGACACACCATTTTGTCAGGTGTGCCCGGTGAAGTGCGCTGATGTAATCCCACACTCACTAGATAGTCCATAAACTCGTTATCGAGGTATTCGCCACCGCGATCGACCATGCGACTGATACTCTTACCTAGCTTCGCCTCCACTTCCGCCTTAAACTCTTTGAATTTCTCAAAGCATTCGCACTTGCGCGAAGCGGTATATGTATCCGCACTCTGAGTAATCGCCAATGAAAGTGACAAAATACTGCATTCTCCACGAGCTTGTGGACATCGGTCCACACAGTCGAATGGACTAACTCCAACATTTCGGGCTCTATAACCCTTCGCTTTGATGGTCCGGTCGACATCTTACCTTCTATACAGATTCGCAGACCGGGAACCGAGTAACCGTGAGATTACCCAACGCCCATTCTTAGCCGCCTGGATCCTATTTAGATTGATGTGACCTAATCTAAGATGCCAGAAAAGTAGAGTCATCTTGCTAAGAAAACTTTCTTTTTAGGGTTTGATGAAGATGCAACATAGTTATAGGTATTATGTTTTGCGTAAATAGATAAAGCTTAATTATATAAGGTGCCAACACGTATAACTTCGTCATTTCTTATGATAGAAACACCACTATCAAAAATAATGTAATATCCATGAGTAAATAATTTCAAATGTAAACAAGGTTCCACCAAAATCCGCACATATAAAACGCCTTTCAAAACTAAAACTGTTGTCCTAAAACATAAAGAAACATCTCCAACTCGCAACAGCTTCGACTTTCGCTGCCCATGGAGATCGTTATCTCGCCATCAAACAGCCCCTTGTCCGCAGGAACCCCGCAAGTGTAACAAACATGATCAGCCATACCAGATCTACTACCCAAGAATGGGTAGAACAAGTCGCTAAACATGTTTCACATTAAAGCAAACGGGCGACTGAGCCTCGAGCATAGGGCACTTGGCCTTCCAATGCCCGCCTTGCCGACTTGAAGCACTTGCCCTTCTCCTTCGGCTTCTTTGCCTCCTGGCAACCATGTTCTGCTCCCATTACTCCCACTATTTCCTCGCTTTACCACCTTTGCACCCTTTTCTATTTCCATTTTGCAACGGAAATTTTGGGGTCCTTAGATGTGCTAGCAAGAGCATGTGCTCCTTTTCCCATAACTCCTTCCGCAGCAACGAGATCATTAAGCAACCGACTAAGTGTAAACTCGGTCTTGCTCATGATCGCATTCACGCCGAAAGTTCTCAAAAGACTCAAGGCAAAGTATTGAGGATGATATCGACCTTGGCTTCGGCCACAATACCTCCTCCCAACCGATCAAGACTATCCATGAGATGAGTCATGTGGAGACATGTTCATGGACCAACTTCCTTCTTCCATCTTACACGCCAAGATCTCTCTCATTGTGTGGAAGTCGATCGTCCGATCCGACCGCCAAACTTACTCGAGACTCGACCAAATATCGTCGCGGCTCACCATCGATCGATGTCAGCACTGCAAGCCTTGGACATCGTAGTCATCATATAGCATTTAGCCATATTGTTCGACTTATTCCAAAGTCCGCCGACTCGCCGCTCATTAGTCGATGCGCCAAGAAGGGCATCGGGTTTAGGAGTAGTGAGAACAAACATGTGTTCTTCAAATGATAAGAACATATTCCATGTTTCGCTTCCACTGATAAAATTTGGACCGATAACGGATTTTGTGCGAGCATATTGATAATCGGCGAAGAGACATATCTCAAACGATAATGTAAAACACATAAGCATACGATCGCAAATAATTCGTGAATAATAATATTGTAACCTTTGATAAAACAATATTAATTGAAACCTCCAATCGCCCAAGGAATCCCACATGCAAGCCACGCTGTGGACGCCACACATGAACCCCCACTGCACTAAAATATACCTTTAGTCGCTTAATTTCAATCCATGTCAACTTATCCTTATGACAAATGAAATTAATGATTGACCTTACTAGACCACATCACTATCACAAGAAGGGACTTCATGAAGTTGTACTTGAGGTGATGTCTAAGCATCACCACAATTTAAACAAATAGAAGATGAATTTTAGAATTGGTATACTCACCGGACCATACCGCTCCAATTCAAATTCTTTGTTATCTCATTTTATATCTATCACTAGAGAACTTATGAAAATCGCATACGCAAGTTTCCACGCGTGGACGCTATACATGAAACTCCCACTTCTCAATAGATTTAAAAGTTTTATTTAGAAATCTCATCTAACAAACTTATGATAAACAAAGGCAAGCAAGCCACGCTGTGGATCGCCACTCACAAAGCGCCTCACTTTGTTTAGAGATCAAAAGTGAGGTCTCGACATTTTAATTTGAAAATTAATTTGTCGGGTTGCTTGCTTAGTCTTTTATTCAAAAGGTTTGTCCATGCAGATCACGTAATCCTAGCATGCTTTTCTATAGAACTCAACATGTAAAACATGCTCAGTAATTCTAAAATATGCTTGATAAACGCGATAAACCTAGCATGCTTACTATGCGCATCCAATTACGTGAAACACTTAAAGGTTTGTCAACGTAATTTAAACATACATAGCATGCTACCGCATAATTTAAACATCCACGACATGCATATGAACGATAAAAATAAAATAAAACGCTCATCGCGCCCAATCGTGAAACCCGCACAATTAAATCTAATCTATTACATAGATTTACAAAGCACAAGATTTAAACTTCGAACGGGCCTCGCGTGCACGGGCACGGACCGGATTCAACACTGGGCCTCGCGCACGGGCACGGGCCGGAATCTCGAAAACGGGTCCGGGCCGGGTCGGCCCAAATGTGCTGGGTCACGCTAGGCAAAGCCCACCCGCCACCACCACTGGCCGCCTGCCCGCCTCGGCTGGGCTGCTCGGTCGCTAACGCGACCGCGACCCGCCGAGCACGCGCGCTGCCACGCCCCAAGCGCCGAACGCCCGCCGAGACATCGCCGCCAGCCGCCATACCGCGATCGCGAAGTCCGCCGCCAAGCGCTGGGTTTCGCGCCAACGCCGCCTCGCCGCCCGCTAGTCGCAGACGGCCACCGCCGTCATGGTAATCTCGCGATCGCGAAGTTCGCCGCTAAGCGCCAGGATCCCGCGAGAACGCGCGCCTGTCGCCGCAGCCCTCGCGATCGCTTTTAGCGATCGCGAGACTCGCCATGAAAACCACCTGTAAATGTACCGAGAACCCCGTTTTTCCCGCTGCTTGCTCTTCGCTCGCTCGCTCGCTCTTCTTTACGTATAAGACTTACATAATAAAATCTAATCTAACCACGGATTTTCTCGTGGTGTAAAACAAAACCAACAAAACAAACGAGCCACGATGAACGACAAATCCACAATTATAATAACGCATTTAATAATCAAACGTGAATTAATCCAACAGAGCCAAGATTCTCGATCCCGTGCTCGATACCAATTGTAGGAAAACGATGTTAACCCTCGCCCGAGGATCCATCTGGGTGTTTAATTCACCATACATTGATTATAAACCCAGCACGCGCTATATAATTAAATCGCAACACGCTGGGGTTTTCACGTGTTTACCTTCGATCCGCCGAGGTGGATCGAACGGGATGAACGGATCGAATGGATCGAGACTCGTGCTTTGACCTTCCTCGACTGTATCCCGATCGCCCAATCTCCAACGCCGAGTGAGGACGATCTATGGAGAATGCTTCGAAAATCACCCAATGCTCTCTACTCACAACTTTCGAAAATTCTCTTAATACTAGAGAGGTCAAAAATTCTAGCTTTCAATATGTGAGCATGCCTTAGACATTATCTCATACCTTATATTTATAATGCACTACCTTAATCCTATATGGAATATTACCATAATCCTATATGGAATATTACCATAATCCTATATGGAATATTACCATACACTTAGGATTATTTCCATACTCAGGATTATTTCCATACTCTTAGATTATTTCCATACTCTCAAGATTATTACCATAATCTTATATGGAAAGGATCTATGCATATTCCATAAATATAATTATATCCTTGGGATAAAGAGAATAAAATCTTTCCTTTGAGAGGACACGGGCGCCGATTTTCTTACAATTTACGGCCTCTGACGGGCCACCAGTGGATCAAATGCAAGGAATAAAGATGGGCCTCAAATAAATTAATTATCTTATGTTCACCCGTAACATAAATTAATTTATAAACATTCGATCATGCCACTAGAGAAAGAATGTTGATTTACCCCTTTATTACCAAGTTGAGTCGGGCTTGCACTTAGACATTACGAATCCCGATTTAAGATATCGAACGTCCATTAATCATTTCTAGCAATCTGATCGCTAAACGACATTATCCTTATTTCCTTAAGTAGTACCACTCAACCTTATTATTGTACTTGAGCTAACTCAACCTGCAGGGTTTAGTACAATAAACCTTTGAGCTCCTTAAGGGACGCCATCATCCTAAACGGATACGGTTATCGACATGATAACTAGCGTGACATACAAGATCGCCACCACCCAAGATGCGGAGAATTGGTTAGAACATATAACCCTCACTCATAACAAGTCAAAGTGATGGTCAAGAACTCATACTCACCTAATACCTTATCGAGGTTTAGATTATCGTAAGTCACCGAGATCTTGGTTCTTCACGACGGTCGAAAGAAGAACTCATCTCACCGTGATCCTTCAATACGCCGAGACGCATCAAAGATAGACAAGCAACTAAGTCAAGTCACTTCTTATCTATACCGCACCCTAAACCGACAACTCGTCCTTAAGTCGCCCTCACCAGTGAAACTTTTTATATCTCATTAAGCTCGACCAATCATACGCACTTCGTGATCTTCTACACATCGTATGATCTAACTTATATATGAGATAAGGGGACACGATATATGCAATCAAGTATTCAAATCGATAGAGATTGTAATAGTGGTAACAGAAACATTGTATACAAGCTCAACCAAACTGCCAAGATACAAATCCAACAATCTTGAGCGCCTCCTGCTCCAAATACCACTTCAGCCTTTCCACCCAACCGAGCTCGAACGCTGCTCATCTCATTTTACCTCGCGCCACTCCACGCGAGTTCGCCCACCTTCTCCTGCGCCCGCCGCCTGCCCTCAGCCTCCCGCGCTCCCTCGCCTCGCGCGTTCCAGCGCTCGCGCATGGGCACAGCGCCCACTCCACTCCACCACCCGCCGTGCCTCGCCTCAGCGCCACCACTGCCCATGTGCGTCGCGCTCGTTAACCGGCACTCTTCTCCAGCTGCTCCCAATTCCTCGTGCGCTCATAATGAGCGAGCACTCATTTGTGAGATGTAATATTTCCTCACCGGAGTTCACTTTGAACCGCTCATATTTAAGTCGAATGTATTCTCGACTGCCGCTTTAAACGCCGGTTCAACTTCATTTAATATATATATGCTGCTTTAGGTCAAAACGCGGTCCGCAATGCAGCTCTCAATTTTGGTTTCTCTTCACGCAGCGCGCTTCTTCACCATTTTCTTGAGAGCTTCTTCTACGACGGATAGAGATAATTCTAGTTTTAATTCATGTTTTTAGTTTGATCTTTGAATGATTAATTTATCGCTTTATGCTTTGGATTCATTTGTTCTTTCGGATTAATTTTCAAAGTATTCTTGTATGATGGTTTTGTTGGATCAATTCATAGTGACAATGGATTGATTTCATTTCCGTTGATTTACATTGCTTAATGATTTCGCTTTAGTTTAATTCTGTTTTGTTGGATGATTGATAGTTGTAGTTTATGTGCAATTAGATTTAGATTAGGATTGACAAACCCTATGAATAATAGAATTGCATATGCTTTTGTTTATCGCTTAATTTATCGCCAGAGTTCAACTAGGGATCGACAACCCTAGTTTAGATTTATTGCTTTATTAGTATAGCTCGGGATTGACAACCCCTAGCCTAGGATCGCTGTTTATTTCTCGTATTTCAATTCCCGTATGTTTCAAACCCCTGTTGGCATTAGAGTGTTTAGGATTTAATTGCTTTCTATGTGCGACACGAACAATAAGCCCTGTTAAGTTTTCCTTGAGAGACGACTTGGGTTAACTTATCATGCTACGATTACCTCGTACGATTGCGAGTAAATTTGAGTGTGTTTTTAGCTCGATCATTCTTCACCCTTTTTCACATAACCTTCAGGTTGCTGCATATAGATGTCTCTACCTTCCTCAAGGTAACCGTTTAGAAAAGCGGTTTTAACATCCATTTGCCAAACCTCTAGTTCAAGTGGGCTGCTATGGCTAGAAGAATTTAATGGACTTGAGATTGCTACAGTGCTGAAAGGTCTCATCGAAATCGATGCCCTCAACTGAGTGTACCCTTTCACCACAAGCCCGGCTTTAAAAGCGAAACCTCTCCATCGGAATCTCTTCCTCTTGTATATCCACTTACTACCTATGGCTTCCTTGCCATCCGGTAGAGGTGTCTTTCATATACATCCATAGCCGTTATGGACTCCATTTCTAAGTCCATAGTGGTGTGCCATGATCTTGCATCAATATCTTGTATCGCCTCCTCAGATGTCCATGGGTCGATTATCGCATGTTCGCCGACTAAACCAAGATTCACCCACGAACATAAATCGCTCGGGTTGACGAACAACCTCCCACTACGACGAGGTTCTACAGCACAATGGCAACGGTGGGTGCAGATACTTGTGGTTCTCTAACTTGCACAACTTGCTGTGTAGGTACCACTTATGCGGTCGGTATCTCCAAAGGAACTCGACCCACTTCAATTTCTTGAAGTATCCGTGTCGATCCTCCCACTAGACTCGACATCTCGCACTTTGGCCTAATCGGTGGTGGAATACGATCATCTTCTAATTCTTGAAGAATGATTTCAACTTTGGACTTATGATTTTCATATAATCCTCTTCTAAGAATCGGGCATTAGTGCTAATAATGACCTTCCGATCCTTAGACTATAGAATAAACCACCTTCGCCCTCTAGGATAGCCAATAAACAGCCTTGCGCCGATCTAGCCTCCAACTTGTCGCCTTTTTGTTCAAAGACATGTGCCGGATCGCCCCATATCCTTATGTGGCTTAAACCGGCTTGCGCCCAAACCACAACTCGAAGGGGTCTTTTCGACCGACTTGGGCGGTACTAGATTTAGCAAGTATGCCGCCGCCTCTAAGGCATATCCCCGTAACGAAATAGGCAATGTAGCATAACTCATCATAGATCTAACCATTTCCAAAAGAGTCCTATTTCTTCGCTCGACACACCATTTTGTGGTGTGCCCGTGAAGTCTTGCCGGGAGGTAATCCCACACTTCACTAGATAGTCCATAAACTCGTTCGAGGTATTCGCCACCGCGATCGATCGCAGCGACTTGATGCTCTTACCTAGCTTCGCTCCACTTCGCGCTTTAAACTCTTTGAATTTCTCAAAGCATTCAGACTTCGCGTGAAGCGGTATATGTATCCGCACTCTTGAGTAATCGTCAATGAAAGTGACAAAATACTGCACCTCCACGAGCTTGTGGACATCGGTCCACACAGTCGAATGGACTAACTCCAACATTTCTTTGGCTCTATAACCCTTCGCTTTGAAGGGTCCGGTCGACATCTTACCTTCTATACAGTGATTCGCAGACTAGGAACGGTAACCGTGAGATTACCCAACGCCCATTCTTAGCCGCTTTGGATCCTATTTAGATTGATGTGACCTAATCTAAGATGCCGAGAAAAGTAGAGTCATCTTGCGAAGAAAACTTTCTCTTTTAGGGTTTGATGAAGATGCAACATAGTTATAGGTATTATGTTTTGCGTAAATAGTATAAAGCTTAATTATATAAGATGCCAACACGTATAACTTCGTCATTTCTTATGATAGAAACACCACTATCAAAAATAACGAGTAATATCCATGAGTAAATAATTTCAAACAAACAAGGTTCCTGAAAATCCGCACATATAAACGCCTTTCAAAACTAAAACTGTTGTCCCAAAACATAAAGAAACATCTCCAACGCAAGCTTCGACTTTCGCCGCGTGCCTCATGGAGATCGTTATCTCGCCATCAAACAGCTCCTTGTCCGCAGAACCCCGCAAGGTGTAACAAACATGATCGGGCCATACCAGATCTACTTCCCAAGAATGGGTAGAACAAGTCGCTAAACATGTTTCACATTAAAGCAAACAGCGTACTGAGCCTCGAGCATAGGGCACTGGCCTTCCAATGCCCGCCTTACCGCACTTGAAGCACTTGCCCTTCTCCTTCGCTTCTTCTGCCTCCGGTGGCAACCATGTTCTTGCTCTCATTACTCCCACTATTTCCTTGCCTCTACCACCTTTGGTACCCCTTTTCTATTTCCATTTTGCGATGAAAATTTTGGG
This sequence comes from Salvia rosmarinus, assembly GCA_036937905.1. Lineage (NCBI taxonomy): Eukaryota > Viridiplantae > Streptophyta > Magnoliopsida > Lamiales > Lamiaceae > Salvia > Salvia rosmarinus. The sequence continues at coordinate 194,332 of CM072814.1, read as the reverse complement.
CCCTTAGATGTGCTAGCAAGAGCATGTGCTCCTTTTCCCATAACTCTTTCCGCAAAGAACGAGATCATTAAGCAACCGACTAAGTGTAAACTCGGTCTTGCTCATGATCGCATTCACGCCGAAAGTTCTCAAAAGACTTGGGCAAAGGTATTGAGGATGATATCGACCTTGCTTCACCGTCAATACCTCCTCCCAACCGATCAAGACTATCCATGAGATGAGTCATGTGGAGACATGTTCATGGACCGAACTTCCTTCTTCCATCTTACACGCCAAGATTTCTCTCATTGTGTGGAAGCGATCGTCCGATCCGATCGCCCAAACTTACTCTCGAGACTCGACCAAATATCGGTCGCGTCTACCATCGATCGATGTCAAGCATGCAAGCCTTTGGACATAGTAGTCATCATATAGCATTTAGCCATATTGTTTGACTTATTCCAAAGTCCGCTTGACTCGCCGCTCATTAGTCGATCGTCGAGAAGGGCATCGGGTTTAGGAGTAGTGAGAACAAACATGTGTTCTTCAAATATAAGAACATATTCCATGTTTCGCTTCCACTCGATAAAATTTGGACCGGATAACGGATTTTGTGCGAGCATATTGATAATCGGCGTAGAGACATATCTGAAACGATAATGTAAAACACATAAGCATACGATCGCAAATAATTCGTAATAAATATTGTAACCTTTTGATAAAAACAATATTAATTGAAACCTCCAATCGCCCAAGGAATCCCACATGCAAGCCACGCGTGTGGATCGCCATACACGAACCCCCGACTGCACTAAAATATACCTTTTAGTCGCTTAATTTCAATCCATGTCAACTTATCCTTATGACAAATGAAATTAACGATTGGACCTTACTGCACCATATCACTATCGCAAGAAGGACTTCATGGAAGTTGTACTTGAGGTGATGTCTAAGCATCGACCACAATTTTAACAAAGAAAATGAATTCTTAGAATTGGTATACTCACTCGGACCATACCGCCCAATTCAAATCCTTTTGTTATCTCATTTTATATCTATCTCTAGAGAACTTATGAAAATCGCACATGCAAGCCACGCGTGTGGACGCCATACATGAAACTCCCACTTCTCAATAGATTTAAAATGTTTTATTTAGAAATCTCATCTAACAAACTTATGATAAACAAAGGCAAGCAAGCCACGCTGTGGACGCCACTCACAAAGCAAGGCCTCACTTTGTTTAGAGATCAAAAGGTGGAGGTCTTTACATTTTAATTTGAAAATTAATTTGTCGGGTTGCTTGCTTAGTCTTTTTATTCAAAAGGTTTGTCCATGCAGATCACGTAATCCTAGCATGATTTTCTATAGAACCCAACATGTAAAACATGCTCGCAGAATTCTAAAATATGCTTGATAAACGAATAAACCTAGCATGCTTACTATGCGCATCCAATTACGTAAAACATTTAAAGGTTTGTCAACGTAATATAAACATACATAGCATGCTACTTGCATAATTTAAACATCCACGACATGCATATGAACGATAAAAATAAAATAAACGCTCATCGCGCCCAATCGTGAAACCCGCACATTTAAATCTAATCTATTACATAGATTTACAAAGTACGTAATTAAACTTCAACGGGCCTCGCGTGCACGGGCACGGACCGAAAATCTGAAAAATGGGTCCGGGCGGGTCGGCCCAACTGCGGCCGGGCCGCACGCTAGGTAGGCCGCCCAGCCGCCCGCCCCTTGTCGTCTGGCGTGCTCGCGTGTCCTCGCGGGCTACCTCGCGGTCGCTAAGGCGACCGCGACCCGACGAGCAGACATGCGTGGCCACCGCCCGAGCGCCGAACGTCTGCCGAGAGACGTCATCGCCCGGTCGGACGTGCCAGCGACCGCGAGTCTCTCGCCGCTGGCGTTGGTTTCTCGCGCGAACGCGCGCCCGTCGCCCGCAGCCCCGCGATCGCCCTCGCGATCGCGAGGCTCGCCATGCGAGAAACCACCCGATGATTGCCGAGACCTATTTTCCCGCTGCTTCTTCGTTCTTTTGTCTTCGTTCTTCTTTACGTATAAGATTTACGTAATAAAATCTAATCTAACCACGGATTTTCTCGTGGTGTAAAACAAAACCAACAAAACAATAAACGAGCCACGATGAACGATGATCCACAATTAATAAACGCACGTAATAATCAAACGTGAATTAATCCAACAGAGCCAAGATTCGATCCCGTGCTCGATACCAATTGTAGGAAAACATATGTTAACCCTCGCCCGAGGATCCATCTTGGGTGTTTAATTCACCATACATTGATTATAAACCCAGCATGCGCCTATATAATTAATCGCAACACGTAGGGGTTTACACGTGTTTACCTTTGATCCGCCGAGGTGGATCGAACGACGAACGGATCGAATGGTCGAGACTCGTGCTTTGACCTTCTGGACTGTATCCCGGATGCCCAACCTCCAACGTCGAGTGAGGACGATCTATGGAGAATGCTTCGGAAAATCACCCTTTGCTCTCTTCAATATAAAACTCACGAAAATTTTCTCTCTCAAGCTCTATGAGATGGCCAAAATCTTGTGTTTAATATGTGAGCATTAACTGACTTTATCTCATACCTTATATTTATAATGCACTACCTTAATCCTATATGGAAATTACCATAATCCTATATGGAAATTACCATAATCCTATATGGAATATTACCATAATCTCGTGATTATTTCCATACTCTCGTGATTATTTCCATACTCGTGATTATTACCATAATCTTATATGGAAAGGATCTATGCATATACCATAAATATAATAATATCCTTGTGGGATAAAGAGAATAAAATCTTGCCAATCGAGCATCATGGGCGCCGATTTTCCTCTTGCTACGGGCTGGATGGGCCAACCTGTGGATCAAATGCAAGGAATAAAGATGGGCCTCAAATAAATTAATTATCTTATGTTCACCCGAACATAAATTAATTTATAAACATTCGATCATGCCACTAGAGAAAGAATGTTGACTTACCCTTTATTACCGAAGATGAGTCGGGCTTGCACTTAGATATTACTGAATCCTCAGATTTAAGATATCGAACGTCCATTAATCATTTATAGCAATCAATCGCTTAAAACGATTAACAACTTCATTTCCTTAAGTAGTACCACTCAACCTTATTATTGTACTTGAGCTAACTCAACTGCAGGGTTTAGTACAATAAACCTTTGAGCTCCTTAAGGGACGCCATCATCCTAAACGGATACGGTGACTGACATGATAACTAGCGTGACATACAAGATCGCCACCACCCAAGATGCGGAGAATCTTGGGTTAGAACATATAACCCTCACTCATAACAAGTCAAAGTGATGGTCAAGAACTCATACTCACCTAATACCTTATCGAGGTTTAGATCATCGTAAGTCACCGAGATCTTGGTTCTTCACGACGGTCGAAAGAAGAACACATCTCACCGTGATCCTTCAATACGCCGAGACGCATCAAGATAGACAAGTAACTAAGTCAAGTCACTTCTTATCTATATCGCAGCCTAAATCGCAGCCTAAACCGACAACTCGTCCTTAAGTTGTCTCACCAGGAAACTTTTATATCTCATTAAGCTTGACCAATCATACGCACTTACGTGATCTTCACACACCGTATGATCTAACTTATGTATGAGATAAGGGACACGATATATGCAATCAAGTATTCAAACCGATAGAGATTGTAATAGTGGTAACGAGAAACATTGTATACAAGCTCAACCAAACCGCTTTCAAAGATACAAATCCAACACAAATAAGTCGATCGATGCTCTCGGGCATATCGCATCGCTGCGTCTGAGTATTTTAGGAATGAGCCCATACCGTCTTGTGTATGGGAAGGCGTGTCACTTGCCTGTGGAGGTTGAACACAAGGCCTATTGGGCCATCAAGGCTTCCAACTTGGATCTATCCAAAGCTGCAGAGCATCGTTTTTTTCAGATGTCCGAGCTAGACGAGCTGCGTAATGAGGCGTATGATAACGCTCGGATCTACAAAGATAAGGTCAAGGCTCTCCACGACAAACGAATTGTTCACAAGGATCTCCAACCCGGGATGAAAGTGTTGTTGTTTAATTCCCGTTTGAAGCTCTTTCCTGGGAAATTGAAATCCCGTTGGAGTGGTCCGTTTATTGTCAAAGATGTGAAGCCTTATGGGTCAGTGGAACTCACCAAGGAAGGTTTGGTGGACTCCTTCTTGGTAAATGGTCAAAGGATAAAACCTTATATTTCAGGAGATCAATACAATCTGATCGTGGAGTCGACTCGTGTGATCGATCCACCATCATCTTGAACATTTCTTCGTCGAGCTTAAGACGTTAAAAATAAGCGCTTCGTGGGAGGTAACCCACGTTTTCTCTCGTTGCCTTTTGTTTCGCTCGCTCGCTTCCTTTATTTTGTCTCGCTCTCTTTAGGCGATATCTTGTTGTTTCGCGGGTGTAGGAATTCATTGTCACGGAGATTCGTCGAAATCACTCTAAACGAAGGAGCTGTCGTTAAATTAATAGTCCAGGGAGGAGGGGCAGCGGTCACTGGGATCCAGCGGTCGCTGTCCCCTCGTTTACGAAGATAGGCTAGGGAGGAGGGGCAGCGATCGCTGGACTCTAGCCGTCGGCCCCCCTCGCTTACGGGTTAGTCCAGGAGGAGGCGTCGATCGCGATCCACCGCCGCTATCCGTCGCTTATGAAGAAGCTCCAGGGAGGAGGGGCAGCGGTCGCTGTACTCAAGCGGTCGCTGGCCCCTCCTTTACGAAGTTTTTCCAGGGAGGAAGGGCCGCGACCGCTGGGGTCTAGCGATCGCTGGGTTCTCGACCGGCCGGTCCACGCGCGTATTTAAAGGGGCTAACCCTAATTTTTTTTCTCACTCTCACTTTGCGCCGCGCCCCCCTGAAGTTTTTTTTACTTCTTCTCTTTTCAGGAGCTCTCCACCTCTGCTTTCCTTCAACCGCTCCGCCTCCTCTCCTCGGAACACCGCCGCGCCTCCTCTCCTCTTGCCGCCGCCGCGCCGCCTTTCCTTCAACCGCACCGTCGCGCCTCTTCTTCTCTCAGACCACCGCCGTGCCGTCTCCTCTTCTCCTTCGCCGCCGTGCTCCTCTCCTCTTTCGCGCCTCCTCGACCCAGCGAGCGCTAGGACCCAGCGACCGCTTGGTCTTCCGTGCATTTTTACCCCAGCGAGCGCTAGGACCCAGCGATCGCTAGGTCTTGCGTGCCCTTTCCCACAGCGAGCTCCGACCCCCAGCGACCGCTAGGTCTCCGTGATACAATTCTTCAGCGAGTTTCGTGGCCTTTTGCTTTTCAACATGACGAGGACCAAGAGACGTGCCGGCGAGAATGAGGCTAGCAGTTCCGCAGTCCCGGATGAACCCGTTGACCTTCGAGAGGAATACAACTGTCCATTCCTCATTGAAACTGAGCTTGAAGGTCGGTTCTACGATAGATGGACTCGGTATGATATCACTCCCCCTCACTGTCTCGATTGGGAATTATTGGCACGATTAAATGGCGTGATGAAATTATGTGTTATTTGGGTCAGATTGGGATCGACTAAATATGCTAAGCTATCTTTAAATGCTCCAAGGTGTTAACTTATGAATTCTTGTCTACTCTTGTTGTACCTGCTGATGTGAGTTCATGTACGTTTCGCCTACGTGAGATACCTCGTCGCCTAACTGTGTCTCAACTTTGTCGAATTATGGGTTTCCATCCTACGCATGTGGGAGATCATGCATTACCCCTTAATTTTAATCCTAATGCGGCCTGGACTGCCCTTACGTGATTTCATAATTGGAGGACTGGGGGTATGCCTGCTGGGTTCTTACGGAACAATGTTGTGGCTATATTGCATAAGTTTCTTGCGTATGCAATCACCGGTAAAGAGCAAGCCAACAAGATCAATCAACAAGAGCTTTATCTGCTTCACTGTGCAGTTAACAATCTTCGGGTGTGCGCCGGGTATTTTATCCTATCTACTTTTAAGAATATGTTGGCGACATCCCGCTACCACGCCACTCTGTCGTTAATTGTGTGTGCCATCGGTCGTCACTTTCAAGTCTTCGATCATTCTGAGCTTGAACAGAGTGATACTATCTTCTGCACACGGATCGATTTCAGTGAATTGAAGTTGGCCAAGATTATTAATGCTGATTATAGATGGTGTCAACCGAGTCACCGACCATGTGTTCGCAACCATATGAATGAACTTGCCGCTGCTCCAGCCTCCACAGCCGACCCTCCTCATGAATCAGAGAATGTCGACTTATTCGACGACGCGGCTTATGATGATGAGCAGATGGCAGATGCCTTCACTACAGGCATGGCATCTGGTTCTCAGCAACATGGTCCCGGTTCCTCTTCTGCCCCTGAACCCCCCCTATTAGCTACTGATTTCCACTCATTCCAAGCGGAGTTTGGGGAGCACCGAAACGAATTTCATGCCTTTCAGCAGGAATTTGGGGATTATCGGCAAGCGTTTGGGTCATTCACTTCAGATTTTCGATCTTTTCGTGAGGATTTTGAGGAATTTAGGACGGATATATATCAGATGTGGCCGCCTAGAGCAGCAAAGTCGCCCTCTCACAATCTTCCGATGTAACGTGCTCGGTTATGGCAACTCTCTCAAGAGCAGCTGCTCTTCACTATCAACAGTTATGGAAAACAATGCACAAATGGCCGCCTGAACCAAAGAAGGGTCCAATTGGGCCTTGATGATCCTACTCACCTCCGGATTAGCAGTGAGTTATCACTGCTGCTTAGTACGTATCTTTCATTTTGTGTGTGTCCGGAGTAGAGTAGTGTGTTTTTTTATTTTGTTGCTTGGTTTGTTTTCCTGCTTTGTCCGCTGGTTTGCTTTCTCTCCGCTTTGTCTCTCCGTGTTTTGGACTTGTTCATCACCACCCACCTCCCAAGCCGATTCCTCGCTTATGTGTTGTCTTCTTTCTATCTTGTTATTGTTTTTTTTCGCATAATGTGGACATTGTTGGCTATTTTGTTGGGGGAGGTGGTGTGCTGTTTTGTGTGCATGTTTTGTTCTCGCTGTTGTGGTTGGAATGCGAATAAATATCACCCTGCTTGTTCGGTGCGCTTTGTTATTTTTTTTTGAGCATTCTTGTCTCAAATTGATTTAGTGGATATGTTTTGATCGGAATCTGTTCTTATTATGCATTGATTTGATTTGGAGTTGTGTTATCTCATTTGGGTGATTGATTTTATTTGTGGGGCACCTCGATGCATTCTGATTGACGCAATAACTATAGCTAATGTATGATGTGGGTATTCATGAACTTGAAATGCTAGTTTCTCGCATTAAATTGTCCGTTCTCTTTCTAGGGATTGAGTTGGGAGGTATCTGTTCCTCTGGAAACCATGAACATGGGAAACCACACGAGAACGCTTTAGATGATCTCTAATTAATTCTCTCTCGTGAAATATTTCCATATAACCTGACTCTATCCTTTCATGTGTTTGATTTTTGTTCCTAAAATTAAAGGTGTTATTTGTTAAGGTTTCATGGGAGGTCTCGCTCATTGAAACCATGAGCATGGGAAACCACACGAGAATACTTTAGACGATATCTAAATGTTTTCATCTCGTGAATATTTGGCCATATAACCTGACTGTTCCCTGACTCGAATAGCTATCCCTTTTAAAAAATTAAAAAAAAAAAAAAGAAGAAGAAACAAAAAAAAAGAAAAAAAAAAGAAGAATAATTATGGTTTCGTATGATGTTTGATGTGAGTCTAGTCTTCAAGTTTTGAAACCCGTGATCATCCCTTATCTCGTGCTATGATCCGATTGAAGGTGCGAATGAGGGAAACACTTGGTAATGTTCTTTACTTTTCGAGGTTTCGCAACGAATTTGATGTTGATGTATAATGGAGCATGTTCTATGATAGACTTTCCTAATCGATTTGAACTAAGACTTGCTTGAGGACAAGCAAGGCATCAGTGTGGGGAGTTGTTTAAGTTGATTTTGATCGCGTTTTATGCATCATTTTATACGTCCCTCTTTGTTGTTTTGATTATTATCACCCGTTGTTTCTTGTTTTCTCTCTCGTTTTTGTATGTTCATGATTTCAGGTTGAGAATCAAGAAACGAGTATAAGTGTGCGAAAGCTAAGCCCTTTTTGGAAGAACTTACAGTAAGGTGTTCCAGCGCGCAAGGCCAGCGACCGCTGATCCCTAGCGGTCGCTGGCCCCTATTTTCAGAGTTGTTCCAGCACAAGAAGGGCAGCGATCACGAGCCTAGCGGTCGCCCCCCTTGTTTGTGCGGAGAAGTTCCAGCGCTAGGGCGCCACGAGCCCAAGCGCCGCCTGCTTTGATCGACGATTCCAACACAGATGGTCAGCGGTCGTGACTCCTAGCGACCGCCACTCATGGATTCTCGTTTTATATTTAAGGGTTTCATTCAGCCGCACGGGAGTTAACCTTTTTCCAATTTTCTTCTCCATCAGCAGCTAGGTTTAGACGAGAATATTGGAAGCAAAAACTGATTTTCATGTTTTCCTTTTGCTTTGTTCCATTTATTTTGATGGTGAACGCTTTTCATGTTTTGGATTGTCGACATTGATTCTACTCTGTAAGACTATCTATTGCAGTTTATCGTTTTTATTTATCGATCTGTGAGTTCTCGTTGTTCTTTAATTTATCAATTTATTATTACTTGTTTCCGTAATTTCTATGCTTTGGAATCCATTAGAATTTATAATCTCATGATCCATGTTTTCCAGTTTTAATCTTTCAGATTAGGTTAGGGTTTGCGCATTGTATTCATGCTTGCCTTTAGGTATTGTTCGCTTTCGCTTAATTTTGTTCTCGCTTTAACTGCCTAGTTAATCGGTAGTTAAGAGTGACGCCACCCCAACCCTTGATTAGAGTGTTTAGTTTATTTCATTGATTGTGTGTGACGCCGATAAAGCCCTGCTTAGCCTTCCTTGTGAATACGACTTGGGTTAGCTTATTAATCTAGAATGATCTTGTTCTATTGCGAGCAACTTAGGTGATAATAAGTTGGAACAGATACCAACCGTACAAGTGGTACCTACCCAAAGAAGTTGTGCAAGATAGAGAACCACAAGTTATCGCACCCACTGCTGCCATTGTGCCCGTAGTGCCTCATCAGAGGGAGGGTTGTTCGTCAACCCGAGCGATTTATGTTCGTGGGTGAATCTTCGGATTTAGTCCCGTAAAACGAACAAGTAATAATCGACCCATGGACGCATAACGAGGCAATACAAGACAATGATACAAGATCATGGAACTTACGCTTGACGAGGTGGTAAAGTCCCATGGATTTACCCAGCTGCTAGCGAGAGTTGTGTGTATCGCTTAGATGTCAACGGTAATGTGGTATTTCGCACTTTACGAGATGACATTCTTCTATTCGGCAACAATGTGAAGTTGTTATCGACGAAAGAGTTGGTTATCCGATCGCCTTCAAATAAAAGACTTAGGAGATGCAGCAGACATTCTTGGGATCAAGGTTTACCGAGATCGCAAGAGGAAAATGTTGAGCTTATCTCAGCGCCTTACATTGATACCGTGATTACCGCTTTAGTATGCACCCGTGAAGAAAGGGTTGCTACCTTTCCGACATGGCGCCCTTTATTCAAAGGGCAGCCACCTATGACCGCAAAGAAGATAGAGGAATGAGACAATTTTCCCACGCTTCCACCGTAGGAAGTCTCATGCATGCAATGTTATGCACGAGGCCCGATATCCGCTATGCGGTAGCATAGTGGCTAGATATCGCCTAACCTCGGACAAGCTCATTGGATCATGGTAAAGCATATATTCAAGCACCGAAAAGGACTCGAGATTATAGTCGGTTTACCATGCGATAGTTTAATGCCTTTGGGTTATTCGACTGGATTTCCAATCCGACCGTGATGAGAAAAAGTTCACCTCGTGCTATGTGTTTACCTTGTGTGACGCACCGACTTTCCAATGAAGTATGATCATATGGATCGCCACCGTATGATAAAGCAAATGAATAAACATAACTAATCAAGGCAATCAACCAATCAACTATTAAATAATGTATAGGAAAAAGGTAAACAATTTAATACCAACTCAAGTCGCGAAGGACTTGCCAAAAGGGTTCAAGGTTCAACATAACCCAATCAGTAAGGAATTTAAAGTACGAGGTACGACCTCCAATTCAATACGGCAATAAGCGCTTGTAATCAAAACATTAACAATATCGTAGTTAGGCAAAGAATAAACGTGTGGACATGCATATGACGATGCATGCCCAAGGTTATAGAAACCTTCCTAATAAAGCATCAAAATAACTGCCACTCTGCACCACTTCGCATCCATCATCGATCCTTGCTCAACCTGCACATCAAAAACGAGATGCGTGGCTAAGTACAAAAGTACTCTGGACTCATTGTCGAAAACGCTTTTGTCAAAAGTTATTACGCCCACAATAGCGCATGAGGATTTTAGTTAAAAGGCTCACGCCTATCAAACATTTTTCATTTCTCAAAAGTGTCGCCCGACTATTTTATCACGTTGTTCCATATCCGTAATTCATTCATCATTCATTCGCTCATTCATTCACAGACTATGGAGGTGGCCACCTACACATAGTCGCCGTGACCGGTCGAGGTAGCTAACCTTAACACACAACACATCGTACACAATCCGAGTTAGTCCTCAACTAAGTCGGATCCGATCGTTACCTCTTTTTAACGCTATGGACCAACTCATTCACATACCACATCGATATACCAATCAATTCTCGTCCCACATTTGGAAAAACCAACCTCGATATGGACACAACAAAACATAAATATTTGGCGATAATAACAGCTCATGCGATAATATTTCATAAAGCTTTGTAAATCATGCTGAAAGTTATGATAATCATTTTGTTTCAAGAAAAGCCCACCTCAAGAATTGTCCTCTTGAAGTATTTGCTAGCGATCCTCGCTGCTTTTGTTCACGCCCACGCTGGACCTTATCAACGAAGAAATATAATTTAGTACGCCATTCGCTTCTTTCGAGAAGTATTGCTAATATTTAACTTACTCGCACCCTTTAAGTCTTTGGGTTTTTCGATTTTGTTATCGATAAGACTCGCTTAAAAACTATATTTCGCCTATTCGATTAGTCTCACATAGCGATAGACTACATTTTATCGTTAAATTCTTCTCCGCGATCGATGTTTCTTCACGCCGCTTCGCTCTATTATGAATCCTAAGTTCATAACTAATATTCGCTGCTTGTTAATGCGATCAACGAATTCGAGTTCCAATAACTCATTCGTTAATATCATTTCCTCGCTCGCTTCTCACCTCACACGTCCCATATATTCTAACAGAGAAACTTACACAATCAATAAATATTTCCGTAGTTCAATCATCTAACAAACGCTTTACAAATTAAAGTTACCAATATTTCTCAATCATCTACTGACATAACCAATATCATTAATTAATTAATTAAGTTCTTTAATTTAATTAATTAAATCCACAATTTAAGTTAACTAAACGGATTAATTTAAAAGCTCATATCAATATTATTTTTAATTGATCAACTCCACACGACTTAATTGGTCAAAGACCTATTTAAATTAAGTAATTAAGCCCATTGCTCTTAATTAATTAAAGTCATTCCAAGTCGATTGATTAAGTTTAAGTAACTTAATTAATTAATTAAAGTCTAGCTCAATTAATTATTAAGTCTATCTAAATTAATCAATTAAGTTTAAGTAACTTAATTAATTAATGTCTAATTATAATTAGTTAAAGCTTATCAACTTTATTTAATTAAAGTTGATCTAAATAATTTCTTAAGTCTAAAAGATTTAATTAATTAAAGCCCACTTCAATTAATTAAAGTCCAATTAAAACTTGATAGTCCAATTCTACATGTACTTATGTCCAACACATTTAAATTATAAGAGCCCAATGTAATTAATTAGAGAGGCCCATCTATAAAATAATAGGTCCAGCCACCTAATAAATCACGGCCCAACTGAAATAATTAATTGTCAGCCCAACTGAAATAATTAATCCTGGCCCAACTATTCCTTTCAACACCTCCAGCCCAATTAATTAATTAGCCCAACTGAATTATATAATGAAAGCCCAAACCCAGCCCAAAACCCACTACTAAACCTACACCCTTACCCCAGCCCCTCTCCAGATCCCATCCCCACTCGGTAAGCCCGTCCTCCTTCTCCACGGCGCCCGTTGTTCTTGCCGCCGCCGCCGATCAACGCCGCGACGTTGTTCTCTCACTCACGTAAGACCGACGCCTTCTCTCTCCCTCTCTCTCTCATCTCAGCGCCACGACAGCCGCCGTCTGCCGCCCGCAGTGCGTCTTCGCCGGAGTCGCATCGCCGCCGTGCTCGCCCGTCTCTCTCTCGCGTACGTGGCTCACGCGGTCATCTCGCCACTCTCTCACTCACACCCAACTCGGCACAACTCTCTCTCTCTCACCCACCGTGGTGTCGCCGCCGCCGCCTCAAGCACCGCCGAGGTATCGCCGCTGCCGCCACCCTACTTGCAAAGAAATGCCGTTGCTCAACCATTTCGCAGAAAGCCGCTAACTAACGCCCTTCGGCGGACAGCACGAGCCATCCCTACCATCGACGCGATGTAACCGGGAGGGAGAATGAGAGAGGGTAGTTCATGGGTGTGCACAACCATTCCTTATATTAAATTTCCAATTGATTATGTTCGCTTAGCACATACGGATCAAGTTTGTTCTCTTTTTTTTACAATTTTCTTGTATCATTACAGAAAAGTGGAATAAATGGGTGAGTGGTTTGGACTTACCTTGATGAAGGTTTTTGTTGGGTTTCTGTTTTCAGTTGAACAACCTCCTGTGAATAAAAGAGCTGAAAATTGGTTGTTGTTTAACAAAATGAATGTTAACGTTTAGAAGCTAAGATGTTTACCTCTTCTTATTCTTGTGTTCTTGTTTGCTCTTTTCTTGTTTTGGTGTTGGGGACCGCAGAGAAAGAATGGACGGGGTTCAATGTAGTGGTCGGTATATGGAGGAGTTTGGGTAGAGGAGTCAAATCTCTGCCTCGTGATTTTCCGTCCCATGCACGAGTATAGCACGATTTGATAGGTTGGGAGTATATGCATTTGTCCCATATTGCAGTAGGTTTGTTTTCCTTTTTGCAGGGGAGGGGTATGGGGTGATAGGAGAAATAAAAGTATACAAGGTCAACTTTCCATTTCCGAAAATTTTAGAATTCGTGAATAATATTGATTACGACTTTTCACTCGTTTTGTTCGAATGGGAATCGATGATTGTGACTCATCCTTGACGATTAGGATACCGAGAAATCGTTACTTCGATTGTCATTGCACGCATTCGCGATCTAATTTATCGGCTCCAATCGTATTACATTATCGTTCGATTGTTAATAATAAATTTTCTCATTTATCTAATAAAGAGGAAAGGATAAAATAACAATTTGGATTAAAAGCTTCGTTAACACAAATTTTATTTCACGGGTTATTACATACCATCTTCCTTAAATTAAATTTCGTCCCAAATTTGCTAACCTTGGAAAAGATCTGGGTATTTTTCCTTCATAGCTGATTATAGTTCCCAAGTTGCTTCTTCTTGTCCATGGTGTCTCCATAGAATTTTCACTAACGGTATATCTTTGTCTCTTAGCTTGTGGGTACGTCGGTCCAAGATTTCCGTAGGCAGTTCTACATAACTCATATTGTCATCGAGAAAATATCTCGTCGGCGGTATCACATGACCGATCATGTATGTATTTCTTAGTTGTGAAACGTGGAACACATTGTGCACGCTTCCAAAACTTGCGGCAATGCAAGTCTGTAAGCCGCTGGTCCTATTCTTCCGTGGATTTCATAGGTCCTATGAAACGTGGTCGCAGCTTCCCTTTTATTCCGAATCTCACGATCCCTTTAGATGGAGAAATTTTCAAGAAGACCTTGTCTCCTCCTCAAAATGTAGTTCAGACGACGCTTGTCGGCATACGACTTCGCTCGGTCTTGGGCCTCCTTGATCCGCTGGCGGATCTGTCGCACAATCTCAATCATCTCTCCCACGTAGTCGTCCTAATACTCTCCTTTCTCCCACTTCATCCCAAGAAGTGGTGATCGACATTTCCTTCCGTAAAGCGCTCAGACGGGCCATTCCAATAGTCGCCAGTAGTCAAGTATTGTAGGCGAATTCCACAAGTGGTAACACTTGTTCCCAACTTTCTCTCTATCGAGGACAACGGTTCTCGCGATGTCTTCCAACGTCTGAATGGTCCTCTCGGACCGTCCGTCTGTCTCGGGTGGAACGCTGCATCAAGTGTAGTCGAGTCCCCGCCTTTGTAAGCTTATCCGTAACTGATGTAAATTTCGAGTCCCTATCGACGTGATAGTCTTCTAACCCATGCGCACGATGACCTCCTGACGCATAACCGTGCTAGTCCGTCTGATCCATGTGTTATCGGAATGGTTAGAAAATACGCGCTTGGTTAAACGATCGATGATGACCCAAATAGCGGTATTTCCTTTTGTGATTTGGGTAGCCCTAAACAAAGTCCACGGCTATGTCATCCCATTTCCATTCCGTATGTCTAGCGGTTGTAAGGTTCCATACGGTCACAGGTGAAGTGCTTTTACTTGTTGGCACGCCAAACAACGTTTCACGATGGAGGCTACGCCTCGCTCATTCCATCCCACCAAAATTTTTCCTCGAGATCTTGGTACATTTTGGTGCTTCCGGGTGCGTGTAAGAAGTCTCATGGGCTTCCTTCAAGATCTCGCCCTAAGCCCTTCGCCTTCGGGACACACACTCTCCCGCCATACAACAAGACGTTATCTGCTTCTTTGAAATTGGTGGTTGTTGTCCTTGATCTTAGCTCGTATTTCCTCTAGCTTCTTGCTCTTCCTCCGAGCTTCTAAGATTCGGACTTTAAACTGGGATTGCAATCAACGCTGCAATACAACCTCTATTGTCAAAGACGGGTCTATGACTTCGATGTTCATCCTCCGAAATTCCTTTATAAGCATTTCCTCACGACCGAGGAGACATCCCAAACTAGGGTGAGATTTATGACTCAAGGCATCGGCCACAACATTAGCCTTGCCTCGGTGGTAATCGATACCACAATCGTAATCTTCACTAGCTCTAACCATCTACGCCGACTCATGTTAAGGTCTTTCGCTCAAAGAAATATTTCGTGCTCTTATGGTCAAGATAGATCTCACATCTAACTCCATAAAGGTGATGTCTCCATATCTTTAAGGCATGTACGATCACGCTAATTCCGTGTCGCGTGCTGATAGTTCAACTCATGTAGGCGAATCGCCTTGAAGCGTAAGCAATAACCTTGCTTTCTGCATCAAGACACAACCCAGCCCATTCTTCAAGCATCCGTAGATTGTGTATCCTTTATCCGCCTCGGCATCGCCAAGACAAAGCCGTCGTCAAGAACTCCTTCACCTCGAAACTAGCCTCACACTCGGCGGTCCATGTGTACTTGATTCATTTCCTCAACAGTTGGGTCATGGGTCGGGCTATCGCTGAGAATCCTTCGATAAATCTTCGATAGTAGCGGGCTAGTCCTAAGAAACTCCGAATTTCATTCGGGTTCTTCTACGACCCCATTCACTTAACCGTGTCGATCTTCGAGGGGTCTACTTGATTCCCTCAGGGACACGATGTGACCTAAAATGTCACTGCTTAACCAAAACTCACACTTGCTAAACTTGGCGAAGAGTTGTTCTCGCCTCAATGTTTGTAGTACGCTCTCAAGTGTTCTCGTGTTCTCGGTTATTCTTGAGTATATTAGATATCGTCTATGAACACCAAGACTAATTTGTCTAAGTATGGGTGAAACACTGCTCATAATATCCATAACACCGCCGGGCATTTGTAAGTCCAAAGGGCATAACGATGAATTGAAATGACCATACCTTGTACGGAAAGCCGCTTTAGGTACATCCTCCGGTCTAATCCTTAACCGGTGGTATCCCGACTTTAGATCTATCTTTGAAAGACTCGCTTCCCTTGTCGATCAAACAGATCATCAATTCGGGGCAAGGGATACTTATTTTTAAGAGTTATCTTGTTTAACTCTCGATAGTCTATGCACATCCTCGTACCATCCTTCTTTTCATGAAAAGGACAGTGCTCCCATGGAGACACACTGGTCTAATGAATCCCAACCCAAGAATTCGTGCGCTGATCTTCAATTCCTCAAGCTCCTTTGGTGCCATCCGGTATGGAGCTTTGATACGGGGCAAACCCGGTTCAAGGTCGACAGAACTCGATCCGTCGATTTGGTGGTAATCCCGAATTGTCTGAAATACATCGATACTCCTTCACGATCGGACGCCTTCTATCCTCCTCTCGCTCGATCTTCCTCCGGAGGTAGACAAGGTAGGCATGGTTCTCGGTTTTGTTCAAGAACGCCCTTGCTTGTAGTGCGGATATAATTGGGACTCTCCTTCCCATGCCGATCCCGTGAAAGTCTCAGATTCCTCTCCGGTGTTGGAAGGAAATTTTCCTTCATTACACGTGATGGTCGCACTATGTTCGGTTAACCAATCCATTCCTAGGATTATGTCCACATCCATCATAGGTATGACGTGAAGGTTATCTCGTCATGACCTTAAGTGAGCCTAGTCCAAGTTCTGTGTTCGAGCATATGTGGTTACCGCTCTTATGCCTCCCATCGGGAAGAAATTTCATAATTTGTTCAACAGATTTAGATCTAATCCTAAGTTCTCTACGCATGCTTCAACAATAAAGGAATGCGAGGCGCCAAGATCAAACAAAGAGGATAACATGCATTTGGAGTGAGTATCCCATACCGCCAAGTTTCCTCGGTTCCTTGGCGGCCCCGTGGGTACTCTTTTCTGGTGGAGGGCGAGTCCCGCCCGCGATGGTGGTGGTTGTTGTTGATAGGGTTGTTGGTGTTGCCGCGTTGTTCTTGTTGTTGTTGTTGCCGCTGTGGCTACGGCCGTTGTTGTCGGTATCGCGCCGCGTCGCGTCGCCATTGTCGCCGCCGCTGCCGCCGGTTGATACGGTCGCCGATTCGGCCGATAGACCGGACACGGGGTTGTTGTTGGAATGGTTGGGCCCGAATAGCCCGGATCGGTTGGACCTGGTTGGGCACGCTGACGGCCATTTCCCTCGCGCGATCCTGTGGCGCTCGAAAAGTGGCCCTTCGCCGCAGCTGAAGCATCCATCATTGGTGAATGCACACGCCCTTATGACTCCCGTGACACCTGGGCACACAGGGGTCGATGAACCTCTCGTTTCCGCCAGCGCGGTATCATAGCGCCCATTTCCTCGCCCGTGCCTGCATGACATGTTGTTTCCTTTCCATGCCCAGATGGTACATTGTTCCTCGCCACGGCTTCCCGTCACCGGCCGGTGTTAGATCCTTGCCCCGTGGGGTCCTTCCCACTTCCTCTTCCCGCGATCTCTTTGGTGAGTCGGGGATGCACAAGGACGACTCTATCTTCAGCAGAGCAGCCTCGATGTCCAAAGGTTCGATCGAGGGCCTCACGGTAAGTCGATCTCCGTGACCAGCTAATCGACACCTCGATCTCATGGCGAGTCCCGCCAAATTTCTCGGCCCTCTTCTCGCTTGTCGACCACCGAGGTGCATACCGTGACATTTCACGTAACGCACGGTCGTAATCGGTAACCATGGTCTTCCTCGCGCAAGTTGTAAACTCGTGTTCTTCCTCTTCCCAGAACTCTTAGAATGTACTTCTCGACACTTCCTCTTCAATTCCTCCTGTGAGAAATCTTCCGCTTCTTCATCCGCCGAGTTTTCCTCTTCGCCTCCCACCGTAAGTCGGCGGCGCCAATATCCGGAAGGCAACGATGACAAGCGCCTCGAGATGTGTAGTGGAGGAAATTGAAGATTCGCCCAAAGCGTGAATCCACGCTCAAAGATCCACGGATTCCCATCCCGCTGAAGGCGGGCGGGATTTGCCCGAGGAATAGTTCCTCGATCCGCCTCACCGGTGGTGGTGGTGGTGGTGGTGGTGGTGTGGCTTCTTTTCGCTTGTTATCACACCATTTCTCCTTCTCTCGGCATCCTATCCTTCATAAACACATGAAATTAGATTTCTTCTTATACCACCCATCGTGATTAATGTATCTATATATATCAACTTGGTATTTATATAAGCAAAGAAAATTTTTAACATAACATCGAACACCACATAATACAATATTAAAACAAAAGGCTCTCAAGAGCTATCATCATATCACATCAATCGCTTCTACGAGGACTTTCATCGCAGGTGAAGATTACAAAGGTCGGGTACAGAGTATGATGCCCAAAACAAATACCAAAGATCACTTCAAAATAGACCTAGTCACGGTGCATGCATAAAAATCTAACGCCACCGTGATCATCAAAATAGGTTCATGTCGAACGACTCATCGCTTTTCCGCATGCATCAAAAGATATACAAAGTATATAGACAAAAGATAATCTAGTCCTAAGAACTAGATCTATGATCGCCTGAGTGTAAATCGGCTCCATGCATCGGAGTCGATCGAAGCTTGGGAGCTATCCACCCTCCATCTCGCCATCACCGATAGGTCGCCTCGGGTCTTCCTCCTGGTCTTCCTGGGTCCTCCTCCGATCTTCCTCCGGTCTTCCTCGGGATCCTCCTCCCGATCTTCCTCCGGTCCTCCTCTTCGCACGGGCACGGGGCCACGGGCCCCGGATCCTAATGACCCCGGCGCCTTCCATAGCCGCTAGGTCTCGCGAATCTCGCCATGACCTCCTCGAAAGCAGGCGTGGGTGGGCAGCAGCCAGACGAGTACACGCCCTCCTCACGCTGCCTGCGCCCAGCCACGCGGGTCCTCGATCTCCACAGACTGTGGTACACAGTGCCTCGTGGGGGTGGCGGCGGTGGACCGGTGGAGAGCCAAGCAGTGGAGGTGGATACGGCATGGCATGACCGCGGCGATGGCCCGGGAGGGCAAGTGGCGGGCGAACCCTACCGTGGTAGGGCCGGAAGGCGAGCTGTCGGGGACGGAAGGTCCGCTCAAACATGTCCCCGCCAATGCCGTGCAAGAACACAGCCCATCTGCCGCCAACGGGCACCTCCGGGCGGTTACCCGAATCTCGCCACGCCATGTGTATTCCCGCATGGAAGATACGGTCCACGTGGTGCAGCCCGCACACCGTGAACACATAGCTCGATGACTAGCAAAGCGGGGCAGTCCGCCTCCGTGTCAAAGCTCTCTCTACGCCGATAGATATAGTCCGTCGAAATCTCTCGGGCGTATCCCTGCCAATCGGATGGCAGTCTCATGATAAGTCGAAGCACACCGTCATAATGGGATGTGCCTCGGGCGTGTGCAGCGGCCCAATGACGGGTGAAATGCGCCAGGAACTCGCCAAGGTCGTCTCCGTGGCACATCTGGTAGGAGCAGTATGAACGTATCACCTCCTCGGGGGTGGCCCTAGAGGACAGGGGGCGTCTAGTCGTGAACACGGTCCGAGCCATCTGAAAAGGAAAGTATCACTATGGTCAGACACGGTAAACATAACGGTGTATCTAGTAGAAGGTACGTACACAATAAACATCTATACAAGGAAGGTTATAGAATCTACATTTCTATGATCTACATACCCAAATCCTTTTGGCATTATTTTCGGGTTTGGTCTCCGGAAGAGACGGTATGGTTTCTTAAGGTAGGGTAACGATCGAGGTCTAGCCTTCTGTAAAGGCTTAGGAGGTCACCCTATCTTATCGGGGTTCGATTTCTTATTACTACTCACATTATCGCATCGCATCCTATCTGCTCTCATTATGTACTTACAAATCGTTATTTCTTTTATACTCCCTTAAGATTATACGCTCATTCTTTTCACTTATGCCACGATAGAGGCAACACGCGTGGTGTTCGGAATTTTCTCGCCGAGAGGTTAGGACTCATAGCAAAGGCAATCCCCGCTAAGGAATTGCTTCGTCGTTATAGACTGTCAGATTCTCATCATCGAACTGCTCGATTGTGATCCTTAAGATCCCTATGTTCTCGCTCCTCCTTAGTATTTCGTTAAATTGGGGATATCTTATATTTCCATACTAAGTTCGCGCAAAAGGATCATGCGGCTTAAGAGTCTATGTTCTCATGGAAAACATACTTTTTGCATCATGTTTCTATCATGCTTCAGATACAATAATAAACACAAATCGCAACACCTTGTGCAATAATCAAGCATTCTCATTTATTCATTTACCAAGTCTTAAGTTCGCAACTTTCTTTCGTGCTAACGACTAATCATTTAAAACAACTTTTCAATTTCAAAATATTCTTCCTTCCAAAATATTCCCAACTTCCCAACAAGGAAATATCGAAATTTCCAATTCACATTTCATATACTTCCATCATTCCAAAACGATTTTTAGTTGAGATAGTTACCTTTTTCTCGCTGAAAGGTGACTACGGCGATGGAGTGCAAGCAAGAGTAGTCAAACATAAAAACTTTCTAGACTCGACTTTCAACTAATAATTCAAGGAAAGGGTTTCTAGGTTCAGAGCTTAACAAGAGCTCGATACCACTTTGTGACTAATTCGACTTTCCAATGAAGTACGGATCATATGGATCGTCACCGATGATAAAGCAAATGAATAAACATAAATAATCAAGGCAATCAACCAATCAACTATTAAATAATGTATAGGAAAAAGGGTAAACAATTTAATACCAACTCAAGTCGCGGAAGGACTTGCCAAAAAGGGGTTCAAGGTTCAACATAACCCAATCAGTAAGGTAATTTAAAGTACGAGGTACGACCTCCAATTCAATACGGCAATAAGCAGTTGTAATCAAAACATTAACAATATCGTAGTTAGGCAAAGAATAAACGTGTGGACATGCATATGACGATGCATGCCCAAGGTTCTAGAAATCTTCCTAATAAAGCATCAAAATAATCACACCGCACCACTTCGCATCCATCATCGATCTCTGCTCAACCCGCACATCAAAAACGAGATGCGCAGGCTAAGTACAAAAGTACTCGGTGGACTCATTGCTCAAAACGCTTTTGTCAAAAGTTATTATCGCCCACAATAGCGCATGAGGATTTTAGTTAAAAGGCTCACGCCTATCAAACATTTTTCATTTCTCAAAAGTGTCGCCCGACTATTTTATCACGTTGTTCCATATCCGTAATTCATTCATCATTCATTCGCTCATTCATTCACAAGACTATGGAGGTGGCCACCTACACATAGTCGCCGTGACCGGTCGAGGTAGCTAACCTTAACACACAACACACGGTACACAATCCGAGTTAGTCCTCAACTAAGTCGGATCCGATCGTTACTCTTTTTAACGCTATGGACCAACTCATTCACATACCATATCGATATACCAATCAATTCTCGTCCCACATTTGGACAAACCAACCTCGAGATATGGACACAACAAAACATAAATATTTGGCGGTCAATAACAGTTCAAGCGATAATATTTCATAAAGCTTTTGTAAATCATGCTTTGAGTTATGCATAATCATTTTGTTTCAAGAAAAGCCCACCTCAAGAATTGTCCTTCTTGAAGTATTTGCTAGCGATCCTCGCTGTTTTCGCTCACGCCCACGCTGGACCTTATCAACGTAAGAAATATAATTTAGTACGCCATTCGCTTCTTTCGAGAAGTATTGCTAATATTTAACGACTCGCACCCTTTAAGTCATTGGGTTTTTTCGATTTTGTTATCGATAAAACTCGCTAACAACTATATTTCGCCTATTCGATTAGTCTCGCCATAGCGATAGACTACACTTTGTCGTTACATTCTTCTCTCATGATCGATGTTTCTTCACGCCGCTTCGCTCAATTATGAATCCTAAGTTCATAACTAATATTCGCTGCTTGTTAACGCGTATCAACGAATTCGAGTTCCAATAACTCATTCGTTAATATCATTTCCTCGCCGCTTCTCACCTCACACGTCCCATATATTCTAACAGAGAAACTCTTACACAATCAATAAATATTTCCGTAGTTCAATCATCTAACAAACGCTTTACAAATTAAAGTTACCAATATTTCTCAATCATCTACTGACATAACCAATATCATTAATTAATTAATTAATTAAGTTCTTTAATTTAATTAATTAAATCCACAATTTAAGTTAACTAAATGGATTAATTTAAAAGCCCATATCAATATTATTTTTAATTGATCAACTCCACATGACTTAATTGGTCAAAGACCTATTTAAATTAAGTAATTAAGGCCCATTGCTCTTATTTAATTAAAGTCATTACAAGCTAATTGATTAAGTTTAAGTAACTTAATTAATTAATTAAAGTCTAGCTCAATTAATTATTAAGGTCTATCTAAATTAATCAATTAAGTTTAAGTAACTTAATTAATTAATTAAAGTCTAGCTCAATTAATTATTAAGGTTCATCTAAATTAATCAATTAAGTTTAAGTAACTTAATTAATTAATGTCTAATTATAATTAGTTAAAGCTTATCAACTTTATTTAATTAAAGTTGATCTAAATAATTTCTTAAGTCTAAAAGATTTAATTAATTAAAGCCCACTTCAATTAATTAAAGTCCAATTAAAACTTGATAGTCCAATTCTACATGTACTTATGTCCAACACATTTAAATCATAAGAGCCCAATGTAATTAATTAGAGAGGCTCAACTCTAAAATAATAGGTCCAGCCACCTAATAAATCACAGCCCAACTGAAATAATTAATTGTCAGCCTAACTGAAATAATTAATCCTGGCCCAACTATTCCTTTCAACTCCTCCAGCCCAATTAATTAATTAGCCCAACTGAATTAAATAATCAAAGCCTAAACCCAGTCCAAAACCCACTACTAAACCTACACCCTTACCCCAGCCCCTCTC
Source organism: Salvia rosmarinus (assembly GCA_036937905.1). Taxonomy (NCBI): domain Eukaryota; kingdom Viridiplantae; phylum Streptophyta; class Magnoliopsida; order Lamiales; family Lamiaceae; genus Salvia; species Salvia rosmarinus. The sequence continues at coordinate 171,441 of CM072814.1, read as the reverse complement.
CAGATCCCATCCCCACTCACGGGGCGCCGCCGTCCTCCTTCTCCACGGCCAGCTGTTCTTGCCGCGTCACGGCCAACACCGTGACGTTGCTTCTCTCACCACGTAAGACCCACGTCTTCTCTCTCTCCCTCTCTCTCTCATCTCAGTGCCACGACAACCACCGTCTGCCGCCCGCAGTGCGTCTTCACCGGAGTCGCGTCGCCGCCGTGCTCGCCCGTCTCTCTCTCTCGTACGTGGCTCACGCGGTCATCTCGCCACTCTCTCACTCACACCCAACTCGGCACAACTCTCTCTCTCTCTCTCACCCACTGTGGCGTCGTCGCCGTCGCCCGAAGCACCGCCGAGGTATCGCCGTTGCCGCCACCCTACTTGCAAAGAATGCCGCTGTTGCTCGACCATTTCGCAGAAGCTGCCAACTAACGCTCCTTCGACGGACAGCACGAGCCATCCCTACCATCGACGCCGATGTAACCGGGAGGAGAATGAGGAGGGTAGTTCATGGGTGTGTACAACCATTCCTTATATTAAATTTCCATTGATTATGTTCGCTTAGCACATACGGATCAAGTTTGTTCTCTTTTTTTTTACAATTATCTTGTATCATTACGTAAAAGTGGAATAAATGGGTGAGTGGTTTGACTTACCTTGATGAAGGTTTTGTTGGTTTCTTTTTTCAAATGAACAACCTCCCGTGAATAAAAGAGCTGAAAATTGGTTGTTGTTTAACAAAACGAATGTTAACGCTAGAAGTCGAGATGTTTACCTCTTCTTATTCTTGTGTTCTTGTTTGCTCTTTTCTTGTTTTGGTGTTGGGGACCGCAGAGAGAAGAATGGACGGGGTTTTGAATGTAGTGGTCGTGTATATGGAGGAGTTTGGGTGAGAGGAGCTGAAATCTGCCTCGTGATTTTCTCGTCCCATGCACGTAGTATAGCACGATTTGATAGGTTGGGAGTATATGCATTTGTCCCATATTGCAAGAGGGTTTGTTTTCCTTTTGCGGGAGAGGGTATGGGGTGATAGGAGAAATAAAAGTATACAAGGTCAACTTTCCATTTCCAAAATTTTAGAATTCGTGAATAATATTGATTACGACTTTTCACTGCTTTGTTCGAACGGAATCGATGATTGTGACTCATCCTCGACGATTAGGATATCGAGAAATCGTTACTTCGATTGTCATTACACGCATTCGCGATCTAATTTATCGGCCCGATCGTATTACATTATCGCTCGATTGTTAATAATAAATTTTCTCATTTATCTAATAAAGAGGAAAGGATAAAATAACAATTGATTAAAAGCTTCGCTAACACAAATTTTATTTCACGGGTTATTACACCTGGGAGGTGGAACCGTATCCTCATGGAGTGCAAAGCAAATGATGCATTGCGGACTCTACCATGGAAGTTTAATATGTAGCCGCTTTGGAGGTCGCTATGAGGTCAGATGGTTTAAAACTACCTCACGGATCTAGACGTGGTACTGGTTTGCCCACGAGTATCATGGTTTACTGTGATAACTCATGTGCAATGGCAAACTCGAAGGAACCACGGATCCACAAGGCAAGCAAACACATAGAGAGAAAGTATCATGTCATACGAGAAATCGTTAGACGAGGGGACGTGCTGATTGCAAAGATTGATACGACGGATAACCTAGCGGATCCATTCACGAAAAGCACTGTCGCAAAAGTCTACGCCGGGCACGTTAGAGGACTCGATTGCAAGATGATGGCACCCACTTAGAAAGGAAACTTTTGTATAAGTGGGAGAAGCAAAGTGATGGTTTTGTTTGTAATAGCTAGTGGAGAGACACATTGTATACTAAAAGTTCGCTTTAGTATAAGTGGGAGATTGTTGGATTTGTATACTGAAAGCAGTTTGGTTGAGCTTGTATACAATGTTTCTTCTTACCACTATTACAATCTCCTATCCGAATTGAATACTTGATTGCATATATCCGTGTCCCTTATCTCATATATAAGTTAGATCATACAAAGTGTAGAAGATCACGTAAGTCCGTATGATTGGTCAAGCTTAACGAGATATAAAAGTTTCACACCGAGACAACTTGAGGACGAGTTGTCGGTATAAAGTCATGTATAGATAAGAAGTGACTCGACTTGGTTGTTTGTCTATGTTGGTACGCCCTGCACGTATTGAAGGATCACAAGGAGATGTGTTCTTCTATCTCAATCTCGTGAAGAACCAAGATCTCGGTGACTTACGATGATCTAAACCTCGATAAGGTATTAGGTGAGTATGAGTTCTCGACCATCACTTTGACTTGTTATGGGTGGGGTTATGTTCTAACCCAATATTCTCCGCATCTTGGGTGGTGGCGGTTTGTATGTCATGCTAGTTATCTCAGACGAGTCACCGTATCCGCTTAGGATGATGACATCCCCTTATGAGCTCAAAGGTTTATTGTACTAAACCCCGCAGTTGAGTTAGCTCAAGTACAATAATAAGGTTGAGTGGTACTACTTATGAATTAAAGATATTAATTATTTTAAGCGCTTAGAATGCTCTAAATAATTAATGGACGCTCGATATCTTAAATACGGGATTCAGAATGTCTAAGTGCAAGCCCGACTCAACTTCGGTAATAAAGGGTAAGTCAAGATTTATTCTCTAGTGGCATGAATAAATGTTTATAAATTAATTTATGTTCGGGCTTAACATAAGATAATTAATTTATTTGAGGCCCATCTTTATTCCTTGCATTTGATCCTCGGTCGCCCATCCAGCCCGTAGCTTGGAAGGAAAATAGGCGCCTACTTTCTCTACATGGCAAGGATTTGATTCTCTTTATCCTACAAGGATATAATTATGTTTATGGGATATGCATAGATCCTTTCCATATAGGATTATGGTAATAATCCTTTCCATATAGGATTATAGTAATTTCTATATGGGATTATGGTAATTTCCATAAAGGATTATGGTAATTTTCATAAAGGATTAGGGTAATTTCCATATGGGATTATGGTAATTTCCATATGGGATTATGGTAATTTCCTTATGGGATTAAGGTAGTGCATTATAAATATGAGGTAAGAGATTAAATCTATGGAGATGATTAATAATCAACCTCAATATTTTCGTCCATCACCAAGAGAAAGAGGGTGAGGTTCTCGAAAATTGTGCCAAGAGAGAAAGAGGTGATTTTCCAAGCATTCTCCATAGATCGCCCTCACTCGACGCTGGAGATTGGGCAACCGGATACACCCGTATGTCAAAGCACGAGTCTCGATCCATTCCGCCTCGACAAATCCAAAGGTAAACACGAGAAAACCCCTACGTGTTGCAATTAATTTTATAGGTGCATGCGAGGTATATAATCAATGTATGTGAATTAAATATCCAAGATAGATCCTCGGGAGAGGGCTAAACCTAGTTTTCCCTACACTAGCTCCAACGAACTGCATGGAGACGAGGACAGATCTTGGACACGAGCTAAGAATGCAGAGAATATGCTGGAATGTAGGGTGACAATAGATGGCTTATGATGGGGAGACATGTCCTATTTATAGGCGTCGTCCCCCTCATGGGGAGCATGCTGGAGTCAACACTCGCATTGATGTCAGGTGTTACGAAGTTATGTCCCCCATTGAGTGCAGAGGGGTTACGCGGTAGTTTTTGGAGACAAGGTGGGAGTTACACCCACGTTTCCCGTAGAGCCATCATGTCGGGACGTTACCGACAGTTACGATGAATCTGGACAACGCGTGCATCCAAGTTCATTGGACATATCCGAACGTCTCTTCAAGTGCACAACAGACCAACGGATTGGGCCACACGAGTTGGGCCTCGGACCAACTCCATCTTTGAGCTCGATCAAACGTTGATCCAAAGTATACGGGCAATGGGCCACGGAAACAGGCCCACGAAACAAGCCCACGGTGTCACGCCCCAATTCCCGAGGGAAGGCACGGATGCCGGGGTGTGATTAGGGGTGGGGGTTAAGAAGCGGGGAAGAATGGGGAATACATATAACATACATGAGAAGAAGATGTGACCATGAAATCGGGCAGCATCTCCTCTATAACTAGGACATATCCTAAAGGGGAGGGGTGCACAAACAATCCACCAACAGAATAATATCGATATCATAACCTCAGAAAAACATGATCTTGGTTTATAATAAGTAATGCAAGAAGGCAAAATAGCATTACATTCTCGTCAACTAGACCGGTCAACCACATAGATGCTCAGACGAGACTCACAATGAATAACATAATAAATCTTGTTCCCAATCGTAAAGCAAATAAGGGACAAGAATACATCAATATCGTAGTGCGATATAACATAACATCGCTGGAAGCATAGCATGAAGAACCCGCAGCCCACCCTCGCCGCCCGTCCAACCCTCCTCCATCCGTGAAAAGATTTGAAAAGAGTTTGGAGCGAGTACTAGCGCACTCACCGGGGTTTTATCATAAATTAAAATAAGCATGAGGCCGTGTTCGAGCACTTACCTTAGAAGGTTTTAAAACGAACCACTTTTAAGTAAGCAAAATAGATTTTCATTTTTGATACCGATCCGTTATTATCAAGTATTCCCATCATAGCACCATGAACCACGGCTCTGAATGCATCCCGCCAGCCCATCACATGACATTCATTCGCCCGAACATATCCAATGCCCACGCCTTAACGTATCCAAATGGCTAACTCGGTGTGGACTTCAGGGTCAAATCCCATCGTAACCATAACCACCTCATTACCATTTCCGTGGACTTCCGGGTCATCCCTTCGTAACCATAACCACGTGTTCTGGGTCTATCCCCTTATGATCAATACTTAAATGGTGATCAACCCACCGAATAGAGATCCGCACAACCATGATAGAACCATATCTCGATCGAGAACAAGAATAATTTCACAAAACATTTTACTGCGTACATGTTTTATTTTGAAATATCGAGTAAATAACTCAAAATAAGCATATATAACCCAACCCGAATGTATTTAAAACGCCAACCGGAGATATCTACGGATCCGATGACTTCACCGATCACACCGGTAGGTACCGTAACAAGACGGAACAACTTTTGGGGTCACTTCCCACAAAGCAAAGCAACAACGTGATCCAAACGACGATCGTAGCAAAATTAGGGTTTTCGACTTTCTCGAACCCACATTCGCACTCTCCGGTTTTCAAATCAACTCGATGCGTAAGGAAATATATTCAGGCATCAAGACCTATAATAGGGTACCTTCAAAATATGCATGCATGCAAGTCGACTCAAATCTTAGCAAATGAAGAAGCTTCAAAATCGATGCCTATCCTTAGATCTAGGATAAACCATCCAAAATCGATGCATGAAAATGGAAACATAAGCAATATGCATAACGATTTAACATGGAATGACAAACGACGTTGAAAATGGATAACCCGCATGTACTTCCTTTAGAAAACTCAAGCAACGGAAAACATCCCGACATGCGTAAACGCGAAAAATGTAAAACAGAATCGGTACTTTAGTAGAATGCATAGTCCAAACTCAAAACCTAAAGGACCAGAGCTGTGCAAAAGGTGGTCCGTCGGCCACCAAATCGGCGCCAACACCACCAAATCGGCGGCAATGGGCGGCGGCGTAATGGCTAATCGGCCGGCCTCCGCCGCTTTCCGCCTCGTCCTTTAGAATCCCGAGTTCTATGCTATACGATCTACTAAAAGGCGGAATCAAAACAAGAAAAGGACAAACCGAAGACGGGCTGCCCGGGGTGGTTGATCGGCGGTGGTGGCTCGGCAAGAAAGACAATGGCGCTGCCACCGAGCCTCCCGCCGATCCCCACTCCTCCAGCTGGCTCAGCTGCACTGAGCTGCTCGGCTCTTCCGTAAACACAGAGAGACGAAGGAAATGAACGTTGAAAATGAAGGCCCTAGCCTCCTATTTATAGGAAAGGTGGGTCACAGCAGTCAGTCATGCAAGCGCCCTTTTCGAAAACGCAAAACCGACGCAACTTTTGCAAACGGACTCCAAATTTAGCAAACTTGGTACCCATGGACATGAAATAAAATACCGACACAATGACTATAAACAAGATATGCTTTAAAAGATCCATGAAAAGTTCGGTTTTCGATAACTTCCCTGAGTGCCAAACCTTCATGGGTGGTCGAAAACTCGATACTTAGTGTCTATGAATTCATCATAAGACACTCTTCACAACGCCTCGAGGTTTCGTGACGGTCGATCTCCGAAACAAAAGTCAACCTTTCGACCTTTTCTCAAAAACGTGCCACGCAAAATGTAAGATTAAAAAGGCGGGTATTACATCCTCCTCCTTAGAAAAATTTCGCCCTCGAATTCCAAACACGTGAGAAAACAACTCGTGGTACCGAGCCTCGAACTTGTCTTCCAACTCCCACGTAGCTTCCTCCTCTCCGTGGTGATTCCACAACACCTTCACCAACTAATCGCTTGTTCCTCAATTCCTCGACTTCGCTCCAAGATAGCCACCGGCCTTCCTCATAACTCGATCCCGAGCAAGAACCACTGGTCATGCTTGATCACGTGTTTTGGGTCGAACACGCACTTTCTCACCGAGAAACGTGAAACACGCCATGAACATCTCCGATGCTAGGCGGCAAAGCTAACCTATAGGCAACGGGCCTATTCTCTCAAGAACTTCGAAGGTCCAACGAACCTCGGTCAGAATCTTACCTCGCTTCCCAAAACGAACAACCTTTCGCTCGGGAAACCTTAAGAAAACACGATCTCCGATCATGAATCAAGATCCAGACGACGCTTGTCCGCATAGGACTTCTCGCCGTCCCGCGCTTCCTTGATCCTTCGCTGATCTCGATCGATAACCTCGATCGTCTGCTGAACCATCTCTCGTCCTAACATCTTCCTCTCGCCCACTTGTCCCAATAAAGTGGCGATCGACACTTCCTTCCGCATAACGCTCATAGGGAGCCATTCCTATGGTGGCTCGATAACTATTGTTATAGGCAAACTCTACCAAAGGTAGTATCTCTTCCCAATTTCCTCCTCTCGTCGGCCACGATTGCTCGCAAAGATGCCTTCCAAAACCCGAATCGCCCTTTCCGATCGACCGTCCGCTTGAGGATGGAATGCCGCACTAAGATTCACTTGGTCCCCACGGCTTCCTCGCAGACTCCTCCAAAACCTTGATGTGAACCTCGGTCACGATCCGACGAATCGATACCGCACACCATGTAACCGCGATTTCTTTTTCGACGAAAGTCGAGCAAGCTTATCTAACCCGTCGTCATCCGAATCGGTAAGAAATGAGTCGACTTCGCTACCATCGACGACAACCCATATAGCGGTGTTTCCTCTCACGACCTTGGAAAACTCACCACAAAATCCATACCGATATGATCCCATTTCCACTGATTGGTAGCGGTTGCAACAATCCCGACGGACGTTGGTGTACAGTTTTCACTTGTCGACAAGCCAAACATCGCTCCACAAACGCTGCTACATCCTTTTTCATCCCTTCCCACCAAAAGTTCCTCTTAAGGTCTCAGACATTTTGGTGCTTCTCGGATGAGTCAGATATCGGTGCCTCATGAGCTTCACTCATGATTTTATCTCTCAATTCCCTATCGAGTGGCACACATAACCTTCCTCGGAATAGTAGCGCGTTGTCTTTCGCTCAGGAAACCCTTGCTATCTTCTAACCTTGCTTTCAAACGCATCTTCTCCAGAATTGCCTCCTCGTTGCATGCTCACGACGGCTTCTCATCGACCCATCCTTCTTCTCGACGAATGTAATCAAGCGCCCCCCACGGCGACACGCTAGGTCGGATAAAACCTAGATCCAACAGCCCCGCAAATCAAGCGCTTTCAGCTTCTTGCAATTTTTAGGTGCCATTCGTATGGTGCCTTTGATCATCGTGTCTTGCTCGTGTTCCGGATCAATAGTGAATTCCACTTGTCTATCGTGCAAGAACTCGCAAGTCCTCGGAAACACGTCCGGATATTCACACACCACTGCTCTTCTTGCAATCGCTATACTGTTCATCGCTCCCCGTCAAACTTACCAAGAAAGTTTGACAGCCTTCCTTCCCGATCATCCCACCGCCTTCGCGTCGAGATCATTGGTACGCAAACACCCATCCTTATGCCGTGGAAACAAACTTCCACTCCTTCTACTGTCCGAAAAGCAACTTCTCTCGAGACAACGATAGTTGCCATGTGCTTTTCCAACCAATCCATGCTTAAAGATGACATCGAAATCTTCCATTCCGATGACATGCAAATTGACAAAGACCTTCGCTCACGTATTTCTACCTCCGGTTCGCATATCTCTTTCGCTTTTAGCACTTCCCGACGGATGCTAATTTCAGGTACTGTGATTTCGGGTACCAAACCCAACCTCTCACACGCGATTCTCGAAACAAAAGAATGTGAGGCTCTCAGATCAAACAAAGCGAAACGGTACATCACTCATATGGATTATACCGCAAGATTTCCGGAGCTTGAGCTGCTCGCTGCCGATTCAAGGCGTACACCCTTGCTTGCTGCGGTGGCCTTTGGTTTGTCGGCCTAGGTGACCTCCTGCTCCGTTGTTTGTCCTCGGCGGAGCATGATTCTCGCCTCATGAGTCGATGTCGCCACCGGTGGCCGCACCGCCGCCCACCTAACGGACAATCTCGAGCGTAATGTCCAGACTTCTTACAACGATAGCACTCGGTGCTACCTGCTCGCAATCGCCGAAATGATTCCTTCGCATTTCGCACCAAGGTTTTTCCACCGCCGCATGGGTTGGAAATTCCTTCCCAAGGTCGCTTTATCTCTCTTGAACGCCTTGATTCCTCGAATCACTGGACCGCCCGTTCCCTCGAACACCGATTGCTTTCCTCGATCTTCCCATTTCCTCTTACCTCTTCCCCGCCGATGGCTGTCCGGGTGGCATCGTTTTTTCTGGGCAACATCGACTCAATGTTTAATGCCCGGTTCAAGGATCGCGATACGCCGATCTCCCCGATCGACGAGCGAAATTCGATCTCGGCTGAGTCCTCTCGAACCTCGTCGCCTCGGCAATCGCGCCGACCGTGTATGTAGCATAACGTGATGCATTTATCAACGAGCGATCGTATTTCGTGACTGGACGACCGTCCCCTTCTCCTCGACGAAGATTCCGTAACTTGCGTTTGTTAGCCTTCTCCGTCAGAAACGCCAGCACATACTTTTCCCCGAGTTCTTCGATGAAATCTTCCCACGTATACCTTGCCCATCGTCCGGTGTTGTGGTCCTTCTCACGGATTCCCACCGTAAATCAGCCTCATCGGTTAGCTAAAAGATCGCGCAATTCAGCTTTTTCGCTTCTTCTCACCGATGTATTCAAGATCCTTTCGTGGATCGTATCCAGCTCGGCCGATCGGTTCGCCGAGACCGCCGAATGTAGGGGATTCTCGCTCGCGAAAACTCTCGATCGCATGCCGCTAAACCAAAGGTGGTTCCCGGCTTCTTCCACGCTATTATTCCTCCGTTCCTTGTTCTCGCATTCGCATCGACGCGTTTGAAACATTAGAAACGCCGCATAGATAACCGTATCATCGCATAACATATATCATCACCCATATCACATATCATCACATATATCACATACCATGCACGATCACATATAATCATGCAATCCTTTCAACATATCATCGTTATGCATTTCACATAACATCATCACACATCACATAGATCATATATCATCATGGCATAGCTCATATCACATATAAGCATCAAACATAAACATCCCGCCATGTAGGCAAGTTAGTATCGATTATTCAAAGGTCCATGAAGGATCACAAAATACAAGATCAAGGTATGTCACCAAAAGGTCGAGCATGAGCGTAAGAATCGACTCCCACCATCGTCAAAAGATGCCGCTCGTCCATGCTTCTAGCAGATCATGATCGCACCGCACACACCGACTACCTAGATCTCGCCCTCCATATCCATTCACTATTCCCCGCCGTCCCAAATGTTCCATTCTCGCCTTTCCTCATCCTCTCTTTCCTTCCTATCGTGGCTTAAATTGGCCGCCGCTTGAAAGCGATCCCGCATGGAAGCAAGCCTCTCTGGGTATGATCCCATCCAAGCCGTGCTCGATTGCTCGAGTATCGTGAAAGCTGTACTCGAGTCCTCGCTCGGCGCTTGCCCTTCCTCAATGTGCCCGATCTCATCGTAGTCATCGGCTATCTCGATCACCGGTCCTCCGAATCCTCACTATCCTCCTCGCTCTCATCTCGGGTCCTCTTCTTCCTCGTAGTCGCCTTCCCGGATGCCACCGACACGCTCGGTGGCATGAAGATCCCGATCCCGGCTTCTTCCTCGCCACCGCTTGGACGGACAATATCTCTCGCCCCGAAGTTCCTCGCCTCAAAGTCATTCCGGAACCTCCCAAGGTAAGGATCGCCGATGGAGGTGTAGTGACTAGTGTATCCTCGATGCACTAGCGATCGCCGATTGATGGTTGTTCTCCCAATGGCTCTTCGGAACATCATCCCTATCATCGATCCGATCGGTCCTCGAGGTGTCTCGCAACCACATCCTCCTCGATGGTATACCTCGTGGTCTGTCCATCGCCTCCATACTCGAGCAAATAACTCAAGAAAGTCCAAGGTAAGGTGCCTCGTGATAGGATCTCGTCTCAACAACACATGTCCTTACTTTCTCGCCCACGGCCGCCATCCCGCTCGGTAGCCTTTCGGTCATCCGATTGTAGGCCTCAGACTCGATACTTTCCCACCGCCTCGAACCTTTCTCCATAACCCAACAAATCTTCCTGTAAATACTCCCAATGGCTCATGAATATTCCGGCACATTCCCGAATTTACTTGGATATGCTCATCCATTCGTGAGATCTTAACCAACGTTGTCCGGGCCATCAATATCCATAAACCTACATGTTAGTTTATCAACATAACAACAAATATTCACGTTTCCTTTTTCCGCCCCAGACATCTGGGTAATCATGTTTCAAACACATGTTCATTTCAACACATATCAATATCAATATCGATATAATCACGTAAGCAAATACAGGATTCACTTACAAGCACTCGTTTATCAAAATAAACAAGATTTTCAATCAACAACACATTGCTATGTAAACACATAGACTTACATCAACCATACGTGATCACATTAATCACATCATATCATATAAACGATTTTCACATCACAGCCACACAGGCCCTTTTTGTTCCATCAACAATCACTTCCACATCCACATCACCATCCAACCATACCTCATCCACATCACGTTTACATCGCGTAAACTCTTACCAGGCCAAAACACATGAAACCAAGATCATATCAAGCATCACGTAACCACATAAAGCATCGAGAATTAAACACATACCTCATCCCCTTTTAAAGGAGGCGGATCGACGGTGAGTCGAGGGTAGTCAGACTCGATAAATGCTTTAGAAGAACAAGTTCTAAACACTCAATTTCAAGAACGCATATGATATAAAGCAAACGAACCGCTTTGATATCAAACAACATGAACACATACCCAAAGTCGAAAAAGCGCTCGATACCATGCCGGTATCGATAAGAAAGATAGATGTCATGGCGAGAACATCGCTCGATACCATGCCGGTATCGATAACTTTAGATACCCAATGCCGTGAAAACTGCCTGACATAAACTCGTCACGCCCCAATTCCCGAGGGAAGGCACGGATGCCGGGTGTGATTAGGGGTGAGGGTTAAGCGGGGAAGAAGGGAATACATATAACATACATGAGAAGAAGATGTGACCATGAAATCGGGCAAGATCTCCTCTATAACTAGGACATATCCTCGAAGGGAGGGTGCACAAACAATCCACCAATGTAATAATATCGATATCATAACCTCGTAAAAACATGATCTTGGTTTATAATAAGTAATGCAAGAAGGCAAAATAGCATTACATCCTCGTCAACTAGACCGTCAACCACATAGCATGCTCGATCGAGACTCACAATGAATAACATAATAAATCTTGTTCCCAATCGAAAAGCAAATAAGGGACAAGAATACATCAATATCGTAGTACGATATAACATAACATCACGGAAGCATAGCATGAAGAACCCGCAGCTCCACCCTCGTCGCCGCCCGTCCGGCCTCCTCCATCCGTGAAAAGATTTTGAAAAGAGTTTGGGGTGAGTACTAGCGCACTCACCGGGTTTTATCATAAATCAAAAGAATCATGAGGCCGTGTTCGAGCACTTACCTTAGAAGGTTTTAAAACGTAAATCCACTTCTAAGTAAGCAAAATAGATTTTTCATTTTTCGATACCGATCCGTTATTATCACATTACTCCCATCATAGCACCATGAACCACGGCTCGAACGTATCCCGCCAGCCCATCACATGACATTCATTCGCCCGAACATATCCAATCGGCCCACGCCCGAACGTATCCAAATGGCTAACTCGGTGTGGACTTGGGGTCAAATCCCGTCGTAACCATAACCACCTCATTACCATTTCCGTGTGGACTTCCGGGGTCTATCCCCTTCAGAACCATAACCACGTGTTCGGGGTCTATCCCCTTATGATCAATACTCAAGATGGTGATCAACCCACCGAATAAAGATCCGTGCACAACCATGATAGAACCATATCTTGGATCAGAGAACAGTAATAATTTCATAAAACATTTTACGGCGTACATGTTTTATTTTGAAATATCAGAGTAAATAACTCAAAATAAGCATATATAACCCAACCTAAGCATTTAAAACGTCAACCGGAGATATCTACGGATCCGATGACTTCACCGATCGCACTGGTAGGTACCTGGTAACAAGACGGAACAACTTTTGGGGTCACTTCCCACAAAGCAAAGCAACAACGTGATCCAAACGACGATCGTAGATAAATTAGGGTTTTCGACTTTCTGAACCCACATTTGGCACTCTCCGGGTTTTCAAATCAACTCGATGCAGAAGAGAAATATATTCAGGGCATCAAGACCTATAATAGGGTACCTTCAAAATATGCATGCATGCAAGTTGACTCAAATCTTAGCAAATGAAGAAGCTTCAAAATCGATGCCTATCCTCGATCTGGGATAAACCATCCAAAATCGATGCATGAAAATGGAAACATAAGCAATATGCATAACGGCGAACATGGAATGACAAACGACGTTGAAAATGGATAACCCGGCATGTACTTCCTTTAGAAAACTCAAGCAACGGAAAACATCCCGACATGCGTAAACGCGAAAAAGTAAAACGGAATCGGTATTTTAGTAGAATGCATAGCCCGAACTCAAAACCTAAAGGACCCGTGGCTGTGCAGTGGTCCGTCGGCCACCAAATCGTGCCAATGACCACCAAATCGGCGGCAATGGGCGGCGTGATAATGGTCGGCCCGCCTCCGCTTTTCCGCCTCGTCCCTTAGAATCCCGAGTTCTATGCTATACGATCTACTAAAAGGCGGAATCAAAACAAGAAAAGGACAAAACCGAAAACGGGCTGCCCGGGGTGGTTGATCGGCGGTGGTGGCTCGGCAAGAAGCAAGAATGGCGCCGCCACTGAGCCTCCCCGGCTCGATCTCCACTCCTCCAGCGCTTCCGCAGTGTACTTGGAGCTGCTCGGCTCTTCCGTAAACACAGAGAGACGAAGGAAATGAACGTTTAAAATGAAGGCCCTAGCCTCCTATTTATAGGAAAGCAGTGGGTCAAGCTTCTGCATGCAAGCGGCCCTTTTTCGAAAATGCAAAAACCGACGCAACTTTTGCAAACGGACTCCAAATTTAGCAAACTTGGTACCCATGGACACGAAATAAAATACCGGACACAATGACTATAAACAAGATATGCTTTTAAAAGATCCATGAAAAGTCCGATTTTTTGATAACTTCCTGAGTGCCAAACCTTCATGGGTGGTCGAAAACTCGCATACTTAGTGTCTACGAATTCGTCATAAGACACTCTTCATTAACGCTCGAGGTTTCGTGATGGTCGATCACCGAAACAAAAGTCAACCTTTGACCTTTTCTCGAAAAACGTGCCATGCAAAACAGAAGCTTAAAAAGGCGGGGTATTACACACGGAACAGCCCAAAGACCAAGATCCAAGATCCACAATCTACGGAACCGGAGTTGGGCCGGGCCGAGCCCGGACCCGCGCGGACGGCACGCGTGTGTGCGAGCGTGGGCTTTCCAGCCCATCACTTGTGCACATAATTATACTAAGTGTTCAATGAACCACTTATATAGACAATTAATGAAGGTACATTAATCAATGTGAGATAATGATGAATTAATCCCCTTATGTACATAACTCCATGTTTAAGTGACCAACTTTGATTCACTATTTCTCACTCACCGAAAATCGAATTTGAGAATGTGAATACACTACGATCATCTACTCGAAACGTAGATCGATTCTGTGCCATTTAATTTCACAAAATTAACGTTACATCACTCAAAATCTTGGTCAAAGTAGCTTCCTGACAACTTGACCATATATATAATAAATATATATTTATTCACTGATTTCCAACAATCCTCCACATGAGTGGAAATAGCCATATGCAAGTATGCAGACACAGCTCAGTCCTCAAGAGATGTCTTACATATTATCGACCAAGAGGTTCAAGTCTCGAGTAAACATGATTGAGATTGGACACAACACATGCACTATGTTGTAGCTTGGATCTAGCAATGATTATTAGTCACGGTTTAACAATATGTATGGTTAACCAATCAATAAAGATTTTCCGAGGTCTCTTTTGTTTAGATAAGATTGGAAACAATTTTACCCTCTTGCAAAAATTTAAAATAACATGTCATTGTGTAATTGCTTATATTGGTTATATATATATATATATATATATATATATATAGGGATCAAATAGTACCCTAGCCTGAGATAGTATGTAGTACTCAATCTCATCCACTCATCTCATAGTTCCTATGGTTGAGATTTTTTCGGACTTTTTAAGCTTAATTTCGCTGATTTTCGTAAAAGTAAGGGTAGATTAGTAATTTTGTTTGTTATGTGATTGCGAAAACAAATCATGCATGTTTTAAAACTGAAAACTGCATATGTTTGAACACAAAACTGCATATGTTTGAACATAAAATTGCATACGTGTTAACAAAAAAATGCATGAGATTTGTTTCTCCAGAAACTACATGCATATTTTTATACAGAAAACTGCATACGATTGAACATAAAACTGTATAATATTGAACAAAAATGCATATGAGATTGATTTCTCTAAAATTTATTCTCAAATTTAGATCTTTTACTTCTAACTTCATAATTCGAAAGAAAACATATGATTAATAATAAAGAAAATAAAGGATCAACAAGATAAGCGTTTATGTATATTGGAGGAGATATAAAGAGAGATATCGTGATTGAGAAACCTATGATTTTCTTTTTTAAAGCATGCATGTTTGTGTTTCGTGGCATGCATGTTTGTGTTTAATCGTATGCATGTTATTGTTTTGTAATATGCATATTTTTGTTAGAAAATATACAGGCTTATATTTTTTAGTATGCATGTCTACGTTTTATAGAATGCATGTTGACGTTTTGTGGTATGTATTTTTACGTTATGCAGCATGCATACTTCATTTTCGACAACAAAATTCCTCATTATCCTTCTCCGTCGTTTTGCCGCTTCTTTCTCCGATTACCGACGAACTTCGCCGTAAACTACTGCAATAACCACCATATCTCTCAATCATTCAAAATCCACATCTCATTTTTTCACAAAATCTCTAAAATTTCTTCTCAAAATCTTATTTTTCCTCTCTTTTATCTTTGAAAATCCGTTGTCTTATGTTTCACACCGTTGATGTCGCACTGCCACCGTTGCTGCTGTCACACCGCAACCGCCGCTGCTCGTCGTCACCGCTGCCGTAAAGAAATTCGAAGAAGATGAAGAAAATCGGAGGGAAGAAGAAGAAGAAGAATGAGAAGACTAAGTTTTTATTTTTGCCCAATATACCCCTGCGAAAATTAAAAGGATAAATAAATGAAAAGAGGGATTGCCACTTGTCGGCTTGTGGTGCGTCCACATGTTCAAAATGTATGGTCTAGATTGAATACTACATACTATCTGGGGATCGGGTACTACGGGAACCCAACCCTAAATATATATATATATATATATATATAGGGGTTGGTTAATGGAAGAACTCATCCTATAGTAAGAACTAAGAACTAATTATAACCATTGATTCATACTAATCTAATGTCTGTAAATAAACGCGTGCATAAATGATTTAATTGGTGAAACTCGCACCAAAATTCTGATTCAATATACAAAAAGGGTGCAAACGTCCAACCTGATTTATGGGCCCACACAATTTAAGATCAATTCTGTAATTAAGGGCCAGACGAAAGGGCATAAGATTTATTTCTTTCTCTCTCCCCCATGTAAATGATTCTGAAGATCTACTGTAATATTTTCGAAGATTTGCAGAGATTCGAATTATTGCTGGGTATTCACTCTCGATTTGTGAACATCTCTTCCAAATACATCTAAAACCTATTCTGTTTCTCTCGTTTTTCTGGCGACTCATACTCTGCTTGCTTCATCGGCGTGAATATTTTTTCCTTCCGGTGAAAGAGAAGAACTAGGGCTTCTAATCAGGGTAAGTGTTGTGAGCTTTTTATGAACACTTGCAATACTCACAAATAATTACAACAAGTAGTGAATAAAATTGTTTTATGTGAAATAATAGAACTATGGGTTGTAATCGTGGTACTTGTTGTCTAGATTAGCTTGTTCATGCACACTACCACTCTAATCCCATCTGTCCATGTCGCGAGAATTTTAGTTTAAATTTCTGAAAGTTATGAAATAATAAGAAACCAAAAGCATCCACTGGTATGAGCATGTAGATTTTTTACTGGTTTTGTCTGTCCCATTCGATACTTTTTTTTATGAAAATAAAACCCAAACCCATCGCTATCCAGATTTTGTCTGTCCATTTATACAACGTTTTTTCATGTGAAGTCATGTTCAGAATAATTAAATGATTGGAAGATTTTGTATGCTGTTTTTTGGTTGATTGTGGTCCCCTATTGTTGGGTATTTAGTCAACATAAATAAACACCATCACGAGTAGTATTCGATATTATTTTATTCATGTTTATTTGTGCGTACTTCATCATGGATAATATATATTATTAATGCTTAATTTGTTTATGATTTATGCACTGGAAGATGTCTTCAAGGAGCACAAGACAAAACCCAATGATTCAAAAAATGTGAAGAAGCTGAAATTACGAAAGAAAGTTGGAGACAACGGTATAGATATGTTCATGATTGTATAATAATTTTAGGATTTGTTCGTGACATAATATTATGTTAAATCCTTGTTCTATATCTTGCAAGTGAACATAATGTGCACAATGAGGATGGTGTGGTAGTAATGGAGGAGACTCAACAAGGAAACACAAGTATAAATACTGAGCGTGAAGGTATAATACAATTAACATATCATTTCAGTTATCAAACTATTTTGGCAGATATTAGTCGAAATAAATACAATATAACAATTTGTTGTTCAAATAACTTATAGCTACCCCTAAGGGCAAGGCATTAGCTATGCATAATAAGGACGTCTTGAAGGATCAATCCAAAGTGGAGAAAGTGGAGAAAGGTATTATGTTTGAAATGCAGTCTGCTTTAAATATTTTAATATGTAACATTAATTTATAGTTTAAATTATTGATTATAAATTTGCGTACAAGAAATCTTCGCTCAAACACAAAGAATTTGAGAATAATTGGTAATACAAAGATTCATCGCATTGTAAATAACAAAGAATGTGCATATTGTCTTCAATCTTTGAAAACAAAATGTTTATAAAATATAAAATTACATGGTGTATAATGCACAATATGTGTGTGTTTGTGCGAGAGGGATAATGATAAAGTACCGTCTGATGTAATATTAGACAATGAAGAATCAGCCGAGCAAATTCAAACTGCAATATGTGAAACAGGTGTGGTTCCGTATCTATAATATTCTGATTCGGATACTATTTGAATGATGCACAAAGATATTTGTTGTAATGCATAACACATGTTTATTTATGCGAAGGCCATACAGACACACTGGATTCCATCTGTTGGCACGATAGACAAAGTCGCGTGGTTCAAATTAATCAAGTCGCAATAATTGATGCAGTGTAGTTGTGTACACAAATTATTTAAATACCAATACTCATCGTGATTTTATTTCGTAGTATTGAACTAACGACATTGTTTGTTCATGTACACAATTGATACATAACACAGACCAAAGGATAATGAAACTACAAATGCTAATGTACTAAAAATAAGTCTTTTCGAGCAAAGGAAAAGAACAAGAGGGAAGATTTCAATGAATATGGATGTCTAAGGTACGCAAATTAGTTAAACAATTTTTATTGGAAATGATTTATCAAAACCACAATTAAAAAGATGATTACGCATAAAGTATGACATCATATGCACAAGTTATATGTTGTAATGCATAAAATCTTTGTATGTATGCAGAAGGCCATATAGATACGGTTCCATCTGGTGCCACGATATATAAAGAAGCGTCTATTGAGCCCAATCAAGCTGCATTAAGTGATGCAGGTATGGATGCGTATTCATAAGATTTTAATACAAATAGCCGTCAATATATTCCAGTTAATATTGAATTATCTTCATTGTTTGTTCATGTAAACATTTTATACATAAAACAGGAACAGGGGTTGATGACAATATAAATGCTAATGTACGAAAAGATAATTCTAATAAGAGGAGTGGAAAAAGAACAAGGGAGAATAATTCAGTGAATATGGATGTGCAAGGTACGCAAGCATAAAAGTTTTGTTTAAAATTGTAAAATGAAACTATAAAAATTTTGTACATTAGCATTTAAACATGTTTGATTTGTTCATTCTTTCATTAATAAATTCCTTATTTCATATAGGAACTGATAAATCAAAACAGAAAAAAAGAGGCTTACGCGGGCTGAGAAGGGGAAGTCTGTAATTGTTTCAGGTATAAACGAAAAAAGTATCAAATGATGATATTTAAGTGAGTTATGCATTCTGATCAAATTTATTGTCTGTACTTGCAGGAAAACAACTGACCAAGGACGTAATCAAAACCAATGTTATTGAACCTCAAACACAAGCAGTTGGAGATGATGATTTCGCCGATCTTGTACCAGCAAAAAAAGTTAAGCGACTAAAGGAAGTTCGCTGCAGAAGGAGAAAAATGAATGCATGCATGGAAATTGTTCCCGTGAAAGAGGACGACAAGTTGCCTAGGCTGAATACACGGACAACACCGTCATCACTATGTGATATTCTGAAAGATTTGAACGACTTTCAAATGGAGGCGGTGTCGCAGATGGGTTTTGGACGCATCCTTGATCTAGCTATCGTGAGCTACCATGTCACTTGGCGATTGAATGCTCGACCACTTCAACTCACGCAATTGTGAGTTGGAGATGCCAATGGATGCAACAAAAATTATCGAGGGCGATGTCACGCGTGTATTTGACCGCCTGGAGGAAGAAGAATATCAATTGTTTGAACGCATGCAACAAGTGAACTGTTTGATCAGTGGCTTGCTTTTTTTGGGGGACTAGGAAGGGAAGCAATTAAGATCAGAAATCTTGCTGCAGTAACAGTTAAAAGCATTGATGGAGGTACATGGTTCAGGCGTCATTTCATGATTGCGCTTGCTTTCTCATTAATGGAAAGTACATGCAGTGGTACGGTTCATCCGTACATAATGAGATGCCTCTCCGATATGCGTGGATTAAGTCAATGGAATTGGGCGGGATACATTATGCAATCTCTTGTTGACCACAAGAGGTCATGGGCTATAAAGAAGACTGGGATGTTCGTGGGACCGACTCTATTCCTTGTGGTAAGAAACAATCTGTTTTAAATTCAATATTTTATATGAAATTATTGTTTGTAATATTATATATTGATTCAATCTTTGTTGCGGTTTGTTTTATGTCGATGTGTTTGAAATAAATGAAGGCCGTAATCTAGGTGTTATCCTTTATTTAGTAATTGGACGTCACAAAGTCTGAAAGAAAGGCAGAAACGTGAGCTGGAGGATGGCTATTTTGGTGGGGGATCGTTATGTGACCCAATAGATATACCAAACGAAGGTGGTGAGGACAAACTTAAAGATAATGTGCACGTTACGGCTGGTGGAACAAGCAACAATGAATCAGAAAGCATTTCTGCAAGCACGCTTGTTAAAAAGATCATGGTGGAGACTATAGACATCCGCACACGGATAGACAAGCTCAAAATGATGATTGAGAATGCACCCATATCTGAGTTGAAGAATAAAGATTTCAATGACAGTGTAGTTGTAGCGCGCAAAATACTTGGGGTTACCATTGATGTGCATACTCCGAGAACAAATAAAAGTGTTGTGCAATTGCCACTAGAGGATGATGCATTCTTTTATAGAGATGATGTCCTCGAATCTATTGATAGAGCTTTAGAATTGGGAAATAGTATGGACAAGAGAACATTCGATGTTCCACAATTTGACTTGGGGTTTGATACCTAAATTGGTAAAGATATTAATCCTAGTAAGGCTGCACCAGATCTGGAAACAACTACCACAAACATCAAGGTACACATTAACAATTTTACGATGCAATTTGACTGTTATTATATTATAAATTTTATGAAATATACGAAATTGCTTATTTTTTGTAAATTTAATGATATTTTCATACAAATAGGGAATTTCTGACCAAGTTGGATGCGTGGTGGAAAAAACAAATGAGGAGCCCGCGGAAAACATTCAAATTGTCGAAAATGTTCATCACAGAGTTGCCACTGAGGTATTTCCTTTATGCACCCTTTTCCTAATGTATTAATGTTAATAAGCCCATGATGTTCACTACTGTTCGTGGGCTTATAGATTTCTGTTCGTGTTGAAACATATAGATTTTTAATTTTTTATATGTTTGTTCGTTGCCACTGAGGTATTTCCTATATAGATTTATGTTCGTGCTGAAACATATTTAATTTTGTTTGTTGACCTTCTGTTCGTGCTTAAACATATAGATTTCTAATTTTGTATGACATACCCAAATTATTTTGGTATTTCCTATATGCACCCTTGTTCCTAAAGTAGTAATATGAATAAGCCCATTGTTCACTACTCAATCATATTTATTTTGTTTGTTGTTCTTCATTCATGTTCACCAGATGTCAATTTATTTTGTTTGTTGTCCTTCATGCTCATGCCGAAACATCTAGTTTTCTAATTTTATGGCATACCCATATTAGGGTATGACCGTATCGATGGAGGTTGACACAAGAAATATTGATGAGGAGGAGGACAACTTCAAGCCACCGCACCAAAGATTGATGGAAACTTTAAAAGAAAGGTTGTAACATAAGTCGTTTTAGTATATAATAAATATTACTAAATTCTGACTAATTTCTATTTTTTGCAGAGAGGGCGAAAGGGTGTGCAAGCTGAAGATAAGGAGAACAAATCAGCATTGAAAGGGGTAACACGACGCTCGTAGTAAGTGTAGACTAAATTAGTTCGATTTGGTTGTAACCTTTAACTGAATACTACTACTATCAGGTTGATAAGCATAACTTTGAAGATGATGGCAACAAACGTATTATGTTGCGCAGTATGCTCCTAAACGTATATATTTATGATCCTTGGCATGTATATGTTTATTTTGGATATATAACTCATGGGGTAATTCGCTAATGATAGGTATGCTTTAAAGTATTCTGATTTTATTTATTTGTTTGAAGCATGATGAGGTATTATCTATTAAGGAGGATGCACCATAGAAGGTGGTGATGGTGAAAACAACAAAATTTCGTTCACCATTTATGCGACGTGATATTTGTACTTCGAAAAAGCTAACCAAAACAGAAAAGGAATTGGGGGTGTACGCAATGTACAAACATGAAGACGAGTATGGTTTTTTAAATGCATGTTTTTAAAAGTAAAATAGGTGTTTATTGTGATTTTCATATTATGCTTGTCTGTTATTAGAGAGGATGTTATGTTTTCGTATGATTCGGTGGAGCTGCGAAGATCTGACATGTGCTCGTTGAGAAAGGGAAACACAATAAGTATATTTGTAGTCAATGCATGGGTTGTGGTGTTGAACGACAAAGAGCAATATCGTTCCAATGCATCCCCTATACGATTTTTTTCAACAACAAGTATCTATGTAAGTATATGTCATCTTATTCATATTACTAGTAAATTAAGTATTCGTTTATTTATTTATTTTTTATTCGTTTTATGAACAGTTGGAAACAATTGCATACCGCTCTTGGAACTATGAGCAACGAAGAGATGAGTTCTTCTCTTTAATGACATCAGAGCTAGAGGAGTACCGACACAGTCCGTTGAGTCTAATAGACATGGTAAACAAAACAATTAATCTATTAGTGACTATCAAAATATATTTTTTAATGTGCGTGAAACTAATTTCTTATGTTTTATTCATATGCAGTTTTTCTTTCCGGTGTACGAAAATAACAAGTATTATGCATTATGCTTGGACACAAGAAAGAAAAAGATATTCATATTGGATAGCGCCATTGACTACACTACTGAAACGTGTCTCGAGAAATATGAGCAAGCATGTAACGAAATTGTAAGTTACATTTTATATATATGCACGTCTGTAGTGTATGTTATGAATATTTAATACAGTACACATGCATAAATTATTGGTCTACGCAAATACATACATCAATTATGCATGTTTCGTCAAGTAACTATAACAACTACTGACATGTTAAAATAAATGTTGCGCAGAGACAAATGCTATCAGAGTACCTTGAATACCGTGATGAGCTCCATAAGGCTAACACAATTATGAAGGCAAATATGCATTTGGTCAAGATAAAATGGGCTGACAAGAGGAACACATTAGACACTGGAGTGTATCTTTTTAGACATATGGAAACATTTATGGGTGACGGCTCTACAAGCTGGAAGTGTGGGTTATCAACAACGACGACACGACATCTGATGCGTATGCGAGTAAGATATTGTGCATCCATATTACAGTATAACCTCAACATTGCAAAAGAAGATGTAATGCGTGGAGCGTCTGAGTATTACCGCTTGATGTGCATGGATCAGAACTTCAATGCTGATATGATTTTACTAGGTTGACGAGTGTTACACTATACTTTATTCAATCATTTTAGTTCCGGTATGAATAATTTTAATAGATTCGTCGTCATTGGTAGAACCTTATGCAACTTAAACATTGTGCTTATGATTTTCTAGTCGATCTTATTTATTGGATATTCGAGCAATGATACATTTGTTCAAAATTTTCTCGAATTTGTCTTTGCTTATAGTCTAACATTTGCATATTTATAAACTGTTGTCAGTTTTTTACATATTATAATTATTGATCATTGCCCATTTCCATGTGCACAAGAAGGAAGTATATGAGCATGCACAAGTGTACATTTCCATATGCACAATAAGGAAGTATATGTGCATGCACAAGTGTTCATTTCGAATAATTTTATCACTTGTACTCATATCGAATTAGCGCGTGCACAAGTGTTCATTTCCATATGCACAAGAATGAAGAATATGCGCATAATATTATTATTTGTTGTCATTATTGTGATGATTACGGCAACAAATTAAATATAATCTTATAACTTAACGCATGCACATTTTGTAATGTTGTATGCATCAACATGATTTCGTATGTGATTACTATGATAAGATAGTCAGATAATTGAATTGATACTTACAATTATTGAAATGTTATCGTAAAGCTACGTTGTAATTTATAGAGATAAAAAAAATGATACGAAAAATATTGAATGTTTAAGACAAAATGATTACAAATTCCTCGAATATTAAACATAAAACAATGAAATAACAAATTGAAATCACCATCAACATTCTTCGACAATTCCTAGAATCATGGTATCCTACCTCATTACATTTCCTGCATTTTCTCTTGGTTTTATGAGATATTTCTATAGCCTGCTCTCTATTAGACTTCAATCTACGACCACCTCGCCCACTACCTTTTGTCTTGGAAACTTCAGGAGAAAAAACCTCAATATCTGTTGGAATCGACATAGCATAATAATCCTCAATCACCTTATCTTTTCCCTCACGAGCACAATGGTTTCCCAAGCTTAGAATACTTATCCGTCATGGCTTTTAAGTCAAGATACAAGTTGCCCTTCAGTCATCATTTCCTTCTACGTGCCCAATCATCTTGCATAGTTCACTAAATAAATGAGTATTACCGTTGGATTGTTCGTGGCCATTAGTAAGTGCGAGAATGTATGTTTCGACTTCATCCAACGCCGCTAACATACTTTTGGGGTATAGACTTCATCCTCAAATTCTTCATAACAAAGAACAAATGTCTACACAAAATCCCTTTCCTTATGAACAACTTGCATGTGCAATGAATATCATCAGCTAGAACATCATGGCAAACCGTGAATATGCCATCGGCCCTGTCATCGACCACAAAGTACCTAAAGTCACCATCTCTAGACATGTCGTTTATAATGCATCTTCGATCAGCTGCAACAATCTCAATCTGCACCTCACAAAATATCTTATTAGTGTAAATGGATGCTACATGACGTTCGAATTCAAGATCGGTTTGCATATCCGGGCAATGCATTTGGTCAGCATAAGTCATTTCATCATATCCACTACGTTGAGCCTCCATGGCATTATTGTAATGTAGATACAAATCAACAAGATTAGAATCACTGTTCAAGAAAAGACCAAAGAAACTGTTTTGACTTTCCGAAGATGATGTAGTCCTGAATAGCCCACTCATACTTATATCGCGAAAATATGCTGGAATCCAAAATGAACGTGCATTGAACATATAGCCAAACCATTTATGACCAGATAAGTCATATTTCTCCATAACTTGGTGCCACTTAGTATCAAAAACAACAGGTTCATCCAGCTCGGACCAAACAACCTCATCGAAATCTTGTTTAAATCCAGTACTATCTCTCAAATTAACCGGCAACTTCTCAACTACTTTCATGGTGATAGGCCACATATAAAATCTATGGGAAGCATTCGGCCATACATTCGCAATAGCAGACTTCAGTGCCGGATCTTGGTCAGTTATAATAAGATTTGGATGAGTATCCATGCATTCAAGGAATTTTGATAAAACCCATGAATATGATTGAATATCCTCATTCGATATAATAGCCGCGCCAAATGAAACACATCTACCATAATTATCTCTACCAGTAAAAGGAGTGAATATTTTTTGGTACCTATTGGTACAAATGAATATTTACATATATATTCAAAAAAAGACAATAATATTAGTGATTCAGTAAATTAATCAGACAGTAATCATGATGCTTACTGACTTAATAATATGTATGCACAACTATTTAAATACATATGTTCACGTTTTAATATTCCTAGGACTATTACAACGTTGACATATATTACCATATGCATATGGAAATGTAATAGTCGTGCATATATATTAACAATGTTGTGCGTAAATAACCAGTTAACTTTAGCAGGCTCGAGCGTACTTTCAATGATATAACAGTCTATGCATTAACAAAATATCATGATGTGCATAAAATTATACTAGTTATGCACAGTGTGTTCATACATATATTCACGATAAATTACAATAGGCATATCATAATGTAATAATCATGTAAACATATTAACACGGTGATATGATATGGAGATATAAACAGAAAACTCGTGTTACCTGCTCATGTGATATGTTGCATCAAACGACAAAGCATCCCCAAAAATCTCAAGTTTTGATCGAGGTGGAATCAGCCCAAAATAGACGTGTTAATCTATTTGCATCATCAACGCCATGGAAAAACATGAAACCATGACAATTGTCTCGCTTCCATTTGAAGTTGTCCAATAACATCTGAGCATCCACACCCGCAACCGATAACCTCATATCACGCTTATAATTTTTGAAGTCAACCATAGTACACCCAACATCCTTATAATTGCCAACAACCTCTTTGAACATTCGAAACTTTTACTTGTACCAATGTTAGCTTTTATACCCTTCTCAATAAATATTTGATGCATATAATCAATCTTGCGATTTCTCTTCATAAGGTGACGATATGCATCCGGTACCATGTTGTGTGTGGCCCTCAATAAACCTATGAACTTTATAGCCGACACCACCTCAAACCAAGCACCATCCGAGCCATACAACCCACCCTACTGACCAACGAACACGCTTTTGCTTGGATGAACTATCATCTAATGGAACATTTGAATTGTACTTTGAACCTTCCCCGTACATAAAATAAATCAAAAGTACGACAAGATTGTCTCTCGAACGCTTTACTTGCTTTTTCGAGTTTCAAACCCACATGCGGCAGCATAAGCATCATAAAAATCTTCTCCTTCTTCTAAATTTCTAAAAGCCCTACCTAGTTTAGGTTTAAGTACATCATCACAAAATGGTAAAATCCAATCATCACATAATACAACATCTGAATCAAGGTCAATACCTGCAATAAAAAATAATAAAATATATTAAAGACGTGATTTATATATGCATATTAATACCTACTATAATAAACTTTTAGATTAAGTTTAACAATTCGATTTAGGATTATAAACCGTGCAAATATATATTTCAGTTATCTTCCATCATAGCTAACTACCCAAAAACATTATCCTTAAATATATGGTAATATGTCTTATAAACTTTAACTCATAATCCTCACGTATGTGCACAGAAGACAGTCATTAGACAAATACCGATTATTACCCCAAGTATTATGGATTTTATACAATTCACATGTATTTTGATATTTATGAACAAAACAACTTATATGCATAAAACAATATCAAACTCGCTCAAATTCACTGATTATATGCATTTGAAACATTATCTACCGGGAAATATCTAACTCGCACAAACTCGCTCAAATACAGAAAAATTTATGCATAATATCAACATATTGATGGACAAAGCTCACCACTTATGTAGAAGTATTCTCATCGTTAAAAACACAAAATGTCTCATGAATAAAATTACCCGTCGATGTCATTCTTTTCTTGAATCGTGAATACGAACAACAAACAAAACCGGTGAATTGGTAAATTGCTATGTAGTTCTGCTAAAGAATTTATTGTTAGAGATATATTAGGCATGATATAGATATGTTAATAATATAAATGTACCTAATATAACAAAGAATCCCTATAATTATGGATAGAAATCGGTTCTGACCATTAGGTTAATTACATTAATAACCTTAAATTAATTCAGTATACAATAATTATAATATATGCTGATTAAATTGTGGCCGTATGATGCTGCAAATCTAACGACCCAAAATAGTTCTCATTTCTCAAAATATATAGGGTTCTCATTTGATCCAATCCCTATATATATATATATATAAACAATAAAGCTATGCGGCCACATTATGGCTAGCCACACGGTGATATTTTAGTAATTATCAATATAATTAATTAACAAAATAATAATATTAAATTAATGTGTTAATCATTTTTACATAAATACCATTTTCCCGCCTATTTTGAAAAGTATTAAGTTTATTAATTTTAATTTTAATGTAATTTTTCATTCAATAGGGGCAAAATTATAATTCCGTAAGATGGTTTTAATGTAAAAATAATTTTTTAATAGGTCAAATATTAAATAAACGATTTTTTCATTAAATAAAGCTGATTATTGCCGACCACATTATGGCCGAATATCATATATATATATATATATATATATATATATTCAAATAAGAACCATTTTTAACATGAGAATTAAGAATTACGGAAATTCGTTATGAACAAAATGAGTTCGATATGAAAGTTAACGCATCAAGTGGAAAGTTATTGAATCCAGAATTTTCACCAATGTTCGAATCTTATGAGATGTGAAAATTCTATTTCTTTGAATTCAGCAACTTTCTCAACGGATTCGTCAACTTTCACAACGAATCCATCATTTTTTGGTTCTCACATTTTATTAATAAAAATGATTCTCACGTTAACCTTCTTCTATATATATATATATATATATATGTATTGAGCTATGTTCAATTCCTCCGCTCGTGTAGTATCAATAATCTAACAACTACTACTGTTCTCATGTGCATGATAATATTTTTTTTAATCATAATTTGTGAAATAAAATTACGGAGGACAAATTGAATTCAGTTAGTTGTAATATTGAAAAAATAAATAAATTCACTCTTGTATTTATGTGGAGTTGTCTATGTATGTTGGTGGTTCTGTATTTAAGGTTTGGTTAGAGGGGTTAATTGACTTGTCCTTCTTCAAATGTGTTCATTACAACTATTCTTTCATGAGCTTATATTACATCTTTGTTAAGCATTCTAAATTATTATTTGTAAAAATATCTTACTAGTACAAAATAATAGTGATGTAGGAACTGCATTTGCTTACGGACAGACTAGTATTGGGAAACTCTAAATGGTTCAAAAATTATCCCGAATTATAAGTGGAATTGTTAGAAACATTTTTCAAAAAATTAGGTAAGATCAGGGACGGATCTACATGAGGACTAGGGTTAGCTAAAGTCTAGTTCCAAATTTTTTTAGTTCTTATAAATTTAATGATGGTTGGAAAAAATTGCTTTCATCCCGTACCCCTACGGTGTAGAGAATGTAAAGTTGTTGTGGTCGACGAGAATTCTTTCTCTTAACCTTATTTTTGCTAGTCGTCAAGACGATGGTGAGTTGCAAAAAAAAATTTAAGAAAAGCGGAAGACGATGGAAGACATAAAGTAGGAGAGAGAAATATTGCCTAATAATTTAATACTCCCTCATTCCTATAAAATTGTTCCTGATAAATCTTCGGTGTAAGTTTTAATAAAATTTATGGAGTATTTTGTGAGTGGAGTAATGGTCCCATATTAGTATAGCATTAAATTAATTAGTTGTAGATATTGGTGGACCATGAGTGGTAAAAGGAGTAAATTAGTAGTGTTGTTGAGGATAAAAATGCGAGATAGTTGTGGACCATAGATGGTAAAGGGTGTAAATAAATGATATAGTTGAGGGTAATGTTGGATTTGTATACTGAAAGCAGAATGATTGAGCTTTTATACAATGTTTCATGTTATCACTATTACAATCTCCTATCTGAATTGTTTACTTGATGGCATATGTTATCTCATTATCTCATACAAAAGTTAGATCTTACAGTGTGCAAAAGATTACAGAAGTCTGTATGATTGGTTAAGCTAGTTGAGATATAAAAAGGATCACAACTGAGACAACTTGAGGACGAGTTGTCGGTATAGGCTGTAGTATAGATAAAAATTGACTTGACTTGATTGTTTGTCTATACTGGTAGGTCTTGAACTATTAATGGATCAAAGTGAGATGAGTTGTTCTATCTGACTGTCGTGAATAACCTAGATCTCCGTGACTTTACGTTGATCTAAACCTCGATAAGATTTTAGGTGAGTATGAGTTACTGACCATCACTTTGACTTTTTATGAGTGAGGGTTACATGAGATAACCCAATATTCTCCGTATCTTGGGTGGTGGCATTGCTTGTGTATCATGTTAGTTATCTGTATCGAGTCATCGTATCCATTTAGTATGATGACATCCCCTTAAGGAGCTCAAAAAGTTTATTGTTCTAAACTCTGCATGTTGAGTTAGCTCAAGTACAATAATAAGGCTGAGTGGTACTACTTAAGGATTTAAAGAGATTAATTATTTTAAATAGTCAGAATGCTATAAATAATTAATAGACGTGCGATATATTAAATACGTGGATTCGTAAGTCTAAGTGCAAGCCTGACTCAACTTCGGTAATAAAGGGGCAAGTCAACATTTATTCTCTAGTTGAATGAATAAATGTTTAATGAATTAATTTATGTTCTGAGCTGAACATAAGATAATTAATTCATTTTAGGCCTAGACTGGCACATAAAGGCCTATTGTTGCTGTTATTTTCACCCACCCTATATGAGTCCCATTGAGACTCTATTTTGATTTATATATTATATTAATATATCTTCCATATTTAGATAGATATTATCTGATATTATTAGCTATTAAGAGATATTGATAGCATTAGATATCAGTAGATATTATCTGATATTATTAGATATCAAGAGATAATTATTCTAGATATGATTTATCTGCAAAGATATTATTGTATCTATTAGATATGCAATGATCTTATCTAAATAGAATTCTAGGAATGCATTATAAATACAAGGTGAGAGAAAATCAGAACTAATCATATTCATTTGTTTGAGATTTTCGAAAATCTCATAGACACAAGTAGGAGACAAAATTTTGCAATATTTTCCATAGATTGCTCTCACTCAGTATTAGAGATCGAATAGGCATCTGGAATACAATCCAAAAGATTAAAGCTCGAGTCTGCTATTGATCTCATATCCTAGAAATTCATAAGTAAATATGAGTAAACACATATATGTTGCAATTAATTATATAGATGCATGCTAGGTATATAATCAATGTATGGTGAATTAAATATCCAAATATAGATGTGCGAGCGAACAGCCAGTCCCAGCAGCAGTACCGCGTGACCCAGAGCACGGGTACCCATCGTGCACAGCGTGCGGGCAGACCCGGTATGTAGGACGTGTACACACCTAGCAGGCAGACAGGCAAGCAGGGACGCTGGGTATCGGTAGGGCGACGACCGACGACACACGTATGCGAGCCGTGCATAGCATGTAGGCCTTGACGTGACGACCCGGCCTGGCTAAGGATAGCCAAGCTAGGTGAACCGCGACTAGGGAAGGGAAACAAGAAGAGGGAAATAGAAATGGGAAGAGATATGGGACATTGACTCTACTCGACGTCATCCAATCAATGATAACATCACCAAAGAGATGACATGATGTAAATAAATCCTAGCCATGCCTACTCGAATTAAGCATCAAGGAAAGAAACTTGAAATATAAGAGATCGATTCATCCTAACATCATTCACCCATACATGGATAGTCAACGAAATATTCTCAAGATAAATAGAAGTCGATCCCAAGGATCCGAATCAAATGGTTTAACACAACAAAGGTCTTAATTGGACATAGTGTTGAGCTCGAATTAAGACTTGACAAAACGAGTGTACGCAGCGGAAATGAACATAATACATGTATGAAGACATGTATAACTCTGACATCCTCAAATAAGACAAAATCTTCGCTCGGCACTCCATCTTCAAACTTCACGTCTCAACCTGCACATTTAGAAATATATGCAGGGCTGAGTATAGAGTACTCAGTGAACACGTGCCAAAACAGATACATGTATATATACTTGTAAATATTTGTCATGCCTCCTTATCAGTAACGCAAGGGGGTTTTATCTTAAAAAGGCCCAAGCTTACTAAATTATTTGTGATCTAAAAGTTCGACTGTAGTCTAAGTTCTTTTGTAATCAATTCTATCTGCAATTTTTATTCGTGAAGGTGGCCCCCTTCAACGAACAATATCGGTGTAACGAAAAGTGGGTCACCTCTCCGTACACAATGACCGGCCCGTTCGCTCACGGACTCACAGTCGTTAGGTGTACACTATTCCTGGTAGGATAGCTATCAACTGCTCAGGACCCGAATTCGATTATCATATAATTGGCAAAGCCAACACAAATAGATCTCATACATAAATCTCAAAAGATTCTTCGGCAAGACAAAACTTGAAAGATTTTCAATTCATAACTTTTGAAAGAAAATCGTTGTTTAACATAGCATTAAATTTATTCATACGTAAGAAAGCTCACCTGGTTGCAGTCTTATACAGGTCCGACGTCTCTTGGCACAGCTCTTCCGTTACTCCCTCGCTGGACCTTCATCGAAGATTGGAGGATAATAAGATGTCTAACCGAGAGATTATTCTTTTAACGAGATTCATGACAACAGCTTGTTTAAGTCTTGCTTTTGTTGTTCGATCTTGATCTTAGTCGATTAAGTTAGATCGCTCTTGGGATTCAGTTATTTAGTTGCTTGTGAGCTGAATGGGTTCTCTTCTTTAGAAGATTTAGATTGCTTGGTCAGAGTTGCGTTCGAGGTGGTCTAGTTTTACTAACGTTATGAAAGAGATCTTCGATCAACGCGTAGCGATAAGATGCGAACCGAAATTTCGGCATGACCTATTCGTAAATAGGTCATCCTCTCGAATCCGACGCGTGAGATTTTAACGCGAGAATTCGAACATCGATCACTCTCGATTAGGCCGACAAGGCCTAATCACTTCCCTCACCTCTCAATCCCAACAATCTAGATGCATACATGATAGCAATCGTCTAACGTAATCAACGAAATTCTTAACTAATTTAAGTAATCAAGGTCTAAGTGACATAAGTAATTAAAGTTCAATTACCTTAGTTAATTAATTAAGTCTGGGTGACTTAATTAATTAAAGTCCACTTAACTCATTTAGGATCAAGGTAATTTGATTACTTAAGATTCACCCAATAATTAATCAAAGTTTAATCTATTTAATTAATTAGAGTTCTTCTAATTAATTAATAAGGTTAAACTAATTTAATTAATTAAAGACCAAGTGCTTTAATTAATTATGGCCTAAGTAATTTAATTACTTGAGGTCAATCTATCTTTAATTGATCAAGTACAAATGACTTAATTCGTCAAGACCTAAATAAATTAATTAATTAAGGCCCAATGCTCTTAATTAATTAAAGTCCTCCCAAGCTAATTAATTAAGTTTAAGTAACTTAATTAATTAATTAAAATCTAGCTCAATTAATTTATTAAGATCCATCTAAATTAATCAATTAAGTTTAAGTGACTTAATTAATTAATGTCTAATTATAAATAATAAAAGCTTATCAACTTTATTTAATTAAAGTTGATCTAAATAATTCCTTAAGTCCAAATGATTTAATTAATTAAAGCCCAACTTTAATTAATTAAAGTTCAATTAAGCCTTGGTAGTCCAATTCTATATATAACTTAAGTCCAACACACTTAAATCATATGAGTCCAATACAATTATTAGAGAGGCCCATTTCCTGAAAGCCCATCCCTAAAAATTAATAGGTCCAGCCAATTAATAAATTGCGGCCCAATGATTTCAGCTCAGTCAAGTAAATCCTATTGGTCCAACTATTTATTAGATCACGAATTGGGCTAACTATTTAATCACTTAATTCGGCCCAACAAAACAAATAACTCTCGGCCCAACTAATTATTTCCTTGGCCCAGCTAATTATTTCCTTGGCCCAACTAAGCCCACTACTAAACCTATCTAACCTATTCACTCTCCAGAGCTCCAGAGCTCTCCCTCGCCTTCTTCGAACGGCGTCGCAGCACGCAGCCGCCTCCCCTTCACGGTGCCCCCATCATCGCCATCGTCGTCGGCCAACGTCTCCTCCTCGCTATGTCATTTCTCCCGCCGTCATCTCGTCACTCTCTCACTCACACCCAACTCGACATAGCTCTCTCTCGCTCCCTCTATAGCATCGTCACCCGAACACCATCGAGGTGTCGCCGTCGGTTGCCGCCTCTTCTTCCTCCGCGGCCATGCCGCCATCTCACTCTCGCACGCATCAGCTGCGCTGCTTTCCCTTTCGCACCTCCATTGCGCCCTCTCTCCTTGCCGTCACAGCACGCAAGCCATCGTCGACGCCACCCTACCTGCGGCAGCTGCCGTTGCACGGCCATTTCCGCAGAGCCCGCCAAAGCTATCGTTCCCTTCGACGGATAGCAACGAGGCCTTCGACCGTCATCTTTGTCTTCGACGCGAAAGAATAGAGGAGGGAAAACAGAGAAGGGCATTTCATGGAATAGGCATAGCCGTTCAATTTTTTTTTTGAGTTTTCAGTTGGTTTGTTACCGTTCCTCATTTGAAGATTGTGTATGCATATTTAAATTTTACTTGTACTATTACAGAAGAAAATGTATAAATGGGTGAATGGTTTGAACTTACCTTGATGAAGGTTTTTGTTGTATATTCTGTTTCAACCGAGCATCAACTTTGAAGGAACCTTTTATGCACAAAAGAATTGGAGTTGGTTGTTGTTTAACAAAATAAGCGTTAAACATTTAGGAGCTGAAGTGATTACCTTGTTGTTCTTCTTTTCTTGTTTGTTTTTCTGCTTCTTCTCTTTGTTTTTGGGGTGTTGAGGAGTCTGCAGAAAAGAAAAGATGAGAGTTTGAAATGGAGTTGTCGTGTATATGAAGGGAGTGTGGGTGAGGAGAAGCAGATATTGTTGTCTCATGCACAGAGGTGCAGAACGTATCTGATAGGTTAGAGGAGTATGGGCATTTTGTCCCATATTGCAGTGTATCTGATTTCTTTTGCAGGGGAGAGAGGTATCTGAGGGATATGAGATGATAGAAGTTAAAAATGAATATAAGGTCAACTTTCCATTTTCGGTAATTTTAGATATCGTAAATAATTACGATTACGACTTTTCACTCGTTTTGTTCTAACGGAATTCGGTGATCATCACACACATTCATAATTCGATCATATTACGCTATCGTTTGGTTATCAACCGATAAATTTTTAATCTTATCTAATCATCTAATTTTTTTATTAAAAGATTTAATATCAATCCGGTTAAATTCTTCGTTAACTACGATTTTATTTTACGGGGTATTACAGCAAGGTGCTCGACGAACATCGACAAACGGTTGAGAGCTGATCGGGTGAGGTGTGGGGTGTGATGGGCGTGCGCTGGGCATGCAAACACGTGCGGCCTCAGCATACGAACCACGCGTAAAGCACATACAAGCACGGTGACACAACGAGGGACGGCGGACGACTAGGCGTGCACATGAGCTATACCCTAGTGCCCGGCCTGGCCCACTCGGGCCGACCTGACCCGTTTCCAACCCAGACCCATTCCTGACCCAAATCTAGCTTTTTTAACCCGTCCTGGCCCAAATCATTGTTTCGGCCCAGTTTTTTATTTTTCGGCCCAAATCCAATTTTGACGAGTTCGGTCCATGACCGTGTTGGATTTGTATATGGCAGCTTTGGTTGAGCTTGTATACAATGTTTCTGTTACCACTATTACAATCTCCTATCGATTTGAATACTTGATTGCATATATCCGTGTCCCCTTATCTCATATATAAGTTAGATCATACGATGTGTAGAAGATCACGTAAGTCCGTATGATTGGTTAAGCTTTAATGAGATATAAAAGTTTCACACCGAGACGACTTAAGGACGAGTTGTCGGTTTAGGCTGCGAGATAGATAAGTGACTTGACTTAGTTGCTTGTCTATCTTTGGCACGCGTCTCGAGGCGTATTGAAGGATCACAATGAGATGTGTTCTTCTTCTCGACCGTCGTGAAGAACCAAGATCTCGGTGACTTACGATGATCTAAACCTCGATAAGGTATTAGGTGAGTATGAGTTCTTGACCATCACTTTGACTTGTTATGAGTGAGGTTATATGTTCTAACCCAAGATTCTCCGCATCTTGGGTGGTGGCGATCTTGTATGTCACGCTAGTTATCATGTCGAGTCACCATATCCGCTTAGGATGATGACGCCCCTTAAGGAGCTCAAAGGTTTATTGTACTAAACCCCGCAGTTGAGTTAGCTCAAGTACAATAATAAGGTTGAGTGGTACTACTTAAGAAATGAAGTTATTAATCGTTTAAGCGATGATTGCTATAAATGATTAATGGACGTTCGATATCTTAAATACGGGATTCGTAATGTCAAGTGCAAGCCCGACTCAACTTCGGTAATAAAGGGGTAAGTCAACATTCTTTCTCTAGTGGCATGATCGAATGTTTATAAATTAATTTATGTTCGGGTTTGAACATAAGATAATTAATTTATTTGAGGCCCATCTTTATTCCTTGCATTTGATCCTTGGGCTGGCCCATCCAGCCCATAGCTACAAGAAAATCGGCCCCCTATGTGCTCTCAAAGGAAAGATTTTATTCTCTTTATCCATAAGGATATAATTATATTTATGGTATATGCATAGATCCTTTCCATATAAGATTATGGTAATAATCCTGAGAGTATGGAAATAATCCTAAGATTATGGTAATATTCCATATAGGATTATGGTAATATTCCATATAGGATTAAGGTAGTGCATTATAAATATAAGGTATGAGATAAAGTCTAGGCTAATGCTCACAAATTAAGAGGAAGATTTTCGGTCATCTCATTATTGAGAGAGAGAATTTTCGAGAGTTTGGTTGTGAGAGCATTGGGTGATTTTCCGAAGCATTCTCCATAGATCGTCCTCACTCGACGTTGGAGATTGGGCAACCGGGATACAGTCCAGAAGGTCAAAGCACGAGTCCGATCCGTTCGATCCGTTCATCTCGTTCCATCGACCTCTTCAGATCCAAAGGTAAACACGTGTAAACCCCAACGTGTTGCGATTTAATTATATAGACGCATGCTAGGTTTATAATCAATGTATGGTGAATTAAACACCCAAGATGGATCCTCGGGGCGAGGGTTAACATACGTTTTCCCTACAGACCGTGCACGTGAGGCCCGTTTCAAGAAAAATTGAAGATCTGTACTTTTTAAATTTTTGTAATAAATTAGGCAGGGAAGTACATGATCCACGAATGAACTACGATGAATGGATTTTATTTTATTTTTATCGTTCAAAGCATGTCGTGGATGTTTAAATTATGCAGTAGCATGCAATGTATATTTTATTACGTAGATAAATATGGATATATGTTTTCGTGATTAACTGTGTTTAGCAAGCATACTAGGTTTATCGCATTTTGAAGAATGTTTTAGAATTCTGCGAGCATGTTTTTTACATGTTGAGTTCTAGAAAGAGCATGTTAGAACTACGTGATCTTCATGGATAAACCTTTTGAAACCAAAGACTAAGCAAGAAACCCAACGTATTAATTCTTAAATTAAAAACATCAAGACCTCCGTATTTTGATCTCTAAATAAAGTGAAACGCTCTGTAAGTAAACGTTCACATGTGTGGCTTGCTTGCACTTTTTATCATAAGTCTGTTAGATGAGATTTTAAATAAGATATTTTAATCTATTAAGAAGTGGGAGTTTCACGTGTAAACGTCCACACACGTGGCTTGCATGTACGATTTTCATAAGTTCTCTAGAGATAGATAAACCAACTCTTTACGTCTGATAATAGCTTCACGTTGTTGCCAAGTAGAAGGATGCAATCTACATAAAATGCAAGAAATACCACGTCACCATTGACATCTAAATGATACACGCAACTCTCGCTAGGCAACTGGGTAAAACCATAGGATTTTACCACATCGTCAAAGCATAAGTTCTATGATCGGGAAGCTTGCTTGAGTCTATAAATGGACTTCTTAAGCTCCCATACTAGATGCTCCTCACATTTAACCACATAACATTCGGGTTGTTGCATATAGATGTCTCGACCTTCCTCAAGGTAACCGTTTAAGAAAATGGTATTTGTCAAACCTCTAAGTTTAGGTAAGCTGCTATGGCCAGAAGAATTCTGGTGGACTTGAGCATTGCAACAGGCGAAAAGGTACCATCATAATCGATGCCCTCAATCTGAGTGTACCCTTCGCCATAAGCCTGACT
Source organism: Salvia rosmarinus (assembly GCA_036937905.1). Taxonomy (NCBI): domain Eukaryota; kingdom Viridiplantae; phylum Streptophyta; class Magnoliopsida; order Lamiales; family Lamiaceae; genus Salvia; species Salvia rosmarinus. The sequence goes on along the minus strand of CM072814.1, from coordinate 133,901 downwards.
TTAAAATTCAAAATCTCTCCATCAGAATGTAACACCCCGACTTACTTAACCAAGCAATTAGTTAAGTAATTAGGCCGTTAGTAGGTTAAGAAAGAACTTCTGATAATTTATAACAACAATTCCGACGGAATGTACATGCCCAACAATATTTGACCTCAACTTTCATCATGAATGAATAAATTATTTAGTCGAAAGAGGTAGATCCGACAAAGAATGATTCTAGGTCCTCATACCACAAGGAGTAATGGAACAAAGAAAAACCATGGTGAGGAAAATTTTCAAAATAAGATAATCGAGATCAAATACAACATTGATCTAATATCACAGGTTAAACTAATTTTACAACGAATGTGAGAACTCAAACATGCTTTCACCAAAATAAAATCTTTGGTTAGCTAGGGTCGAAAGCATGACTCATCAATAACTTCAAAGCATTTTATACAATATTGGATCCAACAAACAATTCTGGGTATTTAAAAGAAATCCTTTTTCACACAATCATTTTGATAAGTCCTGGTCATAGAAGCAAATCGACATCTTAACAGAAATGTCGAGATCCCAACAACAGAATAAAACTGTCACCAGGGCAAATATCTAGATACAAACAACCAAAGGCCAAAGTTCGGCAACAAGAAGTGTGGCTGAGAATCATGTATGATGACATAAGACTCTGGGCAAACAAAACATGACATCAACAAATTAACAACATCGTCATGAGACAAAACCTCTAGAGAAGCTCTTCTGCACAACATTCGATTCCAGCATCCTCTCGAGCTCATCCTACACATTTAGAAATATATGCAGGGCGTGAGTACTAGATGCACTCAGTGGGTATATGCCGAAAACACTTAAAACATTGCTCTTAGTGCTATAAGATTGACTTGCCATAACATTTGCAACACACATGAGTTTTCAGTTAAATAGCCTGTGCATGCTTCTGAAATAAACTTACTTGCTTTCATGCTCATATATTCAAGATGCAACATTAAATATGCGTCTGCAGACATTATCTCATTCATTAACCATATCTACGCACTCTTGTGTTGAGAAGTAGGCCTCCTTCTCAAACACCGTGATCGGCCATTTAGCTCACGATCACTCTGTGTACACAAACCCTTACTGGCAGCTCGTCCAGCATAGGGCCGATATCGTCCATCTCTCGTAGATAGGCAACATGCATCATGCTCAAAAACTTGGCAAGTCAGTCAACTTTTCATAAAAATGCATATCATATCATTTTGTATGCAAAAGCATATCATTTCTCGTTTTTAAGAAGGATTTTACCAACCTGGCAATAACCACTCGGTGGACTGTATAACTGTCCTTCGCTTTTTCTTCTCTGAACTTGGCCCTTCATCAACATAAAGTAGCGTATAAGCATACCAGGAGCCAAACGAGAAGATAAATTCTTTATCTTATCTAAGTCGTCAACACGACTATAACTTCTTGATATTCAAGACTCTATAATCTATGAGCACTTAGGTCATTGCATCCTTTAACATATAACAAGACTTAACTAAGTCTCGTATAACTAAACAAGCACATAGGACTCAACGACAAACTTAAGCTATCTATTCTTAATCAAAAACCAACAACTCTTTACAAACATAGCTTATGACTAACGCGAAAAATCACGTAAGACGTCATCTAACATAAACGAACCTCTATACATGCTTAACTGTCATCAAAGATCATCAATCAATTATCAAAATCCAAAGATCAAAGCTTTAGCATTGAAAATCCAATTTGACGTCAAACTAAAAATTTTCATCTTTAAAATACGTCGGCCGAAAAATCCGAATAAATCATTTTAAGCTTTATTCATATCATAGAATCCAAATAGGAAGTCAAAATGATCAAATAAAATCAAAAATCCAACCTCATGTGTGACATAGTATTCGGCCATTTTAGGGTTTTCGCATGGGTTCGATTTTAATCGTTTTTCTTGCTCAAAACATGTTTATATCTACCCAAAAACACATATATGAAAGCATATCAAGCATATCAACAACATAAGTTCAAGATCTAGGCTTCCTCATATTCGAAAATTTCAAAGATTCCAAGGAATGAAATCATGCTTGAAAATTCAACATTAAACAATTCATAGGTGCCAGATCTAACGTAATATCAAGAGATAATCAAACAAAACATGCTCCTTCAAGCATACTCAAAAGGACCGAAAGATTAGAGCCTCAAAAGTTCATATTTTTCAGATTTTTAAACCATAAATAAGTTCTAGAGATGTAGATCTACCTTTGTGCGAAGACGGATCGTGAATTCGACGGTTAGATCTTCGTAGAAATGAGTTTGAAATTTTTTACACACTGCAGTGTGTGTTCGAAAATTTTGGAAAGAATGGAGAAGTTGTGAAAAATGGAGCATTTTTGGAAGCATGTATATATATATAAATCTTTTCACTATTACAAGCTTCCCTAGGAAGCTATTCTTTGCTTATCTAATAAGCTAATTTTTAGCTTCTCAAATAAGCTATAAATGGCTTCTTTAGTAAGCTTTTGGTTCTAGAATTCTCCTTAGCTATTATAGCTAAAAAAATAAGGATAAAATATATCTTTTGAAATTATTGACTCAATATAAATCAAATAGAAATATATGAATTTCTAATGAGTTGAAATTTTCATAAATCACTCTTTCTAAAAATAACTATCGTATTTTGACTATTAAAAGCATTTTTGGTCTCAAAACCACTTTGGGGTAATTTGCTTTTGATCTGGGTTTATTCAGCAAACACAAATATCAAAAAGAGCAAAGACTCTGAAATTCTATGACTCTTGGATCAAGACTTCTATGAACGCATATATTATCATAACAAGACTCTTGAAATCTAGATCTTCTCATGCTACTAAAGGCTTAAGAATCTTTTCTCAGATTCTTTCTCGAATCTATCTCAGATTCTATCAGCTCGACTCAAAGCTTAACATAAAAGCTTTTAACTCAAACAACTCTTTCTTAAGGATGCAATGCCCTTCTTATAAAGCTCTTAATCAGGAGCTAATCTTTGCTACAGGAATGCGGGGTATTACATACTCTCCCCCTTAAAGAAATTTTGTCCTCGAAATTTAGTACCTTTGCAAAAAGCTCAGGGTACTTATTACTCTTCTGATCTTCTAGTTTTCATGTCGTTTCTTCCAAACCATGACGCTTTCATTGGATTTTAACTAAAGGAATTGATTTATTCCTTAGTTTTTGTTCTTTTCGATCTAAGATGCGCTATGGCTTCTCTTCGTAACTTAGATCTTGTTCAGGAACAAGATTCTCTTGATATGTGATGTGTTTTGGATGAAACACATACCTTCGTAACTGCGACATATGGAACACATTGCGGATATTGCCGAAACTTGAAGGCAATTCAAATCTGTAGGCGACTGACTTAATCTTCTGTAGAATCTCGTACAGTCCAAAGAATCTTGGTTCGAGCTTTCCTTTGATTCCAAAGCGATGTATTCCTTTGGAAGGAGATACTTTCAAGTATACTTTATCTCAAATCTTGACGCTTAGTTCGTACGTCTTTTATCTGTGTAGGACTTTTGACTATCTTGAGCTTCTTGGATTCTTTTCTTTATCTGTCGTACGATTACGACAATTTCTTTAATCGCTCCTGGTCAAAAAAATTTCTTTTTCCAACTTCGTCCCAATAAAGCGGTGATCTACTCTTTCTGCCATAAAGGCTTCATAGAGCTTTATATAAATCGTTACTTGTAATTATTGCTGTATGCGAATTCAATCGATGGTAGAACTCGCTCACATTGATCTTCTTAATCTATACCATTCTGTCAGTATGTCCAATCAGCAGAGGTCTAACTCTAGTACTCTTACGCGGCGTAGTACGCATCCTCGACATTCTAGATAATAATCGCAACTTAGATATTAGGACAATAACAGCGTTACGTCCCACTTCCCATCTTAAGATACTAATCAAATCGTATGCATAATCATCTTATACAGCATACAATACTAAACATTTAAAGATCACTCGAAACCATAAATAAGGCGCACATAATTCTGAACTCCTCGATCTAATATCACCGCTTACGATCATATCTTCTAGCGTCCGAATGGTCTTTTCGGATCGACCATCCGCTTGTGGATAAAACGTTGTCTCGAACTTCAATCTTGTGCCCGCTTTTATTGGAAACTCGTCCAAAAGAGATGTAAACTTGGAGTCTCGCTCTAGGTGATTTGGGATGGGTACTTCTGCGAACGCACTATCTCTCGAACGTATATCTGAGCTAACTTGTCAGCTCTATACATAATAGAGATCGGGATAAAATAAGCACACTTCGTGAGTCGATCGATTATCACCCAAATAGTTGTATTACCACGCTTTGATTTGGGTAAATCAGTCATGAATCCAGGGCTATGTGATCTCATTTCCACTGAGGAATCTCCAGTGGTTGCAACTTACCATACGCTGCTGGCACAAAGCTCTAACTCATTGACATGCTAAACATCGTTCAACAAACGAGGCTATATCTCGCTTCATTCCTACCCACACAAACCTTTGCTTTAGATCTTGATATATCTTTGTGCTTACTGGGTGTGCGGCGTAGGGCGTGTTATGAGCTTCACTCATAATCTCGTTCTTTAAATATTCATTATTGGGTACGCAATTCCTGGTTCTGAACATGATTGCGTTATCCCCAGCTTCATGATATTCTTTTGGTCTTTCCGTTTTGATCTTAACTCGTAGCTTTTCTATCTGTTGATTTTGTCTTTGAGCTTTCACAATTCTTGTTCTCAAATCGGGGGTAACGGCAAGAGCGGTTATAATATCTTTCGTAGATTCAGGTGGTAACACCACTTCTAAACTTATCACTTCAAACTCTTTATTCAACTCCTCTCTCTGAGTAAGGACGAATCCTAGCTGGATTTAGCTTTTTCTACTCAAAGCATCAACGAAAACATTCTCTTTTCCAGGGAGATACTTGATATCACCATCATGATCTTTTATCAACTCAAGCCATCTTCTTTGGCACATGTTCAAATATTTCTGCTCGAAGAAATACTTCAGGCTCTTGCGATCAGTAAAGATCACACACTTGAATTCACACAAAAGATGTCTCCAATTCTTCAGAGCATGACCAACAGCTACCAACTCTAGATCGTGTATAGGATATATGAGCTTGTGAGGTTTCAACTGTCGTGAAACATAAGCTATCATTCTTCGTTCTTGCATCAGGATAAATCCTAGTCCACTCTTTGATGCATCGGTATACAAAGTATATCCTTTGTCTGATTCTGGTATTGCCAAAACTGGCGCTGTAGACAATCTGTTCTTTAACTCTTGAAAACTTTCTTCACATCCTTGGGTCCATTGGGACTTAATTCCCTTTTCGAAGGTATTGAGTCATAGTTCTCGCAATCTTGGAGAATCCTTATATGAACCTTCGGTAATGTCCTGCTAAACCCAATAAACTTTGAATCTCTGTCTATGTCTTCGGCGATTTCCAATCGCTGCATCGCTTGAACTCTAGCGGGTCGACTTTAATTGCCATGCATTGTAATGATATGTCTAAGGAAATTCACTTCCTTGGCCAAAACTCACATTTGCGAAACTTAGCAAACAATCGTTCTATTCTCAATGTCGTAGAGAACGGTTCTCAACTATTCTTCGTGTTCTTACTGCTCTTTGAGTACACAAGAATATCATCGATAAATACCAAAACAATTTATCGAGATAATTATGGGAAAACACAATTCATCAAATCCATAAACACAGCTGGTGCATTCGTCAAGCCAAATGGCCTTACTACAAACTCGTAGTGGCCATACCGCGTTCGAAAAACAGTCTTGGCTATGTCCTTCTGACGAATCTTTGATTGATGATATCCTGACTTCAAGTCAATCTTTGAGAAAACACTGGCACCTTTCAGCTGATTTAACAAGTCATCGATCCTGGGTAAAGGATACCTATTCTTGAAGGTTAACTTGTTCAACTCTCTACAATCAAGACACATCCTTAGAGTTTCATCCTTCTTTTTGACAAATAGAAATGGCGCTCCCCAATGAGATACACTAGGTTGAGTAAAACCTAGGTCCAAAAAGCTTTTGCAATTGGATCATTAACTCCTGTAATTCTTTTGGGGCCATTCTATAAGGTGCTTTTGAAACAGGTTTTTGGTTCTAACTCAATGAGAAACTCTAATTGTCTGTCCGAAGGTAGCCCTGGTAATGTTTCGGAAACATCCTGAAATTCTCTAACCACGGGTACATCTCCTACCTTCTTCTCGGACTTGACATCGACATTCGGATATATGAGGTAAGCACAAGCTTCCCGCTCTTCATCGCCTTCTCGCATGTAAGGTCGAAATCATAGGAACATGGCTTCTTCTCTCTCAATACCATAAAAGCAGTGGGTTCTCTTCCGGTAATTGAAACGCTATTTCTCTTTGCTCGCATCATCGTAGCATAATCTTGTTGTCAACCGATCCATTCCTACTATAAGATCTATATCCTTCATGTGCAACGGTCGCAGCGATCTCGCTCTAGCTTAAGGGATCCTAGTTCAAATCTAGGTTAGAACACACATGCATGATAACGGTAGCTTCACCCAACGGGTAAGCACATTGAAATCTTGTGCGCACGCTTGTCGTTGAGCTTAAGAACATCCGCCAAGTTGCTTGCGTTCTTCTCGTGTTGCTTTTGAGAGGGGCGTGCGCTTTGATATAAAGGTTGGTGTGGTCGAGGCGTCGGTGGTTGCGGCAGCGGCGACGGTGATGGCGACGGTTACGGTTGATGTAGCGACATCTCGATCTGACGAAACGACGACTTTAGATATCCACTTACGGCTTTCATTGGTTGCGTCTGTTTAAGATGATTCTACTTTCCTTCCGTCATTAATTGTTCTTTGACGGTTCGGACATTGACCTGCATAGTGGTCTACTTGTCCACATGCATATCAATTGTTACTTCCCCATGTGCAAACTCCGTAATGTACTGCTACATTTGGGACACGTCTGCATTCTTGACTAACTTGGGAAAGATTATCTCACAGAACCGATTCGGCTTCGCCATCGCCTCTTGTGGGAAGGTCTTATTCTCCCAATTCTTTTTCCTTTTGACTTCGATCCGTAGAAGCAATTCTTGGCGAGGCTTGAACTTAAAAGGTACTAGATTTGGATCTGGCGTCTCTTTGTCTAGTAGAAATTCCATCTCCATGTCCAAATGCACGATTTAACATTTCTGCATATGACGTTAGAGGTTGGCTTGCCCAAATGATTCTGATCTCTTGGCGTAAACCAGCATGAAACAATTCCGCCATCTTCTCATCTGTCTCAATCTTTAAAGGAACATAATGGGCTAAGACTGCAGAATTCACTATCATATTCTGCCTCGGCCTTCCCGCTTGCTTAAGGTTCGCAAATTTAATCTCTTCGCTTATGTAACTTCCGGTATATACTTTTCATACAATTCTCTCTTGAGTTGTTCCCACGTAAAATTCTCCAATTGCTCGGAGAAAGAACTTTCGACTTGATTCCCCCCAGAATCTGCACCCTTTTAACCTGGAAGGATGTGCATAGGAGACACTCTCGATCGAGCACTCCAAAACTTGAAAATTCGCTATACGAGCGAACCCATTCTTCAAAGATCGGTTTGGACTACCAACCCATTAAAAGATGGAGGTTCTAACGCAGAAAAAGCTCGCAATTCTACGATCCGTTTGAGGAGGGAAGGTGCGTATGAATCTTCGTGAGAATTTACACTTTCTTGTTCTTCCCCTTCAGGATATTTACAAAAGCTGGGAAAACTTTTCAAATTGAAAGCTTTCAGGCATATAGATGCTTTGGTATCTCGGGTAAAAACATATCCGGTACGGCTTCTCAAGCACGCTACCGCATCATACGATATCTATAGGCATCACTAGTCTATATACATATACATATATATGCATCCATACTATCTACAAACTGACAGCTTCCACGCTTGCTGCTACTGACTTCACTCTGCCTATGAAAGGCTGTCATCGCTGTCATCATCATCGTCATCTTCTTCCATCTCTAATACTCCATTATCACTGTCATCAATGACTTCATTGGAGTCTAACTTTTCTACATCTTTCTCAATCTTAGGAGATGGAAGATCAATAGCACGCCCGGGAAATGAATACAAGGGAACTATTCCAGATAAAGGATATCGTGATCACCACAAAAGACATTTGATCGATACCAAAGAGTTAATAGCCGTCTTTGCGCCAACAACCTGGTAAAACTCGTGTTCAAACATAAAGATCTTGAGACACCAAGGTCTCAATAAACTAGCTTGAGTCTCTTACGGGACCTCAAAAGAAGTCTCGTGAACATGAAAGAAAAGAATAGACTTAATCGGTGTAGGGATCTCGTGAGATGAAAAGGATGACCATACCGGTCTAGGTTAATAGGAAACATCTCAAGATGTCGAGATAAGAATAATCAAACCGTGTAGGGTCTAAATTAGACTCGGTATAAACAATCGAGTATCCGTAAGGATTACTTTATCTCTAAAGTAGAGGCACTAACTTCATACTCAGGACTAGAAGAATCAACATCAATGGGTTCAAGATCCTCATCATCATTATCATTAAAAGGAAAAGAAGGACACCACCAATGGAATCGATGAACAGTGAAATAAAATCGAAGAACATGGGAAATGAACCAAATAGGAAGACTCAAGTACACAAAATATTGAGAACTGATGGTAGCTAGGAGTCTTGGAAAATCACTTACTCGAAGCTACAAAACCAGCTCAATGTAATCAATGGCAACAAAGAATAGCCCAATCTTGCCACTTTTCGTGCAATAAACAAATCAATCGAATATTCCTTCTAGTCCCGATCGCCGTGCTCGGATGCCTCCTTTTCCTGGCGCGATGGAATTGAGTGAAAATTCACCCAAAGTAAGTCGCTCACCTTGCATAAACAGATAGAAGCGCTCTCTGATCCTTGCTGATGGTGACAAACGAGTCGTATTTTTTCGAGCTGTTCGGACGGTCCTTACCATCTTAGATAAAAAGAATGTTCAAATACTTGCAGAAAAACATACTCATGTTACTCTGCCTTCTCTTCTCAGGATCTCTTCTCAACTTTAGCTCAATAAGCAATAACTCATTTCAAGCATACATTCACATGTAGCAATTCATTTAATAAGGCATATACTCAACATCAACTCACTTCATTCAATGAAGCACATGCTCAATGATAATCATAATCATAAGCTCTTACCTGGTGAGCTAGAGATGATGGAATCGAATTGTTGAGCTTCTCTTAAGAACAACTGACTCTATAACTCAGATTCTCAAAACAGAGTCAAACAACTGGGCTCCACAAATTATATTCTCAAAATAGAGTCAAACAACTGACTCTATAAACTTAGATTCTCAAAACATAATCAATTCAAAAGAATTTACAAGCTCAAGGTGCACAAGTTGCACAAGACTCACAAGGATTCACGTGTTCGTAATAGAAAACGCTCGATACCGTTCTCAGTAACACCCGACTTACTTAACCAAGCAATTAGTTAAGTAATTAGGCGTTACGTAGGTTAAGAAAGAACTTCGATAATTTATAACAACAATTCGACGGAATGTACATGTCCAACAATATTTGACCTCAACTTTCATCATGAATGAATAAATTATTTAGTCGAAAGAGGTAGATCCGACAAAGAATGATTCTAGGTCCTCATACCACAAGGAATAATCGAACAAAGAAAAACCATGGCTAAGGAAAATTTTCAAAATAAGATAATCGAGATCAAATACGACATTGATCTAATATCACAGGTTAAACTAATTTTACAACGAATGTGAGAACTCAAACATGCTTTCACCAAAATAAAATCTTTGGTTAGCTAGGGTCGAAAGCATGACTCATCAATAACTTCAAAGCATTTTATACAATATAACTTCAAAGCATTTTATACAATATTGGATCCAACAAACAATTCTGGGTATTTAAAAGAAATCCTTTTTCACACAATCATTTTGATAAGTCCTGGTCATAGAAGCAAATCGACATCTTAACAGAAATGTCGAGATCCCAACAATAGAATAAAACTGTCACCAGGGCAAATATCTAGATACAAACAACCAAAGGCCAAAGTTCGGCAACAAGAAGTGTGGCTGAGAATCATGTATGATGACATGAGACTCTGGGCAAACAAAACATGACATCAACAAATTAACAACATCGTCATGAGACAAAACCTCTAGAGAAGCTCTTCTGCACAACATTCGATTCTAGCATCCTCTCGAACTCATCCTACACATTTAGAAATATATGCAGGGCGTGAGTACTAGATGCACTCAGTGGGTATATGCCGAAAACACTTAAAACATTGCTCTTAGTGCTATAAGATCGACTTGCCATAACATTTGCAACACACATGAGTTTTCGCTAAATAGCACGCATGCATGCTTACGAAATAAACTTACTTGCTTTCATGCTCATATATTCAAGATGCAACATTAAATATGCGTCTGCAGACATTATCTCATTCATTAACCATATCTACGCACTCTTGTGTTGAGAAGTAGGCCTCCTTCTCAAACACCGTGATCGGCCATTTAGCTCACGATCACTCTGTACACAAACCTCATCGGCACTCGTCCAAAGATAGGGCGATATCGCCCATCTCTCGTAGATAGCAACATGTATCATGCTCAAAAACTTGGCAAGTCACTCAACTTTTCATAAAAATGCATATCATATCATTTTGTATGCAAAAGCATATCATTTCTCGTTTTTAAGAAGGATTTTACCAACCTAGCAATAACCACTCGGGTGGACTGTACAATCTGTCCTTCGCTACTTTCTTCTCTGAACTTGGCCCTTCATCAACATAAAGTAGCGTATAAGCATACCAGGAGCCAAACGAGAAGATAAATTCTTTATCTTATCTAAGTCGTCAACACGACTATAACTTCTTGATATTCAAGACTCTATAATCTATGAGCACTTAGGTCATTGCATCCTTTAACATATAACAAGACTTAACTAAGTCTCGTATAACTAAACAAGCACATAGGACTCAACGACAAACTTAAGCTATCTATTCTTAATCAAAAACCAACAACTCTTTACAAACATAGCTTATGACTAACGCGAAAAATCACGTAAGATGTCATCTAACATAAACGAACCTCTATACATGCTTAACTATCATCAAAGATCATCAATCAATTATCAAAATCCAAAGATCAAAGCTTTAGCATTGAAAATCCAATTTGACGTCAAACTAAAAATTTTCATCTTTAAAATACGTCGGCCGAAAAATCCGAATAAATCATTTTAAGCTTTATTCATATCATAGAATCCAAATATGAAGTCAAAATGATAAAATAAAATCAAAAATCCAACCTCATGTGTGACATAGTATTCGGCCATTTTAGGGTTTTCGCATGGGTTCGATTTTAATCGTTTTTCTTGCTCAAAACATGTTTATATCTACCCAAAAACACATATATAAAAGCATATCAAGCATATCAACAACATAAGTTCAAGATCTAGGCTTCCTCATATTCGAAAATTTCAAAGATTCCAAGGAATGAAATCATGCTTGAAAATTCAACATTAAACAATTCATAGGTGCTAGATCTAACGTAATATCAAGAGATAATCGAACAAAACATGCTCCTTCAAGCATACTGAAAAGGACCGAAAGTTTAGAGCCTCAAAAGTTCATATTTTTCAGATTTTTAAACCATAAATAAGTTCTAGAGATGTAGATCTACCTTTGTGCGAAGACGGATCGTGAATTCGACGGTTAGATCTTCGTAGAAATGAGTTTGAAAATTTTTACACACTGTAGTGTGTGTTCGAAAATTTTGGAAAGAATGGAGAAGTTGTGAAAAATGGAGCATTTTTGGAAGCGTGTATATATATATAAATCTTTTCACTATTACAAGCTTCCCTAGGAAGCTATTCTTTAGCTTATCTAATAAGCTAATTTTTAGCTTCTCAAATAAGCTATAAATGGCTTCTTTAGTAAGCTTTTGGTTCTAGAATTCTCCTTAGCTATTATAGCTAAAAAAATAAGGATATAATATATCTTTTGAAATTATTGACTCAATATAAATCAAATAGAAAAATAGGAATTTCTAATGAGTTGAAATTTTCATAAATCACTCTTTCTAAAAATAACTATCGTATTTTGACTATTAAAAGCATTTTTGGTCTCAAAACCACTTTGGGGTAATTTGCTTTTGATCTGGGTTTATTCAGCAAACACAAATATCAAAAAGAGCAAAGACTCTGAAATTCTATGACTCTTGGATCAAGACTTCTATGAACGCATATCTTATCATAACAAGACTCTTGAAATCTAGATCTTCTCATGCTACTAAAGGCTTAAGAATCTTTTCTCAGATTCTTTCTCGAATCTATCTCAGATTCTATCAGCTCGACTCAAAGCTTAACATAAAAGCTTTTAACTCAAACAACTCTTTCTTAAGGATGCAATGCCCTTCTTATAAAGCTCTTAATCAGGAGCTAATCTTTGCTACAGGAATGCGGGGTATTACACAGAATCTATCTTCCTCTTGTATACCCACTTACTACCAATGGCTTCATTTGCATCTGGTAGAGATAATTTCCCGTATACATCCATAGCTGTTATAGACTCAATTTCTAAGTCCATTGCGGTGTGTCATGCTCTTGTATCTATATCTTGTATCGCCTCACTGTATGTCCATGGATCGATTATAGCATGTTCGTTTATTAGGACTAAATCCGAAAATTCACCCACGAACATAAATCGCTTATGTGACCTGTGGTTCTCTATCTTGCACAACTTGTTGGGTAGGTGCCACTTGTACAGTCGGTATCCTTAGTGGAACTCGACCCACTTCAATTTCTTGAAGTACCTGGTATCGATCCCTCCCACTAGACTCAACATATTGTATCTTTGGTGGAATAGGTGGTGGAATACAATCACTTTCTAATTCTTGAATAATTATTTCAACTTTGGATTTGTGGTTTTTTCATGTAGTCCTCCTTCAAGAATCAGAGTTGGTGCTAATAACGATCTTCTGATCATTAGGACTATAGAAATAACCACCTTTCACTCCCCTAGGATATCCAACAAACAGCTTTGCATCAGATCTAGCCTTCAACTTATCAGCATTCATGTTCATCACATAAGTATAATATCTCACTTAATTCATAACAATAATAATGTAACATTTTGATAAAACAATATTAATTGAAATCTCCAATCGCCCAAGGAATCCCACATGCAAGCCACGCGTGTGGAAGTTTACACATGAACCCCTCGACCAGACGAAAATAAACCTTTTAGTCGCTTAATTTCAATCCATGTCAACTTATCCTTATAACAAACGAAATTAATGATTTGACCTTAACTAGACCACATCACTATCGCAAGAAGGGACTTCGTGGGAAGTTGTACTTGAGGTGATGCTTAAGCAATTACCACAATTTTGACAGCAGATATCGAATTCTTAGAATTAGCATACTCACTAGGACAATACCGCTTCCAATTCAATTTCGTTTGTTATCTCATTTTAAATCTATCTCTAGAGAACTTATGAAAATCACATATGCAAGCCACGCATGTGGACGTTTACACATGAAACTCCCACTTCTCAATAGATTAAAATGTTTTATTTAGAAATCTCATCTAACAAATTTATGATAAATAGTGCAAATAAGACACGCGTGTGGATGTTTACTCACTGTGTGTACCATTTTGTTTAAAGATCAAAAAGTGGAGGTCTTGACATTTTTAATTTAAGAATTAATATGTCGGGTTTCTTGCTTAGTCTTTTGTTTCAAAAGGTTTGTCGTTGCAGATCACGTAGTTCTAATATGCTCTCTCTAGAATTCAACATGTAAAACATGCTCGCAGATTTCTAAAACATTCTTCAAAACGCGATAAACCTAGCATGCTTGCTAAACACAGTCAATCACAAAACATATATCATGTTTATCTACGTAATTAAACATACATAGCATGCTATTACATAATTTAAACATCCATGACATGCTTTGAACGATAAAAAATAAAATAAAACTCGTTCATCGCAGTCCATTCATTGATCATGTACTTCCTTGCCTAATTTATTACATAAATTTGTAAAGTACAAATCTTCAAAATTTCGAAACAGGTCGCGCGTGCACAGGCACGAACCGAACTCGTTAAAATTGGATTTTGGCTAAAAATCAAAAATTAGATCGGAACAGTGATATTGATCGGATCGGGTCGGGTCGAAAAAATTGGATCCAGGTCGAGAATGAGTCATGTCAAAAATGGGTCGGGTCAAGCTCGAATGGAATGGGCCACGGGTATGGGCCTGTGCGGTAGGGCACAACCCATCGTACATGCCCAGCCACCTACCACCAAGCCTCCGTCGCACGCCATGCTCGCCATTCGCCCGATATCGCCTCGCCGAGCGTTACCTAGTAGCCCTTTACCGACATCACCCGCAAGTTGTCGTCGTCTCTGAGAGCCGAGCACTTACGCACCGAGGCCTGCATGCTAGGCGTGACTCGCATGCGTGTGTCGTCGCCCATCGATATGCCATTCCACCTAGCCTCTGCCGAAGCTGTTGAGACGCATGTGTGCACCGAGCTTCATCGTGCGCCGAGTGACAGCGTGCTGCAGAACGTCGCCCAGTTACACCAAGCGCCGAGGTACGCATCACGCGAGAGAGGTTGTGCACTGAGCGTCCCTCTCTCGAGCTGATACTCGTGCCCTCTTTACCCCATCTGCTCATACGTTTATGCGTCGGGTCTATTATACACTGTGCGCGATGAGCATCTGCGTGCTGGAGCCGTACGATGTTGCTTTGCCAATTGCTTCCCTCTGCATACGGGCGCTGTACGTGCCGGGTCACAGGGCACCTACCGTCGCCTCGCCACATGCTGTTGCCTGCGTACCTCCGATCGCACCATGCATTGGGACTTCATCGTCTCGTTCTTCGTGTTCTTCATCTTTGTTTTTCATTTTACAGGTTTTATTTACAAAACATAAATCCTATTCTAAAACGAATTTTCTCGTGGTGAAAAACGAATCTAATAAAAAACCAAACATCCGATCCACGATGAACGACAGATCTACAGTTAATTATTACGCACATAAGAATCAAACGTGAATTAATCCAACAGAGCTAAGATTCTAATCACATGCATTGATACCAATTGTAGGGAAATCTGATTTTACCATCTCCCGAGGATCTATCTTGGATGTTTAATTCACCATATATTGATTATATGCCTAGAATGCATCTATTTAATTAATTGCAACACGTTGGCGTTTACTCGTGTTTACTTGCGAATTTCTCGGATAAAGATCGATAGAAGACTCCTGCTTTGACCTTCTGGACTGTATCCCAAATGACAAAACTCCAATGCTGAGTGAGAGTAATCTATGAAAAATACTGCAAAAATTCACCTCCTACTTTTACTATGCAATTTTCGAAAATCACACAAGACTAGGATTTACTATGCAATTTTTGAAAATCACACAAGACTATGATACTTCTGATTTTCTCTCAACTTGTATTTATAATTCATTCATAGAATCCTATTAGGATAGGATCCCTCCATATCTAATAAATATAATCATATTTTTATAGATAATACCAATATAGAATAATTATCTTTTGATATCTAATAATATCAGATAATATCTTTTGGTATCTATTGATATTAAATAATATCTTTTGATATATAAGAATATCAGATAATATCTATCAAGATATTGGCCTATTAGAATAGAGTGCTTGTGGGACTCTACAAGGCGGGCGAATTTATTAGCAGCTCCAGGCCTTGATGGGCCAGCCCAGGGATCAAATGCAAGGAATAAAGATGGGCCTAAAATGAATTACGTATCTTATGCTCAGCCCAAAACTTAAATTAATTAATAAATATTTATTCATTCCACTAGAGAATAAATGCTGACTTGCCCCTTTATTTCTGAAGTTGAGTCGGGTTTGCACTTAGACTTACGAATCCTCATATTTAAGATATCGTACGTCCACTAATTATTTATAGCATTATGACTGCTTAAAATAATTAATCTCTTTAATTCCTTAAGTAGTACCACTCAACCATATTATTGTAATTGAGCTAACATAACCTGTAGAGTTTAGTACAATAAACCTTTTGAGCTTCTTAAGGGGACGTCACCATCCTAAATGGATACGGTGACTCGATACAGGTAACTAGCATAATATACAAGTACTGCCATCATCCAAGATGCGGAGAATCTTGGGTTATCTCAAGTAATGTAGTAACCCGAAAATCTCTTAGTCTGCATTAGAGCCTAATTAAGCATTAATTAGGGGCTTAAAGGTATTGCATCTCTATAAATTTATAAAGAAATGCATAATAAATTAGTAAGCGATAGAAATTCGATCAATTGCCAATCGAAGGAATAAAATTTAGAAGAAGTAGAGATTATTTAGAGACAAGTTTTATTATGATAAAATAGGAAATATATGGTTATTATTGTGTGTTTGGATGAAAATTTTCATTAAATAGAAAATGTTCTAAAGAAATGCATTAATTCTTATTTATGTGAGATTTATTTATAAAATGAAATGAAATAATATTTAAGCTATTAAATGGCTTAAAGAAATTTATTTTATTTATATCTAGTGATAAAGAAATTAATTTCTATAATTTTCAAAATTTATGAATTTATAGAATAATTATTTGAATTTTTTCATATGAAAGAATTAAATCTATATTTGTATGATATGTGTTTCAATAATGGAGTTAATTATTTTGGATATTTAAATTAATGAGAAAATTTAGTTTTTACTATTAAAGAATATTAATGTTCAACATTAGTAATTTTAGAAAAATATATATAATTTTGAAAATAATAAAAAAGAAAATGAAAAATTAAATGCATAAATCTATGTGTATATATCTTCTAGAACCATAAGCATTGGAGATCATCCTCAACCTCCCTCATTTCTCTCTATTTTTGGCACTTTCACACACTACACACACAAAAATTTTCTTCACTTTTAATTCAATATTTAAGTGTAGAATTAAGTGGAAATCATTCCAAAGAAGGAAAATATCTTATTTCATCCATGTTTTTGTGATTTAAATTGAAGAACATGATCTTCTCATGCATGGTGGTTTTCGAAAATTTCATGTTTGAATTTAAGGTTGATTTGTTTAATTTTTGTTATGGTTGTTGATTTATTTATGCTTATGATGCTTAAATAACATAATATATGATTTAAATTCTTTAAATTCATGAAGTTGGGAAATTAAAGTAATTATGCATAAACCCTAATTTTGATTTGTTATGATTTGATTAAATTGAGTTTAGATATGTGTAATTAAGTTGAAATAAACATGATTTAGTGGAAGAAATTGGAATAAATTCAATGCATGCATATTGTCAAATTTTCGAAAATTATGAGGTTGGATGAACTTTGATTTCTTGATTTTATTTGATGTATTTGATATGATTTTTGAGATCTAGGATATAAATAATGCTTAAGTTGAATTTATGGGATTTTATGGATTTATAAATTGAAAGTTGAAAAATTAAAGTTTATACTAAGTTGTTGAATTTATATGATTGATAAGTTTGATTAAGATTGAGATTGATTATGGATTGATGATCGTTAATAATAAAAGAGCGTGAAGGTGAGTTGTTTTGAATTAAATAGGTTGTAGATTGGAAAATTTACTTAATTACATAATGTGGTGGTTGAATGGCATATATTGATTATGGAATAAATAGAATTGTTTGAGCATGCTTTAAGTTCCTAAGTATATATTTAAGCACATGGTGATGATTTGGTGGAGTTTGGGATGAATTGGCTGAATTTGGAATGAAATGGCGATTCATTTTATAAAACTTTCTCTGCCGAAATTTTGTTAGAATCATCATATTAATAAAGTGTTTTGAGAATCTAATTAGTAAACTTAATATAAGTATATAAGTGAGATTTGTTCACTTAATTGTTTTAAGTTAAGATTTGAAATGTGTACATGAATGAAACAAAGCATATGTTACTTAAGTCCTTTTTATTATGACATGTTATGAACATTATTAAAATTGAAGTCTACTAAAGACATAAGATGTTAAGGAATGTAATGGACCAACTTAAGTTTTAGAATTTGGTAAAATCAAGAATAAGATGTAATATGTTCAAGTGAACAATAACGTTGCTAAATTCGATAATTATTTCAATTACAAGGATCAAGCAAGGACAATGGCATTTTGAAGGACGAAAAGGAGGAAATTCTCGAGTGATGACGTGCCAGGTAGGTTTTCTTCTCTTTAATGTGTGATGGCTATTGAAAATTTCATTTATATATTGTACATTTTTATTTATTGAAAATAATATCATGTTATATATTGAACATAAGATCGTATAACTTGTTGAGTATAAGATTAATCTATGCTGTTTGTTGAGCATAAGATCATGTTATTATTGAAAATAAGTTCATATTACCTATCTACGGAAGACTTTTGCTAATGATCGGGAAGTTATAATTACATAGACCGACAATGACTGGGAAGTTCATATTACCTATCTACGGAAGAATCATGTTATTATTGGAACGTTTTCATACGGACGAATTTAGATTTCCCGTTCTCTACTTGGTTTGGATTCGAACCCAACCATTGTTCTTCCAACGTTACACTACGCGTTTTATTTATATAATTTCTAATTTCTATGTTTAATTCGTATTTTATTTCAATTATTATGTCTAGCTAAATTTCTTGTTCTAATCCTAGGGTTTGTATAATTCTATCCGAAGTGTTGTGATTCCTACTGTTGCTATTTACCTTCCAAGCATTGATTTGTGATTCTTGGTGCTAAATATTATGTGTTAATTTCTGATCAATTTTGATGCATATCTAGTTGCTAGTTAATTTCTGGCGACCGCCTAAAACCCGTCGTCAAAGGTCCTCGGCACGCCAAGATACTACTTGTAATCTCCTTCAACTTGAACACATAGTTCCGTATATGGCAAGTTAAGGGGTCGAACCGAAGAGAGTTGGTTATGTTGTTACTCGAGTTGTCACAGTTTGAGTAGGAATGTAGTAACCGAAAATCTTTTAGTCTTAATCAGAGTTTAATTAAGTATAATTAGGGGATTAAAGGCTTGTTATTTCATAAAGAATTTATAAAGAAGTGCATAATAGATTATTAAACGATAGAAATTCGATTAAATCTTAATCGAAGGAATCGAGATTAGAAGACGTAGAGATTAATTAGAAATAAGTTTTATTATGATTAAATATGAGAAATGTGATTATTAATGTGTGTTTGAATGAAAAATGTTATTAAATAGAAATTATGCTATGGAATGCATTAATTATTTTTGTATGAGAATTTTTTTATAAAATCAAATGAATTACTGTTCAAGCTATTAATTTGCTTGAATAAATTTATTTTATTATTATTTAGTGATAAAAGAATTATTTTGCATGATTTTCGAAATTTAAGGAGTATGAGTATAATTAGTTGAATTTCAACATATGAAAGAATTTAATTTATGTTATATGAATTTAATTTCAATCATGGATATAATTTTTTTTGGATTTTAATATTTATTAGAAATATAGTTCTATTTATTAAATGATATTAAGGTATAACATTAGTAATATTAGAGGTATAATTATAAATTATGGAAATTTGTGTCAAATATTAATAAAATGAATACAAAATGTACATTAAATACATATAAACATTCTAGAAATTTTCAAATAACATAAGATCATCTCCAACCTTATTTCTTCCTAAAAAGTTTCGACACTCACACACAAGCACACACCAAATTTTTTATTTTTACTTTTAAACCATATTTAAGTGGGAAATTAGTGGTAATTCACTCCAAGGAAGGTAATTACCTTGTTTAAGCTAATTTTATGTGATTTAAATTGATGAATATGATGTTCTACATATCTATGATTTTCGAAAATTATGAGATTTAAATTTGAGTTGATTTGTTTGATTTTTGTTATGTTTATTGATTTAATTATTTTTATAATGCATGAATAATATGATCTATGGTTTTAATTCCTTAAATTATGAAATTTTGTGAATTAAAGTATTAGGTATAAACCCTAATTTTTGTATGTGAAGTATATGTTGTGATTTAGTTAAATTGAGTTTAAATATATGTTTAGGGATGAAAATAAACAATATATGATTAAAGAAATGAAAATTTAGAACATACATATTAAAGCCCTAAAATTTTCAAAAATTAGGGAAGGATAGAACTTAGGGTTTTTGATTTTATTTGATCTACTTGGCATGATATTTGAGCTTTAGGATATATATAATGCATAATATGAATTTACAAGAATTTAATTCATGCATGTGAATAATATCCAAATTTTCGAAAATCAAGGGGTTTTCATGAACTTTGATTTTTTGATTTTATTTGATGTATTTGATATGATTTTTGAAATCTATGATATAAATAATGCTTAAGTAGAATTTATGGGATTTTATGGAATTGAAATGTGAAAGTTGAAATATTAAAGTTTATGCTAAAGTTGATAGATTTATATGATAAGTGTGATTAAGATTAAAAGTAATTATGGATTGATGATTATTGATGATGGATAAGTGTATATATGAGTTGTTTGATATTAAATGGATTGTTGATTATGAAATTACATAATAGGTATAGTTGAAGGGCATAGAAGTATTATGATATAATTAAATGAGTTTGAACTTATTTTAAATTCCTAAGCATATATTTTGGCATATGGTATTGATTTGGTGGAGGTTCGGATGAATTTGGATGATGTTGGATTAAAATGGCGATCCTAATTATAAACGTTACTCTGCCGAAATTTTTGTAGAAATTGTCTATTAAAGAGAGGTTTTGAGAATTTAATTGGTAATATATAATAAGTGTTGAAGTTGTTTAACTTCTTTGATCAAAGCATGTTATATAGTCATCTAAGATTTAGGTATAATAAAGAGTAAGTTATGAAGGAATATAATAAATTTAACCTAATCTTAGATTAGGTAAGACTAAGATTGAGTGGTAATATGTTTTAGTGGATAATGAAGTTTACTAAATTCAATAATAAGCTTATTTTACAAGGAACGAGCAAAGGAAGTTGAGAAGTGAAGGAAGAAGTAACAAACGTGTTGGAGTAAACATTAACAGGTGGGTAATGCCTCTCAAATTATTTCTTGAACAAAGCTTAATGTTAATCTTCAAGTTCATTTCTATTGTGAGAATGCTTAAATCACCACATCATTTATATGTTGAAAATGATTGATTTACCACATTGTGGGTATGATGGCGAATTACCTACTACGGGAGAAAAATGTTATGTACTGTGCACATGTTTATGGCCGTGAGCTTGCGAATGTAGGCCGGTCATGGTATTGGAGAGGATGCCTACTTCTCATTACCGAATGATGTAGATAGGGTATGACCGTAGTTGGGAACCTTCGGGACCAACTCGGGTATGTGATGCCGGTATGTTTCAAAACGTGAATGTGTGGTGATCAAATTATGAAATTTTCTCATGAAGTAATTCTCCAAGTTATTTGCTCAACTATTGTTTAAAGGATTTTCATAATTTCTGAAAGTGCATTTTGGTAATATCCACTGAGTACTCTCTAGTACTCATACCCGCGAAATGTTTTCTGTGATGCAGGTTGAGTATGGAAGAGATATGGGCTTTGGGAGTTGAGCTCAGTCTTTCTTTTGTTTTAAATAGTTGTGCCCGAATGTCGTGTCTTCATACATGACATTCACTATCCTTCCGTTGTTAACTCTTAAATTTGAAACTATACTTTTGAGAAAACGTGTAAATGTTTGGAAAAGTTTATTACATATTGTTGAGGCTGTGACCTCGCTTGTTGTTATTACTCATTGTTGGTTATTTGCTGTGTGCAGGTTGGCTTATCCATATTCTAGAGGATATGTTGTTCGTTTGTCCAAATTTTTCTTTCTTTAAACCCCATTCGTTTGTCAAAAATGTCATTTCTTAAACTAGTCACGGCTTGATTATTTAGTTAATTACATAATTAGATAGTCGGGTCGTGACAGAGTGGTATCAGAGCAGTTGTTCGCTCTCGACCTGTGAAATTTTCTTTCTTGAGCCATCCTTTTTTTGTAAACCCTGAGTTAAAAATAAAATGATTGGTAAAAGCTCAGTGTTCCAGTCCATCTCTTCAACTCAACCAGATAAAGTAATCTGTGATTATGTAAGTAAGTAGAAGCAAATATCTGTATTGAAAATAATTGTTGGTTATGGTGAATTTTGTGATGTATTATACATGTATATAAATGATATTGATATACGTCTGTTTTCGTTCCTGATCGATATGGAAGTTATATTTGATTATAGGATACAAGGAAGAAGGTTACAGCTCGAAAGAAGGTCGATAATAAGCCTCCGAGGTTAGGCAGCATTGATAGATTCTTCTCCCTTAGAATGAGAGAGGAGGAGGGTATGACGTTCTTTCTCCATCATTATGGGATGATGTGGAACTCAGTCATGAGGCAGGGAGTGACCGAGCTAGATGGGCTACTCCAGTTAGTACAAGCTTTACCTCTCAATTGGCGAGGATGGGCATCTGAAGTTGCTTTGGATTTTGTACACCCCGACATGGAATTCAGAGTCACTGGTAACCTTGATGAATTCATGAAACTTATTAAAAATCAGTATAGGACGGTAGGAGATCCTCCATTTGCACCATACCGTCCTTTTAATCAGTTTATTCCATCAGTCCACCAAATTTTATCTGATATTCTAGATCCAAAAAGTAAGGAAATTGAACCTGAATCTCAAGACATTGTTGTATCTAGTCCTACATATGAGTTCTATTATGATAGTGATATCCTATTTCCAATTGAGTCTCAGTGGACTTCACTTGACTTGGATCTACATGACCAACCGTTTGCATTAAAAACCCCATCTCCACCTTTGTCTCCCCTTCATGAAATTTCTTTAGCATTATCTTCCACTGAGGTAAGTCGCGAGTTTGAACAGCAACCATCCATTGGCATTTCTAGTTTGCGACCCCTATCTATTAGTGAGATTGTTTGGTATGAATTTGTGCTTATTCTTGGTATTGTTTTACATGTCATTTTCAGTAGTTTATCCTATTTATGCCATTGGTTCGATTATTATTTATCGATTCAGACTTACTTGGTTCGTTTCAATGTTTTGCAGACAATCGGCATGAAATAGGATTAAATGAATCTTCCAAGGATAAAGTATAATGAAGAGCATCTCGACAGGAGTTCGTGGCGAAAACCGTGCGTAAATCGGAGTTTAGACGCGAAGGACGGGCAGGCTGGTCGCAAGTCGCGCCGTGCGTGCGCGCCAGCCCGTCGCCGGCGGCGCCGCGCGCGTCACCATCAGCCAGCGCCGCCGCTTGCCTCGTCCAGCCCGCAGCCCCGCGCCGCTGCACTCCATCTGCTGGGCTTCGCCCGGCGCCGCTTCTCGCGCGCCCGCGGTGACCGCCACTTCGGTAGCGCGTTGCGCCCGCCCACTTCGCCTCGCCTAGCGCCTCGCCCACTCCGCTCCTTGCCCGGCCAACGCACAAACCCGATGCGCATTGCCAATTCCAGCGCGCGCCCCGCTCGGCCGCCTAGCGCTCGTTGGCCTCAGCGCCGTTCAGGCATCTCCGTCGCCCGCCTCATCCACGGCAAGGCTTCTCGCGCCAGCTCCGCACACAACCGGTGCAAACCCCCAGCGCCCACTCACTCGCCTTGCTCCAGCTCCAAGCGCGCGCTCAACCCAGTGCCCGCTGTGACTCCGTGTCCGCTCGCCAATATTCCAGCGCGCACTCAACCCAGCGCCCGCTGTGACTCCGCAACGCTCGCCTAGCCTCCGTCCGGCGCTGGGGAACCAACGCCCATTCCAAGCGCGCGTTCGGTAATTTCCCTCGCGTGCTCACGTGTCAGCCGGCGTTCACCTCTAATACAGAATGCATTTTGAACCTGCGCTCACTTTCAACCGGCGCTCAATCTCATTTAATATTTATATACTTGCTTGGTCATTTAGAAACTCCCGTTCTTAGTTTTTATCTCACGCATGACCCTGCCGCTCTTCGCCTTCTTAAGGATTTCTTGAGCAACATCACGATGCGATCTAGGTTTTAATTCAAGTCTTTTATTTTCTTAGATTGAACAATTTAGTTTATTGTTTTACGCTTTGGATTAATCTGTTCGTTTCATCGATTATTATTATTGGATTTTCATGTTCCTTCGATTTATATTGCTTAATGATTTCCTGCTTCCGATTAATTCATGTTCTTGTTGGATGATTGATAATTATGGTTTCCAATTAGATTCAGATTAGGGCTTGACAAACTCTAAGAATATGATTGCTATTGCTTTTGTTTATTGCTTTGATTTATCATGCTTTCATAGTTCAACTAGGGATTGACAACCCCTGGTTTAGATTTAATGCTTTATTAGTTTAGCTCAGGATTGACAACCCCAGCTTAGGATTGATGTTTATTTTCCGTATTTCAATTCCCGTATGTTTCAAACCCTCGTTGGGATTAGAATGTTTAGGATTTAATTGCTTTCTGTGCGTGACACGTACAATCGCCCTGTTAAGTTTTCCTTGAGAGACGACTTGGGTTAACTTATCACGTTACAATTACCTCGTACGATTGCGAGTGAATTTGAGTGTGTTTTTAGCTCGATCAATTTTGGCGCCGTTGCCGGGGAAAACTTTAGGCGTATTGTTTGTGTTGTTTGTTTTATGTGTTTCTTTTCGTTCTGTTTGGTTATTTTCTCCCCCCGGTGCGTGATATCTTGTTTTTTGTTGTCGGTGTCTGTTAATGTAGGGTTACCAGTAGTACGAATATGGTCAAACAGGCTGGGGGGAGGAAATTTCGTCATATTGGGCAAATTATTCTTACGAAGAAGGAGTCCAGTTCGACTTTTCTGAGGGATACCCGTCAACCCATGACTATCAATCCTACAATCCATACTGGGATCAACCACCTCCACCGCAGTACGAGGATCAAGCCTGCAATCCATACTGGGATCAACCACCTCCGCCGCTATGAGGATCAATCCTACAATCCATATTGGGATCAACCACCTGCCGCAAGATGTCCGTACTCACAACAACCACCTCCACCTCAAGATTCATACCCAGCAGCCCACCTCGCCCTCAAATGCCGGCTTGGGATGATAAGTTCGTCAAAGTTTGGATGCTTATGACGCCTCACTTCAACGTTTGGAGGCCTTGAGTGGGACATGTTAATAGCACGCTTGATGAGTGGTGCGGCAATGGAGGAACTTCCAAACCAATCCAATCAGTCCAAAGCGGTCACTATTCTAGAAAGTGACCCAATTATTGAAATTTGGTGGAAGAGACATCAGATGAGCCGACTTTCCCTCACCAACCCGATCAAGCTCCGACGGTCATTACTCTTGAAAGTGACCCAATTGTTGAGAATGGGGTTGGAGAGACACTGACAGTCGCTTCTGACCGAGAAGGTGGAAATTGAGGAAGAATAGGCACGTGAGGATGAGAGCGGGATCAAAGCCACGAGGAAGTTGTTACGAGGATGGCTGACGAGGAAGAGTGGGTACATGAAATTGATGACACGGCAAAACCCACTCTGGAGGTGAAAGAACTACCCAAACACGTGGAGGAAGATGGAGAGAGGATGAAGAAAGAGTGGGCACTTGAAGTTACTAGAATACCAAAACCCACTCTGGAAGTGAAAGGACTGCCTCCACAATTGAAGTACGTGCTCCCAGAGGAGGACAAAGGTTGAGGTAACATCCATAATTTGTCAACATCCTAATTCACCAAAGTATTGTGCTTTGGGAATTGAAATTATCTATTTCACTTTGGAGAATAGGATGTTCGATTTGAGCTTAAATGAGTTATTATTTTCTTCCTTGATTGTCCTTTGTGCTTATATGGTTACTACTGATGCTCTGGCTGAGATGGTATTCCTGCAGGTTAAGGACTATGGATAGTTCGAAGTTGACTAGATTACGTCGGGCTCATGACGTTAAACTGAGTACTACGTGGGAGTTTATTCACGGATTTTTATTTTCTTTTTCTTTCTTTCTTTTTTTGTTTTGTTTCGTTGTTCTCGTTGATCTTTCTGTTGTCTCTGTGTTAGTTTTGCTTGAAATTGGGACGTCGTCTACAGTGTGGTGAAGCATTGATTTTCCAGCTCGATCGTGCACGCCCACATTCCAACCCTGTTTCTGCCATATATTATTAGGGAAGTCTCATCCTCCTGGCCATTTTTTGTGTTATTAATGTTTTGAGCTCTGGGGACAGTGCTCGAATTAAGTGTGGGGGAGAGAGTATTTGGTTTTGTAGGCGTGACATATATATTTTTGTATGCTTAATGATGTGCCCTTGTGCTTATTTTGATTGTTTGGACTCAAGTTTTAGTCTATGCGAGTAAGTTAGGATTTTGATTGTTGCGCCTGAACTCTGTGGTATTGGTCAAACTGATTTTGAATTTTCGCGACTTTTTGTGATTTATGATTTGAGTGTAATGTGAATTGACGAGATTGTGATTGATAGAAAATGAATAGGGGGAAATTGATGTGATTTGTCCGACTAATGTTAGGGTAGTGTTAACATTGTGGCCATCTATATACTTGTTTCTTAAAATAAAAAAAATAAAAAAAAGGATGTGAAAAAGAAGGAGAATGAAACTCTAGTTTTTTTGTTGAGATTGTATAAATGGAGGATGGGATTCTGCCCCTCTTTCTCGTAAATTGAGAAATGGGCATGGGAAACCACGATAGGCGACTCGAGTTTATCGAGAATTCACCTTTCGAACATTGTTCCAAAATCTGTTAATGCTTTCTATGTTATCAAAGAAACTTGTTGCTAAAGGTGACCACATTAGTTAGTTCACCCCTAACGGAGAGTTGGGTCTGAGCAGAGTTTACCCTTTTATTTATTGGAAATCAATTGCCGTCCTAGATTTATTTCACATTATCTTTGAATACGTAAACACTAAGTGTGGGGAAAAATAAATAAGGTTTGATTGATTAGACTAAGAGTGAAGTTGCATGAATTATCTTCCTTATTCTTATTGGTATAGAGTTTGCATGAGGACAAGCAAATGGATAAGTGTGGGGGAGTTGTTTTGTATGAATTTGTGCTTATTCTTGGTATTGTTTTACATGTCATTTTCAGTAGTTTATCTTATTTATGTCGTTGGTTCGATTAGTATTTATTGATTCGGACTGACTTGGTTCGTTTAAATGTTTTGCAGAAAATCGGTATCAAATAGGATGAAATGAATCTTCCAAGGATAAAGCATAATGAAGATCATCTCGACAGGAGTTCGTGGCGGCGTGCGTAAATCGGAGTTCGACGAAGGAGAACTCGCCAAAACAACGGTCGCGCGACGTGCGTGCGCGTCAGCCGTCGCACGGCGGCGCGCGCACGCGCCGCTTCGCCCGCCCCGCATCAGCCCAGCGCCGCTCGCCGCCTCGTCCAGCCCGCAGCCCGCGCCCGCTGCTCCCACAGCGCCCGCGGTGCCCGCCACTTCAGCGCGTTGCGCCCAGGCCAGCCTTCGCCTCGTCTAGCGCCTCGCCCGCTCCGCGCCTCGCCCGGCCAGCGCGCAAACCCCAGCACGCGTTGCCAATTCCCAGCGCGCGACCCGCTTGGCCGCCCAGCGCTCGTTGGCCTCCAGCGCCCGTTCAACATCTCCCGTCGCACGCCTCATCCACAGCGTGTGCTCTCCCCGCGTTAGCTCCGCACACAACCGGCGCAAACCCCCAGCGCCCACTCACTCGCCTTGCTCCAGCTCCAAGCGCGCGCTCAACCCAGCGCCCGCTGTGACTCGCGTCCGCTCGCCAATATTTCAGCGCGCACTTAACCCAGCGCCCGCTGTGACTCCGCAACGCTCGCCTAGCCTCTGTCCGGCGCTGGGGAACCAGCGCCCTTTCCAAGCATGCGTTCGGCAATTTCCCTCGCGCGCTCACGTGTCAGCCGCCGTTCACCTCTAATACAGAATGCATTTTGAACCTGCGCTCACTTTCAACCGGCACTCAATCTCATTTAATATTTATATACGCGCTAGGTCATTTAGAAACTCCTGTTCTCAGTTTTTATCTCACGCAGCCGCGGCACTGCTCTTCTGTCTTCTTCTGGAATTTCTTCAGGCAACAACACAGATGCAGTCTAGGTTTTAATTCAAGTCTTTTATTTTCTTAGATTGAACAATTTAGTTTATTGTTTTACGCTTTGGATTAATCTGTTCTTTCCTCGATTATTATTATTGGATTTTCATGTTCCTGCGATTTACATTGCTTATGATTTCCTGCTTTCGATTAATTCATGTTCTTGTTGGATGATTGATAATTATGGTTTATTTGCAATTAGATTCAGATTAGGGCTTGACAAACTCTAAGAATATGATTGCTATTGCTTTTGTTTATTGCTTTGATTTATCATGCTTTCATAGTTCAACTAGGGATTGACAACCCCTGGTTTAGATTTAACGCTTTATTAGTTTAGCTCGGGATTGACAACCCCAGCTTAGGATTGCTGTTTATTTTCCATATTTCAATTCCCGTATTGTCACGACCCCAATCCGGACCAACCCGGACTGGAGGGCGACTAATACTAGGAGTAGTATTTTAGGGGTTACATGGATAAAATAGAGATGTGTAAAAATAAACTAACATGCTTGAACAGAATATGAGATGATGTCATAATGGTTTTAAAAAGGTTTAGGCCATCGGACCCCAAAACTTGGCCTGATCCGATGGACCTCAATAGTTCATAAGCATAAAACATAAATAAAGGAGTTCAGAGTGTAGCAGCGGAAAGTGTGTGAATACATATATGACGATATGCATTCAAGGTATAAACCACAAATTCTAGATAAATCGGTCGAGGACACCGGACTCCTTAACACATTCCCCATCATCACCATCGAGCTCAACTGCACATTTAAAACAAACATGCGGGCTAAGTACAAGAAATTGCACTCGGTGGACTTATGCCGAAAACATTTGATAAAAGATTACGCGCCAATATCGGGGTAAGTCACGAGGTTTTGTTGAAATGCATCAGGCTTACTAAAATCATTCGGTTGCAAAGTAGCTTGCGAAGCATTTTCTTGGTGTGTATGGTCCATATCTCATAGTAACAATTCATAACAGTATTAAAATTAAACGTCGAGAGGGAGGCCTCCCATCTACGACGCCGTGACCGGCCGTAATCCCGTCAACAGTCTGATCGCTCTCTACAAGCATATGTTAACACAACATAGTTCCAACCTTCACGCCAATCCTAGCTGGCATTTATCATCCGCACAGGACGGACATTAAAAAGGTTGGGCGTGACCCAAATGACATAACCTGTCATAATAAAGTTCCAACCATCTCCACAGCCCTACCCGGGCAAACAGATAGGATCCATACACAAAACGAAATATTTTTGGCAGGTAATGCAGTAAAACATTTGTTAAGCAACAGTAGAATAAGTACTGTAAATAAACTCATTTGGAATAACAGTAAAGTCACATTTTAGTGGGGTAAGAAAAGGCCCACATTTTGAAGATAAAGCCCACCCGACTATGGTTCGTTGTAAAAGTCCCAGTTCGATCGTTCGTCAAAATCCGATCTGCGTTCGTCACACCTTTACGAAAAGGAGGCTTTAGTCGTCGCTCAAGTCTCTCGAGACTTTCAAAAGCTAAGATAAACTTCGATATTTCATATCGATGTAGATTAATTCTTAGTGAATTGATACGTCTCTAACACGTATAAATTGAATTGTTCTCGCCTCATAGAGATCTTTCAACGATATAAATGCGTTTTTCGATATATGGATTTCATTTGTGAAATCTTTTCTTACTAATGAGGTATCATACTCAATTAGTATATCTTCACGCGTCTTGGCGATTCATCAATCGTAAACGTCGTTTGACTTAAAAAGTCAACGAAGTCGACATCGGTCGACAAAGTCAACGATTTTGACTTTCAAATAGTAACTTCTTACTATTTCGTTTTATAAATCGAATTTGATCGATTTGAAAACGTAAAGTCCTTTTTCTCGATTTATCACTTAAATCAAGGACTTATAAATAATTTCGCATTTAATAAACCTTTTTATAATTAAAAAACGTAATTTCGATTTTAACACGTTATAAAATGAACGTTTGTCTCAAACATAGCAATCTAAGTTTATAAAATTTTGTAAAATTTATTTATGTCCAGAATATTAATTAAACATATATTTTATTAATAAACTGATTTAAAAAGGATTTAAAAATCCTTATTAATTATCGAAAAACTCGATAATTAATTTAAAAATGTCAAATGACTTTTAAAATTTTTCTAAATTAATATAGTGCATTATTATACACTATGGTCCAGAATATGAATTTATAAAATTCATATGATATTGTTTGGTATTTATTTATATATATACATATATATAGTTACGGTAATTTTAATAATTAGGGAATAATTATCCAAAAATTCCCAAAATTGATATACACCTAGTATAATATCCCAACATCAATAAACATCACCAATATAACCTATAGTTCACCATAACCATTCATTTAATAATATATAGCAATATTCACGGTAATTACAAGATAATTACCAAATAATTAGCAAACAATTTCTAAAAATTCTAAATAAATTCCAACATGATTAAACATTATACTATAACATTGTAACATCATAACATCAACCAAAAACATTTGAATCATCACCATATGGAGCTCAATAGCTCTCGGCTTTTTTTGATTCAAAATGGTATTTGATTTTTAAAAATTCCAACAATTATATACTATGTTTATACACTATAGTATAGTAATATAACATCATAATATTTGTCAAATCTAATTAAATCATCACCTTCAAGAGATCAAAGCTCACGGCTTATTTGATTTAAATTAGTATTTGATTTCCAAAAATTCTAATAAATTCACACAATACATAAACAATGCATGTTCAAAAATAAAATCATACACCAACCTATATACTTATAATGCTCTCGGCCCTTTTATAAAAAAAAATAGCAATTGATTTTCAAAAATTCTAATTAAATCATAGAACATATAATCAAGGTTCTAAAGCATTAATATGTCATTACAAGCTTGAAATAAAAATTATACACCAATGTATGTTCATACATGCTCACGGTATTAAAGGTTTAAATAGCTAGGGTTTTCAAAAATTTCTAAATAAATTCCTATGTGTTCTAACCACATTATATAACAATAATCCAAGCTAAAAAAACACCTAAGAACATTCGGTCATCACCATTCTATTTTTATAGTTTTCGAAATTTATTTCAAGTACATACTATGGTTCGAATATATATATATATACATGCTAGATACATTCGAAAATCAATAGACCATGTCATATGTTCTCTCTAGCATATATTCTCTTATTTTCACAAATAAAATCATCATGAATAGAATATAAACATTGCTCATGCTCAAGAACACTTAAACACATATATATACATACATAAATGTTTCGAAACATACACATACATATATGAACAAGTTTCGGTTTTCTCTAAGTAAATGGGGGTAAGAATCAAAACATAGACCTTAGTTTACCTTGGAAATGATATGGAACCACAAGAACAAGGTATGGTGTCAAGGTTTTCGAAGAGAAATGAGGGAAGAAGAAGAAAAATTTTGAGAAATGGGGGTGAAGGAGCTCTCGATTTTTCTGAAAATAATGGAGAGGGAGGAGAGTTTTTGGAGGTTCACAAGGTTTGGAATGAATTAGAATGAAAAGAAATGAAGGGCTCTCTCTTATATCTCTCTCCCCCTCACTCATGCCGCTCTCTCTCTCTCTCTCTCTCTCTCACTCACCCAATGAAAACAAGGGCTGCATTTGGGAGTGGGATGTGATGATTAAGAGTGTTAAAGAGGCTTTCCATGTATTGGGTGATTTTAAAAGGTGAAATGATTTGTGCATGGGGTGAAGGAAATCGGCGCATGGGGGGGTGATTTAGGGCTGATTTTATTTTTAATTTTATCCTAATACATTGTATTAATCACATAATAGGTTATAAATATATAATACATGCCATAAAATAATTAAATCAACCAATAACACAAAAATTGGAATTACCGATTGCAAAATTGGAAAAATAGGATTAAAAATATAAATTACACCTATTATTGATACTCATGTAATTTTTGATCATATATATCATAATATATGATTTAGCTATTAAATAATAGCATAGGATAAAATTATAGCACATTCCAAGCACATAAAACCCTAATTTCGAATTTAAGGCTTCGAAGTTTATGTAATTGAAACTATCGAATTTTATGGTTCAAAATCTGATTTTAATGCTTAATAATATCTATATATATCATATTATATAGTTTAGATACCATATGATAATTTAATGGTATCATTTCATGTGATCAAACCCTAATTTATAAGTTTAGGGTTTTCGAAATTAAATTTCGAAAATAATCGAATTTTAAATGCAAAAATTCGATTTTAATAATTATTAATACTGTAATTATATAAAATAATAATAGTAAATTAATTATTATAATTTCCTGAGCGTTAAACTCATTTTTCAAAACGTCTCTAGACGTTGGCGTTAACGTTCAAACGTTCAAAATCGACTCATCTCAAAATGGTCGCAGTAAGTTCATACTTACTAAATAAATATATTCCATTTAATAAAGGAATTAAGATGGAAATTAATTCCAAGCTTCACTGCTCAGAAAAATTTCATGAAATGCTGACGTTTGATACGCGTTTGACGTTAAAATATATTGACGAATCATTTCGTAATATTTTAACCCTTTAATTCACAATCCTTAGTGAATTATGAAAAGGAATTCGTTATAACGATATCATATCGAAATCACAATATTCGATGTCGTAAAACAAAAATATACGGCAAAACCCTACTTACGGGTTTAGAATACCGTAATCGTATGTTCGTTTCTTTGGAATATTACATTCCATCCCCCTTACGAAAATTTCGTCCCGAAATTTGTATACCTCTAGCAAAATAAATCGGGGTATTTTTCCTCATCGCTTCTTCAAGCTCCCACGGGCTTCTTCGTCTGTGGTGTCTCCACAAAGACTTTGACTAACGGAATCGACTTGCTCCGTAGTTCTTGAACTTTGTGGTCAAGTATGGCTGCGGGTTCTTCCTTATAGCTCATGTCCGGCTCGAGGGTCACGTCGTCTTGATGAATCACATGCTTGGGCGTGAGCGTATTTTCGTAATGCGAGGCGTGAAAACATTATGGACACTTCCTAGGTTTGGCGGAAGAGCCAACCTATAAGCTACTGGACCTATCCTTTCTAGGATCTCATAAGGTCCTATGAAACGGGGTCTAAGCTTCCCTTTCAGGCCAAACCTGACAATCCCTTTCGATGGAGAGACTTTAAGAAATACTTTGTCTCCATAATCAAAATGTAGCTCAGATCTACGCGTATCAGCGTAAGATTTCTGTCTGTCCTGAGCCTCTTTTATCCTCAGCCTAATCTGTCGAACGATCTCGATCATTTCGTTCACTGCATCGGGCCCTATGACCTTTCTCTCACCGACTTCATCCCAATAAAGTGGTGATCTACACTTCTTGCCATACAAGGCTTCGTATGGGGCCATGCCGATCGTCGCTTGATAGCTGTTGTTGTAAGCAAATTCGATAAGAGGTAAAATATCTTCCCATTTTGCACCTCGATCCAAAATTACGGTTCTAAGCATATCTTCTAGCGTTTGGATCGTTCTTTCCGACTGTCCATCGGTTTGTGGGTGGAATGCTGTACTGAAATTTAATCTCGTACCCAGTTCTCTCTGCAAGCTAATCCGAATCGGATGTGAACTTGGAGTCTCGATCGAGGTAATAGATTTTGCACTCCATGTAGTCGTACAATTTCCTTAACGTGCTACCGGGCGACTTATCCGATCCATAAGTGCTTTGAATAGGTGAAAGTGAGCACTTTTGGTAAGTCTATCCACAATTACCCATATGGTGTGTTTCTCTTCTCGACTTAGGTAAGCTTGTGAAATCCATGGTTATATCGTCCCACTTCCAATCGTGGATTTCAATGGTTACAACCTTCCGTATGGACGTTGGTGTAGTGCCTTCACTTGTTGGCAAACAAGGCAGTTCTCTGAAAGAAGCTATGTCTCGTTTCATGCCTTCCCACCAAAACTTTTCCTTCAAGTTTTGGTACATCTTAGTACTGCCTGGGTGGGCGGTGTAGGGCGTATCGTGAGCCTCACTCATGATTTCGTTCTGAAGCTTTGCATCGTCAGGAACGCATATCCTTCCTTCAAATAATAAGGCGTTATCTGGTGCCTCTTGGAAATTCTTGAATCCTTCAGACCTTAGTCTTTCTCGGATCTTTTCCAACTTTTTCTCCATCCTTTGTCTCTCGACAATCCTTTTTCTTAGGTCAGATGCCAGTGTGAGTGTAGCGATACAGCTCACAATTGTCTTAGGTGGTTCCACCAGTTCAATCCTCATTCTACCAAACTCTTCAACGAGTTTTTCCTCTTGTATAAAGAGACATCCTAACTTGGTATGGCTCTTACGACTCAAGGCGTCAGCTACTACATTCGCTTTGCCCGGGTGATAGTTAATACCACAGTCGTAATCTTTTACTAATTCAAGCCATCTTCTTTGTCTCATATTCAGATCTCTTTGTTCGAAGAAATACTTCAAACTTTTATGATCCATGAAGATCTCACATCTCACACCATAGAGATGGTGTCTCCCAATTTTCAGTGCATGAACTACAGCTGCTAATTCCAAATCGTGGGTTGGGTAGTTCGGTTCGTGGGTCCGAGTTGTCGGGATGCATAAGCTATCACTTTTCCTTCTTGCATCAAAACACAATCCAGTCCGGTCTTAGATCGTCGGTATAGACCACATACCCTTGTCCGCACGACCGCTAGAACTGTGCACCGGTCAATTTTTCCTTGAGTATTTGAAACTCGTCTCGCACTCATCACCCAATTGAACTTGATTCCTTCCAAGTAGGCGGGTTATTGGCCTTGCAATTTTGGAGAATCCTTCATGAATCTCCTATAGTAACCAGCTAATCTAGGAAACTTCTAATCTCGTCTTTGAGTCTTTGGTGATTTCCATTCTTGCATGGCCTCTACTTTGGTGGATCTACTTTTATACCTTCAAAGCAGACACGATGTGTCCAAGGAACATAACTTCCTTCAGCCAAAACTCACATTTGCTAAACTTAGCAAAGAGTCTTTCATTTCTCAAGGTTTGCAAAACCGTTCGTAGATGTTCCATATGATCCTCTTCATTCTTTGAATAAATAAGGATATCATCTATGAAGACCAAAACAAATTTATCCAAAAATGGATGAAATACTCTGTTCATGAGGTCCATGAATACGGCTGGTGCATTGGTTAATCTGAATGGCATAACTATGAACTCATAGTGGCCATATCTAGTTCGGAATGCAGTCTTAGGTACATCTTCAGACCGTATTTTCAGCTGATGGTATCCTGACTTAAGATCAATTTTCGAGAATACACCCGCTCCTCGCAATTGATCAAACATGTCATCAATTCTGGGTAAAGGGTATTTGTTCTTTAGTGTCATCTTATTTAGCTCTCGGTAATCGATGCACATCCTCAAAGAACCATCCTTTTTCTTAACAAACAAAACAGGCGCTCCCCATGGTGAAACACTCGGCCTAATGAAACCTAGATCCAAAAGCTCTTGGATTTGGATTTTCGCCTCCTCAACTCTTTTGGGCCGTCCTATAGGGCGCCGACACATCGGGCTGATCCGGGCTCCAAGTCGATGGTAAACTCTAGTTGTCTATCAGGAGGCAGTCCTGGTAGATTCTCGGGAAATACGTCCGAAAATTCTTGGACAACTTCGATGTCTTCTACCCGCGCTTCGGGTTTATCTTCTTCGTTCAGATAAACGAGGAATGCATGGCATCCTTTCTGGTTCATTATCCTCCTAGCTTGAAGTGCTGATACTATCGGGACTCTTCTTCCCATGTTGATCCGGTGGAAATCGTAGCTTCTTGTCGAGAAAAGTGAAGCGAAATTTTCCTTTCCTTACATAGAATCGTGGAATGATTCCTAGCTAACCATCCATTCCTAGGATTATGTCTACATCATCCATGGGTATTATGTTTAGATCGTTAGCGTAACCTTAAGTGATCCTAATGTCGACTCTAGGTTCGAGCAAAAGTGCGTAACGATCATAATCCCTCCTATAGGCGATGAGATTCTCATATCCTCGGCGACCTTTCGGACCTAAGGCCCAGCATTTCTCGCATGATTTTGCAATAAAAGAATGCGAAGCACCCGTGTCGAACAATACTATAACGGTGGGTCGAGTAGAACTCCCATACCGCCAAGTTTCCTGGTTTTGTTAGATTCGCCTCCTATGTAGGCGTGGCTCTGCTTTGCCGGCCGAGACCGACGGGCGCCGGTCCTTGTTGATTCGGCTGCTCTTTGCTGGCTTTATTCTTCCGCCGCTTGGCGTTAGCGCGGTGGTTGCCGCTTTGTTGTTGTTGAGGCGGTGGCCGCCACCGCGGTTCTTGGGGTTGTTGTTGCTTGTTGTTGCCATTGTGGTTCTTTTCCACCGGGGTTGTTGCCACTTTGGAGTTCTTGAGGTTGGGGTTGGGCTGTTGTGGCGGTGGGGTTGAAGTCAGATAGCCATAGTGGTGAGCATTGCCGGTTGGTTCGCCTTATATCCGAACGTGACCTTTGGGAAATTGTTGGCGTAATGCCCGTTTGCCCGTGCTTATAACAGCTCACCACGTTTGCCGTGCACACACCCTTGTGTGCTCTATGGCATCTAGGGCATTGAGGTGCCTTGACTTCTGTGGTCCCTTGCGGTGGAGCATATCTCGCTCTCTTCCAGCCTCTGTCCTTTGCCGCACGTGTTTCCTTGCCACGGCGCTTGTGACTTGCTTCTCCATAGTTTCGCGGTTGTTATTCCGCGGTTGGGCTCCCATTCCTTTTCCTCTGTCCAAATTATCATGTGCACGAGACGACACCGACTTATTCTCGGTCATGGCGCCTCGATATCAGCTCGTGCGAGAGCTTGATGTGAGATAGGTCTCCATGGCTGGCAAGAGACATGCGTATCTCCATTCTTAGCCGACGACGAACTTTCCCGACATTTTCAAGTCGGTGTCCACGATTACTGTGCATATCTCGACATCTCGCGAAAGTGCGATCATAGTCGGTCACAGACATCCTTTCTTGCTTTAGCAAGAAAAATTCCTGCTCCTTCTTCCTCTTATAGCTCTTAGGGATGTACTTCTCATACAGCTCCCTCTTGAAATCCTCCCACGAGGATTCCTCAAGCTGTTCGGCTGTAAAAGTCTTCTTTATGGCCTCCCACCGTAAGTCACCGGTCGGTCGGTGAAAGTAACACATGACAGCCGTTCCTGGGCTGTGCATCTTAAGAAATCGAAAATCCGTTCAATGGTTCGAACCCATTGCTCGGCTTCTTCGGGGCTTCCCTTTCCATTAAAGATCGGTGGTTTTTGCCTCAGGAATAGTTCCTCGATCCTTCGTTCAGGTTGAGGTGTGGTGGTTGGGGAATAACCTCTTCCTCTTGCTCGGGGGTTCTACCCCTCCCTCTAGGTCTTCCTCGACCTCTGGGTTCTCGCTCTGGGTTTCTTCTCGGAGGCATTCTGTTATATAAAACATATTATCGTCAATCACCCATCGCTTTCATGGCTTAGTAAACATAAGGTTTTCATAGCCTCCTCGCAAAACGATATCAAAATGAAACAATTCATTCTTAACATAGACAAATTGTCGCAAAAGCCCCACTTGGGTCAAAATATATAGATAGGTAATCAAGGTCTACCAAAAGCAAGATGTTCAATCATCAAGAATCGCAAGAAAACGAAACGGCAAGGTTTCGGGCCCACACGGCCTCCAAAAAAAAAAAAAATTTGTTCTAGAACCATCAGATCCAAACATAGAAATAGGAAAACAACGGGAGCTTAACATAATAAAAAAAATCTATCTAAGCTTCATTCGGTGCCTGCGTCATGCATTCTCCCACTGCTCGTCCTCCTCGGGATCTTCCTCTTCCTCGGAGTCGTCTTATTTGTCGAAATGTTCATGCGGGTAGTCCCTGGATGGTCCCGCCCGTGGTCTTCCACCATGGGTATGTCACGCATGGGGTTGAGGCGTCCGTCGCGTTCGCCGCTGTTGTCGGGCGGTAATGCTCTATTGGCGGCACGAGAACTCCCATGGGTAGTAGGGGTGGCAGCGGCGGGCGTACTGGATGTCCAACCGGTAATGGAGGGAACACGGGCTCCCCCAGCGCTCTAGGGCGTCTGCCCTATCCACCGGTATAACCTACCTCGTCAATCCCAGATAGAGGTATCACCGGTCGATATGCCTCGGGACTTCGTGTATAACCATTCTCGCGACTCATCACGCCGAGTGTATTCCGTGGAGGAGATAGGGTCCCCGGTGCTGCTCCATAACATCGTAGACGTAAGTCGGATGACTTACAAATGGGCGGTCTCCGATCGGTCAAAGCCGCCACCGCCTGTAAATATAATCTCCGATATTTCTGGGCATAACCGTCCCATGTGCAAGGGAGTATAGGCGGGAGGCGTCGATGCCATCATAGTCGATGTAGCACCGTAGCTCGGGCGTCTCTCAAAGGCGGAGGTAGTGCGCCAGGGAACTCGCTTAAATCCTCCCCAACAAGCACATCCACCGGTACGGTATATACTCAACACCTCCTCGGGGGTCGGGTGTGGTCCAATCCTCCTCCGAGCGATATATCTCATCCTCCATCGCCACGATCAAAACTAACGTAAGTCGACTATCGTCGTCTCAAAGCGTAAAGGATAGCATAACGAGAAGCAACTAGGCTAGAACTAAACAATCCACAAGGTAGGCAATATCATAATGTACAATACATACTACAACTTACTTTCTTAGTCTTACCCAAACGTATACATATAGACTAATGACATCTTAATATATGCTGCGAGATCCTTGTCTTATATCAAACACTCGAACTAGAGTTCAACGGACTCTACCGTATTCTGGAGACAGAATTAGGGATTCTATTCTTCATAACAAATGAACATCAGTGCGTTAGGAGTACGTAGGTAAAAACCA
The DNA here is from genome assembly GCA_036937905.1 of Salvia rosmarinus. Classification (NCBI taxonomy): domain Eukaryota; kingdom Viridiplantae; phylum Streptophyta; class Magnoliopsida; order Lamiales; family Lamiaceae; genus Salvia; species Salvia rosmarinus. The sequence continues at coordinate 94,851 of CM072814.1, read as the reverse complement.
TGCGTAAATCGGAGTCCTAACGAGAGATCTAGCTAAAACAAATTTACTGCGCAGTATAGGAAATTTGCGCGTTTGTGCAAAAATGTAAACCGAGGCGTGCGTCGGCGTGTCGCCTACCATATACGGGTCTTTAAGTCGAGGCTGAACATTCTGAAGCCGTAAGTGGCGTCTATGTCCTGATTCGTGTTGATGCTCACTCATGTCGAGTGATGATGAAGTCTTAGGCGTCGTTCGACTTTAAGGTTGAGGTCGTCCTCGTTCATCCTTCTCGCCGTCTTTTGTTGTCCGCGCCAAGGATATCGTCACTTTCATTCTTCCTATCGTTCTTTTGTTCGCATAAGGGAAAAGAAGTTCGTACTTCTATGTTCTTTCACGATACGTGAGCATGCTCCTTAGAGTCTAAGTTCGTCTCATGATAACATATCGTTCATCATAAACAAAACTTCAAAAGTTGGAAAGTAAAGTCTTATTTGAAAATTTTTGGAAATACGATTTCAAAATGACAATCATGATCAACTCATACACATATCAAAAATGGATTCATTCATTCCATGTTGATCATCACTCGATACTACCAAACACTTCCATCTCAATACTTGAGCACTTGCATTAGTTCAATTCAAAATTTTTGGAAAAATTTTCTTGCTCAACTTCCAAAATTTTTATAATAACAAAATTTCTCAAAAGCTCTTCTAACTTGCTCATCATGTAGAAATTTTCCATTTCATGAGTTTGAGAAAGAAATGCAGTTACCTTTTTCCCGGTTGAGCTCGATGTGATGGAGTATTGAGAGAAGTCAGTAGATTTCTAGAAGTCCAGTGACTCGATCTAGACTTAGAATAAAAGGATTTGGGTTTACAAAGAGCAAAAGCGCTCTGATACCACTTCTGTCACGACCCCACTCCGGACCAACCCGCACTGGAGGGTGACTAATACTAGGAGTAGTATTTTAGGGGTTACATGGATAAAATAGAGATGCGTAAAAATAAACTAACATGCTTGAACAGAATATGAGATGATGTCATAATGGTTTTAAAAAGGTTTAGGCCATCGGACCCCAAAACTTGGCCTGGTCCGATGGACCTCAATAGTTCATAAGCATAAAGCATAAATAAAGGAGTTCAGAGTGTAGCAGCGGAAAGTGTGTGAATACATATATGACGATATGCATTCAAGGTATAAACAACAAATTCTAGATAAATCGGTCAAGGACACTGGACTCCTCAACACATTCCCCATCATCACCATCGAGCTCAACCCGCACATTTAAAACAAACATGCGGGCTAAGTACAAGAAATTGCACTCGGTGGACTTATGCGAAAACATTTGATAAAAGATTACTGCCAATATCGGGGTAAGTCACGAGGTTTTGTTGAAATGCCTCTGTGCTTACTAAAATCATTCATTCGCTAAAGTAGCTTGCCAAGCATTTTCTTGGTGTGTAGGGTCCATATCTCAAAGTAACAATTCATAACATATTTAAATTAAGCGTCGAGAGGAGGCCTCCCATCTACGACCGTGACCGTCGTAATCCCGTCAACAGATACGGTCGCTCTCTACAAGCATATGTTAACACAACAGATAGTTCCAACCTTCACGCCAATCCTAGCTGTGCATTTATCATCCGCACGAGACCCGACATTAAAAAGGTTGGCGCGACCCAAATGACATAACTTTGTCATAATAAAGTTCCAACCATCTCCACAGCCCTACCCGGCAAGCAGATAGGATCCATACAAAAAACGAAATATTTTGGCGGTGTAATGCGGTAAAACATTTGTTAAGCAGTTGTAGAATAAATGCGTAAATAAACTCATTTGGAATAACGATGAAGTCACATTTTAGTAGGGTGAGAAAAGGCCCACATGTTGAAGATAAAGCCCACCGACTATGGTTCGTTGTAAAAGTCCTAGGTTCGATCGTTCGTCAAAATCCGATCATTGCGTTTGCGTCCACACCTTTACGAAAAGGCTTTAGTACGTCGCTCAAGTCTCTCGAGACTTTCAAAAGCTATGATAAACTTGATATTTCATATCGATGTAGATTAATTCCTTAGTGAATAAAATCGTCTCTAACACGTATCTGATTGAATTGTTCTCGCCTCGAGATACTTTCAGCGATATAAATGCGTTTTCGATATATGGATTTCATTTGTGAAATTTTTCTTACTAATGAGGTATCATACTCAATTAGTATATCTTACGCAGCGTCTTGGCGTATTCATCAATCGTAAACGTCGTTTGACTTAAAAAGTCAACGAAGTCAATCGTCACGACCCGCAATCCTATATGCGGATTAACGGGACTATAACTCTAAACATGGATAAAATACAAGGAGACTATTTTTAACGATGAACGTAATACATATGCCATTTATTCTTGGACTATATTACATAAATTAAGGTTCTTGCAATGAAGACATGTGATATGTACATATGACGATGTACAATCAAGGTATAAAACAATTCAAACAACATTCCTATTGCTCAACACCGCTCCATTCATCATCCGCTCAACCCGCACATTTAAAACAAACATGCGGTGAGTACAAGAATACACTCGGTGGATTCATGCCAAAATATTTTATTTTCTTTGAATTACATCGACATCATGGTAAGACACAGGGTTTTAGTTGAAAATGCCTTGTCTTACTAAAATATTTTCATCGGTTAGAAAAATCATCGCTGGCGGGCATTTTTCTCGTGTGTATGATCCATATCCATTAACATCCTTTCGTCATATCATCATAGTCGAGCGTCGTGAAGGAGGCCTCCTCTACGACGCCGTGACCGCCGTGGTTGTCCTTACGGACACAAATCACCTTAGTGTACACGTTAATCCTAGCGGTATTGTCCTTCCCAAGCATAGGATCCGATATCGATTTTCATTCATAAGTTAGGGCGACCCGACAACATTCATAACATCTCATAACATCTCATGGATAGGATATATACACAAAACATAAATATTTTGGCGGTAATCATGTAAACATTTTATCAACAGTTGAAATAAGCATCGTAAATAAATATTTCAAAAGCATTTTATTTTGAGTAGAGTAAAGCCCACAGATGTAGATTGCTTTAATCCCATTTCTTGGACCTGTAAGTCCTAGCTTTTAGCCTATCTATTCTTGGCCTTGAGGTTTTGGGCTGGAAAAATCCATTGGGTCTTAGAACCCATATTTCTATTTTAGTGTATATCATGGTATGATATACACTCAATTAACCACGTGTGGTAGCACCTAGTCAAATATTTCACGTTAAGGTATGCTTTCGTGAAAATATCGTATCATGATGTTTTATCATAATTCGTATATCTTATAATGCTCTATCGTGCCTTGCGACATAACATAATGAATGCATCGATTAATAGCATGTTAGTCACATAAGGTATACTTCATAGGGGTTTCAACACTTAGTCAAATTTCAAGTGTTTTAATTTCAGCAAAACAGCTTGAAACAACCCAAGTGACGTGCTTTGACGACCCATAACTCTCGATTCGAATCGTATGGTCGCACAAAGATACATTCTGGAAACCTCTAAACATGTACTACAAGTTCTAAGAAGGCATTAAATCCAAAAGAGTCGTGGTTCTGAAGATATAGGGTCTCAAAGTGGGCAACTCAAACTGACTTCTATACTTGAGAAAATTTTCAGAATTTTCAGTTTTAGCTTAACGACGAGGGGTTTTATGAGACTCGTAACTTTTGACTCGCAATGCCAAAATGGCTGCAGGATACCAATTTAGAAACCTTGTAACAAGTACTACATATGTCATGAAGACCATACTGGAAAATATCTAACTCATCGAGAATATATAAGTCAAAGTTGACTACTTGAAATGGACAGTTTCCAGTAGGTGACTTTGGGTCGATGAAAGGTATACCTATAAAACTTGGTTTGGGATCAAACTTTCCAGATTATAACTAGACATGGTGAGGAACATTTCTTATGAAGAAACCCAAGTCTAAATCGGACTACAAATGGCTTGAACATCTCACGTAAAAGTCATACTCGAACAGCCTATTAACATAGAAATTTTCTAAGGCAGTTTGTCCAAAAGGCTTACTGAAATGCGTCAACTTTAAAATTTCACCGTGAGTTCATTATAAGGAATCTGGAAATGAAACCAATCATATTGAAAATCCACTTAAGTCTAGTTTTATCCAGAAAAAGCCTCACTCAAAGATTCACAATATATTGGGAGCTAAAAATATTTTACCACAAGCTATCATTCCCGTGACAGTTTTGTGCAGTTAACTTTTAAAATCTGGATTAAATAGTAATATTTTTTAGAAAATTCTGAAAATTTACATACATCTTCTAGACATTCTGAATTATGTTTCTGCCAAATTTCATAGTTTTATCATTAGCCAAACTTAAAACGAAAGCCACGCACTATGGGTGGTAAACACGGAGATTTCGCAGATTTGTGCAGTGTTTTTGATAAATACAAATAAAATATCAAATCAAGTTGGATGGACTTGAAATTTTACAGAGGTATACTAGACACATATAATTTAAACATATCAAAATTCACAATCATCGGACCACTGAAACTTAGTCAAATAAATTCGTGAAGTTGCTGTTCGTCCAGGTAATCAACATGCAACCCATCACAGCTTAGCTTATAAACATTTATGCATGTATATGATTTGAAAGCTACTAGTTCAAGGGGGTATTTCATTACCTTGAGAGGAATTTAATAAGAACCAAGGATGGTTGATGAAGAAGAAGTGATGCTCAAAGCTTCAAATGCATCGGTCATCAATTTGAGCTAAGAACTCATTCTCCTTGTTGCTGCAGTTTTGGCCGTGTGTTGTAGGGAGGAAATGAAGAGAATGAAAGGGTGTTGGGGAGAAGAGTGTCGTGTGGAATTGCTGAGGTTTGGGGAGAGTATGGTGGTAGTGGGGGTGCTGGGGTGGTGACACCTAAGGGCATGTGTTGTCCCATGCCTAGCATGGATGACATTTGCTCCTACATGCACACTTACACACTCTTGTACTATACACCCACACACATGCACGAAATTATACAAGTATATATACATATATATCTGATTTTAATGTTTAATTAGGCTTTTTAATTAATCCAATGTCACTTAGATACATGTAATAGTGGGAAGATTAACAACACACTTTGTTATAGCACTTATAACATTTTCGGCCCTTATGCTCAAACATGGACTAAATTTTATTTTTCATGTTAAACATAGATATATACATCATAGTATATGATTTAGATGATAATTAATACCATAGGATAAATTAATGGCATCATTTTCTGCGATAAAAATCGAGTTCGAAAATTAGGGTTTTCAAACGTTTGAAAAATTGGTCACTATCAAATCTTGATGATCTAGCATTGATTTAATGCTAAATAATACTGTAATTACATATACTAATCATAGGAAATTAATTCCTATAATTTCTTGATCGATTAAAACGCTTTTAGTTTCATGTCAAAACGTTAACGTTTGAAAACGTTATAACGTTCATTATCGACTCATCTCGAAATGGTCGTAATAAAGTCGCAATCACTTTATTAAATTATTCCATTAATAATGGAATTTAATTCTAAGCTTGATTGCTTAGAAAAATTTACGACGCTTTAACTATCGATCTGAAATCGACGTTAAAGTAATCTTGTCGACACGCTTTATAAACTTCATTTCCTTAATTCACGATTCTCGGTGAATATAAAATAGAATTCATTCCTTCGTAAATAATCGAAGTCATTATTCGATATCTTATGGATTGAATCATCTCAATAATTTCTAATTTACGGGTTTTAAATACCGTAATCAAGCGTCTAATCTCGGGGTATTACATCCTACCCCCCTTAAAAGAAATTTCATCCCGAAATTTGCATACCTCATAAAGTATGGGTATCTTAACGTCAAAACATCATAACTTTCCACGTGCTTTCTTTTCGTCCATGGTTCCTTCATTGGATTTTCATTAAAAGACCCAAATTTGCTTCTTTAATCGTTGAATCGTACGATCAAATTAGTCGTAGATTTTCATCATAACCCATCTGAGTCAAAGGTCACATCATCATGTTGGTTTACGTGAATTGGGTCATTTTCGTATTTCCTTAACTGCGACACGTGGAAAACATTTCGTACTTTCCCCCAAATGTGGTGGAAGTACCAAGCTATAGGCTACTAGGCCTATCATTGCTAGGAGCTCGTAAGGTCCTATAAAACGTGATCTCAACATTCTTGTATCTAAACTTATAATTCCTCTAGATGGAGAAATCTTAAGAAACTTTAATTCCGCATTCAAGAATGCGGTTCGGGTTCTGGCGTAAACAGTAAGACTTTTGTCATCTAAGCTTTTCTTATTCCTTGCCTCGTTGGTAGATATCTTAATCGTTTCATTTACAACGTCAGGATTTTATACCTTTGCTCACCTACTTTGTTACAATAAAGTGGTGGTCAACACTTCTTTTCGCATGTCGCCTCATAAGGCTACATTGATCGTTATTTGGTAGCTAGGTCGCACGTAAACTTACTAAGTGGTGCAATCGTTCTCACTTGCATCTTGGTTTAACACTTGTGTTCTATCGTATCCTTAAACATTCATATTGTCCCTTTTATCGCCCTTACGCTGTGGTGGACATCTATGTTAAGGCTCAATCTAGTGTCTAACTTCTTTTGGAGTTAGTTAAAAATCTAGGGTACTCTTGAAGTCTCTATCTCGAACCGATAGGTTTTGGTACTCCTTGTAAATATCGATTTCCTTTATGTACGATGAGCTAACTTATCGGATCTATGAGTCATCTGAATAGACAGAGACAAAACATAATTGGCGAGTCAATCCACTACTAGCCATATAGTAGTGCGACTTCTTTATGACTTTGGTAAAATTTGTCATAAGATCTATTTCTATATCATTCTATTTTCATTCGTGTAGTTCTAGAGATTATACTCTCTTATAAGGCCTTTGATACAATGCCTTTACTTATTGGTAACCGAGACACTGTTTGTCAATATGGTTATATCTCATTTCATTCCTTGCTATCTAACTTTTCTCATAAATCATAATACATCTTAATAATGCCTGGTTGGGCGGTATGAGTAGGATCATGCACTTTATTCACGATTTCATTTCTAAGCTTATTATTGCTTGGAAATATATGTATATCTCTTCCTTAGACAATATAACACTGTCCAGCGCTCCTTAGAATCCTTCAGCTCTTCATTCCTTATCTTAATTCGTATTCTATTCCCATCTTCATTCTCTCTTTTTAGTCATATTTCACCTTGGTTGTGGGAATACTACTTACATTCGTCCCTGATTGCCCGACTATTACTGTTCTCGTTTTCTTAATCTTTCCAATGAGTTTTCCTTTTCTATAAGGACATACCATAATTTAGACTGAATTTTATAATTTAGGCATTAGATTCTACATTAACCTTCCTTAGGTGATTATTTATCACATTTATAATCTTTTACTGATTCGTGCCATCTTTCCTATCCTGTATCCAAGTTTCTTTGCTCGAAGAATAAATTCAAACTTTTGTAAATTGTGAAGGGTTCTTAATTTATTGATATAGGAGTGAAATTTCCAAGACTTCGGTATTTATACTACTGTCACTATCAGAGGTAATAGATTTTGGCACTCCGTGAAGTCGTATAATCTCCTTTACATACAGCTGGGCTAACTTGTCAGATCCATAAGTACTTTGGATTGGTAGGGAGTGAGCACTCTTGGTGAGTCTATCAACAATTACCAATATAGCGGTGTTCCTTCTTTTGATTTGGGTAAATTGAACGAAGTCCATCGTTATTTCATCCCATTTCCACTCGGGTATTTCCAACGGCTGTAACTTTCCGTATGGACGTTGGTGTAACGCTTTCATCTGCTGGCAAACAAGACAGTGTTCTACGAAATAAGCTATGTCTCGTTTCATGCCTTTCCACTAAAACTTTTCTTTCAGGTCTTGGTACATCTTAGTACTATCTGGGTGGGCGGTGTAGGGTGTATCGTGAGCCTCACTCATTATTTCATTTTAAAGTTTTGCGTCGTCTGGAACGCATATTCTTCCTTCAAACAATAAGGCGTTGTCCGACGCCTCCTGGAAGTTCTTAAATCCTCCAGTCCTTACCCTTTCTCGGATCTTTTCTAACTTTTCCTCCATCCTTTGTCTCTCGACGATCCTTTTTCTTAAATCAAATTCTGTCACTATTTCAAGTCATGAGTTGGGAAATTCTGTTTATGTGGCCTAAGTCATTGTGACACATAAGTTATTATTTATCTCATGTTAATACATAGTCTTACTTTTATTAATCCGTGAGAATTGTGACTCTATTTTGGGGTAACTATCTTATTGGTCTTGTTACCTTAGAGAGTTCTTAATGGATCTCTAATAGTAGTTAATCAATCTATAAAATTCCTGATCTTATTTTAGGTCATTGACGTCTTTCATCTTTAATTGTTTTGTCCTTTGTCAGATTTACATTGTTTTCTTCTAAAGACACTATATGCTTGAGGAGTATTTCTCCTTTAAGCCGAAATTTACAAAACTGTACTTGGCAAAATTTTGCCCGGCTCTTAAAAGTCGTAAGACAGCCCTTCGATTTTTTTTATGTTCTTTCTCGTCCTTTGAATAGATAAGAACATCATCTATGAGATTGAGATAAAAATTATCTAGGTATGTGTGAAAACACTCGATTTTTGAGGTTCATAAATGAGTGGGTGCATTGGTTAGTCCGAATGACGTAACTATTATCTCATAGTAACCATATTTTATTCAGAACAATTCATTTCCGAATTTCGGATACCATTCTTCAAGACCACATAATATTACATCATAATGCCTCAGTGAGGACTTTTCATACATTACTTACGGTCGGTCTCTTGAGCTAGCGATTCTGAGCGTCTAGCTCTTTTTACACTCAAAACTTTGACACTTCTTCACTATATTCATAAACTCTTCCAAACTCGTTTATTTTACATATCTTAATCACACCATTTTCATCATAAACCATTATCTACATATAAGTCTTATAGGATCCTAGGATTACAGGTCTCTGAGTGACCTTTGTTAGAGTCGTACTCTCTTTGGAAACTCACCTTTCTCCAAGCGTTTTAGTTTTCATACTCGACGATCATTCTCTTCGAGAGAGCCGTGGTCAGTTTCCTCGTTTCTTCTTCAATACCCGAAGTTGGTGTTACTTTTATCGAAAAGTATGGTTGGGTTGGTAGCGGTAATTCTCTTAATCCGCGAGGCGATAAGATTTTGTCTTTTGCTCTTCTCGTCTCTTTCTAGTACCATTGATGGCACAGGGCGTGGGGCGGCGTTTGGAACATCATGGTACAACCATTCCTTTATGCCGTCTTGTGTAACTTGCGAGGTTCGGACAAGTACTCGTAGGTGTCGTTCCTCACGCATTATATTTATACTTGAGCACATTGACAAATCACGGTAAGTCTGTCCGGGCTTTGGAATTTTATCATGGAGAAATATTCTCTTGATACTTCTTTTGCAAAATTACGCCAATTTGTTGGCAAATAGCGAATCGTCGTTGGGTACCATCCTCGTTTAACACTCTATAGTTACTAGTATCCATCCGGAGGTGCAAAATTTTCTACAAAACTGTTCTAAATTCATTCCTAGTTCATATCAAAAGAGCCGTCTGCTCGTGTGAGTTATAGACTTGTAGGCCTTGGGGTTAACTCCTTCTTTTTACTCGTCGGACCCTTTTATTACCATCGTAACTATATAGTTCTAGATGAGTCCGACTTAAATTAAGACATGGAGGAATTTTTAATAAGAAGGATCTTTTAATGAATTATACACTTTAAGGCGTATATAACACATGTAGACTACTTGTGACACGACTCATGACACTCGTCTTAATACTCATTTACATTTTACATCTTGATCGTATATTGCCTTAAAGATATTCGCATAGGCGAACAGTGGGTCTTGATATTACGTCGTGTGAAACCTCTAACGGAAGGTTAGGCCCAGTCACTAATCACATGAATGACAAACCATTTCCAAACTTCTTGTCTCTAGAATTATATCTACGTTCCACGGATATAATGATCCAAATCATTGGATAGCACTTTAGCGATTCTAGGTTCAATTTTGAGCATGAGCAACACTTGCGATGGTCAAAATTCTCATATAGGTGAGGAATTTTCATTTCTTGTTTACTTACCACCGAGTTGGGTTCTATCGCTTCTCGCATTCTTGTGCGATGTCAAAAGCGAAGCACCTATGTCGAACAAGATCTTACAGGTATTCCGAGAAACTTTCCTCATACCTATTCTCGCCTTTTGGTTCTGTTTGTTACATTTCGATGTGAGGTATAGGCTTTGGTCGGGTCTTTCCGTTTATTCAAGTAAACATCTATTTGATATGTCCTCGTCCTTTCCATTGGGACATCATGTTCCCTTGCTATGGCCTTCATTGCCTCATTCACTTTATACTTCTCGGTATTAGTATCGTTATGCTTTTACTAATAGCATTCATGGTTAGGTTTACATCAACTTATCCTTTGATATTGATATATTTCCATAACTAAGTCTCATCTTAGAGATCGTCATGTTTCTATCACTATCATTCATTCCTAATCGATATGAATGATTTAATTCCCCTTTTGGATATCGTCATTTCTTAATCTTTTATTGATTCATCATGCGATTTAGCATAAGATAAAATCCTTTGTCCCTTTGGGGATGTATTATACTTTTGCTTTGACGTCAAATATCTTTACCATTTTCTCGACATTCAATGATTTCTTCATTTCCATGTCAGAGATACTTAATACCTCACTTTATTGATCGTCACAAAAATATGGGGGTGAGATTTACAATTAGATCCACCTTAAGATCCTTCCATGTGAATCTTTTCCTGTGTTCTCTTGGATGTATTTCCTTTGCAAGATCTATAGAAACTATCTTGCTTGTTAACTATTAAGTTACACAAGACAAGCGTTTTGTGTCATTATAACTTAGGGTATTAAGATTCATTTCAAAATAATGAATCTATTTCTTAATTCGTTTCCTTACTTCAAGGAATTACCTTACTTATCAAAGTCATAACATCTCTGAAGCTTATATCATATCATGGACTATCTAATTGTATAGCTCATAATTCCTTCTGCTATTTTTGACTTTTGTCCATTTTCTTGAGCATGGTATCTGAAAGTAATCTTACTTTCTTTATACTTTGGTTCCCACTTTCAGGACTAGAATCGTTATCATTGTCATATGGCTTGGTAGGGTAGTACATTCGTACAACAGTAACTTAATTCTAAGCATCTCATTACCATGTCTTGGCTTCGGAGTTATTTCCTCCATACTTAGCTCACATACTAGGAATATCCTAGCTATTCACACGTCTCAAAGATTATGATCTCTAAATCTTATTATCATTCGTCCAACCGAGTTTCGATTATTTGGAATCGATTACGCTCAAGCATAATTTCATTGATTGAGGTGTAAGGCGAAAGATCTATTTTCCGATATGCTATCAACTTTTTATATATATTCTTTGAAAAGAATATCTTGTATGCATCTTCATTCTTTTAAACATGTCCAACCTACTAACGAGGTTTCAAGACATCTAACTATCTTAAAGATAAGTTGTAATCGCTCTCGTCATGACATAATAAGGAAAATTCATATCCTACGGTATCATATACTTTTATTCTTGTTGCTCTTTGCATTCAATGTTAAAGAGTATCTTATTCATAACTTTGTTATCATAATAGTTGTATGATGGTATAACTTCACTGTTATCATTCTTTGTTAAGCCCATCAAGGGTCATCACATCATGTGTGCCATAGGAAAAATATCTCGTCTCATCGAGATTTTCTTTACATCATAATTTCTTGATGTCTATCACTTTACTGGTTTGAAACCTTTTGGTGACTGAGATAAGTCAACCTATTTCATGTCCGACATTTATCGCTTTACTAATTCGCTCTTAGGTGACAAGGTAAGTCAACTTTCATCTTACTTGATGGTTTCAAGAGTCGAGAAGAGATAATCACGACTACTTACGAGTCTTGTCTCACCCATCAAGATAACATCTTTTCAATGTTTAAATCAATATGCTCTTTGGACTGAAGAAATGGGGCTTTAGGGTCCGAAGACCAGAATGACGACTACTGAGATTTCTTTGGTCATATGGGTGGCGGACCGTCACAATTATATTCTCGATCACATAAGGCTTTGGGTTCAAAAGGACACTTTGTAGATTTTTGAGTTGGAAGTTTTTTTTTTTTTTTTTTTTTTAGAAGAAGTGAGAAACTCGAATGATTTCTCAATTGGAACTAGGTCATAGAGTTAAACTCAATGACAGAAATTGGGTAATGGATATAATTTGAAAACTTATATACCCGTAATAGGTCATCAACAAAGTTCTCATGTATGTCGAGGTTCTACTTGTATTACTGAAGATCTTACTTTCTTAGTAACATTCTAGGATTCGTATCATACTATAACATTCTTACTCTATACAGATCATAGATCTAACTTCAACTGATTCTCATGAATTCTGGAGTAGGAATCAGAATTTGGTCCTCCACAAGAAATGAAGTACAGTGCATTAGGAGCACGTGAGCGAAAACCATCGTCGTCGGGTTCACACGACCGAGAACGAGTCAAAACAAAATCACTGCGCGGTGCAGAAATTTACACGTTCGCGTCGAGGTCATAAACGATGCCGACACCAAGTTCGTGCATGCCGTTACCGATGCCGAGGTAGTACAGAATATTGCCGACACGGTCGGACAAACTACCCCATCGATATGTCGAAGGCGGTGTTATAAATGCCGATTTTGAAGTCGATAGTCGCACGTGCCGATGTCGGCCGGGTCGTACATATCGGGTCGAACAATTTCGTATAGATCTTTTGCTTTTCTACACTCAAGATGGAATGAAATTCTCAAATCCATCGTTACTCTTGTTCTTGTAATTGAAGGAAATTCTTACTTCTATGTTCTTTCGTAGAAAGGGATCATGCGTCTTATAAGGTCTACGTTCTGTTGAGCTAGCATGCTCATCATCATAATCAACTTTGAGATTGAAGTAAAACTTGAATATTCCTCGTAGCTCATTTATCACGCGTATTTTGTTGAATTTAAAGAATTGAACATATCATATTGACAATTCAATGTCGATCTCAATCATCTTAAACATGAATAATCATAACTCGTTCATAATAATGAACTCTTATTGAATTCCGAGAATTCCAACATTTCATCTTTGGTATATCGTACAAACTTTTTCATATCATTGTCATCATCTTTCTTATATTTTCCTTCTTTTCATAACTTTCTTGACAAGTCATTTGTCACAACATTCATTCTCAACCTTTCTCATAGCTTTTATTTACGCTTGATAAAATTTTGTTTCACTTTCAAACTTTTCGTTTTCAACTTGAGAAAATAATTTCATAAATATTCATCGGCCAAAGCTAATTTTCAAAACTTTGGAAAAGAGTCATTTACCTTATTTCGGTTGAGCTTGATGTGATGGAGTGTTGAGCATTGTCGGTGATCTCTAGAAGTCTAATGACTCAATCTAGACTTATCCTTAAAGAAGATTTTGGGTTCAAGTCTGATACCACTCAGTCACAGCCCCTCAATCCTATGTGCGGATTAACAGGGGACTATAACTCTAAACAGGATAAAATACTGAGGAGACTATTTTAACGATGGCGTAATACATATGCCATTTATTCTTGGACTATATTACATAAATTAAGGTTCTTGCAATGGAAGACATGTGATATGTACATATGACGATGTACAATCAAGGTATAAAACAATTCAATGAAAACATTCCTATTGCTCAACACTTGCCCATTCATCATCCTCGAACTGCACATTTAAAAACAAACATGCGGTGAGTACAAGAATGCACTCGGTGGACTCATGCCAAAATATTTTATTTTCTTTGAATTACACCGCCAACATCATGGTAAGACACAAGGGTTTTAGTTGAAAATGCCTTGTGCTTACTAAAATATTTTCATCGTTAGAAATCATCGCTTTGGCGGGCATTTTTACAGTGTGTATGATCCATATCCCTTAACATCCTTTCGTCATATCATCATAGTCGAGCGTCGTGAAGGAGGCCTCCTCTACGACGCCGTGACCGACGCCGTGAATTGTCCTTCAAAGACACACGACACCTTAGTGTACACGTTAATCCTAGCTGGTATTGTCCTTCCGATAGATCCGATATCGATTTTCATTCATAAGTTAGAGCGACCCAACAACATTCATAACATCTCATAACATCTCATGGATAGGATATATACACAAAACATAAATATTTTTGGCAGGTAATCATGTAAACATTTTATCAACAGCTTGAAATAAGCATCGTAAATAAATATTTCAAAAGCATTTTATTTTTGAGTAGAGTAAAGCCCACCGGATGTAGATTGTTTTAATCCCATTTCTTGGGTGTAAGTCCTAGCTTTAACCTATCTATTCTTGGCCTTGAGGTTTTGGAGTGGAAAAATCCATTGGGTCTTAGAACCCATATTTCTATTTTAGTGTATATCATGGTATGATATACACTCAATCGACCACGTGTGTAGACCTAGTCAAATATTTCACGTTAAGGTATGCTTTAGTGAAAATATTGTATCATGATGTTTTATCATAATTAGTACATCTTATAATGCTCTATCGTACCTTGCGACATAACATAATGAATGCATCGATTAATAGCATGTTAGTCACATAAGGTATACTTCACATAGGGGTTTCCAACACTTAGTCAAATTTCAAGTGTTTTAATTTCAGCAAAACAGCTTGAAACAACCCAAGTGACGTACTTTGACGACCCATAACTCTCGATTCTGAATACGTATGGTCGCGCAAAGATACATTCTGGAAACCTCTAAACATGTACTACAAGTTCTAAGAAGGCATTAAATCCAAAAGAGTCGTGGTTCTGAAGATATAGGGTCTCAAAGTGGGCAACTCAAACTGACTTCTATACTTGAGAAAATTTTCAATTTTCAGTTTTAGCTTAACGACGAGGGGTTTTATGAGACTCGTAACTTTGACTCGCAATGCCAAAATGGCTGCAGGATACCAATTTAGAAACCTTGTAACAAGTACTACATATGTCATGAAGACCATACTGGAAAATATCTAACTCATCGAGAAATATATAAGTCCAAAGTTGACTACTTGAAATGGACAGTTTCAGTGGGTGATTTTGGGTCGATGAAAGGTATACCTATAAAACTTGGTTTGGGATCAAACTTTCCAGATTATAACTAGACATAGTGAGGAACATTTCTTATGAAGAAACCCAAGTCCAAATCGGACTACAAATGGCTTGAACATCTCACGTAAAAGTCATACTCGAACAGCCTATTAACATAGAAATTTTCTAAGGCAGTTTGTCCAAAAGGCTTACTGAAATGCGTCAACTTTAAAATTTCACCGTGAGTTCATTATAAGGAATCTGGAAATGAAACCAATCATATTGAAAATCCACTTAAGTCTAGTTTTATCCAGAAAAGCCTCACTCAAAGATTCACAATATATTGGGAGCTAAAATATTTTACCACAAGCTATCATTCCGTGACAGTTTTGTGCAGTTAACTTTAAAATCTGGAATAAATAGTAATATTTTTTAGAAAATTCTGAAAATTTACATACATCTTCTAGAAATTCTGAATTATGTTTCTGCCAAATTTCATAGTTTTATCATTAGCCAAACTTAAAACGAAAGCCACGCACTATGGGTGGTAAACACGGCGATTTCATGAGATTTGTGGAGTGTTTTGATAAATACAAATAAAATATCAAATCAAGTTGGATGGACTTGAAATTTTAAAGAGGCATACTAGACACATATAATTTAAACATATCAAAATTCACAATCATCTGACCACTGAAACTTAGTCAAATAAATTCGTGAAGTTGCTGTTCGTCCAGGTAATCAACATGCAACCCATCACAGCTTAGCTTATAAACATTTATGCATGTATATGATTTGAAAGCTACTAGTTCAAGGGGTATTTCATTACCTTGAGAGGAATTTAATAAGAACCAAGGATGGTTGATGAAGAAGAAGTGATGCTCAAAGCTTCAAATGCATCGGTCATCAATTTGAGCTAAGAACTCATTCTCCTTGTTGCTGCAGCTTTGGCCGTGTGTTGTAGGGAGGAAATGAAGAGAATGAAAGGGTGTTGGGAGAAGAGTGTCGTGTGGAATTGCTGAGGTTTGGGAGAGTATGGTGGTAGTGGGGTGCTGGGTGGTGACACCTAAGGGCATGTGTTGTCCCATGCCTAGCATGGATGACATTTGCTCCTACATGCACACTTACACACTCTTGTACTATACACCCACACACATGCACGAAATTATACAAGTATATATACATATATATGATTTTAATGTTTAATTAGGCTTTTAATTAATCCAATGTCACTTAGATACATGTAATAGTGGGAAGATTAACAACACACTTTGTTATAGCACTTATAACATTTTCGGCCCTTATGCTCAAACATGGACTAAATTTTATTTTTCATGTTAAACATAGATATATACATCATAGTATATGATTTAGATGATAATTAATAGCATAGGATAAATTAATGGCATCATTTTCGCGATAAAATCGAGTTCGAAAATTAGGGTTTTCAAACGTTTGAAAAATTGGTCACTATCAAATCTTGATGATCTAGCATTGATTTAATGCTAAATAATACTGTAATTACATATACTAATCATAGGAAATTAATTCCTATAATTTCTTGATCGATTAAAACGCTTTTCGTTTCATGTCAAAACGTTAACGTTTGAAAACGTTGCAAACGTTCATTATCGACTCATCTCGAAATGGTCGTAATAAAGTCGCAATCACTTTATTAAATTATTCCATTAATAATGGAATTTAATTCTAAGCTTGATTGCTTAGAAAAATTTACGACGTTTTAACTATCGATCTGAAATCGACGTTAAAGTAATCTTGTCGTCTACGCTTTATAAACTTCATTTCCTTAATTCACGATTCTCGAATATAAAATAGGAATTCATTCCTTCGTAAATAATCGAAGTCATTATTCGATATCTTATGGATTGAATCATCTCAGCGAATTTCTAATTTACGGGTTTTAAATACCGTAATTGGGCATCTAATTCTGCGGGGTATTACATCAACACTGGTCAACAAAGTCAACGATTTTGACTTTCAAATAGTAACTTCTTACTATTTCGTTTTATAAATCGAATTTGATCGATTTAAAAATGTAAAGTCCTTTTTCTCGATTTATCACGTAAATCAAGGACTTATAAATAATTTCGCATTTAATAAACCTTTTTATAATTAAAACGCGTAATTTCGATTTTAACACGTTATAAAATGAACGTTTGTCTCAAACATAGCAATCTAAGTTTATAAAATTTTGTAAAATTTATTTATGTCCAGAATATTAATTAAACATATATTTTATTAATAAACTGATTTAAAAAGGATTTAAAAATCCTTATTAATTATCGAAAAACTCGATAATTAATTTAAAAATGTCAAATGACTTTTGAAATTTTTTCTAAATTAATATAGTGCATTATTATACACTATGGTCCAGAATATGATTTTATAAAATTCATATGATATTGTTTGCTATTTATTTATATATATACATATATATAGTTACGGTAATTTCAATAATTAGGGAATAATTATCCAAAAATTCCCAAAATTGATATACACCAAGTATAATATCCCAACATCAATATACATCACCAATATAACCTATAGTTCACCATAACCATTCATTTAATAATATATAGCAATATTCACGGTAATTACAAGATAATTACCAAATAATTAGCAAACAATTTCTAAAAATTCTAAATAAATTCCAACATGATTAAACATTATACTATAACATTGTAACATCATAACATTAACCAAAAACATTTGAATCATCACCATATGGAGCTCAATAGCTCTCGGCTTTTTTTGATTCAAAATGGTATTTGATTTTCAAAAATTCCAACAATTATATACTATGTTTATACACTATAGTATAGTAATATAACATCATAATATTTGTCAAAACTAATTAAATCATCACCTTCAAGAGCTCAAAGCTCACGGCTTATTTGATTTAAATTAGTATTTGATTTCCAAAAATTCTAATAAATTCACACAATACATAAACAATATACTAAAGCATTAATACACCATTGCATGTTCAAAAATAAAATCATACACCAACCTATATACTTATAATGCTCTCGGCCCTTTAATAAAAAAAAATAGCAATTGATTTTCAAAAATTCTAATTAAATCATAGAACATATAATCAAGGTTCTAAAGCATTAATATGTCATTACAAGCTTGAAATAAAAATTATACACCAATGTATGTTCATACATGCTCACGATATTAAAGGTTTAAATAGCTAGGGTTTTCAAAAATTTCTAAATAAATTCCTATGTGTTCTAACCACATTATATAACAATAATCCAAGCTAAAAACACCTAAGAACATTCGGTCATCACCATTCTATTTTTATAGTTTTCGAAATTTATTTCAAATACATACTATGGTTCGAATATATATATATACATGCTAGATACATTCGAAAATCAATAGACCATGTCATATGTTCTCTCTAGCATATACTCTCTTATTTTCACAAATAAAATCATCATGAATAGAATATAAACATTGCTCATGCTCAAGAACACTTAAACACATATATATACATATATAAATGTTTCGAAACATACACATACATATATGAACAAGTTTCGGTTTTATCTAAGTAAATGGGGGTAAGAATCGAAACATAGACCTTAGTTTACCTTGGAAATGATATGGAACCACAAGAACAAGGTATGGTGTCAAGGTTTTCGAAGAGAAATGAGGGAAGAAGAAGAAAAATTTTGAGAAATGGGGGTGAAGGAGCTCTGGATTTTTCTGAAAATAATGGAGAGGGAGGAGAGTTTTTGGAGGTTCACAAGGTTTGGAATGAATGAGAATGAAAAGAAATGAAGGGCTCTCTCCTATATCTCTCTCCCCCTCACTCATGCCGTCTCCCTCTCTCTCTCTCTCTCTCACTCACCCAATGAAAACAAGGGCTGCATTTGGGAGTGGGATGTGATGATTAAGAGTGTTAAAGAGGCTTTCCATGTATTGGGTGATTTTAAAAGGTGAAATGATTTGTGCATGGGGTGAAAGGAAATCGGCGCATGGGGGGGTGATTTAGGGCTGATTTTATTTTTAATTTTATCCTAATACAATGTATTAATCACATAATAGGTTATAAATTAATCACACAAAAATTGGAATTACCGATTGCAAAATTGGAAAAATAGGATTAAAAATATAAATTACACCTATTATTGATACTCATGTAATTTTCGATCATATATATCATAATATATGATTTAGATATTAAATAATAGCATAGGATAAAATTATAGCACATTCCAAGCACATAAAACCCTAATTTCGAATTTAAGGCTTCGAAATTTATGTAATTGAAACTATCGAATTTTATGGTTCAAAATCTGATTTTAATGCTTAATAATATCTATATATATCATATTATATAATTTAGATACCATATGATAATTTAATGGTATCATTTCATGTGATCAAACCCTAATTTATAAGTTTAGGGTTTTCGAAATTAAATTTCGAAAATAATCGAATTTTAAATGCAAAAATTCGATTTTAATAATTATTAATACTGTAATTATATAAAATAATAATAGAAAATTAATTATTATAATTTCACGAGCGTTAAACTCATTTTTCAAAACGCGTCTCAGACGCCGACGCTCAAAACGCTTCAAAATCAAAATCGACTCATCTCAAAATGGTCGCAGAAGTTCATACTTACTAAATAAATATATTCCATTTAATAAAGGAATTAAGATGGAAATTAATTCCAAGCTTCACCGCCGTAAAAATTTCATGAAATGTCGACGCTCGATCACGCTTGACGTTAAAATATATCGACGAATCATTTCGTAATATTTTAACCCTTTAATTCACAATCATTAGTGAATTATGAAAAGGAATTGCGTTATAACGATATCGTATCGAAATCACAATATTCGATGTCGTAAAACAAAAATATACGGCAAAACCCTAATTACGGGTTTAGAATACCGTAATCGTATGTTCGTTTCTTTGGAATATTACACGTATGTTTCAAACCCTCGTTGGGATTAGAATGTTTAGAAGTTACTTGCTTTCTGTGCGCGACACGAACAATCGCCCTGTTAAGTTTTCCTTGAGAGACGACTTGGGTTAACTTATCACGCTACAATTACCTCGTACGATTGCGAGTGAATTTGAGTGTATTTTTAGCTCGATCAGAGATGCCCTCTCTGTCTGATCCATCTCTTCTTTTGTCTGGGGAGCCCGCTGGTTCGTGTACCGACTGTTCTCATGCTCACGAAGAAGAAGAAGAAAACCCAGAAGAAGAACCGGAAGAGAATCCGGAAGAGGACCCAGAGGAGGATATGGAAGATTAGGCAAAGTGGGTGAAAATCTAGTTGGGGTAGTTAGATAGTAAAGCAAGGCGGAACTACCAGCCCAGTGACAATTAAATTAACCTATTTTGTAAAAGTCCTCATTGAGGTAATTTTTCCTGTAAAATATGATATGTGTTTGGTATGATTTTGTGATGGTTCTTGGTATTGTTTTACATGTCATTTTCTATGGTTTGTCCTATTTATGCCTTTGGTTCGATTAATATTTATCGATTCGGACTTACTTCGTTCGTCTCGATGTTTTGTAGGAAAACGGCATAAAATAGGACAAATTGGATCTGCCAAGGATCAGATATTATTGAAGAGCATCACGATAGAAATTCATAGGCGAAAGCGGATTGAAAATCGGAGTTCAAACGAGGAAGAACGGAACGAAACGTGGAAGTCGCGCCGACTCCCGTCGCCGCCGCACACCCTCGCCCGGCGCCTCGGCCGGCGCCCGTGCACCTCGGCCGCGCCCAAGACGCTGCGCTCGCCGCTGCGTCGCACGCCTGCTCGGCACTGGGTATGCAACGCCCGCTGCGTCTCCCACTCAGCGCCCAATCTTCGCGCACGCTGCGACCTCCACCCGGCGCTGGCGATGGCGATGCCCAGCGCCCAGCTGCCTCGCCCATCCGGCGCTAGCTTCCCAACCGCGCCACACCGCCTGCCCGGTGAAGCGCCCGTCCGGCCGCCCCCTGCCGCCACAAGACGTCGCCCAACAGACATGAATCACTCAGCCGGCGTTCACCTTGAGCTGGCGCTCACAAATGAGGCAGTGAGTTTTCTGAGCCGGCGCTCAGCTTGAACCGGCGCTCACTCCTATTTAATATATATATGCGCGCTAGGTCTTTTTACGGGGGCGCCGTTTCACAGTTTCAGTTCTTATTTTTGGAGAGGGACCGCGGCTGCTCTTCTTCACCATGATTCTTCAGGAAGCTTTTCAACGACTCAAAACAGATAAATCTTAGTTTAATTCTTGCTTTCAGTTTATTGAATGATTTCTTGTAATCAAGTTATATTCTTTGGATTCATCAGTTTTTTCAGAATCAATTTCATAGTGTTTTGTTTGATGGTTTCTGTGGGATTCAATTTCATAAGTGACAATGAAGTGTTCTCGTGTTTCCATCAATTTATATTTACGTAATGATGTCCTGCTTTCGTTTATTTGCAATTAGATTTAGATTAGGGATCGACAAACCCTATGAATAATATAATTGCATATGCTTTATTTACCGCTTGATTTATCGCTTTCATAGTTCAACTAGGGATCGACAACCCCGGTTTAGATTTATCGCTTTATTAGTATAGCTCGGGATTGACAACCCCAGCTTAGGATGTCGTTTAATTCCTCGTTTTCAATTCTTGCATGTTCAACCCCGTTGGCATTAGAATGTTTAGGTTTTAATCGCTTTACGTACCGACACAAACAATCGCCTGTTAAGTTTTCCTTGAGAGACGACTCGTGTTAACTTATCACGCCACGATTACCTCGCATTTATTGCGAGTGAATTTGAGTGTGTTTTAGCTCGATCAATTTTGGCGCCGTTGCGGAAAACTTTAGGCGTATTGTTTGTGTTGTTTGTTTTCTCGTGTTTCTTTTCTTTCTGCTTGGTTATTTTCTCCCTCCAGTGCGTGTAATTTTGTTTTTGTTGTTGGTGTCATTAATGCGGGTTACCAACAAGACGCAGTATGGTCGACAGTAGGGAGGAAAGTTCGTCGATTGGGCAAATTCTTCTTGCGAAGAAGGAGCCCAATACGGCTATTCTAGAGTATCCGTCGTGCCGAGAGCGACCGACCTACAATCCATACCGGGATCAACCACCTCCACCGCACTATGAGGATCACGCTTATGATCCCAACTGGGACCAACCACCTCCACAAGACTATGAGGATCAAGCCTCCAATGCCTCACCGAGCAACCATATCCTCCACCTCAAGATGAGTACCCACAACAACCACCTCCACCTCAAGACTATATTCTCAGGCAGCAGCCTCCACAGCCCGACTCGGGAAGGTGGGAACCGCAACATGATTATGGAGGGTGTGATCCACATCACCCACGCCTCCACAAAGAACAAAGGTACGACCATCGGCAGGAGTATTTTACTCCACCACACCCATCACCACCTCGGGTATCCGTTGGATGCAATGGAAGCGTAGTGTTTCGACTCACCACAAACGGTTGGATGTCGATGACACCAAAATCAGGCGCTTGCAAGCAAAATTAGAAATGATGTCTGAAAAGCTAGACGAGTTACTTCAACAAGATGCAATAGGGGAGCCTCCAAGCTCACCCTATGAGGCTCAGGCGACCACTGACCATCAGAGTTCGCCATTGGATGATAGAGACGCAACTCTTGAGCATTTAGAGGCACAAATGGGACTGATTACTGCTAAGTATTTTGAGTATCAACGGCAACTTGCAATGAGGGAACTTCCAAACCAATCCGGTCAGGTCCAGGCGGTCACTGTTCTAGTAAGTGACCCAATTATTGAGAATGGGGTGGGAGAGATATCTGACGAGTTGCTGCAGCCAGAGGAGGTGGAAATGGTGGAAAAATGGGCACGTGAGGATGAGGAGCAAAATCAGAGCCACAAGGAAGTTGATACCAGGGCGGCTGACGAGGAAGAGTGGGCGTGCAAAGTTGCAAACATGCCAAAGCCCACTCGGGAAGTGATTGCACTACCTCAACTATTGGAGTACGGGATCCCCGAGGAGGACACAGTGATAACAAAGATTGAGGTAACATCCATGATTTGTCAACTTCCTAATTCTCCAAAGTATTGTGCTTTGGGAATTGAAATTATCTATTTCACTTTGGAGAATAGGATGTTCGACTTGAGCTTAAATGATTTGTTATTTTCTTTCTTTACTGTTCTTTGTGCATATGTGGTTACTATTGATGCTCTGGTCGAGATGGTATTCCTGCAGGTGAAGGACTATGGATAGTCCGTTGTTGACCGGAACACGTCGTGCTCACGACGTTAAACTGAGTACTGCGTGGGAGTCGACCCATGGATTTTTATTTCTTTTCCATTCTTTCTTTTTGTTTGTTTTCCTGTTTTGTTTTGATCTGTCTGTTGTTGTTGAGTTTGTTTTGCTCAGATTTGAAACTTCGTCAGCAGTGAGGTGAAGCCTTGATATTCCGGTTCTACCGCACACGCTCACACTCCAACCCTGCCACTGCCATATTTTATCAGGGAAGTCTCCTCCTCTATCGGCTATTTTTATGTTATTTATGTTTTGAACACTGGGGACAGTGCTCGAATTAAGTGTGGGGGAGAGAGTATTTTGGTTTTGTGGGTGTGACATATATTTTTTTTGTATGCTAAATGACGTGCCCTTGTGCTTATTTTGATTGTTTGGACTTAAGCTTTGTCTATGCTCGTAAGGTTGGGATTTTGATTGTTGCATCTGAACTCTGTGGTATTGGTCAAACTGTTTTTGAATTTCTGAAACTTTTGGTGATATGTGATTAAAGTGCAATGTGAATTGACGAGATTGTGTGAATTGATTTTAAATCGGTGGTTATTGACGTGATTTGTCCAGCTAATGCTAGGGGTAGTGTTAACAGTGTGGTTACCTATATACTGCTTCAATTTAAAAAAAAATGTATGAAAAAGTGTAGAAAATAAGGAGAATTAAAACTCCTATGTTGTTGAGATCAGATAAATGGAGGATGGGATTATGTCCTCTTTCGTAAATTGAGAAATGGACATGGAAACCACGTTAGGAGACTCGAGTTCATCGAGAGTTCACCTTCGAACATTGTTCCAAAATTTGTTAATACCTTCTTTGTTATCAAAGAAACTTGTTGCTAAAGGTAACCACTTTAGTTAATTCACCTCTAGCGAAAAGTTGGGTCTGAGCAAAAATAACTTGCTTGGTTGTTTGATATTTTCACAATCTTAGATTTGTTTCACGTTGTCTTTTATTACGTATTCATCATGTTGGGGGAATTGCAAAAGAGGTTTGATTGATTGGACTAAGAGTTATGTTGCACGAATTATTTTCTATTCTTATTAGTATAGACTTTGCTTGAGGACAAGCAAATGGATAAGTGTGGGGGAGTTGTTTGGTATGATTTTGTGATGGTTCTTGGTATTGTTTTACATGTCATTTTCTATGGTTTGTCCTATTTATGCCTTTGGTTCGATTAATATTTATCGATTCGGACTTACTTCGTTCGTCTCGATGTTTTGTAGGAAAACGGCATAAAATAGGACGAATTGGATCTGTCAAGGATCAGATATTATTGAAGAGCATCGCGATAGAAATTCATAGGCGAAAGCGGATTGAAAATCGGAGTTCAACCGAGGAAGAACGAACGAACGTGGAAGTCGCGCCGACTCCCGTCACACGCACACCTCGCCAGCGCCTCGGCCGCCCGGCCTCGGCGCCCGTGACACCGCTGCCGCGCGCCGCCTGCCCGCGTCGCCGCCCGCCCGCGCGCGCGCCCAAGTCTCGGTCACCCGGCCGGTAGCGGCTAAACGAGCGCGCTTCAGCATATTTTACTGCGCGCGTTCACGAGCGCGCGCGCCGCCCGCCTCATCACGCCTCGGCGCCGCTAGCGCCCGCCAGCCCGCCGCCCGATCGCGCCTTCCCGCCCGCCTCACTCCGCACGCCTGTCCCGGCTGGGTATCTGATGCGTCCGCGTCTCCCACTCGCCCCCAATCTTCGCGCACGCTGCGACCTCTTCCCGGCGCCGGCGATGGCGATGCCCGCCGCCACCGCCTCGCCCATCCGGTGCTAGCTTCCCAACCGGCGCTCGCACTTACCCAAATGAAGCACCCGTCCGTGGCCTGCCCCTGCTGCCCAAGCACGCCGCCGCCCAGGCACACTGAATCACTCAGCCGGCGTTCACCTTGAGCTGGCGCTCACAAATGAGGTAGTGAGTTTTCTGAGCCGGCGCTCAGCTTGAATCGGCGCTCACTCCTATTTAATATATATATGCGCGCTAGGTCTTTTTACTGGGGCGCCGCTTCACGCTTCGATTCTTATTTTTGGAGAGGGACCGCGGCTGCTCTTCTTCACCATGATTCTTCAGGAAGCTTTTCAACGACTCAAAACAGATAAATCTTAGTTTAATTCTTGCTTTCAGTTTATTGAATGATTTCTTGTAATCAAGTTATATTCTTTGGATTCATCAGTTTTTTCAGAATCAATTTCATAGTGTTTTGTTTGATGGTTTCTGTGGGATTCAATTTCATAAGTGACAATGAAGTGTTCTCGTGTTTCCATCAATTTATATTTACGTAATGATGTCCTGCTTTCGTTTATTTGCAATTAGATTTAGATTAGGGATTGACAAACCCTATGAATAATATAATTGCATATGCTTTTATTTACTGCTTTGATTTATCGCTTTCATAGTTCAACTAGGGATTGACAACCCCTGGTTTAGATTTATCGCTTTATTAGTATAGCTCGGGATTGACAACCCCTAGCTTAGGATGCTGTTTAATTCCTCGTTTTTCAATTCTTGCATGTTCAACCCCTGTTGGCATTAGAATGTTTAGGTTTTAATCGCTTTCTGTGCACGACACGAACAATCGCCCAGTTAAGTTTTCCTTGAGAGACGACTCGTGTTAACTTATCATGCTACGATTACCTCGTACGATTGCGAGTGAATTTGAGTGTGTTTTTAGCTCGATCAATATGCAATGCTTGTTTATTTTGTGGTGATTAAGTGAGTTGTTATTAATTTTTTTGGTGACAATTGAACTTTGTTATAATTTGAATTCTCTTCCTTGTTTCGATATGGTATTAACTATTGTGGAAATAATATTTTTCTTTTGCATCAGTATGCCTCCTAGAAGAAGAAACCCAAGTTTGGAAGGAAGAGAAAGTGAAACCACCCCACAGAATTTTTCAGAACGTGCACCTTCTCCCCCAAACCGAAAAATTTCAGAACTTTTCCTTAGATAGAATCCTCCTAATTTCACCGGGATTGGTAGTCCTGCTGAAGCTGAGGAGTGGGTACGAGTTGTTGAAAGGATATTTAAGTTCTTAGAATGCAATGACCAGGAATGTTTGTTATGCATATCTTTTCTGTTAAAGGGACCTGTAGACTTTTAGTGGGAAACATGACAGAAAACTCTTGCGCCTGATCAGTTGGCGAACTTCACGTGGAATCAATTCAAAGAAGAGTTGTATGCGAAGTTCATACCTCGAAGCTACCGTAAACAGAAGGAAATCAAATTTATGAACCTGAAGCAAGGGAATAAAAGTGTCGCAGAATATGATCGAGAATTTTGTACTTTATCTCGATACGCACCATATAAAGTTGAGACGGATGAGAAGATGGCGGAGATGTTTCGATCTGGACTCCGCTTGGAAATTCGTATCATTTTGGCTGCACAACCACCAATGTCGTACGCTGAGACTTTGAATCGTGCCTTAGATATGGAGATGGAAATGCAGTCCGAGAAAGCCACGTCTGAGTCAACTTCAAATATATCGCAGTATTTGTTGATGACAAGACCTTCTCCATCAAAACAGAAATTTAAGGGGAAAAGAAAGTGGGAGAGTAAGGGACTTATGAATAAGAAACCCTTTCAGAGACAAGGACCAGTGACGTCAAGGTCATTTCGACCGTCAGCACCAGGACAATCATTTTTCTCTCCTAATCAGGTGAGACCACCAACATGTCAACAATGCAATAGACCACATTTTGGTATTTGTAGAAGTGGAAGCAATACTTGCTTCACCTATGGACAAGTTGGCCATTTTGCATCCGCTTGTCCTTATCGACCAACTATGTTTGGAAGAGGAGAGAAATCGAAGTCTTTTCGGCCAGCTCAATCAGTAAAAGATATGACTGGGTATCCACAACAACCACGATATCAACTTCCTCCTCCACAAGCAAGTTGAAGCCCCGATATTTCTGTTCCACAGACGCAGCCTCAACCTCTTCAACTTCAATCCCAACATCAAATAGCGTATGTGCTTAAGCAGAAACAACCAGAGAAGAGCTCGGGCAATTTGACAGGTATGGCCCAGTTAAAAGGTGTGCCTATTATAGTTTTGTTTGATACGGGAGCTTCGCATTCTTTTATCTCTACCGCATGTGTAGATAATCTTGAACTCCCTATAGAACAAGCTGAAATAGGTTTTAAAGTGATTACTCCGGTAGGTGGGGCGACAGTAGTTGACCAAGTATGTTCTAACTTAGAATTTGAGTTAGGATCACTCAAGCTAAGGGCAGAATCATTACGTCTCCTCTGCATGTGGGATATAGATATTATTTTGGGCATGGATTGGCTAGCTAATAATTTCGCAACAATTCGTTGTGAACAACGAGAGATCGCGTTTCAGCCACCAGGAAAGGAACCCACTTGTTTCTATGGAATTGATGAAAGGAAAAGACGTATCCCTGTGATTTCAGTTTTGCAAGCAGATAGATTGTTGAAATGCAATGAAAATCGTGCCTATCTCGTGTGTTTAAGCAAGGAAAGCAAGAAAGAAAGAAAGATCGAGGACGTGCCAATTGTACGAGAATACCCAGACGTATTTCCAGAAAAGTTACCGGGAGTATCGCCGGATCGACAGTTGGACTTTGTTATCGATCTAGAAGCGGGGTCAACACCAATTTCTAAAGCACCATACCGAATGGCCCCAAAAGAACTACAAGAATTGAAGGTCCAACTGCAGGAACTTTTAGACTTGGGATTTATTCGACCAAGCGCATCACCTTGGGGAGCACATGTGTTGTTTGTCAAAAAAAAGGATGGTACTTTAAGAATGTGTATTGACTACCGAGAACTGACTAAGGTGACCTTAAAGAATACGTATCCATTACCCCGGATTGATGATTTGTTTGACCAGTTGAAAGGAGCACGGGTATTTTCAAAGATTGATCTAAGATCGGGTTATCATCAAGTGAAGATTAAACCCGAAGATATACCAAAAACTGCTTTTCGGACTAGGTACAGACACTACGAATTTGTAGTGATGCCGTTTGGGTTAACCAATGGTCCAGCAGTGTTTATGGACCTTATGAACCGTGTCTTCCATGAATATATCGATAAATTTGTATTGGTATTTATCGATGATATTTTGATATATTCTGCAAGTGAACAAGAGCATGAAATGCACTTGCGAGTTGTGTTAGAAAAGTTGAGGACACAAAGATTGTATGCTAAGTTTAGCAAGTGTGATTTTTGGTTGAAAGAAGTGAATTTGCTGGGACATATAGTTTCAGCAGAAGGAATAAAAGTTGATCCTGCAAAGGTCTAAGCGGTGCATGTTGGATTTGTATACTGAAAGCAGTTTGGTTGAGCTTGTATACAATGTTTCCTGTTACCACTATTACAATCTCCTATCTGATTTGAATACTTGATTGCTTATATCTGTGTCCCCTTATCTCATATATAAGTTAGATCATACAGTGTGTAGAAGATCACAGAAGTCTGTATGATTGGTCAAGCTTAATGAGATATAAAAAGTTTCACAACTGAGACAACTTGAGGACGAGTTGTCGGTATAGGCTGCGGTATAGATAAGAAGTGACTTGACTTGGTTACTTGTCTATGCTTTGATGCGTCTCGACGTATCAAGGATCACGATGAGATGTGTTCTTCTATCTGACCGTCGTGAAGAACCAAGATCTCGGTGACGTACGATGATCTAAACCTCGATAAGGTATTAGGTGAGTATGAGTTGCTGTCCATCACTTTGACTTGTTATGGGTGAGGGTTATATGTTCTAACCCAAGATTCTCCGCATCTCGGGTGGTGGCGAAGGTCTGTATGTCACGCTAGTTATCTCAGACGAGTCACCGTATCCGCTAGGATGATGCGTCCCTTAAGGAGCTCAAAGGTTTATTGTACTAAACCACGAAGGTTGAGTTAGCTCAAGTACAATAATAAGGTTGAGTGGTACTACTTAAGGAAATGAAGTTATTAATTATTTTAAGCAGTCAGATTGCTATAAATAATTAATGGACGTTCGATATCTTAAATACGGGGATTCGTAATGTCTAAGTGCAAGCCCGACTCACCATCGGTAATAAAGGGGTAAGTCAATATTCTTTCTCTAGTGGCATGATCGAATGTTTATAAATTAATTTATGTTATGGGCTGAACATAAGATAATTAATTTATTTGAGGCCCATCTTTATTCCTTGCATTTGATCCCTGGGCTGGCCCATCCAGGCCCGTAGCTCAAGAAAATCGGCGACCCCTAGTAGCTCTCTTTGGCAAGATTTTATTCTCTTTATCCACAAGGATATGATTATATTTATGGTATATGCATAGATCCTTTTCATATAAGATTATGGTAATAATCCTAGGAGTATGGTAATTTCCATAAAGAATTATGGTAATTTCCATATGGGATTATGGTAATTTCCATATAGGATTATGATAATTTCCATATGGGATTAAGGTAGTGCATTATAAATATAAGATATGAGATAAAGTCTAGGTTAATGCTCATTAATCCTACATCACATTTTCGTCCATCACATAGTTCTTGTGAGAGTTTTCGAAAATATCATAGAGAGCATTGGGTGATTTTCCGAAGCATTCTCCATAGATCGTCCTCACTCGACGTTGGAGTTTGGGCATCCGGGATACAGTCCAGAAGGTCAAAGCACGAGTCTCGACCGTTCGATCCGCTCATCCTGCTCGATCCACCTCTTCGATCCAAAGGTAAACACGAGAAAACCCCTACGTGTTGCAATTAATTAAATAGACGCATGCTAGGAATATAATCAATGTATGGTGAATTAAATATCCAAGATAGATCCTCGGGCGAGGGCTAAACATATGTTTTCCCATTACTGGTATCGAGCTGCGATCGTAATCTTGGCTCGCTGGATTAATTCACGCTTGATTATTACGCGCGCTTAATTAATTGTGGATCCGCTGCTCATCGTGGCTCGTTTTTGTTTTTGTTGGGTTTTGTTTTTCACCACGAGAAAATCCGTGGTTAGATTAGATTTATTTTCAGAATCTTATCCGTAAAAGAAGGACGAAGACAAAAGCACGAAGACAAAACGATGGGGAAAACAGTCTCTCGGTGTCCCTCGACGGTTTCATGAAGCGAGCCTCGCGGTCGCGAGGCGATCGTGAGGGCGCTGGCGACGGCGAGGCGCGCGTTCGCGCGAGATCCCCGGCGCTTGCGGAAAGTCACTGTCGCGAGATTCGCCGCCAAGCAACGCTGGCGAGCGAGCTAGCGGCGACGGGCGCGCGTTCGCGCGAAACCCGGCGGCAGAGCGCACTCGATCGCGAAGTTTCGGCGGCTGGCGACGACGCCTCGGCAGCGTCGGCGCCGACCGTGGCCACGCAGCGCTGCTCGTTGGGTCGCGGTCGCCTTAGCGACCGCGAGGAAGCCCGAGAGAGCACGCTGGCAGGCGGCGAGGCGCGAGGTCGGGCGCACGATCGGGCTTTGCCCTAGCGCGCGGCCAAAGATGATTGGGCGACCCGCATGCACCCGCTTTTCCACCCCAACCCGTATTTTCCGGTCCGTGCCCATGCACGCGAGGCCCATTTGTTGAATCCGGACCGCGCCCGTGCACGCGAGGCCTGTCAAGTTTAATTGCACTTTGCAAATCTATGTAATAGATTAGGCTAGAAAGTGCGTGTTTCACGATGGGCCGCGATGAACGCTTTATTTTATTTTATCGCTCATATGCATGTCGTGGATGTTTAAATAATGCAAGAGCATGTTATGTATGTTTATATTACGCTGACAAACCTTTAAGTGTTTTACGTAATTGATGCGCATAGTAAGCATGCTAGGTTTATCGCGCTTATCAAGCATATTTTAGAATTCTACGAGCATGTTTTACATGTCGAGTTCTATAGAAAAGCATGCTAGGATTACGTGATCTGCATGGACAAACCTTTTGAACAAAAAGACTAAGCAAGCAACCCGACAAATTAATTTTTGAATTAAAATGTCAAGACCTCCACTTTTGATCTCTAAACAAAGTGAGACGACTTGTGAGTAAACGCCCACACGCGCGTGGCTTGCTTGCACTGCTTATCATAAGTTTGTTAGATGAGATTTCTAAATAAAACATTTTAAATCTATCGAGAAGTGGGAGTTTCATGTAAACGCCCACACGCTGTGGCTTGCATGTGCGATTTTCATAAGTTCTCTAGAGATAGATATAAAATGAGATAACAAAAGAATTTGAATTGAAGGCGGTATGGTCCGAGTGAGTATGCCAATTCTAAGAATTCATTTTCACCTGTTAAAATTGTGGTCATTGCTTAGACATCACCTCAAGTACAACTTCCCGCGAAGTCCCTTCTTGCGATAGTGATGTGGTATAGTAAGGTCCAATCGTTAATTTCATTTGTCATAAGGATAAGTTGACATGGATTGAAATTAAACGACTAAAAGGTATATTTTAGTCTGGTCGAGGGGTTCATGTGTAAACGTCCACACGCGTGGCTTGCATGTGGGATTCCTTGGGCGATTGAAGGTTTCAATTAATATTGTTTTATCAAAAGGTTACAATATTATTGTTACGAATTATATGCGATCGTATGCTTATGTGTTTACATTATCGCTTTCGAGATATGTCTCTTACGCCGATTATCAATATGCTCGCACAAAACCGTTATCCGGTCCAAATTTTATCAAATGGAAACGAAACATGGAATATGTTCTTATCATTTGAAGAACACATGTTTGTTCTCACTACTCCTAAACCCGATGCCCTTCGACGATCTACTAATGAGCAATGAGAGTCAAGGCGGACTTTGGAATAAGTCAAACAATATGGCTAAATGCTATATGATGACTACTATGTCCAAAGGCTTGCATTTGCAAAGATCGATCGATGGTAGACGCGATCGATATATGGTCAAGTCTCGAGTAAGTTTGGGCAATGGATCGACGATCCGCTTCCACACAATGAGAGAAATCTTGGCGTGTAAGATGGAAGAAGGAAGTTCGGTCCATGAACATGTCTCCCACACGACTCATCTCATGGATAGTCTTGATCAATTGGGAGGAGGTATCGACGGCGGGCCAAGGTCGATATCATCCTCAATACACCGCCCAAGTCTTTTGAGAACTTTCGGCGTGAATGCGATCATGAGCAAGACCGAGTTTACACTTAGTCGGTTGCTTAATGATCTCGTTGTCGGAAGGAGTTATGGGAAAAGGAGCACATGCTCTTGCTAGCACATCTAAGGGCCCAAAATTTTCATTGCAAAATGGAAAAGAAAAGGGTACCAAAGGTGGAAGAGGCAAGGCAAATAGTGGGAGTAATGGGAACAAGAACGTGGTTGCCACCGGAGGTTTGAAGAAGCCAAGGAGAAGGCAAGCGCTTGAAGTGCGATGAAGACTGGCATTGGAAGGCCAAGTGCCCTATGCTCAAGCTCAAGGTACGCCGCTTGCTTTAGTAACGAAACATGTTTAGGGACTAGTTCTACCCATTCTTGGGTAGTAGATACTGGCGAATCGATCATGTTTGTTACACCTGCGTGGGTTCCCGCGACAAGGAGTCGTTTGATGGCGAGATAACGATCTCCATGGGCAACGCGTGAAAGTCGAGGCCGTTGCGGTTGGAGATGTTACTTTATGTTTTGAGAAAACAGCTTTAGTTTTAAAAGACGCTTATATGTGCCGGATTTTCGAGGAACCTTGTTTCGCTTTCAAATTATTTACTCATGGATATTCTCATTATTTTTGATAGTGTTGTTTCTATCATAAGAAATGACGGTTATCTCGTGTTGGCACGTTATATAATTCGCTTTATACTATTTCGCCAAACATAATGCCTATAACTATGTTGCATCTTCATCAAACCCTAAAAGAGAAAGTTTTCTTAAGAAGATGACACCACTTTTCTTTGGCATCTTAGATTAGGTCACATCAATCTAAATAGGATCCAAAGACCGCTAAGAATGGAGCGTTGGGTAACCTAACAGCTACTCCATTCCCACCGCGAATCTCATATAGAAGGTAAGATGTCGACTGCACCTTTCAAAGCGAAGGGTTATAGAGCCAAACAAATGTTGGAGTTAGTCCATTCGACCGTGTGGACCGATGTCCACACAAGCTCGTGGAGGGTACGAGTACTTTGTCACTTTCATCGACGACACTCAGGTGCGGATACGTATACCGCTTCACCGCAAGTCCGAATGCTTTGAGAAATTCAAAGAGTTTAAGGCGGAAGTGGAGACGGCTAGGTAAAGTATCAAGTCATCAAGCGCTCGATCGCGGTGGCGAATACCTCAAGAACGAGTTTATGGACTATCTAGTGAAGTGTGGATTACCTCCCAACAAGATTTCACCGGGCACACCACAAAGAAAATGGTGTGTCGAGCGAAGAAATAGGACTCTTTTAGAAATGGTTAGATCAATGACGAGCTATGCAACATCGCTTATTTCGCTCGGGGTATGCCTTAGAGACGGCGGCATACTTGCTAAATCTAGTACCGCCCAAGTCACGAAAAGACCCTTCGAGTTGTGGTTTGGGCGAAGCCTGGTTTAAGCCACATAAGGATATGGGGCGATCAAGACACGTGTCTTTGAACAAGAAGGTCGACAAGTTGAGGCTAGATCCGACGCAAGGTTATTTATCGCTATCCTAGAGAAACGAAGGTGGTTTATTTTATAGTCCTAAGGATCGGAAGGTCATTATTAGCACTAATGCCGATTCTTAGAAGATGATTATATGAAAATCGAAGTCCAAAGTTGAAATCATTCTTCAAGAATTAGAAGATGATCGTATTCCACCACCGACAGGGCCAAAGGTACGAGATGTCGAGTCTAGTGGGAGGGATCGACACCGATACTTCAAGAAATTGAAGTGGGTCGAGTTCCACTAGAGATACCGACCGCATGTGGTACCTACCCGGCAAGTTGTGCAAAATAGAGAACCACAAGTTTCGCACCCACCGCTGCCATTATGCTGTAGAGAACCTCGTCAGAGGGAGGTTGTTCGTCAACCCGAGCGATTTATGTTCGTGGGTGAATATTCGGTTTAGTCCCGGAAACGAACAGGCAATAATCGACCTATGGACATACAAGGAGGCGATACAAGATATTGATGCAAGATCATGGCACACCGCTATGGACTTAGAAATGGAGTCCATAACGGCTATGGATGTATATGAAAAGACACCTCTACCAGATGGCAAGGAAGCCATAGGTAGTAAGTGGACATACAAGAGGAAGAGAGATTAGATGGAGAGTTTTCGCTTTCAAAGCCGTGCTTGTGGCGAAAGGGTACACTCAGATTGAGGGCATCGATTTCGATGAGACCTTTTCACCGTAGCAATGCTCAAGTCCATCGTAATTCTTCTAGCCATAGCAGCCCACTGAACCTAGAGGTTTGGCAAATGGATGTTAAAACCACTTTTCTAAACGGTTACCTTGAGGAAGGTAGAGACATCTATATGCAACAAACCTCAAGGTTATGTGGTAAAGGGTGAAGAGCATCTAGTATGGAAGCTTAAGAAGTCCATTTATGGACTTAAGCAGCCTCCCGATCATGGAACTTACGCTTTGACGAGGTAGTAAAGTCCCATGGATTTACCCAGTTGCCTAGCGAGAGTTGTGTGTATCGGTTAGATGTCAACGGTGATGTGGTATTTCTTGACTTTATGTAGATGACATTCTTCTAGTTGGCAACAACGTGAAGTCATTATCGACGAAAGAGTTGGTTATCCGATCGGTTTCAAATGAAAGACCTAGGAGATGCAGCGTACATTCTTGGGATCAAGGTTTACCGAGATCGCAAGAAGAAAATGTTGAGTTTATCTCAGGCGCCTTACATCGATCTTGTGATTACTGCTTTAGTATGCGACCGCCAAGAAAGGATTGCTACCTTCGCACATGGCGTTCCTTTATTCAAGACGCAGATCACCTATGACCGCAAAGGAGATAGAGGAAATGAGACAAGTTCCTTACGCTTCCGCCGTGGGAAGTCTCATGTACGCAATGCTATGCACGAGGCCCGATATCTCGCTATGCGGTAGCATAGTAGCTAGATATCGCCTCTAACCACGACAAACTCATTGATCGCAAGAAAGCATTTACTCAAGTACCTAAAAAGGACTCGAGATTATAGGCTAGTTTACCATGTAGATAGTCTAATGCCTTTGGGTTATACAGACTCGGATTTCCAAGCTGACCGTGATGAGAAAAAGTCAACCTCGGGCTATGTGTTTACCTTGGGAGGTGGAGCCTGATCGAGCTAAAAACACACTCAAATTCACTCGCAATCGTACGAGGTAATCGTAGCGTGATAAGTTAACACGAGTCGTCTCTCAAGGAAAACTTAACAAGGCAATTGTTCGTGTCGCACACAGAAAGCGATTAAATCCTAAACATACTAATACCAACGGGGGTTGAGCATGCAAGAATTGAAATACGAGAAAATAAACAGCGATCCTAAGCTGGGGGTTGTCAATCCCAAGCTAAACTAATAAAGCGATAAATCTAAACCAGGGGTTGTCAATCCCTAGTTGAACTATGAAAGCGATAAATCAAAGTGATAAATAAAAGCAATAGCAAACCTATTCTTAGGGTTTGTCAAGCCCTAATCTAAGTCTACTTGTAAATGAAACATGATCGTCAATCAACTAACAAGAACAAGAGGTAATCGAAAGCATAAAATCATATATCGAATTGAATCCAACAACAATCATAAAGCAAGAAATCACCAAACAATAATATAAATCAGAGGAGTGGAAATCCAATAACAATAATCGATAAATCCAACATATGAATTCGGTAAACAAAACGTAATAATCGAAGAAACAGAAAGCATGAATTAAAGCTAAGATTTATCTGTGTTGTTGCCTGAAGAAAATCCCGGAAGAAAATGGGCGAGAAGCGCCGCGGCTGCTTAAGAAATAAGAACTGAAGACGGAACCTTTTTTTGACCTAAACAGCGCATATATATATTAAATGAAGGTGAGCCGGCGTCAAATGAACGACGCCGTAATACATTCTCATTGAATATGAACGCCGGTTCAGGTTGAACGCTGGCTGGGAGAAGTTTCTGCCTCACAAATGAGCGCTGGCTCATTGTGAGCGCGCGAGGGAGAGCATGGTGCGCGACGGGTGAAGGCTGGCCGAGCGGGCGCTTGGTTCCAGCGCTGGAGAACGTCCAGCTGAGCGCTGGAGTGAGTTGAGCGTGCGCTGGAGAAGATGGCGCTGAAGTGTGAAGGCAAGCAGGTGAACCGGCGAGTAAAATTGATGAACCGGCGCTCAAATGGAAGCTGGCAGCAGGTGAACCGGCGTTCACAATGAACCGGCGTTCGCTGGGCGTGCATTTGCGCGAGCGCGCGCGCGCGGGCGCGCGCGCGCGCGACACTGCTTTGCGCAGTGTTTTTGTTTTGGCCCGTTCTCCTTCGTTTGAACTCCGATTTGCACACGGTTTTCGCCTACAGACTCCTATCACAACGTACTTTACTTCTTATGAAGGATAAAATCCTTGATTCCTTCTCCAAAATTCATGAGAATCATTGGAAGTGTTCAGCGCCGGCGCGCGAGCGGGCGCGTGGAGTGCACGTGCGCGACTTTGAAGAAATGATCCGTTCTCTCTCGTCCGAACTCAAAATTGCGATCTGTTTGCGCCTATAAATTCCTATCGAAAGGATCTTCAATTATATCTGATCTTTGGCAGATCTAATTCATCCTATTTTCTGCCATTTTCCTACAAAACATCGAGACGAACGAAGTAAGTCCGAATCGATAAATATTACTCGAACCAAAGGCATAAATAGGACAAACCATAGAAAATGACACGTAAAACAATACCAAGAATCATCACAAAATCATACCAAACAACTCCCCCACACTTATCCATTTGCTTGTCCTCAAGCAAAGTCTATACTAATAAGGTTCGAAGATAACTCATGCAACATCACTCTTAGTCCAATCAATCAAATCTCTTTTGCAATTCTCCCAAACATGATGAATACATAATAAAAGTTAATGTGAAACAAATCTAAGATTGTGAACATATCAAACAAATAGGTAGGTTATTTTCGCTCGCACCCAACTCTCCGTTAGGGGCTAATTAACTAAAATGGTTACCTTTAGCAACAAGTTTCTTTTGAGAACACAAAGAAAGTATAAACAAATTTTGGAACAATGTTCGAAGGTGAAGTCTCGATGAATTCGAGTCTCCTATCGTGGTTTCCATGCCCATTTCTCAATTTACGAGAAAGAGGCGTAATCCCATCCTCCATTTATACAATCTCAACAACATCGAGTTTTAATTCTCCTTATTTTCTATTTCACACATATTTTCTTTTTCTTTTTTTTTTTTATTTGAAACGAGTATATAGGTAA
This sequence comes from Salvia rosmarinus, assembly GCA_036937905.1. NCBI lineage: Eukaryota > Viridiplantae > Streptophyta > Magnoliopsida > Lamiales > Lamiaceae > Salvia > Salvia rosmarinus. The sequence goes on along the minus strand of CM072814.1, from coordinate 57,074 downwards.
CCACCACGTTAACACTCCCCTAGCATTAGCCGGACAAATCACGCCAATAACCACCGATTTAAAATCAATTCACACAATCTCGCCAATTCACATTGCACTTTAATCACATGACATCAAGATAAACGAGAAATACGCCAAAGTTCGATCAATACCACGTAGTTCAACAGCACAAATCAAAATCCTAACTTATTCGCATAGACACAAACTCAAGTCCAAACAATCTAAATAAGCACAAGGCACGCTATTAAGCATACAAAACAATATAACACGCACACAAAAGCGAGCAAACATCCCCACATTTTAAATCGAGCATCGTCCCCTGCTCAAAACATTAAAAGCTCAAAATAACCATAGAGGATGATATTCCGATAATCGACGATGTGCGATGTAAAGTTGGAGCACCACGGTTTCATCTCGTCACGACAACTTTCCGGATCCGAGCAAAACAAACTCAACAACAACAGATAGATCAAAGAAAACACGAAAACAAACAAAAAGAAAGAAAGGAAAAGAATAAAAAACCGTGGGTAAACTCCCACGTAGTACTCAATTTAACGTCGTGGCGGTGCTCAGATGTCACGCTAGTTATCTCAGACGAGTCACCGATCCGCTAGGATGATGACGCCCCTTAAGGAGCTCAAAAGGTTTATTGTACTAAGCCCGCAGTTGAGTTACCAAGTACAATAATAATGTTGAGTGGTACTACTTAAGGAATGAAGTTATTAATTATTTTAAGCGATCATTGCTATAAATAATTAATGGACGCTCGATATCTTAAATACGGGATTCAGAATGTCTAAGTGCAAGCCCGACTCACCATCGGTAATAAAGGGGTAAGTCAACATTCTTTCTCTAGTGGCATGATCGAATGTTTATAAATTAATTTATGTTATGGTCGAACATAAGATAATTAATTTATTCGAGGCCCATCTTTATTCCTCAGATTTGATCCTCGGCCGGCCCATTGTAATACCCCGCCTTTTAAACTTCGCTTTGCATGGCACGCTTTTTCGAGAAAAGGTCAAAAGGTCGACTTTTGTTTCGGTGATGCGACCGTCACGAAACCTCAAGCGTTGTGAAGAGTGTCTTATGACTAATTCATGTACACTAAGTATGCGGTGTTTCGACCACCCATGAAGGTTTGGCACTCGAAGTTATCGAAAAACCGGACTTTTCATTGGTCTTTAAAAGCATATCTTGCTTATAGTCATTGTGTCCGTATTTTATTTCGTGTCCATGGGTACCAAGTTTGCTAAATTTGGAGTCCGTTTGCAAAGTTAAGTCACAGATTTTCGAAAAGGGTCATTATGCAAGCAAGCAAGATCAATTTTCCTATAAATAGGAGGCTAGGCCTTCATTTTCAACGCTCATTTCCTTCGCTCTCCGTGTTTACTGGAAGAGCCGAGCAGCCTGTGTACGCGCGGTCACCGGAGGAGTGGGGATCGAGCCGGGCGGCTCGCGATGGCGCCATTGCGCCGCCGAGCCACCACCGATCAACCACCCCGCAGCCCGTTTTGGTTTTGTCCTTTTCTTGTTTTGATTCCGCCTTTTAGTAGATCGATAGCATAGAACTCGGGATTCTAAAGCGACGAGACGGAAAACGGCCGAGGTCACCGATTTGGCCAAACCGCCGCCGCCGTTAGCTCACGCCGCGAGCTTGTTGGCCGATTGCGGCCGACGAGCCACCTGCCACGGGTCCTTTAGGTTTTGAGTTCCGCCATGCACTCTACTAAAGTACCGATTCGCTTTTACGCTTTTCGCTTCGCATGCCGGGATGTTTTCCGCTGCTTGAGTTTTCTAAAGGAAGACATGCCCGGTTATCCATTTTCAACGCCGTTTGTCATTCCATGTTCGTCTGTTATGCATATTGCTTATGTTTCCATTTTCATGCATCGATTTTGACGGTTTATCCTAGATCCGAGGATAGCATCGATTTTCGAAGCTTCACGCTAAGATTTGAGTCAACTTGCATGCATGCATATTTTGAAGGTACCCTATTATCGGTCTTGATGCCCGAATATATTTCCTTCCGTGATCGAAGTTGATTTGAAACCCGGAGAGTGCCAATGTGGGTTCGTAAAGTCGAAAACCCTAATTTTGCTACGATCGCCGCTTGATCACGTTGTTGCTTTGCTTTGTGGAAGTGACCCCAAAAGTTGTTCCGCCTTGTTACCTGTGCACCTACCAAGGCGACGGTGAAGTCATCGGATCCGTAGATATCTCTCGCCGACGCTTTCTGCTCGTGTTGGGTTATATATGCTTATTTTGAGTTATTTACTCGATATTTCAAAATAAAACATGTACGCCGTAAAATGTTTTTGTGAAATTATTATCGCTTCTCGATCCAAGATATGGTTCTATCATGGTTGTGCACGGATCTCTATTCAGTGGGTTGATCACCATCTCGAGTATTGATCATATGGATAGACCCCGAACACGTGGTTATGGTTCCGCGGGATAGACCGGAAGTCCACACGGAAAAGGTAATGAGGTGGTTATGGTTCGATGGGGATTTGACCATCAAGTCCACACCGAGTTAGCCTACCGGATACGCTCCGGCGTGGGCCGATTGGATATGTTCCGGCCGAATGAATGTCATGTGACGGGTGGCAGGATACGCTCCAGCCGTGGTTCATGGTTCTATGATGGGAGTAACAAGAATAACGGATCGGTATCGAAAATGAAAAATCTATTTTGCTTACTTAGAAGTGGATTTACGCTTTAAAACCTTCTAAGGTAAGTGCTCTAAACACGGCCTCATGATTCTTTTGATTTATGATAAAACCCCACCGAAAGCGCGCTAGTACTCACCCCAAACTCTTTTTCAAATCTTTTCACGTATGGAGGAGAATCGGATCGCGACACCGAGGTGGAGCTCATGAGTTCTTCATGCTATGCTTCCGCTGATGTTGTGTTATATACGCACTCGATAATTATGTACTCTTGTCCCTTATTTGCTATCCGATTGGGAACAAGATTTATTATGTTATTCTCACGTGAGTCTCGATACGAGCATGCTATGTGGTTGACCGGTCTAGTTGATGTGATGTAATGCTATTTTGTCTTCGCATTACTTATAATAAACCAAGATCATGTTTTTCTCGAGGTTATGTTATCGATATTATTCTGCTGGTGGATTGTTTGTGCACCCTCCCTTCGTGATATGTCCTAGTTATAGAGGAGATGCCCGATTTCATGGTCACATCTTCTTATCATGTATGTTATATGTATCCCCTTCTTCCCCGCTTAACCCCTCACCCCTAATCACACCCCCGCATCCGTGCCTTCCTGAATTGGGGCGATGACATTGGTATCGTGAGCAACGATCTTTGTTTTGACATCTATCTTTCTTATCTCGATACTGCAGTTGGTATCGAGCAATGTTCTTGCCCCGACATCTATCTTTGTTATCCGATATCAAAGCGCTTTGTTTGCTTTATATCATGTGCGTTTTGAAATTGAGTGTTTAGAACTTGTTCTTCTAAACTGCTTATCGTGTACACTACCCTCACCACCGTCGGTCCGCCTCCTTTAAAAGGGGATGAGGTATGTGTTTATTTGCCGATGCTTTATGTGGCTATGTGATGCTTGATATGATCTTGGTTTCACGTGTTTTGGCTTTGGTAAGAGTTTACGATGTAAACGTGATATGGATGAGATGTGGTTGAATGGTGATGTGGATGTGGAAGTTGATTGTTGATGGAACAAAAAGGCCTGTGTGGTCGTGATATGAAAATCGCTTATATGATATGATGTGATTGATGTGATCACGTTATGGTTGATGTAAGTCTATGTGTTTACATAGCAATATATTGTTGATCGAAAATCTTGTTTATTTTGATAAACGAGTGCTTGTAAGTGAATTCACAGATTTGCTTACGTGATTATATCGATATCGATATCGATGTGTTGAAATGAACATGTGTATGAGACATGATTACCCGATGATGACCGGGATGGTAAAGGAAACGTGAATATTTGTTGTTGTTTTATGGTGAACTAACATGTAGGTTTATGGATATTCATGGCCCGCATAACGCTGGTTAAGATCTCACGTAACGGATGAGCATATCCAGAAAATTGGAATGTACCCGAATATTCATGAGCCATCGGGAGTATTTACGAAGATTTGTTGGGTTATGGAGAAAGGTTCGAGGCGGTGGGAAAGTGTCGAGAATATGAGGCCTACTATCGGATGAATCGAAAGGCTACCGACGGGATGGCAACCATGGGCGAAAGGACATGTGTTGTTCGACGGATCCTATCACGAGGCACCTTACCTGGACTTTACCGAGTTCGCCGCTCGAGTATGGAGACAATGGGACGCACCACCGAGGTATACCATCCGAGGAGGATGTGGTTGCGAGACACCTCGAGGACCGATCCGGATCGATGATAGGGATGATGTTCCCAGAAGAGACATCGGGAGAACAACCATCAATCGAGCGATCGCCAAAGCATCGAGATACACGGTCACTACACCACCATCGACGATCCTTACCTTCCGGAGGACCCGAACGACTTTGAGGCGGTGAACTTCCAGACGAGAGGTATTGTCCGTCCGACAAAGGGCAACGAAGAAGCCTGTGATCGTGATCTTCATGCCACCGAACCGCGCCACCGCATCCGGGAAGACGACTGGCGAGGCAAGAGGAGGACCCGGATGAGAACGAGGAGGGTAGTGAGGATTCGGAGGACCCGGTGATCCGTGAGCCAGCCGACTACGACGAGATCGGGCACATTGAGGAAGGGCAAGCGCCGAGACAGGACTCGAGCACGCTTTCACCGATACTGTGCAATCGTAGCACGCCTTGACGGGATCATACCCAAGAGAGGCTTGCTTCCATGCAGGATCGCTTCAAGCCGGCACCAATTCAAGCCCCGATTGGAAGGAAAGAGAGGATGAGGAGAGACAGAATGGAACCGGGGACGAAGGGGAATAGTGGATGGATATGGAGGACGTAGATCTAGGTAGTCGGTGTGTATGCGGTGACGATCGCAGAATCGCTAGAAGCATGGACGAGCGGCATCTTTCGATGGCCGACCGAGTCGATTCTTTGCTCATATCTCGACCTTTTGGTGACATGCGCTTGATCTTGTATTTTGACAAATCCTTCGTGGACACCGAATATTGCGATACTAACCGCCTATGACGGGATGTTTATGTTTGATGCTTATATGTGATATGAGCTATGCCATGATGATATATGATCTATGTGATGTGTGATGATGATGTTATGTGAAATGCATAACGATGATATGTTGATGAGAGGATTGCATGATTATATGTGATCGTGCGTGATATGTGATATATGTGATGATATGTGATATGGGTGATGATATATGTTATGCGAAGATACCCGGTTATCTATGCGAAAGCGCTTCTAATGTTTCAAACGCCGGTATGTAATGCCGAGAACAAGGAACCGGAGGAACAATAACGTGGAAGAAGCCCAAGAACCACCTTTGGTTCAGCCGGGCATGCGATCGAGTTTTCGCAGTGCATCCCCTACATTCGACGGTCTCGCGAACCGATCGACGCCGAGAATCGGATACGATCCATCGAAGGATCTTCGAATACATCGGCCGCGAAGAAGCGTAAAAGCTGAATTGCGCGATCTTTCGCCTAACCGATGAGGCTGATTTACGGTGGGAACTGTGAGAAGGACCCCAACACCGTGACAAGGGCAAGGTATACGTGGGAAGATTTCGAGGAAGAACTCATGGAAAAGTATGTGCTGGCGTTCTGACGGTCAAGGCAAAACGAGTTCGGAATCTTCGTCGAGGAAGAAGGACGGTTACCGAGTACGATCGCTCGTTCAATCGTCTGTCACGTTATGCTACGTACCTGGTTGGCACTGAGGCTGCCAGGGCAGACAGGTTCAGGAGAGGACTCCGACCAGAGATCGGAATTTCGCTCGTCAGTCAGGGAGATCTGACGTATGCGCAGTCCTTGAACCGGGCATTAAACATTGAGTCAATGTTGCCCCAAGAGAGAACAATGCCACCCGGACAGCCATCTGACGGAGGAAGAGGTAAGAGGAAATGGGAAGATCGAGGGAAAGGCAATCAGGTGTTCCAAGGGAACCAGAGCGGTCCAGTGATTCCAAGGAATCAAGGCATTCAAGAGAGAGAAAGGCAACCTTGGGGAAGGAATTTCCAACCCATGCGGTGGAAAAACTTGGTGCGAAATGCCAAAGGAATCATTTCGGCGAGTGCGGCAAGGTAGCACCGAGTGCTATCGTTGTAAGAAGTCCCACATTACGCCGAGATTGTCAGTTAGGAGGGCGGTGTGTCGCCAAGATGGCGGCGTCCCACTCACAGAGGCGTAATCATGCTCCGCCGAGGACAAACAACGGGCGTGGAGGTCACCCTAGGCCAAGAAACCAAAGGCCACCGCAGCAGCGGGTGTGCGCCTGAATCGCCAGCGAGCAACTCAAGCTCCCGAAATCTTGCGGTATAATCCATATGAGTGATATACCGTTTTAAGCTTTGTTTGATACAGAGCCTCACATTCTTTCGTTTCGAGAATCGCGTGTGAGAGGTTGGGTTTGGTACCCAAGAAATCACAGAGTACCACAAAATTAGCATCTGTCGGGGGGAAGTGCTAAAGGCAAAAGAGATATGCCGAACCGAAGTAGAAATCGTGACGCGAAGGTCTTTGTCGATTTGCATGTCATCGGAATGGAAGATTTCGATGTCATCTTTGCATGGATTGGTTGGAAAAGCACATGGCAACTATACGTTGTCTCGAGAGAAAGTTGCTTTCGGACGGTAGAAGGAGTGGAAGTTTGTTTCCACGGCATAAGGATGGGTGTTTGCGTGCGATGATCTCGACGAAGGCGGTGAGGATGATCGGGAAGGAAGGTCAAACTTTCTTGGTAAGTTTGACAGGCACGATGAACAACGCATGGCGATTGCAAGAGGAGCCAGTGGTGTGTGAATATCCTGACGCAGTTTCCCGAGGACTTGCAGTGTTTACCACCGACAGGCAAGTGGAATTCACTATTGATTTGGAACCGTGGCGACGATGATCAAAGGCACCATATAGAATGGCACCTAAAGAATTGCAAGAACGAAAGCGCGATGCAGTGAGCCGTTGGATCTAGGTTTTATCCGACCTAGCGTGTCGCCGTGGGAGCGCGCCATTCGTTCGTCGAAGAAGGATGGGTCAATGCGGATGTGCATTGACTACGTAGAGGCTGAATAAGTCGACGATCAAGAATAGATATCCTCTTCCAAGGATCGGCGATCTGCTTGACCAGCTCGAAGGAGCGAGTGTCTTCTAAGATCGATTTGAGGTCGCTACCATCACCAAGATCGTGAAGGAGGACGTTGCGAAGACGGCGTTCGGGGCGGGTATGGGCACTACTGAGTTCATCGTGATGCCGCTTGGTTTGACAATGCGCCAGCGATCTTCATGGATCCGATGAATCGAGTTTTCCATCGATGTCTGGATAGTTTCGTCTTGGTTTTTATCGATGATATTCTCATCTATTCCAAGAATGCGAGTTGCATAAAGAACACCTCCGCACTGCTCGAAACGTTACGAGCGGAGAGGTTATATGCAGTATAGCAAGTGCGAGTTTTGGCTCAAAGAAGTGATGTTCCTTGACACATCGTGTCCGCAAGGAATCAAAGTCGACCCGATGAAGGTTGAAGCGGTAAGTAATCGGAAGGTTCCGACTAATGCCAATGAGGTTCAAGCTTTCTAGGCTCGCGGGATATTATAGACGTTTCATCGAAGGGTTTTCGGTTGGCAAGGCCGACGACGCAATGTACTCGTGAAAGGAATCAAGTTTTCATGGTCCGAAGCTTGTGAAGCAAGTTTCCAAGAGTTAAAGAAAAAGCTAACAACCGCTCCAGTGTTAGCCGTGCCGGAAGGAAACGATGGGTTTGTGGTCTACACCGATGCATCCAAACTTGGTTTGGGTTGCGTTCTCATGCAGAACGGGAAGGTTATAGCTTATGCGTCTCGTCAGTTGAAACCGCACGAGTTGAGCTACCCAACTCACGATCTGGAGTTAGCGGCAGTCGTTCATGCGTTGAAGATTTGGAGGCACTATCTCTATGGAGTTAAGTGTGAAATCTTCACGGATCACAAGAGCCTCAAGTATTTCTTTGAACAAAAGAGTGAACATGAGGCAGGGAGATGGCTAGAGTTGGTGAAGGATTATGATTGCTCTATCGCTTATCACCCGGGAAAAGCGAATGTCGTAGCGATGCCCTTAGTCGCAAGTCGAGGCGAAGTTGGGATATCTTCTTACATGAGAGGAAGAGCTTATTCGAGATTTCGAGAAGCTCACCGGAAGTGATTCATCCGCCGGAATCGGTAAGATTCATCGCAGCCTGACGACAACCGAACCGGATCTAAGAGAAGCCATCGTGAGTCTTGTGGAGAGGCAATTCTGGAGAAGATGCGTTTGAAAGCAAGGTTAGAAGATAGCAAGGGTTTCCTGTAAAAGGATAACGCTACTATTCCGGAAGGTTATGTGTGCCACTCAATAGGGAATTGAGAGATAAAATCATGGGTGAAGCTCATGAGGCCGTGTCTGACTTCGTCCAGAAGCACCAAATGTCAGACCTTAAGAGGAACTTTTGGTGGGAAGGGATGAAAAAGGATGTAGTGCGTTTGTGGGCGTTGTTTGGCTTGTCGCCAGTGAAAGCCGTACACCAACGTCCGTCAGATTGTTGCAACCGCTACCAATCCCGGTGGAAATGGGATCATATCGGTATGGATTTTGTGGTGAGTTTTCCAAGGTCGTGAGAGGAAACACCGCTATATGGGTTGTCGTCGATAGACCGACGAAGTCAGCTCATTTCTTCGATTCGGATGGCGACGACGGGTTAGATAAGCTTGCTCGACTTTACGCCAAGGAAATCGTGCGGTTACATGGTGTGCCGGTATCGATTACGCCGGATCGTGACCCGAGGTTCACATCAAGGTTTTGGATGAGTGCGAGAAGCCGTGGGGACCAAGTCAATCTTAGTACGGCATTCCATCCTCAAACGGACGGTCGATCGGAAAGAACGATTCGTGTTTTGGAAGACATCTTTGCGGCGATGTGGCCGACGAGAGGAGGAAATTGGGAAGAGATACTACCTTTGGTAGAGTTTGCCTATAACAACAGCTTATCGAGCCACCATAGAATGGCTCCCTATGAGCGTTATGCGGAAGGAAGTGTCGATCGCCACTTTATTGGGATGAAGTGGGCGAGAGGAAGATGTTAGGACCGAGATGGTTCAACAGACGGTCGAGGTTATCGATCGATCAGCGAAGGATCGAGGAAGCGCAAGACAGGCGAAGTCTGTCGCGGATGCGTCGTGCGGATCTTGAGTTCATGATCGGAGATCGCTTTTCCTGGGCGTTTCCCGACGAGAGTCGTTCGCTTTGGGAACGAGGTGAGTTCGACCGAGGTTCGTTGGACCTTCGAGTTCTCGAGAGAATAGGCCCCGCTGCCTATAGGTTAGCTTTGCCGCCCAAAGATCGGAGATGTTCACGACGTGTTTCACGCTTTCACCGAGAAATACGTGTTCGACCCAAAACACGTGATCAAGCATGATCAAGTGATTCTTGCTCAGGATCTGAGTTACGAGGAAAGGCCAGTGGCTATCTTGGAACGAGAAGTCAAGGAATTGAGGAACAAGCAGATTCCGTTGGTGAAGGTGTTGTGGAATCACCACGGAGAGGAAGAAGCTACGTGGGAGTTGGAAGACAAGTTCAGGGCTCAGTACCCTGAGTTGTTTTCTCCACGTGTTTGAAATTTCGAGGACGAAATTTTTATAAGGAGGGAGGGATGTAATACCCCGCCTTTTAAGCTCGCTTTGCGTGGCACGTTTTTCGAGAAAAGGTCAAAGGTTGACTTTTGTTTCGGTGATCGACCGTCATGAAACCTCGAGCGTTGTGAAGAGTGTCTTATGACGAATTCATAGACACTAAGTATGCACGAGTTTTCGACCACCCATGAAGGTTTGGCACTCAGGAAGTTATCGAAAACCGGACTTTTCATTGGTCTTTAAAAGCATATCTTGTTTATAGTCATTGTGTCCGTTATTTTATTTCGTGTCCATGGGTACCAAGTTTGCTAAATTTGGAGTCCGTTTGCAAAGTTGCGTCATTTTGCGTTTTAGAAAAGGTCATTCTTGCAACGAAAAGACCCACAATTTTCCTATAAATAGGAGGCTGGGGCCTTCATTTTCAACGTTCATTTCCTTCGTCTCTGTGTTTACTAAGAGCCGAGCAGCTCAGTGCTGCGCGCTGAGTCACTGGAGGAGGGGATCGAGCCGGGAGGCTCGGCGGCGCTTATCATTCGCTGCCGAGCCACCACCGCCGATCAACCACCCCCGGCAGCCCGTTTTTCGGTTTTGTCCTTTTCTTGTTTTGATTCCGCCTTTTAGTAGATCGATAGCATAGAACTTCGGGATTCTAAAGGGACGAGGCGGAAAACGGTGGAGGCCGACGATTAAACCGTCGCCGCCGTTAGCTCACGCCGCCGTGAGCTTGTTGGCCGCCGATTGGTGGCCGACGAGCCACCTGCTCTGGGTCCTTTAGGTTTTGAGTTCCGGCCATGCACTCTACCAAAGTACCGATTCCGTTTTACTTTTTTCGCGTTTACGCATGTCGGGATGTTTTCCGTTGCTTGAGTTTTCTAAAGGAAGTACATGCCCGGTTATCCATTTTCAACGTCGTTTGTCATTCCATGTTAGATCGTTATGCATATTGCTTATGTTTCCATTTTCATGCATCGATTTTGGATGGTTTATCCTAGATCCGAGGATAGGCATCGATTTTTGAAGCTTCTTCACGCTAAGATTTGAGTCGACTTGCATGCATGCATATTTTGAAGGTACCCTATTATTGGTCTTGATGCCACAATATATTTCCTTCGCATCGAGTTGATTTGAAAACCCGGAGAGTGCCAAATGTGGGTTCAGAAAGTCGAAAACCCTAATTTTGCTACGATCGCCGTTTGGATCACGTTGTTGCTTTGCTTTGTGGGAAGTGACCCCAAAAGTTGTTCCGTCTTGTTACCAGTGTACCTACCGGTCGATCGGTGAAGTCATCGGATCCGTAGATATCTCTCGGTTGACGTTTTAGTCTGCTCGAGTTGGGTTATATATGCTTATTTTGAGTTATTTACTACGATATTTCAAAATAAAACATGTACCGTAGAAATGTTTTTGTGAAATTATTATCGTTCTCCGATCGAAGATATGGTTCTATCATGGTTGTGCGGATCTCTATTCGCGGGTTGATCACCATCTTGAGTATTGATCATAAGGGATAGACCCCAACACGTGGTTATGGTTACGAGGGATAGACCCCTAAGTCCACACGAAAAGGTAATGAGGTGGTTATGGTTACGATGGGGTTTGACCCGAAGTCCACACCGAGTTAGCCATACCGAATACGTTCGGTGGGCCGATGGATATGTTCCGGCCGAATGAATGTCATGTGATGGGCTGGCGGGATACGCCCGAGCCGTGGTTCATGGTTCTATGATGGGAGTAATGAAGAATAACGGATCGGTATCGAAAATGAAAAATCTATTTTGCTTACTTAGAAGTGGATTTACGCTTTAAAACCTTCTAAGGTAAGTGCTCTAAACACGCCTCATGATTCTTTTGATTTATGATAAAACCCCACCGAGTGCGCTTAGTACTCACCCCAAACTCTTTTCAAATCTTTTCACGTATGGAGGAGGGTCGGACGCGACGCTGAGGGGTGGAGCTGCGAGTTCTTCATGCTATGCTTCCGCGATGTTGTGTTATATACGTACTCTGATAATTATGTACTCTTGTCCCTTATTTGCTATCTGATTGGGAACAAGATTTATTATGTTATTCTGCTGTGAGTCTCGATACGAGCATGCTATGTGGTTGACCGGTCTAGTTGATAGGATGTAATGCTATTTTGTCTTCTTGCATTACTTATAATAAACCAAGATCATGTTTTCCGAGGTTATGTTATCGATATTATTCTCATTGGTGGATTGTTTGTGCACCCTCCCTTCGTGATATGTCCTAGTTATAGAGGAGATCTTTGCCCGATTTCATGGTCACATCTTCTTATCATGTATGTTATATGTATCCCCTTCTTCCCTTCTTAACCCCACCCCTAATCACACCCGGCATCCGTGCCTTCCTGAATTGGGCGTGACACCCATCCAGCCCGTAGCTCAAGAAAATCGGCGCCCTAGTAGCTCTCTTTGGCAAGATTTTATTCTCTTTATCCACAAGGATATGATTATATTTATGGTATATGCATAGATCCTTTTCATATAAGATTATGGTAATAATCCCGAGTATGGTAATAATCACGGGTATGGTAATTTCCATAAAGAATTATGGTAATTTCCATATGGGATTATGGTAATTTCCATATAGGATTATGGTAATTTCCATATGGGATTAAGGTAGTGCATTATAAATATAAGATATGAGATAAAGTCTAGGTTAATGCTCATTAATCCTACATCACATTTTCGTCCATCACATAGTTCTTGTGAGAGTTTTTGAAAATATCATAGAGAGCATTAGGTGATTTTCGAAGCATTCTCCATAGATCGTCCTCACTTGACGTTGGAGTTTGGGCATCCGGGATACAGTCCAGAAGGTCAAAGCACGAGTCTCGATCGTTCGATCCATTCATCCCGTTCGATCCACCTCTTCAGATCCAAAGGTAAACACGAGAAAACCCCTACGTGTTGTAATTAATTAAATAGACGCATGCTAGGAATATAATCAATGTATGGTGAATTAAATATCCAAGATAGATCCTCGAGGCGAGGGCTAAACATATGTTTTCCCCACAGTGCAAGACTGGAAATCATCCACAACTCCAAACGAGATTCGAAGTTTCCTAGGCTTAGCAGGGTATTACAGGAGATTCATTGAAGGATTTTCTAAGATTGCTAGGCCAATGACACAATTGTTGAAGAAATGAGTAAAATTTCAATGGACTCAGGAATGTGAAGACAGTTTCCAAGAGCTTAAGGAAAGGCTGATCACTGCTCCTATCTTGACCATACCTAATCCAGAAAAAGAATATACCATTTATACTGATACGTCTAGAAATGGGATAGGATGTGTTCTGATACAAGAAAGGAAAGTCATTGCATATGCTTCGCGACAGTTGAAAACACATGAACACAATTATCCTACCCATGACTTGGAACTCGCGGCAGTGGTTTATGCGTTAAAGATTTGGAGACATTATTTGTATGGTTCAAGATGTGAAATTTTCACGGATCACAAAAGTCTCAAGTACTTCTTCGAGCAGAAGGATTTAAATCTACAACAAAGAAGATGGCTCGAATTAGTTAAGGATTATGATTGTGAGATAAAATATCATCCGGGAAAAGCTAACGTCATCGCTGATGCTTTGAGTAGGAAGAATCAAGAAAGATTAGGAATCCTTTTAACGGAACAAGAGGAATTGCTAAAAGAGTTTGAAAGAATGAAGCTGGAAGTAGTATTGCCTCCTCTGAATATTCAAGGAATTATAGCGGCGTTAGTTGTACTTCCAGACTTGAGAGCTCGAATAGTTGAAGCGCAATGACGAGACGAACAACTCGAAACATTGCAAGCAAAAATCAGGATATAGAATATCTCAGAATATCATGAAGCAGAGGATAATGCGATTATGTTCGGTAATCGTATATATGTGCCCAATGACGAAAAATTGAGAAATGAAATTATGAGTGAGGCTCATAATGTTCCTTATGCCGCACATCCTGGAAGCACGAAGATGTATCAAGATCTCAAACAGAAGTTCGTGTGGACAGGAATGAAACAAGACATTGCGTCCTATGTCGAACGATGTTTAGCGTGCCAGCAAGTAAAAGCCTTACATCAAAGACCATATGGGAAGTTATAGCCCCTAGACGTTCCGGAATGGAAATAGGACCATATAGCAATGGATTTTGTGACCGGGTTACCCAAATCGAAACGAGGAAATACTGCTATCTGGGTAATCATCGATCGATTAACTAAAAGTGCCCATTTTATTCCAATCCCTGTGACATATGGAGCAGACAAGTTGGCACAGATTTACGTTCGAGAGATAGTTCGCTTGCATGGAGTACCAATGTCAATTACCTCTGATCGAGATGCTAAGTTTACCTCTCGATTTTGGACGAGTTTTCAAAAGGAATTGGGTACTTAATTAAACTTCAGCACTGCGTTTCACTCGCAAACGGATGGCCAAACCGAGAGAAGGATACAAACGTTAGAAGACATGATTCGAATGGTGGTGCTAAACAGAGGAGATCAATGGGAACAATTCTTGCCATTGATCGAATTTGCTTATAATAACAGTTATCAAGCTACGATCAATATGGCTCCTTACGAAGCACTATACGGAAAAAAGTGTAGATCACCCCTTTACTGGGACGAAGTCGGAGAAATGAAGATTGTTGGCCCTGAAGCGGTAGAAGAAATGGTTCAAATAGTACAACAAATAAAGCAGAGAATGAAAGAAGCTCAAGATAGGTAAAAATTTTACGCTGATAATCATCGTACAGAATTGAACTTTGATGTAGGAGATAAGGTCTTTCTGAAAGTTTCCCCTTTCAAATGAGTACATCGTTTCGGCGTAAAGGGGAAACTCAAGCCACGATTTATTGGACCTTATGAAGTATTAGAGAGAATTGGGCCAGTAGCTTATAGATTAGCGTTGCCACCTAACATCGCTAATCTACATGATGTCTTTCACGTATCTCAACTCAGGAAGTATGTGTAAGACCCAAAACATATCCTTCATTATGATAAGATAGTCCCCGAAGCTGATTTGAGCTATGAAGAGAAACATGAATGCATTCTGGACCGAAAAGAACAAAAGTTAAGGAATAAAGTTATTCCTTTAGTGAAAGTTCAATGGAAACATCATGGTCCAGAAGAAGTGACGTGGGAACTAGAAGAACAAATGAGAGAGAAGTACCCCGACTTATTTGGCCAGGTACTAAATTTCGAGGACGAAATTTATTTTAAAGGGGAGGGAATGTAGTAACCCGAAAATCTTTTAGTCTTAATTATAGTTTAATTAAGTATAATTAGGGGATTAAAGACTTTTTATTTCTTAAAGAATTTATAAAGAAGTGCATAATAGATTATTAAACGATAGAAATTCGATTAAATCTTAATCAAGGAATCGAGATTAGAAGACGTAGAGATTAATTAGAAATGAGTTTTATTATGATTAAATATGAGAAATGTGATTATTAATGTGTGTTTGAATGAAAAATGTTATTAAATAGAAATTGTGCTATGGAATGCATTAATTATTTTTGTATGAGAATTTTTTTATAAAATGAAATGAATTATTGTTCAAGCTATTAATTTGCTTGAATAAATTTATTTTATTATTATTTAGTGATAAAAGAATTTTTTTGCATGATTTTCGAAATTTAAGGAGTATGAGTATAATTAGTAGAATTTTAACATATGAAAGAAATTAATTTATGTTTTATGAATTTAATTTCAATCATGGATATAATTTGTTTTGGATTTTAATATTTATTAGAAATATAGTTCTATTTATTAAATGATATTAAGGTATAACATTAGTAATATTAGAGGTATAATTATAAATTATGGAAATTTGTGTCAAATATTAATAAAATGAATACAAAATGTACATTAAATACACATAAACATTCCAGAATTTTTCAAATAACATAAGATCATCTCCAACCTTATTTCTTCCTCAAATTTTCGGCACTAACACACAAGCACACACAAAAAATTTTATTTTTACTTTTAATCCATATTTAAGTGGGAAATTAGTGGTAATTTACTCAAAGGAATATAATTACCTTGTTTAAGCTAAGTTTATATGATTTAAATTGATAAATATGATGTTCTACATATCTATGATTTTTGAAAATTATGAGATTTAAATTTGAGTTGATTTTTTTAATTTTTGTTATGCTTATTGATTTAATTATGTTTATAATGCATGAATAATATGATCTATGGTTTTAATTCCTTAAATTATGAAATTTTGTGAATTAAAGTATTAGGTATAAATCCTAATTTTTGTATGTGAAGTATATGTTGTGATTTAGTTAAATTGAGTTTAAATATATGTTTAGAGATGAAAATAAACAATATATGATTAAAGAAATGAAAATTTAGAACATACATATTAAAGCCCAAATTTTTTTGAAAATTAGGGATGGATAGAACTTAGGGTTTTTGATTTTATTTGATCTATTTGGCATGATATTTGAGTTTTAGGATATATATAATGCATAATATGAATTTACAAGAATTTAATTCATGCATGTGAATAATATCCAAATTTTCGAAAATTAAGGGGTTTTCATGAACTTTGATTTCTTGATTTTATTTGATGTATTTGATATGATTTTTGAGATCTATGATATAAATAATGCTTAAGTAGAATTTATGGGATTTTATGGAATTGAAATGTGAAAGTTGAAATATTAAAGTTTATGCTAAAGTTGATAGATTTATATGATAAGTGTGATTAAGATTAAAAATGATTATGGATTGATGATTATTGATGATGGATAAGTGTATATATATGAGTTGTTTGATATTAAATGGATTGTTGATTATGAAATTATGAAATTACATAATAGGTATAGTTGAAGGGCATAGAAGAATTATGATATAATTAAATGAGTTTGAACTTATTTTAAATTCCTAAGCATATATTTTGGCATATGGTATTGATTTGGTGGAGGTTGGGATGAATTTGGATGATGTTGGATTAAAATGGCGATCCAAATTATAAACGTTACTCTGTCGAAATTTTTGTAGAAATTGTCTATTAAAGAGACGTTTTGAGAATTTAATTGGTAATATATAATAAGTGTTGAAGTTGTTTAACTTCTTTGATCATAGCATGTTATATAGTCATCTAAGATTTAGGTATAATAAAGAGTAAGTTATGAAGGAATATAATAAATTTAACCTAATCTTAGATTAGGTAAAACTAAGATTGAGTGGTAATATGTTTTAGTGGATAATGAAGTTTACTAAATTCAATAATAATCTTATTTTACAAGGAACGAGCAAAGGAAGTCGGGAAGTGAAGGAAGAAGTAACAAACGTGTTGGAGTAAACGTTAACAGGTGGGTAATGCCTCTCAAATAATTTCTTGAACAAAGCTTAATGTTAATCTTCAAGTTCATTTCTATTGTGAGAATGCTTAAATCACCACATCATTTATATGTTGAAAATGATTGATTTACCACATTGTGGGTATGATGGCGAATTACCTATCTACGGTAGGAAAATGTTATGTACTGTGCACAGGTTTATGGCCGTAAGCTTGCGAATGTAGGCCGGTCATGGTATTGGGGAGGAGGCCTACTTCCCATTACCGAATGACGTAGATAGGGTATGATCGTAGTTGGGAACCTTCGGGACCAACTCGGGTATATGATGCCGGTATGTTTCAAAACGTGAATGTTTGGTGATCAAATTATGAAATTTCTCATGAAGTAATTATCCAAGTTATTTGCTCAACTATTGTTTAAAGGATTTTCATAATTTCTGAAAGTGCATTTTGGTAATTACCCACTGAGTACTCTCTAGTACTCATACCCGCGAAATGTTTTCTGTGATGTAGGTTGAGTATGGAAGATATATGGGCTTTGGGAGTTGAGCTTAGTCTTTCTTTTGTTTTAAATAGTTGTGCCCGAATGTCGTGTCTTCATACATGACATTCACTATCCTTCCGTTGTTAACTCTGAAATTTGAAACTATACTTTTGAGAAACCGTGTAAATGTTTGGAAAAGTTTATGTACATATTGTTGAGGCTGTGACCTCGCTTGTTGTTATTACTCGCTGTTGGTTATTTGCTGTGTGCAGGTTGGCTTATCCATATTCTAGACGATATGTTGTTCGTTTGTCCAAAATTTTCTTTCTTTAAACCCCATTCGTTTGTCAAAAATGTCATTTCTTAAACCAGTCACGGCTTGATTATTTAGTTAATTACATAATTAGATAGTTGGGTCGTGACAAGGAGGTTGCCCAGAGGGTAAGGTATCTGTCAGGCTGACGGTCTCAGTAGAAATGTACTGAGAGATATATCTTGAGCAGAAAGTAAAACTGAAAACTAAACACCAGGTAAAAGTCAAATAACAAGCATTTGGGCCAAGGGTTCCACACGTTGAGATACTGGTCAAGATGTCGGTCATAGGTTCAAAGGTTTACACCACGAGTGTATGTCGTTGGTTAAAGGTACCAAGGGGTAGGCACCATTTTTTGGTCGTCACGTACACCAGGCCCCCTAGTCCCAGCTTGCCCTTGGGTTTTAGGAAGAAGTACAGAGACCCCCTGCCTTGCCCCCTTGCCAATACGCTCTCCCTAGGAAGACACTTCACTAGGGTATCCCGCCCCAACAGCTTGACTCACTAGACAGCCCAACTAGCCACAGTCGGTCCAAGGGAGTGGCTCGCAGCCCTTTACCCAAGGCTAACGGCTACAATCACCCACTCCAGCCGTACTTCCCGGGATAAAGAGACACTCGATGTCTTACTCCGGTTATTGTTTGTAGCTACCCCTCCCCTCAAGGCTATCGGCCGAGTTAACGCTCAAGGGAAGGAATAACATGGGTATCAAGGCCTAGAGCTTCGGGAACACCCACTCAAGGTTCTAAGGACGTTTAGACCTCACGACTCTCATGACCTCGACTCAACGTGCTTCACCCCGAGCCCAACCAAACCGACTACTCACGCATAATCGATATAAACATAAATGTAACAAACAAGAACATAAACGAAACCATACTTAAATATAAAATCTCATGGAAAGGAAAAGCAATCTTTGGCAAGCAGTTGCTCGAGCAGAGATAACAAAATACTGTAGGGAAAAACTAGGTTTAGCCCTCGCCCCGAGGATCTATCTTGGATGTTTAATTCACCATACATTGATTATATACCTAGCATGCAGGTATATAATTAATTGCAACACGTAGGGGTTTTCTCGTGTTTACCTTTGAATCTGTCGAGGTGGAATGGATTGAGACTCGTGCTTTGACCTTCTGGACTGTATCCCGGTTACCCAATCTCCAATGTCGAGTGAGGACGATCTATGGAGAATGCTTCGGAAAAAACACCCAATGCTCTCTACTAACTCTCGAAAAATCCTCACAATGTTCTTGTGATTCTCGAAAATAATGCTTGTTAATGAGTGGATTAACTTTGATTCTATCTCTTACCTCATATTTATAATGCACTACCTTAATCCCATAAGGAAATTACCATAATCCCATATGGAAATTATCATAATCTCATATGGAAATTACCATAATCCTTTATGGAAATTACCATAATCCCATATGGAAATTACCATAATCCTATATGGAAAGGATTATTACCATAATCCTATATGGAAAGGATCTATGCATATCCCATAAATATAATTATATCCTTGTAGGATAAAGAGAATCAAATCCTTGCCATGTAGAGAAAGTAGGCGCCTATTTTCCTTCCAAGCTACGGGCCTGGATGGGCCAGCCCAGGGATCAAATGCAAGGAATAAAGATGGGCCTCAAATAAATTAATTATCTTACGTTCAGCCCAGAACATAAATTAATTTATAAACATTTATTCATGCCACTAGAGAATAAATGCTGACTTACCCCTTTATTACCGAAGTTGAGTCGGACTTGCACTTAGATATTACGAATCCCGTATTTAAGATATCGAGCGTCCATTAATTGTTTAGAGCATTACATTGCTTAAAATAATTAATATCTTTAATTCCTTAAGTAGTATCACTCAACCTTATTATTGTACTTGAGCTAACTCAACCTGCAGGGTTTAGTACAATAAACATTTTGAGCTCCTTAAGGGGACGTCATCATCCTAAACGGATACGGTGACTCGATACAGATAACTAGCATGACATACAAGCACTGCCACCACCCAAGATGCGGAGAATATTGGGTTAGAACATATAACCCTCACCCATAACAAGTCAAAGTGATGGTCAGCAACTCATACTCACCTAATACCTTATCGAGGTTTAGATCATCGTAAGTCACCGAGATCTTGGTTCTTCACGACGGTCAGATAGAAGAACACATCTCACTGTGATCCTTCAATACGTCAGAGACGTACCAGCATAGACAAGCAACCAAGTCAAATCACTTCTTATCTATACCGCAGCCTATACCGACAACTCGTCCTCAAGTTGTCTCAGCTGTGAAACTTTTTATATCTCATTAAGCTTGACCAATCATACAGACTTCTGTGATCTTCTACACACTGTATGATCTAACTTATATATGAGATAAGGGGACACGGATATATGCAATCAAGTATTCAATTCGGATAGGAGATTGTAATAGTGGTAACGAAAACATTGTATACAAGCTCAACCAAACGCTTTCCAAGATACAAATCCAACAATCTCCCACTTATACTAAAGCAAACTTTTAGTATACAATGTGTCTCTACTAGCTATTACAAACAAAACCATCACTTTGCTTCTCCCACTTATACAAAAGTTTCCTTTCTAAGTGGGTGCCATCATCGCAATCCAAGTCCTCTAACGTGCCCGACGTAGACTTTTTGCGATAGGCTTTTCGTGAATGGATCCGCTAGGTTATCCGTCGTATCAATCTTTGCAATCAGCACGTCCCCTCGTCTAATAATTTCTCGTATGACATGGTACTTTCTCTCTATGTGTTTGCTTGCCTTGTGGATCCGTGGTTCCTTCGAGTTTGCCATTGCACCTGAGTTATCACAGTAAACCATGATACTCATGGGCAAACCAGGTACCACATCTAGATCCATGAGGTAGTTCATGAACCATCTGACCTCCTTAGCGACCTCAGGCGGCTACATATTAGGCTTCCATGGTAGAGTCCGCAATGCGTCGCTACTTTACACTCCGCCAGGATACGGCTCCACCTCCCAAGATAAACACATAGTCTGAGGTAGACTTATTCTTATCACGGTCAGCTTGGAAATCCGAGTCTGAATAACCCAAAGGCATTAGACTATCTGCATAGTAAATTAGCCTATAATCTCAAGTCTTTTTCAGGTACTTGAGTATATGCTTTACTGCAGTCCAATGAGCTTGTCCAGGGTTAGACTGATATCTAGCTACTATGCCTACCGCATAGAAGATATCGGGCCTCGTGCATAGCATTGCGTACATGAGACTTCCTACGGCGGAAACGTAAGGAACTTGTCTCATTTCCTCTATCTCCTTTGCAGTCATAGGTGACTGCTCCTTAGATAAAGGAACGCCATGTCTGAAAGGTAGCAATCCTTTCTTGGCGGTCTGCATACTAAAACGAGTAATCACAGTATCAATGTAAGACGCCTGAGATAAGCTCAACATTTTCTTCTTACGATCTCGTAAACTTTGATCCCAAGAATGTACGCTGCATCTCCTAAGTCTTTCATTTGAAACTGATCGGATAACCAACTCTTTACGTCTGATAACAACTTCACATTGTTGCCAAATAGAAGAATGTCATCTACATAAAGTGCAAGAAATACCACATCACCGTTGACATCTAACCGATACACACAACTCTCGCTAGGCAACTGGGTAAATCCATAGGACTTTACCACCTCGTCAAAGCGTAAGTTCCATGATCGTGAGGCCTGCTTAAGTCCATAAATGGACTTCTTAAGCTTCCATACTAGATGCTCCTCACCCTTACCACATAACCTTCGGTTCTTTGCATATAGATGTCTCTACCTTCCTCAAGGTAACCGTTTAGAGCGGTTTTAACATCCATTTGCCAAACCTCTAGGTTCAAGTGGGCTGCTATGGCGTAAGAATTCGATGGACTTGAGCATTGCTACGGTGAAAAGGTCTCGTCGAAAACGATGCCCTCAATCTGAGTGTACCCTTTCGCAAGCACGGCTTTAAAAGCGAAACCTCTCCATCGGAATCTCTCTTCTCTTGTATATCCACTTACTATCTACGGCTTCCTTGCCATCCGGTAGAGGTGTCTTTCATATACATCCATAGCCGTTATGGACTCCATTTCTAAGTCCATAGCGGTGTGCCATAATCTTGCATCAATGTCTTGATCGCCTCAGTATGTCCATGGGTCGATTATTGTGCATTCGTTTCACGGGACTAAATCAAGATTCTCCCACGAACATAAATCGCTCGGGTTGACGAACAACCCTCCCACTACGACGAGGTTCTCTGAGCACAATGGCAACGGTGGGTGCAGATACTTGTGGTTCACTATTTTGCACAACTTGTTGGTAGGTACCACTTATGCGGTCGGTATCTCGGTGGAATTCGACCCACTTCAATTTCTTGAAGTATCCGGTGTCGATCCTCCCACTAGACTCGACATCTCGCACCTTTGCCTAATCGGTGGTGGAATCGATCATCTTCTAATTCTTGAAGAATGATTTCAACTTTGAACTTATGATTTTTCATATAATCCGCTTCTAAGAATCGGGCATTAGTGCTAATAATGACCTTCTGATCCTTAGGACTATAGAATAAACCACCTTTCGTTCCTCTAGGATAGCCAATAAACGATGCTTGCGTCGGATCTAGCCTCCAACTTGTCGCCTTCTTATTCAAAGACACATGTCTTGGATCGTCCCATATCCTTATGTGGCTTAAACTAGGCTTGCGTCCAAACCACATTTCGAAAGGGGTCTTTTCGACTGACTTGGATGGTACTAGATTTAGCAAGTATGCCGCCGTTTCTAAGGCATACCCCCAGAACGAAATAGGCAAAGTTGCATAACTCATCATTGATCTAACCATTTCCAAAAGAGTTATATTTCTTCACTCTGACACACCATTTTGCTGTGGTGTGCCCGGTGAAGTGCGCTGGGAGGTAATCCCACACTTCACTAGATAGTCCATGAACTCGTTGTTGAGGTATTCGCCACCGTGATCAGAACGCAGTGACTTGATACTCTTACCTAGCTTCGTCTCCACTTCCGCCTAAAATTCTTTGAATTTCTCAAAGCATTCAGACTTGCGGTGAAAGCGGTATCGTGTCCGTACCTTGAGTAATCGTCGATGAAAGTGACAAATACTGTACCCTCCACGAGCTTGTGTGGACATCGGTCCACACAGGTCAGAATGGACTAGCTCTAACATTTTTTGGCTCTATGACCCTTCGCTTTGAAGGGTCTGGTCAACATCTTACCTTCTATACAGGATTCGCAGATCGGGAGCGAGAATCGTGAGATTACCCAACGCCCATTCTTAGCCGTCTTTGGATCCTATTTAGATTGATGTGACCTAATCTAAGATGCCGAGAAAAGAGGTGTCATCTTCTAAGAAAACTTTCTCTTTTAAGGTTTGATGTAGATGCAACATAGTTATAGGTATTATGTATTGCGTAAATAGTATAAAGCGAATTATATAATGTGCCTACACGATAACCGTCATTTCTTATGATAGAAACACCACTATCAAAAACAATCGAATATCCATGAATAAACAATTTGAAAGCGAAACAAGGTTCCCCGAAAATCCGGCACATATAAAACGCGTCTTTTAAAACTAAAACTGCTTCTCAAAACATAAAGTAACATCTCCGATCGCAACGACCTCGACTTTCGCCGCGTTGCCCATGGAGATCGTTATCTCGCCATCATTCGACTCCCTTGTCCGCAGAACCCCGCAGGTGTAACATACATGATCGATCGCACCGTGTCTACTACCCAAGAATGGGTAGAACAAGTCGCTAAACATGTTTCACATTACTAAAGCAAATGGCGTACTAGAGCCTCGAGCTTGGGGCACTTAGCCTTCCAATGCCCGTCTCACCGCACTTGAAGCATTGCCCTTCTCCTTCGGCTTTTCAAACCGGGTAGAGCCCTGTATTACTCCCACTCTTTCTTTAGCCTTAGCATCTCTTGAATTCCACTTTTCCTTTTCATCTTCGATAAGCGGTGGTTTTCTTTGAGGTGCGTACTAAAGATCGTGCACCTTTGCCCATTTTATGCTCTTCCGTTACTAGATCCTCTTGCAATGAATCTAGAGTATAACTCTTATCATAAAGGACGCTTTATAACGGAAGTCATCAAAAGACTTGGGCAAAGTGTTGAGGATCATATCGATTCTCGACTACGTCATCAATATATCCTCCAACCAATTCGAGGTCTCCAAAGAGATTAATCATTTGCTCTACATGGTTATGCATCAATCGCTTTCCTTCATTGAACTTGACATTATTGATTTTGTCAAATTATGACAAGCGATTTTGTCCGACTCTCATACAATTTCATAAGACTTAGCCAAATCGTGGTCGCATCTTCCATCTCTTGATCTTTGGAGTTGCGAGGACTCGCACATGGTGACCAAAAGCACTTTGCCATTCTATTTGATTTGTCCCATTTCTCGTGCTCCTTGCGCTCCTCATCAGTAGATGAATTGTCTAGAGGCTTGGGACGGGGTGTAGTGAGTACAAATAGATTTTCTTCCGCAGTAAGAACATTCTCAATGTTTCGTTTCCACTCGATAAAAATTGGACCGATAAGGGATTTTGTGCGAGCATATTGATAATCGATTAAGAGACATATCGAAGCGATAATGTAAACACATAAGCATACGATCGCACATAATTACGTAACAATAATATTGTAACCTTTTGATAAAACAATATTAATTGAAACCTCCAATCGCCCAAGGAATCCCACATGCAAGCCACGCGTGTCGGCGTTTACACACGAACCCTCGACTGCACTAAAATATATCTTTTAGTCGTTTAATTTCAATCCATGTCAACTTATCCTTATGACAAATGAAATTAACGATTGGACCTTACTAGACCACATCACTATCACAAGAAGGGACTTCGTGGGAAGTTGTACTTAAGGTGATGTTTAACTAATGACCACATTTTTAACGGCAGAAAATGAATTCTTAGAATTAGCATACTCACTAGGACCATACCGCTTCCAATTCAAATTCTTTTGTTATCTCATTTTATATCTATCTCTAGAGAACTTATGAAAATCGCACATGCAAGCCACGCGTGTGGACGTTTACACATGAAACTCCCACTTCTCAATAGATTTAAAATGTTTTATTTATAAATCTCATCTAACAAACTTATGATAAGCAGTGCAAGCAAGCCGCGCTGTGGGCGTTTACTCACAAAGCGTATCACTTTGTTTAGAGATCAAAAGTGGAGGTCTTGACATTTTAATTTAAAAAAAATTAATTTGTCGGTTTGCTTGCTTAGTCTTTTTGTTCAAAAGGTTTGTCCCTCGCAGATCACGTAATCTAGCATGCTTTTCTATAGTACTCAACATGTAAAACATGCTCACGAATTCTAAAAATGCTTGAAAACGCGATAAACCTAGCATGCTTACTATGCGCACCCAATTATGAAAACACTTAAAGGTTTGTCAACGTAATTTAAACATACATAGCATGCTACTGCATAAATTAAACATCCACGACATGCAATGAACGATAAAAATAAAATAAAAACGTTCATCGTGGCCCACTCGTGGAATCTGCACTTTCCTGCCTAATCTATTACATAGAATTGCAAAGTACAGATCTTTATAATCTTCAAAAAATGGGCCTCGCGTGCACGGACACGGACCGGATTCAAAACGGGCCTCGCGTGCACGGCACGGACGGACTCGTCAAACAGTTCGAGCTAGAAAAGCGGATGCGGGCTCGGCCGTCGCGCGCGGCGTCCGCGAGCACCGTGCGACCCGTTTTCCGTCGTCTCGATCTGGCCGCTTCGTCTTCGCTTTACTTTTACGGAAAATAAATCTAATCTAACCACGGATTTTCTCGTGGTGAAAAAAAATCCGACAAAATAAAAACGAGCCACGATGAGCATGCATTCAACAAAAATATATTGCGCACGTAATAATCAAACGTGAATTAATCCAACGAGCGAAGATACGATCGGCTCGATACCAATTGATGGGAAAAACTATGTTTAGCCCTCGCCACGAGGATCTATCTTGGATGTTTAATTCACCATACATTGATTAAATACCTAGCATGCAACTATATAATTAATTGCAACACGTAGGGGTTTTCTCGTGTTTACCTTTGAATATGTCGGCGGAATGGATCGAGACTCGTGCTTTGACCTTCGGGTGTATCCGGTTACCCAATCTCCAGCGTCGAGTGAGGGCGATCTATGGAGAATGCTTGGAAAAAACACCCAATGCTCTCTACTAACTCTCGAAAAATCCTCACAATGTTCTTGTGATTCTCGAAAATAATGCATGTTAATGAGTGGATTAACTTTGATTCTATCTCTTACCTCATATTTATAATGCACTACCTTAATCCCATAATCCCATATGGAAATTACCATAATCCCATATGGAAATTACCATATTCCTTTATGGAAATTACCATAATCCCATATGGAAATTACCATAATCCTATATGGAAAGGATTATTACCATAATCCTATATGGAAAGGATCTATGCATATCCCATAAATAAAATTATATCCTTATAGGATAAAGAGCATCAAATCCTTGCCATGTAGAGAAAGTAGGCGCCTATCTTCCTTCCAAGCTACGGGCCTGGATGGGCCAGCCCAGTGATCAAATGCAAGGAATAAAGATGGGCCTCAAATAAATTAATTATCTTACGTTCACCCGAACATAAATTAATTTATAAACATTTATTCATACCACTAGAGAATAAATCTTGACTTACCACTTTATTAACGAAGTTGAGTCGGGCTTGCACTTAGACATTACTGAATCCCGTATTTAAGATATCGAGCGTCCATTAATTATTTAGAGCATTCTCGATTGCTTAAAATAATTAATATCTTTAATTCCTTAAGTAGTACCACTCAACCTTATTATTGTACTTGAGCTAACTCAACTGCGGGTTTAGTACAATAAACCTTTGAGCTCCTTAAGGGGCGTCATCATCCTAAACGGATACGGTGACTCGATCTGAGATAACTAGCATGACATACAAGCACTTCCACCACCCAAGATGCGGAGAATATTGGGTTAGAACATATAACCTCACCCATAACAAGTCAAAGTGATGGTCAAGAACTCATACTCACCTAATACCTTATCAAGGTTTAGATCATCGTAAGTCACCGAGATCTTGGTTCTTCACGACGGTCGATATAGAAGAACACATCTCACCGTGATCCTTCAATACGCCCGAGGCGTACCGGCATAGACAAGCAACCAAGTCAAGTCACTTATCTATACCAAGCATTTATACCGACAACTCGTCCTCAAGTTGTCTCGGTTGTGAAACTTTTATATCTCATTAAGCTTGACCAATCATACGGACTTCGTGATCTTCTACACTTCGTATGATCTAACTTATATATGAGATAAGGGGACACGATATATGTAATCAAGTATTCAATTCAGATAGGAGATTGTAATAGTGGTAACAAGAAACATTGTATACAAGCTCAACCAAACTGCTTTCAGTATACAAATCCAACAAATACATGAACATAAAGGTTTGCCCATAGGACTTGTTTATCTTCCTCACGAATCACTCATGAAAACCAAAGGAAAATGAAAGAGAAAAGTGTAGAGAAAAACTAAGGACTAGATGCTTCCCCTCTAAAATCGATATATGTGAAGTGGTTGTTGGGAGCCTAAGTATACTCCTCTTTGGCTTGGTCTGCGTGCGCATCTCGAGGCGGTAGATGGTGAGGTCAATAGCTAGCTCGGGTTTTGAACCACCTATGGAGACTCCTCTGGCTTCAGCTGGACGGATTTGTCTCATCTCAACCACCACAGCTTGACCTTTCCCTTTTCGGCAAAAATCAACCTGCGACAGAGGAGGACCTTGCCCCGAATCTTCCTTTACGTGCAAGTCTGCCAGAGTTCTCGTCTTCGCCTCCTAGCTGCATTCTGAGTTTACCCTCTGTCCCCTACGTAATTCCTCGTCCTTTTTCCCCATCTTCCTTGACTCGATTATCATCTTGGCTTCATGTCAGCTCGTTGGTCAGACTCAGCTCTCGCGTGGTATCGTGTCTTGGCAAGGACAATCCGAACACAAAGAACACACAAAAATGCACTCTTTCTAGGGTAAGGACTACCCCAAAAAGAGCACGAAAAGCGGGCTAATCAATTTCTTAACAATTTTAATTGTCAATCGATCTTGAATGCACAATACGAATAAGCCTTGAGTCGTAGCTGAGATAGGAATATTCGTAGGAAGCTATTCTTTGTGATCTTTTTGGAGTTGCTAATTTTCACCTAGAGACGTAACAGTAATAGGGAAAATTAGTTATCTACTGCCACAATTGTCGTAACTGAAATTGTTGGTTACATTTGTGATCTTCCATCTTGTCTGGATTAAAATTTGTTAATAGGAAGCAGGATAAACATACGCTGTGGGTAGGATTAATACATCCCTAGGGTTAGTCTTTTAGTCTTATTATCTCTTTGAGTTTTTATTGCTTGCTTTATTTGCTTTATTTGATCTTGACTTTGAATTTAATATTCGAAGTCCTTAAACCTTTTCCAAAACCAAATCTGTCACTTGGATAATGATGAAGGATTATTGAGTTAGCTTCTGTATTTTCGCATTGCAATCCCTGTGGATACGATACTCGACTACCCTATCTACTTGCACGTTTTCGTGTTAGAAAATAGTGTGATCATCAAGGTATTGAGAAGGAGGCTTACTTCTCATTACCGAATAACGTAGATAGGGCAGGATTGTGATTGGTAACTTTCGGGACCAACACAGGAAAATAATACCAGCATAACACAATATTACATGAGATTGCATCGTTACAGTTACATAAAATTTATTATCACTGAAGATCTATTCAGATGTTATTTATTTAAATTCTTACGATGAGAAAGTTAGGTAAGTCATTTCAATTTAATGTTTGGCGATAACCTACTGAGTACTTGTTGGTACTCACGCTTTGCATTTGTTTTATGTAGGTTTGGCTCGGAGATGACGATGGAAGAGGATGCTGAGTTAGGGTTCTTTTATTGTAATTATTAATATGCCCTGAGTGTCATGTCCTCATACATGATATTCAACCATTCTTCTGTTGTCAAACTTATACGATCTGGATGTTAACTTATGACAATCTCTTTTATATTTTGAAATTGTATATGAAACCTTATAAACATTTCGAATTGGAAGTTAATATGTTCTTCTTCGAATTCAGTCATAGCCTGATTACTTAGTTAATTACTTAATTAAGTAGTCGGGTTGTGACAGAGTGGTATCAGAGCAATTGTTCGCTCTGGACCTGTGAATCTTTCTTTCTTGAGCCAATCTTTCTTTGTAAACCTTGAGTTTTAACAATAGAAAGAATGTGATAGTAGCTCAGCATTCCAAGTCCATCTCTCCAGCTCAACCAGGTAAGATAAGTTATGATTGGTTATGAGAATTGTTGAATGTTCATATATGAGAAAAGTTTGACGAGCATGATGTGAATTATGTGATGTGATATGCTTGAAAAAGTATGATAAAAGATGAATGTGTTGTAAGAAAGTGAGAAGTCTTGGTCTAAACAAAAGGGATATTATATATATATATAGGGAATGGATCAAATGAGAACCACATCTTTTTTGCGAACTCTGCGAACCATGCATAAGACGTTGTTGAAGATGATGCACAAAACGGTATAAAGTTGTGCATAACGAAAACTTTCTAAAATTATTTTGTTGTGCAACAATTTTAGAAAGTTTTCGTTATGCACAACTTTATACTGTTTTGTGCATTATCTTCAACGTCTTATGCATGGTTCTCAAGTTCTCAAAAAAGATGAGTTCTCACTGGATCCAACCCCTATATATATATATATATATATATATGCACCTTTGGTTAGTATTTAAATTATATTTTGTTATAGGATGGCAAGAACAAAAACTACTGCAAGGAAAAGTACAACGTTAAGACCAACTGCTAAAGGAAGAAGGGATTGGTTCTATTCCTTTAAAATGGATGAGCATCAGGACATGGTCCGCTTCCTTAATCAATACATGCAATTATAGGGATTGGTAAAGCAGCACGGTATATGAAGGGAAATCTGATTTTAACCCTCTCCCGATGATCTATCTTGGATGTTTAATTCACCATATATTGATTATATGCCTAGCATGTACCTATATAATTAATTGCAACACGTAGGAGTTTTCTCGTGTTTACCTGCGAATCTGTCGGGGATGTATCGATCAAGACTCGTGCTCTGATCTTCTGGACTGTATCCCGGTTGCCTAATCTCCAATATCGAGTGAGGACAATCTATGGAGAATGCTATAGAAAATCACTCTCTTTCTTCTCACTTAATTTTCGAAAATTCTCACTATTATGATATAGTAATTCTCGAAAATATGGAATGAGGATTGACCTTGATTTTCTCTCTCACCTTATATTTATAATGCACTCTCAAATCCTATCTAGATAGGATCTATGCATATCTAATAAATATAATAATATCCTTTAGGATAGAGAGGATAAAATCGAGTCCCAAGAGGACGAGGAGAGAGAGTTGGCGATTTTCACTAAGCTACGAGTCTGGATGGGCCGACCAGGATCAAATGCAAGGATTAAGATGGGCCTCAAATAAATTAATTATCTTATGTTCAGACCGTAACATAAATTAATTTATAAACATTCATTCATGTCACTAGAGAATAAATCTTGACTTACCCCTTTATTACCAAGTTGAGTCGGGCTTGCACTTAGACTTCTGAATCCCGTATTTAAGATATCGTCGTCCATTAATTATTTACGCTTACGATTGTTTAAAATAATTAATATCTTTAATTCATTAAGTAGTACCACTCAACATTATTATTGTACTTGAGATAACTCGACTGCGGGTTTAGTACAATAAACCTTTGAGCTCCTTAAGGGGCGTCATCGTCCTAGCGGATACGGTGACTCGACACGGGTAACTAGCATGACATACAAGACTTGCCACCACCCAAGATGCGAGAGAATCTTGGGTTATCTCATGTAACCCTCACCCATAGCAAGTCAAAGTGATGGTCAAGAACACATACTCATCTAATACCTTATCGAGGTTTAGATCAGCGTAAGTCTCCGAGATCTAGGTTCTTCACGACGGTCGATAGAAGAACTCATCTCACTTGTGATCCATCAATACGTCGAGGCGTGCCAAAGATAGACAAGCAACCAAGTCAAGTCACTTCTTATCTACACATGACTATACCGACAACTCGTCCTCAAGTTGTCTCGGTGTGATACTATTTATATCTCATTAAGCTTGACCAATCATACAGACTTCTGTGATCTACAACACACTGTATGATCTAACTTAGATATGAGATAAAGGGACATATATATGCAATCAAGTAAACAATTCAGATAGGAGATTGTAATAGTGGTAACAGGAAACATTGTATACAAGCTCAA
The DNA here is from genome assembly GCA_036937905.1 of Salvia rosmarinus. Classification (NCBI taxonomy): domain Eukaryota; kingdom Viridiplantae; phylum Streptophyta; class Magnoliopsida; order Lamiales; family Lamiaceae; genus Salvia; species Salvia rosmarinus. The sequence continues at coordinate 25,759 of CM072814.1, read as the reverse complement.
CCAAAACTGCTTTCAGTATACAAATCCAACAGTATAACTGAGCTAGACGGGTTACTTCAGCTAGTGCAAACATTACCTCTTGAGTGGCATGGATGGTCTTCTGTGGCTGCCTTGGATTTTGTACATCCTGACATAGAAGTCAGAGTTACTGGTAACCTTGTTGGTTTTGTCGACCTTATTAAAGAAACGATTCAATTTGTTGAGAGTCCTCCTCACAGTCAAGTACCCGCTTCTTAGATTATTTTATTCCAGCAGTCCATCAAATTCTTGATGACATCCTAGCCCCAGATACGAATAGAAATGAATCTGAGACTGATGAAACCAATGAGCATAGTCTTGAATTGGAATCGATCATTGTATCAAACTATCCTTTTGATTATGAAAATCATATAGAATCTGAACTAACTTCTATTGACCTAGACCTGTATGATCAGCCTTTTGCTTTAAGATCTCCATCACCCCTAGTCACTCCCGTTATCCTTCCTCCAGAAAGTATTTCATCACCCATCTCAATTAATATAAACATCGAACACGAGTGTCGGTTTTACATTGGTACTTGAGCTTGCCTTTTACCCATCGGTGAGATACCTCTATTATCGATCCATTTCTTATCACTCACAGAGAGGCGCTAGCTCGTCCATCGTCAGCCGCCTACATCAGAAGAATCTGATCCAGAGACACCTGAGGACTATAGGAAATTAGATAGGGATGACGATGCAAATTAAGATTTTAGTTATTAAGACTGGTTAAAGGTTAGCTAAGTAAGAGAATAGTGACAGGATATGTACATATAGTAATCAGTGTAAATAGAAAAGTGTAGCATGGTATATGAAAGTTATGTGTGTATAAAGTACTCAAGAAAGCAGCACTATCAGCCCAAATATCATTGAGGCTTATTTTAGTTGTGAAAGTCCTTGGAGAGGCAATTTTCTTTGATATAAAATGTGAATTATTCTGCATTATTGTTTACTATTGTTGTGATTGAATGATTTCTATGTTAAACGTCTTTACACATGAATTTAATTATAAATGAACCTTTATTCCTCTACATTGATATTCAACCAATTATTGCAAACATTATATTCTTCTTTTAAACCGAAGAAGAACCCAAATTTCTGAAGGTCAATGGAGTGAAACAACTCCTCAAAATATCCCTGATGCTACATCTCCTCAACCTAACCGAAAAATAGCTGAACTCTTTCTTCGGCAAAATCCGCCAAACTTTACTGGGGCTGGTAGCCCTGCAGAAGCTGAAGAATGGGTGCGAGTGATAGAAAGGATATTCAAATTTCTAGAATGTAGTGATCAAGAATGTCTTCTATGCATATCCTTTTTGTTGAAAGGACCTGTAGATTTCTGGTGGGAAGCACGGCAAAAGACTCTTGCACCTGAACAGCTAGTCAATTTCACTTGGGAGCAATTCAAGGAAGAGTTATATGCAAAGTTTATTCCACGAAGCTATCGGAAGCAAAGGGATATGGAATTCATGAATCTGAAGCAGGTCAACAAGAGTGTAGCGGAGTATGATCGAGAATTCTGTACTTTGTCTTGATATGCACCCTACAAGGTAGAAACTGACGAGAAAATGGCAGAGATGTTCCGATCTGGACTACGACCAGAAATTAGAATAATATTAGCAGCTCAACCACCGATGTCGTATGCCGAAACTCTGAATCGGGCTTTGGATATGGAAATGGAAATGCAGACTGAGAAAACTACTATGGAAATCAACCCTAATTTATCTCAGAGTTTTGTTCCACCAAAATTTCCTCAAGTAGCTAAGAAGTACAAGGGTAAACGGAAGTGGGAAAGTAAAGGATTCCCACATAAGAAATCGTTTCTGAAACAAGTACCGACGCAGTCGAGACCGTTTTGGCCATCATTTCCTGGATAATATCAACCTTCTCAGAATCCGGCAAGACCACCAACTTGTCCATAATGCAATTGAGTACACTCAGGCATTTGTAGATTTGGAAGCAATACTTTTTATACTTGTGGACAGTTTGGTCATTTCTCGTCTACTTGTCCTTATAAATCGAAACTCGGGGTGAACGGCCAAGATCCTCCAGGCAAGTGCAACAGATGAAAGCTATTACTGGATATCCTCAGCAATTCCAGTATCAGTTTCCTCAACCACCTCTGCTACATAGTCCGGATGCTTCCTTTTCACAAATGCAGACTCAACCTTCTCAACCACAATCTCAACATCATAAAGCATATGCTTTAAAACAGAAACAACCTAAGAAGAGTTCTGGCAATTTGACAGGTATGGCTCGACTAAAAGGTGTGCCTATCATTGTTCTATTTGATACTGGAGCATCGTATTCCTTTATTTCGACTGCATGCGTAGACAATCTTGAACTTCCTGTAGAACAAATTGATATGAGTTTTAAAGTGCTTACCCCTTTAGGTGGGATAATGTTAGTTAACCAAGTGTGTCCTAACTTAGAATTTGAGTTAGCATCACTCAGATTGTCACAGCCCGGTTTGGCTTATCCTTACCGGACCGTGACTTGGGGTTCGGTCCAAGTGAATATGAAAGAATAAGGGTTTCAACTCATTTCACCTACTGAAGAGAATATAGATGTTCCAATGTAAATGTAAATCATGACGAGCAAAATAGCTTATATATATAAGATGGTTTCAAAGGTTCAACAAAGCAAGAGCTTTTACAAAGCTTAACACGAAATAGAATATATGAGAATCTCGAGAGTTTTGGCGGCGAATAAGCGTGTGAGACATGCATATGAAGATGCATTCTCAAGGCGAACCAAAAGATATTCCATACTCGAGTTGACAAAGAACTCCGCTCAACTCCGCTCTGTTCCATCACGCTGCTCAACTCGCACATTTAAAACAAACATGCGGTGAGTAAAAAATTTGCACTCGGTGGACACATTGCTATTTTTACTTCGACACTTCACGAAGACACAAGGGTTTTGTTTGAAAAGGCCTCAGTGCTTACTAAATACATTTTCATTTTCTCAAAACATCGTGCGGCGGGCATTTTCACATCACAACGATATTCAGTCGGCGTATGGATTAATGCGCCGGGAGGAGGCCTCACTTCACTCGGACGCACGATCGATCGCAACCGCGATTCGATTCGCAACGGCGATTCGATGAAGTGTACACAACCTAAGCCGTGATTCCCTTCACCTCCACAGGATCAGGATCCGAATACTTTTCTTGTTGCCCGTGCAACCCGAATGGATATATACAAAACATAAAACATTTTTGGCAGACAATATCGTACTTTATCATTTGCAGAAAAACAGTAAAGTATACTTTTGTAAAAATCATTTTCCAAGAAAGCTCATAAAGGGTTTTGGTAAGAAAGCCCACCTCGGGAACTTAAAGTTCCTACGTCACTAGTAATTAATTGTCGTCTTCTCTCTCCTCTGAGCAGGACCCTTTTTCAATGTGAGAAACGAGGTTTAGTACATCGTCTATAACATCATATGCATCAAATAAGGCTAACGTTGGACTTATTTTGATGTTTCCTAATAAAAATGATGTCGCTCATCATATAAGAGATATTCCATCTCTTTAGTATATAATGTACGTTTTAATGTACTTACGTAACGTAAGTTACATTGTTACTAAACGTACTACGTCACATAGATCATATTTTATCGAATTCCGTGCTCTTTGACCTTGGTCAACATTTTTGATCAACGATTTTGACTTGGTCAACATTTAGTCAACAATTTTGACTAAAGTCAACATTTTGACTTTTTAATACTATATATGTAATTTTATTATTTTATGTACAATTCTTGTCCTAAAAATTCCCATAAAATCATAATATGTCTAAAATATCATTTTGGATCATATTATGCAATTATATCTTATAAAATAAATTTATAACATTAATACACATAACCTATAGTTTTCGAAAACCCTAATTAAACTAGCGAAACATTTTCAAAAATTCGATAAAATCACATATCACATAATCATCTATAAGCATCTTTATGATAACATAATTTTTATTTATTGTGAACTATTGAATTAAATCTTCCTAAGTCATTTTCGAAAATTTGGACTTAGGTCCAATTAATTTTAACAAATCGATAAATTAAATACAACACTATATTATGATTCTACACTATCAATATGTTATGATAATACTCAAACATGGATTATATCACAACATAATATCATACTCTAATATTTTCAAAAATCATAAACTTAGGTACTAAAGTTTTCCAAAAATTCTACATAAAATCATACAAGCATAATTAATACCCTAGATCATGATTTCATGCTCAAATCATAATTAAAAATCATAATCATCAACATATCACACCCTTAAGTTTTCGATCAACATGAAAAATTTAATATCATGCTTGATTTTGTGATATAATTATAATACATGCTTAATAATATCATATAAATACAATATCTAAACATTTTAGCATAAGTTACATAATTTTCGAAAATGTCATGAACAACATAAGCTTATAACATAAATTCTAACCTTTTATCGGATTCGATCGACGTCGGTGACATTATTTTTTTATGATCGGCAACTTTGAAGAACACTCTATTTTTTCTCTATTTTCTCCTATTTCTCTCTATTTTCGATTATGATGTTATGGGAGGGTAACCTCCTATTTATAGGAATTATGGGATGATTATAATTATTACTTTGTAAAATATCTTAAGGTAAAGTCAAAAATTACAACTCGTCGCTAGGAAACAGCGCGACATTCTGCATACCATTACGCGATCAGGCGGCGCATGGCGAAGGAAGCCCAGTAGCGAAAGCCATTTGGACGATTTCGCGACCATATCGAACTTCCTAGCGACCGCTAGGTGTGGTCATGAACCAAGCAGGCGCGAGGCGATCGCGGGCGAGAGGCCAGCGAGAGATTACCTCGCGACCCTTTCTAGCGACCGCGCGAAGGGTGGTCGCGAGCAGCCATGCGAAGGAAAATGGGGTTTTGGGGTGTGCTATATATGTAGGCAACACCCTCCCCAGCCTTCACAACTACGTTTCAGGCCTCTTTTCTCGGTTTTCCATAAGTTTTGAGTTTTAGCTTTAGGTTCCATATAGTTTCATTCTAGATTTATTTTACGTATTGTTCTCCGTTAGTTTACGTTTTGTTTCGATCGGAGCGTTTCGTCGGACGATTCTGGTTTCCGTTTTTATTTGAGGTTGGGATTCGAGCCCAGCGTGTTAAATCAACGCTACATCACGGGTTTTATATATTTAATTTTGTCTTTATGATTAAATCGTATTTCATTTAGTTTATTATGTCGGCTAGTTTTTGGTTCTAATCTAGGGTTTGCATGATTCGATCTATATGTTGTGATTCACAGTATAGATTATTTACCATCCATGCATTGATTCATGATTCGATTGTGCTTATTTATATGTGTTGGTTTACGATCAATCTCGATGCATGTTTGGTTGTCGGTTAATTACGTAATTGTGTTAATTGTCGATCGATATCGAATGCGTGATACGAATGAGCCTTGAGTCGTGGGCGAGATAGGATATTCGTGGAAGCATATTCTTTGTGATCCGTTTGGAGTTACTCGTTTTCACCTAGAGGCGTATAGATGATAGGAAAACTAGTAATCTCTGACCGCCTTTAATAAATAACGAAATTATCGGTTATATATGTGATCTTCCATTTTATGCGGATTAAAAATTGGTTAATAAGAGCAGGATAAACATACGTTGTGGATTGGATTAATGCAACCACAGGGTTAGTCGTCTCTCTCTGTTTTTAAACATCCGAGTGTTTATTGCTTTAATTTACTTTTACGTTTTGTTACCTTTGCTTTGGATTGAGTTAGAAGCCTAAAATACTGTAAAACCATATTTGTTACTTGGATAATGATGAATTCTTCTTGGGTTAGCTTACGTATTTTAGTATTACAATCACAATGGATCGATGCTTAAACACCCTATATTTACACCTTTTAGTGTTAGAAAATAAGCGATCAAATTTTGGCGCCGTTCGAGGATTATTAAGATCATATAGGAATAACTTGTCGATTTGGAATTATTAATTCAAGTTGTACTTTTAATTTTTATTTTTAGTCTTTGCTGATCGATTTCCTTCTTTTCTCCGGTGGTTTATGTTCACAAGGTCCAGGGGACCTCTGAACTACTTTGATCCGAATCGAAAATTCACAAAGGAGAAGGAGAAGGGCAAGAAGAGGAAGCAATGGCAAATCGGAATAGCAGGCGTTCACCCAAAGTAGCCGCACGCAGCATTAGCGGTTTCCGTAATCGGCGTAATTGGCGACTATGGGACTCGTTGTCCACTCGGGAGGCTGGCAAGGCCGTTGAATTACATGTCAGACCTCCTGCCGAGCAATTTCAAGGAGGCGGATGGGGCCCGAGTTAACGCTAACAATTTTGGTGGCCGGCCCTAATCGGCATGGTTCAAGGGGAGCAGTTCGGAGGAGGAGTCACGAGAGGATCGAATGCCCATCTCGAGACTTATCTCGACATTTGTGACACCATCAAATGAATGGGGTGCCACAAGACACAATCCGGATCGTATGTTCGGATTCTCTGCGAAATCAAGCGAAGGGCGGTTGAGACCTTAGATAAATCTGGGCATCAGCAGTTGGGCGATTACGTGTGAAATTCCTTTGAGTACTTTCCTCGGCGAAGGCACGAGAAGATCATAGCGAGATTTCCCACTCTCCCGATTAGAGATGAATCTTTGTTCGAGTTGTGGGAAAGATTCGGGGGCTATTGAGAAGGTGCCACAGCATGGATTTTCGAGAGGCGGTTACCCGTTTTACGGTGACACCTACGAGGAGTATTGTTGATGCATCAGCGGGGGTTGCCTTTTGAGCAGGGCGTGTAGGCGAGGCCACCGCATCGTGAAGAAATGGCGGCTACGATTATCGATGGCGATGGAGAACACCGTTGGTGAAGGCTGCAGCAGTTGAAGGTGACTCAATGCGACAATATTATGGAGCGATTCACCTTGTTAAAAGCGATTTGAGAAAGAAAGGAAAGGAAAAGGCGTGGCTCGGATAAATCTGCGAGTCGAGAGATAATCGGTGAGGGGCGTGAACTACATCAATCGGAGGACAACAGTCACAGGGGAATCCGTACAATCTAACTGCAATCACCCAAATTTCTCGTCGCCAACTGATAATTTTCAACACCTCATGGAGGTTTCTCGATTCGAGCGGGTGATTCGAGACGAAGAAACCGAGTCTAGAGGATATGATCGTGAGTTGGTTGTAAGCAACCAACAATTGTAACGAATCGAATTCGTTTATAAGCAACACGGGCGGAAGATCAATCATTTGGAGTCCTTTGTGTGGCTATGGAAAGCACATGAAGATGATGGAGAATCAAATAAGTCGAGATATAGCACGTAGCGGAATGGGCACCAAGTCGGGCCAATTTAGAGTGTCTGGAGGTAAACCTAAAAATCAACTGTAATGCCATTCATTTGAGGTGGACGAGCTTATCAAAGTCACGAGGAGGCGAGCAGGCAAGCGGGCAAGAGAGCAAATCTCGCGGCCGGAGCTCATGACCATGAGCCAGCCGCGAGGAAAATGGCGGCCGAGTTCGCGAAGCGGCTCGTGAGCGCAACAAGTCAAAACGCGCCCGCGACATGTCATCCAGGGACCTAGCGGCGCGACCTAGCGGTCATGAGTCATTCAAAATAGCCAGAAATCGTCAGAGCTTCAGAAGCTTGGGCCTTTAGCGCCCGAAAGCGCCAGCGTCAGCGAAGATGAAAGAAGACTTTGTGCATGTACTAGCGACCGCGCGGTCATTGAGTCGAATCATGAAGGCCAGATGTGAAGAGATTTCCGACGTCGTGCCTCCAATTCCGTTTCCAAGCGTTTAGCCAGCCAATCTGACGAAGTTGACAGTTCATGGAGATGTTTCAAAGGTGCACATCAATATTCCTACTTGATGCCGAGATATGCCGGGTTACGTTAAGTTTACGAAGGATGCCGTTGCGATAAGAAGAAGCTTGGGAAATTCGAGGGCGATAAATCATCTCGAAGTGCGATCTTTGTCTTTGCAAAAAGTTGCCACTCAAGCGAAAGATCGAGCGACCGCGCCGCATGTCATCGGAGGCGGACATTCTCCAAGGTTACAGTGATTTGGGGCAAGCATCAATCGATGCGTTGTCCATTACAACCGATTGGAGATTGGGAGATCAAGCCGACCACCATAGCTCTTCGGATGGCGAACATCGGTGACTTATCCGAAAGGATAGTGGAGGCGTGCTCGTGAAAGTTGAATTTCATCTTCCGGTGATTTCGTTGTTCTCGACATGCGGAGGATGGGAATACACCTCTTATTCTCGGGCGACCATTCCTAGCTACGGTAGAGCATTGATAGGCGTGCAAGATGGAGATCTCGCCTCCGAGTCGGCGGCGAGGGAGATAAATCTATATATATGATGCTATGAAGCGGCTGACGAGGAAGACCGTGGAAGATTGTCGAGTTATAGGCATTTTGTCGCCACTCACTCAATCGGTCATTTGATCCGTTGGGTTTTGTATCGCGAACTCGATTTTCTCATCCATGAGACCTTGATGAGGCGTGGCGAGATTTTAGAGTATCTTGAGTCCATCGATGAAGTCGAGGCCCTCCCAGAGTCGGTGCCTTATTGGATGTGAGGAAGCCGATTGGAGGAGGGGCCGTGGTGAAGAAGGAAGAGACTACAGAAGATGGAGTTGAAAGAGTTCGGACCACTGCGGTATGCCTTCTTGGCGGCGATGAGACATGCCGGTGATAATATCTTGACTTTGGTGATGAGGAGACACGAAGCGATGGTGAAGTGTTGAAGCGGTACAAGTCTGCGATTGGGTGGGCGATTTGAGATATCGAGGGAATTGACCTCGATTTGCATGCACGGATCATTGGAGAATGAATACAAGCCAAGGTGCAACCTCAGCGATTGAATCCGGCAATGAGAGGTCGTCGAGAAAGTGTTGAAGCTCTTAGGCAGGCATGATCTATGCCATATCAGAGCGGAGTGGGTTAGCCTACTCAAGTGGTATCGAAGAAAGGGGTATCACGGTGATCGAGGCGAGACGAGCGAGCTTGTGGCAACAAGACTCGTAACGAGGATGGCGGTTTGCATCGACTATCGTGCTCGAACACGGCCGAGGAAGACCATTTCCGCGCCTTTATTGATCGGATGTTGGACGGACTAGCGGGGTATGAGTTCTCTTGTTTTCTCGATGGATATTGAGTACAATCAGTTGCTATCGCCCGAAGATCGGCCTGACGGCGTTCACTTGTCCGTATAGATGTCTTCGCTATAGGCGAATGCCGTTTGAGTTGTGCAATGCTCACGCCACGTTTGAAGGTGCATGATGTCCATCTTCCATGGGTTGATCGAGAATATTATGGAAGTCTTTATGGACTGACTTTTCCGTGTTTGGCTCTTACGTTCGACCATTGTCTCCATAACTTGTCACAAGTCTTTGCAAAGATGTGAGGAGGCGAATCTTGTTCTCAATTGGGAGAAGTGCCATTTCATGGTGAAGGAAGGTATCGTGCTTGGTCACAAAGTCTCGGCTAAGGGTTTGGAAGTGGATCGAGCAAAGATTGTCGCTATCGGCGCCTCCGCACGACAAATGTCGAATCGGTGAGGGAGTTTTCTCGGTCGCGCGGGTTTTATAGGCGATTCGTCAAGTTTTCTCGGCGATCACGAAACCATTGTGTGGTTTGCTCGAAAGATATGAAGTTCGTGTTCACGAAGGAGTGTTTGGGCGTTCGAGAAATTAAAGTTGGCCGATCTCGACTCCGGTTTGATCTCGCCCGATTGGAGTCAACCGTTCGGTGATGTGTGATGCGAGTGATTGGGCGGTTGGTCTGTTTTGGGCGAGAAGCGAGACAAGCTTTTCGAGTCGTCTATTATGCAAGTAAGACTCTCGACTACGCTCAAATGAATTACACCACCACGGAGAAGGAATTGCTTTGCGTGGTCATGCTTCGATAAGTTTAGACCTTATTGGGTGGGCACCCACCATGCGTGCTGCTGACCATGCACGCCATTAGCCATACGTTGCATAAAGAAGATTCGAGCGAGATTGGTGAGATGGATCCTCGCCTTCGAGAGTTCGACATGGAGATCAAAGATAGAAAGGGCTGCGAAAATGTGGTGGCCGACCACATCGCGATTGGAGAAGCTTGATCGAGAAGGAGAGGATAGGAAGATTGGCATAAAGGAGAACTTCCCGGACGAGCACATCTTGAGCGGCGTCGTCGATCACACACCATGAATGCGTTGATTTTGTCGATTACTTGGTGATTGAGTTCTCCTCCATCGTGCGGTCGTTTGAAAAAGTTTCTCCGATGTTAAGTTCTACTATTGGATCCTCGTCTACGCCGATGTGCCGATGGTTTGATCGTCATTGCGTTCCCAGGAGAATGGGAGAACATAATCCACGAGTGCCATAGTTAGTTGTTGGCGGCCATTTTGCGTGACAAAGCGGCAAAGATTTGCCGGATGGTTTCTTTTGGCCTTGATCTTCAAGATTGTCAATCATTTATCAAGAGTTGTGATCGTTGTCAAAGGTGGGGAATGTCACTAAGAAAGGCGAGATGCCACAGAAAACCATCATGGAGGTGGAACTATTTGGCGGTAGGATCGACTTCATGGGTCCGTTCGATGTCTTGTGCTACAGTATATTCTTCTTCTGTGTGGAGTCGTCTCCCGTTGGGTGAGGCAATTCATTTGTCGCGAGCGACTCGAAGGTTGTAATCAAGTTCCTTCACAAGAACATTACGACTCGATTTGGAGTCGGGGCGTTGATCGTGATGGGGATCGCAGCGATAATAAGTGGCTGAGCGGCGTTCAGCGGAATGGTGTGGTAATTCACACCAGTCCGCAATCGAAGCAGGCGAGCCGAGGCTCGCCAATGCAGAGATCAGCGATTCTGAAATGGTTGTTCGGTGAAAAGATTGGGCAGCGGTTGGAGCGGCTCTTTGGGCTTCTGGATGCTGCGTACAAAGCCGGTATCTCCATATCAAATGGTATTTGGTAAATCACGCCATTTCGGGTTGAATTGGAGCACAAAGCGTGTTAGGCGTAGGAGAATCAACATGGACTTGAGGAGGCGGTATGATGAGGAGTGACCAAGCGTAGAGCTCGGCAGTGGAGGAATGGCGTTAGAACTCTCGGATATCTGAGCGAGCTCGAAATTTCACGACCTCCATTCGTGCCAAAGTTTTCGGGGTAATGAAGTCTACTTTACAATGCTGACTCAATCTCATTCGGGAAAGCTCAAGTCGAGATGGTCGGGGCATATCATTTCTCGGCTTGCCAATGGAGTTCTGAGCTCCTAGATTGAGGCAACGTCTTTAAAGTGAGCGGCGATCTGTAAGCGTACTTAGTCACCGTCGACCAGAAGTCGGGTGACCCGTGCGAGCCGTGATCAGTCAGGTCGAGCTAACGATAATTCTAACTGGTTGGGAGTAACCCAGAGTTTTACTTTTTTGTTTTGTTGTTTCGTTTTTGTTTTGGTTGTTTTCGTGTTTGTTATGTGTTTGCGTTGTCTAGATCCCTAAGTTTAATAGCTTTCTTTTAAAAAAAAAAAAAAAAAACATGTACCTAGCGACCTCCCTAGCGACGCAGTGCAGGGTGCCGCGAAAGTGAGCGACGTTGTTTTACGAGCGTGAGCTCGTGACCAAGCTTCAGCATCATGACTCGCCGCAATCCGTCGCGACCCAGCTTCGACCAGCGCCGCTTCGTGACCGCGTTTATCCTTATGTTTCCCAAAATTCTAACCTACACACACACACGCTTTTGCATCAAGACGTGACCTCTCATCTCAGCACACAAACACTATTTAATTTTCTTGCATTTCTCGTCAAATCCGGTATGCTATATTCGTTTAATTCTTCATGGGTTTACATTTATTGAGCATGATTAGGAAGGATTTGTTCATTTATCCTCTTGAGGTGGGTTTAATTAACTTGGAGAGCTAGGGTTTATTTTGCTAGATTTGTGTGGTTTTGAGCATGATTTGTCGATGATAGGTTTATTCACGTTTATACCGTATATTATTAGGAATGTACCTACATTGTTGATTTAGGTTTATAAATTGTGACAATAGCCTTGAAAAGTTTTGTCTGGCATGACGACCTCCTTGCGCTGGTTCCGTACGTCGAGCAGTGGCTTATTTCATGTAACCGTCATGTGTGCGTCCTTCCCGTCCGTGCCGTGCTGCCGTGCCAGCGATCTCAGCGACCGCTAGGTCTCGAAGGTGATCGCTAGTTTCGCCCGAGCGTCGATTTTGAATTTTTGGCTATGTGTGTTTTCCATTGTATGTTATCTTGCGAGATCATATGAGATATGGAAATAATTTGATTAAGTTGAAGTTTGGGGATCTATATTGAGCATTTTGGGTTGTCGTTGTTTTGATTGTTTCATTCATACAGGGCTAACTTTGAAATTCTTTTTAAGTACAAATATGCAGCGTACTCACGGTCATGGCGAAAAGCGAAAATTGTCACTCCCACGCGAGCCGCAGATGATTTCAAGATGTGCATCATGATGAGTATCCACGACGAGCCACGCATGGCACCACGGATGAATCGATCCGAAAATTTTGAATTGACGCCAGTGACTCGTCGAAGCCGTTAGGATAGATTGGTGAGACTACGGCAAGCATTCACGTTTCATGTGCTAACTACGTGTCGAGATGGGCATAACCAATGATGTGGCGTGGTTGGCCGAGAGGTCGCAATGCTCGGTTATCACGACGATTATCTCACATACGGATCCTCACTCTCGAATTCTTGTCGACTCTCATGTTCACAAGGCGAGCGCATGCGGACTACATCTGTTTCGACTGACAATGAGCCCGTCGACTCTCGTGAGCGAACTCAATGGAATCATCATGGAGATCAGACGAAATTACATAGGGGCGTCGAGTACACGTCAAGCGTATGGCGAAAGTTCATGGGCCGGACTCGAGCACACTCCATATTATGATGCCTCGAGATCGAAATTAGCTCGATTCGGAATCGCGGTCCGTTACTTCCACCGGCTACTCATTCACCTTGCATGGCCGTTCGACGCCGGCCTTTGTTCTTTCACAAGATATGAGCATTCGATTGGAGCCGTGTTCAACGTGAAGATGCATGCCGGCATGTTCTTAGCTCGGCATTTCCATATCGATCACGTTTCGTTGGTCAAGATTTGTATAGGGATTCGTTGCCCGATTCGATTTCTTTGGGATTACGATTCGAGAGAGTCCGATCTCTCACGACATCTTCTGGACAAGGCGTGCTATCGTCGAGCGTTCTGAAGAGACACCCAGGCGTTACTTGTGGCTGTTATATGATCAAAGCGCGATCAATCTTCCGCGCGCGATCCGAGCTCTGCATAGCGGATACTTTACTCCGAGATGTAAGCGGAATATGGCGGGCTGCACATTATGAATGGACGACGTAAGCAAGGCGGGCGGAGAACAGCGGATGAGCAAGCCGAGCAGCCGGCGCCAGGGCGAGTTGCTTTCAGAAGCAGGCGGCATATTGCGCCCGCCACCGTTGAGGCGACCGGGATTTATGATCGATTGGATCACATAGATGGTCGTCTCGACCATATTGGAGAACGACATCGATTATGGAGCAGAAGCCATCGTAACAACGAGCACATCGAGCAACAGCGAAGATGATGGAATGATGCGAATGGAATGAGTGGCGTGGATTTATCCATGCCGAGAGAGTCGGTTTTTAAGGTAGTTTTCTCTCCAACTACTCTTCGCAAACCTTATTGTTTCCACATGTTCACAATAAGTTTGGGGAGTAAACGAGTTTGTTGGTTGAGAATCTGTTTATGTTTTCTATGCTTTATAGGTTTAGTTGTTATGCTTTGGGTGCTGTCGTTTGTTGTTGGTTTTGTTTGTTTTTGTTTTGTTGCGTCGATCAACGAGTTAAGTGAAGTATGTTAATCCATGTGTGATGTGATAGAAATTTTGGTGAAGTTTGATGATAGTGCGATGATATGTTAGAAAATAACGCATAAATGACGTGAGATGCTTAGCTTTGTTGTTTTCACCATTTGCTTATCTGTGAGACTTGAGCTTCCTTTGTATACATATCTTGATCGGTTTACATTAGTTGTGTGATATCGTGCATGTGATTGTCTTCTAGAACTTGCCGTGTTTACGTATCGAGATTACTGATATGTGTTTGAATTTGGAAGGATAAAAGGCCATCGTTGTTAACCACTTATCACCGAAACACTAACCGATGATATATACCATTTATGCCTTCTTTGAGCCTTTATTAGACTTTTCTTTCGATTGACGGATGATAGGAGGTGAGGATGGATATGGGAATCAAAGGGGTGAAATTTTGATGTAGTGATGATGAAAAATTTGGTTTGAAAAACACATCGTGGTGAAGATTTGTACCTTTGTTGTATAAGATAAACCCATAAGCTCTAGAAAAGAAAGAAAAGAAAAGCGTTAAGTTCACTGTGGTGTTGAGCATAGGGTCTTCAATCAAAGTATAGGTACTACATGGAATTGAAGCGTTGATTTACGTTGGGAAGAAGAGAAAATGGACGAGTCCATATGTGTCGAATAGTATAAATGGGGTGTTTGGAATGTTTTTGATCCTTAGCCATATTTTATCCTACCAACCAATGTGCCTATATTACAACCTATGAAAAACCTCTTTGATCTAATTTGAACACAATGACGTGGTGGAGATATTAGAAAAAGCAGCAAGCCTATGGTAAGATGTTGCATTGCATTGATCGTGAGTGTATACCGTCCTATATTTCTTTATGAGTTGAGTGTATCCTATATTTTACACATATGCCGTTGTGAAATTCGAATTAAATAAGTTTTGCCGTCGATTGTTGTTTGTGTTGAGTTGGCTAACGTCGTCATGTACTAATGTTTTTGGCGTTGATATGTTTAGGGCTAGAATGGTTGTCATCTTTGCTAGCTGCGTTGATCATTCGTTGTGTCTTCTGTTTTGGTTTTGTTTGAGGACAAACAATGATTTAAGTTTGGGGGTTTGATAAGCGCGCATTTTACGTTATAGTTGATATTTGAAGATGAGTTTAGCTCTCGTTTAATATGCGTTCGTATCGATTCCTAATGTTTATCTATTTTAGAAGATCTGCTCTTGGGTGTTCTTTTGGTGTTGTGTGGTCATATATTTGAAAATCGAAGCGAGGCGGCACGAGACAAAACACACAATCGGGCGTGTTTCTAGCGACCAGACTAGCGGTCGCTGGGTGGCCTAAAACGTCAGACACCCGCATACCCGACCCGGCGCCCGAAGCCGGAACGGCTGGGCGATTTCGCGACCATATCGGACTTTCCTAGCGACCGCTAGGTGTGGTGATCGCAACCAACCAGCGGGCGCAGAAGCGTCGCGGGCGAGAAAACGCGAGTTACCTGCGACCACTCCTAGCGACCGCGAGGGTGGTCGCGAGCACGCGAGAAGGAAAATTAGGGTTTGGGGTGTGCTATATATGGCTGACACCATGCGCCACTGTACAACCTACGTTTCGAGCCTCTTTTCTCGTTTTCCATAAGTTTGAGTTTTAGCTTTAGGTTCCATATAGTTTCATTCTAGATTTATTTTCGTATTGTTCTCCGTTAGTTTACGTTTTGTTCTGATCGACGTTCGTCCGGACGAATTCAATTTCGTTTTTCGGAGGTTGGGATTGAACCCAAGCGTGTTCATCAACCTTCATCACGGGTTTTATATATTAATTTTTGTCTTTATGATTAAATCTATTTCATTTCGTTTATTATATACGGCTAGTTTTTCGTTCTAATCCTAGGGTTTGCATGATTAGATCCTATATGTTGTGATTCACTTGTTATCGTTGTTACCGTCCATACATTGATTAAGCATGATTCGATTGTGCTTATTTATATGTGTTGGTTTATCAATCTCGATGCATGTTTAGTTGTCGGTTAATTACGTAATTGTGTTAATTGTCAGATCGATATCGAATGCAAATCGAAGAGCCTTGAGTCGTAGCGAGATAGGATATTCGTAGAAAGCATATTCTTTGTGATCCGTTTGGAGTTACTCGTTTCACTAGAGCGATAGGTAATAGGAAAACTAGTAATCTCTGACCCGCCTTTTAATGAAATTGTGGTATATATGTGATCTTCCATTTTATGCGGATTAAAATTGGTTAATAAAACGGGATAAACATACGTTGTGGATTGGATTAATGCAACCCTAGGGTTAGTCGCCTCTCTCGTTTTTAAACATCCAGTGTTTATTGCTTTAATTTACTTTACTTTTGTTACCTTTGCTTTGGATTGAGTTCGAAGCCTAAAATACCTTAAAACCATATTTGTTACTTGGATAATGATGAATTCTTCTTGAGTTAAGCACGTATTTTAGTATTATCCACATGGATCACGATACTTACTTACCTATATGTTACACCTTTTAGGTGTTAGAAAAATAGCGATCACTCATCTTATCTCCTTAATTTTTGAACCATGCAAGTTGTATAAGAGAAAATTTTACCTTATTATCTGATCATATCTTATCTTTAAAGTTATAACATACCTAGGTGTAAAGATAAAATTACAACTATACCTTATCCTATTATTTTAGCTCTTATTATAATAATGTTTCCAAATATTTTATTTTTCTCCAATTAATAACTATATGACATAATAATAATCTTAGATGATAAAATAAATCATAGAAAAATTATTTAAGATCATTTCTATGTACTAAAGTATAGTTATCGACAAATAATTGAAATTACGAATAAATTATCAAACTATTATTCTTTTTATAACCCATATTATTTTTATGAGTAATTACATTAATATAATGATATTATATCATAAATTAAATTTTGGAACATTTCTAAGCAATTTCCAAATTTTAGAAAATTAGGGTTTCTAGGATTTAATTTTCATAAAATTCCATTCTTACCCTATTTTATTAATTTCGAAATTTTATAATTTCTATGAGATAAGATTGATCTAGAATCATGATATTTATCAATTATATAATTAAATAAATTATTTAATACATTTATCACATAAAAATCATGATTTTAATTTCACATAAAATAATACCTAAATTTAGAAAATCATGCAACTAATATTTAAAATATTATTTCCTATGATATTCTACACATTTCTACACATTTATAAGAGATAAACATTATCTCTTAATTAATCATAACCTTATCTTATCTTTTATGAAAATATCATAGCAAATCTTATCTTAAAATGTCGTTTCAACCTTATCCATCCACTCCAGCAGGGTGTTCAAGATAATTATCTTATCATATCTATAAGATAAACATGACAACTCATCACATAAAATCAAGTGATCATATAATAATTCACAAATTAATTATTCCTTCTATGATTTTCGAAAATAATCAAATAAATAAGGAAAAATGTTTCTTTTTATTTTAGTGTAAAATAATATCCTAAATATGCTTAAAAACATATTTAAAAATTATTTAGTTCAAATTTTCATGAGAATTTCGATTTATTCAAAATCGACAATTACCAGCGTTAATTTCATACTCGTTTCTATCGTCTTTTGTTGCTTTATTTTGAAATTTTTAAGCCGAAGTCGGGTATTACAGTTGAAGTGAATCTCACGTCTTTTATGTATGAGAGGCGTGGATATTATTTAGGAATGGATTGGTTAACTAAAATTTTGCCACAATTGTTTGAAGCAAGAGAAATAGCGTTCTGAACCGCCGAGAAAAGAATCTACTTGTTTCTGGGATTGATGAAGAAGAAAGACGTTCCATAATTTGACGCTTTGCAGAGAAAATTATGAAAGTTGAAGGAATCATGCTTATCTTGTGTATTTGAATGATGAAATGTAAGAAAATAGAAGATGTACGATGCTGCGAAAGAATATAAAGATGTATTTCGGAAAATACGGGGTTCGGCGTGGGCGATTAGATTTGCGCATTGACTTGAAGCGGGTCGTGCCGATTTCAAAACCATACGGAATGGCTCAAAAGAGCGAGTTAAAGATTCATTACAATTTTGGACTAGAGATTCATTCGACCAGTGTGCGCCATAGGGCCTTTACTTCTTGTTAAAGAAAGATGGTACAGCGAATGTTATTGATTATCGGGAGATTGAAAAGTTGACTTTAAAGATATAGTCCACGACCTCGGATAGATGATTATTGATCGATTAAGAGGCGAGTGTATTTTCAAATTGATTTAAGATCGGATTACAATCAAGTGAAGATCACTCGGAAGATATACCCAGCTTGCTTAGGACTAGCCGGACACTACGAGTTTGTAGTGATGCCGTTTGGATTGACCAATGCTCTGCTGTGTTTATGGATGTTATGAATCTTGTCTTCCATGAATATCTCCGATAAATTTGTATTGGTGTTTATCGATGATATTTTGATATATTAAAGAGCAGGGCATGAAATTTAAGAACGTGCGGAAGTTGAGAATTGAGAAGTTATATGCGAATTCGATAAATGTGATTACGGTTGAAGAAGTGAATTTTCTTGGGCATGTATGTCGTGAGAAAATTAAAGTTGACCCATGAAGTGCAAGTTGTTCGGGAATGGAAATCGCGTCTGACTCGAAGAGATTGATTTTCTGAACTAGGCTATTATAGAAGATTCGTGAAGGATATTCTAAGTAGCTAACTGTAGCGAGTGATAAAAGGATGTGAAATTCATGGACCTAGAGATGTGAAGGCAGTTTTCAAGAACTCGGATAAATTGACCTTGCTCATGTCTTGTAATAGTACTGATCGAGAGAAGATTCATCATTTATCTGATGCTGATGAAATGGGATCGGATGTGTTTATCTGAAGGGAAAGTTATAAATCTATCTTCACGATAATTAAAACCCATAAACTTAATTATCCCTCATGACACGGAGTTAGCATGATGGTTCGCATTGAAGATATGGAGACATTATTTATATAGATCAAAGTGTGAAATCTTCAGCGATCATGAAAAGTGAAAATACTTCTTGACAAGAGATATAAATATCGGCAATGAAGGTGGCTCGAGGTTAGTCGAGGACTATGATTGTGAAATTAAATATCATCGGAAAAGCGATGTTACGTTCCTGATGCTTTAAGCGGGAAAAAGTCGAAAGGTTATGATTCTTATTAACGGAAGGAAGAGTTGCTAAGAGAATTTGAAAGAATGAGGCTAGAGTGGTAGTACACTAAACCCTCAGTGTGACTTTAGTAGTGACACGGTTAAAAGCTCGGATAATTGGTAGCAGCGACAAGGCGCACAACGAAAAGTGCGAAAAAGGATTATAATGGAGACCATCAAGGATATCATGAAGAGATAATGCGATTATGTTGGGTCGTATATTAGGTTGATGATGAAAAGTTGAAAAATGAAGATGCGAGGGAAGCTCATAATGTTACATGCGCCACGGAGAGTGCGAAAATGTATCAGATCTCAAGCAAAGGTTTTTGGACGAGGAAATGAAACAAGAAATGCGTCATATGTTGAGCGATCTTGCTTGTCGACAAGTAAAGCGTTGCATCAAAGGCCGTATGGAAGCTCGACCTGCAAATTCTAAGTGGAGTGGGATCAGTGTAACCATGGATTTAGTAATAGGATTACCTAGATAGCGAGAACGGTGATTTGGTGATAGTTGATCGGCTAACAAAAGTGTTCATTTCATTAGATTCACGTTGACGTATGGTAGAGCAGCAATTCACTTCGTAAGGATTTTTGGTTACATGGAGTGCCACATCTCAATTACTTGGACGAGAGATTCTATGTTTACATGCCGATTTTGAGCGAGGTTCATAGGAATTAGGTTCGGTTAAACTTGACACATCATTTCATCCACAAGCGGCTGAGGCAGAGAGAACCATACTGGCAACGAGCGTGATCGAGACAGTGGTGTTGAGCGGAGGAGACCAATGGGAACAAATTCTACGTTTATTGAATTCATCTATAACAACGATTATCGAGGCGAACAATAAACATGCTTCTGAAGCATTATATGGTAAGAAATGTAGGTCGCGTCTTTATTGGGACGAAGTTGGAGAAAAGAAAGGTCCTTGGTCGGCGGTGAAGAGATGATTGAGATAGTGCGGAAATTAAGAAGAGAATGCAGAAGCGAATGACAAAAATTCTCACATGCGGACAATCGTCGAGCGAGTTAAATTTTAAAGTAGGAGACAAAGTCTTTGAAATTAGTTTCCCCAAAAGGTTCACCGTTTTGGAATAAAGGAAACTTAAGCCAGCGATTGTCGGACCTTATGATTGGAAAGGGTTGGACGTTAGCATATAAATTGGCGTTGCGTGTCACTTGCTAATGTTCATAATGTGTTCCATGTCTCGAACTAGGAAGTATGTGTATGATCCTAAACATTCTTCACTATAAAGAATAGTTCTGAACACGATTTGAGCCGAAATCGAGATGTATTTAGAATCGAAAGAGCAAAAACTAAAGAATAAAATTATTCCCTTAGTTAAGTTCAATGGAGACATCATAAGTTAGAAGAGTGACTTGAAAATTGAAGACCAAATGAAGGAGAATTATCAGGAGTTATTAGCAGTGTCAATTTGGGAAGAAATTTATTTTAAGAGGAGAGAATGTAGTAACGAAAATCTCTTAGTCTTCATTGAGTCTAATTCATTATTAGGACTTAAGGTATTGCATCTCTATAATTTATAAAGAATATAATAAATTAGTAGCGATAGAAATTCGATTAATTGCTAATGAAAAAATAATTGAAAAGTAGGTTTAGGTCTGAGATCTCTGGAACTTGGAACAAAAGCTTTAATGGCAAGACGCGTGGAACATCCATACGAAGGACTCGCTGTGGATTCGGTGGATCCATCTTGCGTATTTGCCGAACCACCACCATATGGGAGTTTCTACTCATATCGTTTATCACTCTTTTAAGAATGTCCTTATCCTTCGTGATCGTTTTTGCGAGTTCGGAGGTGATCATGGTAGAGTGCGAGAGCTTCTTGAGTTTATTTGGATCGAAGGGACGGGGCTGCTTACCATTATCTCGGAGAGAGGGAGAAAAGCGGTTTTGGCTGCAATGCGATATGGAAGACTACATCCACCTAGGTTTTCCATCAACATGTGAGCTTGCCATGAGGGAAGACTTAAGATGGTGGATAGACTTAGATACATGAGTATCTCCGAGTATGTTTGTAATACCGTTTAGAGTCTCATGATCACTTGTTTTTAAGTGTAAGAGCGCAGGCGGTTTGGAATCATATTAAGGAATGGCCTCTCAGGAGGATGACTACCATTCTTGGTGCTATCAAGACACATCGAGAGGGAGAAGAAGGCGGGGTCGGCAATCGACCCGTGCGAGAAGATTGGTTTAGCGAGTTAATCACATTTGGTATCGCAAACAAGCTCGACTTTGAGACATCCTCTTTGATGTGAAGACCATTGTGAAAGTATTCAAGAAAATGTTTATCTTTGCTTTATATTCTTTGTATCCGTGGACCTTGTTGTTTCTCGTTTGAGATTTGCTGCGATGGTGAGGATGTCTCGGTCGTGTTTTGGATCCATTTTGGGATGCCTTATCTTGTACTTCATCTACTGTTATTGAATTTGGAGTGCGTGTGTTGAGGGGATGCCATGAAGATGATCACCTCATGTTGCATGTGTAACCGTGCCCTTTGTGCTGCGATTACCTTTCACAAGGACTCTTTCCCATGGTCTGGGGTTTTAATGAGGCCCGCCCTTTTAAGCGTCACACGAGGGTTGATGAGTTGGTTTCTTTACGGCTTTATTAGTATGAGCGAGTCATTTCTTTGCTTAATGTTTTGGCTAATATGTCCTTTTACTTTTCCTTATTTCTTGGAAGCTTGGTATATCCCTCCAGTATGCACGGTTTGGTTTGTAATATGTCTCGTTTTATGTTATTTAGTAGTTTGACTCAAAAAAAAAAATGAAGGGCATATATTGATAATGGAATAAATGGAATTTTGAGCATGCTTTAAGTTCCTAAGTATATATTTAAGCAAATGGTAATGATTTGATGGAGTTTGGGATGAATTAGGCTGAATTTGGAATGAAATGGCGATTCATTTATAAAACTTACTCTGCCGAAATTTTGTTAGAATCGGCATATTCATAAAAATGAGAATCTCTTGCGGCCGTGCTCAGCAGGTGCTAGCCTCGGGCTCACTCGCGTTCGCCCGTGCGTTCGGCTCCCTCGCGCCATGGCGTGCAGCTCACTCTCACTTCGTCTGTGTCCTGCGCCCGTCGTCGGCTTGCATGGCTCGTCCGTTGGCTGGCTAGCCGCTACGCATGCAGAGGCCTTTCAAGCTGGTCTCCGGGCATCTCTCATCATGGTTCGCACAAAGAATCCACTCGTCTCTTTGTGAAAAGCAGAAACAGGCGCATGCGCTTGGGATCGGTGAACCGCCAGTTCTGAGAGAACTATGGCCTCAGTTCTGTTATTCACCCCAAGGTATTTTCTTCTCGGTTTTCCGTTCTAAGGAGATTAGTCACCACGTTCTTATGATTGGAATATTTTGGCTTTGTTGGGTGTATGTAGCGTAACGATATTTAAAATTGTGCGGTCTACTTGATTTGGTAATAAGGACAGGAATATGTTATTAAGCACTGCTTGGGGAATTTTATGTGTCGCTCGAAACCGATGCCAATTTAAATTAACTTATTATCGTTTGGGGGCTAGATGTGCTATTACACGAAAGGTTATGCCGATGTATTTGATTTTCATGTTAGTGGGTTTCTTATATCAGTTTTTCTCCATTGAAACATGAAAAATTTTATCGATTTTGATAATTGGTCATCGGTCTTACTAGTGCCTTTATTAGAACTTATTTCTGGTTATCGCCCGATAAATTCCTTGCGATACAACCTCCTGAGGAAGCGAGGCAAATAAAGTGAGTGCTCGGGAAGTTTTCTTGCGGTGTCTTGTGAATAACAAGAAGATTTGTGCGCGTTCTTGTGGCTGGAGATTTGATTATATGATACACTTAAAGGCGCATCTGTCTTTGAGCAGTATCCATGATTACGGCCAAGGTTCTATGGGGATTAAGGAGAAGATTTCAAGTTAAAGCTTCAATGTCATTGAGAATTTTTCCATCACGTTCGTGATTTTGGTGATACGATCGCGGCTACATTGCTTCCTTATGAAGCACGGCGTAGTGTCGAGTTTATTATGATGATAAGCATGCAACGTTTCATGGGTCTCGTGTCGCACGCTACCCGATGGGCGAAGATATCCACAGGATGAGGTCGTCCGAATAAGGAGAGCAGCATGATTGACACTCACGACTTACCCTACTCCCGTCAGTACCGAGTGGGTCTTGATGATCTTAGGGCTCGTTTGACTCCATCTAATCTTAGGGCTCATTTGATCTTAGAGCATTTTCGAGCGTTAGCGTCGAAGACTTGGTTGGGCTTAAAATTTCCAAATCATATTTTGGTATGTAAGAGGACTAAATGGTCTTGGTTTTGGGTTAAAAGGTCGAGCGAGGTCGACGAGAGACTTCAACTTATCGCACGAAATCATTCGGCAAACAACATGTGATTCGGTTTATGCACATGTAACTCTTTCTAAATATGATTTGACAAGAAATAAAAGCATATATCCGTAAAGACACATCAATGAACAATTCTGAAGGAATCGAAGTAATCGTGCCAAAACATGCTCAAAACTAGCACACAAACACGGTGTAACACAAATTTTTGTATTTAAATTTTATAAATACAAAATTGTATCTAAATCAATTTAATTTAATTTGATCTATTTGAGTGGATTCAATCTTCAGTTATCCTCCGATTCTTCTCTTGATTCGATTTTCTTGAAAGATCTTGAATCTTCTTCAAGTCATGGAGGGATGTAGTTCGTGATCCTTGAACTTGAAGGTTGAACTTGATGATCTGAAGGACTTGATCTTGTTTCGGTCGAGCGTCGGTTGATTTGAAATGTTGAAGAACGGCGAAGATCTTGACTTTGGAATGATTGGAGGATGAATGATGATTTGCGAAGCATGTGAATGCTTGAAGAAGTCTTTGAATGTGGGAATGCTTCCTGAGGAGGGATTAGCGGTGTAACTCTTCATCTTGATTTCTTGGCCAGTAAGCTTTTGGGCATAAGCTAGCTTGTGAACATAAGCTTGTGGGCATAGGCTGGGGCAGGCTTGTGGGCAGGCTTGTGGGCTTGCAGGGTTTGTGGGCTTGAGCTTATGGGCAAGAACATGGGCTTGAGCTTGAGCTTGGAGCTTGTGGGCATAAGCTTGTGGGTGATTCTTTATCTCAGGTGTCGTTACCACGTATGGTTCGTATTTGCCGATAAAATTAAATATTAACCATATCTATTTATTTTGGAATAAATCCCATTAATAAAATAAGTATAATTAATTATTTAATTTTATTTTACGTCTGTGATATTATTGCTAACAATTTTATTAGACAAATTACTTATCGAGACTTGTTCATGAGCAGTTGTCTTGAAATGAACGAGTCTCGAAATTCACTAGATAGTTTAAACTCTTGTCGAAGAGTTTTGAATTTAATTTGTAAATAGTTTATACTAAATTTAGGGTTCTTGGACTTGATTTGATTTTGTATTTGGCCTTATGAATTGGTTTCCAAAATTGGACCCATGTATTCGAGTTTAATTGGAAGGCCGTATTTCTCAATTAAACTCCATTGAGTATTAAAATTGGAAGCCCATACTTTCGGCCCATATACTTGTCTTGATTTGGCCCACGTATGAGATTATCAATTGGGCCATTTAATCTACTTCATCCTCTTTAACTTGAAATCATTTCAAATAGGGTCCGTTTTATTGTGATTTAATACTGGTTTCACTTCGTTTAATTGCGACCCTATGATTTATTACTTGGGCTTTTTCTTTTTAAATGGCGTAGCAATGGTTTAATGTTGGGCTTTTCTCGCTTAAAATGGCAACCTTACTGATTACAAGTTACGTGTACGAAACAAAACAAATTAACTTCTCGTTGTTTTAAGAGTGCGGACTGAATCCATACGCGAGCAAAGTTGTGCGATATATGTCATATTTGGTCGTCCTTTTTTTGAGTAAAGCGTGCGAAATAACAAAAGCGGAAAACATGTTACAAACCAAACTCGGTATGCAGGGGATACGGACCAATTCGAAGAAATAAGGCGAGGGGTGGGGTAAAAGACCTGGGGCGACCATGGGCCGAAAAGGACTGCTCGATCCTATAAGCGATAAAGAAACAAAACCTCCCAGCGAACCCGCTTTATAGCGGAGAGGCGGCCTCATTAAAACCATATGAGTGGGAAAAGAAGTCTTGGCAATGCGGTGTGATCGCGGGGTATAAGGGATAGGAGAAAGTGAACACGATACGACCACACGAGGTGCCTTTGCTTTGGTTGGGCCTAAAGTCCCTCAACACCACTTTAAAATCCACTATGAGCATGATACATAATATGGCATCCCAAAGTGGATCCAAAGAAATGGGGTATCCACGGTCTACAAACCCAACTCGAAGTGCGATACAACCATATCAACAGAATACGTGAATATAAGGCAGCATATACATATTCTTTAATACTCTTTACAATGGTCTTCATTGAAGGGATGTCCTCGAAGATAATCTTATTCTGGCATACGGATGTGATTGACAAGTTGCTAACTTGATCACTTAGCTCGAAGGATGATGGTGACCATGTACCCTTTTAATGTGCTTGATAGCACTTGCAGATAGTAATCATACTCATCGGGAGATGGAGCCCTCTTTGATCTCTTTCAAACAGCCTCCGTGCCCTTACATAAGAACAAATGATGTGTGAGTTTCAGTGGACATTACGATACGTAC